>OX415252.1:68060641-70560641 GCA_948329865.1 Linaria vulgaris | reverse complement strand
TTTCTTAACACCAAGTCCCCAACTTGGAATTCTCTGAAACGTACTTTCTTATTGTAAGCTTTTGTCATCACAATCTTATTAGCGAGCGAACATTGAAAAGCTTCTTCCCTGATTGCACCTATCATATCCAAATCCAACTTCCTTAGTCGAGCGGCTTCTTCCGGGTTGTAACTCTCCATTCTATGCGTTGTCATTCCTGCCTCCACTGGTATGACAGCTTCCGACACATACACTAATAAAAATGGAGTCTCCCCGGTTGCTCTCTTTGGTGTATTCCTGTAAGCCCACAGAATTCCGGGCAAAGTTTCTGGCCAAGTTCCACCCACTTGAAACAAACGTTTCTGCAGATAGTCTTTCAGAGTCTTGTTGGTGGACTCCACTTGTCCATTTGCTTGGGGATGCGAAACTGCCGAAAAGTGTTGTTTTATCTTTAGCTCTTTACACCATGATGTAATCTCTGATCCCGTGAATTGTTTTCCATTGTCTGATACTATCACCCGTGGAAGACCAAAACGACAGATAATATTTCTCCAGATGAACTCAATCATGTTCTTCTCCGTGATTGCTGCTAATGCTTCGGCTTCTACCCAGTTAGAGAAATATTCCACCGCCACTACCATAAATCTTTTGCCATTCTTTGCCCCGGTAACGGTCCCACTAAGTCTATTCCCCACGGATCGAAAGGACGCGTTGCCTCCATGGGATGTAAGAGTTGAGCTGGTACATGGGTTGAGTGAGCATGCAATTGACAACTCTCGCACTTTTTGACGTATTCCATTGCATCCTTGAATAAGGTAGGCCAATAATAACCTTGCCTCATAATCTCCTGACCTAATGCTCTACCACCTGCATGATTTCTGCATGATCCACCGTGGATTTCATCCATGACATATTCTGCTTGATTCGGCGATAAACACTTCAATAATGGTCCTTCAAAAGACCGCTTGTATAATTCCTCATTGAAGATCACGTATCGCGAGGCACTATACCTCAACCTCCTTACTGCCTGAGGATCCGTAGGCATACTCCCATCTTTTAGAAATTTGATAATGTCATCCTTCCAGCTAGGTTCATCAATAATTGGCATCACAAACTCTATCTCTTGATCTTTTGTACGTGGAATTCTGCCTATTGCCGGTTGTTCAGATGCCAATAGGACCACTCGTCGTTCAATGTATACGTCCGTTGAGCTGGCAAATCTAGAAAGTGCGTCGGCCTTGGTGTTTTCTGCCCTTGGAATCTGACTAAGAGTGAAAACCGTAAAGGACTCCGCTCCCTCCTTCAACTTAGCCAAATATCTCACCATGTTCTCTTCCTTTACTTCATAAGTTCCAGCGAACTGAATGGCTACTAGCTGCGAGTCAGTGAAGACTGCTAGATGGGTTACTCCTAGAGACTTGCACATTTCAGTTCCTGCTATGGCTGCCTCGTATTCTGCTTCATTATTAGTCACCGTGAAGTTGAGGCTAATGGCATACTCATATTCCCTTCCTTCGGGGGACCGTAGATAGATCCCTATTCCTCCCTTTGAGGTAGTCGCGGATCCATCTACGTGAAGAGTCCACAGAACAGTGGACAAGTCCCCTTCCAAAGCCAAGACTTGACCCTCCATGGCCATCTCTTCCCTTCCTCCAAATGATTCAACAACAAAATCAGCAAGGACTTGTGCCTTGATCGCTTGTCTAGGTCGATACTCTATTCCATACTCGCTTAACTCTATTGCCCACTTGACCAATCTTCCCGATGTCCCTGGTTTTGTCAAAACTTGCTTCAACGGTTTGTCAGTTAAGACTACGATTGGATGTTCTTGAAAATAAGGCTTTAGCTTCTTTGCTGAGTGAACTACCGCTACAGCAAACTTCTCAATATCTATATAATTTAATTCTGCTCCATGCAACACCTTGCTGATGTAGTAGACTGGTAAATGATGCGTCCTTTCGGCTCGTACTAGGACAGAACTAATGGCGTTAGGAGAAACTGTCAGATATAAATACAATGTTTCCCCCTCTACGGGTTTGGCAAGTAGTGGCGGCGTCGCCAAATAGGTCTTGAGTTGCTCAAAAGCATTCTCACAGTCCTCACTCCACTCAAAGTTTCTGTTCTTCTTCAAAACTTTGAAAAACGGAAGGCTTTTCTCAGCTGCCGTTGATATAAAGCGCCCCAAGGATATCATCCTTCCTAGCAAGCACTGTACGACCCTCATAGTTTTAGGAGATGGTAACGTAGTAATGGCCGCAATCTTATCAGGATTGGCCTCAATCCCTCTCTGATTTACCATGTATCCCAAAAACTTTCCTCCATTAACCTCAAAGGTGCACTTCTTCGGGTTTAACTTCATTCCATATAGTCGCATGATCGAAAAGACTATACGTAAATGATCAACATGGTCCTCTGCCTTGACGCTCTTTATAAGTATGTCATCAATATATGCCTCCATCGTCTTTCCAATGTGATCATAGAACATCTTAGCCACCAACCTCTGAAAAGTTGCCTCTGCGTTTTTAAGTCCGAACGGCATTACTCGATAACAAAACACTCCTCTATCGGCTACGAAGGCCGTCTTCGACATATCATACACAGCCATCAGGATTTGATGAAAACCACTTTGCGCGTCCACCATACTTAACAACGCACATCCTGATGTTGAATCCACCAACAGATCTATTCAAGGCAATGGGAATGGATCTCTTGGACAATGTTTGTTTAAGTCTGTGTAGTCTACACACATCCTCCAATCTCGATTAGCCTTAGGAACCAATACGATATTGCTCAACCACTCCGAGTAGCGTACCACGTATATGTGTCTTGCTGCCAACTTTTGGTTTACCTCCTTCTCAGCTGCCAAATTCTTTACTTTACTGAAGTTCCTTTTCTTTTGGCGTACCGGCCTTGCATCTGGATTCACATTTAGTCGATGCACGACTACTCTAGGGTCTATCCCCTTCAAATCTTCATCCGCCCACGCAAACACATCATAATGTTCACGTAAACACGTGATCAATCCCTCTTCCACCTCCTTCGTCATACAAGTCCCTATTCGGGTAGTTTTGGCAGGGTCGTTCTTTGCGAGGGATATCTCTTTAAATTCCCCCAGTGGCTCAACTTTGCCGTTTTGCGCCAACTGCGCCTTGTACCTTCTCAACCTTTTATTTTCTTCTTCCTCCGAAATCAGTGTCTCGACACCCTCCGGAGCTTCTTCCCCTAACCTTTGCTTCTTAGGTTCCTTCTGCGTTTCAGTAACATTCACCAACTCCCTCTCTTGGCATATTGTGTTCAGCATATTGACTTCTTCCTTCCTCGTGGGTTTTAATGATGCCACATATGACTTCCAAGCTATCTTGTGGTCTCCGCATACCTCGCCTACACCTCTTGGCGTGGGAAACTTTACCTTCTGATGATAAGTAGATGCTATTGCACGGAACTCATTCAATCCTGGCCTTCCAATTATCATATTGTATGTGAAAGGGGTGTCGAACGCTACGTACTTAAGATTGCGAGTTCGCCTAGCGGGATTGTGCCCAAATGACGTTTGGAGCGTTACTATTCCTATTGGTATCACCGTGGCTCCCCCGAATCCTTGCAGCGGTGTAGTTATCTTTTCCATGTAGAGCTGCCCTAACTCTATTTTCATAAGAGTATCATACAAGATAATGTTTGCCGAACTTCCATTGTCAATTAACACTCTTTTCATTGCGTAATTTGCTACTTCAATAGTCACTACTAACGGACGGTCGAGCTCGTGGGACTCAGTCATTTGAGGATCTAATCGCTCCCGATCCTTCTCATCAAACGTTATCGAGTCTGGCAAATCCTCCACAATTCCCACAAGGGATGTATTCCTGGTGAATACTCCTTGATTTATCTTCCTCATGATTTTCTCCCTTCTTTTGTTGGAGTCTGCCCCAATTGGCCCTCCAGATATCATATCGATCACCCCTTTAAGAGGCGCACTTTCCATTCTCAATGGTTGTTCCTTAGCTTCAATTCTTCTGGGTTCAACCATTTGTCTGGAGTCATCAGTTCTAAGCTTTTTGCTCGAAGGACTTTCCCTCTTGTGATCCCTTACATACTGGGCCAAATGCCCCTCTCTGATCAGACGTTCAATTTCTGCGAAGAAGGTGCGACACTGTGAAGTGTCATGACCATACTGCTCGTGGTAACGACAATATTCTTTGGACTTGTGAGTTCCCTTAGTCTCTCTAATTTTGTTTGGCTTTCTGGTCAACCCTTGTTGTCTTGCCACAACAAATACTTCTGTGATGCTCGCATTCAACGGAGTATATTTTACGGGTGATCTACCCCTTCTCTTATCATTTCTGTCTTGATCAAGACCGCTTCTCCAAGGCCTATCGTTACGTCTAGTGTCATTCATCTTCTGCTTTCCCACGTCTTTATAATCTCCTCTGTTATACTGGTTCAATTCCTCCACCTCCATCTCACGATGCAAGCTTTCCATAATGAGTTCAATAGTCGGGGGCGGGTTTCGCACTAAATCATTAGCCAAAGCCCTGTTCCTTAAGGTCTTGAAAAGGATTCCTCGAATTTCCCTTGGGGTTGGCGTTTTGACTTTCAATATCTCCACATTAAAATTCTTCATATACTCCCGCAGAGATTCTCTCTCGCCTTGTTTGAGGCGGCATAGGTAATCTGCCTCAAGCGGATCTATCGAGAGTGTAGAGAACTTTGATCTAAACATGTCACGCAACTATTCGTAACTGAAGATGCTTCCTGCAGGAATACGCGCAAACCACTCCTGCGCCACTCCCACTAGTGAGATCGAGAAAAGCCGTGCCTGGATTCTAGCATCGAATCCTCCCAGGCTCAATATTCCATCCAAAACATGTAAGTGCGATGATGGATCTGTAGTCCCATCATAGTTGGGCATTTTTGGGATATCCTGTCCCCTACCTAGGACCACACTTCGCAGCTCCTCACAAAAAGGTGAGGGTTCAGACACCCTGGTGTTATTTCGATTATAACCACCCGTTCTCCTTCTGTCATCCTCGTATCTCGGTGGACTATACTCACGAGGAGCCTCACGGCGCTCCCTCATTTCCAAACTTTTGTAATGTCTATCACGCCTATCTGCTCTCTCGGTATCTATTCCTCTATGAACTTTATCATACGAGTTTGCTTCATCATCTATCTCCACATGCCTTCTGCGTGGGTCAGTGGTTCTCATGTCATCTTCAGGCATAGGACCGCCGGCATGCCTCCATGAGCGAACATTAGAGAAGGCTTGACGGGTCTCTCTATGTGAACGTGAGATCACATCTTCCTCCCTACCTCTGTCTTGATGGGCTACCCCAGCCAATCGGTGATCACGCGAACGTGAGTTTTGTGCCTGAAATTCGGTCCTCCTTTGAAGTCCTGGCTGGGTCTGAGGAGCAGCAGGTGGTATGACACCTAACTGTTGCAATGTCTGTACTATTTGCTCCACATGCTATGGTGGTAGATGAGGTATCACCGTCAGGTCAGCCTGTTGGTTCTTCACTGGCGCAGCCTTTCTGCGAGCCCATGCTGTATCAGTCACAGAAGTTTCATCCCTGTTGCCGTCCCTATCGACATGGGTCGAAGGGCCTTGCGGCTGGCTAGTAGCTGTAGTGTGAGCTCTGGTGCCTACAACCATGTTTGAGTGGTCACGTGTGTTTCTAACTCAGTGCACTTAAGTGGTTTCCCACAGACGGCGCCACTGATGCGGGGTAATTTCGTCTGCTGACTAGTCACTCCACGTCAGACTAGCTCGAGCTCCTGATTGGTCCAAGCTAGCTTTGAGTTTGGGAAACCTGCACTGGAAACACGACACGTGAACTAGGCGGGGGCTGACCCCGCAAAGGCATTCCGATGCCTAAGTCAGTAATGGGTCTTTGTAGGAATGGACCTATAATGCCAATTATAGGCCTCGTAGTGTTGAAATATGCGAAAATACGCTGAAAACGGACTAAAGTACTCAAAACAGGCCAAATAACTCAAATTCAGCCCTCAACTCGAATTCAGGGCAAAATAACTCGAATTCAGTTTCAACTCGAATTCGATGCAGATTCTTCAACTCTATCAGATTCTCAACTCGAATTCTTCAACTCTAACACATTGTCAACTCTAATTCCTCAACTTTATTAGAGTGTCAACTTTAACAGAGTGTCAACTCTAATTCCTCAACTCTATCAGAGTGTCAACTCTAATTCTTCAACTCTATCAGAGTGTCAACTCTAATTCCTCAACTCTATCAGAGTGTCAACTCTAACAGAGTGTCAACTCTAATTCTTCAACTCTATCAGATTCTCAACTCGAATTAGATTAACTCTAACAGAGTGTCAACTCTAATTCCTCAACTCTATCAGAGTGTCAACTCTAATTCTTCAACTCTATCAGAGTGTCAATTCTAACAGATTCTCAACTCGAATTAGGTTAACTCTAACAGAATGTCAACTCTAATTCCTCAACTCTATCAGAGTGTCAACTCTAATTCTTCAACTTTATCAGAGTGTCAACTCAAACAGATTCTTCAACTCTAATTGATTCTCAACTCTAACAGAGAATCAACTCGAATTTTTCAACTCTAATCGATTCTCAACTCGAATTAGGTTAACGTTTCTCCGAAAACGTACCTTAACAATGAAGATTACCCGGGTATTTATACGCAAAAAAGCTTCCGTAATTTCCGGCGTGGGCCGCGCTAATGGGCCTCGGCCTTTTAGGCCTGATTGGTTGGCTTCAACTCGAATTAAGCCTTCAACTCGAACATAGGCTTTCAACTCGAACACATGCTTTCAACTCTAACAGCCCATTCAACTCGAATTAAGCCTTCAACTCTAACAAATGATGTCAACTCTAACACAACATTTCAACTCTAACAGCCCACTTAACTCAAATTAAGCCTTCAACTCTAACAAATGATTTCAACTCTAACACAACATTTCAACTCTAACAGCCCATTTAATTCTAATTGGGCTTATAGGTCAAATTGGGCCCAAGTGTTGATTTAGGGCCCAAATTTGACTTATTAATCCAATTTCAAAAAATAAAAAATAAAAAATTTATGGCTCGCCCGTCATCGACTTGCCACGCGTCACGAGCTTATAGGTCGCATATTATTTAGCATAACACTATTATTATTGTTGTTGTTGTTATATAAGCTAGCGTACTTCACATCCTTTGTTAGCCCTAAAATGTAAACTCGTCCAAGATATACAAGTGGATAGAAGACCTCAAAAGAATTGGCTAAGTGGTCACCTTCGTGTAAATTACATTGCAACTGCCAGCTTCAATTATGTTATCCGTAAACTTCAATAAGCGCGTCATTTGAATTACGTCATTGACGTGATATCGTATTGTATTGATATATACTATAATCTATCCCAATTGACTACAATCTTTATGCCTAAGTCTTTCTTTTATCGTTCCCCAACGTTACTGCGTTTCGTAATTCTGAAGGTAACGGTTATAAAATATATAGTTAGATTATTTGCAGAATTTCTGTTATTTAATAATTGATCGAAATGAAAGAGCAAGCTGTAGCTTTCTGTTGTCAAACTCTGCATTGTTGGAGGATGAACAACATTGGATTTGGTCGGGTATTAATTAGCATGGCAAAAGTCCTTGCAACAATTAAGATGGACAAAGCACATGCAATATTCAATGTAATTCTTAGAATTACTTTCTTAATAATGTACATTCATCAAAATAATAAATGGCACTAGAAGAGAACAAGCTAGCAGTATATGACTGCGATTGATGAATCCTAAATCAACAAAGCCTTAATTAGCAATATAGCTCAGCCTTAATTAATATTACCTAATTGTATGTTCATCAATCATTCAGCAATCCTTGGTAATTAAGTTGACTAATATTAGTTATTAAGAACTGAAGAAAAAAAAGAAAAAAAAAAGTCTAGCCCTTATGGATACATAATTCAAGAGATTTTCTTAATAATTTCTCTAATCTTGCTTGATTAATTAGTATATATATGTTTTATTACTTGCTCCCCAATTAAACACAGCCCGTCACACGGATATATGTCTCTCTATATAATGCAGGCGCGTATATATCCAAATAGAAAGTAATTAGTAAGTACTTACAAATCGCAGCTCAGATAAATTGATCAAAGAAACTAATCAGGGCTCGATCGATATAATTGAGAATCCCTGCAAAGTCTCAATATGTCGGTCAGTTTTCAATATTCTTGTTGTAATAATCTGTTTTTTTTTTTTTTCCAAAATATCTTTGTTCATGCTCATGATGAATAATATTATGTGCTGCATGGTATTTCTCCCTAACTATCTCTTCAATATGCCAGCCTATTGATTAATAGTGTAGCAGATGATATCCATTAAGCTGGTTTGCATAACCGATCTTTCGCATAAGAACATGTCAATAGACATTTTTCTAAATGCAAATCATATTGGTGAAAGCTACATAGGTATTAAGTCCCTTTAGCTTCTTCGCTCTCGGATTGGGGCTATTCTCCCTTAAGTTGTTCATTGTAATCTCCCAATTTGAGCTTCTGGAGTATATCATATACTCTAGCTTTTCTTTTCCATCTTCAATAATGTTCGGTTTTTTTCAGTCAAAACAAAAAAGAAGAAGATATAGGAATCAATTCCAATTTCATGCATCATGCATAAGCTTGGGACAAAAGTTACCGTGGGTTGGCTCATCCTCATGCTTGTTCTCCTGAGAGTTGTATTTTCATTTGACACCTTCTCACTTACTTTGAAGACACTTTTCTATGGTGCCGTAGTTACAAGCGAAGAAGAGCTATTTTTTATGTTGGTTAATATAATTTGAAATTACTCATAATTAAAGAAATCACAATTAAAGATTAGATATATAATCTTCAATGACATTGCTGGGGAAAGGTAGTCCTCTGAATTCGAATATATATACAACCTTGATGAATCTAGCTAACTTTAAAGTTTGTAGATCAACTTAAATATTTGACGTTACGTAATTTTGACGTCCAGATTAATTTCCGGATAAGCTATATATTTCCAAGTTGAATTCAAAGAGGAGTAGCGGGAAACATAAGAACGGATGAATTTCAAAACCATGAAATAAAATTTACCATGAAGAGTGTGTAGAAATTAACAAATATACCAAAAAAAACAAAAAAAATATTCATAAAAAAAAAGAGACAAAAGTCGCCTACATCTTTGTGGAATATATAAAGACCAGCCACACTACTTGAAGAATTTGCTCTACATACTCACACGATTTCATTGCGGCAAAACTGAACGCAACAATTAGAGTCCAAAAATCGATATATACATTAGTCTTTGCCTCTTTGCGACGTTAATTGTAATCTTATTACTTTATAGAAGTATTTACAAAAACCCTACTCGATGGATGATACACGGAGAAAAACGCATAGACATTCCCTGTGTTTTAAAATTGTACCAAATTCATACTCTATTTATTATAAGCTTGTGTTTTCTGAAATCTGCATTAAAATCTGCTCGTGTTTTAAAAATCTACACAACACTTTCTCATATTATCAAAAAATATACACCATACTCCCTCATGTTATTAATAATTTGCATCATAACCCTCTTAATAAGGGGATATAATTAGAAATCATATTTAATTAAGAGTTATATGCCCCATTTTAGAAAAACACGAGGAGATGTCATGCAAAAAAAGAAAGAAACACAGAACTTAAGTTTTCTGAACACGGAGGGTTATATGTATTTTTCCTTGGAATATATATACACGAGGCATCGTGAAATTTATTGTTTAGCATATTAATCTGAGAATAAATTCATGAGGGGATCCGTCGCAGCCCATCCAACCATCACAATAACTTATTAAAATGGTGCCAATGCGTTCTAACTAATCATCTGGATATGTTTTGATTTCTGAATTAATTCTGTTGTTATCAGATTGTGGAGATGAGAGTGGAAATGGACTGCCATGGATGCGTAAGAAAAATAAGGAAAGCTCTTTCCAAATTAAGAGGTATATATATGCAAAATAGTTTAATCCTCTGTGATTATTCTGTTAACTTAACGATTAAGATGTGTATTTATCAGGAGTCAACGAAGTTGATATCGACGTGAACCTACAGAAAGTCACGGTCACGGGGTGGGCCGATCAGGAAAAGGTTCTAAAAACGGTCAGGAAGACTGGGCAAAATGCAGAGCTCTGGCCCTTACCCTACAACCCTGCATACCACGACTACACATACTTCTACGGCCAGAACTATGGAAGTTCGGATAATAACTATTACTCGGGACAACCTACAGTAAACTACAGTCCAACAGATTATTACACCGCTGAGCAATCATCTACGTACAACTATTATAAGAATGGGTACCATCGTCCACCCTCCTCTGCTATCCTGGATGACCAGACCATTGCGATGTTTAGTGATGACAACACCACTGGTTGCACTATAATGTGATGATATTACAAGGAAAGAATATCATTTATTTGTATGAGGCAGCAATATGGGAATGCTTGTAATTAGCTATATCACATTTTCTTTCTTTTGTTGAGATCATATAGCATGATCCAGATTTTTTGTCTTGTCAATTCGCGAGCAACCACTGAATCTCGTTCACATGTTCATGGTACAAATTGAGATCTTAATGATGGGTCTTAGAGAAATAACCATAATCATATCCACCCAACCATTTTGGCACCTTATCACGATGAATGACACTATCATGAAATAGAAGAGTCAAAATGCATATTTTGATGTAAAAGCATATAGGGGAAAATAGCATACCCCAACGATACAACTTACATTTTCTTTCTTGTTCTCCCCTTGCATGAGTGGACCGATGTCATCTACAACACCATTAACAACTTGTTCCCTATTTCTGTTGGAATATCAGTTGATACAAACTTAGACTGTGATTTGTTATCTGCTGCTAAGTCTTTGCTTTTTCACTCCATGATTCCATGTATGAACATATATTGACTCGAATACACTGAAGTTTTTCTAAATTCTGAGAGGAACAAGATTTTACAAACTTGCAGCAATATAAGATGAAGAGTCTTGTCGTGTCTCTTGTTGCTTGATGGTGTCTGCAACATGAACAACCACTCCTGCTCCCGCGTTATGAAACCATTCATTTTTCACCTGATTCCCACAAAGCAGTGAGTACTGCGAACAAGATAAAGCATGAGAAGTGTAAACAAAGCATCAATTGCCCGCCCTTACATGAATGTTGTTATGGGCAAAGAAGGGCCAGAAAGATGAGTGGAAGCTGACATCAACTTTAATCCATCCTAATCGTTGTAAGCCGTGTATCATTTCCTCTGTTAAGAAAGAACAAGTAGAGATTATAAATAATGTAACTTCTGTGTGGAATGCTGTGGGATGAGGAGAAACATAGCTAAGATCTATAAGTATACCTTCCATAATTTCATGATATTCCACAGTATTACGGGTGTTGGGTTCATTTTGGGCAGCCTCCTTTGCCTTGGCTGCCTCTGGAGGGAACTGAGGCTGCTCAGACAAAACTGGCGGACAATACTCCACATCAACAACATGTTTGTAGCCATCCAGTGACCGACTAGGAGGCTGCAATTTTTTCAAAACAGACAATGAGTTTTAACTCCTCCCAAGAGAGAGCTTGGAATATACCAGAATAACAAATTATGCAAAGGATTTAGGATTGGAGAATGAACTTCAAAAGGAAAATCAATAAGCATTGATTTTGACATCCCACTTCTTCCACGTAATAGATACTAATTCAGAAGAAATCCCACTATAGTTTCTTCTTCAGTAAATTAAAATTCTCATTTCAATTCCCTCAGGAACAATAGGACCAGATAGGGCAAAGCACTCACTCACAAATGAATATATGCGAGTTATTGAATTACCACAGATAAATAAATGGCAGAATACATCCAATAAAAACATTTACGCATGCATTCTTCTAAGCTCACACTGGAAACAAAATGAAGGTAAATGCTTTCATGGTGCTTTACGCACAAGGCAAGGTACCAAATGGATGGCGAGGTCCAGCATATTATTTAAATTCATTAACGGTAGCTAGAGCGGTCATCAAGGCACCTTTATTGACACAAAGGCAATACCACGCCGAAAATTAATCTTAATTATCCTTCCAAATTATTGTAGGAACAGTGGGGAGAACTTAAGGTTGATAAAACCTTGAATGGCCATGCGACCATGTTAAAATGGAGAAAAGCAAGACTTTTAACAAGACTAGAATTTTGAAACACTGCATGTATAGGGTCCATAAAATGAATCAATTTCTGTATCACAAAATTTGAAGCTATGAAAGAGCATTGAATCCCAACGAAGTAGACATTAACGTTCTTCAGATTTTTGAAGATATAAAATCAAATACTTAAACATTAGCAATCACTTAAACCAGCTTATCGCGTTCTCCTGAAATTCAAAAAGAAGGTTCCACCGAGATTTGAACTCGGGTTACTGGATTCAGAGTCCAATGTCCTAACCGCTAGACAATTGAACCCTTCGTTGGTTTTAGTCTCTCTTTGAGAAGTCTAAATAAAAAAATGCCCTCTTCTACAACCAGTCAACCACTAGGTCGCCAAACAATTTGTTCAGATAAGGTTAATCTTTATATGGCAAAAAAATACTTACTCATTTTTCTTAAAATGCTTATGAAGCATGTCTGAGTTTTCATATCAGAAAGTAAATAATCCTTAAATAGTTGGATTCATTTATAATGACGTTACGATAAGTTCGCTCCAAAATGGATATGATCAGACCTTATTCCAGAAAAAGAAAAGTACAATAATTCCAAATAAAACCAAACCGTCAATTTAATCTTGTTTCATTAAACATGTCTAATGACAGAGAAACAGTGTTATTTTGTGTAACTAAACAAGTTGTAATTACCTTAACAAGTTCTGTTTCCCTCCGTACAGAAGATGTGCGCCAGCCAACCATATCTGGATTGCGTAAAGGTTTTCAATAATCAATGTAAAAAGAGAAGATTATTACAATTTTTAGATGGGACATATTTCAGTTGCTAAATGATTACGAGCGAATTATAGGATACGGTCATATGAGACATTGGCATAAAGAACCCGACACTTGAAAGCGCCAAGCGAAGATCTGAAAGCAATTCAGTATAATTAGGTCAAATAAAGCACAAGACACTGCTTAAGGAACCTATTTAACAGGCCAACTATACTCACAGAAATTGTCCATCTTCACAATCCGAGGTCATACGTAATAAGAGAGGAGGTTTATTGGACTTGCCATCAGTAAGAAACAGCTGACTGCCAGTCCGGCCAGTAATAATAGGTGCAATTGGGGCAGCAAGTTTCTCCAAGAAAGGTACACCCAAAAGGAATGGAAGCTGAATCATGTAACACAAACAACTGTCTGGACGTCAGATTCTTGACCACTACATATGACAATTATGTTGACAGTAAAACAATGAAAAATTAAAAGTAACAAAAAATTGCGTAAAGTTCAACATTGCACGCCCGACAAAGACCACTTCAATCAGACAACAACAAACCCTGAACTTTATTATGAGGATAAATTCTCAGGAAAGTCCAAGGAACATTTAATCTGATTAACAGAAGATGTGATTTACCAGTAATTCGAAAACTTGAAAGAAAGATAGTGAAAAAGAACAGAATGGAAAAATGAAAAGAAAGAAAAAAGGAAAGAGAGAGCCTGTTAATTTAGAAAACTTTGAAGAAACAGGGAGGGAGGGAGAAGAAATAATGGAAAAACCAAGAAAGAGATGAGACGCAGTGCATAACCAATGTACAAATATCTTAAATGATACAGCAAAATTTTGAAGTGACATAGTTTCATCTCCACTTCCTCATTAAAATATCCACGACAAGAAACCTTTAATTTATAAATCATGAAAATATGCTTTAACATATAATGTCACCATTAGCAAAATATACCTGCTTATTTCCTCTCACACCAAGATGAGGTGTTGCCAGGGTAATAAAATTGATTGCTTCTAGCCCAGCGATTAAACCTTTATTTGAGGAGAGTGAACTTTTGAAGTTTGCAGTAGTAGAGGTACCAACATCATCAGACTTATTAGAAGACACAGTAGGCACATATAGAACAGCGACTGCATATCTTGCAAATAGACCACCAAGAGAATGGGCTAAAAAGGATATCCTTTTTAAGCTATCTGTCTTCTTCACAATTTCTGTGACCTGTTTCAGTGGAAATATAATTACAAAACATTATAGGAATCCCGACGAACCTGAATCATTGATATGTTTTAAAAAATAACATATAAGCAGAAGGGCTTGCACACACCATGTCAGAAACAGTAAAGAAATGTGATGCAGGCATATGAAAAGGACCCTTAAACAAATCCATGGTACATAACCTAAGCAACACCTACATATGATAATAACACACCCTCGAACTTACTTCATCTGCCAGTCGTTTCCCAGCACCATCAATCCCAGTGAAGGTCTTCGTGAATGTATTACACGCACTTGCTGCACATAGTAAGCATGCTAATTTGAGTTTTTAAGATTTCGGCATGAATCATTATCATCAAAGCAATATATTTGAATAAGCTTTGGCGTATATTGAATGCAACATAAATTTAGGCAAAAATATGTGCAGAGCAGTTACCCCAAACCCACATCAACAAGAGTTGTTTCTGTCAACTCATAATGCACACAACAATTCAATATACTTTCAGAAAGCCTGTCTAATTTCCTTGGTGTTTTGTTTTGTTCTTTGTTCTTGGTGATGAATGTGCCGAACATTAGTTTCATTGAATTTTATAGTCTCAGTTTGTCCCAATCATAAAATTTCTACATAAACCCCACTTTCCAATATAAGTACTGAGTAATGTAGAAGAAAAAGGAGAAACTATGGGACAGGCAAAGTATGGTTCCAGTTATTACAAGATAGTGGTTCACTGGTGGAGTATCGCATTTTAGTATTTTACTTGTGACGACTTCATCTTTGTGCCAGATGAGCACAGGGAAAATGAATTCAGTGTGATGTCTTCGTGGTTATAAACAACCGATAAAATACTTCTTACCCAGTTAATAAACAGAAGAAAGTAATTAATCTTGACATAAGCAAGCTCATGTTGATTGTAGCAAATAACAATTTTGAATTTGAACCATCATATGGTCAAGATTGAAACAAAGCACATCTCTGACCTTGCTCATCACAAAATTATTTGTTTATTCAAGTATTCCAACTATGTTTGATCATATTATATCCAGAGAATCCAACAAATTCATTCATGCTAAAGCACAATACTAGCACAAAGAGTGGTGTTTGGTCAAACGAACATGATGTTTGCATGTATTTCTTCCATAAACAACAGTACCATGTATCAAGAATTTTCTTCCTAAACGCCTCTTCAGCTCTGCTTCAAAATAGGTCCAGTCACTTGGACTGCAGTACATGAAGGAAAGTTGAGTCAAGGTCAATATAACAACAATTACCAAATACGCCATCTCAAGCAACTGCAACAGACTTTACGGACCAGACGATAATCAGGGTAAATAATACTGGAAAAAGTAACACACACAACACACAGTGAGTTGATACATAGGAATTATATATATGGAAAAAACACAACAAATTGGAGATGAAGTTGATCGTCTTCAGGGCTCGGTTATTCGAATACCTTGCCATGATGCCATGAACAAGAACAAGGAGATGCTCAGGTTGGTCCTCCACATTTCGGATGCGCCGTGGTGATGCAAGATTTCCCTGAGTGGTACTCATCGCATGAGCTATGAGGCTGTGATGCTTCCAGACACTTTTGATGCCTGTCACATGCAAGGTATGTATCAGAGAAAAGGCCAATCATATATATCTATTTATGTATGTATGTATAATAAAGCGGTAATGGTCCTACAAGCATGAATCAAAATTTCGGTTTCGGAGTAGGTTTTGGTCAGCCAAAAACAGAAACGTTTCTGAATATTTCGAGAGATTTTCGTCATGTTTCGAAGATTTCGTAAAAATCTTGCTTATAGCTATCATGGAAACTACGTGTGGTTTTCGTTTCGATTGAGTCAAAAACGGAAACATTTCAGTAATTTTCGAGGAAACGCACCGGGATTTTGATCATGCCTACAAGGGCAGAAGGAAATGAGGTAAACAGAAGCAATTATATAATAATAATCCATGAGACTTAATGTGCATAATTAGAGCGATAACGAATTCGCAAAACCACATTATAATAAATGATGAAGTAACCTAACAATTGGATAAGAAATAAGGAGCTCCTAATTCCGGTAGCTGTAAAACAGAATTATGGAGTGGTTTTTTGACATTATTTAATGATCTTGATATAACAATTCAAAATTATAAGTAAGTAAGTAAGTAAGGGAAATTGTAATAAGAAACTCCAAAAGAAAGAGATTAGATTATAACCTGAGAAATGAATGAAATTCCAGTTATGCCCCTGGCGGTAATAGGAGGAACAAGTATGATGATGATGATGATGACAGTGAGGTGAAGGAGAGCAGGAATTGGAAGAAGAAGAAGAAGAAGAAGAAGAAGAAGAAGAAGAAGAAGAAGAAGAAGAAGACGACGTCGTATTGTTATTGATAGATGATGATGAATTCCAATTCCAACTCCGACTCCAATGGCCAAAAATAGGTATACAAGAAGAAAACAAAGGCGGGGAAGAGTACGCCATTTGTTTGCTTACGCCAACACCTATTTATAGAGTAATATAATAAAATTACTACTCAATTGAGATTTGAGAGAGAGAGAGAGAATAATATTATTATTGGTTATGGAGGGAGTAATCGAATAACAGTGACACGGCACAACAGAAGCCCATAAAACTTGGCTTGTTATTATCATCTCGTGCACTGCACTGCACCCCCATACTCTCTATCTCTGTCTCTCATTACACCACTTAAGATTATTTAATTACTCAAGTCAACTTAAACACAATCATCAATGATAATAGGGAGAATTAATTCTATTTTTTCTTTGAGGATATTTTTTTTTCTTTTTGAACGAGATAAATGAGGTTTAATGCAGTAATTTTAATTTAAAGTTTATTTCTTTTGTAAAATAACTGGAGAGCATGAATTTACATTCAATAAAATATAAGAAAAAATTATGCAAAAAATCGGCCATAAGGATAGTTTGTGTAATTTCCCAAACATGAGGTATGTTTGTGTAATTACTTCATAGTTGAGGGGTAGTTTGTGTAGTTCTCTCTATTCTATATGAACTAGATTTTGAAGATCTCTCTCTCTCTCTCTCTCTCACAATTAAGTTCCAAAATACGATGACATATTATATGTATATGTATGGTGGTGTTTGCAAACTCTAGTGTAAAAGTAGAAGTTCATAATTTTCAGTTAAGCTTTAAAAAATACTTAAATTTAAAAGTTGAGGGGGTTTTCAAGATAATATTGAATTTGAAATTATTCAATAATTTTATTTAAAAATACCCACCATAAGTCAAAAGCACCCACACACCAGCTTTAAGATTGTAGAATTGTTTAGCTTAAAAATAATTGTGTAATAAAAAATGCTAGATTTGCAAACACCCCAAAATCACTTTTTCAAATAAAAAGCTGATTATAATTTTTTTTTCACCAACTGTGTATCTTCATTATTCAAACTTAACCTATACACTTTTAAGACTGAAATGTCAGCAAATATTTTTATTCTGTTAGTCAACAAATTAGTTATTGTTTACAATATATAGCACCTCTATACATCAAACTCTGTGTATGAAACAAAAATTAATAGTTACTCCCTTATTTTTTGTGATATACTTATTTCATCAGTTAAAATTGGTCAATTCAAAACTATTTTGCTCAATAGTTTAAAATTAGTAAGTGTAACAAGTTAGTTGCACAAAGTACTTATGAAGTTTGTTATCTTATACAAACTATCCTCTGAAATTGAGAAAATTGCACAAATACTATATATCATAAGTATGTATAATTTTTCCAAATTAATGTTTGTTGTAGCTTTGACTGGAGGTGTAGTGCATAGCAAGTCTCTCAATAGTATAAAGAGATTTTCTCGTAATTTTTTTAGGATAGTTTGTGCAATTCATCTTACGAGAAATATTTTTGTACGTTAGAGGTAATTAAAAATTAACTGATAGTGATGTAGGCATGTAGCTTTGTGATTGACGAATCTTGAAAATAATAATATCGTTGGGAGGATATTTCTAAATTATTACAACTTGGGTACTTCAAATCATTTGAAGTTGTTTTAAAAAAAAAAAAAAAAAATCATTTGAAGTACCAGACAAAAATGAGAGAGATGGCGGTTAGAAGTGATTACGGACAACACAATGGGAGTTCCGAAGAAATTATTGGACCTGGCTTTAGTTATTTATAATTTTATACCATACTAGTGGCGTACTTCAGATTTCAAAAACTAAATCCTATTATTTTCTTATAAAGTTGAAGTTGAATTGCTTTCTATCTTTTCATAATTGAAGTTGAAAGTCATTAGAGCAGTTTAGTCTTTGGTAGGGGAGTACCACTTAGACCCCTTGCTTGGATGATGACATGTGGCAAGGACTACTTGCACCCTATTTTGCTTGGCCAAATTCTTTATTTTCAAAAATTTCAATTCTAGCCCAAAAGTTTTATAGTCTTTTCACTTTACGACCGCGTAAACTAAAATGGTATCAGAGCCTAGGTTTATTTATTTATGTGAAAATTTATTTATTTAATTAACACCGGACTACTTTAAGAGAAGAGTATTTTACAAACATGAATAATCCAAGAATGGATGATATTTGGTACCCCCTATTCAATTCTTTTTTAAAGGACCGAAAACCACAAGTATAAAGTATTTTATCTATGCTTTAACTGAACGCCTTGGTTGGCTTGAAAATTATATTAAACATCACGAGGTTCTATGTTGCGACCTAGAACAACAAATTTGTCCCATGAATAAAGCTAGACTTGAAGGAGTCGAGCGAATAAGAATTAGCCTTAAAAGGGCCAACAAGCAAAGTGCGATACTAAGCTTATAATGCTTGGTATCACTCTTGAACACGAGCTTGAACTCTTGATGAAAAAACTTAAGATCCTTGCTAGCCAAAGACCGATTAACATCCACAGCGTAAGAGCCAAATATGTGGCGGTTAATGGTCTTACGGCGGAGATCGGAAGGATCAAAAGATTGATCATCGAAAGAGACAATAGATGAGCAATCTGGCGTTACCAAGTTTCAACGAGCTCGAGACCGATAGCACCAAGTTATCCCAAAACCTCAGAGAAATCCAGAAGACGGTCCAAACATATGGTAACCATCTATACCATATACCCGAGCAACTTCAAGAGCTCCAAGACAGGATTGAAACCATGGCTAGGCGTCAAAAGGAGGTCTTGGAAAATCTGATAGATGTCCAACAGAGAATGAAGAAGTTGGAATCACTACCCAGTTCTCCAAGAAGAAAGCAAGGAGGATGGCTACCACCCTCTTATGGAACAGAGCCACTTCTACATCAGAAAGGCAAAGTGGTAGAAGTAAAACGTGAATTGACCGAGGGAGAAAAACTGAAAGCCTTATTAAGAGGAGAATCAGTTCCTCAAAAGGAGCCATGACAGCTCGGATTCATCTCGACGAGGTTAACTTCGGAAACTTGCAAGATCTAAACGACCTTGCAGAATCATTTGCCGGACTAAATCTGGTGAATCTCAAAACCCAGCAAGTGACTCAATATGCAGAGTCTTCCACTCATGCTCCACCGGCGATGCCAGAGGATAGCGGAGTGAGCAATCCCCCTCAGCAAGATGAGTCCATGCCACACCGATGAGACTTTGTTCCCGGAGGAAATCTACATCAAGATTTCATAAAACCTGGCATTACCAGATCTCGAAGGAGACCATACATAAGGGAAACACCATATGTCAAGTCCCAGCTCGACCCGATACATCCGTATGGGTTAATGCTCAATCTGGACACCCTGGATTTCAACAACATGGAGCTTCTGATTGACGATTGGGCCTCAGCAATGAGGATTGCAGCAGGAACCCTTGATCTCAACAAAGAAGCATTCATATTGCTGCTTAATATGAGCTTGGAAGGGTCAGTCAAGATCGCCTGGGAACAAACAGACCAGGGAACCAAAGAAGAAGTTGCGGCAGGAGAATCTATGAAGAATATCGTAGATAAAATGGCAAAAGTATCTAAGATACTTTTCATTGGAATTAGTTACTTCGAGGATTCAGAAGGAAACTTTGGAGGAGGCCGAGAGCAAGCCAGAAGATATGAACGAGCTTTGTATAGTCTTGAGTTACACGATAGACTTATACATAAAACTCTTCACCGAGTACAAGTGGAAGTCGAAGGTGAGTGATGATACGGCCATCCCACTGTTCTTCTCCAAAATCCCAAGTCCATGGAGGGAAATGCTGATAAAAGAATACGAACTGCCCCAAGGTATCGATACCGTGGCAAGACGAATGTCTTTCCTCAAAAGCAAACTTGCCGAATGGTGCCAAAAGGCAGCTGAGCTAAAGAATTACAAGAGACTGCGAAGAGTCAACAAGAATGTTACTCTTTGTTGCGAAAACAACGACATACCAACAATCGTCGGAGGAACCAGAGAGCATAAGAAAAGAAAGAAATACCCTTATGCCAGAGAAGAAAGACGGGGCAAAGAAAGATCTTCATGGAAACCCAGGAGATTTTGGTCCAAACAAAAAGCCCAAAGTTACAAATCAGGACATCGTTCAGGGCCAAGCCGTGGACGACCAGCTACAAGCCGAGATAGATCCAACATGATATCTACAAAGAGAACTTTCAGAAGGGCACACACCAGGGCCAATGAAAGTTTCAAAGATTGCAACTGTTGGACATGTGGTGCTCTAGGCCACATCTCTACCGATTGTCCGCAAAATCAAAGCCGAGGAGTCAAACGGTTCGAGGCAATGCCAGAAATCGAGGACGCCGTTTACTATCAAGATCTTATTCAAGTATATCGGTTCGAGGACATCCCTTCAGACGAAAGCATATACGAAGAAGAAGAATACAACGATGAGTCTTCTGAATCAGAATCAGACTGAAGAAGAGGGAATCTTCCATCAGGAGACGCAAGAGGATATCTCGGGGTTTTTCTCACAGACGAGTATATCACATAAAGCTCTGATGAGAATTATGAAAGAGGATCCAAAACTCCGCATTTATGACGGCTTCACAGTCGGCAAAATGGAGAGAGCCTTGACACAATTAAGTCTAAGGCAAATGAAGCATCATATCATTTACAAAGTCACGACGGGAGAACTTGCAATCCCAATGGAGCTGACCAGTAATGTGATGGAGATGCAGTTAGTTCCCATGATGGAAATCAAGGAGGAACTAAACAGACTCAACAGGGAAGTCGCTCAGAAGATGTCATGGATCCATATCGGAGCCATAAGAATCTTGCTTAAAGCAACGTTCAAAGAAGGAGTCAATTCCCCAATCGACATTGCAGTCTTCGATAGAAGAATTCAAAATTTGAAAGATGCATGTCTAGGTGGAATCTCCGACAACCTATTCGCAGGAAAGGTGGCAATGTTTATCTATCCAAAGATTGCCTATAACCTGGCGGATCGAGACTTTAATAGAGCGTTAACCCTTCATCAGGATTTCAAAAATAAAGATTTGATGAAAGAAGGGAATAGACCATACTCTATTACATATAGCATTTCATACGCACTCTCTAATACCCATCATTCTGAGGTATTTCAGAGAGAAGAGTTCGTAGAAATCCCAGAAATATTCGAGAAGGTTGCCCAAGCGGTTAAACCAGAAATTTCTGATCTGCCCCATATCCAAGAGATGGACATGATTATCAGAGATCAGCCAGTGCTCAACCAGGCAGCTAGCCACATGTTTTAGTAAAGACGAGCTTTGTTCAGTGAAAACCGGATGATAAGTCAAAGGACAAGTCAAAGAATGGGAAAGAGACCTATTCTTGAAGCTATAACTGGACCAGGCCAGTTCATTACCGAAGGAGAGCTTTAATGTCCAACATGATGGAGTATAATCAAAGTAATTTTCGATATTACTCAGAAGGACAATACCTTTCCAAGTAATGCTTTGTACTATCTCCAACAGCCTTTACCAGGAAGATATCAAGGGCGTCTAAAATTGGGAGATATGGATTTCACGATACAAGGAATTACAGGAAGATTAACCGAGAATTTAATACGCGGACTAGAATTTCTCGAGGCACATAAACCTTGGGAAAGGATACATGATGGAATGGAATTTACAGTGGAAGGAAAAAGATACCGAATCCGATGACCACTAGCCCATTCTCCATATACATCTCCGTAGGGATGTTATATGAAAAATACAGGGCAGAATACTTTGCAGCATATATCGATTCAGGTGCTGGAATATGTACGACAAAAAAAAGCGTGTTTCCTACCAACCTTGAAGAAGAATTACCAGCGGTTGCAGGAAGAGACTTCTCTAAAAGGATTATCACCTTTAAAAGAGGAATCAAGCAAGCAGAAATACTCATCAGAGGCGCAGGAGGTAGCCCTTGGTACAAGGTCAAAACGCCACCTATCTATTTCTATGATACAAGAGCAGATATTCTCCTAGGCAACAATTTCCTGCAGGCCTTTAAAAGGGTTACACAGGATAATGAGACAAGAAGACTTATTCTCACAACGCCTTGTGACCATAAGATTCTCATCCAACGACTAGGGGAAGCATTTTACCGCAAAATGCCTTTCAATTTTCGCAGCAAGCGTGGTGATGAAGGACAGCTTCGACACCCAAAAATGAGGGATCAACACAAGTATGGAGAAACAATACTCCAGTTGAGAACAGTCCTAATAGGAAGAGATGATCCAGATACAAAAAGGATCAAAAAAACAACAATCAAGCTTCTCAAGGTCAGTATGGAAGGAGTACCGCAAACAGATATCACAAGTGAAGAGCAAATATCACTCGAAGATATCAAAAACAAGATTCAAAGGAATTTCAGCGAAGATCCTTTGGCAGGGTGGAACAAGAATGAACTCCAAGCTTCCTTGAAACTTCAGAAGGGAAAAGAGCACGAGTTCGTACGATACAAGCCAATCCTGATGAATTAAAGTGATCGTGAGGATATGCAAATAATTCTTAAGGAACACCTTGACCTTAAGTTGATTTCACCAGGGATCTCACCTTACAGCAGCCCAGGCTTTCTGGTAAGAAACCATGGCGAGATAAAAAGAGGAAAACCAAGACTTGTCATCAACTATTAAGGAATCAATAAGATCCTAGAATTTGATGGCTACTACATCCCAAGTCGAGAACATCTAATCAATTGTGTCACAAACGCAAAGGTATTCTCTAAATTTGATTGTAAATCTGGTTTCTATCAGATTAAGATGCAGGAGGAAAGCAGGAAGTTTACCGCCTTCTCCACGCCACAAGGACATTATATCTGGAATGTATTACCAATGGGATTGGCCAACGCACCCTAGATATACCAAAGAAAAATGGATAATCTTTTTAAAGATTACTTGAGTTTCATGTTTGTTTATGTGGATGATATCCTCATAGCATCAAAAACGGTCAAAGAACATCTCAAACATCTAGAGATTTTCTCAGACATATGTTTCAAGAATGGATTAGTGTTATCTCAGAAGAAAACAGTAATCCTTACAAGGAAGATTGAGTTCCTTGGCATTGAGATTGACGAATCAGGTATCATCCTCCAAACACATTTGGTCGAAAAGGTACGTGATTTCTCAGATAATCTCAAAACAGTTAAACAACTCCAAAGCTTTTTGGGCTTAGTTAATTTTGCAGGAATGTTTATCAACAATCTCGCAAGTTACAGGAAAATATTCAGCCCCTTACTTAAAAAGGATGCTGAGAACATCTTTTAGTCCGTATCGTTCAAATGGACTGATGAACATGTAGGAGTAGTTCAGCAACTAAAAAAGTTGTGTCAGAACGTTCCCAAACTTGCTATACCTAACGATGAAGATGATCTGGTATTATATACAAATGCTAGTGATCATTGGTGGGCAGCAGCTCTAACGAAGGTAGAACCAACAAGAGAAGTGTCATGCAGATATTGTAGCAGACTATTTGCAGACAATAATGCGGCCAAATGGCACATTAACGAGAAGGAGTTCTTTGCGGTTCACAGTGCATTCAAAAAATGGCCTCTGTTTTTACTTGCAAAGAAATTTAACTTAAAAATTGATAATACAAGTGTTAAGGCTTTCTTAAAAAACAAAATAGAAAGCAAACCCGAGAAAGCCAGACTCTTAAGATGGCAAGCAGAGTGTCAATATAACGATTTTGACATTGTGATTATTAAATCTCATGAAAACGTTCTTGCAGATTTCTTAACACGAGATGGAGCCCAGTGAAGCCAACAACATTCTTACAAGGTGGAGGCATCACAACGACAGCCTTGAGGAACTAAACAAGGCAATAGACAGCCTAGCAGTCAATGCAAAGGCTTCTGGACATGTACAAGAGAAAGACCTTAACAAGGTCCAGACTGAAATGAAAGCCGCAAGGCTTCATAGCACTATGTTATGGGATAGCCTCTATGGCCCCATTATGCGAGAGGCATCAGAGTCAAAACTGATCTCTGAAATACGAGTACAAGACGAGAAAGTATGGGAAAGTGGTTCAAGCACTATTATCCCAAACACAGGAAAAGACCCTTACGTTGATGAAGGGGATTCTGAAAACAAGAAAGATTCTAAGATGGAAACATCTGAAGAATCCAATCAGTCTAAAAAATTGGAGACTGAAATCAACGAGCTTAATCTTAGACCAAAGATTGGAAAATCTAAGGTCCAAGGTGATAACTTAAAACCATCCCCATTGATGGAATACCAAAGGACATGGGAAAAGTTATATACAAGAATGGGACTTGTCCCAGGTAAATCCTTGGTCGATTGGTCGGGAAAATACCCACGAGTCTGGACTCTACCAGGCGCAAAACCGGAGAATATACGAGAGTGGTTCGACTTTGGCTGTTTAGCCTCAGTCTTCACTACATCACCAGGGTTCCTGGAAATTTCGAGATTACCAGGATGGATATACGAGGGAGTGTATGGATCATGGAAAAATAATAATACACTTGGAAGAGGTGAAACTCTGGAACTGAAATTCATTTCAGCCGCACCAGAGATCAATGGAAAAGGTTTCTTTCCCAGCTTTCATTTCATTAAGCTGCAGAGACCGCACATGAAGGCTTTAGATTTCATAATGCCACCACCAGAGGAACAACTTCTAGTTGCTCCGATATCAGAGGATGATATCACTACAAGAAGAGCTTGGGGACTTTGGGTCTGTTTAACAGAAATGGACAAAGTCAAATATTCGTTTAAAACATTCCAAAATGCTGAAAACGGATCTCTCATGCTCAACTCTATGACAAGCACCACTACTCAGTTTGCCGAGACAGTATTCGAAAATAAAAGGCAAAAATTGTGGAGAAACGAGATTCCATCAACGGCAGAAACTAGCTGGAAAACGTGCAACATGATGCATGTCGGAAAATGGAAAGATCGCATTTGTCTAAAATGCCCCGAACAAAAGGAGCCTCTTTTCGGCAAAAGATTCCCAATAAAAAAGGACAAGTGGGAATATGACAGGGAAAGCTCTACCAGGCCCGGAAAGATGCCTCGTGCCGGGAAAAAGACAAACGTCTCTGGTAAAGGAAAAGGGGCCATGTGATTGACCAAGACAGGTTAACAACCAGGACCACCCCTACTTTCGAAAAAGTCAGGATAAAAGGGGCCACGACAAGGAATTCTGAACAACCGCACCATTATCTGTTGAATAATGGAGGGACCACAAGCTAGGTGGAACAGGATGTAAGCCATGACGTTTCCACTATCAAGAAGGGATGAAGTCCGCAATTGGAATCCACGACCTCATCTATATAAAGAAGAGCTGAAGGAAGCAAAGGGCATCGAGGATTCCCTGAGTTTTCTTACAAATAAGAGAGAGGCATACTAATAGTTTGTAATAGTGAGAGTTTAAATTCTGTCAATAAAAATAGTGTGTATAAGCTTTATAATTTTTGTTCTGAGTGTATGTACAAGAGAAACAAAGCTACTATGTGTAGCTAAACGAGTAACTCCTCTCTAAAAGGGGTTATGAGTGTTCTGTAATAAATAAGTTTCCACATATATAAATAAAATCAAGGCTTTCGCTTAAGCGTGTTAATGATTGATGTTCTTCTAAACATTTCGGACCAGAGTTTACCTCTTACGCCCGGAGTAGGAAACGAACCAGGGCCGTGCTGATTATCGTTGAAGGAGCTATTGCAGAACCATCAGTTGCGATCGAGTGGTTGAGGGCGAGGAGTCTTCGTAAAACCTGGTGAAATACCCGACGGTAGTACGGTCAAACAAGGTATCTTTTATATGTTATGTTTTAAGTCTTCAATACGGAAGCGTGTTGGGCATGATATGGTCGTAATGGACTATCTCTGTTTAAGTTATGGGGTCCAAAATAAAAATATTATAAACTTAAGGCTAGACTTTCAATTTACATTTTCATGCCAATAATTATAGAGCACTTGTCATGATCCTAAGGAGGGAGACCCACTGGTCCTCCCCCCACTATAGGCTTCACCCATTAGAGCATAGGCTAGGCTGTAAATCATTTTTCTGTCTTAGGAATATTCTGCTTAAAGATTCAAGCCTCTAGGAAAATTAGACATTTATTAATTAATATATTATCTCCAACAATAATTTTATTATTTTGACGGAGAGATTCCTTTAACAAAGATTTAAACCGCTTATTTTATTCAAGAAAACCTTATAAAATTAAATATCGAACTCATGCTCTAGCAAAACAGTAGTATACAAAGCCATTTTGCACAATGTCATGCTAGATGTTTTTTTCTTCTCACCTTTTCAATATAACGGTATACTTAAGAGCAAAATTTCATAACCAAAAACCATTAGGAGAAAGCCTTCTTTGCAAAGGCCAAAAGTCACAAACCGAACTAATACACCAAATGTCCAGAAGCTACAACAAAATGGGAAAAGGAAAGAAGTTGTACCACTTTTCAGCTCTGATCCGAAGAAATCCAAGCAAGCCTTAGAATCAAGTGTCTCGTTCCAAACTTCACTAGCGGTGGGTCCTGCAGAGTAGGCCCGCCAAGACCAATGAGTCATTTAGCTTGGAACTGCCAGGGATTGGGGTGTCCCTGGACAGTTCGAGAATTGGGAGAAATTCTCAAAACTTCAAACTCCACCATCATTTTTTCTCAGCAAAATAAAGTGTCGTTCTAAGACGATTGGGAGAATTGAAAATAAATACAACCTCCATGGGTTGTTCTTGACGCTAAAGGAAAATCTGGTGGTTTGGCCCTACTGTGGCACAAGGATTGGGATGTTCATATCATGAGCTTCTCCAAATACCGCATTGATTCTATCATCTTTCCACCCGATGGTGGACCGAAATGGCGCTTCACAAGATTTTATGGCCAGCCAGACCCTAATAAAAGACAGTTTTCCTCGAATATGCTGAAATAACTAAGCACTATCTCGCGCAAACCAGGGCTATTCGGAGGTGATTTTAATGAAGTTATGAATCATGAGAAGAAAATTGGTGGTAATATCAAGGCTCGGTCACTACTAAACAAGTTCAGGGATGCTTTAGATCATGGAAGTCTAAACGACTTGGGGTTTTCAGGGTGTACTTATACGTGGTGCAATAATCAAGATTTTCCAAACACTATTTGGGAGCGGCTCGACATAATGTGTGCTATCTTGGATTGGAAACAACTGATGCCGAACTCGGGAGTCGACACATGGAGGTGAGAAATTCGGACCACAAAGCCATTGTTCTGGACTTTGAACAAAGACTTGAAAACCAAGAGAAGCGTTCAAAAAATAAGAGATTTAGTTTTGAGGCGGCTTGGATTCAAAGAGTAGAGTGTGAGGAAATTGTTGAGAAAACTTGGAATGGAAATGATGATTGTAACCAGGTGTTAGATTGGTCTGAAAAAGTGAAAAATTGTCGCATTGGTCTACTCAAATGGGAGAAAGAGACCCTAAACCAGAATAAGAATCGAATTGCTGCTCTAAAAGAAAGCATTGAGTTGGTGAAAAAAGGGTGTGTATCAGCTGAATCGAAAAGTGAAGTAGCCACCCTTTCAAATGAGTTTGAATCGCTTCTTGATGAGGATGAAGCGTACTGGAAATAACCCAACAAAACTCATTGGTATAGGGATGGGGATAAAAATACGCTTTCCTTTCATGCCCATGCAACATAGAGGAAACACTAGAATAAAATCAAAGGCATGACTAATAATAATGGCAATTGGACATAAAATTCGGAGGAAATTCAGAATATCGCTGTTGAGTACTTTCGTTCTATGTTCACATCCATTAGACTAGCTAAAATTGACCTACAACCCGCCCTCAATGTCATTGAGCAAAGAGTCACACCCGAGATCAATGATTATCTGACTAGGCTCTACACAAATGATGAGGTAACGAAAGTTGCATTCTCTATTTTTCCTTTGAAATCTCTAGGGCCAGACGGTTTATCCGTTGTGTTTTATCAACGATTTTGGCATATTGTAAAACATGATGCCTTTTGTTGTGTCCTGAACATACTTAATATAAAACTTTTTTCTCACAAGCTAAACTACACTCACATCGTTCTTATACCAAAAACCCATAATCCTACTTCCATGGTTAACTTCCGTCCCATCAGTCTAACTAACGTGATTTACAAAATTTCTTCCAAAGCAATTACTAATCGTCAAAAGCCATGGATTCATACTATCATAGCCGAGTCTCAATTTGCTTTTATCCCCGGCCGACTTATTTCTGATAATATCCTTACAGCTTTTGAAGTAAACCATTTCATCAAAAATAAAAGAACAAGAAAGAAAGGTCACATTGCGATTAAGCTAGATGTGAGTAAAGCTTATGATCGGGTTGAGTGGAATTTCCTTGAAAATGTGATGAATAGATTAGGATTGCAAGAATCTTTATAGAGCTTATTATGATTTGTGTCAGATCAGTTTCTTACTCAGTTCTTGTTAATGGTATTCAATGTGGGTTTTTTTGCCCTGAACGTGGTTTACGTCAGGGTGACCCCTATCACCCTCCATTTTTCTATTTTGTTCGGAGGCTTTAACAGGTCTCTTACGAAAGGCGAAATGAACATAGAGTCTCAAAGGAGTCCGAGTTTGCAGAAACGCATCAAGTATTTCCCATATCCTATTTGCAGGCGACACCCTCCTTTGTTGCAATGCAACATAGAACTCAACTTCAGCAATTATGTGCATCCTGGACACTTATACAAAAGCTTCAGGTCAACATATCAACCTTCAAAAGTCTAGTGTTGTTTTCAACAAAAAATGTGGCGAGGATTATGTTAGAGAAGTGCATGTCATTTTGCATATGCATATGGTCAAAAATCATGACTTATATCTTGGCTTACCATCTGTTGTTGGAAAATCAAAAAGAGAAGTTTTAGGCTTCATTAGAGACAGAGTATGGGACAGAGCTAAAGGCCTGAAAGAAAGTCTGTTATCCAGTTCAGGTAAATAGGTTATTATAAAGGCAGTGATACAAGCTTTACCGGCTAACAGGATGAGTTGGTTCAAGTTTCCAGAAAAATTATTGAAGACATTGAACGAACGACGAGGAATTTATTGTGAGATGGTAAAGATAAGGGGCGAATCCATTATTTAAATGGGATGCAATATGCGAAAGTAAACATTCGGGGGGACTTGGTTTTCGTAGTCTAAAGGCTTTCAATCCTGCGCTCCTCGCAAAACAAGTCTCACGCATTATCATGATACCAAAATCTGTACTGGCTCGGATTTACAAATCTAAATATTTCCCTCGATCTTCTATCTTTGATGCAAAATGTGGTAGCCAAGCTCCTTTCACATGAAAATGTATTTGCAGTGCATGGGAGGTAATTCTAGTAGGTGCAAGATGGAGAATTGGTAATGGACACGGGGTTCATGTATGGGGCGACATATGGATCTCGAGATAGTTTAGTTTTCAAATTTTGACTCCTCATCCGAACGATTTATCAGGTTTACGGGTAAGTTCCCTTATCTCTATGCAATCAGGCAATTGGAATTTTAATATCATCGATGAGCTATTCTGGAAGGAAGACAAGGCTATTATCCTTCAAATTCCTTTGGGTGACATGTGTAACAAGAATACTCAAGTTCATGAAGAGTGGTATTTTCTTAGTCCGCAGTGCCTATTGAATTATCATAGAACGTGATTTAGATGAAAAAAAACATGCCCGTGGGGAGAGTAGTAGTTCGGTAAATGTAAGCTGGTCTTTTCTTTGGAGTCGTAAAGTGCCAAATAAAATAAAGATTTTCCTTTGGAGAACATGTAGAGAGATTTTACCTACCAAGCAGAATCTGAGGCGGAAAGGCATTAACATAGAGCCTGGTTGCGACATGTGTGGGGAGAAGAAGAATCATATATTCATTCCCTTGTACTTTGCCACTATGCTAGGCAATTATGGGCCCTCAACTTGTTTCCTCGTTCTATCATTTACTCATGCCCAATCAGTGTGGAGGCCTGGGTTCGAAATGTTGTCGTCTGTTAACAAATGAGGCATGAAGATTTGCTTGCTATTGCTGGGGTATTTGGATGAATAGAAACAAATTTCATAACAATGATAAACTTGATAATCCACTCACACTTAGTGAATTTACTTTTTAGTCCTACAAAGGGTACCTTGCATGTAACGCCCTTGAAATTTGAACGAAAACACAAATTTATACTTTAGTCCTTAAACTTTTTAAAATTTCTATTTTCGACCCTAAATATTTAGAAAAAATTGTTTTTTAGTCCCTAAACTTAAAAGTTAGTCTTTTATTATTTTGGAAAAATATCACTTACACCCCTGAACTATTGGCTCGCGAGCACTTACACCCCCAACCTTTTATTTCGAGCACTAACACCCCCCACAAGTGAGAAAATGTATATTCTACAGAATCTTGATCTCCTTGTGCATGTGTCGTCCAAGACTTAGGGCAAAATCAATAATTCAGGGGTATAAGTGCTCGCGAGCCAATAGTTCAGGGGTGTAAGTGTTTGTCGCGAGCAAAAATTTCAGGGGGGTAAGTGTCGTTTTTCCTATTATTTTTATAGGTCTCTAATCCTAAAACATATATTTAAATTTCAAATATTAACCAAGATGATCGAATTATCTAGAAAAATTACATAAGTAAATATGTATGTAAAAATATATAATTATACCTATTTGAATTTTAATTATAAATAATTGAGGGCCTTGTTATGCAATTACCTAATTGGTGAGTAAAACCATGACATCTTTAAGAGCATGAAGTCAGATTTTTTTGTGATTTATTATAAAATAACCATGGTGGGACATGATCATTAATTATTAAACTATAATTTATGCCTATAAATAGTCACCATTGTTCAACATTTTTTACAGCCCAAACTAATTCGATTCAGCCAAAACTTCCTGAAATACGACTTCTTTATTTTTGTGTTTATTTTTTTGTGTTTATTTTCTACCCGAAAATACCTCAAAACCTTTATTGCGCAGAAATTATCCATACGGCCCTGCACCTTCGAAAGATCATACCTAATTGTATAAAAAAATCCTTTTTAATCAGGTTAATCGTCAAATACTCCTCATGATGTCCTCTAACTTTCATATGAAGAAATGTTTTTCAAATAATTTTATTTAGAGGGACGAAATTCCTAAACCGTAGATTGCTGTCTGAAAATCCGAAAATAGGTTCTATGTTTTCAAGAATTATTTAGCATAGCAAACATTTGGATTTTCCTTCCAATTTGGGTACACATGTTCCTCATGATGTTAGGTACCAGAAAACACAAAAACTATCTGGGTACAAAGTCCATTTGAGTATCCGATCGAAGGTAAATTCGATATTGCGATGATTTTTGGCTTATTTTGCGTACTTTATGTTCTTAGTTTATGATTGAAAATAATCATCATGATTCCATGATTGATCACTCACACATGACTCTTATAAGATATAACAATGGTTAGAATCACTTTAATATAATTTGTAACTACGTATTAATATTTTTGAGATTTTTCAATAGTATATAAATAGTACATTTATCATGTTTAACATACCCTTACATAAGTTTAATAAGATTATCATGTATACTTTCATGGTCTAATCCTATTATATGATTATGTATCGTAACTTAAACATTTTTTGATCATTTACCTTGATTAGGTTTACGCATTAATATTTTTATATGTTATAAATACAATGTTATGTTATTTAAGATAATCTTGAAACAAAATAATATTAACTAAGTTATACAATTTACTGGATTGCTTCATAAGATAATTGTTTGATATCATGATTCCTGAAGTTTTTGGATTTACTAGAGACTTAAAGAACGGTTTCTCATAAAATATACTTTGAAGATTTATTATGCATCAAATTAAATAGTTTATCATACTATACTTGATGTTATTCTATACTTACCATTTGAAATAATTTTCTAACATTAGGATAATTATAACTACAGTTATAACTATAAATATATGTTGCTTAAGATAAATCTTGAGATATAAATTACGTATACAAAGTATATTTGATATTTAACTTAACCTTACGACATCAAAGTATATCGCATAAAATTTTCATTAAGTATATTAATGTTGAACAATACATATGTTTATTGTGGCGAGTTATGATTATTCAGTTAACTGATATTATCTTAATGTTATTAAAGATTTGACAAATTAATCAACGACGCGCAAGATTCTCCGTACAAATAAAGGTGAGGTTTAATTCTGATTTCGTTCTAGCCCTCTTTGGCATCTGGCCCTGAGGAACTTGGACAGAAAAGTCACAACTTCATTACCAAACCATGAACAACCTATAATTCATCTTATTCCTGTTTTTGCATCTCATCAAGAAGCGTGAGTTTCTCACTTATTGCTAAATCTTACACAACCATTAATTATTCATCACATATAATCTCATGTACTGGTTCTTGAACTGTGCAAAGAGCAACTAACTGTGTGTTCGGGACATGTAGCTCAATGAGCAACGAATATTATCCGATTTATTAGCTTGTTTGTTTATCACCCATTGGGACGCCTTTGGGAAGTTGGACCAAGGGATTGAGTCGATTTACTACCGGGGAGTAAGGACTGTCAATTTAAGTAATTTCGCTTGATATCCATATATCTAGGCGCCGCTTGTAGTCCGGAGTTAGATGTAACCCGCGTGCAGGTCGCCTGTTTTATTTGCGAGGTCGCTCCTCGTCGGGAGGTATACGGTAGTATTTGGAAGTATAAGGTTGGATTAGTTTACTGTTATCGCACATGTTCATAAATTATTTCCAGAATATTCCGGTACCATTGCTACATCAAATTACCTTGTTAAACTGTTTATGTCGATAAGACTACTCCTAGAAATATATTAATTGAATCACTGTTAATTCTTGTATTGCCACTTGTTTTGTATGAATCTCACTAAGTTATCAAAGATTTATTCCTTGTTTTTCCTGTCTGTCCATTTTTCAAGATAAGACCGATGCAGCAGCATGGATCATGTGAATATTTTTGCCAATCTTGCCTTTTTGAATGTCCATATTATTGAAATATTTATCAACAGAGCGTAATTATCAAAGTTATCAACATATTTGTATTTTCAATACTTTCGCTGTGTATATTAAAAGTTTTTTTTTATCATAATGTGTATGGTTGATCCTGGACAGTGACACCCCTTCCTACAAGACGTGTTTTAGTCTGAGCTTGGTAAAGTGTTTGGCCAGCACCGAACAAACTCGGATCGAAACACTACTCATGGGGCGCGTCTGTCACACGTACATTTCGTGAATCTGATCTTGTACTTCGTCCGCCTATCATCATTTAATAATTTCAAGGTTGGGTGCAACATGCAAATGATCCAATATGTGGGGAGACTTGGTGTCTTCCCAATACGAAAATACTAATTTGAGTAAAAGAAAGAAAGGAAACGTTGGATGCGATTATTTCTCAAACTACAACTGAAATAAAGTTATTCAATTAAGTGATACTTATGAACGACTCACGTTAATCGCTTAGCTTATTTCGCCAATAAGCAAACCAAATATAAATTAAGGAAAAAAATAGACCACCCACTTAGCTTTCAGCTGTTTTGCACTCTGCCCCAGTCTTGTTTTTAGCATTCCCCCTCCCCCCCCCCCCACTTTGTATTCCGTCCCACGTTACCACCCGACGTAACATGACCGTAAAAAAGCGAATATTCCTGTTAAAAATACAAAGATGTGGGGGCAAAATTTAACAGAATATTCATTTTTTGACGGAATATTTCGATTGGGGGGGGGGGGGGGGGGTAACAATTGGGGGGAAAGTGCTAAAAAATAAAGCTAGGGGCAAAGTGCAAAACGGCCAAAAGCTAAGGGGGTGATCTGCTTTTTTCCCTATAAAGTAATATTGTTATCTCACACAATTTTCTTAATGGACAATGACACGTATGTCTATTAAACTTGCCTTAATAATACAAGTTTGTTTTTTTGATAACTTAGAAAATATATTAAAAAGCAAAGTTGTTACAAAAGTTCATGATAGGGTATACCCCATCACAAAAACAAGCAATATGAATGCTTGTTGGATCAAAATGACAAAACTAGCTATTGCTAAGGGCCCAATGAGCGAGTGAATGGGCGGCAATGTTTGCATTGTGGTTTACAAATTTTTAACGCCACTTGGGCCAAAAAGCCCAAAAGATTCGAAACTCCTCAATCAAAGGCTTGATCATCCATGGAGTGTCTTCTAGAGGATTTAGAATGGTCGTGATAAATTGGAGACAATCAGATTCAAATATGACTTCTTCCACCTTTGCTGTGTTGATGCATATACATGCTCTTTTTAGCATGAGTTGGCGTAACCCAATCCTTCCCACGCGAGACGGAGCGCAGATGGAGTGCCAACGATCTGGGTATTTTTTGTGATTGTGGGTGTCCGCATCCCAGAGGAAAGATTTAGATAATTTAGTGAATGTGGACAAGACAATGATGGGTATCCAGAGCTTAGGCATTGTGTTGCACGACATAGATTGCAGCGCAAATTGTATAAGGGTGCGTCGGCCGGCGTAGGAAAGGTATCTCGTGTACAAGGCGCCAATGTGGTTGGTGAAACGTGAGATGAGAGGGTCGAAGTAGTGGTGGTGGAGGCGGCCTTGCCAGATGAGGATGGCCAAATATTTTTCTAGAAAAGACATGGCCTCCATACGAAGACGTCGAATAATGGTACCTCGGCGGGAAGCAGAGATTTAGGAGAGAAAAAGACACATGATTTTTCGTAACTGACTCCAAGTCCCGCTAGGGCGTGGAAAGAGTCCAAGAATTGGAGGAGGAGGAAGAACGTCGGGTCATGGTCCTAGCAGAAGATGAAGCAGTCATCTACAAAGTCGGGGATTGGGAAGGCTGGGGCCCGTCGACTAGCATGGACAACACGAAACTGACCTGAATTAGTGGCACAAATGAAAGCAGAATGAGGAGTTCCTTACAGAGGATAAAGATGTACGGTGATAGCGGATCACCTTGGCTGATACCCTTGGTGGGATGCCATCTCATTGACCGTGATCCATTGACAGCAACATTGAACTCCACCATCACGATGCACTCCATAATATATCTGACGAAGACTGGGGGAAATCCTAGTTATTCTAGGGTGAATGTGACGAAGTCTCAGTTGAGGTGGTCGTATTCCTTCGCCAAGCCGATCTTGATAGCGAGGAGATCTATGTTGCTAGTGCACTGGTTGTTGATGGTATGTAGCAATTCTTAGGATGCAACATTGAAAAACAAAAGCATTTTGGTACGAGGAGACAATTGAGTTCATGATGGAGCGTAGTTGGGCCATCAGGATTTTTGACAATATTTTGTAACTGACATTGCAAAGACTGATGGGCCTGAAGTAGAAAGGTTGTTGCGGGTGTTCTCTTTTTGGTATGAGCATAATGGTCGTCTGATTGATCCCTAAGGGCATGTGGCTGGTTACAAAGAAGTCGTGGGCTAGTGTAGAGATGTGGGGCCACAACAATTCCAAGTAGTGTTGATAAAAGTGCCCATTGAGGGCACCTGGTCCTAGTGTTTTAGTGGCGCTTATACTCAAGGCTGCAACGCAGATCTTAGCGTTGTCGATCTGACGCTCCAACTGTGGCATCAAGCATGGGTCCAGGGGTGTCGCATGAGATTTGGAAGAATCGATAAAATTCGTCAATGATGTCCTTAGTGCGATGGAACCAGGTGCTAGTTGTAGTGTGTAGACCTTGAATAAGGTTCTGGCGGCGTCGATGCGGGCAAAGACTTGGTAGAATTTGGTGTTCTTTGTCCCATACTTTACCCAATGCTCTTGTGAATGTTGGGCCCAATACGGTTCCTTTTGGGACATGAGTCACGTTATGGTAGCTCGAAGGTACTGCTCCTTCAAGAATGTCTGAGGCACATGCTTAGAAACCAATTGAGGTAAGATGCAAGACAATTCATGATCAAGAAATGATAGCTGAGCATCAATATTGTTGTAATCTACCTTTTTCCACATAGATGTTGCCACTGCAAAGTTATTGAAGTTGATGGTGAAAGGGTGGCAGGTACTTATCGCCCTTCCCCATACCTGTGACACAATACTTGGGGAACCCAAGGTGCAAATCCCATGCCAAAAAGGTCGTGATGATGGGGGATCAACTGGTAGTAGTTCTAGAAATATAGGGGAGTGATATGATGTATGCGATGCAAGGTGGCAAACGTGAGCCGAGGAAAAGACGTTAATCCATTTGAGGTTGGCAAAGTATTGATCCAACATTCACAAATGAAGTCTCGTCCGAATTGCCATTTTGTCCATGTAAATGGATGTCCCAAAAAGCAGAGGCTTGATGAGAGGCTGCAAGCCTCCATACATGAGCGAAACCGAGTCATGGAAGACCACAGTTTAGGCCGACCCCCGTGTTTTCCATGTTGGTATAAGACTGCATTATAATTTCCAACTAGGAGCTAGGGCATAGAGACAGAACGGGAAAATGTGGAAAGGGAAGACTAAACATGTTTTAACAATAGATTTGCGTGTATGAGTCTTCATAATTTTGATTTTCATCAATCCTCATATGTTTTTATGACCATAAAATCGTAAAATAGCCCCTATAATATTTTCAAAGGGGATTCTCTATGAATCATTTAGGATATGGTATTAAACTTATTAGATATTATTGTATTCTAGTGTATCTAGTTTCCTTAGTTATCGTATTTAGATTCCATAGTTATCATATCCTTAGAGATATTGTATAGGTAGATATTACCTTATCTTACGCATTGTAATTTGTATTTATACTCTCTTGATTAATGAGAAGAACACACAGAATATTACAATCTTACATGGTATCAAGCCTTCCCTCTCTTAAAAAATGACCAACCCTAATGAGTCAACAAAAGAGTCGGCCGACCCCCTCTCTTCCGCCGCCGCCGCCGATAACACGCCACCACCTCCCCCCCCTAAAATCTTCCCGGCCCTCACGGTCACTAATATTAAAAACTTCATCCCTCTTACTCTTGATATAGAGAACGGCCAATACAACTCTTGGTCGGAACTCTTCAAGAGCCATGCTCGAGTCTACCAAGTACTCGACCACATCATCCCTCCTCCAGGTGGCGTGCCTTCCCCTCTTGCCGACTCTGATCCCGACCTCTGGAACCGCCTAGATGCCTTAGTCCTTCAATGGATCTACGACACAATCTCCAATGATCTTCTCCATACGATTATTGAACCCGACTCCACTGCGGTGGGTGCATGGGTTCGGTTGTCTGAAATCTTTCAAGACAACAAAAACTCACGAGCGGTGCATCTTGAGCATCAATTTTCACACACCACCCTCGATGAGTTTCCTAATGTGGGCGCATACTGTCAAAAACTGAAGATGATCGCGGATTAGCTTGCCAACGTTGGTGCCCCTGTGTCCAACCAACGTTTGGTCCTCCAGTTAGTTGCGGGTTTGAATGACAATTTAAGCGGGGTTGCTACTCTCATCCAACAAAGTGACCCCCTCCCTCTCTTCTCAAATGCTCGGTCAATGCTGGGTTTGGAGGAAACCAGCATTAACAAACGAGCCGCCCGCCAAGCCGAGACCGCCCTAGTATCGCACGCCGCCCCAACCGGACCGGACCGAAGCAGCGGACCGGACCAGCAGCAGCCGCAGCGGACCAGCAGCGGTCGCGGTCGAGGCCGCGGCTACATGGGCCGCGGTAGGGGTTCGGCCCGTCGGGGGCGTGACGGTCGCGGTCTAGGGAGCGGTCCGCCCCCATGGGCCTGGTCGCCTCAATGGGCCGCCTACGACCCTCCACCACCTTGGGCCAGCCCACCAGCGCCGTACCCTACCGCCCAGCCCAGCCCGCGGCCCAGTCCGCCGCCTCCAGCCCGTCAGCAAGGGCTCCTTGGCCCGCGGCCCAATTACTCCTACCATGCGGCCGCCCCCACCACCGGTTATGCTCCCACGGAGTTTGACTCCGCCTTCAGCACTATGTCTCTCAATCCACCCGATGACCAATGGATCATGGATTCGGGTGCCACTTCACACATGACGGCGAATAACGGTATTCTTACGTCTTATTTTAATTTGAGCAACTCTAATGGTATTACTGTAGGCAATGGCAACTCTATTCCTGTTGTTGGTACGGGTAACGCGTCCCTTCCCCCACCTTTACCTCCTTTTTTCTTTCTCATATATTGCATGCACCTAATATTGTGAAAAACCTTATTTTTGTGCGTAAATTCACCATTGATAATTCTGTGTCTATTGAATTTGATCCTTGGGGTTTTTCTGTGAAGGATCTACAGACGCGCAAACACCTTATGAGATGCAACAGTAGCGGGGACCTATACACTTTACCCAAGCCGCCCACCAACTCACGCCCCTCATCCTTTGCCGCCCTCTCTACTGACCATTGGCACGCTCGTCTAGGCCATCCCGGTCCAGCCGTTCTTGCCTCTCTCCGCCAAGCCAAACACATATCTTGCTCGTCGGCGCCGTCATCCTTTTGTCAATCATGTCCTTTAGGAAAGCATGTTAGGTTACCTTTTTTGTCTTCTACTTCACGTACTTTATTTCCTTTTGACATTGTTCACAGTGACCTATGGACTTCTCCCGTTTTGGGACCTTCGGGTCATCGTTATTATGTTTTATTTTTGGACGATTTTTCTAATTGTTTATGGACTTTTCCTATTGCTAACAAGTCACAAGTTTTTTCGACATTTTTAGCGTTTCGCGCCCTTATAAAAACTCAATTTGAACGCGAAATAAAAAGTTTTCACTGTGATAATGGAAAAGAATATAATAATGCTCTTTTTCATGACTTTTGTGCTAAAAATGGGATGACTTTTAGATTTTCTTGTCCATATACTTCCTCTCAAAATGGAAAATCAGAAAGAAAAATTCGCACCATAAATAATATAATACGTACTCTTCTTTCTCACGCCTCCCTTCCCCCTACTTTTTGGCCTCACGCCTTACAAATGGCTACATATTTATTAAATATTCTCCCAACTAAAGTGCTTAATTTCTCTTCCCCCTTACAAACACTTTATAATAAAACTCCCTCTTACACTCACTTACGCATTTTTGGGTGTTTATGTTTTCCACTTTTTCCTTCCTCAACTATTCATAAATTACAAGCACGTTCTACGCCTTGCATATTTTTGGGATATCCATCAAACCAACGTGGCTACAAATGTCTCGACATAAAAACAAAAAATATTATTGTATGTCGTCATGTCGTTTTTGATGAAAACACTTTTCCTTACCGCCACATAACTCCCCCTCCCTCTTATAATTTTCTTGACTCGGATATCTCTCCTTTAGTTCTCCAACATATGCAGTCCGCGCCTCACGCGCATAATGATCCTCGTGCTTCCCCACCATCACCGCATCCTCCTCCACCCGACGGCGCCGCGGCAAGAACACCTCCACCATCTCCATTACCCACGGCCTCCCCTACTCCACCGTCACCACCACCCACTACTGGCCCATCTCATCAAATGGTAACACGCAGCCGTCTTGGCATATTTAAACCTAAGCAAATATTTAACTTGCATGCTACCACCGCCCCCTCCCCTCTTCCCCAATCTCCCTTGGTCGCTCTATCCGACCATAATTGGAAAGTTGCCATGCTTGATGAATACAATGCTCTTATTAATAATGATACGTGGGAGCTCGTTCCTCGTCCGTCTAGTGTTAATGTCATTCGTTCTATGTGGATTTTTAGACATAAATTTAACTCCGACGGTTCTTTTGAGCGGCATAAAGCCCGTCTTGTTGGTGATGGCAGGTCTCAACATGTTGGAGTGGACTGTGACGAAACTTTCAGCCCAGTGGTCAAACCCGCCACCATTCGGACTGTCTTGAGTATTGCTCTATCTCACTCTTGGGACATCCACCAGCTCGATGTCAAGAATGCCTTCTTACACGGTAAACTCAATGAAACCGTTTATATGCATCAACCTATGGGCTTTCGTGACTCTCGCTTTCCCAATCATGTTTGCTTACTCAAGAAGTCTCTTTATGGTCTTAAGCAAGCCCCTCGGGCTTGGTATCAACGCTTTGCTGACTATGTGGCTACTATTGGTTTCACTCATAGCACCTCGGATCATTCACTGTTTATTTATCGTCGTGGGGGTGATACTGCTTATCTTTTGTTATATGTGGATGGCATTATTCTTACTGCATCTTCTCCTACACTGCGACGTTCTATTATGTCTCTCCTTGGTAATGAGTTTGCTATGAAGGATTTGGGACTCCTTAGCTATTTTTTGGGCATTGCTGTTTCTAGCGTTTCAGGTGGACTCTTCTTATCACAGAAGAAATATGCTGAGAGTATTATTGAACGTGCTGGTATGAGTTCTTGCAAACCGTGTGCGACTCCAGTCGACACGTCTTCGAAGACAGGGAGTGCGACGGCCAGCCCTCCTGTCTCCGACTCTACTCTATTTCGGAGTCTTGCGGGTGCAACTCAGTACCTCACTTTCACTCGCCCGAATATATCTTATGCAGTTCAGCAAATTTGTCTATTTATGCATGATCCTCGGGAATCTCATATGCAAGCACTGAAACGCATTATCCGTTATCTTCAAGGCACTATGGATCATGGCTTATCTCTATCTCGATCCACCGTTTCTAGCCTTGTTGCCTACTCCGATGCTGATTAGGGTGGTTGCCCGGATACTAGGCGTTCTACCTCGGGTTATTGTGTTTATTTTGGGGACAACCTTATCTCTTGGTCGGCCAAAAGACAACCCACTCTCTCCCGTTCCAGTGCTGAGGCCGAATACCGTGGAGTTGCCAACGTTGTTTCCGAAGCTTGTTGGCTTCGAAACTTGCTTCTTGAGCTTCACCATCCTATTACGAAGGCAACCTTGGTCTATTGTGACAACATCAGCGCTGTCTATTTATCAGGGAATCCAGTTCAACACCAACGAACCAAGCACATTGAGATGGATATTCACTTTGTTCGTGAGAAGGTTGCTCGTGGCATTATTCGAGTTCTTCACGTCCCATCTCGGTATCAAATTGCCGATATATTCACGAAGGGCCTTCCACGTGTTCTTTTTGAAGATTTTCGTTCCAGTCTCAACGTCCGTCCTCCTCCCGTTTCGACTGCGGGGGTGTATTAGATATTATTGTATTCTAGTGTATCTAGTTTCCTTAGTTATCGTATTTAGATTCCATAGTTATCATATCCTTAGAGATATTGTATAGGTAGATATTATCTTATCTTACGCATTGTAATTTGTATTTATACTCTCTTGATTAATGAGAAGAAGACACAGAATATTACAATCTTACAAAACTTATCTGATTAAGAAAATTTATAATTGGAGAAACATAATAAATATACGTCGTTATACACAAAAGACGAAAGTTCTGTAACATCCTACAAAATTTTATTACTCTACCAACAAATCGGAGAGCTTCAACCTATAATAAACAAATAAAACAAGAAAACAATGCTCTAACACCAAAAATCGAACTCCATACTTCTACTCAAAACCAAAGACTTTACACACACTTAGAAAATAACAAACCTAAAATGCATAGGAAAAAATCAATTTTCCAGTTCATAGCTAAAGTAAAACATGGGACACTTTTTGTATGCAATGCCTGCAATGCCTAATCCTGGTCAGGCACAATTCCCAGTTCCTTTAAGTAGTCGGCGCACTCCGGTAGAGCTTCTTTCTTTGCAAAGCCGAGAGGGTTGGCTTGGCGCGTGTCTTCATGCATGCCACTATTTGTGGTGAGCGACACTCTTGCGGATGGCTTCTCGGCCCACCCCTCGTTAGGGATCTCGTCACAGTCGTCTCTGCTGCTCTTCAACAGCGTTACTTGGCACATTTCGTCCTCATGATCGCCTTCTACGGCCAGGCGGTACACTCCCTTATCGTTTGTTTCTCCCTCCACGCTGTACTTTAAAAGCCCATCTTGCTCTCCTTTGCATTCCAATCGCACGGTCGCCCCTAAGTACATTAATATCAAAGTTATATGTTTAATAAAAAATATTATAAACTTTTTACTAATTTCGCAGTTATATTTGGAAATGAAGAAATATATAAAGTATTAAATATGTAAATTAGTCCCTCAACTTAGGTATAAGTAAATTATGATAAAATTTTCTGCGATCAGTCAAGTTAAATTAATGGACATATATTTATGGGGTACTTTTCTTTTGAAAAAAAAAAGATATATGATTGGCTGTTAGTATACCAGACATGGGCTCGCTAAGTTTGTTAATGAAATTGGCACGACAAACTTCGCAATAAACTTCTCCTTCGACAAAGAATTGATGAGGTTTCGACTGCGCCATGCTGCCTGTTGGGCTCGATAGCAAATACATAGCCCCGGTCAAAAGGATTGCGGCCTTTGTGATTAACCTTCCCATCTTTTGTTTTTCCTATTGTTGCCTAATCCAACCTGTCTAGTTTATTGTTGTAATTATATATGGGGAATGAGAGCAGTTCATGCAGATTATTATGAGTAGTATAATTTTGTAAGGATGGTGAAGGACTCATATACTGTTCTTAATTGCTATTTCTGTTATGCAGTTTGGTCTTTAGTGGCTGAAATTATTTTTATACTCCAGGTTTTGTGCATCACCAAAGAAGCTCCTTTCCATATCCACGTACGCCTGTCTACACAGTTTAATTAGTGAGTTGAAACTGAATCTCAAATCAACACTTACTACTCAAATTAGATTAAAGTACGTAATTAATTAACTCAAAAATCTTATACATACACGTGTTTTAAAATGAAAGGAAATAATTTTTTTCTCTAATTTCAACATGTTGTTATCTTTTGATCAACGTTATAAAAATCACATTCACTAAACATATATATTTGGGTTGAATTTTTTTATTCCAAATATTATCCAATTAAGAAACCAGTCATTTTCTTTCCCAAGACTTGCCTACCCCAACTCTCAGGTCTGATAGCTAAGCCACCCTTGCTTGTCTATGGAAAAAATAATCAACTTTGGTATCCTAACACAAGAAAAGACTCGATTTTCTATATATTATTTTGTGCTATAAGATGTATGATATTTGTACCTAAAAATAATTTTGTACAAAATTTTGTACCTATATATCCCACAAACCCAAGTCCCAAAGATCTATAGCATAGAAATATTGTACCATATGAGTTTTTGGTACAATTCATTTATACTTAATGATAAGGGTAAAAATGTAGTACTAAAAGTAGGTCCACAAATCTGTATCAAAAATGTGCATTATGTACTGAATATTCATTCTCAATAATAAGGAGAACAATAGTCAAAAATAATTATGGCGTAGGGCGTACGCCCAATAAATATTGACATTTGAATTTATTTTAAGCATAATATTATAAAATAAGTATATAATAATACAAAAAAATATGGAATAAAACTAAAAAAAATTACTTATAGCCTTGAGAATAGTCAAAATGTATATGAGTTAAAACTTAGAACCAAATTGCTCATATACAAAACTCAAAAATGTCTGTAAAATCCTCACAAGTCACAAAGAGCATTTATATTAAGGTCTAGAATAACAACTTAAAAAGAAAATTTAAATAAAACTTGAAGTTAAACTATAAAACACTAAAAAGAAACAATACAAAAAAAATTGAATACTTGTACATTGGAAATAAATTGGGGGGTTTCATCAAAGCAGATACGAAATCCATGGCTGTCAAATGGGGAGAAAGCTTTCAGAATTCAAGTTGAGATTAAGGTGGCTAAACCCCTAGGGGACAGATTTCATCTCGAAAGGGAAAACAAAGACCCATTCATTTTGGAAGTAAGGTATGTGAGAATTACTGATTTTTGCTTTAACTATGGCGTTTTGGGTCACACACATGATGAATGCTCTTGTCCTGGTGTTAAATCTTGTTGTTATGGTGCCTGGATTAAATCTGAAAATAAACACCTTCATAACCCCTTCTTCATGCCTGGAAAAGGAGAATGCTCTTCAAACCATAAGTTTGATGTCACAGATAAACAAGTCACTAACACTCAAAGTGGAGATTCTGAAATACAAAAAACACAACCTACTCCACAACATGAACCCATCTTTCCCACCAAATCTGACCCTGTGTTGGTAACATCAGAGATACTGATGTCTATTACACTCCCCCACTAGTCAAAACAAAAACCAAACACTGCTCAGCCCAAACGCTACACCAAACATCCAACAAACCAATATACTTGCTATAGAAATCCATCCCATAACCCCATCTACTGCTCAAACCGAATTCTCCACTCCACGTCAAACTACCTAAAAAGACAACCCCATTTTTACTCAGGACACATTAAAGGAAAGAAACCAAAAATTTACTTTACAATCCAAGAAAACATCTTCTATTCTCCAGGCTCATACTCTGCAGTGAATGACCCGTTTAAAAGAGCTGCAAAACTAAAAAAAAAAAACTTGTGGAAGAGGCCCCTGCGCAAGGAAGTCCTCTCAAACAACACTGATGGTAACTCTGATAATATCTCCACCTTTGAAGATCCCTCAAGTGATGAGGGATCAAGCGAATAGTTGCAACCATGTTGATCGTTGCTTGGAATTGTCAAGGGATTGGCAAACCCGAGACAATCCGAGCACTCAGGGCTTTTCTCTCCAAGATTCATCCTGCTATTGTCTTTATTTATGAACTTAGGTATTCTTTTTTGGTCCCTCTTCTCTCTGCTATCAGAAATGATAGTTTACATAATCACTTATTTTCTCTGCCAATCAACACTGTTGGAGGCCTTTGCCTGGCTTGGTCTGATCACATTGACCTTTCTGTTACAACTCACAACTACTATAGCTACCTGCTCCTCTCATCAACAATGGATGATATATGGCATCTATTGTCCCCCATGCTCTCACATGAAAACTATATTTTGGGACCAACTCAAGACTATTGCTGACAATCTAAATGATACTCCTTGGGTGGTTATTGGAGATTTCAATGATATCTCTAGTCAAGCTGATAGAGATGGGGGCTGTAATTTTGCATCCTCCTCCAAACATACCTTAAAAGCTAACTTGGATAGAGTGCATCTGTTCGACTTAGGTTTCTCTGGACCTGATTTTACTTGGGACAACCATAGAGCAGGATCAAGAAATATAAGGCAAAGATTGGACAGAGGAGCCTCTAGCCCAACATGGTTCGTGATGTATCTTTTTTCTACCTTGAACCATCTGGAAGCTATGGGCACTGGCCCTATCATGCTAGATACAATCTCAGTCCAATCATCAGGCTATAAGCCCTTTTAGGTTTGAAAGAATGTGGTTTCTTCACCCTCATGTTATGATGTTATACATGATAACTGGAATATTGATAATACTTGTAACCTTAACCCTCTTCCCCTCTTCCACTCTAAACACAAACACGTCCTAATATCTCTTAAAATGTGGAATGAATCTATTTTTGGCCATGTTCAAACCTCTATTAATGCTCTCTCCTCTGATCTGAAAAGAATTCAATATGAGCCTCACTTTGTTTCAAATTTTAATATTGAAAAGAAAATCAAGGAGGACCTTGACATTTGTTTCAAAAAGCTTAGTATTTTCTGGTGCCAAAAAGCTAAAGATAAATGGTTAACTGATGGGGATGCCAACACTAAATATTTTCACCTCAAAGCTATCATCCACTCCAGAAACAACAAGATCAATTTCATTAAAGATCCAAATGGTGTGATCCATCACAACTAGAAAGACATAGGTTTGGTTTTTTGCTCTCACTTTCACTCCTTGTTTAGTTCTGACTTTGGTGATGGACCTAAACCTTTTCCCAATGATCTTGATAACTTGTTTCCTAATATCATTTCTAATTAGGACAATAAGTCCCTGTGTTCTATTCCCAGCCCTAAAGAAATAAAACAGACCATGTTCTCCTTTGCAAATGATAAGAGTCCTGGTCCTGATGGCATCTCCCCAATATTTTTATAAACTCTTTTGGTCCACCACTAAAAATGCTTTCACTGCTGGTGTCACTGAGTTTTTCACCAAGCGGTTTATGCTCAAATCTTTGAATCACACCTTGATTTCCCTTATCCCCAAGAAAAAAAAATCCTAAAATTATTGAGCACTTTAGACCTATTAGTCTTTATAATGTCTTTTATAAAACCTGCTCTAAAATCTTGGCACATGGGATGAAATCTCTCTTGAGCAAGATCATTTCACCTTACCAGTCTGCTTTTATCAAAGGTAGAACCATCAGTGATAATTCCATCATCACCTGTAAATGTATGGATAGGGATTGGTACCTTTTTGTTTTGATTCACACAATTTGTGTACACTGAATGTTGTGCCAACACCGATTGTATTCGGTGTTGTCCCAACGTTCGTTGTCGAACTTTTAAGCAGCGAAATAAAGAACATAGTGAGATGAATTTTAAGCAGGTTATATGGATATAACTTGTCGAGCCTTACTGCCAAATAATCACTAAACATTAATTTAATGACTTTACCAAATACAACTGAGTAGGAACCCAATCTTGACACTAACTAACCTATGAGCTATAGTTTAGCAAGATAAAACTCAGTAAAACAAGACCAACTAAATACACAAATTACATTTACACTTTCAGAACTTAATTCTAGTCTTGTAGTCGTTCTTGATGTCGAGCACGCCTCTTTATAGGATTTGATCGTCCTTGAACCATGGCGTGATAGACACGAGTTATTGATTGCTCTCTTGTCACTTGGATAACTTCGAGATCTTCTTCAGCATTATCTTCATAAGATCTTCAACTCTTATCTTCAAGATCTTCTATGAATCTTTGGCTTTTATCCTTTCGTTCCTTAGCAGTGTTCTGCACATTCCTTGATACTTTGAAATATTCACAGATAACTGCAACTGTGGAACTAGGTGAGTTTACGAATAAAGGCAAAACAATATATTTAATATAATTAAACCGGAGAGAACAATGTTGAGTTCAGTGTTGTGCCAACATCTTTTTCGAGAGTGTTGGACCAACACTTCTTGACAACACTTGCACTTTCAATCTCCCCCTTTTTGCCTTTCTTCACAAAACTCCACATGTAACCAATTTTCATTAAGTACATGTATTTCAGAATATCAGGACCTAGTTATTCTAATTTGCTCCCCCTTAATCTAAGAATGAAGTACTGCATTGTTGAGCCAACAAAGGTATCCTCTGTGTTGTTCCAACATTTTTATCTTACATTTCAACACCTGCAGTTAGTTCAACAATACAAATCCAAGCAAACTAGAATAACAGTGTGCAGAATATTGTTCAGATTACAACCCAGAAACAAAAGCAGAGAACATGCTCTTTGTGCCAAAATATTGTTCAAGAATAACTTAAAGTACAAGAAACCAAAATTGGTGGCTAATCTCTCATTTTTTGTGAGGAAAGCCCCACCAACATGTGTTTCTTGATGGTGTCCAGCTCCTTGATCTCTTCCTTTCTGTCAGCAATCTCCCTTCTCCTGTCAGCAACCATTCTGTCACACCATTCCACATTTTCTTCAATAAAGACAGTGTTGATGGCCACAGAAGGGGTAGAATCATCCTCAGCAACTGATGCAGTGATGAAGTTGTGTGACTTCTTCTTCCCCTGCTGAGCACCACTACTTTCTGGAGCATGTGGATCCTTCCATGGAAGATCAATGATTCTGTCTCCTCCAAAGTAGTTCTTGGTGAAGGGCAGCTGGCCTGTCTTTTGCAAAAGGGTCTCATTTGCTCCGTTTTTAAAGCCTTGATCAGTGAGTATCTTGTAAATTAGAGAAGGAAAGGGCAAGATTGCATCCTTCTTGTGCGCAATCTCAGCAATCATTCTGAAAATTCTTTCCCCCAAGTTCGTAGGATGCCCTTTCAGCAGTTTGTATATTAACACATCCATCTCATGAGTGAGGACTGTGGAGTTGGTAGAGGGTATCCAGTTGTATGAGGCGGCTTTGCATATTGCAACATTGGGGGATGTGAGTTTAGTCACCTTCTACTTGTTCTTCCATTTCTTCTCAAGTCCCCCAGTCAGTTCCTTCATCGTGTTGTCATCATCAATTTCAACCTCTGTCTCTTGTACTCTAGGCATCATCCAAGCTTTATTAATGAGTGAGGAATTAAATTTATAGAACTTATCCCTCACATATACTCTCCCATACTTGGGAGACCCCTTGGCATGCACAAACTTGGACATATTACTGTAAAATTCCCTAACAACAACCGAGACATATGGGATAATCTCTATAAACGAGTAAACCAAGCTCTTAGCCTCAAGAAATTCAAACACCTTGTACTTTCTAAAGTCATCAATAACAATGTTCCTTTCTGCCCAAATTTTCCTTGCATTCATAATATCATAATTATCACTCGCAGTTTTGGTCAAAAAGTACCTATATGACGTTTAGTAGGAAAATTTGCCTCAAATGTTTCTGGTGGTTCAGGCTCAGACTCCTCGTTGGACTCCAGTGTTGCTTTCGCATCCGCCTCTGCTGGTGTTAGGTCAACATTCTAATCAGTGGGTGTTGGTCCAACATTCATGCCATCCGATGTTGGCACACCATCAAGCTGAGTTTCGTCCTGAACATCCTCCTCCGTTCCTTCATCATCCTCTTCCTCTTCTTTCTCAGAACCCTCATCTGCATCCTTATCTGCAGAGTCATTTTCTTCAGAGGATGAGGATTCCTCTTCTTCAGCAGCATTCTCATCTTCTTCTGTTGATTCATCCTTAGAAACTTCCTCCTCAACAGCTTCCTCTTCATTTCGTACCTGTTCTTCTTCCTTCTCCCCCTCAATTTCATAAGGAGGAACAAGAGGTTGACCCTCCTTGGGTTGTTCTGCCTCTAGAATCACCTATTCGTCGGTAAGGGAAGCCTCTTCAGAGACAGCGGGCGGTGCTGTCTCCTGTGTGGTGTCAACATCCTCAGGGGGCGATGTAGTAACCACATTCATGGGTTCGTGTGCTGGCGCAACATCCTCCAGAACTGGTGTTGGCTCAGCACAGGTAGAGGCACCTTTCTTGGACTTGACGTTCCTCCTAGTATAAAAAATGACCTTTTTTGTGGTTCACTGGTTACCACCGTGTTGCGAGTGCGGGTGCTTCTCCGTGGTTGGACTCCCCTACCTCTGATGACATGGTAGCAGCGATGTTGGCAAGATCAGTGATTGTGGATTTCTTTCCCATTGTAGCCTGCGTGAGTAAATAATGTATGAAGAGAGAAATTAAGGTTTAACCAATTTGCAGAAATTAAGCTCAGGTAAGAAGAATGAAAAAAAGGAAAGTGGAAATTAATAAGGAATAATGGGCGGGTAAATAATGAGTTTGTGTGCCATTCCCGCCATGTTGAGTCAACACGTGATGATCGTGAACGTGTTGGCGTGGCACGTGACTACATTAGTTATTGCGTATAACTTATGAGTCACATTGTTGAGGTGAGTATTGAGACAACATTCCCGGATCCGGTGTTGACCCAACATTCGAACTCCAGCTTCTTAACATATAGTACTGAGCCAAGTGTCTGTGTGGTTAGGGTCTTACCAATGTTTTCTTTACATACTAGCATATGCAGAATCTAGGCAAGATGACTGGAACCTCCTGAGTTAGAATGTACTATACAAAACAGTAGCTTGTCTTAGATCTGAAACAGGAGTGGGAGTTAGGTAACAAAAAAACACACAAGAGAATAGTAAGGGGATTAATATCACGTAGATTATTAAGCTCATATAGTCCAATGAGAAACAAACTTGTGTGTTACTGGCAGCTAATAACCTAGGAGATATGACTTTGCATATGACATTCATGAATCTGAAGAAAACCAAGAGATACTCCCCCTTAAGATCATGACAACACAGTAGGATAAGAAGGCATAGAAGAAACAAAGCGAAGATGAATGTTAGTCCAACATTTATAAGTCTAGTGTTGTCCCAACACCACATCTCAGCAGTCACAGACAGAAACTCTTTGCATATTCAATTGCAGACCTGATTAACAAAATAACTTTCAAGCTTAGCATGATGAGGCAGGCAGGATCATTTCTTCACCGAATGTAGGCGATAACAGGACCCCTAACACCCCAGTGTTAACATAATCAATGCAGATGCACAGACAAGTACATAGGGCTGAATGCAAGCAGCTCATGACCCCTACACCCCAGTGACCTAACGCATACTTGTTTACTGAGCACCATTAACAAGATTTTAGCATAAGTGAGCAACAACACTGCATGACAGGCAGTACGGAGCCCATTCACCCCAGCATAAAAGTTCACCATAACATACTCCATTTGCAAGCAAAACATCATATATAAGTCACAACTGAATACAGCATAGCTGTCAACTCTGTGCACCCCTGCTTCTTTATATTGTTTTGTGTATCTATAACTTGAATAGGACACAACTGAATACACCATAGCAGTCAGCTCTGTGTACCCCCATCTTTTCCAAGTAAAGACACTACCTCAAAGCCAAGAAAGTTTTAACAAAAAACAACAAGCATTTGTAAAGAGTAGATTGTCCAATCATGATGACATGTAAGTGAGACTCCACATAGGTCAGTAATGTAGACAAGCATGCATGAGATAACAAGAAAATCACAAGAATTAATCAAATAAACAAGAGATCAATCTTGTTACATCACAATCAGTCACTGGTGTTAGCCTGTGATGTTAAGGTAAAACATGTATGTTTAGTATGTTCAGAACACGCTCATACCAATAGCCTTCCTCAAACTAAATAATTTCTCAGTGTCTAGCGGTTTGGTAAACATGTCAGCCAGTTGGTTGTTCGTTTCAATATGTTCAATTGTGATTATCTTATCTTCAACCAAATCCCTTAAGATGTGATGTCTAATATCAATGTGTTTGGTTCTGAAATGCTGCACATGATTTTCAGAAATATTAATAGCACTCAAGTTATCACAGAATATCAGCAGAGTATTACTTGTTAACCCATAATCACAAAGCATATGTTTTAACCATATCAATTGGGTTACACAGCTGCCAGCTGCAAGATACTCTGACTCAGCAGTAGATAAGAAGATACATGTTTCTTACTGTACCAGGAAACCAAATTATTTCCAAGATAAAAACACCCCCCACCAGTGGATTTTCTATGATCTAAGTCCCCTGCCCAGTCACTATCACTAAAGCCAACCAAGTTTGAATTTGTATTATGATAGTACCAGATTCCTAACTCAGCAGTTCCAGAGATGTATCTTAAGATTCTTTTTACTGCAGTTAAGTGAGATACCTTTGGTGCTGCCTGATACCTGGCACAGACACACACATAGTACATTATGTCTGGTCCGGTGGCTGATAAGTACAGAGACTTCCAATCATTGACTTGTAGAGTATTGAGTCAACATTTTCACCAGCAACATCCCTTTCGATCTTCACTATAGTGGACATTGGTGTCTTGCATGGCTTAGATTCCAGTAACCCAAACCTCTTCACCAAATTTCTGGCATACTTCTCTTGAGACAGGAACATCCCTGTTTCCTTTTGCTTCACTTGTAGTCCTAGGAAGAAGGTAAGCTCACCTTTCATACTCATTTCAAATGTACCTGTCATAGTATTCACAAAGTTGTCCAAGGTGGACTAGTTAGAGGAGCCAAATACTATATCATCAATATGGATTTGGGCAATACATACTTCCTTATTATTTTTCATGATAAATAGTGTCCTATCAACCTCACGCCTAGTAAAACCAAAACATAGTAAGAATTCAATCAACCTCTCATACCAAGCTCTAGAAGCTTGTTTCAATCCATATAAGGCTTTTTAAAGTTTGTAAACATAGTCAAGGTGATGGGGGTCAGTGAATCCCTTAGGTTGTTCAACAAAAGCTTCTTTGTCTATATACCCATTCAAATGCACCCTTAACATCCATTTGGTATAATTTGATTTTTAAGAAGCATGCAATTGCAAAAAGTAGTCTAATAGATTGTATTAGGGCCACATAATAGATTTCATCAAAATCTATTAGACTTGTGTATAGATTTCATCAAAATCTATTATGGCCACATAATAGATTTCATCAAAGTCTAATAGATTCTAATTGATTCTAATAGATTTCATCAAAATCAATCCCTTCTACTTGTGTATACCCATGTGCTACTAATCTGGCCATGTTCCTCACTATCACTCCATTCTCATCACTTTTATTTTTAAAGAATTGCATGAGTTCTTCCTACATAGCATTTATTCAGTGAGAGTCTTTAAAAGCCTCATTAACATTTTTAGGTTCTATTGCAGAAACAAAGCAAGTAACAGAGTTACACACAGATGACATACAAATATTAAGTTTAGCCATATTTTTATAGTTTACTCTTTCTTTGTTTCTGGTTCTTACTCCTTCAGTAAGATTTCCTATAACATGAGAAGTAGGATGATCTCTCAGTATTCTAGCAGAAGGGTCCCTTCTAACTCTTTCTCCAACAAATTCTTCAGTGTCAGAATCTGTGTGCTCTGGTGTTGGTCCAGCATCAGCGTCTTCTGGAGTTGGCTCAGCATCATCATTCCCTGTGTCTTCTGTGTCACCCTTAGGTGTTGAGTCCACACTGTCTCCTGTTGGTGTTGACACTAGATCGCCAGTCTGGGGCATTATTAGTTGACCTTCAGTGACACCTGCAGAAACACCCTGATCATCAAACACAATGTTTACAGATTCCTGAATGGTATTTAATCCAGGATTAAACACTCTATATGCACTACTATTCACATAATATCCAACAAAAATGTACTTTTCACTTTTAATATCAAACTTTCCTAATGGTTGTCTATCTTTCAGAATATAACACACACAACCAAACTCATGAAAGTGTCTCAAGTTAGGTTTAACCTTTTTGACAATCCCATAAGGAGTCATTGTTGTACCTGGTCTAAGATAAACTCTATTTGAAATATAACATGCAGTATTAAGTGCTTCAACCCAAAGTCTTTTAGTTATTTTTCTGGAGTTCAACATAACCCTAGCCATTTCTTGCAAAGTTCTATTTTTTCTTTTAGCAACTCCATTTTGCTGGGGAGTGATAGGGGCAGAGTATTCATAGAGATCCCTCTAGAATCACACATATCATCAAACTTTCTATTTTCAAATTTCCTGCCATGATTTGATCTAATCCTAATAACACTAGTATTGTAAAGCGCTTTAATACTATCAGCTAGTATCTTCAACGTCTCTGCAGCTTAAGATTTTTCCCTCAAGAATTTAACCCAAGTGTACCTAGAGAAGTCATCAACAATCATATAAGCATACTTCTTACCAGCAAGGCTACAAACCTCTATAGGACCCATCAGATCCATGTGCAACAGTTCAAAGCATTTAGAGGTTCTAGAGATCTGACCTTCCACATGTATGGGTGCATGTGTAGTCTTAGTTTGTTTACCTTGCAGGCAATCACCACATACCAGTTTACCTGGATTGGAAGTTTAGGTATGCCTCTCACAGCTTCTAACTTGATGATCTTCTCCAGATTGCTGTAGTGGACATGGCCTAACCTGCTGTGCCAAACTACTGATTCATCAACCTTCACATGTAAGCATTGAGCATCCTCATCCACCAAGTAGCAGTTGTCTTTTGACCTTTTTCCTGACATAACACAATTGTTAGATTTATCAAACACATCACATCAATACTTCTCAAATTTCACAATTAAATCATCATCACAAAGCTGACTAATGCTAATGAGATTAGCATTTAGACCATCCATCAACAGAACCTCGGTAAGGTGAGGGAAACCATCCACATTAAGAACCCATTTCCCTATAATATTTCCTTTGTTTCCTTCACCATATGTAACCATACCAGTGTACATAGGTACAAGTTCCATAAGATTTTCCTTGTTACCTGTCATATGTCTAGAACAACCACTGTCAAAGTACCAGTCACCAGTAAGAGTATGAGTAGCTGAGAACACAACATTACAAACAATCTTTATTTTATGAGACCAGGATCTATTCTTTTGAAAACTGTTGTTTTGTTCCCTGGTGTTGCTTTGAAATGTTGAGCCAGCATTAGAGTGACCTAGCGTTATCCCAACTTCCGATACAACACTACTACTATAGTTATATTTTTCACAAAACTTTATGTACTTATGGCAGTATGGTTTTAAGTGACCAGGCTGGAAACATTATTGACACATGTAGGTTACCTTCTTAGAGTGTTTAGTGTGACCACTATTTCTGTTAGAACTAGCCTTTACAAAGCCAAGAATGACATTCTCATATCTGTCTGACCTTTCATGGTATCCTACCGTCATTCCCAATGTTCAATGCTTCATCAAGCCTGCTTGTGCTAGAGTTCCATTTGGCAATGGTTCTCTCTGCCTCTTCAAGCTTTATCTCCATCTTTTCAATTTGTCACTCATTTCTGGTGAGGTTCTTCTCCAATTCGGTTACAGTTTCAATCAAGAAGTTGTTATCCCTGATGAGTTCTTTTTATCTTTTTATGATTTTCTTTACCTCATCAATCAGTTCTCTATAGACAACTTTCAGCTCATCAACCACCTTGTCTTGATCCATTTCCTTTTCAAGGAAGTATTCCTCATTTAAATCTACAGATCCACCAAAACAAACAAAGTTAGAGTGTTCCTTAGATTCATTTATTTCAGAAATAAGACATTGTGGGTTAGCAATATAGTCATCATCCTCCCAGTTGTCGAAGTATTCCTTCTGGTCCTTTGGTTCAGTCTGAGTGTTGCGCCAACATCCATTTGGCCCGATGTTGTCCTGACACTCCGTCCAGTTGACTTGTGTAGACAGAGTTGTTGTGTGAACTTCTTCAAACACATGTTCTTCTGGTAGTTCCTCCAAACCTGTCTCATCATCAATATCATCTATGCATACCCAATTAGAGATACCTTTTGTTCTCAAGGTGTTAGCACATTCATACGACATACGTCCAAAGCCTTTACATTCAAAACATGGAAGTTCTTTCAATTTATTAGGGTAACTCTCAGTAGGCTTTTTGAAGGTATACTTAACCATTTTACCAGGAAAACGTCTTCGTAGATTAGGAGGCACATTCTTCTCTTTTCTATCATTTAAAGCAATTTTATTGAACTTCTTTACTACAGAACCTAGATAAGCACTTATTTCAGTTTCATCATCTATTTATTCCTCAGTGGCATTTAGAGAAAGGCCTTTGTGTTTTGTAGGTGGTTATGAGTTCATTTGAAATTCTTATAAGACATTCATAAGAATATGAAAGTTAAGTGATGACATGTGTCTGGATTCTTGTATCGCAATCTTCTTGTCCTCAAACCTAGGAGACAGAGTTCTCATAGCTTTGTAAACAAGTTGTTTATTAGTTAGGAGGATCACCTAGACTTTGACATTCATTTGACAAATCCATTAGTTTTGCAAAGTATGAAGTAACAGACTCATCATCACCCATCCTAATACTTTCAAATTTTTGTAAAGCAATTTGAAGTCTAGCTTCTTTAACACTGGCATCTCCCTCACAATGAGTTTGTAGGAGTAATCAAGCTTGCTTGGTAGTTGTACATAATTGTACTAACCTGAACATATGTGGATCATTCCAGCTGAAGATGGCATTCAGTGCTTTCTCATTGTTGGTTGCTTCAATGACTTCTGCTTGAGTATAGTCAGCTTCAGGTTTCAGGTGTACATCATTATCATTGTCTCTGGCCGTCATTTGTGGAGAGTGACCATCAATGATTGATTTCCATGCCCTGATGTCTAAGGATTTGATGTACTGTCTGAGCATGATCTTCCAATAAGCATAGTTTATCCAATCCAGCATTGGTAACCTGTTGTTAGTATTGGGGTTCGCATTATCTATGGTATGGTACCAAATCCAAACACCAATAAATTAGGTGCTTGGCTCTGACACCAATTGTAAATGTATGGACCGAGATTGGTACCTTTTTGTTTTGATTCACACACTGTGTGTACACTGAATATTGTGCCAACACCGATTGTATTCGGTGTTATCGCAACACTCGTTGTAGAGTATTTAAGCAACGGAATAAAGAAGTGAGATGAATTTTAAGCAGGTTATATGAATATAACCTGCTGAGCCTTACGGCCAAATAATCACTAAACGTTAATTTAATGATTTTACCAAATACAACTGAGTAGGAACCCAATCCTGACACTAACTAACCTATGAGCTATAGTTTAGCTAGATAAAACTCAGCAAAACAAGACCAACTACATACAAGAATTACTTCTACACTTTCAGAACTTAATTCTAGTCTTGTAGTAGTTCTTGATGTTGAGCACGCGTCTTTATAGGATTTGATCGTCCTTGAACTATGGCGTGATAGACACGAGTTGTTGATTGCTCTCTTGTCACTTGGATAAGTCTGAGATCTTCCTCAACATTATCTTCATGAGATCTTCAACTCTTATCTTCAAGATCTTCTGTGAATCTTTAGCTTTTATCCTTTCGTTCCTTAGCAGTGTTTTGCACGTTCCTTGATACTCTGAAATATTCACAGATAACTACAACTGTGGAACTAGGTGAGTTTACGAATAAAGGCAAAACAATATATTTAATAGAATTAAATCGGATAGAACAGTGTTGAGTTCAGTGTTGTGCCAACATCTTTTTCGAGAGTGTTGGACCAACACTTCATGACAACACTTGCACTTTCATCACCAATGAGATCATGCACTTTCTTCACAATAAGTAAGTTAATAAAAGCCGTATTGCCCTCAAAATTGACGTAGCAAAGGCTTTTGACAGGGTTGAATGGACCCTTCTCCTTACCCTTCTTTCTTCTCTTGGTTTTGATGAAGTTTTTATCAGTTGGATTTCTTAGTGCATATCTACTTCCAGTTTCTCTATTCTTATTAAATGGTACAATCAATGGCTTCTTCCAGCCTTCATGGGGAATTAGACAAGGAGATCCCCTATCTCCTTATCTATTTGTGCTTTACACTGAGATTCTTTCTAGATTGCTCATTAAACAGGAAAACATGAAAAAGTTTCATGGTATCAAGATTTCTAGAACCAGTCTAGTTATTTCTCATCTTCTTTTTGCTGATGATTTGTTTGTCTCTTGTAGGGCAGTGGACGAGGATGTTTCTTCTATACTCTCTACTCTTGACACTTTTTGCTCCTAGTCTTCTCAGAGAACCAACCATCAAAAATTCATAATCAAATTCAGCAACAATACTAAACCCCTAATAGAGACAGAATTAACAATAATCTGAACTTTAATCTTTGTAACCACAAACAAACTCATATGGGGCTTCCTTTTTGCAAATTAATTCTAGAAAAGAAGCTTGCTTGAAAGCTCTTGGCCAACTTCAAAGTAATCTTTCAAACTGGAAGAGATCTCAACTCGCTTAAACTGGTAGAGGAATGCTCATCAAAGCTATTTTCCAATCCACCCTTGTTTATCTGATGTCTTCCATTCTCCTCACCAAAAACATATGCCAATCTATTGACTCCTCATTTAGAACTTTCTGTTGTGGAGTAAATGATAAGGGCAATTCTTTGTGCCTTAAGAGCTGGGATGCTCTGTGCACTCCTAAAAAGAATGGGGGTCTGGGGTTCAGAAGATAATGGGATGTTAATAGGACTCTTATTGCCAAAATGGGTTGGAATATCATTACAAATTCAGACAAAATTTGGGTCTGCATGTATCAGGCTATTTATTGAAAGGCAAAGATTTCTTACTTTTAAACATGCAAAAACTCCTTGCTCTTAATGACATTCTTCATACTAGTGATATTCTATCCAAAGGCCTATGCTACAATGTTACTTCAAATTCTAACATTAGTACCATGAACCAGCCTTGGATTCCATCTCTTACTGATTTCATTCCAAAGCCTCTAGACCCAAACAATCATCTTCTCCTTAATCACCATCTGTTAAATAGTTAATCTCAAATGACTCTTGGGATATCTCGAAAATCTTAACCATCTTCAGCCCCTAAACTACCAAAGAAATTTCTAAAATTCTCATTGGCAACAATTGTGAGAACACCTTTGCTTTTTGGAAGCCCTCTGTGTCAGGCAAATTCTCTTCCAAAAGTGCCTTTCTTACTGATCAAGCTAATAGATTCCCCACCATTTCTCATGCCTCTTCCTCATTTCTCAAGAATCTCTAGAAGGCTAAAACTCGTAATAAACATATGCTTTTTATCCGAATTTTTTTTCTCTAACACCCTTCCTTGTAAGGCCAAGCTTAACTCAATGTTTAACATTGGTGATACCCACTGTCCTACATGTGGTTTTGTTGATGAAAGTTTGATTCATATTTTCATTCATTGCCCTTTTACTATACAATTCTAGAGATCCTGTAAATGGAAAATGAACTTTTCAAATTTTACTAACATAAATCTCCATGATTGGCTCATTTTATTTGTTTGCAATGAAGAAAACTTTTTTCCATACCCCATCCTTGCATAATGAAGGGCTCATCTTCTTTGATGTTGCTTGTGAAATGAGTTGGCAGAATAGAACTTGCATTATTCATGGTATTGATCCTTTCTCACTGCATGAACTCATCAACAAAGCTGAATCTTCATCTAAAGAACATTGGCAAGCTCAAAGAACCAGATCTATCAAGAAAAAAGATGGGGCATCAACTGAGAATTGGAACAGACATGCAAATGAGTGGCTCAAGGTTAACTCAGATGTCACTTTCTCTCATGGAACTGTTATTTCTGCCTTCATCATTTGAAATGCCAGTGATTTTATCATGAGCTAAACATGACTATCTTGAAGCCATAGTTGCTGGGTTTTTAGAACGTTGGTTTAATTCGTCATATTTTTTGGAAGGATGATGCGTTGGCTAAACTAAGAATCCCGGTGGGGGAGAAATCATGTGGATGAGCTCATTTGGCACTACACAAACTTCGGCTTATTCACAATCAAAAGTACATATCACCTTATTCTCTCACGGGGTTTAAGTCGAAGGGGTGCGAGAATAGAGGCGAGTTCGAGTGAAGCTAGGGAATGGAACTTTATCTGGAAGCCAAGATTGCCGAATAAAATAAATATTTTTAGAATATTGTTGGCGCGCCGACATATTAAGTGTGATATATGCTGCCCGGTTTGTGCGTGTGGCGATGATGATTTTCGTCATATTTTTTTGGAGTGCCACATAGCGAGACAGTTATGGGCCTTACTCTTCATCCCTGCTAGTACATTGATGCAATGTGATGAAGATTGTGTAGCGTGGCTGAGATGAGTTTTTAAGGAGAAGGGTGTTGTGGAGCTTAGGATGATGGTGACAGTATGTTGGGGGTTGTAGGGTAACAGAAACCGAATTGTGGCGAGGGGAAATCCATCATAACCAGCTCTCAGTTTAATTTTTGTGCGCTCTTAGTTTAGTTTTTGGATTTCACATGGGTGGAGTGGATTTCAGCCAATACAAATTACAATACGCACGACTTTTTTGCTCTTTCGGATCCATGGTTTAGTTCGGTTCGACGAGGCTATTTTTGCTGAAGATGATGAAATCGAGATTGGAGTACGGATTGTTGACTCACAGGGTTTGGAGGTGTCTCGCATTCAAAGATGTATCATTGGGAATTAGGATGCTCATAATGCGGAGACTTTTGCAGCGTTGATTGCAACTGAATACGCGACACATGAACAGTGGGGAAATGTTGTTTTTGAAGGCGATTGTGTGAACGTGATTCATGATATTTCTTGCACAAAGGACATAAACGACGACCATAGGAATATGATTCATGATATTACATCCTTGTGCGCGATACGGCGTAACTGGTTGTTCCGTCGATTGCACGAGAGGATAACTAGGAGGCTCACTTATTAGCGCATACGGCACAATTGATTCCGAATGAAATAGGCGCTGAATAGAGAGTGTTGTTGTTCTTGCTCTCTGTTTTTGTTCTAGTTTCTATGTCTGTGTTTTCTATAGGGTTTTTTTTTCTGTAATGTGTTTGAATATTTGCCTTTTGGCTTGCAGCAACGAAAGATGTGTTTTTTTAAAAAAAAAAATAATAGCTCACAGAAATAAGGAAGTTTATGAGATATCGTTTGCAAACGACATCTCCCAAACTGGGGGACAACATGATATGGGAGCTGACTCAAGAGAAGAGCCAGGCCCAACCCAATAATTGAATAGCCTCCTGGATGTCGGGGATCCTATATCGGGGATTTATACACGACATCCAATTGGATATCGAATACCCATATTCGATATAGTACAATCGCTCTCGGGTTCGTGGTGCCGGTCCCGCTCATCGAGACCTATAGATATCGCCCCGCTCCAAATACCAGATTCATTAATTACGTACGTCACCCACTCCAGATATCGAACAGAGCTATTCGATATCACAACACCCGATATACATATATATGTGTATTCGTATATATATATATATATATATATATATATATATATATATATATATATATGTGTGTGTGTGTGTGTGTGTGTGTGTGTGTGTGTGTGTGTATTTGATATATCTTCAGTAATCAACATCACAACACCCAATATACATACACTTCGATATACTCAGTATTCGATATCATCTAGATTTCGACATCCGGACTTCATCAGCAGAATCCCCGACATCATGAGACCTGACAACCATTAGTATTCAACATATGAGACATTCGACATCAGACAGAGTCCAGAGTAGATGTAATATTGGTTATAGGATTGTTATACGGTATCCATGCCTATCCTTGTCACTTGTAGAGGTGTTCCGGACAAAGCTAATCTTGTACGTGTAATAGATTAGCATAGTTTGTATAAGGTCTAAGGTTATTTCTGTAATCTTTTGTCTTCATTTGTAAGCTACGACTTTGCACCAAATTACTCTCGTAATTTTGAAAACTCTGTACCAAACTCCTCTGCAGTTTTAAAAACCATGCACAAAACCTCCTTCCGTCCAACTATGTTAAAGAGTGGTATGTACTCGTTCTATGCGCGACTAGGCTTGATTTTCGTGTACTTTTTACATATTAAAAGTTTGTTATATCCTTTAGAATATTTAGCACCAATGCCCCCCGTGGTTTCAAAACTTGCATAGTACCCCTTTATGGTTTCAAAACATAGCACGAAAACCCCTCTTTTAATCTATTTCTTATAAAATAATAAACAATTTTATATAATAAAAAATCTTGTGTTTTAATTTTTTTTACAAAAAAAAATTTACTATCATAAATATATAATATGTATTTAAAAAAATTAAGTAATAAGGACAATTTGGTCATTTTGATAGAAAAGTTAACAGAGTTACTTAAAACTTAACGGAGGTGATTTTGTGCAGAATTTTTGAAACCACAAAAAAATTTTGTGTAGTTTTAAAACCACAAGGAACTTTGTTTCTGAATCCACATGAGGATTTTATATGGAATTTTTTCCAATCAAAGACTAGGGTCAATCGCCGAAAATCAATTGACCGTTTCAATTTCTTCATATGTACATTATTCATTCGACTTCAACCTCCTAAATAAATAAACAAGTTCTGAAAAAGACTTAGATATAACAAAAAGGACTGATCCCACTAAGAAGTCATTATAAATGTTTTTTAATGGAATAACAAATAGAATATCAGCCGGGACATTTTGAGATAAATAAATTAAGTCGAGAATTTATTTTCATTTCAATCCTAAACCAAACCTGAGACTCCGGAATTTTACTTTTTTTTTAAAGTCTGTAACTGTTGAAAGTTATGTAAACTTAATTAATGGTTAGTATATGTTCTAAGATAATCATGTGCGAAAAAAGGGCAGAGAAGAAAAAAAGTGGAAAACGACCACATCTAGCACATGACATGATCAGGAACATAGAACCAAATAGATGCACATTAAAGTACTCTATAACTATCACCATCAGTAAATATATAGATCATAATCGGCAACAGTGGAAAAGCTTTATAATAAGAATTGAATTGCTGATTCCAATTTCCAACTACTTTTTTAGAAAATAAGTTTATTCCCATGTGTGTTACTTAGCATGTCGGCATTATTTCGTGGTGTTCAATAATCGTGAGCTCAATTAAGTTTTAACTATTTGAATAAAAAGAATTCTTGAATATGTATATCTGGAAATGAACTTGAAGAATATCAATTATAGAATAGACCACATGGATCTATGACGTTAAGCTAGCTAGACCCGTTTAGTCCTGGGCCTTTTTTTTTTTTTGGTGAGAATTACTAAATACATTAATGAAAAGAGTTCAAACAAATGTTAGTACACTCCAAGCAAATTTCATCCCCGACAGAGGGGGTATATCAAAAAGGGGTAGGGGAAAGAAACATGAGTAAAGAAGCTGCTCCAAGAGTTATCTTTTGCACATTTAATCAAATTGTGAGCGTCTTTGTTGCCAAGCCGAGAAATTTTGCGGATACGTAAAATAAGTTTATTATATATGCACTTGTTGCAGTTTTTGTAATGTTTCAAGTAATGTTGTATTATTAAGTTGTTCAAAACAAAAATGTTGTATTATTACATTTTCTAGTTTTTATTTCATAATTCAAATTATGGATAACTTGTGGTCTTTGTAAAGTTTTAAGAATAATGGATTACTTTTCTTTTCAGAATTTTTTTTAATTAACATTCAAATTATATTGAGTAGTGTAAACACATTTTATTCTGAGACTATTATTATTATTATTATAACGAAACATTCGTCTTCAAAATCCCTTTTTCATTTTATACACATATTGAACCGTCTTTCATTATCAAATACTTTTTATCTTCAGCATCTTATAGATTTTTAAACTTGGTGGTTTTCAGGGGCTTACAGCTACACCCCTTGAGGTTTGGTGTAATTACAAAGACCTCCCCTGAGGTTTGAGTAATTACAATGACCTCCCCTCAATTGTAAGGGTTGGTTACAATTACACCCCCTGAGGTTTGGTGTAATTACAAAGACCTCCCCTGAGGTTTGAGTAATTACAATGACCTCCCCTCAATTGTAAGGGATGGTTACAATTACACCCCCTGAAGTTTGGTGTAATTACAAAGACCTCCCCTCAGGTTACAATATTATTTTTAAAAATAATATAAATAACAAAAATACTAAAAAATATATTAAAAATAATTTTATTTTGCTTTCGGTATGTTGGAATTTTTTTTTTGTTTTTTTTTATTGATAATTGTTTTTTGTGTATTTTTGACTTATTTTGTTGTTTATTTTTTTAATAATTTAAAAAAATGATATTTTTGATTTTTTTCATTAAATCATCTATTTTATATTATATTTTAAATTTATTTATATTTATAAAATAAAAATTGATTCCACATCACTCAATTAGTCTAGGTTTATTACAAACTTAAATATATAAGAAAAAGTTAATATATTTTTAAATTGAGAAATATATTACATTAATCTCCATTTTAAGTTTGTTAAAAGTCTAAAAACAAAATTATATGTATCTACAAAATTATAAATATACAACATGACTCTTTTGAGCTTATATTTTAGAATTGACAGAAAATTATTTAATTAGTTAATAAATAAATATTTTTGTAATTTTTTGTATATGTTTTAGCTTTTTTAAGTGAATATATAATTTTATGTAAATATATAACAAATGGGGGCTTTTTACTAAAAAAAATTCCAAAATACCGAAAGCAAAATAAAATTATTTTTAATATATTTTTTAGTATTTTTGTTATTTATATTATTTTTAAAAATAATATTGTAACCTGAGGGGAGGTCTTTGTAATTACACCAAACTTCAGGGGGTGTAATTGTAACCATCCCTTACAATTGAGGGGAGGTCATTGTAATTACTCAAACCTCAGGGGAGGTCTTTGTAATTACACCAAACCTCAGGGGGTGTAATTGTAACCAACCCTTACAATTGAGGGGAGGTCATTGTAATTACTCAAACCTCAGGGGAGGTCTTTGTAATTACACCAAACCTCAGGGGGTGTAGCTGTAATTATCCCTATTTTCTATATATACAGCGTTGTGAAACTTTGTGGTTTTCAAGGGCTTATTTTCTATATGCAGCATAAAAATTTAGTGAAGTACTATATCATGCTTTTCTGTCCCAAAAATTTAAAACATGACTCAGCATAGTAATACAGCTAAAATATCTAAGTTAGGGTTTAAAGGTTGTATGCATCTTTCAGGTTTTTATCAAAGTTGGCATCTTTCACTACAAGAAAAACAGGCATTATCAACGGCCTATGCCCTTGGTAAAGACCCATTTCCCGTTGGTAATAAGTTAGTAGGGACGGCCAAGTCCTTGGTAATTTCTCGTTGGTAGTAATCGCGTCGCAAACTTTTTCAACGGCCCAGCCCTTGGTAATGAGTTCTTTACCAACGGTCGGGCCCTTCCAGAAAAGTAGGGACGGCTCAGCCCTAGCTACATATTACCCACGGCCAAGCCCTTGGTAACAACAATTACCAAGGGCTGGACTGTGGCTAAGAACATGCAATCATTACCAAGGACTCATCCCTTGGTAATGACTTAAAAGACATTACCAAGGACGCAGCCCTTGGTAATGACTTAAAAGACATTACCAAGGACTCAACCCTTGGTAATGACCTAAAAGACATTACCAAGGACAAAGCCCTTGGTGATAACTTAAACGTCATTACCAAGGGCTAAGCCGTAGTTACTAATATTCATGATATTACCAAGGGTCCAACTGTTGGTACTAATATTGAACCACATTTTACGTTTAAATATTAGTAGCCACGGCTCGGCTGTGGCTACTAATATTCATCCCAATAAAAAAAAACCAATAATATTCTGGCAATTTTGTAAATTGTCGGAATATTATTGGATGCATTTTAACAATTACCGAATCTTGTGATTTGTTGTGTGTAGAGAAACAAAATCTTTGAATAAGAAAAAGAAAGTTATGATTGAAAATAATTTTGAGGATGCATAGAAAAAAGTGTAAAGAAAATGAAGAAACTTTGAATATTTGAAGATATGAAGAAACTTTGAGGATTTGAAGAAACTTTGAAGATTTGAAGAAACTTTAAAGATATGAAGAAACTTTGAAGATATGAAGATTTGAAGAAACTTAGAAGATTTGAAGATTTGAAGATACGAAGATTTGAAGATTTGAAGAAAGGAAAAAGTTTGAAGATATAAAGACAAATTTGGAAGAGAGGAAAGAAAAAACTTGAAAAAAATGAAGAGAAACTTGGGTATTTTCGTGGATAATGAAAATGAAGGGTTGAGGGGAGGTGTATTTATAATGTTGGAAGAAAAATTCAAATTTTCATGAAATTTTCATTTTCCCGCATATTCTGGAGTCATTACCAACGGCCCGCCCGACCGTTGGTACTAATTTCAAATTTTTGAAAATTTGAAAATTCTGCCAAAATTTTGGCTAAAACATTTTGAATATTGTCTTGCTTGGCTAAAAATATGTTTGAATATTAGTAGGGACGGCTAGGTCCTTGGTAAAACCGGGTAAACATGTTTAAATATTAGTAGGGACGGCTAGGCCTTTGGTACTAACCCCTAAATTTTTCGTTTTCATGATTTGCATTATATAAATTTGATTTGTTTATGATTTTAGTTAAGATATTGTTACAATATGTTAAATGAAGAACTATAAACACAAGTATGATAGTTTTTGAGTTATCGAAATATACATTATAGAATTAGATCATCATACGTTTTATATTCTCATACGTATATTACATACTAAGTTAAGTTTTATATCCTTATATATACTAAGTATGTATTGCATTTAATAAATCTTACGAAGTTGTAATGATCCCACGTAATTGATTAATGATCGTTACAACATGCAATTACGAATGTTACATAGATTTAATTGGTGTGAAATATAAGTCATTACGAATAACGTTATTCAGTTATTTTACCATTAAGACCCGGAGTGTGTAAATGATGCATGATTGTGCTACGAAAGCTAAAATTTATGTATATTAAACTAACTTATACTTATAATTGTCGTAATCGATAATAAAACACCCACATATGTTAAACAATCATGCAAAATGTAAAATTTATGTACATGAATATTACTACCAAGGGCTGAGACGTGGGTAATGAGCCTTATTAGTCACGGCTGGGCCGTAGCTAGTGTTAGGGTATTTTTCCAACGGCCCATCCCTTGGTAATAATGTCAATAGGGACGGCTGCACCATTGGTAGTGTTAGGGTATGGAGTATAGGGTTTGGGGTTTAGGATTTTGCATGTGTTTTTAATTTTTCACTAATTACACTTTCCACCCCGAAAGTTTTATTTATCGTATTATCAACTTATTTTTTGATGAAATTTTAGGAAACACATATATTTATGTTTAAAAAGTGTGTGGTTTAAAAAAAATCATTTTGGAGGCGTTTTGCAACTTTTCATTAATTACACTTCCCACCCTTAAAGTTTTATTTATCGTATTCTCAACTCAATTTTTGATAAAATTTTAGGAAACACGTCTCCTTATGTTTAAAAAGTGTATGGTTTAAAAAAATTGAGTTTCCAGGCGTATTGCAGCTTTTCATTATTTACACTTTCTCCCCCTAAAGTTTTATTGCAAACAATATTACCAACGGCCTAGGCGTGGCAAATGTCAACGGTAAACTTCATTTCCAAAGGCCGGGTCGTGGCAAATGTTAACGGTAACTATCATTTGCAACGCCCCGGCCGTGGCAAATGTAAACGGTAACTTGCATTACCAACAACTTGGCCGTGACAAATGTTAACGGTAACTCTTATTACCAACGGCCAAGCCGTGACAAATGTCAACGGTAACTATCATAACCAACGGCCCGGCCGTGGCAAATGTAAACGTTAACTTGCATTACCAACAACTTGGTCGTGGTAAATGTTAACGGTAACTCTTATTACCAACGGTCGAGCCGTGGCAAATGTCACTGTAACTATCATTACCAACGGCTCAGCCCTTGGTAATGATTGTTACCGTTGACATTTGCCACGGCTTGGCCGTTGGAAATGTTAAACTTTTCTCTATAAATACTTCTCCCCTTTCATTTTGAGAATTCATTCCAACTCCTCATGTTAGTTGAGGTATGTCTTATTTTTTACTATCTAACTTATTAAGTTTTTTACTATCTTACTTATTATTATTTTTTTGCGATGATTTGTATTTGATATTAATGTCTATTTTGTTTGATTTGTAGATATTAGCGTACGACGCCACGAAAATGGATGTGTACGCAATCTAGCTAGCTACTTGAAGATCGTAATTCGGCTCACCAACAGGTACGTATATCTTTTACTTGGTTTGTCATATACATTAATTGTTTTATATTGTGTCATATTTACAAGAATACATTGTAAATTGTTTTTTTTTAAAATTGCCTAGATAAATTAATGGATTATGACGGGGATAGATCATGGATGTACGATAGGGTAGATAACAATGGTGTTTTGAAAGAGAGATTTATCAGTGGTGTTTTGAGGTTCATAGAATATGCTTTAAAACAACGACAATACTTAGATCTTAGCAACCGATTTAGGTGTTCGTGCTTCAACTGCGACAACACAATATATCTTGATCATAACACAGTACGTAGACATCTTCATAAGTGGGGCTTCACATTGGAATATTGGGTTTGGGAGTTACATGGTGAGAACGTGCCTATGGCCTCACCATCGTATTTAGACTCTTCACCCAGTCCATCTCCCACTTGTACACCCGTCGATAGCCCTGTGCATGCGGATCCATTTAGAGACGTCCTCATGGATGCATATGGTCGCGCAACTGACGCCTGTAGCCAATCACCTGTCGCCATCTATCACCGTCACTACTCCTCAACTCTGCGTTCTGCGTCTCCAACTTCTGCACGTATGCCTCGTCCATGAGGACCTCTAGCCGAGAGTCCATACTGTAGTTCTTAAGTTGGTCATCTAACGGCAACCCCTTCATTTTCCCGTTCTTTGGATCTCCCGCAACCGTGCGCCACGCCTCTGGAACAAATCTAGGCCACCCTGACTCAACAGGCCTGTGTAATCTAGTTAACTCCGCGCGATATGCTCTCTGTTCAGTTTGATCAACATTTATTATAAAAATAATAATAAGGAATTTTATAAGGATTACAACTTCAAGTATAAAGATACTTACGTGAAGCTCCTCGAAGGGTCCGCGAAGCCACACCCGAACTGGGTCCTGTCCCAGTCGCCTAACTGTCCTCATGTGCAACTCTGCATACAACTCATCAAATCGAATAGGATGTTCATCCGGACCCAACTCTATATCCTATCATTTATAAGAAGAATTGTTTTTATTAGTTTGCAATAGATACAAGTATTAAATTCTTTTAAAGTACATGTTTAACATTTTTAAAATATACCATCCTCTCACGGTGATTTGTGTAACCAACGGATCCACAGCATTAAGTGGAAGGTGCCGGCACATCATCCTGCGGGTCCTTCCCTCCTCTTCTGTTCGTGTGAGCCTTATACGATATCGTCTCCACATCTGGCCTCGCCCGATACTCCGCAACCTGCTTCTCCAATTTATTATTCATCCTTGTCTTTTTTCGTTTTTCCCACTTCGGATCGTTCACCCTCTGTCGATAATTCACCTTCGCATCACTCATCATACCCTGATACCTCTCTTTCGCCTTAATCTCAAAAGCGTCATGAAACTTCTTCCTCCCCAATTTAGGAATCTTGTATGTTGCCTACAAATATAAATATATCATGCTTTACTCGTTTTTTTTTTACTATAAATATATCATGATTTATGGAATTTTATAATAACTTATTACCTTAAACTTCAACCAAAACTTGGTTTGCATGTCCATATCGAGCTTCGTGTAGCAAGGGAGTCCGTCAGACACTTCTTCATTATGGTTGTGATCGTCTGTACAATGCAGCGCTGGTCCTTGAAATGTCCAGTATCAGTCGACTCTAAGGGCTTACGATCTGCCCTACGAGGTATCGGATCTCCTCTAGCCACTCCCCTAGGAGGCCGCGACGGCATACAAGATGGTGATGGTGATGGTCCCGTCGCTACCTGTGATGCCCCGCCACTCAATCCTACTCCGTCAGTAGGGGGTATTGCACTGGAAGACTCGGGCGTCTGTCGTGTCGATCCTCCGGCCTGAGCTGCATCCACAAGCTCTAATCTATGCGAGATGCGTGACTCTGGAGGAGTAGACGTAGTAGTAGGCTCGTGCGGTGACTCACGTCGCTGAGTCTCGACAGGTGTCGCGGCTGCATCAGGAGCTGGCGTGGGAGGATCTGGCAGCTGCCTCCGTATAGGTCCGTATCGCCGACCTTTCTTCTTCGATGCGGTAGTACGCTCATGGGTGCATTTAGGATCGTCTGACATGTCTATATAAATGAGCTGCATAGAAATCCAAAATATCAAACGAAATTCAAACAATCATATAAAACATGGATGATGTTATAAAACTAATAATTCCCTAAAGGCATAAAGACATTCGTACTTAAAATCTAGCATTTCAAACAATTACGAGATATAACGATTCTCTAACAAAATCTAAGATAACACAATCACGAGATAATAAAACGATGCATAATCATGTTCAAAAACCAATTTTTTCTCTTCTACAAAGCTAACAATCACGAGATATAACAATTCCCAAACAAAATCCAAAGATTCTTTCCAACGACATGCGATGATCCATCTAAAAACGAGATTTTTTTCCTTCCACAATGCTCACAATCACGAGATATAACAATTCCCAAACGATATTCAATTATTTTTCTAACAAAATATGTGATGATCCATCCAAAAATGAGAATTTTTCTTCTATAAATCTAAGTATCACGAGCATAAACCAATTCCCCAACGAAATCTAACATTCACGAGATAAAAATTACGAGTTCAAACGATTCTTTCTAACGACATATATGCATGATGATCCATTCAAAAACGAGATACTTTCTTCTACAAAACTAAAAATCACAACATATAACAATTCCCAAATGAAGTCCAACAAATTTCCAAACGAAATCTAACAATCACGAGCTAAAAATCATGATATCAAACGAAAAAAAAATAAAACTTACAAACTTCACACTAGCAACGGAAGCGTCGTCGGAAATGGAGGTGGCGCCGTCGAAAAAGTGAGGAGGAGAGGTGAGAGTATGAGAGAAATGAAAGAAAATGGAGAAAAACGAGGATTTAGCGGATTTATGTTATGTGATTAGTACCAACGGTTCGGTCGTTGGTACTAATATTATTACCCACGGCCAAGCCGTTGGTAATAAGGTCCAACAACGGCCCAGTTGCGCCCCATTAGGCCCAACTAAAAAGGGTCGTCGCCCTATAATTAGTACCGACGGTATGCACGTCGGTACTAATGTAGCAACGGCGAAACCGTTGATACGTATTAGTACCAACGGCTTCACCGTTGGTAATGGTTATTACCCACGGCTGAGCCGTGGGTACTAGTAGCAACGGCTTGGCCGTGGGAAAAAAGCCGTTGCTACTACTTGATTCTCTTGTAGTGTTTTCTTGGCATACTCTGAACTTAACCCACTATATTGACATCGACGTCGATATTCAACCCATATATTTGCACATTCCGAACTTAATCCACTATGTTGGCACCGGTGTCGATATTATTCATGTGAATTGGGAGAAAATGGGATGGGGAGAGAGAAAGAATATCGACGTCGATGCCAACATAGTAGGTTAAGTTCGGAGTGTGCCAACATAGCGGGTGTAAAATGAAAAGATGTTAACTTAGTGGGTTAAATTTGATAAAAACTCCCACTTTCACAAAGCAAATAAATTAGCTGTAGTTATGCTTTTTCTGAATTTGCTTTTATAATCCTAATATTCTGGCAGCATACGCATAGTTATGTTTATAAGGAGCATCTCTTCTTTTAGTATGAGATGCTTGTTCAAGAACTCTGTTCTATTCTCTTGGATCAGATCCCAAGCATCACTACAAACTACAAAGTACAAGTTAGCACATGTGTTGTGTCATGTGTGTGTCGTCACGCTTGTAGCCTTGCATTGTCATATATATGATTAGCTGAACAAAATCTAATCTTGCTCTGAAATGGTAAATCGACAAATGTTCTATGTTTAGGACCATATTATATCAATTACAGTCATCAAAAACGAAGATAAGCACTTGTTATAGATGAACTTTAATTTATCGGATAACTTATTGAAAATTTGCATCTATTATCGTTTTTCTGTCTTCAGTCAAACAGTGAATCAATAATAACACAATAATTTAATACTCATCTATCATCCACTTATTAGTAACATTTCGTGTTAGAGATTAACCTGTCACTAAATCTTTTTTGTTAATTAGAAAGTGTATGCATATGATTTTCATTGATGTTATTAGCTGGATCAAAGTTTGGTTGCGGAGTATGATCCGCTAAGCACTAGAATTTTTTGTAGTTATTAAATCAACAAACATAATATTTAATATATATATATATGTATGAAATTTAAAATTGTGATCATCCAGTATTATGTAAGATTCTAATAATTTGACATATACAGGAACAAAAAATGGATAAATTTAACGGCCTTTAGATATCGTCATAATCACATTTAATCTTAATATAACTCACATCAATCCGAACACGGAGCATGTCGCTAATTATTAGAGCAATTCATATATCGTCATTGATCAATGGTTCTGACTTCTGATCCAATGCTATTTTAAAAAAATTATCTCCCTAATATACGCTTTTGATTCCAATATATATCCGAAAGCATATTATCACATATAATTTAGTCAACATTACTAGATCAGATTAAGTTATCATGCAAGTGGGACACGTTGTATGTACATCAAGAAACTAGCAATATATTATTTTTTTGTTCCATTTTTTTTCTAATTATTTTTTCAATTCCATTGAAAGTAACTACAAGACAAATTTGCGAATCATCATTCAAAACTTTGACTACTAGAAGAGCATCTCCTCCTCTTCGCCGGAAAAAGATGCCGGAAACCGCCGTGCTCCGCCACGTGCCACTCCTCCACCACCTCATCGAAAGTCAGTTGTTGCATACCTGAAGCGTCGTACAATTCCCGGCAGGGAGGCTTGGTTTTCCGGCGACCAGCACCAACGGGAACGTTGCGGAGTGCCCCGCCTGCAGTCCAGTATCTCTGACAGCCTTTGCAAAAGTGTCGAGGCTGGTTAACGTTGTAGTTGTTGAAGTAACAGAATTTTGTCTCCATGCTCTTACACCTCGGACAAGGAATAATCTTGTCCGGACGCTTCTCCACGGTCTGATCGGACTGTTTTCCTTCATCATGATCGTGATTGTCGGTAGTTATTGATGATCCTTGGTCTTTCACCGTGATAGTAGCACCAAACAATTTGATCCCGGATGAATTGTTATTTGCTTGAACCTCAGCCATAATAACTAAGGTTTATATATTATTTGTAACGTTTGTGTTTTACTGAAGAATGTTTATGGGTTGTTTTTTTTTTGATAAATTTATGGGTTGTTGATCTATATGTATATATATAAGGATATCAATTTGTGCTTCAAGGAAGCAAAAAGTTCACAAACTCTTGGGGTAAATAGGAGTTGTTATGTAGCATGTTTTTGTTTGATGAAGGATGGTGATATATATAGTGATACGAATATGTTCTTTAATAAAGCAAAAACAAAGTGCACAACCCGGGCGAAGGGGGGGAGTGAGAGGGTTCTTTAGATAATTTGTTGTTAATATTTACACATGATTACCCATATATATATATATATATATATGTGTGTATATGTGTATATGTATGTGTGTATTGATACGTGGGATAGGCCCATATATATGTATTTGGAATGTACAAACATTAAAATATTTGAAAAGGGAAAGAGCAAAAAGGCACATAAACTATGAGACTCTTTAAAATGTAAAGGGAAATGAAATGATGAATAGTGTGTGAGAGCCGCCACAGCAAACAAGGTGTGGTGCAGTGAAAAAGTTGATGATGGACTTTTTGTCCACATCATTTTATTTGGTTTCTTAAAGTCCCTTAGGTGGGTCCTAAACCAGGTTAGGTTTTGAGTAGCAAAGTATTTAAAAGCGGGAGCATAAAGATAAAGATTAAAGGGATAAAGCTTAAAAGTTCCTTTTGAATTGATTAACATGAAATCCTTTCATTTACTTTTCTGGTGTATGTATTAGATTATGGATGATTATGTTGACATATCATGTGCATGTGCTTTGATTCGTAACAGTGAAGCTAATGGATAATTTCTCTCGTTTGTTTTACCTTCATATAATTTACATGGATGCGTGAGAATTGATGAGAACAAGAAAATGAAGAAAAGGATATTGGCGTTCCAAGTCAAACAGGAAGTTGTAAGGAAAGACCCGTGAAACTTAAAGAAAAACCATGTCGTTATATATATATATATATATATATATATATATATATATATTAAATTTTCAGGGTTTAGAAGATGTGCAATTTGTAGAATTAAATTTTCAGGATATTTTTACGTTGTAATATTATAAGTTAATGATTCAGTTTTATATATATTACACAATTTGTAATCAGTAGTAGCAGGGGCGTATGTATGTAGGGGCTAGGGGGGGCTGTAGCCCCCCCCCCCCCCCCCCCCATTTTTTTTGAAAAAAAAATAGAATATATATATATATAGGTGGTGGCACAACTTATAATTAATTGGTTGTGCAAACTGTGTAAGAACATAATATCTGCTCCTATTTGAGCACTACAACATAAACACGAGGCAGTTAGTAAACAGATTTGAGGTTCAAGAACTCATTTTCTGCAGCTTAGCTTTGACAGCGTCCAATTCTTTCTGTTTCGATCCAGTTGCTTTCTGAATGTTTGTACGAAAAAATATGTTGCCGTTCTTTTGATAAACAGCCCTGGAGGAAGAAAGACTATTAAGCTCAGCTATAGCAACTTCATGACCTTTTACCTCCTTGAGAAGATCGGTGTACGAAGAAGCAGACATTTTTTGCCTTTTCTTTTTTCCCAACCCCAAAAGATAACAAATAGAATATATATATATATATATATATATATATATATATATATATATAGTATTAGGGATTAGGGAAAGAGAAAAGGAAAAGACCTCTATATTTACATTTAAAACCCCAGTCAAATAGTAAATTGCAAAAACTCCCTTTCTTAGTAAGAAAATAACTTGTTTGTTATTCTCATTTGCAAAAAATTCCTCGTGGTGTTAAAAAATAGCATACAATTTATTCTACATTTTTAATTAATTCGTATGTGTTGAATTTAATCTTATCTTAACATATTTCTTTGATACGCAAAGAATCAATGTTATTCAAATTAAATATATGAATACCTTTTATCATATTTGTGAATGGAACATTAGCTTCAAAATATGTAAAAACATATATACAAGTGTATCAAATTTTCCTTTGTTTTTATCTCGTTCAAATATGTCTAAAAAATTTATAACATAGTCTATAATATTTACCTTGATAAATATATATTTGATAAAAAATGTTTTTCCTCTTATTTCTTTTCTACTGTTCTCCAAAAATAAAAAATGTTTTTCAATTTTTTTTCCCTCTTATTTCTTTCCTACTGTTCTCCAAAAAAAAAAAATTAGCCCCCCCCATATACGATTCCTGGATACGCCACTGAGTAGTAGGAATCTATGAAGCAATATACTGTTACCGCTCTTAACGAGTCAATTAAATGTGAGAGTGGGGCGCAAATTTCTAAGTCAACAAATTCAATATTCATTTTGGCCGGTTTCCCTTTCTTACATTTTTCATTACTTTTTAGTTAATTTCCCATGTATTATGGCAAGAGGTCCTCTCCACACAAATTACCTAAATAGATAAAAGTAAGAATTGTACAGAATGTTCAATGATTTTGTCTCCAACTCACACACGAACATTCTCGAATAGGTTAAGATAACATGTACTTTGAAATTGTGGATCGGGTTGATACGTTGTTGTTGTTAACTTAACATTGGAGTGTTAACAGCATATTGGTATGTTGTTAACTCAGCGATGTTACTTTAACAACAGACCAGAGTAATAGTGCAGCGGAATAAACAAACACCAAGTTTTAAGTGAATATAAGATTGTATTAACTTCTGAGCCGTAGGCAAAATAACCCGTTAAGATTTTAACAAAAGCCGTTCTCTCAATTTTCAAGCTCCTCACTCTCAAATTAATCGAACTAAACAAAGCACACAAGAATTGCTTCGACTATCTCCAACAGCTCATCACTCTTAGATCTATTCTCACAACTCACAAACTTTGCTAAGGCAAGACAACACTTCAACAACTGTAAATTAATCTCTCGGATTGATTGGCTCTTGTCTTGTGTTTGTCTTGATGTACTTCACACCTATATATAGGTTCTTGACTTGGACTTCAAGGTGTGTTGTACACGGTTGGTAATTCTCCTTTGTTTCCTTCTCGAACTCCTCTTCTTTGTTCTCGCAGTCCTTCTTGAATAATAGTTCCTTCGTTAGTGATCTAACTAAGGATAGACTCCTTCTTCAAATCAGGACTCAACTTGGAAAGCTTTTCCTAGTTGCATTCGAACTCTTCTTTCCTTGTACAGCGGTTTGGTTAATTAAGGAAACTTTCCCTCTTGGAAACTTTGGGCGTCCAACCTATGACAAGTTTGTTTCCTGAATAATAATCAAAGACAATCACAACTGTGGAACTCAGTTAGTTAAATGAATAAGGCAAAACAATAATAATACATATAAACAAGATTGTAAATCGGATTCTGCTTTAGCAATGTTACTCTAACATTGACTTCTCAATGTTAATCTAACATTGCCAGAATACCTGCACTTTCAATCTCCCCATTTTTGCCTTAATCACAAAACCTAAGAACCTGTTCTAATCAGATCAAATTATTCAGACAAACTTCATTATCTTCTACAATGGAAAACTAAGTACACTCCCCCTGAAAATCAAAAGGGACCAACCCAATGTTATTCTAACAGTAATACTTTCAATGTTGTCATAACATCCATCTTTGTCAATGTTGGTTTAACATTGAGTCCAGATCGAAGTTCTAACATTGAACATCTCAATGTTAACTTAACATCAGAGAACAGTTAACACCTGCAAAACAAAGTTAGTACTTTGTAACCGCAGTTCAAATAGCATAAACAGAAATACTAAGTACCAGTAGAAAAGTACTTAATTACAGGCCATACTTAGTAGCAAAGAACGCACTCCTTGATGAAACATAAAAATGCAAAGAAAAATAGAATTGTTCATACTGCCATCAAAGACAGAAAATTAAAAGAACTCAGAAATTTTTGAAGTTTGATCTACTCTCCCCCTTTTTGTGAGGAAGGCAGATCCTTCAAATACTTCCTGAGGCTGTCAATCTCCTGCAACCTCACTTGCTTGTCTACTATCTCTCTTTGGGTATCTTTATACTCTCTGTCAAGCCACACCAAGGTCTCATCCACAAAAGCATCAACAATGACAGAACAACTATCACCACTTGCAACTGGAACAAAAGAGGCAGCAAATTTGATAGTCTTCTTCTTCTTTTTCCTGCTCGGACCAGCTTCTGCATTGAGATTCCAGGGCAAGTCTTGGATCCTGACTTGAGTGAAGTAGCTCATGGTGATGATCATCTTAGCCTTGTTCTTGATCCAGCCTTCTGTCTTCTTGGTCTTGAAGCCTTGTTTCACCAGAATGCTGGATATCAAAGAGGGATATGGAATGATTCCCTTTGCCTTTGTTGTGACCTCCCTCATGTGCCTCAGAACCTTCTCCCCTATGTTCACACTTAGCCCATTCTTCAGTTTATACACCAACTTTGCAGATTCTTTTGTCATAACAGTGGTGTTGGAAGAAGGCAGCCAGTTGTAGGTAGAAAGCTTGTGAAGTACAGCACTTAAGGATGTCAGTTTTGTAGTTGGAAAACTATCATTCCACTTCCTTGTGAGTCCACCAGTGAGGTCAGTAATCACCTCATCCATGCTAGGATCCTCAGTCTCCTCAGGATCAGGAAGTTCCCAAGCTTCATTGATCACAGAGGGGCTAATGTCATAGACATTCATCCTTACCCAAGCTTTACCAAACTTGGGAGAGCCCTGGTGGCACACCCACTGAGAGAGGTTCATGTAGAACTCTCTGATCATATCAGGGACATATGATGACTCGTTCATCACAGAGCCCAACACACCTCTAGCTTCAAGCAACTCAAACAGCCTATTTTCTTTGAACATCTCCTCATCAATGTTCCTCTCCATGTGAATAACCCTGGCTTGATAAGCCTCCCACTGTTCTTCTGCCTCAGCAGACACGTGAAATCCAGAATAAGGCTTTTGGGGTACTCCTCATCAAGCACATCAAAGTACTCATCATTGCCTGATGTTGGAGTAACATCAGCAGGGTCATCGCCTACCAGTTGGTCTTCTTCCTCATCTTCCTCTTCCTCCTTATCATCTTCTTCATTTTTTCTTCTTCTGACTGAGACTCGGAAGCTTCAACAACCACCTGCTTCCCCTTTCTTTTCTTAGCAGCATTAACTAAGGCAGAGAGAGTCAGGCTCTCTTCTTCTTCTCTCTCAACCTCTTCAGGTTGATTGTCACACTCATCATCGACATCTTGGTTACCCTCAGTAGTAACCTCCTCAACCACAGTCTCCTCAACCTGGTCATCTTCATCAGGAAGAGTATCCATCTCAACAGCAGCAGCATGCTCAACAGCATTAGCCTCAGACGGCTCAGCATTCACCCCAAGGTTTTCACCTTCATCAGTACCACCCACAGTCTCATCCCCGCCATCACCCTCAGGGACCTCATGCAAAAACTCAGACTCACCTACAGCAACAACAGGGGCCTCTTTCTCCCCCTCAATACCAATTTCAGCAGTAATATCTTGAGTAGGGTTAGCCATCATTACCTCGTTTTCATCGTTAGTGGGAGTGGAGGTTTGCTCAACAGTTTTTGATGTTGAACCAACATCACCCTTAGCGGATTTCTTGCCCTTGCGCCGTGGATAGGTGGATTTCCTCTTTGGTGCAGCGGCGGCAATGGCTTCAGTGGTTGCTCGTCTGGTACTGCGGCGTACTGGTCGTTCAATCTGCTCAGCAACGTCTACAAGAGCATCAATGGAAGACTTGTGTGCCATTGTTAGAGTGATTTAGAGAAGAAAAGTAGAAACTTGATTTGCAGAGAATGTTGATTTCGCAAGAATTTTGAGCGCGGTAACAGTAGGAAAAGATTAGGGCAAATTATATAAATAATCAGCTGAACAATAGTGATAGTGGTGTTGTAACATGTTACCAAAATAATCGGACCACTGTCACACGATCATACCCATGTTCACCTTACCACGTGTCAGTGTTAGATTAACACGTAACCAGAGCAGTCTCCACACCTGAAAACTTATAAGTTACAATGTTACAATGTTGAACTAACATTGGCAAGTTAACATCAAAGAGGGAAGTTGTAGGTGCGGGGCTTCATCCAAAGCAACATCATGTGAGAGCGTGAGATATTCCTGTATACTGATCTGGAACCTCAACCAAGTACATAGGTACAAAGACATAGATTAAGATCATCAGTATGAGTAAGTAACACATCAGACAGAAAAACACCGAGTGGATGTACATATCCAGAGAAAAAATGTTCCCAAAGTGTAGAAGATCACAAAACATAGTGTTTTACCTGCAGTGAGTCACCCATGAAGTATGCCTCAACACATGATTCCTAGGATTACTAGGGTTACTAACTCCCCCTAAGCTCAAACCGACATACGGAAAAAATGCAGAACTAGAATGAATGCAACCATGTTAGATCAACATTGGGTGATGGTAACCAAGTTTACACAACTTTACTGACTAGGATCAGGACATAACAATTTATCTTTTGCTAAAATCATGAACTCTTTTGAACAAAAAACTAGTGAATGTTAAAGGATAGTTTCATCACTGAATGTGGGCAGCATAAGACTCCACACACCCCAGCAACTTAACCATCAGCTACAGATTAGGCAAGTACAAATGAACTGAATGAAGACAATACATTAATCATATACTTCTCCACCCCAACTCCTCATGCATACTTGTTTACCAACCTGTTTTCAAGAGAAATACCAAGTGAACAATGCTACTGAATGCAAGCAGTCGAAACTTCAAAACACCCCAGTAGTAAGAATCACTATCATGCATAACATTGGTCATACACAAACACAAAAATAAGCACAACTGAATAACAATGAAGCTTTCAACATCATGTACCCCAGCTTCTTTCCATGCTCTGCCTAACCTAACATGGATAAGTCACAACTGAATAACATCAGAGTAGTGAGCTCTGTGTACCCCAGCTTCTCTCAGATGTTAGGTTAACATTCACAGACTAACAACAAAGTTCTTACTTTACAATACTCTTGCTATGCACCTGTCCATCAGTCAACTCAGCCATTTATACAGATTAACCACACAACTCAGCAGGATCTCTAACAAAGAAGTAATATGCAAGAAAGAAGAATGCAAAAAGGAAACATAAAAGAATTACAGATACACCACAACCAATAACCAGTGTTAGACAGTGGTGTTATGTTAACACTGGTGTACTAACATCCCTAGACAATGCACATACCAAGAGAATTCCTCAAACTGAAGAACCTCTCAGTATCTAAGGGTTTAGTGAACATATCAACAAGCTGATTGTTAGTTTCAATGTGTTCAATATCAATGAGCTTATCTTCTACCATGTCTCTCAGAAAGTGATGTCTTATGTAAATATGTTTAGTTCTAGAGTGTTGCACAAGGTTCTTAGAGATGTTTATAGCGCTAAGATTATTACAGAACATAAGTAAGGTATCACTGTCTAACCCATAATCCAGTAGCATGTGTTTAAGCCATACTAACTGAGTGACACAGCTGCCTACTGCTATGTACTCAGATTCAGCAGTGGAGAGGGACACACAATTTTGTTTTCTACTGTACCATGAGACCAAGTTGTTCCCCAGATAAAAACATCCTCCACTTGTAGACTTTCTATCATCAATGTCACCTGCCTAGTCTGAGTCACTGAAACCTACAAGATTTATGTTAGTGTCATAAGAATACCAGATCCCAAGGGCCAAAGTGCCAGATATATATCTAAGGATTCTCTTCACAACAATCAGATGTGACTGCTTTGGACATGCCTGGTACCTAGCACACACACAAACAAAGAACATTATATCAGGTCTTGAAGCAGACAAGTAGAGTAAGCTTCATATCATTGAATGGTACAATGTTGGATCAACATCTGCACCAGTAACATCCCTGGATATCTTCACTGATGAAGACATAGGAGTCTTGCAAGGCTTTGAATCTGCCAATTCAAACATTTTCACCAAATTATTTGCATACTTTTCTTGACTTAGGAATATCCCATTACCTGTTTGTTTTACTTGGAGACCAAGGAAGAAATTTAATTCTCCTATCATACTCATCTCAATCTGCCCTGTCATTGATTCAACAATTTTTTCTAAAATAGAGTTGTTAGTTGAGCCAAAAACAATGCCATCCACATATATTTGAGCTATACAGACATGAGAATCTTTCTTCAAAACAAACAGTGTCCTATCTCCTTCACCTCTAACAAAGCCAAGACTTAAGAGGAATTCTGTAAGTCTTTCATACCAGGCTCTAGGTGCTTGTTTAAGTCCATACATGGCTTTTTCAAGCTTGTACACATGGTTGGGGTACTTAGGATATGTGAATCCCTTAGGCTGCTCAACATATACTTCCTTATCAATTAGGCCATTCAGGAACGCACCCTTTACATCCATTTGGTATAGTTTTATCTTAAGACCGCAAGCTATAGCTAGAAGTAACCTAATAGATTCAATCCTAGCAACTGGAGGAAAGGTCTCATCAAAATCTACACCTTCAACCTGTGTGTACCCTTGAGCAACTAGTCTAGCTTTGTTTCTAACTATGACCCCTTCCTCATTACTCTTGTTTTTAAATATCCACTTTGTCCCTATTACATTAACATTAGGTGGTCTAGGCACCAGTTTCCAGACATTTTTCTTAGTAAACTGTAATAGGTCATCATGCATGGCATTAATCGAAAAGTTACCAAGGAGGGCTTCATTCACATTCTTAGGTTCTATGGAGAAGACAAAACAAGAGGCATTATCAACATTACCATATCTCTATAATCAAGTCTTTCTCTGTTGCGTGTCCTTACCCATTCAGTGAGTTCACCTATTACCTGGGATGCTGGATGATCTTTCTGAATCCTAGCCGGAAGATCTCTTCTAGGTTTAGAGGCAACTTCATGTTCTGAGTCAAAGTCCTATGTTGTTAGTCTAACGTCTGATCTCGTTGGTGTTAGTCTAACATCGTTCCCTGACTCCTGTTCAGTGTTTCCAGCTTCCAGTTCCAATGTTGGTGTAACATTTTCAGGAGTAACATTCTCGGTTTCTACCGTTGGTTCAACATTGGGAACTGAGATGTCATCAGTACCTGTATCAAGAGTGAACTCATCAAACACAACATTTACTGATTCCTGAATTGTCTTCAATCTAAGATTGTAGACTCTAAAGGAATTACTATTGGCAGAGTATCCTACAAAGATGCATTTTTCACTTTTAGGATCCAATTTACTCAGATAATCCCTGTCATTAAGCATATAACAATCACATCCAACTTCATGAAAATATGCAATATTTGGTTTCACACCCTTCAAGAGTTCATAAGGAGTCATGTTAGTTCGAGGTCTAAGATACACCATGTTACTAATGTCACAAGCAGTATTTAAAGCTTCAGCCCAGAGTATTTTGGATAAATCTTTAGCATTGAGCATAACTCTGGCCATCTCTTGAAGAGTCATGTTCTTTCTCTCAGCAATCCCATTATGCTGAGGAGTCTTAGGAGCCGAATATTCATGGAAGATACCTTTAGCATTGTAATAGTTATCAAAACTAGAATTTTCAAATTCTTTACCATGATCAGACCTAATCTTAGTCACAGTGGAGCCATATAAGTTTTTAATACTAGCAAAAAGAATTTTGAACTGATCAAAAGCTTCGGACTTTTCTTTAAGAAATTTTACCCAAGTGTATCTAGAGAAGTCATCTACAATCACAAAGGCATATTTCTTACCACTGAGACTACTTACCTCTATTGGACCCATTAAGTCCATGTGCAGCAATTCAAAACACCTACTAGGTCTAGGATTAGCATTCTGTACCTGTAGGGTTGTATGAACAACTCTGGTTTACTTACCTTTGAGGCAATCACCACACACATGCTTACCTGGACAAGACAACTTAGGTAAGCCTCTTACAGCATCAACTTTATGCAGTTTCTCAAGGTTTCTGTAGTGAGCATGTCCAAGTTTCCTATGCCATATAGAAGCCTCATCTATTTTGGCATGGAAACACTCTGCTTCGTCTTAGGCCAGGTAGCAGTTATATTTGGATCTAGTACCTGTCATAACAAGAACATTATCACTATCATAAACATCACAAGAAACTCTGTCAAATGTAACCAGTAAGTCATCATCACACAACTGACTGATACTGATTAGATTTGCCTTTAATCCATCTACCAACAACACATCCTTCATGGGTGGGAACCCATCAACATTTAGGATCCCCTTGCCAATGATCTTTCCTTTGGTGCCACCTCCATAGGTCACTGTTCCAGCACTTAAAGGTATTATTTGCTTAAGATTCCCCTTGCTGCCTGTCATGTGTCTTGAGCATCCACTGTCGAAGTACCACTTACCTGAAAGGTTAGAGTACACAGCAGAGAAAACAACATTGCATACAATTTTCATCTTAGGAGTTTTTGCTTTTTCTACCCAAGTCCTACTTTTCTGTCATGCACCTAATGTTGGTCTAACATCAGAATCTGTTGTAGTTTTATCATTGGGCACATATGCTGTTTTCTTACCACATTCTTTTATGAATTTTCTACAGAATGGTTTAATGTGGCCTGGTTGGAAACAGTATTGACAAATAAAAGTGGGTTTGGTTTTTACAGTGTTGATGGTACCAGAACTCATATTGCCAGATTCTTTAACAAAGCTTGTAGTTAAATAGGCAGAATTACCATTAGAAGAGGAAGGTTTCTCAACAAATCCCAGACCATGCGTACCTGTATTACTCATGTTTAGTACCTCATCAAGTTTAGAAGTACCTCCATTCCATTTGGCTATGATCCGTGAATCCTTTTTGAGTTTCTCATTTACCTTCTCCAGCTCAGCTTCAGCTTTGTCAAGATCTCTCTCATAGAGTTTCAACATGTTCTTCAAACATTCAATGTCATGCTTCAGTGCTTTGTTACTCTTTATGAGTTTGACATACTCTCTCTCAAGTCTGAGAAAAGTTGTATGTAGCTCGTCTAGGATTTCCTCCTGGGACAATTCTTCTTCGTTGAAGTATTCTTCTTCTAGATCAACTGAGCCATGAAAACAATCAAAGTTAGTATCATCACATTCAGAGAGCACATCATAGATAACCTGTGTATCCTTGTTGTTCTAGTCTCCAAAGAAGATTTCCGGCTTTGCTGATGGTTCTCCAATGTTAGAGTAACATTGAGAATTTTGGCAATTTTTGGAGTCTTCTTCTGACCAGGTGATCCGAGTGCAAAGCGTAGCAGTGTTGATTTCCTCTGATTGTTCATCAGCACTTGTTCCAGATTCGAAGTCAGCATCATTGAAGTCATCTACACACACCCAATGAGAATTCCCTCTTGTTCTAAGGGTGTTAGCACATTCATGTTTAAAGTGACCATCCTTACATTCATAACACTGGACATCCTTCAATTTCTCAGCATCTTGAGGCGTGCTCTTAGATGCCATGTACTTTACAAATTTTGGGGGTGATTTCTTATAACCAAGGGCAGCATTACCAGATTGTTTTTCTTTATTTTTATCTTTGTAGCCTAATTTACTAAACTTCCTGGTAATGTTTCCATAGTTAGAAGAGATCAACTCATATTCATCTTCATCACTTCCTGTAGAATCTGAGCTAGTTCCTAGTAAGTCTAAAGCAAGTTGTTTACTGGACTTTCCTAGGAATTCTAGTTCAAACTCTTTTAAAGTGTTCATTAATGTTTGGAAGTCCATGTTGGCAAGATCTCTATACTCATTCATAGCAATTCTTTTGACAGTGAACTTAAAAGATAATGTTCTAAAAGCTTTATAGACCATGGTTTGATTTGGGATGGTAAAACCTAAGTTTTGACACTGTTTAGAAATATCAAGAAGTTTCTCAAAATAACTATCAATGCTTTCATCCTCACTCATCTTTATCTTTTCAAAGTCCCTCAAAAGTTTTCTATATTTAGAGTCCCTTACAGCCACATCACCCTCACAATGTAGTTCAAGAACTTCCCAAGTAGTTTAAGCAGTTGTACAAGTTTGAATAAGTTTGAACATATGGTTACCTACCCAGCTAAAAATAGCATTGAGAGCCTTTTCATTGAAGTTGTAGAGATCAATCTCATTGGCTGTCCATTGTCCTCTTGGCTTAGGTACCAGATCAGCATCTCCATCTCTAGGCAAGTAAGGGATGGTGTAGCCTTCTAGTACTGCGTCCCAAGCTCTCAGGTCGATTTAATGTGGACTCTGAGTCTGATCTTTCAGTAGGCATAGTTGTTGGGACCCTCCAATACTGGCAACCTGCTGGTATTGACAAACACCGGTGAAGTTGGTGATTGGCTCTGATACCAATTGAAATTGTGGATCAAGTTAATACGTTGTTGTTGTTAACTTAACACTGGAGTGTTAACAGCAGATTGGTATGTTGTTAACTCAGTGATGTTACTTTAACAATAGACCAGAGTAATAGTGCAGCGGAATAAACAAATACCAAGTTTTAAGAAGTGAATATAAGATTGTATTAACTTCTGAGCCGTAGGCAAAATAACTCGTTAAGGTTTTAACAAAAGTCGTTCTCTCAATTTTTAAGCTCCCACTCTCAAATTAATCGAACTAAGCAAAGAACACAAGAATTGCTTCGACTATCTCTAACAGCTCCTCACTCTTAGACATATTCTCACAACTCACAAACTTTGCTAAGGCAAGAAAACACTTCAACAACTGTAAATTAATCTCTCAGATTGATTGGCTCTTGTCTTGTGTTTGTCTTGATGTACTTCACATCTATATATAGGTTCTTGACTTGGACTCCAAGGTGTGTTGTACACGGTTGGTAATTCTCCTTTGTTTCTTTCTCGAACTCCTCTTCCTTGTTCTCGCAGTCCTTCTTGAATAATAGTTTCTTCGTTAGTGATCTAACTAAGGATAGACTCCTTCTTCAAATCAGGACTCAACTTGGAAAGCTTTTCCTAGTTGCACTCGAACTCTTCTTTCCTAGTAAAGCGGTTTGCTTAATTAAGGAAACTTTGGGCGTCCAACCTATGACAAGTTTGTTTTCTGAATAATAATCAAAGACAATCACAACTGTGGAACTCAATTAGTTAAATGAATAAAGCAAAATAATAATAACACATATAAACAAGATTGTTAATCGGATTCTTCTTCAGCAATGTTACTTTAACATTGACTTCTCAATGTTAATCTAACATTGCCAGAATACCTGCACTTTCATACTTAAACATGCTAGGCACGTAAGATATGTTGTTCAGCAAAAATCTTCTTGTAACGCGGTCTCCTCACGTGGCTATAATTTAAAAAAAATCATTTAAACATGAGTTCAGATTTGCTCATTTTTAAAATTATTGTCGTTATTGATTCAAAAGTCATATATAATATATATATATATAGGAAAAAAGCAGATGACCCCCTTAGCTTTCGGCCGTTTTGCACTTTGCCCCGCAGCTTTGATTTTCAGCACTTTGCCCCCACAACTTTGAATTCCGTCAAACGTTACCCCCCGACGTAGCATGGCCGTTAAAAAAATGAATATTCCGTTAAAAATGAACATTCCGTTAAAAATGCCAAAAGTTGGGGGGGCAAAGTGTCAAAATTTAACGGAATATTTGTTTTTTTTGACGGAATATTCCCGTCGGGGGGTAACGTTTGACAGAATTCAAAGCTGGGGGGTAAAGTGCAAAACGGCCGAAAGCTAAGGGGGTCATCTGCTTTTTTCCCTATATATATATATATATATATATATATATTTAAAACATGTACATCCTTGTCATATCTGTTAATAGTTTGCCAACTTTTAGGAATATAAATCCTTTTTATAGGATTAGAGATTAAATTAGTTAGCTCATGTTCGGTGTTCATTTCAGAAAGATTTAAGAATTATCAGAAATAAAAAAAATATTTGGTTTAGAATTTCTGAAACGACCCAACAAGCGTTGAAAATTGCCCATTCTTTGTCTCAAAACTCAGGATTAAAATTAAGTGAAAATAAAGCTATAATATAGCTTCACCTTTCTGCAAGTGTGTCAGTTGTGACAGCTTCCAAAATGTGATGTAGCCGAAAATCAATCTACTGTTCATCCAAAATTGCGCCAACGCTTCCCTCGAAAATTTTTCAGCTCAAGAATAACACCATTCATCATCAAATCCAAAAATTATTCAGTCCAAATGTCAAAAATTTGAAATTTTTGGTTTCTCCCTAATAATCTCCTATATATTATAACCCTCACTCTCATTATTTCCATTGCAGCTTCCCTTTTTAGTCAAGGTCAGTGAAATTGTTCCAGTTCTTACACTTGATGATCTCATATATATTATTTTCTTGTTCATTACTTGTTATTAATATGGTTTTTTTTTGCGGTGCAGGTACCAGCAAATCCGTTATTTCATTGCAAATTCCAAGTGAAGGTATACTTTTGACCTCATCTCCTGTTGATTTATGTTGATATGTCAAATATCGTTGCTATTATTGTTGTCCATGTTTCATGTATTTAGTGTGCGCATTCTCCCCTTGTGTTCACATGAAGATATATATGCCCAGTTAGTTACACTTATTACACGCACATAACATGTTCCATGAATCCTTTTTGCATAACTTTGAAAAATTTCTTAAACAACTGATCCCCAATGTATGTTTTTTCGTGTATCACCTATTATTCTCTTGGATTGTGCCACCTTCGTTATGTTAACTTGTGTTGTTGTTCCTTGGTATTAAGAGATGTTCACAAACATAACGAAAACCAACTAAAGATCTATACTTTTATGATGTGTGATTAAATGAATATATAAGTGCAGAGTAGCTTAAAACAGTTTGGCAGAATGGTTTCTGATATCAATGTTGGATTGATGCGGGCTTAACATCTATCTAACATTGTAACCAGGAGACTTTGCAGTTTCATATATTATATTTTGAGTTCAAACATTTTCCCTGATGTCGTGTTTGTGCTTACGTACGACTGTTGAGTGTTACTAATTTGCCAATTTAATTGTGGTTTAGAGGGTTACTCGCCGCGGTGCTAGGGTCGAAATGCCCACAAACCTTCTGAAGCGCTCTAAGAATCAAGATGCATATTGGGTTGATGTAAACGAGCGTTTTTTCATCCGGCTTATATACCAGGAATTTTTTGGCTCATAAGTTACTAGGGAGCACTTTCACCACCGGAACGTGGAACGAACTGGTCAACGCCATGAGAGAGAACTGCCCTGTCAGGTTCGATTACATCATTAACCAGCTCAAGGGCAAGTACAATAGGCTAAAGGTACTATGTAGGCACATTAAGCTAGGCAGGTCAAAGACTGGTGTTGGTGTTGACCTAGCAACTGGTAAGTTGGAATTCGACGACGAGCATTGGATGCAGTTCAACAAGGTAAAATGCCAATCATCATTTCCTTCAGCCTATATTGATAACGTTGGGAATTTTGAATGTAACCTCATATGTTTATCGGTTGACAATTTGCAGGAAGATCACGCAGCCGTCCTAAGCTGCAGGCGTGGATGTTCGGACTGGGACTTGTTGGAGAAGATGTGGCTCAACCAGGTTGCCACTGGAGACCTGGCCCGTTATTCTGGGTAGGGTAATTTTGATTCCAAAGACGAGATCATGCAACTTGGTGATACCGAGCAGGTTTCTGGCGGTAGTTCTGTGTTTGATCAGGACAGCCTTCCTGAAGGTGGTGAGCCTACGGATGACACACAAGACGCTTCCTAATATGCGTCTAGTAGTATGAATCCCCCTAATGCAATTGTGCCTATGCCTCATGTGGTTAATATGACTCCTTCTCAGTTGGGTCTTGCAACCAGGCGCGCTCCAAGGAAACGTTCCAACAACCCTACGTCCAGAGGTGTTGTAATGGACACTACTCTTAAGTGTTGGAATATGTTGAACGAGGTAAAAACCGCCAACATCACGTAGTCAACGTCCAAACAGATTGGTGAATGCGTGGATGCTTTTTACAAACTGGATATTGTGCCGAAATCGTTGTTCTTCGGAGCCGCTCACCAATCCACATGAGGAAGGTAACCAAAGCACCTGCGCTAGCTGATAAGTTGAGACTAGCACTATTGAGAGGCGAGCTAGAAAAATATATGACCTCCTTGAAAAACGTAAGCAGGTTGAAGTGGAAGAGGTTGCAGCGGAACATGTTGGGGTGGCTGCGGGTGATGTCGAAGCTAGCACAACGCCAAACGCGGGTAAGACTATAGGTAAGACTTGTCTCTCTAAATGAGTCAAGCGTGCAGAGCAAAAGTCCGAAGGTAGGAGGAAAAGGAAAAGTGTTGTGGATGGGGAGGTTGAGGTGATGGATGATGAATCGGCGGATATTGAAGAGGATGGGCAAAATGAGGTTGAAATCGTTCCGACCGATTTGGAGACAGGCGCAAGCATAGTGTCAATATAGGCCGTAAAAAAAAGGTACGGCTAAGAGATCTAAATGATTGAGTCGTGGAAAGCCAAAGTCCGTTGCCTGGAGGAAAAGTAAAGATGTTGTGGTTGAGGAGGTTGAAGTGATGGCAGATGAAGAGGATGATAAGGCAGAGGATAGCGAAAATGCTGAGGTGAAGGTAGAGGTAGAGGCTGAAGCGAGCACATTGCCGAAAGTAGCTGTCAAACGAGGTGCCAATGGGAGATCTAAACGCGTGAGGCGTGGAAAGCAAAAGATCGATGGCGGTAGGAAAGGTAAACGGGTTGTGGAGGAGGAGGATGATGTGATGGATATGAATCAGCGAAAAAGGGAAAGGATAAGCAAGATGCGGATGCAACTGTTGCGGACGGTGAAGAAGAAGAAGAAGTGGAGTACCGCAACACACTTACTAAGTTCTACCGGGGTGGTCCAACCTGCTATAGGTTCTATCTTACTAAGGGGATAGAAGTTAAGGCGATTGAGTTTAGGAAGAGGGCAATCCATAAAGAGAGAGTTATGGAGAAGGTGAGCTCCAAAGAATACAGACTGACTAAATTCCTTGAATCGAGAGGGGTTCTTAATTGTATGAGGGAGCATGGTCTGTATTCGTCGGAGCTCGTGCAATAATTCTACATGAATCTCTCAAAATATGTCACGTGCCCGTTGTCTTCCAAATATGGCAAGGCATGGGTGAGAGGAGAAGTGTACGACATTATCCCGCAAAAGATCAATCAGGTTTGGGGACTGGACAACTAGCAAGCACTAGACTAGACGAGGTGATTCAGGATCTAACTGGAGGTCTAGTCAGGGTTTGGGAAGGACAAATAGCAAGCACTAGACTCACTGCACTAAGTGTTGTTTTGCACAAGCTTGCTAGTTACAATTGGTTGCCCACTGTGAACAACACCGTATTGACTAAGAAGGCTGCTTTCTTGATCTATAAACTGAAGAACAGGGTACCCGTTAACATTGGTGAAAGAGTCTTGAGGTCAATAGAAGACGTTGCGAGAAGGAACTCAGAGGTTCTGCCATTCCCTTCATTGATCACCACCCTTCTTATCAAACATGGTATGAGGCAGGAAAAGTTTGTTGGGATTTTGGTGAATCAGGATAAGTTCACCATAACTACAAGTTACTTGACTAGTGGAAGGGTTAAGGATTTGCCGTGGGCGCCGGCAGATGGAGCACAACCTGCTGATAATAGGGAGAGGAGGGCCAATTTGTTTGCTGGACAGTCAGTGCCCCACTCTGATGAGGTTGAAACCAGGGTCAACACAAAAGATTTTGTGGATCAACAACTCGCTTGGTATAGAAATGCTTATGCTGATCTTCAGAGGGAGATTGTTGCTAAGCAAGTTCAGTTGCAGGAACTAGATGTCCTGATTAAGAACATGGAGGAGCTTTCTGCAAAAAATAGTATGTATTGATCTCTGGTTGATTATGTTGGATGGGTGGTGATTATGTTTGTTGTGTTCTGTTTTTTTTTTTTCGAATGTTTTGTTATGTTTTGGATTTTGACTTATTTGGTTTGAAATTTAAGTGTTATGTCTACTTTTTTTCTACTGCTACTGGTATAAGTATATGGTTATAAATTAGGATTCTACTAGTCACGTGTTAACATTTTTTGCATGACCTTTTGGATTTCTATGGTAAGACGTCATTGATGATGTAGCTCTTTGAAAGTGTAGTGTATCCTGGATTCAACTTTGGATGGATGTTGAGGCAAGAACCATCCAAAAAAAGAGTCCAGCCCCCTTATTTAAATAATTTATTGCAATGAACTTGATCTGCTTTACGGCTAAATAGTTTGTTCTGGATTAACTGTTGTATTGTCGTTGGGATAACATCAGCAAAACATTGAATCCAGAACTCGCCCGCCAATTATTTGACATGCTGCATTATTGTGTACAGTTCAGTACAAAGTATTCTGGTTTTAATGTTGCGACGATGATGGGGCAACATCATGTTAGGTTTTGTAGAGCCTGAATTACCAAAGTTTCCTAGTTTAACTGAGAGTTGTAGAGACCCAGTTTCATGGGAATTGTAGAGTTTGAGTAATTCTATAATCAGGAGTTGCCTAATATTAGGAGTGTGTCCTTATTATAAATAGCCTCTCTTGTAATTGTAACTCTACAACATAACACATAGTGAAAATCCTGGCTTGGTATCGCCCCCAGATGTAGGCAACGAACTGGGTAAACAAATAACGTGTCTTTTCTTGCTTTTCGTTTGTGTATGATTTTCTATTTATCGTATTGGTGCGCAACAAGTGGTATCAAGAGCATCAGGTTCAGTGGGAGCAGTTACGATGGAAGCAGGAAAATCAATCGAGAAGTTTGATGGGTCTAATTACGGGTTTTGGAGGATGCAGATTGAGGATTACTTGTACAGCAAGGATCTCTGGAAACCTCTGAATGATAAACCGGCAGACATGAAAGATGACGTCTGGAAGGTTCTGGACAGGAAGGCGATGAGCGCGGTGAGGTTATCGTTGTCGCGAAACGTGGCGTTTCACACTACAAAAGAAACGACTACGAAGGGTGTGTTGAAGGTTCTGGCAGATATGTTTGAGAAGCCATCAGCAGCCAACAAAGTAAATCTGATGCGTCGTATGTTTCATCTTCAGATGACAGAGACAATTGCGGCGTCTGGTCATCTGAACGAATTCAGTTTAATTACACAACAACTGAGTTCTGTGAATATCGAGTTTGATGATGAAATTAAAGCCTTAATTTTGTTGTCTTCTTTACTGGAGAGCTGGAGTGGGATAGTAACGGCTGTTAGTGCCTCCGCGGGAAGGGTAAAGCTGCAGTTTGACGAGGTTGGAGATCTGATAGTTAGTGAAGAAATTCGCAGGAGAGAGTCAGGTAACTCGTCGGGAAATTCTGCGGGCTCAATTTTGAGTACAGAAATCAGAGGCAGATCAGATAAGAAAAAGTCGAATTTGAATCGGGGTAGATCGAAGTCGAGGAACAAAAAGTCGACGAAGGACAAGAGTTCCATTGAATGTTGGAACTGCGGGAAAAAGGGTCATTACTAGAACAAGTGTCAAGCACCAAAGAAAGATGACAGCTCAACAAACGTGACCACCGAAGATGATGGTGAAGCACTAATTTTGACCGCATGCAGTCCAATAGAGACTTGGGTTCTGGATTCTGGAGCATCGTTTCATGCTTGTCCTGACAAAAGTTTGATGCTGAATTATGTTGTTGGGAATTGCGGGAGAGTCTATCTGGGCGACAATTTTCCTTATGATGCTGTAGGGAAGGGAGATATTTGTGTTAAATCTCCTAATGGATCCGTTTGGACGATGTGTAATGTGAGGCACATCCCTGGTCTTAAGAGAAATTTGGTCGCTGTAGGGCAGTTGGATGATGACGGTTATGATGTTAAATTCGGTGGAGGTTCTTGGAAAATAGTCAAAGGCGCTATGGTGGTAGCTCAGGGTTTGAAAAAGGGCACTCTGTATATGACCGACATCAAACATGATAGCATTGGAGTTGCTGCAGCGCATAGTGACGCTAATTTATGGTATTTTCGACTAGGCCACATTAGTGAAAAAGGAATGAAGCATATGTGTTTGAAGGGTAAGTTGTCGGGTCTGAAAACAGTTGATATGGGTCTCTGTGAGGACTGGGTGTTTGGGAAACATAAACGGGTTAGTTTCGCAAAAGGTGGCAGAACTCTGAAGGAACATAAGTTAGAGCTGGTGCACAGTGATTTGTGGGGACCAGCCCCTGTCACGTCTCTCGGTGGAGCTTCGTATTACATGACTTTTATTGATGATGCAACAAGAAAGTTATGGGTATACTTCTTGAAACAAAAATATGAAGCGTTTGAGGTTTTCAAGAAGTGGAGAGCACGTGTTGAAACTGAAATTGGTCTGCGTGTGAAGTGTCTGAGATCTGACAATGGTGGAGAGTATGAACTTGCAGAGTTTAAGAAGTATTGTGCAGATAATGGCATTTGCATGGAGAAGATAATTAGAGGAACACCGCAGCAGAATGGGGTTGCAGAGCGTATGAACAGAACTTTGAATGAGAGGGCTAGATGCATGAGGTTGAAGTGTGGGTTGCCTAAGATATTTGGGCAGAAGCAGTTAACACTGCGGCTTTCTTGATCAACCGAGGACCATCCATTCCATTGGAAAACGGCATTCCAAAGGAAGCTTGGAGAGGAAATGAGGTAAACCTATCTTACCTTAAAGTATTTGGCTGTGTTTCTTACGTTCATATTGATGCTACTGCTAGGAGCAAGTTAGATGCGAAATCTGTGAAGTGTACATTCATTGGATATGGCGGCAATGATTATGGGTATCGATTTTGGGATGACCAAAATAGTAAGGTTATTCGTAGTAAAGATGTTGTGTTTAATGAACAGGTTTTGTTCAAAGACAGATTGGGTGCATCAAACACTATGGGTGTTGATACTCGGGTTAAAGACCCGAAGAATGTGGAATTGGATGTCTCCAATTCTGGCGAAGACAAGATTCTGGAAAAAGAGGTGACTAATAAGGAAGAACCACGTACTCCAGAGCCTACTTTGAGGAGATCAAGTAGGGAACATCGTGCTCCCGAGAGGTATTCCCCAGCCTTACATTATTTGTTATTAACTGATAGTGGTGAGCCAAAGTGTTATGCAGAGGCAGTGAAAAGTGTTGATTCGAGCAAGTGGGAGCTTGCAATGGATGATGAGATGGATTCCTTGAAGTCGAACAACATGTGGGATCTCGTTGAGCTTCCAAAGGGGAAAAGGCGTTGCATAACAAGTGGGTTTACAGAATCAAAGAGATAGCAGATGGTAGCAAACGTTACAAAGTTAGGCTGGTTGTGAAGGGTTTTCAACAGAAAGAAGGGGTTGATTACACTGACATATTTTTTCCCGTGGTGTAGTTAACGACTATTAGGATGGTCTTGAGCATAGTTGTATCGGAGAATTTATTATTAGAACATATGGATGTGAAGACAGCTTTCCTTCATGGTGATCTTGAAGAAGACATTTGCATGCAGCAACCAGAGGGGTATGTGCTTGAGGGTAACGATGAGCTAGTTTGCAAATTGGAAAAGAGCTTGTATGGTCTGAAACAAGCTCCTAGACAGTCGTACATGAAGTTTGATAGCTCCATGCATGAGATTGGCTTTGGTAGATGCAATGTTGATCATTGTTGTTACTTTATGTGGTTTGATAGTAGCTTCATTATTTTGCTGTTATATGTTGATGACATGCTGATAGCAGGTTCATGTGTTCAAGAAGTGAACAAGTTGAACAAGCAACTATCTAAACGTTTTGCCATGAAGGATCTTGGCGAGGTAAAACAAATCTTGGGTATGCGGATAAATCGGGACAATGTGGCGGGTAAGTTGTATCTTTCGCAGTCTGATTACATTGATAAAGTGTTGGAGAGATTCAGTATGCAAGATGCAAAGCCAGTAAGCACTCCTTTAGGTAGTCAATTTAGATTATCAAAAAGTGAGTCACCTACTAGTGATTTGGAGCATGCACAGATGAAGAAAAGTCCATATGCTTCAGCAGTTGGGAGTCTTATGTATGCTATGGTGTGTACAAGACCGGATATTGCGCATGCAGTGGGAGTTGTGAGTAGATATATGACTAGTCCGGGAAAGCAACGCTAGGAAGCAGTGAAGTGGGTCTTTAGGTACTTGCGCGGTACTTGTGATAGATCATTGTGTTTTGAGGGAAAACACACGGACTTGAATGGTTATGTAGATGCTGATTTGGCGGGTGATCTTGATGGAAGAAAGAGTACTACTGGTTATGTTTTCACATTGGGTGGTACGGCTATTTCATGGGGATCTAAGTTGCAGAAGATTGTGGCTTTGTCTAATACAAAAGCTGAATATGTAGCGGTGACGGAAGCTAGTAAAGAGATGGTATGGTTGCAAAATTTCTTGGGTGAATTGGGAAAAAGGGCAAACAAATAGTATTCTATACAGTGACAGTCAAAGTGCTATTTTCTTGGCCAATAATCTGGCGTTTCATTCGAGGACGAAGCGCATTGAGTTGAAGTATCATTACATACGGTATCTCTTGGAAAAGTAGACTTTGCAACTTGAGAAGATTCTGGGAAGTGAGAACACTGATGATATGTTGACTAAGGTTGTGACCTTAGAGAAGTTGAAGCTTTGCATGGCTTCAACTGGACTTGGTGTTTGAAGAGTCCAAAGATGGCGGTACCATTGTTAGAGGATTGTTATGTGGAAGAGTGAAGATGTGGTTACGATGACATTAGTCTCTAAGTGGGAGATTGTTAGGTTTTGTGGAGCCTAAATTACCAAAGTTTCCTAGTTTAACTGAGAGTTGTAGAGACCTAGTTTCCTGGGAATTGCAGAGTTTGAGTAATTCTAAAATTAGGAGTTGCCTAATATGAGGAGTTGCCTAATATTAGGAGTGTGTCCTTATTATAAATAGCCTCTCTTGTAATTGTAACTCTACAACATAACACATAGTGAAAATCATGGCTTGGTATCACCCCCAGATGTAGGCAACGAACTGGGTAAACAAATAACGTGTCTTTTATTGCTTTTCGTTTGTGTATGATTTTCTATATATCGTATTACTGCGCAACACATCAGGCCAACATAGAATCCAGAATCCCATATTTCATAAATTGCAATGATGTAATTTGTTCGGCCTGTATTGCATATTTTACTGTGTTCAGTGTCTTTTTGAGTGGTGATGCAACAGTAGTCATGTTCGCGAGTCCAATAGTTTATTTTCAAGTCTTTCATTGTGTTCGGTAAAAGGCACTCTTCATAGATATCCCATCGGTGAATCGAACAAATTAACAAGAAGTAACTAATTACAAGCTTATAAATAGGAAGTTACAGGAAGTAAAGAATATATTAAATATAAATGCACGTGTTTGACAACTTCTGCAAATGTATTTTAAATATCATATAATAATTACATCGCGTTACATATGCCAACATCCACATGCCATAAGTAATTAGAGGAAGCAAAATATTTGATTTTCCATGAAGGACGATATGACCCATTGTGTCGTTGCACTTCCACTCCAACTTCAATTGGAAGATCTGACAACTTGTACAATGTGACATTTAAGATCGTGGCACCTATCGATCATATATAGATGTTATTCTTCAAATACTATGAAAATAATCCTAAATAGAGTGTGATCATATAGAGGTGCTTACGTTTGTTTGTCCATTTTCGCGAAATATATCGCACAACCCGCTCCATGCTGGTTCACCATTTATCATATAGACCTTCGCAAATAGATTCTTCTGCAAAAATATAATTTCGTTTGTCGAGGTGCTTTAAATCATTGCATGGCAAATTATCCACAAATAATATCAAGTATGGTTACCTTCAAAACTTCGTCAAATGCGTTTTCTTTAGTATAAACTATTTCGTTATTTTCTTCGTCCCAGAAAAATCCATCTCGGGCCATCAAATCAGTGAAAGTATCGAATCGTAGCTTGAGTAGATGAAATTGCCATACGCAGTCCATATACGATAAATGGGTTCTAAATTCGATGTCCATCTCTACTTTGGTTGCTGATATGGCATAAAAGTTACACAACGATAAAGTTGTGTGGTTTGTACGTGCTATGTCAGCCAGGACGCCGATGAATTTTGTGTCCATTTCCTTAGTTCAATCTTTGCTATACAACATTTCTTCTTGTGGAACAGGAACTATTGGTGCCATTTTTTGGTTGTTTGCTGGATGATTTTTCTGGGGAACGTACTTGAAGCCCCCTACAATTAGACCTCCAATTCCATATAATTTTACTTTCAATGTGTAATTTGTCGTATTATATTCCATATAAAGTGTCTCAACCTGCCCTTAACAAATGCTGACTTCTTTGTGTACATGCGGGTCCTACACTTTATAATTTAAATAGAGTAGATAGTGGGCTGGAACTAAATGACGATGTCTTTAATTACAATGCATGCGATTACCATAGTTCGAAGGTTGATGACAAATATAATCTAAATAATTGAATTTTATATTACTACTCCTGAAACTGAATTAATATACTTATATCATAACTTTTCACATTAATATTAGTCCCTCTTGAGCAACATATGTGCATGCATTTAAATGTCATAGCTTGAACAAACGTTTTTATGTAGCTCTATTCATAATGCTAATATTAGCAAAAAAATTGGTTATAAGAATTTTCCAAATGTTGGAACGCAACCAGGCTAACACGAATTTATTATAATTGTAAATAATGGGATAACATAAGAAGTAATCTAATGGTCATTAAAATATACTGTCGCACTAAGAAATAATATTTTCATTCTCAAAATAATTGTATTGGAGTGCACATGATAGCTATTTGGCGTGTACTCGGCTACCTTGCTTGTACTACATACAATCCATAGGTAAATTCCGTAAATCCATCCAAAAGGTGATAGATGTGACATGGCCATGTACAAGTATTCCTATTCCATTCTTAAGTTTCAAATAAATATATAAAGTGTGTCACATCTGCGGCCTACTGTGTATTAGTTTATTTGGTGTGTAATTGGCAATTAATAGAACAAAACGAAATCTTTGTTATTATTATTTGTACAACATTTAATCAAAAAGCTTCCGCAGCTAAATTCCACTTGCTGACCGAGTATACCATTACTAATAATATATCATCACGATTTATTTGTTACAAATAAACCGCAAAAAAGCAAGTTTGTATATAAAATTACAAAAACCGTGACCCACTTTTTAGAATTACAATTTCAAACCTTTTTTATATGCGGTTTAGTATTATAATTTTTTCGATCGCTTACGCTAGTTGAATTTCTATTTAATATTGAATAGTTTTCTCTTAGCTATACAAATAAATTCAACTTGGACCGAACACAAACAACAAAAAGCAAGAGTTGGGCTCAACTAAAACATGGCTCATACGATAATATTATAAAGTACCACATTGATATAAGAAATTACACATAAATTCATAGAAAATCATTGCATAAATATTATCTTAGCAACCACTGACACCGCCAGGATCCAGGCCCTTAATGCCAAAAGCTTTTCAATTCTCTCGCATTTTTGGTAACGCTCAATTGATGCCTCTTGTTTCTCAAGGTTATTGATGAGCCCGAGAATTACAGCCTTACATCTGTGACAAGGTTCGGGATCAAGCCAGGACACCATCTTGCATCTATAGGCCTGCAAGATTGTGGTTAAAAATTGTTATTCATATTATGTACAAGTATCCACTTAACTATTTGTAAAATGCATAACCAAAGTATTAGTATACCCACCGGACATCTCCAGTAATGCTAACCTGGATTCAGAATTCTCCATGCTGTCTGCATCACCGCCTCGCGACCACAATGGCACAAAACCTACCCATTTACAAACCCTGTGCTTTGCCGCTCCCTGATACCAGAGCTTTGATCGTACTCCATGTTGAATTTGAAGCGGTTAATTTTTCGGTTTCGATTTTCTCGACGGATAATAAATTATTGAGTGAACTCTGTATTCGGAATGGTTATATAGAAAACCGACACTCGCAATTTTTGAATTTTGAAAGTATTCGTCAACCCATACATACTCTATTTTATTGCACAACGGTAATGTTTGAAATGACAGCTCCCAGCGTGTCCAGGAAGATAATTCATATTATTGTACTTGTTGATATATTGTAAAGGAAAAACGCATGATTTTAATTTTTCCTAATTTCTATTAAATTACAACATGGGTGTATAATTATTTAGAACATCCTATGAAAAAATTATATATTTTGCTGTGAATCGTCGGCATGGATAATTATTTAGGTACACTGTTATTACATTGTTTTCCAATTATTGTGTTTGGTATTCGCTTCGTACGACTTTTAACGTGCCAACAAGAACATCGCTAGGACAAGTATGTTATGATATGACGATGTTAGATTGTAATATAATTATTTGGAATGCAAGCAATTAGTATTACCTTGAGCGGTATTTTAATATAACAAATTTATGCCGTATGAGTGGCAGATACATACTAAAATGACTGGATGTGAGTGTTTTCGATTATCATTGTAGGTTTGTGTTTGGTGTTCGCCTTGCACGACTTTTAATGTGCACACGAGACCATCATTAGCACAAGTAGGATATGTTACGAATATATTAAATCATAGTTTAATTTTCTAATATGAATTTTGTATGATACTTTTAAATAGATTATCTATTTCTTATCATAACCTTTTGATAAAATGGTTGAACTAATATACCGGTTGGTTTTAAGATTTATGAACAATAAACTAAACAGATATCATAATAATTGTCTTACTTGTCAAGAAGATACGAGAAATATTGTATGACGATAATTGCGAAAGTGGGAGAAATATATGGTTTTACAATTTAAACACATACCGAACGTATCTAATTTTCGGCCGCATTCAGTTGTTAGAACAGATCAAATCGGCTGCGAATTCAGATCTCCTACACCATAGGTGACCCCTATTACGCAATCACAATATTTGTTTTGACGTTATGCAATTAAGATCAAACTAACCCAATTTTTTGTGTAAATCGTGTCCAGTGCTATCATAAAGATGTATTTGAATGTATTACTAATCCGCATTGTAATTGAGAGTATAATTAAACTCGTATAATTAAGTTGTACTTATCAACACTGAATGAAAAAGATATACTGCATTCAAATGATATCCACACGGTTCACTTTAATTGACTCATATATTTAACTGGTATAATTTAGTTGTACATTGTTATAAAATTTACGTGACACAATATCTTGATGATATCACCACATTAGGTGGCACTCAAATTTCCGAAATGTTTCTATTTACTAATATACCAAACTAGCAACATTGAATAATAGTTCAATTTTTTCCCTTCAATATGTATGACATTATTATAAAGCACGTTGTGCCCCTATAACAGATTAACTAAGGTAGATTTTGACAAAAAACAGATACTTGTTCGCAGCTTCAATATTACATATGATGGTATAACATCAGTCTGAATAAAAGAAGGAATTAGCACTATATCAGAAGATACTTTTTGTGGTTAATATTATAAATGTTATTTGACAAGTAACATAGAAAAGAATTAAACTACTAGGATTATGTGGCAAACCGGTTTTATGGGGCCCGTGTGTCGGTACCGAACTTATTGGCCCTAATCAAATGATATAGACCGTAGAGATGTACTTGAAGGCTTCAGTGGCTTTAGTGGAAATATTATGTGTGGGACCAATATTCAGTTTGTAATAGGCAATATGTATTGATACAGTTTCTACATAATTGGGTAATAATAAAACAAGCAAATATATAGTGAGGAAGACTTCTTTCTCCTAGTCCTAATTATTACGCTAAACCACAATAGAAGAAAGTACGAATGGTACCACTTACGTACTTTAAATACTATTATTTAGTCAGCACTTTGCATATCCAAGGTCTTTTCCATATGTGAGTGTAATATTACCTTTTCCGAAAAATCCACTTTTAAAACTGTCCAAAAGGCCGTTGTCGAAAAGTAGTATTTTGTTGTTATATCGAACTATTAAAAAATTACCAACTTAAACTAGTCTGTTTAATATTAAAATTATTAGGTTTTACTTATTAATAAACACAATTTTTATTCATAACTCGTTCTATCATGGTTATATGCGTAATGATGTAAGAGTAACTAAGTGTCAAACGTCCTGGAATGGATGTTGGATTTATGTAGGTCCAACATCAGTACAACACTCTACTCCTTACGAATCAGAAAGTTCCTAAATCGTAAGAACATTATTTCATTTGAACCAAAAATTCGACCCCAAATAAGTCTAACGATGTTCAAACGTGTATGATATTTATAAGGGCCATCGAAACATACATTACTTATTTTTGACCGTTGTATATTAAACTATAATTATGTTTGATCAGCAGAATTAAGATTAGAAGTTGGGATAGAAACTGAGGTTTGCACTTTAATACACGGTCATAAATTGAGACAACAGTAGAAATTTTTTTAGCCCACTCAACCTTTGTTGTCGGATGCGTGTATGGTCGTCCACTCATGCAACTAAACACGAACAACCACGTGTTTATATTGGACCGTTCTATTGACCAAAGGATGGATGCTTGTCATTATGTAAGTGTTACAACAGTATATAATATGTTGACTCTACCAACACTCTCACTCTGAAATCAACACTTTTTCACACTATCCTTACACGTAAAGAAGAATTTATATCCATCGCAATGGCGGCAACCAATGGGAACTTGAAGGAAGTGTACGATTCGACGAAGGTAAACACTACATACTTATACTATATTTCTTATTTTTTTCATGCGTAGAGTGTTGACTTGTTCAATTGAATTGTCTTTAATAGGAGGACATACACACGATGTTCTTGAGTTTCAACGAGTTTACACAAACAGACGAGAATTTACTACTATGCAAGCTTCGCAAGAGAGTCAATTGGCATATTTGGTTCACGGCGGAGATGATGCACCCGATATATGAGGAATTGGCTGAGAAACTAACGAAGTACAAGGGGACGGATATATCCCCTTTGATGATCAAGGAACGTCTCATGATCATGCAGGCTCATTTCCAATTGTTCAATCGATATTATAAAGTACCTGGTGTGCGGCTACACAAGAAGAAAGGCAAAGTGACAATTAATCAAAATCTTCATGATCTGCATGTCAAACACGTGAGTTTATCTCATTCCCCTGATGCATGTGAATTTAACCTAACTAAATTTTGAATCTCTCATTTGCTAAATGCAGCCTTCGATGATTGATATGTGGTTCAAGGAAAAGGGTTCAAGACCTACAACAAGATGCAGTATATATTTGCAGTGAAAGAACTTCACATCCCTCAAATTAAGGTCCCGTCGAAGATGGATGCATTGTCTGCCGACCCATGAAGGATATTATAATGTTTATGCTATGTCATGTGAAATGGCTTGAACAGCTTTAATATGCAATTTGATTTTGTTAATGTTATGGGGATTTAGTTGAACATCCATGTTTTATTATGAGTTGGGTTGCTAACTACTTGTAGCACGTTGGACTATAAAATGTTTGGATGTGGCTTTTTACTAGTATAATTGACTACTAACTTGTTATGGATTAAACACCTACTGATTGGCACACGTTATGGTATATTGATATTGGATAGGGATTTAACAAGCTAGATATTCGGTATTTATGATAATGTATATTTCTATTATAGTATGTCCAACCACGATCGGCAGGGGATTACAGTAAGTAGCTATACAAACCTTGATGAGAATTTTTGAATACTATACAAAAACTCATTTAAGAAAAGTAAAGGTGTAAAATCTGTTTGAATAAATCAATATTGCAAATTTATATAAAACACTCTAAGTAGAGCTCAGTTGAAGAGTTGTTGAAAATTCTTCATATATCTCGTAAGGGGTGCTTGAAGATCCAATCTCCTCAACACATGTCAGCGGAGCACGCTTGACGTTGAAGAAATAATCAAGCTCGAAATAATTTGGCATTCTGTGGACCTTAAAATAGAAGTCAAGCATTGTCTCCTGCATTTTGTTTACAAATGAATTAGATGGACAAGTTTCGATAGCGAAAATGAGGATAGAGTTTTGATCGGGCATAATCTACACGCAATAAATAAGAACGTCTGACATCAGTAAAAAGATTTAGCACGAATTCGGTCATTAAACGGAAAGAGGCGTATTTCATATGGCAAGGTATAAGAGAATGACTCAACGTGATTAATCTTATTCCAGCGAGAATAGAACATGTATACGTAGACAATTACAACGATAATTACAAGAAAAATATATAATCTCATCTTATCTAAATTCACGAAATTATCCATATTGTAAGGGGATATTCTATCTATCAATAATAACCAGTGCATTTATGGAAATTGCTTTTATCAGAATCGATATGGTTTAATCGATCAATCACGTAAAACAAGAATTGGTTTTGATAAATGAGTACCTTATGCTCAAATTCGGCGTATAGTTCGTTGGTGCGGACGCAATCGCTTAATGGATCGAAAATAACTCCTAGAATTGACATATAACGGCGAAACTTGATAAATCTTTCGCGCATAATGCCAACGCGAGTTCGTAGCATGTCGGGAGTAATATTGTTTGCGAACGTGTTGGACATGAAAATGCCCGCCTATTTCATAACCTTCCACATGTGCGTGCAATCTAAAATCGGGTAAGGTTTGGAGAACTCGCGTAGTGCAAAAGCAAGTTGTGCCTCGGTTTCGTCACATCAAAATTTGTTGTAGTGAAATGGATGACCAGGGTGGTGGTAGGTTTCCTAACAATATGAATTGTATGTCTGCGGATTAGAACATAAACAAAACCGTATATTCTGTATTATTTGGCATTTGTTGCGTAAGTTATTTTCCATAATGAACACAATAGTGTACCTCAATCGAAGGGCTGCGTCCAGTGTTATCCATGGTGGAACAAGTGAAAAATTCGGACGACGTGATAAAATGGCACAAGAGGCATTTGGAGATCGAAGGGTATTCAAACGTGATGAGTATTTGGTTATCAAAGTATAAGGCAAGAGGAATAATAAACAAATAGATTTTGTAATAACTAGAGGATAATTGTATTTAAGACGTATTGCATGGCAATATGGCATTGATCAATGGTGGTTGGGGTTGTTGTAGGACATATCCACTAATTAAATGTCACGAGGATATTTCTCTGCGTACACATTCCAGGCATATGCAAGTAGAAGTAAATAGCACGTGCCACTTTTTAACCCCTTTTAAGAATATTATATGTTATAAGTTGGTCGGTCGCGGGTTATATTATATGCCAATGTTGCAGTGATGCAAATCATTTTGTACATACTGTTGTCCAAATGTGGATTAAACCATAACCAACTAGCGGGGGGGCCATAGTTAGTGCTCGTTTGATACGCATGAATAGGCTATAAGTATATGTTTTAAAAGGATATGGTCATGGGCAAACATCTCATCAAACCATATGACAAACAATTTAAATCTTTATTTAATAGGAAACGATGCTCACAGTCGACCTATAAGAATTGCTAAACAATTAATGCAGTTTTAGATTGGGTATAAACGTAGCGTAATAACGAACATGTATTTGTGTTGCCCTACAAATGAAACGTTTATTTGTGAAAAGCATTATGTAATTTTCATTCAATGCACCTCGATCTCATACTAGTAACGGATTAAACTACCATCGCATGGAATAATTGTGCCCTATAAGTTTGTCTTTTTGAAGAATATGCCCATTATCTATCGAGTTTTTAAAAATGCCCTGACTTATGCACTTTTCTTTAAAAAAATGCCCACCCGCTGCCACATCAGAAAAAATGCAGACTTGTCAGTCGATGTGGATGTCAATGCACACGCCATGGCTGCCACATGGAATATATTTAAAACAAAAATATATTTATATCCTTTATACATATAAATATATATAAAAAATATCTTTATGATTTAGAATATATTTAAATATATTAAAAAAACCAAAATCATAAATACAATTTTTTATTACTGAAAATTAAAAAAAATTAAAAAAAATAATAAAAACCAATAGAGCCCCCCCCCCCTCGCACCGCTGCAACTCGCGGTTGCAGCGATGGTGGCGTCAATCAACGCCACCATTGCTGTAACTCGCGAGTTGCAGCGGTGGTAAACCCTAAATCATAACCCCCCCTCCCCCCCCCCCCCCCACGCTGCACCCGCGGGTTGCAGCGGTTGGGGGGGGGGGGGGGGGTTGGGTGGGGGGGCTCTATTGGTTTTTTGTTTTTTCTTGAATTTTTTTATAATTTTTTTTAAAATTTTTAGTAATAAAAAATGGTATTTATGATATTTCCTTTTTTTATATATTTAAATATGTTCTAGATATAGATATATTTAGATACATATGATATTTTTTATAGTATTTATATATATTCTAGATATAAATATGATATTATTTTTAATACATAAAGATATATATATATTCTGATATTTTAATACATAAAGATAGATATATATATATGTATATATATATATATTTGTATATATTTTGATATTTTAATATATAAAGATATATATTTTTTATATATATATTCCATGTGGCAGCCACGTAAGCGCAATTTTTCTGATGTGACAGCGGGTGGGCATTTTTTTAAAGAAAAGTGCATAAGTCAGGGCATTTTTAAAAACTCGATAGATAATGGGCATATTCTTCAAAAAGGCAAACTTACAGGGCACAAATATTAATTTGTCCTTAAATTAATATGATCAAAATTCTACATTGACTAGATTTCTGAAATTTTACATGAAAGAAATCACAAATTTCGGAACGTATAACGAAACTAGAAAATAATCAAGGTAAGTACAGGTAAACCAATAATAGGGAGGCCCAATAATCCCTATAGTTACTCTCAATAATAGGGTGTGGGAGTCCGAAAGGAAACAAACTACTACGCGGCCAACCTTGCAACAAACGACAAGGGAAATCAAAATATATTTCACCGGCCTCGATACAACTAGGACTTCAATTTTAAGGGGATAATATAATCTCAACACGCGACTAATTGAAACTGGCGCAGGAGTTAATAAAATGGTCCAATAAATTAGGGAGATATAAGTAGGCATATTATCAAAGGAAATTCAACGATAAAATTGTTTTTCTGTATGCTTATATCGTAAGACTGAAGCCAAGTGCGTGACAAACACAAAAAATAGAGGTTTGTAATTTAGATGTGACGATAACAATCAATTTAGTTGACTTGTGTATTTAATTAGATGGAAATACTGCCAACACAGCAGAGTTAGTACTGTATTAACAAAGTTCATTGGTGGACTAGGGGATTCTCAATTACGGAGTATCCATAGCAATCCCGTCAATATAGTTACAGGAGTGCATCAAAGAAATTACAAGAAGAGTTGGAGTCTACGTAATTAATGGTTACCACAATTTATATGTATCATATGATATTGGGGCAGTTGTGTGTAGTAACGGCAACACAACAGTCTTATCATCAAAGTTGACTTTTAGTTTTAAGATTATATAACGCATTCAACATAGGCACTCACTTATGCCTCAAAAAGTCTTATCGCTGACCAATCGGTACTTCTTATACTTAAGTCTAGATTGGCTGAAATATACTCAAAAGTCTTTAGTTTGCACGCGAATGGGGATATTTTCACTTTGGGCGAGTATTTCCACGTACTACTCGGAGCTTATGTGAAAAACACAATGGGTTTGACTTACTAGATAGACAAGAATATAAATACCAGATCTTTATCGATTTAGCACTGTTTTGAAACCCGGCCTGGACCGGCCGGTTCGACAAGTCCAACCGGGAATCGGTGACCTGAACGACACTGTTAAGGCCACCAAGCGACCTGCTGAGGCAGCCAAGCAAACCACCGATTTCAGCCGATTCGCCCGATAACCCGACCAATCGGTTCCGCTAGCGAACCGATCTCGCCTCTTTTTTATTTTTTAAAATTACAATTATGCCATCCTGCAACTTGTTATTTAACAAAATAAAAAACAAGTCTCTTCTGCCCAAATAAAAAAACCCGCTGCACTCCAAAAAAGGAAAAAAAAAAAAACAAGTTTTGTAGTTTTTTAATTGTGGACTATTTTTGTTTGTTATTTTGGTACAATGAATTTGAGTTTTGAATTTGGATTTGAAGTTGTTTAATATTTTGTTTGCTTATGTAGTGATTAGTTATGATAATATAATAGCATGATATATTAATTTAGAGATTTTGCAGTTGAGGAATTGAGTATTTTGTTATGACTTTTGTTATACAATTGAGTGTTTCTATATATTTTATTAAATGAATCTAGTCAAACAAACCGGTTCAACCAGTGATCCGATCGGTTTAATATGTTGACCCACTACCCGGTAGCCTCATCAAATCTATCACTGGGTCGGATTTCAAAACACTGAATTTTAGAGACCAAAAGTCCCCATCCAACATCGTAATATTAATGTATCATATTGATTACACTAGGTACACTATCACAACTACTCAGAAGTCTAGGAAAATGATTTTTAAGATCTACGTACCAAAATAGTTTATATTGTTGCTACATGCATAGCATTATGCAACAATTTACTAGATGAATTAGATGAACCAAGTACATTAGATGTAATTGCATCTCAACAAATTGACTTAATTATATATATGGTGGGATGTTTTAAGGTGGGTTCAAATTCAAGATTGGGTCGGCCCAGCGGCAAAGGCCCATTGATACGAGAGCATCGAACGAAAGAGGTTCGATGCGGGTTTCGCATCGAACCACACATGTTCGATGCTGATCCCCTGCGTTTAGAAGGTCCCACGGGAAATACCTCGCCCCTTGACCTTATAGAGACAGAAGAACACACACACACACAACACAGAATACCACATCGAACGCAAGGGTTCGATATACTTTCTTGTTCGACGTAGCGCTTTGTTCGATCTTGACCTATTTTCCGTTGACTAAGATCGAACCGATCTCCATTCGAGATTCTACTATATCGAATCGACATCAGTTCGGCACACCAACATCGAACCAGGATAGTTCGGCACTTCATCAATTCGATCGAGATACTTTCGAGCCAGTCGGGTTTGACTTACGACAATATCAAAACAGCCGCGTTCGAGGCACGCATCAAACACCCTCTATTCGATCTACACATTTCTTTGTCTTATTAGAATATCTTGAACAGTTCAATACTTGTAATAGACAGTAGGTTATCCGGACCAAGTTAGTCTGTTTATTATAATGGACTAGCATTATTTTGGCATTGTCAGCCCATTTGTAATCATTTCTGGTGTATTATAACCCGCACAAAACCTTCCTCTCGTTGAGACGGTTCCGATGGTGGTGACGATGTCACAAAATTCAAAGTCAATACACGTGAAATTTAATTTAAGTGTATTGAACTTAAATTAGAATTCCCGTGTTATAATTTGAATTTTGCAACACCGTCACCACCATCGGAATCGTCTCATCGGGGGAAAGATTCTAGTCAAACTTTAAATAATTTTTTTCGGTAATTTTTGGTCGAAAAATCACCAAAAAGTGAAAAATGGGGCAATTCGCACAAACTACCAAAGTTTAGACCTCACTGAGTCTAAAAACAAAGATCTGGCCTTGTTTGCATAAAGTACATGTAGTTTGGGGTGTTTAGTGGAATAATCCCTATATATATATATGTCGCATGCAACGTCTTTACGTAATACTTCATATAAATTGGAGCTCTTGGAAGTTTTCTCTAAAAGACTTTATCAAAGTGAGAAAGACAGATCGTTATCATTAATAAATAGAAATACAAGTTTACACTCAAACGATGTGAGACATTAATTTAACAATACGCCTTGAATTCTATTATGCGGATTAACACAGAGCGCCCATCATCAATTTGAGTAGGCAGCCTTTCATATTTTCCCCAAATATTTGTTTTATTCAAAATGGAGGGGGAATTATTAATCAACAAAACTCTAAGTTCATTTCAAAGCAATGTCAAATAGAATTCACCATACCGTTTTATCAAGTTATAATAACGTGTCATGTTTCAATTTCTCGTGTTTTCTTTTTATATGAGCCATTCAGGAACCAATTATATAATTCCATGAGCAACAACACGAGCACGGAATGGCTTTAACTGGTGTAGTTCTATCATAAACGAGGTCCAAAAAGAGGTGATGAATGTGTTCTTGTTATGGTAATGCTCTATCCCTTTTGGCTGTACGTCTTTTATGCTGTAAAATGATTTAAATGACTTTAAAATTTGTTGTTTGCTGCCTCGTTGTCAACAAGTGTTCATATTTCCTATGCGGTCCGGGTGGATTTAGTTGCAACACACTTAGTAAATAGTAAAAGTGGAGTTTGATTATGGGATTGCTTTAACAAAGCGGTCTTTTCATGTATTTCATGATATTGGATTACTTCAAAAGCAGACTCAGTACTTCCAGAGTCTTCTTTTTTGCCCTATATGCAGTTTCGACAAACAAGCATTTTGGTTCTTTACTTGTAAAGATACGCACTTTTTCTTTAAAGGTCTCTTTAACAAAAGAAGAAAGTTAATGAAAAAGAGAAGATCCAATAATTAATATGGATGCCATGTAGTGGTTATTTATTGATTGAGAGTACCCCCGTATGTATAGGTACTTGAAAATTGCCATCTGTTTATTCATTTTTTACGCATTTGTTTTATCAATATTTAGTTATTGTGAAAGTCCTAATTGATGCCTCTTGTTTACCTAATCTGATCACCATTAATAAGTAACATCCTTTTTACTTGTTTTCAATATTACATAAGTGACCGTCTTATATTAAAACTTTAATTAGTAGAGATAATAAACATTTAAGACAGAGTGAAGCGAACGTCCTAGTGAAAAAGAAAAAAAAAATCAACAAAATTTACGCTGTGATCGTTGTTAATTTGGATAACTCCAGTATTTCTTTTTCCAATCTAGAACAACTCTAGTTACATGTTACATGGTTGAAATGACTATCATCTGTTATTCAAAAAAACTATTTACTGGTGATCACTTATCCAGACCAGAAAAAAGAATGATTTATTACGGGTTTTTTTTTTGTTAAGAATATTAAATTATAAATCCAGAGAACAGTGCTGTCATCAGTGTTGGTTAAGTTGAATTAGCCATATTGCTTGCTTATGTGGTATATAATCTCAACTTGCTTTACTTAATAACTAATAAAAAGCATATAGGAAAGCTTGCCCTCTTTCTTTGTTTCTTTATTACAAATGAATAAGATAATTAAGCGACATTGCTGTATCTAATCGCTTTTTCCCAGCACTGGCGGACTTAAAACTCTGAAAAAGCAAAAGACTAAACTTTTGATGTACATGCATTTATCTTATACTATATATTGTCTTCTTAATCATATCTACTTAACTGATTCCATGCTTTAATGAGTGAAACATGGAAAGTTACACGTTTAAACTTGGGCATGAAAAATGAAGATTCTTGTTCTAAATTGCAATATATCTTTTAGGAAGAGGGACGAGAACTTTATAATTACACTAAGGTTGTGTTTGCTAACATATCTCAAAAAATGGAAGTTCATAATCTAATTTTAAGTTTTAAAATCACTTTAAATTTATAAGTAGAACCTGAATTAAAAAATGGATAAAAGCATTAAACCCCCTCCCCTATTGGCCCTTTTGCGACTTACCCCCTAAACTACTTTTTTCACCACTATACCCCTTTTTGTCAACTTGTGTTATTTACCCCATCGCTCTTTTTTCAGCCATTTCTAACCGGAATATTCTTCCCCATGCGACTCATACGTGTTGTACAAAATGCATTTTGTTAGTTTGTTACAAAAAAAACCCTAAATCATAATTATTCCGGTCAAAAAATGTCGAAAATACACTTGTGAAGTGATTAGCACAAACTGTAAAAGGTTAAGGGGTATAGTGGTGATTTTTTTTTTTAGGAGGCAATCTCAAAAACACTTCATAGGTTAGGGGGTTTGATATTTTTATCCTCTAAAAAATCTTAACTAAAAGCTTTTACCATTTTATTTAGAGTGACCTTTATAAGCCAAAAAAAATCTCCATTTGTGGGGAATTTTAACTTAAAAAGGCTGGATTTGGTAATACTCCAAAAGTTCTTATTCAAACAAAAAAGTGATCTTAACTTTTTCAAGAGCTTCCAATCACCACCTAAACACCATGGGATGAAGCTGTAGTTATCGCAGACACTTCTTCATGATAGTGAGTTTAAATAGAATTTTATCACTTATTAAGTCATCCATCTATAAATTGGGTCGTAATAAAAGGAATGCCAAAAAACTGCACCTTGACTTGCACCCTTTTTGCTCGTGCAATATGGATTCAACTATGCTTGCCAACATGAGATAACACACTTATTTAATTAAAATTATATATTCATCAAACAAAAAAAATAAAATTATGCAAACATTGAATTTGGAAATGTAACCGATTATGTCAAAAGAGGGCAAATCAGGTGCAAAGGGCAAATCAGGTGCAGAGTCTACTAATGAGATCTAGCATTTACGTCGAGCATCACATGCAAGTTAAATACGGGGTGGCTTCAGTAAGTGTCTCAAAGAGTCAAGACTTTAGTTTTCGCTACACAAGTTAATATAATCCAAGAGAACAACACTGTTGTAAAACCAAAAAGGCCTACTGATCAACATATTACATAAACCAATAGGGATATTTACAAATATGTACCACGGCATTGCCTGATTTGGGAGTCAAAATTTCCTGGCATTGAACTATCCGGTGTCCTGTGTCGCACGCAATTTAATTTAAGTGTCGCTCCAGTTACTATCATCTTCCCCGTCACTTCCAACAGCCTGAATGGTGAACGGTAGAATAAATATGACATTTAAGGTAAGTTGTAACAAAAATTGAAATTTCTCTTACTCTAAAATGAGAGAGAGAGAGAGAGAGAGAGAGAGACCTGGCGTATTGCATTTGCCTTCTCCAGAATCGCAGTGACTTGGATATTGGCAGAGCCCCCTGATGGCACAGTTGTTTTTGATGCCGCTATTGGCTTAAGATTGAATGACTGAAGGAAAAAAAGGACAATGGTGAGGGCACAGGTCACAAGCTGCCAGGAACAATGTGAGGATTTGTGACTGGTGTTCCAAGTTATTATGGTTAATCTTTACCTGGTGTTGCTTGTTATTTAAATACCAATAACTTGTCAAAAAATGAATCAGAAGTATGATAAGTTGGGAAATATGGAAATTAAGCTTTTTGAGGTTGTTTTTTGGAAATCAGACAAATATATAAGGTTTTAACTATTTCAACCAAATCTCTAATCTTTTTCTAGGTAAAACAAGTGGTAAACCAGAGAAACGGATTAATAAGGATTTGAAGGAATCGCATCAGCAATAATTCTTAATAGCTTCTTTTGGGCCTAGCATGTGTGAGATTCTAAATATTGCATGCAAGTCACACTTTAGCGAAAACGATATAATAGCTTGAAACTAGCTATAAGTCCTTGTGACTTACTTTTGTTCTAATTTGTTGTAGAAAGTCTTTTTCATCTGTACGGTTTGCCTGATTTGTTTCTTTTCGTCCATTTGTCTTCAGCGAGCTGGATTTCTGTGAACAAATTCCTAAACCATTCAGTTTAATAGTAAGTGAAGAACAGAAACAAGAAAGTGTAACGAGATTCCTATACCATGATTTTCTGCACAGTTGTGATCTCAAAAATCTGATCTTGATTAAGAGGGGCTGGCTTAGGCTGCTGAGAAACTGTAGATTCTGAATGCTTTACATCAACTGCATATTTAAACCATTCAGGAGTAGTCTCACGTGCATCCTCCATAAAGTTCATATGAGGCTTCATACCTCGCCACTGAACAGGAGGTAGAGGTGGAGGAGCAGGATTACATGCACTTTGTGGGTCTTCAAGATCCTTTAAATTGATGTCATTTCTTAGTTCTCCGAATGAGTGATTTAGTGTGTCCAAACCTCGAAGATCATATGAACGGGAAGATTGGGAATTTTGCACACTGTTTTCGAGGAAAGGAAATTGAAGTCCATTATTGCAAGGGGTATCTCCATTAATTGCACTCCTATTTTCCAGACCTTTTGCAACAGAATCTGTCAAAGAGATTCTACGAAAGGAATCATACACGTCATGGTCTTTGTTACTTGGAGATCCATCAGATTCCCACTGCTCGGAATTTGATTCAGAGTGATGGTTGTGACAGTCATCTGACAAGGAAGGTGAAGATCTATAGAATGTATCATCATCTGAGTCTGAACCAGCATTATGCAGAGTAACAGAAACCTCTGGGACCAACTGGAAAGAAGGAAAGATCTCTCTGCTGTTTTCATTATTGGAGTTACCATCGGGGAATTTGAGATTCAGCTTGGAAGTCTCAAAGCCATCTATGGGTTGAAAAGATATTTTCATGTGCTCAAGTGGAGGTGAATCTGAAGGTGACAGCATGAAAGAGTTGACTCCATGTAGATCTTTTGTTCGTCCAGAAATTGTTTGATACGCAACATTTTGAAAACCTTTCTGCTCAATAACATTTGTTTTGTGATTGCCAGCAAGGGTCGAAATTTGATCAATACCTGGCAACAGTTTCTTGTTAGATCCGGTTGTAAGCAATGTATTGCCGAGTTCAAACATCCGAGATGAACTTCTCGAGTTATCTTCATTCACTCTGGCAGCCTGGTAATCAGAATTTACAGGCAAGAAACGTTCAGATAACTTTTCACTGGCTCTCGTAGGACCAGCATTTCCTTGATAAAGTGAAGTGCCTGGTTTTCCAAGCTTAACATCTAAATCAGCAGGTGAAATTTTCCAAGATGTCTTCCTAAATGAATAGCCGCTTTCATGGTCTTCTGGACCCTCTGCAACTTTTTCCAAGTTTTCTTTATGATCTGGATCTCCAGCATCTCGGTCACGGAGACCATAATTGTAAAAGGAAGAACTAGCTTTCCCATCATTATTGGACAAAAAATCTTGAGAAAGAGCATTTGATCCATTCCAATCTGGTGGTTTTGATGGCTGAAGTCCTAGCAAGCTACCATTAGTCCAGAATGTCACTGAAGCAACGTTAGCAGTTTCTGGTGCAGGTTTCTCAGACTCTAGACTGCTTCTTGTTGCATCAATAACTGGCTTCACTGAAATATTGTCTCTGAAGTTGGATGATACAGTATATGAAACAGATTCTACATTTGTGACATCATCAATGTTATCATTCTGATGTGAACCTACACTCTGCGGACTGCTTACATTCATGGACTCCCCAGACCTTTGGGCTGATAGAAAGGCGTTATCTACTAGGGTAACAGAATTAAGTTCCTTAGTGGCTGCTTCTCCGGTAGCAGAACAATAAGCTGCAGAGGGGAATTCTGGGGTTGCTAATATGGAATTATTAGCATAACTGACATCGATCAGAGAACTGTTGGCTAAATCATTAAATTCAGAGTTTAAAGATTGGGACTCCAAATTCTGTCTCATGACCTCACCTGGTGCGTCATCTACTGCTTTCTCCTCCAGGGTTGCTGATATGGGACTATGACCAGTCAGAGAATTGTTGGCTAAACCATTAAATTCAGTGTTTGAGGATTGGCACTCCGAATTGTGTCTAATAACCTCACCCGGTCCATCATCTACTGCTTTCTCCTCCAACTCGGGGTAATGCACTACTTCTTGTTTTGCATTGCATTCTGTATCAGTTTCAGGCTCTGACTCTATGGTATTAAGTGCATCCATAAAATTATCCGTTTCACTGTCAACATCCTCGAGATGAATACCGTCGCATTCTAGTGTACGCACAGCTTGATCACTAGGCTGGATATCCATTTTGCCATCAGTTACAAAATTATTGGTATTATTACCCATAGAACGTATGTCCCATTTTGGGGAAAATGATTCTACGTTTGCTTCATGACCATTCTCCTGAGACATGGCATCATGATCATAAAACTGAAATGTAGGCTCAAGTTTTTCAGAACATCCATCCCAAGTAACAGAAGATGAACTACAGCCAGCTTGCTCTTGAGGTTGGTTAATATGAATATCGTCGGAGCCATTTGTAACTTCTTCCTGAAGGAAATTATAATCTAGGAAATCACTGTCACGCTTCTTCACAGGAGATGAAATAGAGACGCTAGATTCTTGACCTTCAGGTTGTGTTGAGTAACTAGGCCGGAAATCACCTTCAATGTAACCTGACCCATTTCTCAGGTCCACATTTGATTGCTCATCCATATCCGATCTTAATGTAGAATCATATGTGGACATTGTTTGAGTCGGGGAAGTTTGCCCACCAACATTCAGTTTAGTGAACTGCATTCTGCAATATTCAAAAGATGCAACTTTAGTTAGTCAGAAAACATAATAAAAGTACACTCCTCAAAAGCAATATTTTCCCATTCCATGTTTCCTGCTGCGACTAGTTCCGTTACCCAGTTCAGGATATGAAATAACATGTACCTGCCACTATGGTAGGAAAATGATTTGCCTCGTGAGACTTCTCCGTTCCTGGGCCATGACCTTCTTTTCTGCTCAAGTTTCAGAACATCTCAGTGGGATATAGAATTAACAACTTACGAAAAAGACAAAATTAGGAGGGGAAAAAAACCAAGTCTCAGCACATTTCAGTGGGATAGAAATATAAGAAATCTTTGAAAAGGAAAATAGGGAAAAAGTCAAAGACTAATTAACTCTGCTCACGGATGAATATAGAAAGTACTTTTGCTTTATGCCATTTGATTTGTTTTGGTGGAAATAAATACCAATATAAGCGAACAGAATTGCTCTTTCATTTCTTCGTCATGCATTTGGAACAAGCAATAGATGCAAAATAGGAAGGCAAGTGAAGAAACAGAAGCCCAAGTAAACAGATAATCTTCCACAGACTGTCCCCGAAATGCACTTATATCACATAAGTTGGCTACAAAGCTGTCCACCTCTTAATAACACTGACATAATCATCAAATTATAACATTACTTCAAATTTAAGTTGTTGGATGGGAGATAGTAGAAGCTGAGATACTGCACCACGTTTTCCTCATTTCTCCAATCATCAGTTTATCAAATCACTTTGGCCAAAGTCAAGAACACCTATCTGGGTGAAGCTCACTACCCCTCCCTAGGTCTAATATGATGATGTGACCTATTTAGGTTAAATTTATATAGTACATGAAAGTAGTTTCTCATATTTCATCTTCTCTGTCAAAATTATGAAAGTTAGTTCAATTTTCAATATTTCAATTCAAACTAACTACTTTATGCAGTACAACGTAGGGGTATCATGTTCTCTAACAGTTCAGGCCTTCATGTGATTTCCTGTATTACCTTAATCCTGCGAGCCTTCTTGGCAGTCGAGGTTTTCTCGGTAATTGCTTCACCAGACGCCGCTGATGCACTCCTAAATAAAGTTGGATCTGAATACCTTTTCAAGCAAGACCCTGAACCACCAGGGTGAAACCTAGAAGAAAATCAGAAGCTAAATTTGCATGCCTGTAGCAAGGATCGAGATAAATAATCATGAGGTTCCATACCTATCAAGCAAGTGCAGATTTGGGGGGGCACGAGAGTCTTCATAAGAATCCATAATAAACTGAGGTACATCACTGTATACAAAGTGATTTTGTTCACAGCGGATACGAGTGTGCCAATTGGTACCTGCAATAAGCTTTTATCTTTCGGAACAAAAAACTGCAATAGAGATCATGTTGCAAACCATAACTATAAAGTATACCGGGTGTATAAGCAAAATGTAAATGGCTCCTTTGCGCTAGTACAGCCTTCTCAACTGGAGAAAGTGCAGCTTCAATTCTCTGAACACGACCCATCAACTTACGGCTTCTCGAAGATGTTACTGTTACTTCTTCCTGCAGGCCATGGAAAACTTCTCCTGCAAATCTACCAGACATAGAGGTGTTTCAGTTAAAAACAGACAGTGGCAAACATCTGATGATGATGATTGAAGCAACAGCATATGAAACGCATTTATCTGTTTAGGGTCAAGAGGCTATGCAGAATAATTCTTCCTTACACGCCTTTCATGTGTAAGTCAACTGTCGGTAAGAGCTTACGACATGATTTTACAGCACCATAGCCTTAGTACCACAAGACAACATGATTTCACAGACGAGATAGTTATAAGAAAAGGATAGACAACGATATGGAAGTGACCAAAGATACTAAATAGAACAAAGAGAGTCGTAATTTATGCCTTTGGAGGTTTAGCTCCCACAGATATACCAGCCTAAACGAAATGAGCCACGGTGAAAGCTGTCATTCTTGTGTTATTAACTTCCGGGTCCTAATTTGTGGTGGATTATGGTAGAAAAAGTAAGGCAGAACATTATGATGAGCCATTTTTGAAGTCCTCCAATCTAATCAAAGAGTAGTAATAGACATAATATTTTTCAGGAGAGAAGTTAAAGACAATGAGCTTGTCTTATTTTATGATAATACGTTTTAACTTGTACCCCGAGATTTCACACCTTACATCAGTTTTTCCAGTCATACGAAAAGTATATTAACTTACTACATGACCGAGTTGAATCTAGAGGCATTTAGTTGTTTCGTGTTTCATCTTCTACCTAAAAAGAATGAACGCATTTTTGAGAGTGTATGCAATCAAGTCTCTCCTTTACAGTTGCACCAAAGATTAACGCAACAATGTCTCGAGAAAGCTCAACCTCTTATAGCCTTACTATGCTCAATTCTACGTTAAAAATTTCAGGAAGTCTAAGAACTTTTATTATCTCAAGCTAAATCTGAAATATCCCTCCCCTCCCACATATAGCAAATAATAATTAACAGCACTCATGAGAATTAACCATAACCATAACTCTCTTGCTTTAATTGCTAACCAGCACCATACAACAAGGCCAACATCCAAACAAAATCAACCAAAAAAATTAAGCAGTGAAATCGACTTGAAACACAAACAAAAAGCGAGAGTCGAATTAAAATGACATACTCAGCGAGATCGCCTAATTGACGCAATACACCGACGAGGCCGGCAACCGCTACTCCTTGGAGTATCTCCTTGGGATCCTCCTTGTTCGCTTCTCTGTACAACTCCGGTGCTCCGAGAGAGAACTCATTCCGCACCTCAACTCTCACTAACGGCATCGTTTTGTTGTTTTCTCATATACACGAACAAGCAAGCAAACAATCCAACAGCCAAATGAAAAATAAATAAAAAGAGAGAAAAATAAATTCTCTCTCTAGGAGTATGAGACTATAGAGTAAAGTTGTGTAACGGAGGAAATGAGCAATCAATGCTGGCGATTAATTTAATGAATGAAGGAATGAATGATGAGTACAGAGAGAGAGAGAGAAGTAGAGGAGAGATAAAGAGTCCACCCACACGGTACAGTAAGAGTGAAGAGAGAGAAAATTAGGTAAGGGGGATTGCTGCAGCTTAACCGCACCTAGAGCGTGACTGATATTTGAGAGAGAGAGAGAGAGAAAGCAGTAACTGTATGTATGTGTCTGTGATTATATATATATGTGCCTCAGTTGAGAGAGAGAGAGATTAATTAGCAAACAAACATAAGAAGACATTGCCAACTCTGCAAGCTATTCTTGAGGGAGTGAGGGTATGATGACGACAGTAGTGTAGAGTTTATTGTCTAAAGTACCCCCATGGTTTCCTAATTAGTGTCAAACATAAATACTAACCAAAATATGTTAATAATAATACTCAAAAACATAAATACTACTCAAACCAAATCATGCATTAGTTGAAAATTATTTACGTTTAGTCTTTTTACTTAGTTATTTAAGTTTGAATAATTTATTTTATAACTCTTTTATCTTTTATTTGACAATTGATAATATTATTTTAAATAAAATTTATACTTAAAATAATTAAAATATACAATTTCTCATAAACAAGCTTATAACATGTTGGAGACACCCTTAATATGTTTCAGACACTCGTCGGACACGGCACCCTTAAGTGTCTGACACGACTGTCGGATTAATTTATATTTATTTTAATTGATACACGCCACGTGGCGTGTCAAAGACGTGTCGGACGAGTGTCGGTGTCGGATACGTGTCGGGCACGTAAACGGCTGATGTTTTGACGTGTCGGTGCATACAACCAAGAACTGAGATTAAAAAAGTTTCATATATTGTAGGAAATAACCATACAACCCCATCCCCACCGTGTGTATTGGTAATAATAACCGGACTGGAAGCAACACCTCATCTTACAGCGACTGCACCTGATAATCTCTCCTAAATAGCACCGCAATGTCGGCTTCTAATGTGCTTGCAGTGAGAATTTCGTAGAAGTTGGTCCTTTATAGAAACTATTTTTGAAGATTAGTTAAGTAAAATATAGTAAAATAGATTTATCTTTTTCAGACATTAATGAAGTGTGTGTCAAATAAATTAAAGAGTATTTCTCTACAGGGGTATTTTGTAATAGAATTGCATAAGGAGTTATATACTCTTGAATTTGAAGTGTCACAGGGGTAAGATTTGCAATTTACTCTATGACAGTAAGAGGACATTGTGGAAAAAGACAAGAATGGGGCTGGGCATTACGACTGAATTGACCGTGGTCGGATTGAGTTGACGAAAGTGCCCTTTTTGTGGTTCCCATCATCCCATGAGACATTATTTAATCCACCGTGCAGGATTCGTCACGGCGCTAATACATTATTAAATTTCTGTTACGGGAAACCATAACTTCGTTTATAATAACCTAAATTTGAAAAGTAAGAATGAAATTATTATTCACTTTTGGGTATGCAATGGGGAAAAGTTTGGAGATAATTATTTCATACACCATGGTGGCAATTTTGCTTTTTCTGCATAACATAATACAGCTATAAAGTGTAAATTTTGTTGTAAAATATACAAAGGCGTACTTCAGTATTCCACTATAAATGACTTATTTAAGCAGAAATAATAATGTGTGAGCAATCAACATCTTCATTCATTTTCGCAATAAAATGGTGAACAATCATTTTTTTCGTTTAAAGTAAAATGTCAATGTTTATGCCATATCACACCTTAAGACGCATCAGTTACATTTGTTCTTTTGTTTTTTGTGTCCAGCTAGTTGGTGAGTACAACTGCTACATTTTAAAACTACCTTGTACAATTGCAATAAAAGAAGAAAACTTTTACCAAAATAGAATGAGATGTTTTTTTTGGGGGGGTGGGGGGTGGGGGGAATTTAGTTCTCAAATATTGTTACCCATCTACTGAATTAAACTGAAATCAAAATTCGTTCCTGCCTAGTATGGATTATAGCTGGGAGCAATTTTCAATTAGTAGGGTAGTTTGTAATTCACCTAAATTTATTATATTTATATTAGCAAAAAAGATCTTCACAATCGGTAGTACATTTCTCTAGTGAGCTACTAATAATGTGTTAAGTTTGTGGAGTAAATTGTTGAAATCCATTATATAAGTTGAACGAGATATATTACATTACAATTACACAATAAATATCTCTAGCATTCCAGAATGCTAACATACTAAATACATATTTATGTGAAAAATCAAATAACAGCTCAAGTAAGGTCATAGTAAAAAAATGTTTAACTATAGTGAAACTAGAGAAGATAAAAAATCATGTGGTGGTTCCTGCAATAATTCTAAATTTTGTATCAATAGATATGGATAAAGAAATAAAGGAACAGTTCATTGAACTAGATATTTCCCTCTTTTAAATACTTCACCAACTATCAATTGTTGAACTAATGGGATCAGATCTTGTTGTCTTCCTTTTGTCCAAGATGACCAGATCTAATTTCAAATTTCCTATTATTATCTCACGTTAGTTTAGTTTACCCAAAAATTATATGTTAGTATAGACTAGTCAGTGGGGTTGACTTTTGACAATGCCATGGGGCGTTATAAACTATTAGGAATCTTGCATTAATTTCACCTACTCCTACTATATTTTATTAAATATTGTAGATAATCGATAAAAAGAAATTAATTATGTAACAATTGGAACTCAATGGTAGTGACTACTCTAGTGCATTAATTAGCTTGGAGGTCAAAGTCATTTTTGCTTACCTTCGAATCGTTTGTAACATTCTTGGTAATAGTTATAGATACATTCAATTTACATATATTTTAGTAACTGAAGATTTATAAATCACAAGTAAATTAAAGCTAAATTATTCCAATATTAAAACAAATAGTTTGTATGCATATATATTCTTAATCATCTAATTGTATTTGGAGTCCATTTAGCTCCCAGTAACGTGTGGCACAAAATACGAGTTGCAAGATTCTTATCTTTTTTTTTTTATGAATTAGAAATTATACATTCAAAATAACGGATAGGTTACATCCAGATACCCAAACAGAGGGTCAAAACAAAAATATAAATTAAAGATACAACATCTTCGGCCCACTTCAACAAAGGACAAGAAACAATAGAAAATTCTAGAACACGAGACACAGGACAGTCTGCAATACCGACGAAGCAAGCAAATTTTTGGGCTACTCCCTGACGAATAGGGAATAAGGTCCATTAGCCTCTGGAGATGCACCGACTCTAGTAGCTTTCGCTGACAACGCCGGTTTAAAACGAAGAAGTGGCTCCGTAGACATGAATCAATAGTCACAATTTCGATTAAGATCTCAGAAGAGAACTTGAGAAACCAAAGCAAAAGACAGGCATAGCATAAGTTTTTCCTGCAATCCATGATTCTTCTACATAACAGTAATAACAAGCGAGAAAAATAGAGATACGAAATATAAATAACTAGGAAACAGAATAAAAGCGAGAAAGTAGAGACCCTCCATCTCTGGTTTGGTTCAATCATCGGACCAATACTGATAGCAAGACAAGTAGGTCTACCCGGTGCAACAAAAAGAAAGATACCAAACTTCAAAGAAAAATCAGAGATATGGAGGCACAATGTTACCATTTCCCTAAAATCCAGATCTGAGGTAACCCTCCACAGCCGCCCTTTTACCTGCTTGAGCAACGGCCGAAGTGGTGAGGGGTGTGAGATTTTCTCGTGGGACAGAGGGGGGGATGAGAGTATCAACCATGTCTTCGTCTTTCTTGGGGAGGAGACTGGGGAAGAACGCGGTCCATGGAAACGATTTCTTCGCGGGTTTGTAGATCTGAAAAGTTTGCTGCTTATAGAAGGGAAAATTCGAGATGGCCATGATTCTGTGGAAGAAGATGAGTGAAGGGGTGAAAATGGAGCAATGATTTGACAAAGAAAAAGAGAAAAAGAGAGATGAGAGGGAGGAGGCGGCTGACAAGCAGCCAAACCCTAAAAAAGGGAAGGAGAGAGCTGAAAGCCTCTCAGGAGAGAGAATGGAGAGAAAAACCCACTCGGATCGTATGAAGATTAGCTGTTGTTTAGTTAGATAACCATTTAGATCGCAAGATTCTTATCTGACTTAAGTGTTTTTGTTGTATAAGTCAATGGCTGAGAGAGTGAATTTTAAACTTCATGCATATATTTTATCATGGATTAAAGTTTATATTTCGTAGAGGTTTTGATCAACTAAAAATTAAAAGCATTTCGTAATATTTCGAGAACTTTTCGGCATGTTTCGAAAAATTCGTAAAATTTTAATTATAGCCAAAATGGAAACTACATGTATTTTTCATTTCGATATAGTCAAAAACAGAAATGTTTCGGTACTTTTAGAGGAAACGGACGGAAATTTTGATCTATATAGGGCACGTTTGGTTGCTCCAAATTTTAATCATATAAACAATTAATTTAGGTATTGCTTGTTAGCTTTTATATTTAATATCACATTTGGATTGTAATTCTAAGTAACCTATAACTTTCATACCATTTCTTATTTCATGTTTGGCTTGCAAGATATCTTGGCTTACATGAAACTGAATTACACATTTGCCGCCAATTTAAACATTGAGTTTAGCCGGGGGATGAAGAAGCAAATAAAATGTGAGGTAAATAATTCTAGGGGTTTGGGTGAGCTTTCTTATTTTGAAAAATAATGTCAAATACCCCACTTATCACGGGTGCCCGCCATTTTTCGGAGGGTCATCCAACACGAGATTAACCAAAATTATTAATTTTATTTTGACTTGTTGAGGCAATCAAACGTGCCCATATTTTATAAAGGTTTTTTTTTTTTTGATAAGTAACCATATTTTATAAAGCTTGCAAATAACTCTTGTTTGAATATTTCATGGCTCCGCATTGAGGTATTTGTGTGAGTTAGTGGGCCGATTGTATTAAGTGGTAACCATGGTGTGGGGATCATCATTGGACCTCCTTTCTTATACATGGGCCGACAAGCTTTCAAGTTCATAAATGCATGCACCCAAGTTATTAACTGTATATATGTGGAAATTTTCTTTTTTTGAATCAAAATATACAGGGAATAACTAGTAACTTGTATTTATGATGTTTTAAGTGAAGCTCTACTATTCGCACGTAATACTGATTACTGAATATGGTTGGTGGGTATCATATATCAACAATTTCTTTTTTTGGAATGGGTTTGAATGTCCTTAAAAATTCGTACTCAAATATGTTTGGTTCTAATTGTCGTAGAAACTTCTTGTTGTTAGGTGAGATATTTGATCGATAAGCTCCTTCTAGAATCTCAGTGTTAAATATCTAATAATAGAAGGGCAAAAAGAGTGTATCGCTCAAAGGCTAATTAATTATAATCTTATTGGCTCTTCTATTGGTTACAAAGCAGCCATATATCTAGTACTCGATATTTTAAGTTATGGGAAAAATATAAGATAAAATTAGAAATTAAAACTAAATTATGAATGAAAAACTGTATGTATATTATACCTTATTTTTTTAGTTTTATTATAACGTAAAAATTGCACTAAAGTCAAATTTGAAGTTAAACAAAATAAAGTGTTAGAACTACATTTTGACCATTCAATGCCGAAGAAATATATTAAGAACTCAACCACAACAGTGAAAGATTATAGAAGATGAAGAAGAATTAGCTAAAGAGAGTAGCATTGAAGAGGGAGACATATTAGAAATTACTTTTTTGTTTTTGTTTTATGTGTACTAGAAATTTCTTTTGCATAAATGGTTCAAACAGCAACACGTGATCACGTATAGGTGTCAGGGGAATCTTTTACATGAATAGTTATACAAATAATAAATGTAAATAGTATTGTTCAATACTAAAATGGGAACAAAGATCTTCTGGGCCAATAACAGCTTCAGCCCATACATCCGCCGAGGCCAATCAAGCAAAAGTGGCCCAAAAAGAGGGCGAGACGGTCCTCCATAAAACGCTGTCGTTTCTCGCAAAGGCGCGCTGTGAGAAAATAAACTAAGCCAATTCCAATTACTAGATCGATATTGATTTAGCTTTAACAAAACAATTGGATTCCCAATTCTCATACGAATAAAAACCCTAATATCCATCACCGATCCTTCTTCTTCAATCTCATTTCTGATGTGGCGGTGATTAAACTAATCACAAGTGCAGCATTAAGAAAGTCTAAGTACAACATTAAGGAAGTTGGACGGTGCACTATGATAAAAATATATTGCCTTTATGTTGGAAATTCATCTATAAATTGGAGGCCATTCTGCTGCATTTCAATCATCCCAACAAAAATACAATTATCTCTTTATATATTATTAAGTGTAATTAATATAAAGAGTGTTATTAGTGTGTTGTAAGTGTGAGGTAAAAATAGAGAGTTTGTGCGACTTTACTACGGTAAAAGTTGGAGAGTTGTAATTCCTATTTTACACTCATAGTGAAGTTCTTCTACCTTGCCCGTGGTTTTTTTACCCTAAAGTAATTTGGGGTTTTCCACGTAAAATATGTGTGTCGTTTATTTATCCGGTTTTCAATTATTGCCGTGTTTTTCGCTCTATCGAGGTCCACTTTACAACAAGTGGTATCAGAGCCTCGGTTCATATCCGGGGTCTCGGTGATATCTGTAGGTATCGTACTAAAATTATTTTTCAGTGACGGTGGTACGTGATAGAAGCAATGACGGCGAAATTCGAGATCGAGAAATTCAATGGGAGTACTTTCTCGTTGTGGAAACTGAAGATTAAAGCCATCTTGCGAAAAGATGGGTGTCTCGCGGCAATCGGCGACAGGCCGCTGGAAATCACAGATGATACGAAGTGGAACGAGATGGACGGCAACGCTATCGCAAATATTCACCTGGCGTTAGGTGATGGCGTGTTGTCAAGCGTTGAGGAGACGAGGACAGCTAAGGAGATATGGGATCATCTCAACAAGCTGTATGAGGCAAAGTCCCTACACAACTTTTTATTTCTTAAAAGGAAATTGTACACACTGAGGATGGCGGAATCTACCCCGGTAACTGAGCACCTCAATGTTCTAAATACTTTATTTTCTCAATTGACGTCGTTGAGTCATAAAATAGAAGTGGTTGAACGTGCTGAATTTCTGCTGCAAAGTCTGCCCGATTCGTATAACCAGCTTGTCATCAACTTAACAAATAATGTCCTCACGGATTATTTGGTCTTCGACGAAATTGCAGCCGCTATTCTGGAAGAAGAGAGTCGGCGCAAAAACAGAGAAGACAGGGAGGCAGGTTCGCAACAAGCAGGTGCCTTGTCGGTGACAAGAGGGAGAACGACGGAGCGCGGTGCAAGTGGGAGTAAGAAACAGGGGAGATCCAAGTCAAAGACCAAGGGCAGTTGTTGGCACTGTGGCAAGAAAGGTCACTTGAAGAAGGACTGTTGGAATCTTAAGGATTCGAACAAGAAGAGTTCTGATCCTCAGGGGAACGTTGCTAGCACTTCGGATGATGGTGATGTACTATGTTGTGAAGCAGCAACAGCTATTCGAGGTATGCGTGGCTTCGATGATGTATGGCTTATTGATTCAGGAGCCAGTTTTCATATGACTCCCCGGAGGGAGTGGTTTCATGAGTATACACCGATCGCTGGAGGATCTGTGTATAGCTGTAAAAATGAACCTTTAAAAGTTGTTGTTGTTGGTACGATCAAGCTGGAGATGCACGAAGGGATTGTTCGGACCATTCGAGATGTCCGACACGTGGAGGGATTATGCAAGAATTTGTTGTCTTATGGACAACTCGATGATCTTGGTTGTGAGATTGGGTCACGAAACAAGATCATGAAAGTTAAAAGGGGTGCGCTTGTACTGATGAAGGCGAACAAGATTGCCGAAAACTAATACATGGTACAGGGGAGGGCTCTGCAAGTGGGAGAAGCGTCAGTGGCTTCATCTGAGTCGATTGAGAAATCATGAATGATTTGGCATCAGCGGCTCGGGCATATGTCGGAACAAGGCATGAAGGTTCTTGCAGAGAAGAAACTACTTCCGGGCCTCACAAAGGTATCTTTACCTTTTTGTGATCATTGTGTTGTTGGCAAGCAACATCGTATAAAGTTTCGTAGTTCAGATTCTAGAAGTAAAGTCATTCTAGAATTGATTCACTCTGACGTGTGGCAAGCACCAGTACTATCCATGGGAGGTGCAAAGTATTTTGTGTCTTTTATAGATGATTATTCCAGGAGATGTTGGGTGTACATGATCAAGAGTAAGGCCGAGGTGTTCTCGATGTTCAAGACGTACAAAGCGCTGGTGGAACTTGAATCTGGGAAAAAGATCAAGTGCCTTAGATCTGACAATGGAGGGGAATATACTGGCAAGGAGTTTGACGACTTCTGTAAAAATGCTGGGATTAAGAAGCAGTTTACTACGACATACACTCCGCAGTAGAATGGGGTGGCAAAGCAGATGAACAGAACCTTGTTGGATAAAACAAGAGCCATGATGCAGGCTGCAGGCTTAGAAAAGTCGTTATGGGCAGAAGCAATCAATACCGCATGTTATGTGGTGAACCGATCTCCGTCAATAGCACTGGGGCTGAAAACACCGATGGAGGTGTGGACAAGTAAGCCAGTTGATTATTCTAATCTCCATGTATTTGGGAGTCCCGCTTATGTTATGTTTAATACTCAAGAGAAAACGAAGTTGGACCCAAAATCCAGGAAGTGTTTGTTCTTAGGGTATGCTAAATGAGTGAATGAGTATCGCTTGTGGGACCCCACTGCCCACAAGATCGTTGTAAGCAGGGATATTATCTTCACGGAAGATAAGAAAGGAAATGATAGCAGCACATGGGAAGATCCAGAAACTACGACAGTAGTAGTCGAGAAGGATGCTGAGTAGGAGGGTCCTGCCGAACCAGAGCATGAACCTGAGGAGACAACGGAGTCTGGAGTCTTGGGGATACGTCGATCGACACGTGTCAGGAGACCACCAGGCTGGCACTCAGACTATTCTATGGAGAACAATGTTGCATATTGTCTTTTAACTGAGGACGGGTAGCCATCAACTCTCTAGGAAGCAATGAGTAGTTCAGACGCAGCTCAGTGGATGGCAGCAATGCAGGAGGAAATTGAAGCACTCCATAAGAATAAGACATGGGAACTTGTGTCTCTACCACAAGGGAGGAAACCCATTGGCAACAAATGGGTGTACAAAATCAAACGTAACAGTGATGACCAAGTGGAGAGGTATCGTGCGCGATTGGTGGTGAAAGGATATGCTCAGAAGGAGGGGATTGATTTCAACGAAATATTTTCTCCGGTGGTCCGAATGACAACTGTACGGGTGGTTCTGGCGATGTGTGCTACATTTGATTTACATCTTGAACAGTTAGATGTAAAAACGGCTTTTCTTCATGGTGATCTTGAAGAAGAAATTTATATGCTCCAACGGGAAGGATTTATTGAAGAAGGAAAAGAGAACTTAGTTTGCAGGTTGACCAAATCTTTGTACGGTCTCAAACAGGCACCGAGGTGTTGGTACAAAAGATTTGATTCATTCATAATGAGCCTTGGATACAACAGACTGAATGCAGATCCTTGTGCATATTTCAAGAGATCTGGTGATGACTTTGTTATTTTACTGTTGTATGTTGATGACATGTTGGTTTCAGGCCCCAACAAAGCTCGTATTGAAGAACTGAAGGCTGAACTGGCTAGGGAATTTGAAATGAAGGACTTAGGACCAGCAAACAAGATTCTAGGGATGCAAATCCACCGAGACAGAAATTGCAGGAAGATTTGGCTTTCTCAGAGGAACTATCTGTTGAAGATTTTGCGGAGGTTCAGTATGCAGAATTATAAGCCAATCTCTACCCCTCTTCCTGTTAATTTCAAGTTATCCTCAAGTATGTGTCCTAGCAGTGAAGAAGAGAGGAGGGAGATGTCTCGAGTACCGTATGCATCAGCAGTGTGAAGCTTAATGTTTTCTATGATCTGTACTAGACCAGACATTGCACATGCAGTGGGAGTGATTAGTCGATACATGGCGAATCCGTGAAGAGAGCATTGGAATACAGTAAAGAGAGTTCTGAGATACGTTCAGGGAACCTCAGATGTTGCATTATGTTATGGATGATCGAGTTTTACAGTCAGGGGCTATGTTGATTCTGACTATGCAGGTGATCTTGACAAAAGCAAGTCCACGACAGGATATGTGTTTACTCTTGCTGGAGGTGCGGTGAGTTGGGTTTCAAAGTTACAGTCAGTTGTTGCGACATCAACAGCGGACGCTGAATATGTGGCAGCTACGCAGGCCAGTAAAGAGGCGATTTGGTTGAAAATGATTCTGGAGGAACTCGGGCACAAACTAGAGAGTAGTTCTCTATTCTGTGACAGTCAGAGTGCGTTGCATCTTGCAAGGAATCCAACATTTCATTCCAAAACAAAGCATATTCGGGTGCAATATCACTTTGTTCGTGAGAAAGTCGAGGAGGGTACTGTGGATGTGCAGAAGATTCACACTAAAGATAACATAGCTGATTTTTTGACGAAAAGTGTTAATGCTGACAAGTTTGTTCAGTGTCGGTCCTCGTGTGGTCTGGTGAAAACGTAAGCAACATGAAGGACGAGGTAGAAATTCAAGTGGGAGATTGATGGGGCGGTGATTAAACTAATCACAAGTGCAGCATTAAGGAAGTCTAAGTGCAGCATTAAAGAAGTTGGACGGTGCACTATGATAAAAATATATTGCCTTTATGTTGGAAATTCATCTATAAATTGGAGGCCATTCTGCTGCATTTCAATCATCCCAACAAAAATATAATTCTCTCTTTATATATAATTAAGTGTAATTAATATAAAGAGTGTTATTAGTGTGTTGTAAGTGTGAGGTAAAAATAGAGAGTTTGTGCGACTTTACTACGGTAAAAGTTAGAGAGTTGTAATTCCTATTTTACACTCATAGTGAAGTTCTTCTACCTTGCCCGTGGTTTTTTTACCCTAAAGTAATTTGGGGTTTTCCACGTAAAATCTGTGTGTCATTTATTTATCCGGTTTTCAATTATTGCCGTGTTTTTCGCTCTATCGAGAAGGGTCCACTTTACAACAATTCCGTCACAAAATACAATACAAAAAATTTCAAAAACTGTTGTAACGATATTCTAAATCACATGAGGTATCATTGCTAAATTTTATTTTACAAGAGAGTAATTCCCAATTACACAACATAATACAAGGAGATTTGTCAAAAACCTTAATGTTACTACTTACTAGCCGCTTTTGCAGAAAAACAAAGCCACTCTATCCAAACAAGTGTTCTTAAACCCGGACCGGACCGGCCGGTCGGACCGGGAACCGCCAGCAGCGGCGGAACGGAACACTGCTATAAATGGGCTGATGAGCCCTTCCGGGCGAACCTGTAGATCCGGCCGGGTCGACGGTTTGGGTCGCCCGGAAAACCGTCGACCCGGTCCGCTAGTTGGACCGGTGTGGATTATTTTTTTATTTTTTTAAATTACAGTTTTGTATAGCCCTCACAAAATCGAACAGAAAAGGAAAATGCAAAGAATTATTTTTTGTTTCTTAATTCTTTCTTCCTCCCGTCATTTACGAAGATGAAGGCTTTCATCACAAACGCTATAACACCTTCAGTTCTAAATGTTATTGGCGAATTATCAAGACAACAGAATCACAAAAAGAAAAAAAGCAGCCAAAATATTTGATGATGCATAGAGAGAGATAGAAGAAAAAAGTTTAAAAAGAAAAGAAAGGAAGAATACTGTATCGACGGCGGGTGAAAATGATGATTAAATAGTCATTAGGGTTTTATTATTTTTTTATATTTATTCAAATTATCTCTTTTTAGTGGTCAAATGGGCCTTCATTTTGAATTCATAAAATGTTAGATGAATGGGCCTATTAAGCTTTACCCACACTTTTTGTTTTACCAATTGATGTAATGTAAATTGCAAATGGAACCCTTTATTGTAATTTAACATTTAGTTGTCTAAAAACTTTAATGTTATGATTAAGGATCTAAAGTAAATACATTTATTTTTTATTTATTTCTGCAAATAAATTATGAAACTACATGATATATTTATTTTTGCAAATAAATTCCAAAAGGAGAAAAAAAAAGTGAGGAAAATTTATTAGCATGATATATTTATTATGCATGATATATTAGCATGATATATTTATTGGCATGATATATTAACAAGATATATTTATTTAGAGATTTTGAAGTTGAGGGATTGAGTATTTTGTTATGAATTTTCTTATATAGTTGAGTATTTTTAATATATTTTATTAATGTGTTGACCAAAGTCAACAAACCGGTCCACCCAGTGGTTCGACCGGTCCGACCTGTTGACCCTCTACCCGGTAGCCTCACCGGTTCTGTGACCGGGCTGAGTCTGAAAACACTGATCCAAACACAATCTTTTTTTCGGTCTAAAAACCTCAAAAAGCAGTTAATAGAAGTATTATGTAAAAGAACTAGCGGGAAAAATAACGACTTTTTGTTCAAGTCCTATTTTAATATTATGGAAAGGGTGATCGTTCTTGTCCCTGAATATTGTAAATTAATGAATCTATTATCTAATGTCACGTTAGCATTGGCCTCTCACAGGAAGCAGTTAACTATATATAGAGGAAGCTGCATTTGTAATTCTCTTAATATATATATATATATATATATATATATATATATACACACGTGTAGTTTGAAAATATCTCGTATATATAAAATATGGTCGGTTACAAGTACGGTACAACGAGTATATCGCTAATTAGGCCAACTCTAACTATGCTAGTCTTGAATAGACTTGGTCGGGAATACCCCGAACTAACGTCGGATGCAAGGGATGATGTCAGTGATATATCGGAGATGACATCGAGGATTATGTCTGGGACGACATCGAATCTTCTATGTCAGAAGTGATCTCCTGAATAGGTTGAAGGTGGTGTAAGTGATATATATCGCAGATATATATATATATATCGGGTATTATGTCGAATGCTATATCGGGGAAGGCTCGATATAGGTGTATAGTAATTGCGGATAATTAAAGCTTACCTGGATTACCGAGAAGAATGTATTTTAGGCCTCGAGATTCGGGGACCACTCACGTGATAAACATGTGAGCTGTAAAACCTGGGACTGGCCTATGGCAGGCCCAATACGGGAAATACCCATATTATGTAGTCCCCAAATTTGGGAATTGTTATCTAAAGATAATAATTTGCAAATTAAATCTGATTTTTTGGGTTATCGGCACCTCTTGTCCCGCCAGTTCAAATGACGAAAATCTGATGCGGGAATTGCATTTGTGTCTTGAAGAAACATTGGTGGACCCCTAAAGCAATTTACGAATTTTCAGAAGTTTTTATTTGAATTCCTAAACTTCATATTATATCGAATTTCCCTCGACATGTATGTCGAATTTGAAGTTTGATATGTTTTTGCCATAAATGAGTGTCTGATGCCCGATGTCTATAAATAGCAGACCGAGAGGAGAGAGAATATCATTGTCTTCTAGCGGAATTCGTTATCTCTTACGCTCAAGTACGTCGGGGATTTTTCGACTTGTCTCTCGATATATTTTTGACATGTTATTCGATATAAGTTTCGATATTAACGCCTTTCTTTGTTTCTCTGATTTTTTTAGAGTGCTATCTTCGACTTTGGGTGTTTTAGCCTTTCCAAAGCTTCTCACTCTTCTCAGTATTCGACGTTCTTATGGCGAACGAGAATGATTTTGACTTTACCGGTTTGGATTCTCAAAATACGAAGGCTGGAGGCTTCAGGACTGCTTTATGTGATGCCGATTATCTCGGGACAGATGAGCTATTTCGGGATGATGTTGGTGATGGTGTATGTTAGAATATGTGTAGTGGTGTAGTAGGTGAAGTGGTGTAGTGGGTGAAGTGGTGGGTGATTCATTACCTTTTTAGCTTGTATATATAGGTGTATGTGTGAGTTGAATAAAACACAACTTCTTCTTCCAATTAATAACATGGTATCAGAGCAAGATCCTTCGGATCAAATTTTTTTTTTCTGGTTGCCGAGCAACCAGTCAATTCGCTTCCGCCACCGCCACCAACACCAATAATTCCGGCGTCAAATCGTTGGAGTTCTGAAGTAATTCCGGCTCACAATCGCCGGTGTTCGGTTCCGACAATTCCGGCTTAACATCGTCGGTGTTCTGTTTCGATTGACGAAACCTTGCTGTACCCCGCCGCCGTCGCTACCGCTCTTTCTCTCTCTCTCCGCTGACGGCGCTACTCTCTCTCTCCGCCGCTGCTCTCTCTCTACCGCTGCTGCTCTCTCTCTCCGCGACGCTCCGCCGACGCCGCTCTCTCCCGCCGCCGCCGCTGTTCTCTCTCTCCGACGCGGGTCAACAGTCGCGTATCGGACTGTTCTGTCTGCTAATTAACGAAGGGATCTGATGTTATAATTTTCATTTTGCATTTTGGTCCCTCGCTTCTTAGGTATTTATAAAAAATAATAATAATAATAATAATAAATATATATATACATATATATATATATATATATTAAAAAAAACAAAAAAAAAATGAGTGGAGATACACCCAAACCAGAAAAACAAACTCTTGTCATGACTGATGTGGTTCCCGTTATGTCCCGTATCACCGAGCATAAACTTACGGGAGCTAATTATCTCGAATGGGGAAAGACGATCCGCATATATTTACGCAGTATTTCGAAGGAAGATCACCTCACTGATGACCCCCCCCCCCCCCCCCCCCCCCCCCCCGTAGATGAAACTCGAAAGGAATGGTTAAAAGATGATGCCCGATTGTTTTTGCAGATACGAAATTCCATCGACACAGAGGTTGTTAGCCTTATTAATCACTGTGAGTACGTTAAAGATTTGATAGAATATCTTGATTTCTTGTACTCTGGAAAAGGCAACATCTCTCGCATTTATGATGTCTGCAAAGAGTTTTACCGCCCTGATCAAAGTAGTCACTCCCTTCGGACTTACTTTATGCACTTTCGCAAAATTTATGAAGAATTAAATGTTTTGCTACCATTTAGTTCCGACATTAAAGTGCAGCAATCACAACGGGAAACCATGGCTGTAATGAGTTTTCTGGCAGGATTGGGTCCTCAGTTTGATATTGCTAAGTCCCAAATTCTTTCAAGCACACATATCTCCTCTATAAACGAGGTTTTTGCACGTGTACTTCGAACAAATTCCAGTTCTGTAATGGATTCTGCTACTCATCCATCTAGTGCACTTGTCTCTCGCAACAATGTATCAGTTGCATCTCCACCAACCGATCCGAATAGGGCCAAGCTCCAACACCACACATTGGGGGGAATTGAATGTAATTACTGCCATAAACGGGGTCATACAAAGCAAAATTGTCGAAAACGTTTGAGCAAACAAGGCTTACAAGGGTCTTCAACTCCCTATCAGAATTATCAAAATTATCAGGCCCCGCCTCAGCCTCCTCATCAAAGTTATCGGCCTACATCTCAGCATCTTAGGTCCTATTCTCACTTGGCCAATATTTCTTCTGCATCCCAGGATTCACCTTCTGGCCAAGTACTAACAGTCTTTGCCGATGAGTTTGCTAAGTACCTTCAGTACCAAGAACCAACAAAGCATTCATCTCATCCTATCACAGCCATCGCGAAGTCAGGTAACCCGAATACGTGTTTGCTTTCATCCACATCCAAATGGGTCATTGATACATGGGCTACTGACCATATGATAGGTAACCCTAATGTTTTTACTACTTTTCGACCCTACAATTCTCCCTCTCTTGTCACTTTAGCAAATGGCTCTACTTCACCTGTCTTAGGATCTGGCACTGTTCACCCTATTAGATCTCTCCCACTTTCTTCTGTTTTAAGTCTTCCTAATTTTTCTTTTAATTTGGTCTCTGTTAGTCAAATTACTCGTGCCTTGAATTGTTGCGCCTTATTTTTTCCTGATTATTATCTCTTTCAGGATCTCTTGACGAAGCAGATTATTGGTAAATGACATGTTTCAGGCGGCCTGTACATTCTGGATACTACTCAACAATTACCCATGCCTATTGCTTGTTCCGCTGTTGCCACACCTTTTGAAGTTCATTGTCGACTAGGTCATCCATCTCTTTCAGTATTAAAGAAACTTTATCCTCAATTTCAAAGCTTGTCGTCCTTAGATTGTGAGTCGTGTCAGTTTGCCAAACACCATCGTCAGTCCTATGTCCCTCGAGTCAATAAACGAGCTTCTGCTCCCTTTGAGTTGGTACACTCAGATGTTTGGGGTCCTTGTCCGGTTGAGTCAAAATCTGGTTTCAGATACTTTGTTACTTTTGTTGATGATTTTTCCCGAATGATGTGGTTATATCTAATGAAAAGTCGTTCAGAGGTGTTCTCTCATTTTACTGCATTTTGTGCCGAAATTCAAAATCAATTCCATACATCGGTGAAGGTCATTCGAAGTGATAATGCCAAGGAATATTTTTCCAACTCTTTTACATCTTATATGGCACAACATGGCATTCTTCATCAATCATCTTGTGCAGACACACCTCCTCAAAATGGTGTTGCTGAACGAAAAAACCGGCATCTTCTTGAAACAGCCAGAGCACTTATAATTCAAAATCATGTACCGAAATATTTTTGGGCTGAGACTGTCTCAACAGCTTGTTTTCTAATTAACCGGATGCCTTCCTCAGTTCTTCAGGGCTCAATTCCTTACAGTACCCTGTTTCCCACTAAGGCCTTATTTCCTATCGAACCCCATATATTCGGTAGCACATGTTTTGCTCGGGATATTCGACCGAATGTAACAAAGTTAGACCCCAAGTCGATTAAATGTGTCTTTTTAGGCTATTCTCGTTTACAAAAAGGGTACTTGTGTTATTGTCCTCGCCTTAACAAATTCCTTGTATCTGCTGATGTTGCATTTGCTGAACATTCACCATTTTTCACTACCACCTCTAATAGTGATACTAGTCAGAAGAGAAAGATGATTTGTTGGCTTATCACATCACATATCAAACACATCGTGTGGAGTCACCCACACCACCAATTCATCATGTGTATACCAGACGTCCGCGTCCTCTTGTTGCATGTCCTGATCCACTAGCTCCTTCTTCATCGGATCCATCAGGCAGTGACCTTGCGCTTTCTATAGCTGTTCGCAAAGGTAAACGCCAATGCACCTACCCCATTTCATCATTTGTCTCATATACACATTTATCTTCCCCTTCCTGTTCATTTATTGCTTCCTTTGATAGCGTGTCCCTTCCTAAAATAACTAATGAAGCATTATCACACCCTGGCTGGCGTGCCACTATGATAGAGGAGATGAATGCTTTAGATGCTAACGGTACTTGGGATTTAGTGACTTTACCTGCAGGAAAGCATGCTATTGGGTGTAAATGGGTTTTTGCTGTTAAAGTTAATCCGGATGGCTCTGTTGCTCGACTAAAAGCGCGTCTTGTTGCTAAAGGATATGCTCAGATTTATGGGATACATTCTCTCCAGTGGCTAAGTTGACCTCTGTTCATCTATTTATCTCTTTGGCAACTACTCATGATTGGCCATTATATCAACTTGACGTGGAGAATGCTTTTCTTCATGGGGACTTACAAGAAGAAGTGTATATTGAGCAAACACCTGGTTTTGTTGCTCAGGGGGAGCCTGAGAAAGTATGTTATCTTCGTAAAGCTTTATATGGATTGAAATAGAGTCCTCGTGCTTGGTTCGGTAAATTTAGTCAAGAGATTGAAAGTTTTGGTATGAAAAAGAGTAAGTCAAATCATTCCGTATTTTATCGGCTCTCTTCGGCTGGCATCATCCTTCTTGTTGTCTACGTGGATGATATTATTATTACAGGGAATGATGCTAAAGGAATAACATCCCTGAAGACTTTTCTTCAAAGTCAATTTCACACGAAGGACTTGAGATCATTGAAATACTTCTTAGGAGTTGAGGTGATGAGAAGTAAGAAAGGCATTTTCCTGTCTCAGAGAAAATATGTTCTTCATCTCTTGACTGAAACAGGAAAATTGACAGCCAAACCATCCAATACCCCGATATCACCTAATGTACATTTGTCTCAAGATGGAGATTTATATGAAGATCCTGAAAGGTACAGGCGACTGGTTGGAAAACTAAATTATCTTACAGTTACACGGCCAGATATTGCATACTTAGTTAGCACTGTAAGTCAATTTAGTTCTTCTCCAACAGTTCATCATTGGGCAGCTTTGGAACAAATATTGTGTTATTTGAAAGGAGCACCCGGACGAGGCATACTGTATAAAAAGCATGATCGTAAACGTTTAGAGTGCTTCTCAGAATACCGAGCTATGGCTCAATCAACTTGTGAGGTAATGTCGATTCATCAACTACTGACTGAAGTGGGACTTCAAACTTCGGTACCTGCAAAGCTATGGCGTGATAACCAAGCAGCACTTCACATTGCCTCCAATCCCGTGTTTCACGAACGAACCAAACATATTGAGATCGATTTTCACTTCGTCCGTGAGAAAATACAACATAATTTGATTTCTACGGGATATGTGAAGACTGGAGATCAACTTGGAGACATTTTCACAAAAGCTTTAAATGGGGCTCGGATTGATTATCTTTGTAACAAGTTGGACATGACTAGTATCTATGCTCCACCTTGAGGGGGAGTGTTAGAATATGTGTAGTGGTGTAGTAGGTGAAGTGGTGTAGTGGGTGAAGTGGTGGGTGATTCATTACCTTTTTAGCTTGTATATATAGGTGTATGTGTGAGTTGAATAAAACACAACTTCTTCTTCCAATTAATAACAGTGTGGATGAGGATGCCAGTCTGCCTTCGAAGACCCAAAACATGGAGTTTGATGAGTGGGGTTTGCCCATAGCCCCTAAAATGTAAACGATCGAGAGTTATGAGAACATGGTGTCCCATGTCCCTCATCACCCTACTTTTCATGCAACGTCGTATCACATTGATGCGGGATATGAGATCAGATTCCTTGAAGCACATGAAATGATACACACGTTGTTGAAGGGTTGTATCACATTGCACGCAAATCACCTTTCCAATGGCCATCGATTTCCTATTGATCCCGCGGTTACTGTTATTCTAACCAGTATAGGGGTTTGCATCGGGCAGCTGTCACCTAACTCCCTCGGGTGTATTGTAGGCTTCATCTGCATTATAAAAGCTCTCGGGGTTCCGTATGGCGTAAATGAGTTCTCGAGTCTCTTTATGGTCATCACCAACAAAAAGGTGGTGACAAAGGTTTCTTCTTTGTGCGTTCACAAAATGGACGCAAATTCATGTTATGTGGCCAATCTAGGTACGACTTCGGAAATAAGAATGAATTCTTTTATGTAGAGGAGAAAACGGCCAGGGAGTTTGATGGGCTCCCACAACAGTGGTCTACGTCAGAGAAGTATATGAGGCCCGCTGGTCTTGACCGCCCTCAATTTACGTCTGAATTTTTACTGAAGCTGCTGGATCATCCATACGATCTTACCATGCTTTGTGATGAAGACGTGGTTGGCGCGAGCGGCATCTCTCCGATGCCCTATCGAGGCCCTCATGACCTTGGTAAGTTTTTTCTTATTGATATTAGGGCAATTTTATTTCATGTTCTTGTTTTCATGACATTGTCCGTGTCTGTTTGTAGCTACCTCGTGATGCACTGGAGGCTAGACGTGATTGCCGAATGTGACGCCGTCCCAAGAACAGCGGCTGGGGGTCATGCTGCGCTCCTGGTCCTTATTAAGAAGCGTGGGCGCGAAAGTCATTGTTTGAAGGAAAAAAATTTGAATAGGTCCTTGCAGGGTGGAGAGGCCGCGGGAGGCACAATTCTGGGTGGAAATTTGCCCTCGCAAAGTGGGACTCGTGCAGTCCCAGCAGGAGTCAAGCTCTGGGGACCTATGGCGCTAGTGCCTCTCTCTGTAAGAGGAAAAGGAATGAGGAAGGAAGTTCTACCGTTGGTCAAGGAGCCATATTTCAATCTGTAAGTGTGCGACCTACCCTTTTCGAGCGATTATACTGATGCAGAGCTTCTTCTCGGCATCCAGATGTGAAAGCAGAAAGGCTTATCTAACAGGAAAATGACTGACCGTTACTACGCGTAATCATTCTCAGATCGAGAAGGTAAAGATAAGCGCATTCGCCACGCGAAAGCTTTCGTTTTGTTCACATCTAAGAGTGATTAATGTCATACCAGCAACCCTTACTTATTAAAAGTACTTTTTTGGTGTTCTTACGGTATCAAGATGTTTTTGTTTCTTAGGTCAGGGAATTTCAAGCTAGCTATTTGAAGACGGCAAGTAAAAATAACGTTGCCCAGGTGGAGTCTATCTCCGAAGATATTGCGCTTCTTGAAAGCCTGGCCAACTATAACCCAACTGCTATTGCCAAATTGGCGAAGGGGTAGGATGAAGCCTTGAGCGTTCATAGCGCCACTGAAGTAAATGTGGGCGAGTTCTTTACCTAAAACTAGGAGTTGATAGCCGCTCTTTACGAGGCTAACGTATCTCTTGCATTAGAGAGGGAGCAGGGGGAAAAAGCAAAAACATAACTTAGTGTGATTCAAGAATAGTTGGCCCTTGCTGAGAGGGCTAACAGATGCAAGATGCTCACTCGAGAGGAAAGGGTTCGCAATTCGAAAGCCTTCCTTTTGAGTGAGACGTTCAAGGAAATCTATGTTGAACGTGGGGTGTAGGAGAGAGAGGAAGCAAAGGATTCCATCATCGGTCATATCCGCCTTCTTGATGGATTCAGAGATGACTTCGATCCTAGTCATCTAAACCCTTTATTGGGCCCTGATGGAAAGCCCTTTAAAGACTCCGACGTGGAGATTGATGATGATCATGCAGAAGATGACTACAAGGAGATTCTCGACCAGAAGAGTCTGGTTCTGATCCATACCAAGGGTGCCCCTAAATATCCCGGCTAAGGGTTTGTGGTGTATTGTAATATTGCTTTTTATTTTAGAGTAATGTGTATAGTGCCCTTTTTGGTATCTGTAGACTTCAATCTCGTTCTTGGAATGGAATTATTTTTCTTTAAGACTTAATTGTCCTTAATCTTTAGCAACGTCGTTTCTTGACTGTCTATAGGTGAGCGAAGCCCTCTGTGTGTCGGGTTTACTCATGATATTTCCTTTTCCTTCCGTACGTCGGGTTTCTTCTTCCAATTACGGTGGATATGGGATTTATCCCTTGACCTTTGTAGTCTTCGTGTATGCCGGGTTATCTCCTCTCCTCCCTATTTTGGTGGATAAGGGGGAGGTTATCCCAGGGAATTTTTCTTTTTCGTATGTCGGGTTGTCTCCTGCCTATCTCGGTGGATAGTGCACATCTCACTCATTCCCTCCTAAGGGTATGTACCTGCAGTAAAGCATGCCTATGTACCGCAATAGAGTATATCGATTGGAACGAAAATGAGGTTATAAAGGATAACGGTCGAATTTTAGGTAAATCCTAACCCGCCTACGTATCCCGTTGTATGGGAATCAGACCGGCTTAGTTCCCCCTGTTTTAGTTACAGTCCAGCCCAATGATGGGGCAATTTAGGGAAATTCTAAAATGTTCAACATTACTGAAAGTAAAAAAATGGTGATTACTCTGCAGCTTGGTAGTTGTAATTTAAGTTCACAGCTCCTCCAGCGACATATGTGATCATTGGTAGAGTGAGAGAAGTTATGCAGCTGAATCATCATTCCTCATGATTGGCGATGGCTTCCCCATGCCTCCTGCTGCTAGGAACTTCATCTTCTGGTGGTATGTGGATACCACTGCTCGGATGGTGTTGAGAGATGGCCTGCCTATAATGATATTGTAGGAAAAAGGGTGATCCACGATTGTGTATTGGATGTTGATGGTCCTCCTGTGTGGCTCCTCACCAAATGATGTTGGCAGATTCACATGTCCCATTGGTATCACCTCAACACCTCCAAATCCAATCAGGGGGTGCAGATTTGTTCCACCACGTGGTGGCCCAACGCCATCTTCTCCAGAGCATGTGCAAATATGATGTTCGTGGAGCTTCTATTATCAATCAACACCTTGCGAACACCATAATTGGAAATGTCAAGTTTAACAACCAAAGGGAAATCAAGTTTACCTGCCTGTATGGCCTCGGGAGTCAGATCCATGAGGTCCTTGTTTGAAAAGGTAATGTTCTCCTCTTGCAGCTCATCCATCAACGACATGAATCCGATATCACAGTCCTCTTCCAGTCCTCTTGTAATCTTTTTCCTCTAATTGATGGAGTATGCTCCAGTTGGTCCTTCGCTGATCATGTTGATCACTCCTCTAGAGGGTGCATTGACAATTGCGGGCCCTCTATGGCCTTCATATTATCTCTTTTGGGGGAACTTGATCGATCCTCCTAAACATTCGAACCTATGTTGTTCTGCACATATTCGATCAACTTGCCCTCCTGAATGAGGCGTTCGATTTCATTCTTTAGATATATAAAGTCTTTGGTCTCATGTCCTTTGTGGCGGTGGTACTCACAGTACTTCCTCGATCGTTTAGTGCGTTCAGGCTCTCTTTTGCCTCCTGCTTCATCGGTTTCATATGGTGCATGTTAGTTCTCATCCTTTTTCTGAATGGAGAATTGACTTTTCAACTTTTCCATCATCTGTTCATAACTGGTGATTGATCCTGTCTCTATCCTGTTAAACCAATCCAGAGCCCCTACGCTTAGGGTCGTGGCCATGATTTTTGCCTTGAGACTGTGCAGAACCTATGCAGGTTCAACACATTATCAACACTGTGGAGATGATCCCTTGGATCGCTCTTCCCGTTACAAGCCTTTATGGTGGGGACCTTATCACCCATGTCCAATACTTCTGCCTCGATCTCTGCACAAAATGGGGTCAGAGTCTTATGGCCCTCAGCCAATGCCAGTTTTACAACTAACATCCGTCTTCTCACGGTCTAGTTTCCCATTCTCCTTGCGATGTTTCTCTTTTATCTCATTGGGTCAGACATTTCCTCTTCTTGAACCCTAGACCTAGAGCGGTCCCTCGTGACGTCACTCGCGTCCTTGCGCTCTCCGCCCCTAATATCGGATACAAGTCCTCTAGCCCTAGACTCCTGGAGCCGCGGTGGCGCATCGCCTGCTCCCCTACCATTCAGGCGAGGCATCAAGGTTTCTAAGGATGTCTTCAGTGTGGCCTGGACCGTGGCGTTGATCTGTGCCATGATCCCGGGCGCTAAAACAGCAGGTGCCGCAGGCTCAGATCCTGCTCCTCTCAGTGCTTGAGGCTAGACGGGTTCATTCTATCACCCTCTCGTTGTTGGGGCTATAATAGGCGTCAAGGGTGCACTTTCTACCATTGAGTTGTCAACCACCAGTCTAGTAGACTATGAGCGGGTCATTCTTCTTTGCATCTTGACGTCCTCGTCCGAAAACTTGGTGATTCCACAGACGGCGCCACTAGTTTGATAATATCTCGTATATATAGAACATGGTCGATTACAAGTACGGTACAACGAGTATGTCGCTAACTAGGCCTACTCTAAATATGCTAGTTTTGAATAGGTTTGTTCCGGAATACCCCGAACTAAAGTCAAATAAAAGGGATGATGTCGGTGATATATCAGAGATGACGTCGAAAATTATGTCGGGGACGACATCAAATCTTCTATGTCGGAAGTGATCTCCTGAATATGTCGAAGGTGGTTCAGGTGATATATATCGAGTATTATGTCGAATGCTATATAGAGGAAGGCCCGATATATGTGTACAGTAATTGCGGATATTTAAAGCTTACCTTGATTACAGGGAAACGAGCATTTATAGGCCTCGAGATGCGGGGACCACTCATGTGATAAACACGTGAGCTGTACTATATCGGGGATGATATTAGATATGTATGTCACGAATCAGTAAAACCTGGGCCTGTTCCATGACATGCCAAATACGGGAAATACCCATATCAACCATGAAACGGGTATTTATAGGCTCGTGATGCAGGGACCACTCACGTGATAAATACGTGAGCTGAACTCTATCGGAGATGATATTCGATATGTATGTCGGGGATGATTCCCGACATAAGTTAAACCTGGGTCTGGCCCATAGCTAGCCCAATACGGGAAACACCCATATCAACGTGTAATATCACGTCCACGGTGTATTTTGTATGCTTGGCACATGCCATGTTATGACTAATGATTTGATTGTTTTCTTCTATAGAATGAGTTATTATATTTTATTCATTTTTGTCTATATCTAAAAGTTCATGATTTCTAAGAGAGAGAAGACAATTGTATTTTATATAACTTTTTCGACAATTTGTTATTTTCCTTTTTTGATAAGTGATAGTTTTCTATTTCAGTTTATTTCCCTCGACTCCTTGATGATAAAACTTTGGAGTTTTCACCCTGTAACTTAAATCTTACAGCTGATTAAGCCCTATCACAATCCTAACTTAATAATAAGTTCATTATATCTTTTTCGACAAAGGGGCCATGCATTCAAGTCATTTTACGGGCTCATCAGATAAAGCCACTTAATTGCTTTCTCATCTGAATTTTAAATCATATGAAAATTCAAACGATGTCGATAATCTATACGTTTGAATGAGGTGATAAAGTTATATATATGTGATGTCGATAATAACGAGTGAAATTTGAAAACCAGAGCAAAAATAAAGTCGAGGCAAGAATTGAACATTTTCTTTTTGAAAATATATTTCTTCTCTCGATGCTTATGGTTTATCGACGATCGTTTTATAAGACGGAACAACTAATAGTCTTAATATAAACACCTATACAATATTCAGGGTAGAAGAGGATACAAAACGCTCTCTAAAAGACACACAGTATATGTGCGATTTAATGGCGATTCTGACCGATGACAAAATTCCTTCGCCAGCAATGGTGAAGAAGAGAACGCAAACGACGATTGAGGAGGAACAAAGAGAGCAAATCGATGGAGACGGAGATGCACAAAAGGAACGAAATCGAGATGACAAAAAGTAGGAAATTAGGGTAAAATTGGGCAAAGAATTAGAAATCGGAGGTGAAGAACTAGGGTTTGCGCAACAAACAAAATCACAAAAAGAGGATGAATGCCATGACAATTTCCTAGATTTGCAAGAGAAGACTGAGGTAGGCTACCTACGAGAGAGAAAGATAAATAGCTGGAATGAGCTGTTTACTGGAAACTAACAACCCAAAAATGGATGTAGGGTGTAGTACACTAAACCAATGGATCATGAAACACTGGAATTCACAACAAAAGATGTTCATGAGACTAGTGATTACTGGGAGAATGTATTATATGGTATTGTCATAGGATTGAGCATTCCTCTTGAGGCAATGAAAAGGTATGTATTAGGTAGTTGGAAACACCAGCCTACTGTTCATTTAGCAGGGAAGGGAATTATGTTTATAGATCTAAAATGAGGAACAATTGATGGATGTGCTTGGGGGAGGACCATGGTTGGTTAAAGGAAACTATGTGTTGATGTTAAAGAAATGGGCACCAGGAATGACCCTGGATCCATCAACACTGCAAGACTACCCAACTTAGGTGCAACTTCCTAGCTTAGATCTCCAATTTTATTCTCCTAAGATGTTGGGCAAATAGCTAGCTTGATAGGAAAACCTTGTTACATAGATAAAATTACTACAAGCAAGGGAAGACTAGCCTATGCCAGAGTCATGGTGGAACTAAAATATAGAGAAGAACTCATTGATAATATAAGACTAAAAGCACCATCTGGAGAAATATATGATCAAAAGATAGTGTATGAGAATAGGTTGTTCCAGTGCTTCAAATGCTTCAAATTTGGCCATGGGGCCAAAAATTGTATACCACGAAAGGAATGGGTTAGAAAGAGAGACATCAGGAGGATAAAGGAGAGAACCACACATGGAATCACACAGGCAAGACAGATGACCAGAGCAGAGATCAACAAACCGATCAACACACATGCAAGACAACTGATCAGAGCAGAGAACAACATACCAATCAACCTACAAAAATAGAAAGCAAGGAGTCTGACGAGCAGAACAAGAATTGTTAGGAAGATGAAGAACAACCAAAGCAGCAAAACACAAAGAATACTCCTATAAAGGACACACCACTAGAAAAGACACAGAGAAGGGACCCTCAAGGAAAACACTCAACTAGGCCAGAGGAAGCAACTAAGGGACAGAAGGAAGGAAAAAGGGATAATACAGGATCCAAATCGACAGGGAAAAACAAAGAGGCAACTCGGGAGGAATGGAAAACTCTTGAACCCAAGAAATCCAAAAGGATTGAAAAATACAAGGTAGAAAGAGATAGAGTCCCAGAGAGAAAAGGTAGGGGGATCCAAAAGGGTTGCTCGCCCTAATGGATAACCTTAACTTTTACGGTTGGAACTTGAGAGGACTGAATGATGCTCTCAAGCAGGAAGCTTGGAAACAAGCTATGAGAGAGCATACTTGTAGTTTTGGAGCTATTTCAGAAACAAGAATCAGAAAATGGGCTCTCAGAAGATTAGAAATAAGTTAGCAATCAGTGGAGAGTGGATAATAACTTGCAAATGGGCAAAAACTGTAGAATTTTGCTAGTCTAGGAGGAGAGCAAAGTGGAGATCACTAGTATCAAGAAAACAAACAAAATGATACATATTAGGGTCAACACTATGGATCACAAACTGGAGTTTATGTGCACCTTTATCTATGCACACAACAACATGGAGGACATAATTAAGTTGTGGAATGACTTTGAGGATCTATAAAAGCAAATCACCACCCCCTGGATTCTTCTAGGTGACTGGAATGTGGTGTTGTATCAAGAGGAAAAATAAAATGAGGAGTGGGGTACTACCCCTGTGGGTGATGAGCTTAAGAGAGTCTTTGAAATACTACAACTGCAAGATCACAGATATAGTGGGTCCAAGGATACCTGGACCAATGGCCACACCTTTTGCAAACTGGATAGGGTATCTGCAAACTGCAAACTGGGTCGAAGTGTCACCTTTCACCCCATAGAGTATCTGACCATGAAATTGGCTGCATCAGAATCAACAACAATAATCCAAAAAGAAAGATCCCCTTCAGATGTAAAAATGTATGGGCTACTAATAAAGATTATCTTTCTATCATCAAAGAGGCATGGGATAACAGAATGGTTGGATGTAAAATGTATCAACTAGTCCAGAAGCAGAAAATCCTGAAGGAGAAGCTGAAACACCTTAACAACAAGAAGTTTTAGAATCTTTAAAACAAGTTGATGAATACATGAAGAACCTTCAGAATAGACAAGAGCATGCCTTACTTGATCCTGGAACATTGATCAGAAAGATATTAAAGAGCTAAGAGACATCTATGTGGACAAGGAGGGGTAGTTGATGAATCAAGTCACTCAAGCAACCGAATTAGCATGGATCAAAGATGGTGACAGTTGCCCCAGACTTTTCTTCAGTAATGTCAAGAGTGGAGGGAAAAACAACAGTATCTTGACATTGCATTACTCTGAGGGTAAAGTACTGACTAATCGAGATGAAATTACTGACCATATTATGTCTTTTTATACAGGTTTGTTGGCCACAGAACAAATGGTGAATGAGATAGACTACATGGTGATTGCAAATGACCTATAGTGACAGAGGTGATGAATGCTAGACTAACCCCACAATGCACATATGAGGAGATTAAAAAAACATTGCTCCAGATGAATGACATGAAAATCCTAGGCCCAAATGGATGGAGCACTGGATTCTACAAAACAAGTTGGAGTATAACAGGAGAGCGGTGTGCGAATCAATCAAGGAGATTTTTCATACAGGGAAGTTGTTTAACAAAATAAACTCAACTACTATATGCCTTATTCCTTAAGTAATGCATCCTACAAAAATAGTTGAATATAGGCCAATTACGTGTTGTAATGTCATTTACAAAATATTTACTGAGATCTTAGGAAATAAATTGAAAAACATGCTTCCTAACATTATCCTCCCTAGCCAATCAGCCTTTGTACAAGGAAGAGACATTTACCAGAGCGTCTTTCTAGCCTAGAACCTAGAAATTTGTGTGAGGGTATAGTAGGAGGAATATCTCTCCTAGAGGTATGCTTAAGATTGATTTACAGAAAGCTTATGATACTATCAACTAGAAATTTATTGAAAGTGTGCTATATAGCTATAATTGTGAACCTGATTTTGTTAAGCTAATCATGCTAAGGGTTACATGTCCTATATTTTCTTTCTGAGTAAATGGAAGCCTGGTAGGCAACATGGAAGACAAGTGAGGTTTAAGACAGGGTAACCCCCTGTCACCATACTTACTTGTTATATATACATGGATTACTTGGCTATCACCATACTTACTTGTTATATATACATGGATTACTTGGCTAGATTAATGGAAAATATGATTGATAACCATAAAACTTTCATTATTATCCTAAATGTGGTAAATTTTACCATATGGCCTTTGCTGATGATTTGTTATTATTTTGCAGAGGAAATATGGATTCAATGGATATTCTGAAGAAGACCATCCAGGAGTTTTTTGACATGTCAGGATTAAAGATATGTGTTGCAAAACACAACATTTTCTTAGTAGGTAGTTTGACAATATCTCGTGTATATAGAATGGGATTGGTTACAAGTATGATACAACGAGTCTTTCGCTAAACTAGACCTACTCAAACTGTACTAGTCTCGGGTAGGCTTGGTCTGGAACACCTCGAACTAACATGAGATGCAATGGAGAATGTTAGAAGTATATCGGAGATGACATCGAAGATTATGTCGGGGATGACATCAGATCTTCTATGTTGAAAGTGATCTCCTACTTATGTCGAGGATGACGTCGGTGATATATATTGGGTATTATGTCGAATACTATATCGGATGAGGCTCGATATAGGCATACAATAATTACAGATAATTAAAGCTTACTTTGATTACCGGGAAATGAGTATTTATAGGCATTGGGGTGCAGGGACCACTCACGTGATACACACATGAGATGTACTATATCGAAGATGATATTCGATATGTACGTCAGGAATGATCTCCAATATAGTCAAAATTTGGGCCTCGCCCATGGCAGGCCCAATACGGGAAATACTCATATCATGTAGTCCCCCAATTTGTGAATTATTATCTTAGGATAATAATTTGCAAATTAAATTTAAGTTTTTGGATTACCAGTACCTCTCCTCCCGCCAGTTCAAATGACGGAAATCTGATACGGGAATGTCATTGTGTCTTGAAGGAATGTTGGTGGACCCCCCAATGCAATTCGCGGACTTCATAGGTACGCATTTGAATTCCTGTTTTTTAATCATTTTAATTTTATGTCGAATTTCCCTCGACATAAATGTTCAATTTAATGTTCGATATAAGGTTGCCATAAATGCATGCCTGATACCCGATATCTATAAATATTGGGCTGTGAGGAGAGAAGAGATCATTTTGTCTTCTAGCGAAATTCGTTGTCTCCTGCACTGAGGTATGTCTTGGATTTTCGTCATTATTTTTGATATAATTTTCGACATGTTTTCTATATAATTTTTCGATATATACTCGATTTATCTCCAACATGTTTTTCAACATAGTAGTTTTAATCTTAATTGTGATTTTTCAGGTTGTTAGTTTCGAGTTTTGTCATTTAGCCTTTCCAGAGATTTTTTACTCTTTCTCTTTACTCATCACTCTCAAGGCGAGCGAGAATGATTTTAACTTCACCGGTCTGGATTCTCAAAATGCGGAGGCTGGAGGCTCCGGAACTACTTTCACCGATACCGATATTTTTGGTACAAATGAGTTGGTTGGGGATTACGTCAGTGATGGCGTAGATGAGGATGCCAACGAGGCTCCAAGGACTCAAAACGTGGAATATGATGAATGGGGTTTGCCCATATCCCCCGAAGTGAAGAAATTCAAGACGATCGTCAGTAGGGGTGCACATCGGCCGGTTCGGTTCGGTCACCGACCGGACCAATAAACCGAACTAGGCCTTTTTGATAGACCGAAACCGAACCGTATAGAATTCGGTTCGGTTCGGTTAAAACCGGTTCCGAACCGGTTCGATTCGGTTCGGTTTTCGGTTCGATCGAAGTTTTTTTTTTTTTTTTTTTTTTTTTTTTTTTTACTTTTAGCTACCTTTTTATCTAGGAAAAGAAAATAAAATTATTGTTTTAACCTCTTTATTCAATATTGTTGTACAATGTATAATATTGACCTCTATAATATTCAATAATATCCATTATTCTTATTTTTAATAATTTTAATGTTAATGTTTATTGTTTTAACCTCTTTATTCAATATTGTTGTACAAAGTATAATATTGATTACTGACCCCTATAATATTCAATATTATATCCATTATTCTTTTTTTATTTTTACTAACTTTGAACAAACTACTTAGCTACCATTTTCCTAAAAAAGAAAAAAAAAATCAATGTTTTAACCTCTTTATTCAATATTATTGTACAAAGTATAATATTGACCCCCAAATATATAATACGTCCCCAAAATTACAACACACCGTAAACTATAAACAAAAACAAATGATAAAAACTATTAAGAATTTATTTTTGTCCATTTATTTGTCATAACATGAGTCATGAAAGCTTGTGTATTTGTTTAACAAGAAGACAAATTATTGCTTAAAAGATTTTTTTTAACAAGAATCCAATAATCTTCAATAAATACTTATCTAGTTATTTAGTTATTTTTTTTATATATAATTATAATGTTAATGTGTTGTTGAAATAATCCTACTAACAAACCATAAACAAAGGAACAAACCATAACAAAATTGCATAAACATTAAACACCTACTAAGTACTAACAAATATTAATCCATAGCCAAAGTAACAAAGTAGCAAACCATTTTTAAAAAAATATAATTCGGTTTTCGGTTCGGTTTTCGGTTTTTCGGTTCGGTTCACCGAAAAAACCGAAAACCGAAAATGTGCAAATTGGCCGACCGAACCCGAACCGTGTACAAAACGGTCCGATTTCGGTTTGGCCGGTCCGGTTCGGTTCTGGTCGGTTCGGCCGAACCGACCGGAATTTGCACACCCCTAATCGTCAGTATGAGGATATGGTGTCCCATGTCCCTCATCACCCTGGTTTTTACTCCATGAAGTATCATATAGATGCGGGATATAAGATCGGGTTTCCTGAACAGAATGAGAGAATGTACACGCCGCTGTGGGTTTGTATCACTATGCATGCAAAGCACTTTTCCTACGGCCCGCGATTCCCCATTGATCCTACTGCCACCGCTATTTTGGAAAGTAATAGGGTTTACCTTGGGCAGCTGTCGCCCTACTTCCTTGGGTGTATCATAGTCTTTGTTTGTATTATGAAAGCCCTTGGTATGCCTCACGGGTTAAATGAATTTTGGAGTCTCTTCACCTTTATCGCTAATCAGAAGGGTGGTGACAAGGGTTTTTTCTTTGTGCGATCACAACATGGACGCAAATTCTTGCATGACAACCAATCTATCTATGACTTCGGGAATAAGAATGAATATTTCTATTTAGAGGAGAAGACAACCATGGAGTTTGATAATCTTCCTCAATAATGGTCTACCGTAGAGAAATATTCAAGGCCCACTGGTATTGGTTGTCCCTAATGGATGGCGGATTTTCTCGGTAAGTTGTTGATCCATCCGTACGACCTCATCATGCTTTGTGACGAAGATGTGCTTAGTGCAATCGGTCTTTCTCCGATGCCCTATCGAGGTCCTTTCGACCTTGGTAAGGTTCTTTCTCATCGTTAGTGGGTAGTTCCATTTTGTGTTTTATTTTGATGACATTGCTCTTATTTGTCTGTAGCTTCCCTTGTGATGCATCAAAGATTGGACATGATTGCGCAACGCAACACTGTCCCGAGGATAGAGGTCGGGTGTAATGTAACGCTTGCGGAAGTTCATAAGAAATGTGGGCGAGAGGGTCATCGCCTTAAGGAAAAATTGAGTCGGTCCTCGCAGAATGGAGAGGCCGCAACAAGTGCGGTTCCGGGTGGCAACTTGCCCACGAAAGGTAGGACTGGTGTAGGTTCGAGTAGAAGCCAAGCTCCGGGATCTTCTGGAGCTAATGCATCACGCCATAAGAGGAAACAGAGTGAAGGCAAAAGTTCTACCGTTGGTCAAGGTGCTTTATTCCAATATGTAAGTGTGCTATCCTCCCTTTTCGCATAATTATATGGATGTGCTTATTGAAGGTACATCTTCGGTTTTCTTAAAGTATTCAGGTGTTTTTTTTTTAGGTCAAAAAATTTCTCGTCGGTTTTATGAAGACGGCGAGTAAGAATAATGTTGCACAAGTGGAACTTATCTCTGAAGCTATTGCTCTGCTTGAGAGCCTACCTAATTATGATCCAACCGTGTCTGCTAAATTAGCGGCCGAACGGGATGAGGCCATGAGCGTTCTTAGTGCCAATGAAGTGAATGTGAACGATCTCCTAACTCAGAATCGGGAGTGAGAGGCCACTCTCGATCAAGCCAACCTATCTCTCTCTATAGAGGGGGTGCGACGGGAGAATGCCAAGGCAAAACTCGTTCGGGTGCGAGAACAGTTGGCCCTTGCTGAGAGGGCTAATAGATGCAAGGTTCTCACTCCTGAGCAAAGAGTTGGCGATGCTAGAGCCTTCCTTTTGAGTGAGACTTTTAAGGAAATATGCGCCGAACGTTGAGCACAGGAACATGAGGAACCTAAAGAATCGATTATCGGTCAGATCCATCTTCTTGATGGTTTCAACGATAACTTCAACCCGAGCCCTTTAAATCCCTTATTGGACCCCGATGGGAAGCTGCAGGAGGACTCCGATGTTGAGGTTGATTATGATCCTGTAGAAGAGTCTCATGCTGATCCATACCAAGGGTGCTTCTAAATACCCCGGTTAAGGGTCTGTCGTGTATTGTATTTTTGCTTTCTTGTCTTAGACAATTATGTATGGTGCCCTTTGGGCATATGTAGCTATTAAGCTTGTTTTGAAATGGAAATACTTTTTCTTTAAGATTTAATTGTATCGCTGATTTGTGTTGTTCTTGCTTTAAGATAATGTTGCTTATTGACTGTCCGTGGCTGGGCGGAGCTCTATTCTTACAATGTGCTTACCTCCTTATCTGGGTCGAGAGTGGCTACTTTGCGTGTCGGGTTTGCTCCTGACATCTGTGTTTTCTCTCTGTATACTCGGTTGTCCCCTTCTATCTCGGAGGATAGAGGAGTTATCACATGGCATTTGTAATATTTTTGTATGCCGGGTTGTCTCCTCCCTATCTCGGTGGATATGAGAGTTTTCCCATGTCATTTGTAGTCTTTTTGTACGTCGGGTTGTCTCCTCCCTATCTCGATGGATAGGGAAGTTATCCCATGGCATTTGTAGTCTTTTTGTATACCGGGTTGTCTCCTCCCTATCTCGGTGGATATGGGAGTTATTCCATGGCATTTGTAGATAGTGGACTCTGCCTGGACTTTTTGGAATGCGCTGAACTCCATTTCCTGTTGTTTAAGCAAGATAACATAATAATTCCATGTCAGAGATAGTTAGAAGATGAAATCCACACTTCGTATTATATCCCCGTAGGCGGAGAATATCATTCCTTGTTATTGACACGGACCTATTTGTGCCTGCCTTATCTAGGTGAAACACGTATATTTGCAAAGAAGAGGATGATAAAACATCTTAGAATAAATGTGTGCTTGTCTGCACATCTCATGTAATCCCTTAAAATGGGATGTACCTGCAGCAAATCACGAATACATAGTGCAATCGAATGTATCGATTGGAGTGAAATGAGTTAATAATGGATAACGTCAAAGGCTAGGTAAATCGTAACCCGCCTACATATCCCATTTGCGAGGGAATTAGACCGGCGTAGTTCTCCATGTTTTAGTTATAGTCCAGCCCAACGATGAGGCAATTTAGGGAAATTATAAATTGTTCAACATTACAAAAAATGAAAAAAGTTCAGGCGATCCTCAGATGTTGGTCACTCCACCACTTGATGGTTGTCATTTGGATTTGCCGCATGTCTTCCAGCCTCTCTGATCCTTGGGAGTGTGGGGGAAATTATGTAGCAAAGCAATCCCTCCTCATGATTGGCGATGACCTCCCCTACGCCTCTAGCTATCGGGAACATCATTTTCTGGTGGTATGTGGATACCATTACATGGATGGCATTGAGAGCAGACCTTCCTATTATGATGTTTTAGGCGAAAGGGTGATCAACAATTGTGTATTGGACGTTGATGGTTCTCATGTGTGGTTCTTCTCCAAATGACGTTGGCAGGTTCACGTGTCCCAATGGTATCCCCTCGACACCCCTGAAGCCAATCAAAGGGGTGCGAATTTGCTCCACTACAGGGTGGCCCAACACCATATTATCCATAGCATGTGCGAATATCACGTTCGTGGAACTTCCGTTGTCTATCTACACCTTGCAAACACCATAGGTTTGGTGCATCAGTGCCACACCAAATTGGACCCCGGTCTAGTCCCATGATCGACGTGGCCTGTGGCACATCGAGTTTTGATCGATGCGGTTTTATTCGACGTGGTTCTTGGAAATGCGTCAAAGTATATTGCATTTTAAAGGTGGAAAAATTATGGCACACCAAGAATCATGCCCATTTGATCAATGGGGCATTGACATAGTCGGAACCTTTCGACCGTCGAAGAGACAAAAGAGATTTCTTGTTGTCGCAGTCGAATACTTCACCACATGGGCCGAAGTTCAAGAACTGTCCTCCATTATAGAGCGTAACATCATTGAATTTATTTGGCAACAGATCATTTGTCATTTTGGAATATCACGAGTACTCATATCAATTAACGGCACATAGTTTGCAGGACAGAACGTCCGGGCATGGTGCAAAGATTTGGGTTCACTCAACATTTCATGGCAATCTATCATCCACAATCAAATGGTCAGGTAGAAAATACAAACTAGACCTATGTGGAATACCTTGAGAAGAGAATGCACGAACTCAAGGAATTTTCGGTGGAAGCTCTGTCAGGAATACTCTGGGCATACCGCACAACCCCGAGAACATCCACCGGCCAAACACTGTTTCTACTAGTTTACGGTTTAGAAGCAGTTATACTTGTGGAAATATTTATGCCAACACAGCACATACTCAATTACAACCAAGAAGAAGCGGCATGAATGCGCTTCGAGGACTTGTAATCCATAGACTCTACCCGTGACAAGGCATACGAGCGTAATCAATCCTACAAGACAATGATGGCTAAGTATTACGACAAATACGTCTATTTCAGATAGTTCCAAGTGGGGGACTTAGTCCTGAGAAAAAATTAGACCTAGAAGCATGTTGGGAAACTCCAACTACATTGGGAATGACTTTACAAGGTCACCCTAGCTAGCTCCAAAGGCTACTACTATTTGCAGGAGATGGACGGTCGCGATATCGCACGTCCTTGGAATGTCTAGAACCTCCAAAAATTCTATGCCTATAAACGACATCCAAAACTCTTTGTAGCTCGTTGCAGTTTTTACCTATTTCCATGAGTCAGATGTAATAAAATAAATGAACTACGAATTCTTGATTCCCGAGTTTACTTGGGATGCATAAAAAAATGGTCAAAAGGCAAGAGTAGTCTAAAAAGTAAGCAATTTTTTTTTTGTTTATCTCTACTATGAATAGGTTTCCTGCCTGCGCTTCAACTTAGTCTTCCCGAAGATAAGAGGAAGTAGCACAACGCAACCTAAGAGCTTAATTCTGTTTTTCAAGGAAAAACGAAAGGAGTACCATCCTGTAGTTGGTTCCACTCCTCACTCAACTTGACGCAAGATCCCAAATTCCGTTTTTCAAGGAAGAAATGAAGGAGTAGCACCCTGTAGCTGGGTCACCACACTCAACTTGATGCAAGCGCCCAAGACATTTTTTAAGGGAAAATGAAGGAGTAGCACCCCATAATCGGTTCACCTCCACATTCAACGATAAGTCAATGTCAAAAACATTCAAGGATAAGCAAAGAAAAAAGTCAAAGTAATACTTATTCAACAAATAAGACTAATATGAAGAAACATGCTATGCGCATAACCTCCATCAACAAGTCAATATGAGCATAACATAGTAAGTCTCAAATCCTATTACTACTAACGACAACTACTAAAGCACAATGACAAGTGCAAACAAAACATAACTCCATACATCGGCGGAAAATCTCAAATGGTACCAACACCCAACATCCGTAAAGTACAAAAATAAGAATAGTACGGATAAGATGGCACAAACGCCAAAACTAAGCCAACATGGCTGAATAAGTGAACCTGCTTAAATCCTCAAACTATAGGCTTAATCACGACTTCCGACTACACTAGAACTGGTCGTCAGGCCTGCTGCTCTAATTACTGCATCTGCCTCCTTCACAAATATAGGAGTGTGCATTATTCCATAAAAGTTATCTCAGGAACGGACACCATCAGCAACCAACCCGCTGAAATCTGCAACTCAAATGCGTTCAGTCTGGCAAAACCTGAATCAAATAAAATGTCTACATGTATAATTTGTACATTCGAGGTAGAACGATTTAGTCGTGCAAAAAATACCTCTGGAGTACCAAGTACAGCAGCGAGAGCCATCCAAAAGCTCAAAAGCAACATAAGATGTGACATCTTCCTCACGCATAACCTCTACATCCTCAACAATTGCAGGCTGAATCTCCTCCACTATAGCATCCTCTACCACCTCGTCTTTCACGAGCGGATCAATGTAACAAAGCCAAAGGCTATGCCGACTCTTCAGACTGGTAAAAGAATTCGTACCCTCCATGATAGGATAATCATTGGCCTCCTCTTCAGGACGAGGTGCCACGTGATCCTCATCCAACAATCTACACCCAAAAAAGTATCTGGTGGGATCAAAATTCATGCCCATCTCATCATAATAGATGATACCAGTCATAAACTCCTTGTATCCATTACCATTATTAATGATGCCACTAGCGCATGCAATATGTTTCCAAGTATCAGACACCAGGAAAAAAGGCACTAACCACATTGACCTTACGGTCATTATCCAAAGGTTTTTTTTCAAGAAAAGCGTAGTACAAATAAGTATCTTCATGAAAGATAACAACAATAAATAGTAACCATTCTATTAAGAGTTCTCACAAAGGGAAAATCTTACCGCATACTTTCCTTGCTTGAAAGCTTCGGCTTGAGCCTTCTTGGCCACCTCTAGCTCGCGCTTTAACCTACTAATGGTAGCATCACGCTCCTCCAAGGCCATGCCCCTAGACTCCGAAATAGAATGAGCTCCTATTAGCTCCTCTTCCAATGAAACCTTCTCCTTGTTTTCCACGCCTAAAAGCTTCTCTAACATAAGAGACTTCGCTTCTTCTTCGACCAAGCGCTCTTCCGTAGCCTAGATCTTCTTCTCATGATTAGTAATGTTCTGATCAACCCGTCTAGCGGCAGCATGCTCCATCTCCATTAACTTATCATTAGCCTCTTGTCTTGTAAGCAGACGATCATGCTCATTGATAAGCACCCTTGAACATAAAATAGTCTGAAAATGCCCAAAAACCACAAGTAAGGTCCAAAAACCTAACCAAACAACCAATCTTGTAATCCCATTAAATTGGGGTAGGCTATATGAACCATCAATGAATCACGTCGATTCGTAAACATGAATCTTTTGCCTTCATACGTTTTGGTTGATGAGCATGTCTTCACTTAAATCTTTTAGCTTCATGTCGTTCCGTATGACCTCCATCCACGTTTTTTCAGTCTTCCACGAGCTCTAGCTGTTTGTCCCAAGTCGAGACCTCCATCCAAACAGGTAAGGCCATGTTCACTAAATAGGGTACCATAAATAAGGGAGACATAGTCAAGTTACTTACCAATGTCTGGCTATGCCAAACAAACCGCCTCAGCCCCTCTCTTCCACCGATTTGCTAGATCACCTCTTTGTCATTCACTGTCGATTTGATGCTCCTAACTAACCCCAAATCTTAAGAATGAACTAGCTCTTCATTAGGGGCCTAACGTCGTGCTCAAATGCGCTATGCTATTCGGTGATAAATTGGGATCTACGACAAGGTAATCTGAGGTTTTTCAACCGTTATTGCAAATACGCCGCGCTACAACATTAAGAGCCTCAGAAGGCTCAACACCAACCCTATTCTTCTTCATGGGCCCCTTCGACTCTTTGTTTTTCATTTCCTTAGCTTTCTCCTTGGCTTTGGGCTTGGCCCAAACAACAACATCGTTAGCCAGTTTCTTGGCTAATCGTTAGCAAACTCAATGCTACCGCGAGAAGATTCTTCTTCCATACTGCCTTTATCCCGCTCACGATATGCACCAACTGCACTACCTAACTCAACCTCAGGTCTAGGCGGTAATGCCTCTATCTCTCCCGGCTCAAGAGCCTCATCATCAACACTAATCACCGTGGGTAGGTCCGCAATAACATGATGAACCCTCTCCTCAACCACATCCCTAAGGGGGTGAACTACCACTAGAACCCCGCTCCACAACTGAAGAAATCCTACCCTCGACGGGAACATCCCTCATATCCTCATCAGAGGCAATAAAAGCACCACGACCACCAGGGTTTCCTCTACCTTTGCAATGAGAAGGCGCATAGCCAACGAATAACATATTCTGTGCAGACGCCATGCACATCACCTCAGATCTGTCTCTCACCATGTCAGTTACAAATGACAACATAGACCAGATGAGAAAGCATGCCCACACACGACAAAAACTGATGTGGCACGTTAAACTTTAAGCCACACTGGGATCCGATCTGGTTTGGGCAGGTGCACCGTCCCTATGGTACACCTCTTTCTCTTCCTCACCTTTACGGTGTGTGGGCATGCTCTCTCATGTCTTACCCTTCCTCATTTTCTATAAATACCCTCTCACTTCTTAATTTGAGGGGTTGGACACTTGGAGGGTAGCTCACATTGGAGCTTGAAGCTTGGATGCTCTGACTTTTCTCTAGAATTCTAGTGAGAAAAAGCACGTCAAGCATTCCACGTCAAACACTTTTAGCACGTCAAGTATTTCAGGTCAACACATTTGGCTCATCACCCGAGGCATATCAACATATTTTGCACGTCAACTGTGGCACATCAACCGATTACACGTCAATCGTTTACACGTTAATCATTTCCATGTCAACACTTTTGGCATTCCAACAATTCCACGTCAACCAAAACACTTATTGTATTTTCTCCTATACTTTTCCATAGACATTCAAATGTCAATAATTGGAATTAAGTATGATAAACCTTTGACCCGAGATTTGACCACTTCATGGTGCGAATCGCCCAAGGTCCCAATCTTGAGCCTTTTGGCTTGATGAATTGCAACGCCGTTAGGATGCCCAAATGATCTCTAATCTTGACAACACCCAACAAGGGTCAATACTTAGGCCACCTAGGCCTCGATTACGATACATACATCCTCAGGGATAGTCCTAATCGAGCCTGAGGGCCAATACAATGCATACAACTGTTAAACTCCCAACTACATCTGACTTGATTCTTTCTTCTCAAAGAGATACGTAGATACGTAGGCATCTCGACCCCGCCTTGAGCCCAGTCACAAGAATACAACACCCGTATCCTTCCTTAGAATATGTTACTTTCTAATATAAACTATTTACTTCTAACCATTATGTCTTTAATGCAGGTTTACATCAAACTAAAAGCTCTTATTCTGTTGCCTATAAGGGGCAAGAGAGTCTGGTGGGGAGGTAATCTCGAGACTAGTGAAATCACCCCGCGCCACACCCCAAGTCCATCAAGAGACATCGATATTTATCTCACTTTGTCCTCGCCTTGCTAAAGAGCTCCCTTGTTTGTTCGAGGCGAAAAAGCAAGCTTTCCAACAATTCTTCCACCCAAGTGGACCATTCCTGCATCCACTTCAGATTATTTTCCAACATCTCCATGCTTCCATTTTAGTTCGAGACATAGGCCGCTCGTAGTGCCTCCACCTCCACTTCCCTCTGCCCTAGCTGACCGCATGTCTCTTCTAATGCTGATTCTAGTCTTAAACACCACATACATAGGTATGATACATCAAAATGGGCCACTTCATAGCGCTCCCCCATGGTTTCCACCAGAAGTGACATCTGAAAACAATTGATGACCATAAGGAACCAATTCATAGTGCTCGTTGTTCATCTTATGCAACTGCCTCCCATCAACTAAGGCCTTTTACCTTTCCTCCTCCACCACTTCAATCATTAGCTGCAGCTCCTGGATGCATGGCCTCACTCCTTAACAGCTTGAACGGCCTCCAACCATCGCTCATCCACTGCGGTATATGCCTGTCCCAATGCTCCAAATTAACACCCTTGGGGAATAAAACGCTTCCCTTGCCCCCATAACATGTAATTTTGGTCCATGAGCCTCACACCTCTTTCATTTTCACTGACACCTAGCACGCGAAAGAAAAATACTTAAAAAATAAAATTACAAAGCAAACACTCCCCATACGAGACCTTAAGCCGTGAGTACAATAAAAATATACCAGAAAAGGTTATTACCTTCTCGAAAGCCAGTCTCGAGCGACGCCAAAGCTCCTCCACCCCAAAGACGCACGCTGGAGTTAACCCGGGGAAGCATCCAAATTCCTGTATTCACCACCAAAAAATCTCTCTTCTTATAAAAGAAGCCAAGTTCTTCCCCTCGAGGAACTCTGGTGTAAAGAGTATCAAAAATGCCCTCAGAGTTTATCACGTTTGCCAAAGCGTCCAAATCTGACGATAAGGGTTTCTATCGCTACATATATGAGATCCCCCAAGGTGCTCCTATTGGGCGAACATAAAATTAACGAGCGCTCCATTCCCAAAAGACGAGGAGATGTTGTTCAAGAAGCAAAAGATGGTGTTCCTCGGGGTAAAGTAATAAAAAGGGAGACCGACAAGGGATATACTTACCCCGTACACAACCAAGAACTGATCAACCAAGAAGAGAACCCCCTTTGTCAGGCACATGAACACAATACAAGCCAAACAGATATACCCGTTTCGCATCACTTGACTCAAAGACAACCCACACGCGCAAAAGAAAGAGGGTATTAGGGCTCATAGTCCAGCCTTCATTTGCTCTACATAAATGGTAATATGGCCCGTCGGGGGGTTGTTAGCCTGCTCCACAGGAAGAGGGATACAAATTTTGACCGCATAAGTATTCACAAGAAATTCCCTAAGCTTATGCCCCACATAGCTTTCATAAGCAATCGAAGGGATATTACCCACCGGAACATGTTTGGGTTCCGCTTTCGCTACCTTTTTCCTTCTGGAAGATGATCCCCAACGCCACCCTTTACTTAATACCCCTTCTGCAACCCTCGACAAAACATTCGCGTGAACCAGATGAGTCCATGTGCTCGCCGGAACGAGGTCTACCTCCTTAGAAGGAGGAGCAACAACATTAGGAACATTTGAATACAGGTTCTTCTTAAAATGAAAGGAGAAAAAATTGCTAAAAAAAGACGAGGAAAGAATTGCTCAAGAAACTTGGAGAAGAAGGAGAGTTAATCGCTATAAGTTTTGAGATGTGAGAAAATTTAGGTTAAGGCCCCCTTTATATAGAGGGCCAAAAAGTGCTATTTAATTCTCGCCCAAAACAGTCGGCTTTGGAAATGGCACATGGAGAGACTGATTGAAACCCAAAAGTCACACGACCCCATCTGTTTTATTTACGAAGTTACTTCATTTCTAGTAAGCTCCAAATGGGCATTTTAACCGTTGTATTATTTCCCCGTCTTTTTATTTATGATCAAGCACACATAAGGAATACTCTGATCACAATAGTTTTTCTTGAGCTAGATTTTTTTATATGACTTCATCCACTTTTATATTTTTATTTATCTTAAATACATATTTAATAGTTTAAGTATCAGAGTATTATTCGTATGATACTATTAAATAATTAGACTTAGAAAAACTTAATGTGATTTGCGCTGGTTTGGTGAACAAGGAGTATAAATCAAAATCAAACCATGTATGGTTTTGGTGATTATCAAACCATACATCAAACTGAGGATTCAAATAATAAATTGAATGTCGCGCAGATTACTAGCTAATTTGGTTGATTTTGAAATTAATGCCCACCCCTAGCAGCTTTGCAAATATTAAGAGTGATGGATAAAAACAAATTGAACTCTTGAAAGAAATTGGGAAGATAAGAATAGACGTTTTCAATCTGCGAGTTTTAAAAGAAGTTAGGGGGGAGGAGGGTCTATTTATATATTTCGAAAGCTGCATTGGACTTGACTCAGACTAACAAGTATGTTCCACATCACAAGATTTTCGCGGAAATTGGCACTTTTTCACGCGTTGACGTGACGATCCGCTGTTGACGGGGTGTTTGATGACTCCATGCCGACTACACAAATTTTCGCTTACTAGACACACACTGACTCAATAGAGACTTATAACTAATCACATGTCTTGTTATTTTATTGGTTACAAATTAATTTTAAAAATTTGGTTAATTTTTTTTTTTAAAAGAATAATATTTCATAGGAAAATCCCAAATTCGAGCCACGCTCAAGCCCATGATCTCAACCCCGACTCGAATCTAGCAAGCCTACTGAACAACGACATAACGCGCATGTGGGTTATATGGTATGCCCATATCATCTATGTATTCCTATTTTTAAAGACATGTGGTACCTTAAGGAATACGAATCTTTGTTCCAAAGCAAGTAACAAATAAGGTGAAAGATTTAACTTGAATTTTTAATGTGGGATGATGACTTTTCATCTTTTTTTTATTCAAGATATTTCATTCATCCGAAATGAATTTTGAGTAATTATATACACTATTCATCCACAAGAAACGTATTTATTTAATGGAAGATATTTAAATAAATTGTCAACTCATTGAAAAAATCAATTGTTCTCAACACATAATTTAGACACTACGTTTATTTTTATCTTTGAAATTGACAAAATAATAATAAAATAATGTGTTATGACTTGGAATAGCAATTAAAAAATAGAACACACCTGAGATATATTTGCTTACCTAAAAGGATTTATAATCCCTAGTAAAACGTACTCATGTATGGCTACACAAATCATGCTCAGATCAAATAATTTAGTGCTTCATTTTCTTTAATGAAGTTTTATTCCATACTACGCAAAGGAGTTTCAATAAACATACAAACTCAGATCAAATAATTTAGTGCTTCATTTTCTTTAATGAAGTTTTATTCCATACTACGCAAAGTAGTTTCAATAAACATACAAAAAGTTCGAATATATCTGACATTCGAAGTCGAAAGCTACCCAGTTTTTTATTTTTTTTAATTTCAAAACAAAAGCAATACTTTCATTGCCATATGTGTGGAAAATACAGTTAGTACAAATAGAAAGATAAGATGCAGGTCTGAATTATACAGTTAGAAAGAATTATGAGTGGGGCCTTCAATTGAAAGAAGTACTGGTGCACTAAGAGACAAATTGAAGAATAGCGTAGGGCCGATCACGTGTAACCAATGACCTCTCCACTCGTATCACTACAAAAAGGAATTAAAATTTAAAAGCCTACTTATTTGATGCTCGATCGTATTAGCGACATAGCTACTTATTTGATTATTTCCATCAGATTTGCAGCCACCATTCACCAACATGCCTTTACCTTTACACTGAAAGAGATATGATATATATAGTGGCCTAAGATCACTTTGTATTCTTTTTTAAATGTTAAATTTTGACTAGTCTCGTACTCTCGTTGTAGAAGCATTGAGATTAATCTTTGTAAAATCTTAGTATATGTAATACTTTGTAAATGTGTCCAGTTGCACTTAGCAATAGTTGCAACTGTACACTTAAGTATAACAGAAGATAGTTCTTTAACGTTTGAAAATAGTTTTGCTGTTGCAATTGTGAAAAACAGTAAAAAACACAAAAGGTTTTTAACGTGATTCGGTCCAAATGGTCCTAGTCCACGGGGTTTTCACCCAAGGTTTGACTCAAACTGTTTCCTACTTAAGAATTACAATGAAGGATTTAGATCAACTCATATACTAGACTCCCTCTAACATATGCAGTTGCAACACCTAACCCTTAACTTGTTTTCAGAAACACGTTTGAATCGAAGACACACTAAGCTATTCCAGAGACTCTCTAACTTAATGCTCTTCTCAAATAACTCGATACAAGACAGACTACTTAATATCCTTTTTCAAAGTGTCCCTTAATTTGTCTCAAGTCTTCTCCTTATATAGGCATGTGCTGAATCTTCAGAATATCCTTTGTTGCAATCCACATAATATCTTCTTGCCTTGTAAGATAAGCACGCCAGAATTCTGTTGCAATCCAATAGTATCTTTTTGCCTTATCCATCATATTCTACAAGATCTCGTTAGATATTGAAGTTAATCCGTCAATGCACTATGTCTATATTCATAATAAGGAGATAATGAATATAAATCTATCTTAGATGAAATAATATCTTCCGATTAGAAGGAAATATTCTCAAGATAATTATTAACTTAGATTTATCTTAACCTAATGATTAATCAAAACAATATCAATAATTAGTCGTGGGCCGATCAGGTCAGGGCCCAGATTGTGTGTAACACACGGCCCTAACAATCTCCCCCTTTGATTTGTTTTGTCAAAATCATTTACCAATCTGCACAAAAGGTTAGAATGCAAAGGTTAGGTTTACCAATAGGGTTTAGATAAAAGAGTGCGGATCAGAAGTACGAAAACATTTAGCGGTTGCAACAGCGATGCAACCATCCGTCAAAACGATAATTAAGTGTTCAAAATAAAAGGCAACTCCCCCTAACACGCAACTCCCCCTAAGTAGATCTCCCCCTTTTTGAAACACAAATCAAGGGGTGCGAGCACCAGCAAGGTCCAGCAGGCGATCGAGCTTGGAAGCTTGGAGGGCCAGAGAGGTGCGAAGCTCTTCATGGGACTGGGTGAGGTAATCAACCAGGCCGTTCAGTCGCGAGAGTTCCATATGAACTCCTTCAAGGCTGGCCGATGCGTCTGGAATGGAGCCTGCGTTGGTCTTGGAGGAGGAGCCAGTTGCAACTGGGGATGGTGGTGGCTTGTTCAGGATCTTCGTACTGGCACGCATTGCCTGGACCTCCGTAAGTTCTTCCTCGGTCACCTTTAAGGCTGGGAACCTTGCTGTGAGTAGCCTGTAGATGAGCGAGGGAAAGCCCAGCGAAAGGTGCACATTCGAAAAGGCTTCTATGTAGATGCGCTCAAACACAAGTTTGCCAAGATTGATGGCAACGCCGGTCCCAATTCGGTACAAGACACAAGCTACCTCTGTATGAACAGTAGAGGTTTGAGAGCAAGGTAACCAATGGCTAACAAGAACGCGGAAGAGTAAGTTGTACCTGGGGGTTAGATCGCTGGTGGAAAGGGGATCAGAGGGCCAAATTTTAACAGAGCCACCAGTGAGCTCGCTTGCAACTTTGTTCAAATTCTTTTCCAGGCGCAACTCAGACTGTGCACCAGTGTCCACAATGGGTACCTCCATTTCCTGAGATAGAAGTTCAGCAGTAAAAAGGCATACCTGACCACAGATAAAGATGACATGATGCTAAAGCGAACCCTCCGCATCAAGTTGTGTGGTGAGGTTCGCATAGAACTCCTGGACCAAGACTTTCCCATAGCTGTCAGTTTTCTGAGTTGCAGCTAGCCAACCTCGTTTTTTCAGCAGGGTAATGACATCAGATTTGGCATAGGACTTGAGGTCCAACGGGCGCTCTTCAACCAGTGGCCGTTTGCGAATTGCCAGAAACTTGTCTTGAGCCTCTGTGGTGTAGAAGCGCTCAGACTGGGCGCGAGCAGATTTCAAGGCAGTGGCCACAGTTGCAACATCAGGGAGGACAAAGTGCGAGTCCAGAGCTGGGGGGTGTGCTTTCTTAGGCGGAGCAGTGGATTTAGCCCTCTTCTTGGGAGGCTCAGGTGCAGTTGCCACCTCATGTGCATCCTCGTCAGCAGATTCCTCCTCAGAGGTAGATTGTTCAGACAGTCTGTGCAAGCTGCGTAGACGGGGGGCTGACGGACTGGAATCTTGGTACGTTTTCTGGTTGTTACGCCAGAAGGAGGGGCAGCAGTGGGGACTTCCCGTTCTTCATCCAGCTTCGAGTGAGGTATGGTGGAGGGACCGACTTTGGATTTGTCCTTGGCCTGAGCAGAAGGCTGTGGTGGTGGTGGCGGAGTGGTCTCCTCAGCGGACGGAGATTCTGCTCCATCGCCGTCAGTCGCATTTGGTGCCTGGGGTGGCGACGGAGGAATCGAGTGCAGAGGTTCCATATCAACGGGTTCCTCGGAGAAGGCGGCGGCAGGCTTTCTGGAAGATCCACCCATCTGAAAAGAAAAAGCTAATCGAAAAGAGAGAGAAGGCGTGAGATCTGTGGAAAGAGGGTAAGGAGAGAAAGGAAGGGCAACCGAGTATATAATACGTATTGCTAAAACCCTAGAAATTTAGGAGGGAAAAAGCCCACCAAAACTTAATTAGCCCTAGATACACTTTTCACAAGATAAGAAATCATGTAAAATGGAAGAGATAGGGTTAAAACAAATTAAGATACGCATATGATACATATCCTAACAACCTGCCAAAAAAAAAAACTTGGACTCACAATGTGTCACCCAGTGAGGCCCAATCACGCGTAATTAGGGCTTCGGCATGTTAAGTAGAATTGAACACAGCAACACGAGAACCAAGGCAACCAACGGAGAAAATCCATCATTTTACCAAACTCATGCAGTTTCTCCAGGGAGTTTATTGAATGGTACTCAGTTGCAACTAAAGCAAGAAACTGTGAACAACTGGTAGCTTTCACACTGACACATTTGTGAGTAGGGGTGGGTAATCGAAGATTCGGTTAGGGTACCCGATTTTTCGGGTAGGGTACCCGTATTTTCGGGTAGGGTAAAACCCCTACCCGATACCCTAACAAAATTTGGGGTACCCGATCGGATTCGGGTACCCTATATTTCGGGTACCCCAAACTTCGGGTTTGGGGTACCCGAATAATTTCCAGTGGCCAAAAAAAGGGGATTTTTGTTAATCAAACTGGGCCTCAGGCAGGAAACTCTCGAAAATCAACACGCAAAAATATACCTGTTGTAACACGCTTCTTTTGGCCACCTGAAATTCCTCTTCTCATTGCATTTCCAACTATGGTGTCTTTGCACATATCAAGCCCCAATATCTAGAATTGTTGTAGGAATTTAGTACTTCCAAGCTTAACTACAAATTAAAATCATTTTTTCATTTAAAATTTGACCATTTTGTCTAATGATTCTATGGTCTTATTATTCTTACCCTTAAAGTGTAATCCGTAATAAGACTGCTCTCAAGTCCCGGCATTGCAGTTGCCTGACGTATCACAAGTTAAAATGAGACAATAATCAATAAATATATTTAGTAAAAAAATGATTTATAAGTTAAACTGTAGTTCTGTACACATGCAATTTATATATTACCTTCACGAAAAGATCAACTTCTGCTTCAGGAAATATGCCGGCTTCTCTCTCCTGTTTTCAATTCGAAAACAGGGGATTTTTTTTAAAATCCATGTTTTCGAATTGAAAACAGGGGATTTTGTTTCGTTATTCTTTGTTTTCGATTTTGAGAAGGAGAGGGAGAGTCGCCGCTGCCGCGGCGGCGCCGTTGTTGAGAGGGCGAGAGAGAGCGTCGCCGTCGGTGAGAGGGAGAGAGAGCGGGAGCTTCGTACTGTCGGTTGAAAGGGAGAGAGAGGAAGCTTGCGGGCGGCGCGGCGCGGAGGCGGAGGCGGCGAGGAGGCGGAGTCGGACGGGCGGCGCGGAGAGAGAGTGATGTGAGAATGAGTGAAAAATGAAAGAGAAATAGTGAACTGTGAGAGAGAGACAGTGAGTCTGAGTGAAAAAATGAAAGAAAGAGAAAGAAAAAGAAAAGGAAAGAAAGGGAAAAAAAGGCAAAAAAAAATATTTTTTTTTATTCGGGTATTCGGGTACCCTATTTTTTTCAAAATTCCTACCCGAACCCGTACCCGAAATACCCTATTCGGTTAGGGTACCCGAAAATTCGGGTACGGGTAGGGTATTAATACCCGAAATTCGGGTAATAACCGATCGGGGCGGTTAGGGTACCCGAATTTCGGGTTCAATGACCCACCCCTATTTGTGAGCAAGGTAGCTCTTTACAATGAGGAGTCGCGTGAGATAAGAATTGCTAGCTTTCACACTTGCTGCTTCTAGGCCAGGTAGCTTTTTCCAGTTGCAACTCGTGAAAAGCAATTTCTTTCTCCTTTTTTTGTTTTTTTTTTGTTTTTTTTTTAGTAAGAGTACAACAAACATGAGGAGACTGTCTAAGATCAGTAACAGGTCAGAAGATCAGGCACTGGTCATCCTCAGCTGCAACCGGGTTCCTGTTGCAATTCACATAAGGCAGAGCCCTAACGACTTGCGAAGGTGCTCAAAACGTGTCACATCCAGAGCTTTGGTAAAGATATCTGCAAGTTGAAGGTCAATGCACACATGTCGTAACTCAATACTTTTAGCCTCAACCAGTTCCCTAATATAATGATATCGAATATTAATGTGTTTAGTACGAGAATGTTGGACTGGATTTTTAGAGATGTTGATGGCACTTCTATTATCACAATAGAGAAGTATTACATTTTGCGAGATACCGTAATCTTGTAGCATTTGTTTCATCCAAACCAGTTGGGTGCAACTGCTCCCAGTAGCAATGTATTCGGCTTCAGCTGTAGACAAGGTGATTGAGCGTTGCTTCTTGCTAAACCAGGACACAAGATTTGCTCCTAGGTAAAAACATCATCCTGTGGTACTCTTCCGATCATCAGCACATCCTGCCGAATCTGCATCACTATATCCTGCAAGAGACAGGTTATCATTGAAGTTGTAACTGAGACCAAAATCTATTGTACCAGAGATGTAACGTATAATTCGCTTGACAACCTTGAGATGAGATTCTTTCGGGTTGGTCTGATATCGTGCACATACTCCAACACTGAAGCATATGTCAGGTCTGCTAGCAGTGAGGTACAGTAGGCTTCCTATCATGCTTCGGTAAAGACTGGGATCCACGGAGTTGCAACTGTCATCTTTGCTGAGGCGATCTGTCGATCCCATAGGAGTTTTCATAGGTTTGGCATGCTAAAGGCCAAAACGCTTGATGAGATTCTTGGCATACTCTGTCTGGGATATGAATATTCCATCATTTTGTTGCTTGACCTGTAAACCAAGAAAATAAGTTAGTTCACCAACCAAGCTCATTTCAAACTCATTTCTTATAACATAAATGAAGTGTTGCAACTCATCCTGAGATGTAAATCCAAACACGATATCATCTACATAAATTTGAGCAATAAGAATGTTAGTTCCAAAGTGTTTGTAGAACAAGGTTCTATCTACACTCCCTCTTGTGTATCCCTTGTCAAGGAGATGAACGGTGAGTCTTTCATACCATGCCTGTGGGGCTTGCTTTAAGCCATAAAGTGCTCTTTTTAATTTCAACACATGGTTGGGAAAATGTGGATCTGTGAACCCTTTAGGTTGTTCGATGAACACCTCTTCGTTTAAGTATCCATTCAGGAATGCACTCTTAACATCCATCTGGAAGAGTTTGAAGTGCAAACCACATGCAACTGCAAGTAGAAGACGAATGGACTCTAGTCTTGCAACTGGAGCAAATGTATCGTCATAGTCGACTCCTTCTACTTGTGTGTATCCCTGTGCAACTAGTCTGGCTTTGTTGCGCACTATATTTCCCAATTCGTCGATCTTGTTCTTGAATATCCATTTGGTACCAATGATGTTCACTTTGTCTAGTCGAGGGACAAGTGTCCATACATCATTTCTTTCAAATTGATTCAGTTCCTCTTGCATGGCTTCAATCCAAGCTTCTTCCAACAGTGCTTCCTTTACATTCTTGGGTTCAATCTTAGAAGTGTAACTCACAAAGCACACCATTTGGTCATATCTCTTTCGAGGGATGTCTCGCGTTCTTATCCCGTCACTTATGTCCCAGTGACAACTTCAGGTGGGTGGTTCCTCCTGATGTGTGGTGGTGCTTCCAGGTTCTCTGTTTGCACTACTACAGTGGGGGTTGTTTCTGTTGGAACTGTACCCGTCGGAATAACCTCAGGTTGCTGGTTGACTGTGTCAGTTGCAGCTGGTGGTGAAATTTTGTGGGGGCGGTGTGATTCCTCCTCATCATCAGCATCTGTTAATTCAGTGATCCGAGCTTCAGATGATGTAGTTGCAAAGTCCCTGTAATCGTCAAATTCAACATTAGATGACTCAACTACAGTTTGAGTGCGCATATTGAATACGCGATAAGCATGACTGTACCGTGAGTACCCAACAAAAATTCCTAGATCAGATTTTGATTGAAATTTTCCTCTAGGTTCCCTATCATTCAGAACGTAGCAAGCACAACCAAAAACATGAAAGTGTTGAACATTTGGTCTTTTATCTTTCCAGAGTTCATAGGAAGTTTTAGTTGTACCTGGGCGTAGGTAAACTCGGTTAGTGACATAGCATGCAGTGTTCACTGCCTTAGCCCAGAACTTGATGGCTAGTTTTTTTGAGTTCAGCATAACTCTTGCCATTTCAACTAGTGTCCTGTTCTTCCTTTCAACAACCCCATTTTGTTGTGGAGTGATGGGGGATGAGTATTCATGAAATATACCCTTATCAGAACAGAATTCAATGAAGCTTGAATTTTCAAACTCTCTACCATGATCACTTCGAATTCTTTTAACAGTTAGATCCTTTTCAGTTGCAACAGTGTTGCACAAGTTTTTAAAGAAAACAAAGGATTCATTTTTGTCTTTTAGAAATTCAACTCAGGTGTACCTTGAGAAATCATCAACGCATACAAAAATGTAATGCTTACCAGGGATGCTTTCCTTTTGAATGGGTCCTACAAGGTCCATGTGTAGCAATTCCAGAACTCTTACCGATGGTATGTGTTGCAACTCTCTATGACTTGCTCTTGTCTGTTTTCCTTCAAGGCATGACCCACACTTTCCAATCGACTTTGCTCCAAGCTTTGGTAGTCCTCTCACACTTTGATTGTTGAAAAGCTGTGCCAGGGACTTGTAATTTAGGTGTCCAAGCCGTTGGTGCCATAATTCTGCAACAGATTGTTTGCTCAAGTTGCACGTGAGTGACCTGAAGGTAGCTTTACAGTTAGTCATAGTATAACAGTTTTCAGTGCTTCTTAGTCCTTTCAAAACTCTATTTTGAAATTGATCTACAACTTCACATTCATCTCTGGTAAAGTGAACAAAGAGATCATCGTCACACAGCTGACTAATACTAATAAGATTTGCACACAGTCCATCAACATAGTGAACATCTCTAAGTTTGGGGAAGCCTTTAACGCTTAGGGTTCCTCTCCCCATTATCTTTTCTCGGTTTCCATCACCGAAAACAACATCCCCTTTTTGTTCATGCACATAGTTGCTTAGAATGTCCTTATTTCCAGTCATATGCCTAGAGCATCCGCTATCAAAGTACCAAGAATTAGAATAAGATCCTCGTTGAGAGGTAGAGTTGCAAGCAGTAAGACAAATAAGGTGGTTAGAAGATTTCTTAGCCCAAACTTGTTGTGATGGCACGACGGTTGCACCTGTGGGTGCATCCAGTATGATCTTCTTCTTTCTTCGGTTTCTCCTCTTATTCTTCTGTACTTTGGGAACAGTGAGGGAGGGAGTGTCCTGAGGTGTCCACAACTGATAACAGTAGGGACGGTTGTGTCCTTGGACTCCGCAATGCTGGCAGGTAGAATTGAACCTTCCTCTTGCAAACCTGTTTACGGAATTCTGGTCAGATACTGTTACTGGCAAATTACAACTGACATGTACCTGATTGTAGGTGTTGGGATAGTTGAAAGGGATTTCAACTCCCTTGGGTATCCTCTTCTTTTTGGAAATGGATATCTTGGTATTACCCAGAAACTTTGGTGTAGTGGGATCAGCATATCCTACTCCTGTTTTCCCAGTTGCAACTTTCTGGGTATCCAAAACTTTTTCCAAGTTTTTTGTGCCTGGTGTGAGTAACTTCACATTCTTAGCCAGTGCGTCCAGTTCTTTCTTGGTGAGATCGCACACTTCAACTAGTGCTTTGTGGGCTTTAAGTGCCGAGTCCAGATCAGTGGACAGAAGATCTCTCTCCAAGGTGAGCGCGAGAACTTTTCTTTCGAGTTCAAGAATTCTGTTGTTCATTCTCACAGGGCTACCAAAGGTTGATACGATTCTGAGTTGGGCCTCCAATTCAGAGTTTCTTTTGCAGATTGCCTCCATATCATCTGTGAGTTCCAACTCATCACTGTCAAGTGAGCCGCTATCGGAGTCTGTTATGCTATGGATTGCAACTCCCATGTTGGCTCTAAAGGGAATGAATGATGAAAATGCAAGGTCAGCGACTTCTTCTGTATCATCTTCACTGTTATCAGATTCGTCCTCACTCCATGCTAGTAATGCACGACTTTTGTTTTTCTCGAGAAGATTTGCACAGTCTGCCCTTATGTGTCCAAAACCTTGACATTCCCTGCATTGAATACCCTTTCCAGACCTTTTGTTGTCAAGTCTATTAGTAGACGAAGGCTTATTATTAGATAAATCAGAGGGACTTGCAACTGGGTTTGAAGAGTTACCTCTACTCCAACGTTTGTTCATTCTGTTGAACTTCTTAGTGATGAGTGCTAGGGATTGCTCTAATTCTGAGTTGGGACTGTTCTGTGGAAGGCTGTCCTGAAGTGAAACTCCTTTGGATATGGTGTCTCCTTCTCTCTTGAGTTTCATTTCCCATGCGGTTAATGATCCCATGAGATCAGCCAGAGGTAGAGTGTTAACATCTTTTGCTTCTTCAATGGCTGAGACCTTCATTGCAAGCCTTCCAGGAAGAGATCCTAGGAGTTTTAGCACGATTCTGGATTCAGGGAAATCCGCTCCAAGGATGGTGGCTTCACTAGCGAGATGCCTGAGTTTGGAATGGAACTGAGCGATGGTGTCCGTTTCTTCCATGCATACATAGTTGGACTAGTCATTGAGTAGTTGCAACTTGGATGCGCGCACTTTGTCATTTCCTTGGTGTGCATTCTCAATAGCCTGCCAAGCATCTTTTGCAATTTCACAGTTAGATATACTCTTATATTGGTCATAATCAACAGCAACTAAAATAATGTTTAAAGCTGTAGAGTTATAGTTTGCTAAGAGTTCTTCAGCATCGGTCCATTCCAGCTCGGATTTCACTCGTCCTTGATCAACTGTCGGTGGGGTCCACACTTTTAGAATGCTCTTCCAGGCTTTCTGATCCTGATGTTTGATGAAGTTTCGCATGCGATTCTTCCAGTAGGAGTAGTTTGTAGCCGTCAGCATAGGTGGCTTGATGGTCGATCATTTCTTCCATAAGAAAACAATTAAACAAAACAAAGATATTTAGATCAGAATCTACACTATGTAAATATAGTTACCCGCTCTTGATGCCAATTGTAAGATCTTAGTATCTGTAATACTTTGTAAATGTGTCCAGTTGCACTTAGCAATAGTTGCAACTGTACACTTAAGTATAACAGAAGATAGTTCTTTAACGTTTGAACACAGTTTTGCGGTTGCAATTGTGAAAAAACAGTAAAACATAAACAGTAAAAAACACAAAAGGTTTTTAATGTGGTTCGGTCTAAATGGTCCTAGTCCATGGGGTTTTCACCCAAGGTTTGACTCAAACTGTTTCCTACTTAAGAATTACAATGAAGGATTTAGATCAACTCATATACTAGACTCCCTCTAACATATGCAGTTGCAACACCTAACCCTTAACTTGTTTTCAAAAACACGTTTGAATCGAAGACACACTAAGCTATTCTAGAGACTCTCTGACTTAATGCTCTTCTCAAATGACTCGATACAAGACAGACTGCTTAATATCTTTTTCAACGTGTCCCTTAATTTGTCTCGAGTCTTCTCCTTATATAGGCATGTGCTGAATCTTCAGAATATCCTTTGTTGCAATCCACATAATATCTTCTTGCCTTGTAAGATAAGCACGCCTGAATTCTGTTGCAATCCGATAGTATCTTTTTGCCTTATCCATCATATTCTGCAAGATCTCGTTAGATATTGAAGCTAATCCGTCAATGCACTATGTCTATATTCATAATAAGGAGATAAGAAAGATAAATCTATCTTAGATGAAATAATACCTTCCGATTAGAAGGAAATATTCTCAAGATAATTACTAACTTCGATTTATCTTAACCTAATGATTAATCAAAACAATATCAATAATTAGTCGTGGGCCGATCGGATCAGGGCCCAGATTGTGTGTAACACACGGCCCTAACAATCTTAATTGTTAAGGCCACTTTGGTTGGATAGATTAGTAAAGATACATTATTAATCTGATATTTTGATTCAAATTCAGGTTGTGTGCCATAGTTTCTTGAGTATTTCAACATGAGTATGTCTTCTTCAATGAGTCACTATAGAATAACTCCATTTAATGAGAAAAATAATTTTGATATTTGGAAATAAAATATTAAATAGCTTTAATTCAACAAATTTCTTTTAGAGCTATAACTGTAAAGTACTTAAAAACCAAAGACAAAGCTAAGATAATTGAATTAAATAAAATGGCTAGTTTCACTATTTAGTTGAACTTATCTAATTAAATAAAATGGCTCTGGGATAAACTTCATAGTTTGTATACGGATACTACTCTGCCTGGAAAGTTGTTCTTTCATTTTAAATGGTATTTGAATAAATATATTGATGAGAATCTCAATGTGTTTAATAAGCTTATTCAAAATATTAAACAAGATGATTAACATATAGTTGATTATACTCATATTGTTTTGTTGAATGTCATTCCTTATTCTTACAATAATGTGAACTCTACTATTAAGTATGGCATATATAACATTACTTTGGGCATTGTTGTGAATGGTTTCAAAGAAAATAAAGTGATATGAAGCATTCAAGGGGTGGTAACAATCTGTCTGGTGTGCCATAATTACGATACTTTTAAAAGACATGATCATCTTGTGAATAACTCGGAGTAAAGAGACCAAAATGCAATTTGCTCCCAATCCGATTAGACCAATCGAGATGCCAAAATATCAAAGCGACCCTTAGAACAATACCATTGACCTCGAGAAAATGGTCCATTCTGGTAAAAATACGGGATACGAGATCCAGATCACAAGCCAAGATGAATCGTTCCACGGATAGATTGGTCAACAAAGGTCTGGTCCACGTCAGACCGGGCAACGTCGATCTATTCCACATTGGATCTGACCACTTCTTTCCGATCCACGTCGGACCGAATTGGCCCGGTCACGACCTACGTGCCCTGTGGCACGTTAGTCAAAACCAACATGTCGCGCGACACGTCTGATCGAGCCGACGCTCCCCACTGCACGCTGGACAAAATCGATGTGCCACGTGACACATCAATCCTCAAGACAACACCGGGGCCCAATACAATGTGGTATGGGCGGCACCACACCTATGGTGCACCCTTTTCTTTTCTTCACTTTTAGTGTGAGTGGGCATGCTCTCTCATGACTTACCATTCCTCCTCTTCTGTAAATACCCCATCACTTCTTCATTTGAGGGGTTGGACACTTGAGAGGGTAGCTCAATTTGAAGGTTGAAGCTTTCGATGCTTTGACTTCTCTCTAGAATTCTAGTGAGAGAAAGCACGTCAACCATTCTATGACAACACTGTTGACACGTCAACCATTCTACGTCAACACGTTTGGCACGTCAACCTGAGGCATGTCAACACGTTCAACACATCAACCCATGGCACATCAATTGTTCCATGTCAATTGATTCTACGTCAGTCTATCCACGTCAATCGATTCCACGTCAACCAAAAGTACGTCAACCAAAACACTTAGAACATTTTCTCCTCTATTTGTCCACGTCAGGACTTCGTGGTGAAATTGCCCGAAGTTCTAATCCCGAGCCTCTACGGCTCGATACTTTGGCCACCCGGGCCTTGACTACGAGACATATATCTTCAAGGATATACTAAATCAAGCCTAAGGGCTAGTACAATGCGGACAACTCTCGAGCTTGCATTACATCAAAAGACCCTCCCGGGGGCATAATTGTATAATGAACTACGCCCGACTTGATTCTTTCTTCTCAAAGAGATACGTAGACAGCTTGACCTCACATTGAGCCTAGTCGCAAGAATACAACGCCCATATCATCCCCTAGAGTATGCTATTTTCTAATATGAACTGTTTACTTCTAACCATTATGTCTTTAGTGCAGGTTTCTATCGAACCAAAAGATTTTCTTGTATTGCCTCTAATGGGCAAGAGAGTCTAGTTAGGGAGTAATCTCGAGACTAGCGAAAACACACCATGCCAGAAGCGCCGTCTGTATAAACCTCTATACACACTATCTGAACGACATCATAGCAACAAGACGTAAACAATCTACTGCTTCACGAAAAGTATCTCAGAATGCATCTCCAAGTCACTCCAACACAGCTTCGCAAGAGGCAACTCAACATCAACAATCATCGACAACTGATCAACAAGTTCCTCTTACCGCAGATACTAACGCTTAAACCAAAACAATGCTTCAACTAGTGCACCACCAATTCCTCCTAAGCAGTACGAACAACTAATGAATATGGTTAGGCAAAACTTGACTGCAAATCTGACACCGCCACCTTCGGTTCGTGTTCAACACTTGGGTCAAACTGATAACCAATCCCAAGGTTCAACACCCATGGGACATACACGTCACATGAGAACTACTATTGCATGACCCTTAGAGGATCGCTGGCATCCACGTGGCAGGAGAGCTCAACCTGCACCATCTCTATCACATTTCACTACATTGCTGCATAAAATAGATCAAGAAACGACCATGGAAATGAGAGACAAGGTCAACAACGCGCTGGAAGGGTGGAACATTTTCTCTAAGAGAAAAAAGAAGGAGATCCTGCCAGAATCACTCCTCCCAACCTCACTAGAAGGACTCTTTAGGCAGTCGATCAATTCATAGATGAGGCTTCTCCATTCTCACCCAACATGCAACGAATCGTGCTAGGCCGAGGCCAAGAAATCCCGAAGATACCAACCTACAATGGCAAAAGAGATCCTAGGGCTCACTTGCATCTCCTAGATAAAATGCTCAACTTGGGAGGCTACTCGAAAGACATACAAGCACGTTAGTTTGCTATCACTCTCGTTGATGTAGCTCAAGATTGGTTCTCAAGGATTCCTCCACCTTTGATACACACGTATGATCAGCTCAGAACAATGTTCAAGTCAAAGTTTGCCACACATAAGCGAACTGAGTTGACACATGAATACTTGAAGAGTATCATACAAGCCATTGATCAATCAACCAGAGAGTTCAAACAGTTCAATACCGAGATGCTTCAAGTAGAAATGCCCTCTGCTCAGAGCGTTGCAAATATCTTATTCAACACACTGAGAAACAGATTGCTAGCCTCCGAGCTTTTGAGGCAGAAACCGCATACCATTTAACAAATCAAATGCGATATGGAGATTGAGAAGCGTAACAAGATGAGGAATGTCTAAACCGATAACACTCAATCTAAGCAAAACAACCCATGTCGCAACAACAAAAATGAAAATAATGGTACAAAGCGTGGGAGGTCTCCTCCAAGAGAAAAACTCTCGATTACCACCAAAATGCGTGACATCTACAACGTCGCCAAAAAGCAAAACCTTCTCAATACTCCAAGAAAGATCCTAGAAATGGAGGAAACACGCAAATCAAAGTCATCGATGATCTAAGATAGAACACTTGATAAAGAAGGAATACATGGTAGAATATGTCAAAGGTTACAAACAACCCGACGACCAGAACAAGCGACAAACTCAAATTCCGACACACCATCTCCAATGGAAAGAGGGCCTACAATCTTTGTCCTTGTCATAAGGGATGATACTGTCAATATGACCGTTAAGGGAGTTATTAATATGACTACAAGTATCACCATCAAAGAATAAACAAGGCAGAACCTGCACAAACAAATGGCCACACTAGAGTCGGATGCTACTACAGCACGAGCCAAACTCTACGAGTTATGCACAATACGACATTGGATATCCCAAGTCTTCGAATGCTATAAATAATAGGGTCCAAGTCACCTCTGCAAGTTCACTTTAAAATTGAGACTACGCATCGACGAACTCAAACAAGAAGAGTACGAATTCTACTGTTCAATATTCTTCACAAAAAATAAAGTCGTTTTGAACATGCCGCACTAGCTGTCGTATGGATTCTTAAGCAAGAAGGCTACATGACAACCATAATTCCAATCCCAAACAACGTCGCTATGATCTTCAGAGGCCCATCAGGTGGAGACTCAAATAAAGTATGCAAAAGAATCACACGCGATTTGGCACAAAATTATAATTGGCGTGTACCTCACACGATAACCACGATACAAAAAATTGAGGATGCACTGACATTCGACAAAGATGATGAAGATAATCTTGATCCACAAGCTATAGAAGCTGCGAGTTTGAATTGTCAACTAGTCGTAAGACTAGACATTACAAACTACAACATTAAGAAAATCTTGATTGACAACGGAAGCTCGGTCATCGTCATCTCTTTAGATGCACTAGAGCAAGTGGAACTAGGCGACACACACATGAAAATAGTGATAATTCAGCTTTACGAGTTTGGAGGATCAAGAGTTGCAGCAGTTGGAAAGGTCGTGCTTCCAACCGCTTTTTGGACTGCTCCGAAAAAAAGGACTCGAAACTTAGAGTACATTGTCGTCGACACACCATTTTCATACAACATAATCCTCGACCACCTCAGTCTCAATGATTTCAAGGCAGTGGTATCGACCTATCACCAGATGATGAAACTTCCCACCAAATGTGGTGCGGGTGAAGTCCACGGAGATTACAAAGAAACTTGGACATGTTATATGTCATCACATCAAGCAGATCCGACCCTAGAAGTCAATATGATCAATATTCTTGATGATAAGGAAAAAATGCTAGCACTGCAAGAACCTTCAAACAACAATACTCCCAACAACACCTTTGAAACAAAGATATCACCAGAGTTGGAGTACAAGAGACTCTGCAAACTCAGATAACAACTGGCTAGTACAGCTAGAGTCGAACATCTAGGCAAATCAAAAAAGATATGCCAGTCTCCAACCGATTCAACAAAAACAATATGCATTGGAACAAGCATGCCAGAGGATGTGGAACGCAAGCTTATCTAATGTCTCAGCAACAAGATGGATATCTTCGCATGGACCAATACCTAAAAGGTATTGATCCCCGTATTGTCGTACACGGGTCAAATGTCGATCCAGAGACAGAACATGTTAGACAAAAGAAATGGAACTTCAGCAAAGAAAAAAATGATGCAGCCAACAAAAAAGTAATCGTAATATTGGCCTCTTGCTACATCTATGAAGTACCCTTCTCGGAATGGTTCCACAACATAGTTTTTGTACCAAAGCCCAACTGAGATTTATGCATGTGCATAGACTACACAAATCTCAACAAGCATTGTCTTAAGGAACCGTTCCCTCTACCACCGATCGATTTGCTAGTTGACTCAACACCATGATGGATGCTCAAAGCAGATTCCATCAAGTACTGATGGCCGTCTTGACACGAGCAAAACTGCATTTGTCATATACAGAAGAGTATTCTGCTACAGAGTCATGCCTTTTGGGCTTAAAAAAGTTGGCGCCACGTTTCAACGGTTGGTGGCTAAGATGTTTTACGATCACATTGGCAAAACCATGGAGGTCTACATAGATGAGACGCTTGTCAAAAGCGTCAAAGCTAAAGATCAGGTTTATCACCTCACAACTGCCTTCTTGATCATGAGACAATAGGACATGAAACTAAATTCGAAGAAATGCACATTCAGAGTTAACGGAAGGAAACTCCTTGGCTACATAGTCAACCAAAGAGTGATCAAAGAAAATCCCAATAAGATAAAAGCTATAGCAGAGCTACTTTCTCCGAATAGTGTGCAAGATGTGCAATGCCTCGTGGGTTGAATGACAGCTTCAAGAAAGTTCATTTCAACCACGACTGAGAAAAGGTTTCCATTCTTCAAAGTCCTAAAGAAGAATAAGAACTTTGAATGTACCGGCGAATGCAAAGAAGCTTTCATGCAACTCAAGTAGTACCTCGACTCCCTACCATTGTTAGCAAAACCAATCGAAGGAGAAACTTTGTATCTATACTTGGCGCTATTTGAGAATTCTCTTAGCACAATATTGGTACACATGGAAGGCATAGTCTATTAATCGATCTGGTACGTCTCCAAAGTGTTTTAGGCTGCTGAAAAAAAACTACATCGAGATTGAAAAACTCGCATTGGGTGTCATTGTCATGGCATAAAAACCGCGTTCTTACTTTCAATCACACCCCATTGTGGTGTTGACAGACAAACCACCTATGCAAGTGTTATTGAAGCCCAAAACCTCCGAAAAATTGGTCAAATGGGCAATAGAGCTAGGCGAGTACAACCTAGAATAATGCCCATGAAAAGCTAACAAAGGACAAGTCCTAGCTGACTTTGTAGTAGAAACCCTAAGAAGAGCACAAAATTCAAGAAGCTCAAGTTGCTATTGTCGAAACCAAAGAAGCCGCACGGACACTACATGTTGATGGCTCAGCTACAAACAAAAGCAGAGGAATAGGTGTATACCTAAGATCTCCTGCCGCCAGATAATTCGAATATGCGATCAGTCTAAAATTCATCGTAACCAACAACGAGGCGAAATACGAAGCTCTCCTCATCGGTACCTCAATGGCAATCTCATTGGGAGTCAAACGCCTTGCAGTCTTCACAGATTTGCAACTTGTGGTAAATCACTTCAACGGCTCGTACGAAGCTAAAGAGGACACACTGACCATCTACTTGAAAAAGCTCAAAGATATTGTGAAATCCTTTGCTGTCTTTGAATTGTGTCAGGTTCCTAAAAGTGAGAACACCAAGATCGATGCGTTTTCCAACTTTGCCACTTCAAGAGAGGTCTACACTAAAGGAAGAATCATCTTACTAGCAGTAGAAGAATTCTCCATAGGCAAGACTCAATATCTAAGAACTCTTAAAAGAGTCGAACATGTCATGCCAGTCCCATCTGAACCTTTTTGGAAGGATGAGATGTACACGTATCTCAAAAGGGGAGAACTCCAAGAAACTCCGTTGCGGTGTGAAGACTTAAATACAACGTACATCTTTTACCCTTCATATCTGAGTCGCACCATGCGAATATGTCGGCGTTTCTCCTTAAATATTCTATCAATGTTGTACGTATGTCTGGTGCCATCGTTGCCCCAATCTGCAGAGTACGCTATGCGTGCGTCGGGTCAATGCCAATGGTTATGAAGTCCCATACATGCTCCATCTTTGGTTAATTCTGATACGGTACAACTGCCTTTTCTCTCTTAGTGTGTTCGCCTGCTGGATCGACTTATGATCTGTTTTTCTTTTTGCCCATTTTCCTTTTCTTCTTTGGGTCCAAATCTTTTGCATTTTGTGGTCTCTTCATCCTTAAGATATCTTATGAGCCTCAAATCTCGAGAACTGGTGTTCCCAGAGACGGCGCCACTAGTTTGGCAATATCTCGTATATATATATATATATATATATATATATATATATATATATATATATATATATATATATAGATAACTCCGCCAGTGAGCTTTCACTGCCTGTCCCAAGCCAGGATAAAGGAGGAGGGTTGTGGTAGGCTTGTGACAGCCAACGTAAAAACCCCGTCACATCCTATGATATGAACCATACTATGAATTTCGTTGGGGCGTTCCCTACTCAGCGACGCGCTACATCGGACCCCGGGTGTAGTGATAAATGGGCAAGGGTTGCTAGGTCGTCGCCCGAAAGCGACGCGCCACATCGACGCCCGGGTGTGGTGTCAAATGAGCAAGGGTTCCCTCACCTTCCAGGACGGGTGAGGGTAAAGAAGTTAGTCTAGGAACGACGAGTTCGCCTTGCATCGTGGAATGTGGGGTCACTTACAGGAAGATTGGCCGAGCTAGCTGAGGCAATGTCTAGGAGGAGGATTAACATCTAGTGCGTGCAAGAGACCAAGTGGGTTGGTGAAAAGGCCAAAGTAGTAGACCCTTGGGGTTGTAAGCTTTGGTATACCGGGACAGAGAAGAACCGAAATGGTGTTGGGATCATCATAGATAAGCTTTGGCTCGAAGACGTGGTGGAGGTCAGAAGGAAGGGCGACAGGATCTTACTGGTCAAGTTGGTCATAGGTGAGGATATCTTGAATGTCATTAGTGCCTATGCACCACAGATAGGACTAGACGAAGCCGTGAAACGTAAGTTTTGGGAAGATTTGGACGAGATGGTACAAAGAATCCCTAGTAGCGAGAAACTCTTCATTGGAGGTGACTTTAATGGTCATGTAGGATCTAGTCGTGATGGGTTCGAGGACATCCACGACGGGTATAACTTTGGGGATCGCAATGAGCCGGGAAACGCTATCTTAGACTTCGCCCTCTCCTATGATTTGCTTGTAGCAAATACTTGGTTTAAGAAGAGAGAGTCTCATTTGGTCACTTATAGGAGTGGGTCAAATAAGAGCCAAATAGATTTCTTCTTAGCTAGGAGGGCAGATAGAAGTCGTTGCATAGATTGCAAGGTCATCCCCGGGGAAAGTGTGGTTACGCAACATAGGCTTTTGGTGTTGGATATTAGACTGCGGCAAGGAGTGAAGAGGAGTAGGCGCCGGTTGGAACCTAGAATTAAGTGGTGGCGGCTTAAGGAGTCTACCCAAAAGGCCTTCGTAGAGCGAGTGGTTCAAGAGGTAGACTGGAAGACTGAGGACGATGCAGATGCAACTTGGACCAAAATGGCTTGTTGTATCAAGAAGGTAGCTAAAGACCTCTTAGGTGAATCTCGAGGTAGTAGCCTGATAGGTAAAGACACGTCATGGTGGAATGAAGAAGTAAAGGCGGCAATCAAGGCCAAACAGGATTGCTACAGGGATTTGAAGAAGAACCATGATGGAGCAAGCTTTGAAAAGTATAAGCTAGCCAGGAAAGAAGCAAAGAAAGCTGTTGGACTAGCGCGAGAGGCTGTGTACAAGGAAATTTATGAGAAGAGGGATAGCAAGGAGGCCGAGAAGGATATATACAAAATTGCTCGCATTAGAGAGAGGAAGACTAGAGACCTAGGTGCAGTGAAATGCATCAAAGATGAAGGTCAGTCTGTCTTAGTGCGTGAGGATCAGGTCAAAGCACGGTGGAGGGAGTACTTCGAGGGCCTGTTCAATGGAGGCCCTACCCAAGCAGTGGGTGACATCTCGCAGTCCCCAAAGGACCTGAACCGCGATTTTATGCGCCGTATTAGAAGGTCGGAAGTCAAAGATGCCTTGAAGAGGATGAAGACTCGAAAAGCCGTTGGCCCAGATGGTATCCCTATTGAGGCTTGGAGAAGCATGGGAGAGATAGGGGTGACCTGGTTGACGGACCTCTTTAACAAAATATGGCGAACAAATAAAATACCAGAAGAGTGGAGGAAGAGTACGCTAATACCTCTATATAAGAACAAGGGCGATGTCCAAAACTGTTCTAACTATCGTGGGATAAAGCTTATGTCTCATACCATGAAGCTATGGGAGAGGGTGATCGAACACCGATTGAGACAAATTGTTCCCATATCTGAGAACCAATTTGGATTTATGCCCGGAAGGTCGACCATAGAGGCCATCCATTTGATTCGTCAGCTCATTGAGCGCTTTCGAGAAAAGAGTAGAGATTTGCATATGGTCTTTATCGACTTAGAAAAGGCATATGACAAAGTACCTCGAGATGTATTATGGTGGACCTTGGTGAAGAAGGGGGTACCCATTAAATATATCAACATCATAAAAGATATGTATGGGAATGTGGTGACAAGTGTCCGAACTTGTGGCGGTTTAACAGACGCCTTTCCAATTACAATTGGCTTACATCAGGGGTCAGCTTTGAGCCCATTTTTGTTTGCCATTGTAATTGATGAAATCACCAGAGCCATCCAAGACCGAGTCCCATGGTGTATGTTGTTTGCAGACGATATTGTCCTCATCGATGAGACGAGAATGGGAGTTAACGCTAAATTAGAACGATGGAGACAAACATTAGAAGCACGAGGATTTCGACTAAGTCGAACAAAAACAGAGTACCTCGAATGCAAGTTTAGCAAACAACGAAGAAACAACGATGGCATGGTTCAGTTGGATGGCCAAGAGATACCGAGAAGTGCGCATTTTCGGTATTTAGGCTCCATACTGCAGATGGATGGAGAGTTAGATGGAGACGTCAACCACCGCATCCAAGCTGGATGGACAAAGTGGAAGAGTGCGACAGGGATTCTGTGCGATCGTAACTTTCCTTTAAAGCTTAAAGGAAAGTTCTATCGTACGGCTATTAGACCTGCTTTGCTTTATGGTTCCGAGTGCTGGGCTATTAAGCAAAGTCATGCACAGAAAATGAACGTTACAAAGATGCGCATTCTTCGGTGGATGTGCGGTAACACTAGGAGAGATAGAGTGCGCAATGAAGATATTCGGCATAAATTGGGTGTGGCGGCCATTGACGAGAAAATGCGAGAAAATCGTTTAAGATGGTTTGGGCATGTTAAACGCAGACCCATAGATGCACCGGTACGACGAGTTGAAGATCTCGACTTAGGACAGACGGCTAGAGCTCGTGGGAGACCGAAAAAGACGTGGATGGAGGTCATACGGAACGACATGAAGCTAAAAGATCTAAATGAAGACATGCTCGTCAACCGAAACCTATGGAGGCAGAAGATTCATGTTCACGACTCGACGTGATTCATTCATGGTTCATATAGCCTACCCCAATTTAATTGGGATTACAAGCTTGGTTGTTGTTGTTGTTGTATATATATATATATAGATGGGTCATTTGCAAGGATATTACAACGAGTATACTGCTAACTATGTCTCCTATCACTGACTATATGATGACTTTGGTCCGAAACTCGAAATAGAGGTCCAGTCGGATGATCTTCTCTGTATCGGAGATAATGTCGGAGATATGTCGGGTATCGTATCAGATATATATCGGGTATTATGTCGGGTCCTCACTCTTCAGTATATCGGATGTACGTCGAAGGTTATATCGAATATGAGTATTCGATATAAGCGGGTAAGTCTAGATGTCTTAATTGTGCGTATTCTCTGTACGCGAGACACGGTATTTATAGAGTTTAAACTGTACTATATAGGAAGTAAACTTCGATATGCATGTCGGGGATAATCACCAACATAAGTAAAACCTGGGTCAAGCCCATGGCGTGCCCAATACCAGAAATATCCCGATCGAAGTGAGTTAATTATATTATAACGTATAAGCATAGAGATCAACAAACAGTACCGAAATAAAAAAAAAAGTAAAAAAAAAGCGGGCCACGGAATATATTTGTAGAAAGGCGATGAATATATACTAATATATATGAAGAGACAATTGCTAATGGTTGGACCCAATTCACATCTAGCTCCTGTAATTAATGGATTTCTCTTGATTCTTGATTCATCATCTGATCTTTTTTTTGTTCAAGCTAAGGGTCTTATAACTCTTTCAACGTAATCTTTTCTTATCAGGCCAGGGTACTCCAAGTCTCCAACCCATATACAAACACGAATCAACAAATCTAGCCAACTTTTAACTTCAACGAAACCTTTAATTTACCGCTGAAATTATAGTATGAATAAAATTTATGGAAATTTGTCGCTGACAAACTATTTTCATTTATAATCCACCCACCCTATTTCGACTGCCGATATTTTGTATTGGTTGATTAGAATGGTATTCTGATTCAGAAATATAAAACGGTTACTTATTAAGTCTACTATTCTTCTAAATATCTTGCTCAGATAAGGATCATACTTTGTCTTTTGTGGTTAAATTCTGTACAAAATTTAATCCAAGCCCTAAGCCAAGATATAAACTACTTCAAAGACTAGGTGCTGAAAGAATAGATTATATAGGTTTTGCTGGTGATGCAGCCGAGAAAGCGTTGAAGTTCATGATGGTGAAACGGGATCATCCCAAGTTGAGAGGCTGATTTTGGCTCGGTCCGTTTTTGACATGCGAATAGTCAAATTTTATCCGAAACGGGCCAACGAACCATAATAATCATCTAAAGATCATTAAGGGAGCGGATTTTAGCCAAATTCCTTCGTTTAGGCCTCGAAAATGTCGTTTTTGCCGTTTTTAGTAATTTTCGTTTTAGTTATATCTTTATTTCTAGAACTCGGAATTGCATTCTGCTTGTTGGAGCGTGTTCCTTATGAGTAACACTTTTAGTTTATGCTTTTATTCCGATTTTTCCTTTTTTGGAGAAAAAAAACGTTATTTCCTATTTTAGTTATGCTTTTAGGGTATATATTCTATGTAAACCCTAAGAAGACATTCACTTGATTATTGAATAAAGTTTTTGAGAGTTTCTCTCTTTTTACATCAATTTCTTGGTATACTTCGTGAATCAACAAGCTTTTGATTTTTGTGTGTCCACTACAACAGATTTGGCCTTTTCCGTCGGGCCCGACGTTTTGGCCCGACGGAAAAGACCCAATTATTACCGTCGGGCCCAATCCCGACGGTAATGGGCATTCCCGTCGGCTTTGGGCCGACGGTACAAATGGGCAGGCTTTACCGTCGGCCCAAATCCGACGGTAAAGCCCATTCTCGTTGGGCCTGGGCCGACGGGAATGGCCCATTTAATAATAAAAAAAATAAAAAATAAAAAAATAAGCTTGCTTTACCGTCGGCCCAAATCCGACGGTAAAGCCCATTACCGTCGGATTTGGGCCGACGGTAATGGCCCATTTTATTAAAAAAAAAAAAAAAAAAATTTGGACAGCCTTTTCCTTTTAAAATAAATAAATAAATAAAATAACAAAATTTAAAAATGATGTTGGCGGATATTTTTAAACACTCATACTCAAAAATTAAACACACATACTCGAAATTTAAACACTACTCGAAAATTACACATTAAAGTACTACTCGAAATTTAAACACTACTCGAAATTTAAACACTACTCGAAAATTACACATTAAATTTAAAATAACATTGATTTAAACTCGAAAACTAACATTAATTTAAAATAACATTGATTTAAACATAAATAAAACTAATCGTCAACTTCCTCAACAAGCTCGTACTCATCATCTGCCAACTGTCCTTCAATGTCAAAATCGATCAAATCGGCGCCCAAATTAAGTCCCGGCGATACATCATCTTGTAATAAGTCTTCGGGCTGATTAAACTCGACGTCGATTTCAGGCTCATATAGCCCGGATACGTCGATGACGTTTCTTGCACGAATAGGGAAAACTGCCCACCATCATTTCCTTCGCGACACATGTTGCGCTGGATATGGCGTGTAGAACACTTGTAGAGCCTGGTTAGCAAAAATGAACGATTCATTTGTCGCGAGAAGCCGCGTAGGTTCGATATCAACCATTCCATACTTCGGGTGTACAGTTGTACCGCGGCTGCTAATATCATACCAATCACATTTAAAAAATACAATTGATTGGGCCCTATCTCCGCCACCGCACCATAAAACCTCAACGATTTCCTTGATCGTCCCGTAAAAATTTGTTCCTTCAATCCCATCACCACTGCCCTTCACGTACACGCCACTACAGTTTCCGACCTTTCCTTGGTTAAACGAATCAGTACGAAATCTAAATCAGTTCACTATGTAGCCCCCGTATGATGTTGTAAGTGCACTTGCTCCAGAGGCAAGGGGGTAGATACGTTCATCGACCAAGTACTCTCCTGATTTAACAGTTTCTTTAAACCACGACACGAACATTGTAGTTTTCTTTCTTTGTGTCTGTCGTGGAGTAAGATCTCCACAATGTAGGTCCTCGAACAACCTGTAATAATTTGGAACCGTGTTTCAATCCATGAGTCAAAATGTTAAATATAATTAAGCCATATTTAACAATAATATATTTTGAAACTTACGTGACCCATCCGTCGACTTCCGAACAATTCATCAACGTGTAAAGCTCAATTTGGTTCAACTCCTCTGGAGAAATATACCGCTGGTTCTTATCTGGATTGAGTCCTCTGCCTCTTCTATGGAAAATCAGATAAATCACCACGTAATTCAGCTTCATTTCTGCTAAGCCTATTGTACCTTGTTTCAACACTATTGCCGAAATAGCGCGAGGTAAAATATGTGACTTCTGCCATTAGATAAGCATTAGCAATTGAACCTTCAACACGAGCTTTGTTCAAAACTGATTTCTTCAACCCGTTCATTTGCCTACAAGGAAATCCATGTATATAACTTCAGAATCGATACAAATAATGCCAATACATATTGAAATATATAAGGAATGAAATAAATAATGCCAATACTTCTCGAAAGGGTACATCCAACGATACTGAACCGGTCCACCAACTTTGGCCTCATATGGAAGATGTATCGTCAAGTGCTCCATAGAATCGAAAAAGCCTAGTGGAAATATCTTCTCTAATTTGCATATTGTCCACGATAGATTCCTCTAACAACGCCATGTCCGATCTCCTAATCTCTGTGGCGCACAATGCTCTGAAGAAGATACTTATCTCTACTAGGGTACCCCATATCGGATCAGGGATAAAATCACGGAAGGCAATAGGTATTAACCTTTGCATAAACACGTGACAATCGTGACTCTTCATCCCAATTAACTTTAATTGTTGTTGTTGCACACAACACTGAATATTTGAAGCATAGCCATCCGAAAATCGCAAACATGACAACCACTGACATAGTAGTTTCTTTTGCGGTCGATCAAGGCAATACTTGGCTTTCGGCTTGTAGGTTTTATTATCATCGGTATCGACAACAAAAAGCTCGACCCGAGTGGTCAACAATTCTAAGTCTCTCCTAGCTTTTAAGTTGTCTTTACTCTTAACTGGGTCGTCCATCACCGTGTTCTTTATGTTGTCGAAAAAGTTCTTCTCGCAATGCATCACATCAAGATTGTGACGTATCAGGTTCGTACTCCAATAGGGTACTTCCCAAAAGATACTTTTGTGGGTCCAATTGTGCTCTGTTCCTTTTCCTGGCATTATCGGTGCATCTGGCGCTGTAGACCTTCCTGGTAGTTGTGCAACAATTGCTGCCATTTCTGCGCCTGTCCTACGCGGTGGAGGCCCATCAAATTCTGTATGTCCATTGAATCCCATAATGTCGTGCCGAAATTCATGTCCCACTGGTAAGAAACAACGATGACATCCCCACCACGTTGCTTTCCTACCATACTGCAAAGGGAACGCCTTCGTGTTCTCCATGCAATACGGGCACGATAACTTTCCATGTGTGCTCCACTGAGACAACATCCCGTAGGCGGGGAAATCACTAATAGTCCACATCAATGCAGCCCTCAACTGAAAATTCTGCTCCCTAAATCTATCGTAAGTACGAACGCCATCATGCCACAAAACCTTCAACTCGTCAATCAGAGGGCGTAGCAAAACGTTAATGTTTTGTCCTGGACTACTCGACCCTGATATGATAAGACTCAAGAAAATAAACTCCTCTCGCATGCAAAGATCTGGAGGAAGGTTATATGGAGTCATGAACACATGCCAACAAGAATATTGTTTCCCGAAGTTTCCAAACGGAGTGAAACCGTCTGTGCATAGACCAAGGCGGATGTTCCGTGGCTCTGCTGCGAATTGCGGATGTTTCTTGTCGAAATCTTGCCACGCTTCGCCTGCTGCAGGGTGGATCATTACATCGTCCGACGACTTACAATTTAAGTGCCACGTCATATGTTCAACAGTTGATTTAGTCATGAAGAGTCGTTTAAGACGTGGGGCCAAAGGGAAGTACCATAACTTTTTCCTTGGCACTGGATTCTTTCTACCTATAGTTTCATACCTATACTCCCCGCATTCAGGACAAACCGAGTAATCGGAAGATGCGAATTCTCCGTAGAACAAGAAATAATTATTAAAACACACATCGATTGTTTCGTATCCCAACCCCAAACACCTCATCATATTCTCGGCAGCGTGCATATCCTCTGACAGTAAGAGTTGATCCTCTGGGTACAAAAGTTCGCGGTGCAAGTTGTACATCTGATTGCACCCGGATTAATTGTAGTTATTCTCAATCTTGGCTGTAAAAAACTCGGACACCCACTGCAAAACAGATTTCTTGCTTGGTCCCTTAAGCTTGAGTTCCGACATTTGTAGCAAATTTAAAAAATCTTTTGCATCGGCGTTAGGCTCCTCACCGTTAACGTCGAATTGTGCCCGAAAAGTGTCGTCAACTAGATTTTCAAACAAAATCTCGTCCTGAACAACTTCGGGGTCGTTTCTAACTTCGTGCCTCGACGATGACGCCCCTTGGCTATTATGCGCGACAAAATTTTCCCCATGGAATATCCATACACGGTACCCTTCTACAAAACCCCATCGATAAAGGTGAGCTGCCACTTTGCCAGGGTCCAAGTATTTCCTATTGCTGCATTTTCTACATGGACATCTAGGATTTCGATCACCGTCTAGATAACGCTCTTGATCTAACGCAAATGCCAAAAACTGGTATACACCTTCCCCGAACGTTTCATTCACTCGACCCGTCTCACTCAAACGATCATACATCCAATCTCTATCTCCGTTTGGATTCATTATCTATTGTCTATAAATTTTTTAAATTATAACGATTAGCACAACGACGTCTCTACATTTAGGGGTTACGAACAATATTTATAACCGTACAACTAGACCAAAAAATAAGAGCTCGAAACTATACACGTACCTCTTGTAGCACGTAAAAAATTTCTGAAACTGCTCCTTCGATCTATGGCACCGGTCTCCAAGATGACTCGTACATTTTCCTTAAGTCGCAAATAAAAAGAAAGATAAATTAGATAAACATAATTAACGTACGCTTATAAAAAAAATAATAATTACGTAAAAATTAAAATGAGTACGTTTACGAACCTTATTTTGAAACCGAATGAATTGTGAGACTAACTCGTTCGAATTATATATAGGCCTTCGGGAAGGGGGGTTGTTGCCACGTCAGCGATCCGTGTGAGTTTTTTTAATTTAACCCTACTCTTCCTAAATATCTATAAATACCCCTTATTCTATCCACTTAATTCATTCATTCTTCCCATTCTCCAAAAACTATCTACTTTCTCTCCCAAAAATTCTAAATAACTAACAAAAATTTATCCATATATATTCACTAACTTATAATTAGAGTTTATTATTTATTTTATTATTTTATTTCTACTTATGTTTTATTCATTATCTAACTAATAATAACTATAAAAAACTTATATTATCAAGATTTTATTTTAAATACGAAATTTTATTTATTATAATTAATAATTTAAAAAAATTGCTCGAAAATGTGAATGTTATTATTTAAATCGATTTCTTTTAAATTAAATCGCCAAATAAACATAAAAAATTTATTTAAAATCGTTTCTTTACAAAAAATCGCCAAAAAATTATAAAATAATTATTTAAAATCGATTTCTTTAAAATAAATCAGAAAAAAATCATAAATCAATTATTAAAACGATTTATTTTAAGTCAATTGTTTTAAATCATTTTTTTAAATCATTTTTTTAAATTGTATTTTTTTTAATATTTTTAAACCCTTTTCAGTCGGCTTTTAGCCGACGGAAGAGCCCTATACCGTCGGCTTTAAGCCGACGGAAAAGCCCTATACCGTCGGCTTTAAATCATTTTAAATCGTTTTTTTAAATCATTTTTTTAAATTTTTTTATTTTTTTTAATTTTTTTTTTAACATTTTAAAACCCTTTTCCGTCGGCTTTAAGCCGACGGAAAAGGGAACCTATACCGTCGGCTTTAAGCCGACGAAAAAAACCCCTTTTCCGTCGGCTTAAAGCCGACGGTATAGGAAAAAAGCTTTTCCGTTGGCAATAAGCCGACGAAAAAGCCCTATTCCGTCGGTAAAAGTCCGATGAAAAAGCTCTTTACTTACGAGCTTTTTTCCGTCTGCTTTGGCCGACGCAAATGGTTATTTCCGTTGGAAAAAGGGCCTTTACCGACGGTTTTTGAGCCGTCGGTAAAAGCGATTTCTCTTGTAGTGGTCGTTCCTATCTTTCCTAGAAGTTTCCGCTATGTCAGCTGGCAATGGAGTTCAAAGTAACTAAGCTGCTTTTCCTATAATATATCTCTGTACATGGTATAAATGCCCGTATGAATGATAAACTGATGACTGATCGAGAATTAATGCATGGTTGACTATATGTGTATACGTAGTCTGTATATGGGATCATGCATTTATAATTTTGTTCATCAGGTTCGACAGTTTTAATTCTACGCACTTACTTTTCTTTCCTTTTCGGCTTGTACTCAATGATGATCTCATATATATATATATATACCTTGACTTCAATAATTCCGGAGCGTTTATATATAAACACAAATAGCAAAGGAATATCCGACTGTTTTTTTCTTCTTTTTTGACGTGGAGTCGAAGGTTAATTATGTACAAGATAGTATATATATATATATTTTTTTTTATTATACATATGTTATTTCGATGAGTGTGTAATTCATACTTAGTTGATTATTGAAAGGATACACCTCTAAGCTTTAAATTAAACTGTCATGGAAGAATGAATTTGACTCCATATTATTCTTGGGAGTCGCGATCAAGTTTAACGTATATATTTGTGGTGCTATATACTTGTTTACAATTCTCGCGTGTACCCAGAAATTCATGATCGTTTCCCATCATCATTCAAATTTGTCATCATCTCATGCATATGTACATTTCAAATTAAATGTACAACTGTATTTAGCTTAAAATTTTCAAACAGGGTTGCTAAGGTACACGTACTGTTATCCCATATGTTTAGCTCTTCCCCTTGAATTATGAATAGTATACGTAGTTAGTACTTTATACTGAAGAGACATCCACCAATTAATTAGCATCAGCAGTCGCATTATTATAATTAAATGTTAATCAATATGCTTAATGGTGGTGGCTTGAATAATTTGCCAAAAACCAATAAAATATAAAACGTTTCAACATCATATCTGATTCGAGTGTTTCGCAATTGGTTGACTAGGATACTATATATTACTTCTCGACAGTGTTCACGCGAAACCGATTAAGACTATCCGAAAACGACTGGATCATTCATAAATTAATGTTTTCCGGGAACTAGACTCTTACAGATTGGGCAAAACAATAAATTCTTAATTAAAGACTATCATCAGCTAGTATTGTTGTCTGTTGATATTCTAAATAAATCAATGAGAACCCCGAAAAACAGGAGCAACAGTATTCCGAAAATTAAAACATAAGCTCGAGGGTTTGGGTTAGCTTTGGCACAATGGTGGGAACCCCGAAAGTCACATGTTCTACTTTCACCGACTCTTACAAAAAAAAAAAAAAAAAAAACAAAAAAAGTCATGTTGAAGAATTGAGAAAGATATATAATTCTTCAACATGTGTTGTCACCAAGTATGTATGTCTCTAAAAGTGTAAGTGTTGTGTCAGTCTTATCGGAAGACTCGATTATATATTATCGCAATACAAAGCATGAACACTATAACATTAAAATATTTTTAGCATTTTTTTGTTTTACCATATTTACATGTTAATTTAGTTTCACAGTTTTAGTTGTTTGTGAATGTTCCATGTGAACAAGATCATGAGGAGAATCGAGTTTAACAAGAAAGTTATAAAGTTCACACTTTCCTAAAATAAGCCGAATACGGATTGAAGAAAGATTGAATGAATTGGACGTGAAGAATGCACCATGGAAAGAAGATTCAAGTGAAGATACTACCCAAATTTGAAGTCAACGTTGAAGAAAGAGTTTCTCTTATATAACTCCAAAGTAAAATAAGGAAAATTTAATATTCAAGAACACCCAAGATCAAAGATGGAAACAAAGGAATACAAGGAAGTCGAAGATCTTTCTAAAACGTGTACAACATGCCTTGGTGATCAAGAATAATACATCTATATCAAGGCATGGAGTGCATCAAGAAAGACACGAGAAAAGACTTACAGCTAAAGAATATAAGAGATTAGATCTAAGTATTGTTGAGAATCCTTCTTCGCTTTACCAAGTTTTAAGTTTAATTAGCTAGTTAAGTCTAAATCTAGAATTAAGTAGCTATACGTGCTGAGAATGATCGAAGCTTGCTTTGTTTGTTTGTTTTTTTTTTTTTAACAATTCGATAGTAAAGGTCTTAGAATTGTGAGAACAATCTTTTTGTAAAATTATTATTTCGATAATGGTTATTTCGCCTAAGGCTCCGTAGAATATATTTATATATTCTACTTAAAAGTTATATCTTCTTGTGTTCTTTATCTTTTCGTTGCATCAAATCATCAAGTCAAGAAGGTGTTAAGATAACATTGTATATGGTGTTACCGCAATACTCAATTGAAAGTATCAAATCCCGATCCGCATAATTTGATGGCATCAGAGCCAAGCACTAATTTCACTGGTGTTTGGATTTAATACTACGAGATGGACAACGTGAATCTGAACAACAACAGACTCCCGATTTTGAATAGATCCAACTATGCATTCTGGAAGTTTAGAATAAGGACAACCATCAAGCCAATCGACGTGCGAGCATGAAGTGCTGTGATTAATGGACACTATGTGCGTACGCTACCTCATTATGCAGGCAATGATGTTGTTATCAAACCAGAATCAACTTGGTTTGCTTATGAGATAAGCTTTTCTTCCTTCAATTAAAAAGATCTAAATGTCATATTCAACTCGGTTGACCCACACATGTTAAAGTTAATACAAAGTTGTTCTACTGCTAAAAGTGTCTGGGATATCTTAGAAAATCATTGCGAATGTGATTCGCGTATAAAAGAATCTAAAAACTAGGCAAATCTTGCAAAAGTTTGAGAACTTACACATGAGTGAGAATGAGAATGTTGATAGTTACTTTGTGAAGCTGCTAGAAATTTTTAATCATTTTTAATTGCTAGGCTTCCCTTTGTCTAACAAATTGTTAGTATATAAGGCATTTAGAACTCTGTCTACTAAATTTGACATGAAAAAATTGCTATGCATGAAATTTGACGACATTTGATTTCCATGCTATGATTGATACTCTGAGAGAGTTTGACATGAATATGCATGTTCTAAGTAGTAAGAATAAGGTCATTGCTTTGCAAGCTCATAACTATGAATCTGAAGAAGTTGATGACGAGGAAGAAAATTCTGCTCATTATTGTAACATTACTAAGAAGTTTTCAAAAACAAATATAAGAATGAAGCTTCTAGTAAATTTCCTATTGTGAAAAGATAATTTCTCACTAAGCTTGCTAAATATATTGCCATCAAACCTCTCCCCAAGATGCTGAACAATTGAAGAAAGTTTAACGTTATGAATGTAAATGATGGGGTCATCCTGCTTATGAATGTGCTAACACCCTTAAAAAGAGGGAATCTCTAACTGGTTTTCATAGATGATGAAGATGATGAGACATGTTCTCTATCAAGTGCTGAAACTGAAGTTGAGAAAGACGGAATTCACATTGTTGCCTTGATCACTCAGATTCAATGGATAGATGATGACTTACTAGAGTGTCAAGACAACACTAGAATTCATTGTTCTCCCAAGTCCCAACACCCAGTCCACAACACAAGTTTCACGAGATTTGTTTTTTCGAAAATCAGAATGAATACAATATTTGTAATAGTTTCAACTCTTTAAATAAATATGATGGAATCTTCTTTTGAATGTTTTCATGGCACTGTTGATCTGGATGAAGAATACTTCAAAGAATACTTCTTTGAAGGATAGATGTCTCAATATAAAATCATTGAATAACTATAGGTCACCTATAATAACCTACTTTTGGATAATCATAAGCTCAACAAGAATGAGAAAGCTCTAAAGACTGAGAATGAATGGTTGAAAGAGTTGCTCCATGAATGTGCGGTAAGTCTTACAAAAAGGCATTTGAAATTGAAAGGTAAACTACAAAGCAGAACAAACAATTGCAAAATGGAACACATGTACTGTTAAACGTGATAAGGCACTATATTTAGGTAATGAAGGTAAAAATGGTTTGGGTTTCTGTAGTCACCCTGGCTCTTCTACCTCTGTCCCTGTTTTTTGTTAAAACTGGTTTTGAAAAAGCTAAAGCCATTTCTGAAAAATCGAAGAAAACCACTAAAATCTATTAATATTGTTTTCAATTAGGACACATTGAACCTTTTTGATGAAAATATAACAAAGCTCTTGAAAAGAAAACAAAGACACCTAAAACTAACAGTTGTAGTGCTGGTGTTTTGACAACACTTGATCTATTTGTTTCCCCAACACTCGGTAACACTACTGCAAGGCAGAAAGGTAGAATATGGTACAAAAAACTAAGGACTCCCAAAATCGAAATTGCATGCAATGTTGTCTTTCTATGCTGTTCTTTCTAACCTTGCAGGAAAGTGGTACTTTGACAATGGATGTTCAGGACACATGATTAGCTCCAAATCAATGCTGAAGGACTTTGTTTCCATGATCACTTGTACTGTTATCTATGGAGGAGGCAACAAAGGCAATATAATTGGAAAATGAGTTTTGAATGTTGAAGGATTTCCACCCCTGAGGGATGTTATGTTGGTGGATGGGTTAAAAGCAAATTTAATTGACATCATTCAACTATGTGTGATGATATGTATCTTAAATTTACTAAGGATTTATGTGATGTCTATAATAGTGCAAATGTCCGTATAATGACCGATAGAAGGTCCAACGACAATTGCTACTTCGTGAAGGATTAAGCTCAATGCTTTCATGTAAAAGTGGATGAATCAGTTGTCTGGCTAATGTCTGTGTAATGACCGATACAAGGCCCAAAGACAACTGCTACTTGGTGGATGATGAAGCTCAACGCTTTCATGTAAAAGTGGATGAATCAGTTGTCTGGCACACGAAGCCTGGATATGTGCACTACAAGAAATTTGTAAAACTGCAGAAGGTTTATGCGGTCAGAGATCTTCCCAGCTAACCATCCCTGGTAAGCTTAAACTTGTGTGTGGTGATTGCTTGAAAGGTAAGCAAACTAGAGATACTCATACACCATTGAAGGTACAAAGTCAAAATTCTGAAACTTCTAAATGCTTTGAACTGTTGCATATAGATCTTTTGGGTCCTATAGAAGTTAGAATATGTGGTGGAAGTATGCTTTTATAATTGTTAATTATTCAAGATATACTTGGGTAAAAGTTTTAAAAGTAAAACATGTAGCTTTCAACACCTTCAAGATATTGCATGCTAGCATTAGAAATCCGTATGGTGCCTTTGTGATTAGAATTAGGTCAGATTATGATCGAGAATTTGAGAATACGAGCTTTTTCTAACTTCTACGATTTGAATTGTATCTTTCATAACTACTCTCCACCTAAGGCTCCATGGTAGAATGGGATTGCCCAGAAAAAGAATATAACTCTTCAAGACATGGCTATGGTAATGCCGAAGTCTAAAAATATGACAAAGAATCTATGGGCTAAAGCTTTAAACACGTCATTTCATATAACTAATAGAGTTTATCTTAGACCAGGAGCAGCCATGACACCCTATGAAATATTGACGAATAAGAAACCTAATGTTTCACATTTTCATGAATTTGGATGTAATAACTATTTACTGAATCACAAGGACTACTTGAGCAAGTTTGATTCAAAAAGTGCATTATTTTAGGTTATTCTCCCAACAATACTGCTTTTAGAGTGTATAATCTTAGATTACATATTATTCAAGAATCTGTAAATGTGGTATTTGATGATATGCCAACTGTTGCAAAACACCAAGAGCATCATTTGTCTCACCATATGGACTCTGGTGTTACTCTAACACTGGACTCAAACAATGTTCCCACAACACCAGTCAATGAACCTGAACACGTCACTGAACTAGAATGAGTTGTTGAACCATGTGTTACCACAACGCTAGTAGTTCCTAGTGTTGCTCCAACACCAACACAATTTGATTTAGAGAATAATGATGAAGAAGCTCCATAATTCAGAATAGATACTCCTGCCAAAGTTTATACGAACCATACAACTACTCAGGTCATTGGTCATATCACTGATGGCATTAGGACATGCAACAGAGAATGGCAAACTATAGAGATATGGTCATGTTGTGTGTTTGTATGTCTACCACATGTTCTGATTTACAAGCTTCAAGTTTTGTCTCTTCCATTAAACCTTAAAACTTTGATGAAGTTGTTAGATATATTCACTAGATTAATGCCATGCAAGATAAACTATTACAATTCACAAAAAAACAATGTTTGGAATCTTGTCCTATGCCCACTGATGTGAACTTCATAGGTTCAAAATGGATTTTCAAGAACAAAAGTGGTGAGAATGGTGCAATTGTCAAACAAAGCTAGGTTGGTAGCTCTGGGATATACTCAGGTCGCATGCATTGATTTCTATGACACATTTTCTCTAGTAGCTAAGATTGAGTCCATCAAATTACTACTTGTTATTGCCTGCTATCTCAAAATTAAACTCTACCAGATAAAAAGGTTTTGTTGACCCTTTTCATCCTGAATATGTGTATAAACTTGAAAAAGCTTTGTATAGTTTAAAATAGGCACATAGAGCTTGGTATGAAAGGTTAACTGAATTTTTGTTGAGCCTTGGTTTCAATAGACGTGATGGAGGCAAAACTTGTTCATTCTAAAAAAAAGGTGATGTTGGTATTGCTCAGATTTATGTTGATGGAATTGTCTTTGGTTCTACTCACAAGTCTACTTTAGGCAAGTTTGTTGAGTCCATGACAAATACATTTGGGATGTGTATGACTATAGAGCTGAATTTCTTTCTTAGACTACAAGTGGAGCAACTGAAGAATAGGATGTTCCTTAGCCATGAGATGTATGCAAGGATCTTGGTTAAGAGATTTGGTTTGCATGAGTCAAAGCCAAGCAAGAATCCTATGTCTTCTACCCTGAAGAGTATAAAAGACGGTACATGTGATAATGTTGACCCAAAACTGCACAAATCCATGATTGGAAGCTTGATATATCTCTTTGCCACTATACCAGACATCATGTACTTTGTGTGTGTGTGTGTGCGCGCCAGGTATCAGGTTGACCCTATATAGTCTCATTTGATTGTTGCAAAGAGAAATTTGAAATATATTTCTGGAACAAATGAACTTGGCATCTGGTACTCACATGATACGAACTCCAATCTTGTTGATTTTAGTGGTTCTGACTGGGTAGGTGATTTTGATGACAGGAAATCGACGAGTGGGGCTTATTTCTATTTGGAAAATAACCTAGTTCCATGGTATAAGCTGAAACAGAAATGTGTTTCGTTATCACTTGCTGAATTTAAATATGTAGCAGTTACAACAAATGTGTTATCTAGTTGTATGACTTAAACACATGCTGCATGACTATGGGTTAGTTAGTGAGACTTTGTTGATGTTATGTGACAATGTTTGTGCCATGAATATTTCAAGAAATATTGTGCAACATTCTAGAACAAAGCATATAGATATCAAGCATCATTTCTTGAGAGACATGGTAGAAGATAAATTGATAAACATTGAATACATAGAGACAAGGGGCATCATTCATGTGATTCATTAACATGTTTAATGTTTTTACAACCAATGGGCATATGATGGTGAGTTTTTCTACTGGGGTGGTTGAGGTTTCTATTGCTTGCACTTGGTGCTAAAACCTTGAATGATGTATAGTAAACAAGTATGCATTATATTATGGGGTGTCGGAGTCTTGTATTGCCATCATTCAGGCCAGTATACTTGCATGTACTCCTGTTTTGATAGTGTTGAAACTAGGGTGTATGGGGTTCTACTACTGCCTGCATTTAGTGAATGCACTATCCTTTTCACAAAACCTATAGATGTACTTTTAAGAGTGTAAATTGCTGACAACAAAAGATATTGTAAATTTGTGTTTTTTTTAAGAGAAGATATTGTGAATTTGAAGTGCACTAATTTGGTGTTATCACTCAGTGTTTGGACAACACCATTATTCCATGTTGTCATAACTCTCTGCATTCATTTAGGCTTGCGTTCCATTCTTTCTTTCTGTATGCGTCGATTTAGTCTTAGGGGGAGTATGTAGTTTGTTTCACGTGTTGAGGTATACACTGTTGGTAACTTGGTTTAAGGTGACACACTAATATGTTCTTTATTATGACTTGGAAGTGGGTTATCTCTTTTAATTTATGACATCCTACCCTATGTGTTTTTTTGTTAGCTACTTTGCCTGTTTTTTTTATCATGATCTACATGGTATATCTGAGAGTTCTAACTTGTTATATGTCTTAAGTTCCAGAAAAGTCATTTCAAATATATCTCATTCTCTCACTTGAACCTCCATAGACAACGGGACTAGTGATACTCTTCTCAGATGTCAGTGTTGAGACAACATTCATTTAAGTGTTACAATAACACCCGAATCATAACACTACGACTTACAATTTTATTTGAAAAACTGCTTTGGTCACGTGTTGACGAGACAATCACATGTGTTGTCACTACACGAGGGAAGTTTCCCTGTGCAAAAACTATGGCCGCTATATGTTTGGAGACTTCTCCCATTCCTCTATTCACTTCAAATCTCATTCACTAATTGCATATTTGTAACCTAATTCTCTCTCTTTATTGCGATTTTTGATATCTTTCTACAGAATTCTCTAATATCACCATGGCATGCAAGTCTTTTATTGCATCTATTGCCAAAGCAGCCTTGAACCAAGAAGCTATCACTGGTGGAGCATCGTCGAAGCGCTACAACACGTGCAATTTATATGCTCATGGTGCTCCCATACGCAAAAAAATGACATACAAATGTCGCAATGTCAAAGAAAAGAAGGGAGAGTCATCCAGTGTTGCTGCGACACCCACTTTTGACATCACTGAACCATAGATGATAACATCTGAGGAGGCGGAGACTGCTGCTGCTACTGCCACTCCAGAAATTGAGACTTTGGGACATGATTTTTCTAATAACCCTAATTTGAGTATTGTGGTGTATCTGAAGCGAATAACAGTGAGGAGTCTGGTGAAAACGTGGTTGAAGATCATGTTGAGTCTGAGAAAGAAGATGAGGTGAAGGAGAAAAAGGATGATGAGGAAGATCATTCCGAGGAAGAGGAAGACAAGTCTGATAAAAATGACATTGACAGTGAAGAGAAATATAAGAAAGGAGCCTAATGTTTTCTAAGGATCCGGGCTTTGAGGCTGAGAAGGAAATCGTTGATGAAGAAAAGGATATCGTTGATGATCTTGTGGTTAAGGAAGAGGAACTGGAGAAGCTATCTATATGCTCCAGAATCTGACCATGTTGTTGGGACAACACCATCTAAGATAGTTATAACACAATATCAGGGAATCATCTAATGAGTATGAGTATATTATAACCCTGGAATATGACTTTTTTGAAAATCCTTTATTAGAATATTACTTATCTAAAGATATTGAGGAAAAGTGGGAAGGGTTTTAGAAGAGGTTGATTCTTGAAAAAAGGTAAATAAAGGTTTATAATTTTAGAGGGTAAATAGTGTTTCTTGAGGAAAGAGGGTGCTTGCGCCGATGGAGAAGTTAAGGACTTATGTCCTAGATGTGACCACAAAGTTCTACATGAACCTGTTCCGATTTATGCTAAATCCAGAGTCTCCCAAGTTTGAGAGAGCTTTTGTGAGAGGTAATGTTTATGCATTTAGTGTCTCTAAAATCAATGAAGCATGGGGGATCCCCAATGTTGAAGATTCTGACAATCTTGACCCGTGTAATGTAATGAAGGATTTGACTGGTGGCCGCATTAAGGCTTAGTTGGAAAAACTTCATACCACCAGACTCACTTTCCTTAGTGTTGTTCTATGCACGATTGCATCGTCAAACTGGTTGCCATCTACCAACTCTACAATCCTAACTAGGGACACTGCAATTTTGGTATATATGTTGAAGAATGGATTGTTCGTGAACACGGGCAACAAGATTCTGACCATCATCGATGATGCCGCAAAAAGAGACACTGGCATTTTGACATTTCCTTCGCTAATTTCTAAGATATTGGTTGATCAAGGTTTCAAGACCAAAAAGTGTGTTGTGTGGACCAAAACGTTCGGAACATTCTGTCTGACCAATAACTACTTAAGTGGGGCCAAAATTAATGATCTCTTTGGAAGGTTCAAGAGGATGCAGGTATCAGCAAGAGTAAAACGAGGAAGAAGAAGGCTCAGAAGTTCAGTGTTGCGCCAACACAAGCTTCTGTCACTCAAGAAGGCATTGTAATTTCTCCTAAATTTGTCCATCAGTATGTGACATGGCTCAATTAATCAATCACTTACACCAGGTGGGAGATTACTGAATATGCTAACCTTTTTGCTGCTTTTTAATTCCTATGCTTGATGAACTACTAGAACAATTTCAGTTTTTCCAATTTTGATTTGATCCGAGGAGTATGTACCTTGGGGTATGTAAAATACTTAACTGCTTTTGATCTCCTTCTTGATATCGTACTACTACTGTCGTTTGGCCTATACTGAGTTTCCTGTGCAAGTGTTAAACTATAGTTAAGATAACACTAATAAAAGTCAGTGTTCTGCGAACACCCATTATAACAATCTGTAAGGTTGCGTATTTGGATAGAATCAGATCGAATTGGATTGAAAAAACCCTAGAATTTGATTTTGATCATGGCAAAACATAGATCGAAATCAGATCAATTTAAAACGATCCAACTAGATCCAAAATCATGCGATTTCAATTTGATTTTACTCAATTTTGATCTTTTTTCTTGTTCTTTTTATTTTAATATTAAAGAACAAACATTACATAGTTTTATTTTGTATCTAAAATTAAAGATAAATTGAATTAAACATGAACATTATTTTTACTGGACAAATTATTAAAAATGCTCGCTAACTTTTTATAAAAAGTTAAAATGCATGTTCTTTTCGGGCCTTGCCAAAATGCCCCATATGTTTAAAATAAGTTATCAAAAATGCCCTCGACCCTTGTTGTCTTTATTCACATATTAACTTAGTTCTACAGTTTTAGTTGTTTGTGAATGTTCCAAATCAACAAGATCATGAGGAGGATCCAGTCTAACAAGAAAGTTTCCAAGTTCACACTTTCCTAAAATAAGCCGAGCACGGATTGAAGAAAAAGGGAAAGAATTGGACGTGAAGAATGCACCCTAAAAAAAGATTAAAGTGAAGATGATTTTCATGTTTGAGGTTGACATTGAAGAAGGAGTTTCCCTTATATAACTCCAAAGTGAAACAAGGAAACTTTCCTATCCAAGAAGGCCGAAGACCAAAGATGGAAACAAAGGAATACAAGGAAGTCAAAGGTCTTTCCAAATCGTGTACAACATGCCTTGGTAATCAAGAATCATACACCTGTATAGAGGCATGGAGTGCATTAAGAGAAGAGACAAGACAAGACTTGGAGCTAAGGAACCCGAGAGGTTGGATCTAAGTATTTTTTAGAGTCTTATCTTATTTTACCAAGTTTTAAGTTTAGCTAGTTGAATCTAATTCATTAGATTTAAGTAGCTACACGTGTTGAGAGTGACCGAAGCTTTCTTGGTTGTTTTGTTTGAGAAATTTGATAATGAGGAGTTTAGAATGGTAACAACAATCCTATTTTTTGTGATATCATTATTACGACAGTGGTTATTTCGCCTAAGGCGCAAGAGAATATATATTTTTATATTCTGCATAAAAATTACATATTCTTGTGTTCTTTATTTTTTTGGTTGCGTCAAATCATCAAGTCAAGAAGGCGTTAAGATAACATTGTCTCCGGTATTATCGGACCACTCGATTCTAAGTATCTAATCTGAATCCGCACAATATCAGTCTCAAATATTGTTTCCAACTAAACTACTAACTAGTGTGTACATAGATATGATAGTTAATAATTGAATGCTTTGCTAATGTGCTTGTGTCTTCTATTTATATATTCAACCGAAAATGATCAATTATACCCTCTATCTATAGATTTAGCTAAAAAGGGGTCGATTAGGGTTACATCCCTAAAACCCGTACAAGGGTGAGACGCACACTAGTAATACATTCTTATCGTTTGTGATGCGCGAATTGCTCGCTCTTTACGGCAAAGACGCGAGTAGCGCATCTAATAGGGATAGTCACGTTTTTCCTTTGTGCTCCAAAGGCAATTTCCACCCATGAAGGGCCAATTTTTCTTCTATACTATAGTTTCACCTTTACATCATGTAATACGGCCAGTTACGCTCTAAATCACTTTTGCTCCAAAATGTGTTTTCAGCAGATTTTTCTTGTTTTCCATTACAAAACACAAAAATAAGGCATAAGTAACTAGAAAACATGGTAAGAACCCACAAATTGATAAGTAAAGCAAAAAATTAAAGTGAGTGACTTTTTGTGTTTTTAGTAGCAAATCTCTCCATGTATTTATCTAGTTGGATCGACAAACACTAGATAGCAAATCAAAGTGCATAAAAATTCTAGTAATCGTTGCGTAAACTAAAAGTTGATTATATCTATGCTATACATAGAGTGTGGGTCCCACACATGAGACCCACCATTTTGTGAGAGACATTGCGCTACTCGGTGGGTATACCATGGATAAAATCCTAAAGTGTAATGTGAAAAATGTTATTTGCATCTTTAAGTTTCAACAACGCGGAGCTCCTAGTGAAAATTGCTCTTATATATATATATATATATATATATATATATATATATATATATATATCAACAATTATAACATTATAACAATAAACTTTAAATAGACAATCTAGTTGAGATTAATAATCCACCGGAAAATTATATGTGACCTTGAACGCAAACACAATATTGTGAAGTATGATAAAAATAAACATAATGCCATAAGATGCTAATATAATCACCTAGAATAATACCAATTATCATTGTGATGATGCATAATTGCATATCATGAAGATTACAGTTTTAGAAAAGCAAACGATTAGTAGTGCATATATATTATATATTTGAAAAAGAGTAAGTTGAAAATGAATGCATGAGAGAGAAAGCAAAGAAGGAAACAAAAGCATCCCTTAAAGGGCCCATATTATGTCTCCTCAATAGACTCCTCCTATAGCTAAAGATGTGATATGAACTTAGTTAATTCATCTTTACTTAATTCCAACCATTTTTCCTCTCACCTTTTTTACCTTCCTTTCTTTTCCAATTTCCATAAACAAACATGAACTATTATTCTTCTTCTTCTTCTTCTTCTTCATCAATCATGTCCAAAGATCCAGCTCAAACCTCATCTCCCAATCCAAATCCAAATCCAACACCAAATCCACCTTTGAGCCGCTACGAGTCACAAAAGAGAAGAGATTGGAACACTTTCGGACAGTACTTAAAAAACCAGAGGCCACCGGTCTCTTTGTCCCACTGCAACTGCAACCACGTGCTCGAATTCCTTCGATACCTCGACCAGTTTGGGAAAACTAAGGTTCACTTACATGGTTGCGTGTTCTTCGGGCAACCGGACCCTCCTGCACCATGTACCTGCCCGTTGAGGCAGGCCTGGGGCAGCCTCGACGCATTGATTGGTCGGCTGAGGGCAGCATACGAAGAGCACGGTGGAACACCGGAGACGAATCCATTCGGAAACGGGGCGATTAGGCTTTACTTGAGGGAAGTGAAGGAATGTCAGGCTAAGGCAAGAGGGATTCCGTATAAGAAGAAGAAAAAGAAGAAGGTTAGTCATCCGGGTGCACTACTTGTTAACAATAAGGCGCATCATGATGACCAGATGATGATCAACCATATTCCCAAGTGATTAATTACGACAATCGTCGGTAAGTTTCTTAACTTAACTTTATACTTCACGAAATTACCTGAATTCATTAATTTACATATATATGAATTTATTAACTGCTGCTTGTAACATAACATTTACCTTATAGGTATATATTATGTGAGAGTGACAATTAAGTAAAATAAGATGGTAGATATTTTCTATATGGAGTAGAGATTTAGCGTTATCATCTGTAATATATTTCGCGTTGGTAAGGACCACAATAACAGAATTAACAAATTATAGTATTTTCAGGAACCCTAGCGAGATCCATATAAACCCCAAAACCCTAATTATAATCGAGTAAAAATTAATTATTTACATTCTGGGATAAATTGAATATTTTTAGAAAAAAGATAGCATAGACTCGGAGGCTGATTATAGTAAGTATATATAAACTTTGATGATGATATAACTTCTCTTTCTCTCTCTCCTTTTTTTTAAAAACAATTGTCTTTATTATTTCTCTCTCAAATCATGCAAAAAGAACTGTTTTGATTTTTAATTTCATAATGTAATTTTTGGGGTCTATTGGGATTCGGGAAGATTTTGTGCGCCCCGTGAATGACGTTGCAGCTATGATAGATATGCACCTTGTCTGCCTGAGTTTACACGGATTAAGGTTATGCTATATTTGTAGCCTGTAAGATTCTTACCTGCCATAGTTCTTAACATCTTTTTGTGCTTCATTCCCTTTCTTGTCGAGTTGAGGTACGTTGCAATAATTCTTTTACAACTTGGATATTTGATGCTGTTTGCTTGTCCGAAATTGATAATTACATGAAGAAATTGATTCGTTCCCTAAACCATAAAATCTTTCATTGCCGACCAAAAAAAAAAAAAAAAAACTTTAAAGCGGATGGTGTACTTAATAATCCTGTGTTTCTTTTTTTGTGGAATGTGGACGAATGGTATGATAAAATGCCGTGATAATTAATGAACTTCATTATATACAATATAGTGTAAAAAATGTGCATAAATGTACACAAATTAACGTTATTATTATACATCTATAGTAATATGCTTGGTAACGTGATATTTTTTTCACCAAAATATTGTTTGTTCAATTCCTCGGGTTTGGAAGATCAGTGATTATTGTATCTGATGAACTCAATATTACGTAGAAGATGTCTTCGTAAAGAAATTATTTATGTTTCCTAATACCTGGATCACCAATAAAATCCAACAATATCATGTTAAGAAATACTTTTCACCTATTGTTATAGAAATTAGAGTTCCTCAATTACCTCTTAGAAGTTAGCGGGAGAGGGGCTCACTATCAATACACAAAAGTTCAAGTTCATTTCCAAGCGATTTAGGGATGGAACTCAACACTTCCCTTCACGTAGTGGTTAGATAGTGGACAACCTCATCATTGACTAGACTCTTATACCATATAGAAATTAGAGCCTCCTCATATATCTCCTTATAAACTTTGTTTTATTTAGAGAAATGGCAGGTCATTACCATAGACGAGAAGTTTAAGTTGAGTCTCAAAATAAGTGTGGTATAAAACTCAATAACTATATATACATCTTAGCTATTCAGTTAAATGGCATTCAGTATTCTAGTTTCATAACAAACCGATTGATCTTATTATTGATTATTGTTTTAATAATGTTTTAAATCTTTTGGATACCATATATATATATATATATATATATATATATATATGTATGTGTGTGTGTGTGTGGATACTTTGAGTTCATATATTTTTCGAAGGTTGGCTTTCGATGATGATCATTGTGCTACTAGTTTATTGCGGGTCTGCTGATAATGAAAATAGATCATCGTCTTGTCTAAGCTTAGCTTGAATTTCTTATCCATATTTAGCAACTTGACCTTTGTCCAAGTGGTTTCAGTCCGTTTGACAATAAAGATAAACCTTACTTTAGCTTGAATTTATTGAGATTGCAAATTGTTCAATGTTCATGGTTTGTGTGCTAAAAATAACTTCATATTTCTCATTATGCAAATAAATCATACTTTATTTATTCTCAAGCATTCGTTAAAGTTACTGATCCTAGAGCTTTTGGTAAAGTTGAATTCCTAATGTAGCTTCTTATCTTTGAGTAAACTTGAGGTAATCGTAGTTAAGAATATCATTTACTGTCTGGTAAAGAAGGATTTAACTCCATATATGGATATATAAATATAATACACACATATATATATATATATATATATATATAATATTCTTCAAAGCTTTTTGGGGTACGTGCATATATAACTTTCTTCTCCTAAATAAAGTAGGATATGACTGATGCAATGTGCAAGTTAAAAATTAATCTCCTAAACTAGTTAATTAGGTTAAGCATTTATAGTATATGCACAAGACTTGATGGTATTTAATTAGATTTAGAACAACTTGCACCGTATATGTTACTTTACATGCATAAGAGTGTTGATCAGTTGTACAAAAGAAAAAAGTTCCTCGGTCCTTTACATTATGTATTTCTCATTGCAGTCATTGGATAACTTGATCATGCATTTTACCCTCAATTGATAATGTAGTGATTATTTTTACTTTTTAGGGTTATATAAGAGCAAATTATTTTTTCTGCCCTTTAATTTTGGCTATATTTGCCTTTTGCCCTTTAACTTTTCGGGCTCCAATTTTGCCCTTTAACTCCTATTTTTTTGACCAAAAATGTCCTATGGGCTTTTGTACGAGGGAATGCCCTATGGGCTTTTGTACGAGGGCAAAATAGTTATTTCATTTATTTATAATAAAAATTTTAAAAAAACAAAAAAATAGAACCACCCCCCCCCCCCCCCCCGCGATAATGATGCGATTTGCAGCTACCACAGCTGCAAATCGCGGTCATCACCGCGATTTGCAGCAACACCGCTGCGAATCGCGGTGATTCACCGCGATTTGCAGCAACACCGCTGCGAATCGCGGTGATTCACCGCGATTTGCAGCGGGGGTGGCTGCAAATCGGCGGGGTGGGGTGGGGGGTGGGTGGGGGGGGGCGACGGGGACGACGGGGGTGGGGCGACGGGGAATGAGGGGAGGGGGGGGGGGGACGATGGGGAAGGAGGGGGCGACGGGGGAAGGGGAAGGGGGGGTGTCTATTTTTGTTTTTTTTTTAATTTTTCATTTATCAGAAAATTTAATTTAATTTAATTTAACTATTTTAAATTTATTTTCAAAATTAAATTTAATTAAAATAAATAAATTAAAGGGTATTTTTGGTAAAAACCCTATGAAAAAGCCCATAGGGCATTTTTGGTCAAAACAATATGAGTTAAATGGCAAAATTGGAGCCCGAAAAGTTAAAGGGCAAAAGGCAAATATAGCTAAAATTAAAGGGCAAAAAAAATAATTTGCTCGTTATATAATTACCTGAATTTTGTCAATTGTATTCATCCCAAAGTCATTAAAAATGAGAAGTGGTCTTGTATAAGGTGAAAAGAGCTTACTTACATAAGAATAAGCTAAATGCATACTCTATTTTGTCTTTAATAAGTGTGTATGACCCGAAAAAATCTTTCACTGCCATATAGTCATTTTGGTTGATGGATATGCTCCATGTCCCTGTATGTTACACACGCTTACAAGTGATTGGTTTTCCTTTTCCTAGTTGTGTACTGTTATGAAGTCAAATTGTCAATTAGTGAAATGGGCTGAAACTTGCTGTATATGTGTTGTTTTCCATTGGTGGTGTACCAATTGTACTCCATTTATAAAACTTATGTGTCTGATCAAAAGAAGGAAAAAACATGAACAAACAATAAGAATAAAGCGTATATATTTTTTTTTATACTATTAAATCCAGATCAATCTTTGAAGTTTCGTTTGTCCTTTTGTCTAGTAGACTCGCAATACAATATGACTTCAATTTTGTTGACGAAAGAAAAACTGTTCTCTAATATATATAAGATATAATCTTATGATTCGAATGTAAAGAATACATGCATATAACCGATTATTTACAGACACTTTTGCCAACAACTAAATCATTAGGGCTTATAATATTGTAAATCATATGCTTGGCCCCAACAGTCCGCTAATAATTCCTTTGAGGGACATGTAATTCAATTTTAGGCCCTCCCGAGCTATTAAATAGGATTTTCCGTTAATGAGTAAATTAGAACATTAATTCTAATGATTATGTTTTATAAATGAAAAATTCGTAGTATAATACATGAGCCTGAAAGGCCGTGCGTAAACTCATGACCCAAAAGTTCATCTCCAATGTCGCAAGTAATCATCCAATTTTATTTTATTTTTCGCAAAAAGTTAAAAGAGCATTGAAATCAAATTTCAGAGAGTTTTACAAGAAAAAAGGGGGAAGACCTCAGTGAAAGCTCAGGCACAAGTGCCTTTTACAACTATAACTTGATTGCTATTATATGGCTATGAAAAACATCAAGCTTTAGATTATGTCTATGACTTTTTGTAAAGTCCACAAAACCTTTCCTTCTCTCGCTCCAGTTTAGAACTGTGGCCCTGGCCGTTTCGTGGCTGTTTAGTGTAACTTTGTTTAGCCTTTTTCTGGATAGTTGCTTTTTAGCAAATTAGGTCTCTTGTTTTGGTGGTTGGAATAAGAGTGAGATAGAACAGTAATACCTGAGGCCCCTGCTAGGTGTGTCATGTACATGCGGTCAGAAAACACTCCACAAAACCAAAGAGTTAAACAGTTCATAACAATTATATTTGCTTTAATCTGGCACATATTGCCTTAGTCATCTATTAGCTCTTTTTCCTCATCTATCCTGGACTCTAGCAATCAGAGTTTGAGCAATTTCTTTACTAACCTGCAATTCTGTCAACTGTCTTCCTTCAGATATGTTTGCCTGAGAGTTTGCAATTCTGGTCCATTCTTTCATCTCTCTTGGACAGTCTCTTAAACCTCTTTTTGTTAGTATTTCACATAGCACAGAAAATGTCCACTTGCATTGAAAAAACAAATGATCATAGAATTCATTACACTCCCCACAAAACACACAAACTAAATCAGGTAGAGACGTGAATTTCCCAATCTTGTGTTTAGTGGCTAATCTACTCTGAATAGCTAGCCAATTTATAAAGGAAGCTTTAGGACTTGAGTAAGGGTTTCATACCTACCTCCACCAGCTTACCTCTAGTCTTTATGGGACAAAACCTTCATATAATTTTTGTATTCTTTCTTTTGACTGACCTCCTAGCTTTGCATTTGGCAATACTTCCTCCACTATTACTCTTAAGCTTAGCAAGGTCTTCCACTAGGGTGAGTCACTTTGTTTAACCTCCACATCCCAGATTAATTTATCATTTAGCTTATATGCTCTAATCCATTTCTACCTCTAATCTATTTCTACCAGACAGTGTTTTCTCCCTCATTTGCATTTATCCTTAGTAACTGGATAGCCATTACAGTCTTGTTCCATCCAAGTACCACTTTTATTTGTAGCCCCCCCCCCCCCCCCCCCCCCCTCATTTGTATTCCTGGCATGTTGCTTTTCATGCTATAACTAACTTTTTCCCATCCTCTTTACCTGGCCATAAGTATGTTCTACATATCCTCTCTATCTTCTTTATGACTCTAACAAGCATGACAAATATGTGACCCGAGAAATTTTAGATACTTATGAGGACTGCTTTGACTAGTTATAGTCTACCTGCATAACTTATGTGTTTTGCTTGTCAGCTCTGAATTCTTCCTACCATCTTCCTAATCAATGCTTCATATTCTCCAATTCTCAAACTCCTATGACTTAAAGGATACGTAAGTACTTTATTGGAAACTGTCCTTGGAAACCCCATATTTCTTTTGCCTCCTCCTGACTTATATCATTCATTCATGCCGTGAAAATATTGCTCTTTGCTCTGTTTACTTTTAATCCTGACTGTCCTTCTTGGAAACCCCATATTTCTTTTGCCTTCTCCTTATAACTGACTTATATCATTCATTCATGCCGTGAAAATGTTACTCTTTGCTATGCTTACTTTTAATCCTGACATCTCTGAGAATTCCTTTAGTGCTTCCTTTAGGATTTCCAAACGTCATCGGCAAAGTAATTTTTTTCTTCTTTCAACGAGTCTTTTTCTTTCAAATTTATCTATAGATTTTTATTGGCTTCTTCAACAGCTCTTCATAGCCTTGTAAGAAACCAACAAGCTCTTCAATGATCATGGTGCCTAAGTCATTGGATTCTTCAACGTGGTAACATCATAACTAAACTTTAAATCAAAAGATCGCAATTTCATCAACAACTTATATCTCTTAATTTTTGGTTAACACTTTTGAAAATATAATACAAGAGACTTTCAACTTCCTTAATCAATAGTGATTCATATTCTCCTCTTATGTTTAATGATAAACCTTTTTATCAACCCTTTGTAAGAAGCTTAAAGAACCTAACAAGATTGCTTGAGGATGGTCGCACTAGCTAACCACATTCTAGACCATCTTGTCATCCAAATAGAGATGAAGATGCACCCGCCGTCCATCTTGTCATCCAAATATTGATAGTAAGATGGTGCGTGCTTTTTTCTTGCTCTTCAAGGCGGATGCATTTTCATCTCTAACACCATACTCCATAGGTCCCCAAGCATCATATATATATTTCAACATGCCCGCAACCACAAATTGCTATAAATATTTTTGGTGGTACTGAAAATTGTATTCCTCTGGATGTCACTTCTTCTGACATGCCCGCAACCACAAATTGCTATAATGCCCCTTTAATATATTTGGAAAAATGATGGAACAGGTTAAAATTTTATACTGTAACATACAAACAGAGTGGTGGATGAGTTTCTCTAACTCAACTCTTATTTACTTGATATCAAAAGACTAGATTATATATATAAGTATTCAAAGACTTTCTTAACATGAACCTAGTTTCGTTATTGCATACAAGTCACCTTTGATTTTTAGTACATGAATATCACCAAAAGATAAAAAGGTCTTTCTCATTCATGTACTATATTTCTATACAAACTTCTATTTATTCACGGACCTCATACATATGGCTTAAGCTTATAATTTTCCTACATTAACTTCACATATGTACGAATTTAATTTCGCAAATTTAGAGTGCCAAGATTGTCATATATATATATGATTAGGGTAAAGTGGATTCTGAGAAGAGGTATTGGTCAAATAACATTTGGGAGACTTACAGGTAATGATTAATATTTAATTAGAAAGTTAAAACAAAGATCCGTTGTTTTCGTCTTTACCCAAGTGTGGAAAGAATCTGGATGTGAAGAGTAGAAAAATCCTTATGCTTGGCTCGACTTGTTTATTTATTTATTTTTCAATCATATGAATCTTCAAGTTTAGTTGATTTTGTTATTGTTGTTGTCGTAAGCGCAGTTTGCTAGCTTATACGTTTTGCAAGATTACATGGTTGCTGATTAGATTAACTACTAATTTAATTTGAATAGGCATGATGTTTTCTAGAAATGCAGTAGATCTTTCATGAGCTGCAAAGAGTTTGTAGTTAACTTCCCATGCTTTCATTCACAATTAAACATTTAACCATACATCCTTATTTCCTCTAAACAAAATACGAATTTTTCTTTTTTGTAATTCTGTAATTGCAGGATGCATGCACGTTTACGGGAATTAACGAGTTAGAGAGGCGACTGGGAATTAAACTTCCTTTGCGGGCATACAACTGTGCGTTTGAAGTGGATCCTGAATAATATATATAGACGGTATATTTGTAGCCGGACTTAACATAATTAAGATGTTATAGTAGATTTTACATATATATATATGTGTGTGTGTGTCTTTACCAATATGTAGATTATCGTAATTATTATATATATTCATGTACGTGCGTACCATTTCCATGACGTGGAAAAGTATTTAGTTATAGCATACTTAGTTAGCTTGTTATGAAGCAATAGTTATAATGATTTCCATGACGTGCACGCTACATCGCAATTTTTCGATGCAGCTGCCATGCTACATTGAAAACTTTCAATGCAGCACTTAATATACTAGATATACGTATTTTATAAGTACTAATCTACCATGATTTAATTGTATAATACAAAAGATATGTATTTAATATGTAAAAATTATGGACATAAAATACACAAAAGATATGTATTTTATATATTATACAAAGACTTACGGACATATATAGCTCGAAATCATACAAACGAAATGTATTTTATATGCAAAAGTTGTAAAACCACGCTCATCTACCATGATTTAATTGTATACTTAAGATATATTCATGGCCTGAAGTTAACGTACATCCAAAATTAAATAGTTCCTACGTATATATAAATTTTCTTTTGTGAATGTATAAAGTTTTATGATCATTGAGTATTACATTAGAATTTATATTCTAGTAACAATGGACGTTAAATAAACGTTTGGGGATGAAAAATGTAATTATGTAAAAGTTATAAAACAACTCTAAACTCTCTTTTCTTTCACACTACAAGAATCCGGGGTCATTCGTGACCGCCGGCTCGTGACCGCCGGGCGGCGGTCGCGGATGCCACCGTGACCGCCGAGCGGTCACGGATAGCCCCGTGACCGCTGAGCGGTCACGGGCATAATTCTCGTGACCGCCCAGCGGTCACGGGAATCCATAGGCGGGAAACTTCCCGCCTATGGCCCGCCTAGTGGCGTCTGCGACCGCTGGGCGGTCGCGGACGCCAGTGGGCGGGATTTTGCCCGCCATGGAGTCCGCGAGACGAGTGGCATCTGCGACCGCCCGGCGGTCGCGGATGGGAGGGGGGTTTTCCTATATAAACCCCCCTCCTCCTCTCTCATTCCTTACCTCCTCCTCTCTCATTCCTTACCTTTGTAAGTCCTCTCCTCTCTCTCTCTTAAATATTTATCTTTCTAGTTTTTTAATTATGTTTTTTAAGTATGTTTTATATTTAATGTTTTAGTAATAGTTTTAATTGTTTAATTATAAGTTTATTTTTATTAATGTCAAACTTAGAAATAATGCCTTTAGGAAATCTTTATAATTTAGGAATAGTGCTTTAGGGAATTTATAACTTAGAAATAATGCCTTTAGAGAATCTTTATATATTAGAACAAATAATCTTTAGGGGTTCTTTATAACTTAGTACAAATGATCTTTAGGGAACTTTATAACCTAGAAATGATGCATTTAGAGAATCTTTATTTAATATTAAATTGTTAGTTTAGGTAATTTAATGTATTATTATTCGTCGCGGTAATTTAATGTTAAACTATTAGTTTAAATGCATGTCAAATTATTGGTTAATGTTTTTTTGTAGAAATAACGCCTTTAGGGAACTTTATAACTTAGAAATAATGCCTTTACAAAATCTTTATATATTAGAACAAATAATCTTTAGGGGTTCTTTGTAACTTAGTACAAATGATCTTTAAGGAATCTTTATAACTTAGTAACGACTGAATTTTAGAGAATCTCTTTGAATCATCTAACTTAGATAATTTCTCGTAGTTTTCTAGCATATATTCGATATGGCAGGCAGTCGTCGTCGTCGAGTTGGCAGTGGTCAACAATGTTCAAATGTTTCTGATGTTCCTGATGGTTCGGATGTTCCTGATGTTCCCGATGTTCCCCCTACTGCTAGTGGGCGAGGTAGTCTTGGACCTCGTATAGTTATCACACGTGGCGGTCGTAGTTGCGATGCCGCAATCCCCAACGCGTCTACATCGTTGACGCCTTTACTACAGCGCCGACTTTCTTTTGATGCCGCTGCCGTGCCCGATGCCGCACTGACTGCATCTGGATCTAGGGCTAGAGCACCATCTTCCGCTGGTTCCACCGGAGCTGGCCCGAGCGAGAGGCCGAGTGATACTCCAGCATCGGGAGTATTCAATGTCACGCAACAGCGCCCACCTAGAGGCACCTCCAAAGGTGCACAACAACCCAATGACGCGAAACAAAGGCAGATCATTAAATTGTGTCCTCGTGGCCTGTTTATGAACCCCTCTAGCAACGAGGTTGCGACTACGATCACGAAGTTGATCAAACAGTTCATGAAGGAGTTCTGGCCTACCTACTTGACGATGCCCGAAACTGTGCTAGGCAAAATGTTTGTTAAATTTACGGTGAGGAATTATTTCACAACTATATCATATTATTTAATTTAATATATTCATAAATCGAATTTTATTAATTGGCAGAATATATATGGTGTTCGTCAGAGAGAAAAACACGCAGTACAACGGGCCTACGAAACGAAGGCGAAGTTGTGTTATAAGAATTTGATTTACAACACGAAGAAACAATACTTTGAGAGGGTTGTGGATCCGAAATGGGCCGGAAAAGACAAAACTTGGATGCACGACGGGTTAGAGGCGGCGGCGATTAAGCATTGGGCCACTGAGGATCATCAAGAGGTGTCGCATAAGTCTAAGAAAAACAGGAGAGGAGGCGAGGAGCCAAAGGAGGGGGTGAAGGCACCTCCCACTTTTTTTGGTGGATCCCGCGACCTAGAGGAGCTCAGACGTCGGCTGGTATGAATTATGAAAATTAACAATATGGGTGTAATTAAGTAATCTTAATATATGCGTAAGCCAATTTTGATGTACTCTTTCTTGAAATGTGTAGGCTGAGGAGGACCCAACACGAAAAGACCCTATTCGATATGATGAGGCCTATAGACGTGGTCACACGCAGCGGGTGAAGGGGACGGGCGGTAACACAGGAGTTCCAGCTCGGCGGACTTGGGTAGATGCTGTGGCGAAAGCGCAATATGTAAGTTATTTCAACCGCATACTCCTTTTAAATTATTTATTCCAATATAAGTATTGATTCTTTCAAATGTTAATGCAGAAAAAGTACATGGAACTATTGAGGGAAAGATATCCCCGCCCAACTAAGCTCCCAATGTTCGATCCCGACTGTTGGACCGAGGCATTTGGTCCTGTGAAGAAGGGGAAGGCGAAAGGCTTGCCGAGGGATGCACGCCCGGAGACGTTCAACATTAAATACAGGAAACAAGAAGATTATTCACAGGCCTGCATCGACGAATTACAAACACAGAATGACCGCACTATCTATCGCAGTGATCAAAGGATGACTGATATGAAAGCCACTATGGAGCTATGGAGATGCTTGCTTAATGAGAAGGTGAACGTGGACCTTCCACCGAGGATGATGGGGAGGATGATGACGGGAATGGATGTGGGTTGGATGATAGTTCGGATGATGATTAGTTGTATTTTCATTATTGTAATGTTGGACTGTTAAATTTTCATTATTGTAATGTTGTACTGTTAAATTTTCATTATTGTAATGTTGGATTGTTAAATTTTCATTATTGTAATGTTGGACTGTTAAATTTTCATTATTGTAATGTTTGACTGTTAAATTTTCATTACAAATAAAGTGCGTCACAAAGTAATGTTTTAAATTATTACAAAACACTTGAACTATTCAGTATCACTATTTAGCTCCACGTTTTCACCTTCTTCGTCTTCCTCTTCAGCTTCTTTTTCTCCTCTATCTTGTACATCTTCGACGATCTCAAACTCATTTGCCCGCCCCAATTGTATATCCATATCAAATGCGCTAAAGTCTACGAACATATTAATTCCTACAGATGCGTTCTCTTGGAACACTTCCGCTGGCATCCCTATTTCTGTTTCTGTGTCGCTTGAATCACTTAGTGACGACATGTCGATCACGTGCCTAGCCGGTATAGTAGATACGGCTATCCATCCATTTTGACCTGGTCGACCATTCGTAAGTTGTGGATACGGGGCGTAGTACGACTGAAGGGCCTGATTGGCAAAAATAAAAGGCTCGTTGGTTGTGAGAGACCATCGTGGGTTAATATCAACGAGTTTGTACGTCTCGTGAACACGAGTCCCTCGAGCTCTAATATCATACCACCTACACTTGAAGAATACAATGTATAGCGGTCTTCTGTGCCCCCAATATTCCACCTCTATGATTTCGTTCAATGTCCCGTAGAAGTTGGTGGCGTGGGATCCTCCCATGTCCCCCTCCACATAAACCCCACTACAATCACTCTTCTTAGGGCCCAAACGCATATCTGTGTGAAATCGGAACCCATTCACAATGTACCCTTCATAGTACAACACTGAGTTGAGAGGACCTGCCAGCAACGGCTTAACACGATCGTCTGTCATGTACTTGCCACTCGAGTAGGTCTGCTTGAACCATGCCACGTACTCGCAGTTTCTCTTCTTTTGTACCTCCATGGGAGTAAGTTCATTACACTCCTCCTCAATAAACAACCTGTGAGTTACACACAAAATAAGTTAGAAATACGTGATACATACAAGTTATCCTTAATAAAGACTGTTTGCACGTAAAATAAAAAATATTGACATACTCGACCCATCCATCCAGCTCTTCACAATTAAGAAGCGTGTACAGTTCAATTTGCTCCAACTCTTCGGACGACAACCGCCTCTTCTTGTTTAGTGGCCCAATGGCCTTCCCTTTCTTTCGAAATAACATCAGCTCATCATCCCACTCTGAACTCTCAAAAGTCTCGTTCCTATTGAGACAGTTATATCTAGTACTCGCGGAGATACCTAGATATTGTGCACACATATTGGATAGCTCTGAAAGGAGGTAGGAATTCGCTATGCATCCTTCTACCCTTGCTTTGTTCATCACTGACTTTTTAAAATCAAACATACGCCTGGGAATACCGAAAAGTCAATAACATATAGAATAACAGTAGCGAATTAAACTCATTAAACATTGTGTACCTCTCGAATGGATACATCCATCTGTAGTGAACTGGGCCGCCTACTTTAGCCTCGTATGGTAGGTGTATGGCCAAATGCTCCATAGAATCGAAGAAGGAAGGAGGGAATATCCTCTCAAGCTTGCACATCGTGACTATAATGGATTCCTCAAGACTTCTCATATCGGTGGCCGAAACCTCTGAAGCACAAATTGCCCGGAAGAATAAACTAATCTCCACCAATGTTTCCTAAATGTTGGCGGGCAGGAAGTCGCGAAAAGCAATGGGAATCAATCTCTGCATGAAGACGTGACAATCATGACTCTTCATACCAAAGAGCCTATGTTGTTGCTTTTGTACGCATCGTCCCAAATTTGACGCGTATCCGTCCGGAAATTTCAGATCGCCCAACTATTTCAAGACCTTGACCTTTTCATCCCGCTTGAGACAATAGGTTGCCCTTGGCTTCACATATGCGCCTCCTCGTGATTGTTCTAAAAATAGCTCTTCACGGATAGTCCAAATCTTCAAATCATGTCTAGACTTGATGTTGTCCTTAGTCTTAGAGTCATCCAATACTGTGTTGATGATGTTATCGAAAAAGTTCTTCTCACAATGCATGACATCTAAATTGTGACGAATCAAGTTTGTGGACCAATAGGGAAGTTCCCAAAATATGCTCTTCCTCAGCCAATTATGATCCGTATGAAATCCCGGTAGATTGATTGTTCACTTTGGCCCCAAAACCAACATCCCCAAGTCCCTCCACAATTTCCCTCATTTCGTCGCCCATTTTCCTGCAAATAGGTTCTTCTAGTGACTTTTCCCCTTTTTTGAATGAATTCTTGTCATGCTGCCACCTATGATTTTTGGGCAAAAAACGACGATGGCAATCGAACCAACACGGTTTACCACCATTCTTCAACGTAAATGAATTCGTATCTCCCATGCAATAAGGGCACGCTAACTTCCCGTGCGTACTCCACTGAGACAACATTCCATACGTTGGAAAATCGCTAATCGTCCACATCAGGGCCGCTCGTAATTGAAAGTTTTCCTTCCTTGAGCTATCAAACGTCTCCAAACCAGTGCTCCATAAAGCATTAAGCTCATTAATTAGTGGTCTAAGATAAACATCCAAGTTCTTCCCGGGACTATCTGGACCGGAAATGATAAGGCTCAAAAATATGAACTCCTGCCTCATGCAAAGATCGGGGGGGGGGAGGTTATATGGGGTTACCATCACTGGCCAACAAGAGTAATTTTTCCCAGATGAGCCATATGGTGTGAATCCATCCGTACATAAGCCGAGTCGTACGTTCCTAGGCTCAGCTGCAAAATCCGGATGTGTCCGATCAAAGTGTCGCCATGCCTCACTGGAAGCCGGGTGAATCATTCGATCCGTAGCCTCTCGACACTTCAAATGCCAAGTCATATGCTTTGCAGTACCTACGGTATAATACATCTTCTGAAGACGAGGACCTAGGGGGAAATACCACAAATGCTTATTTGCGACCTTTGACTTCCTACCTTCCTCGTATCTATCAACCCCGCATATCGGGCATTTTAGGAAGTCATTGCTCGCCACAAACCCGTAAAACAGAAAACACTGATTTGTGCAAACATCGATCTTCTCGTACCCTAACCCCAAGGTTCGCTCCATCTTATGCATCCCTTTCGTGTCTTTAGGTAACAACTTCTCAATCTCAGGGTCGAACCCATCTTTAGACATCTTTAAAAAATGGTCAGAAACGATGTTACTCGCCTTGTGAATAGTTTTGTAATTCACCCACTCTCCAATCCACTGCAGGACGGTTTTGCTCTTCTTAGGGTGCATCTTCACCTGACCTAGACGCATCAAGTCGTAGAAATCTCTCGCATCGGGATTCGGATCCTCGTTACGCACAGCGTCCTCATCAAATCGCCCTCCATATGCATCCACGACCATCTGTCTAAACGAATCGTCAGCACGAATAGGGCTGTCAGGAATATTGGCGTGTGATGGGCCGAGAGGTTCGTCGATAAACGTCATAGAAGTGGTGGTAAACTGCTCTACATGCAAAACCCACTCAAAATATCCAGGCGTAAATCCCGACTTATGAAGATGATCACGGACTTGGTATCGATCAAAAAACTTTGAATTGTTACATTTTTTGCACGGGCACCTAATACGCCCCCTAGATCTAAATAGCCATCATGTCGCGAAGCAAATTCTATGAATGTGCGAACCCCAACCACAAAACTATCTCGCAAATAACCACTGCTCTCGAATCTATCGTACATCCAATTCCTATCTACTTGATAGTCCATTATTTATCTAAGATGTAAATTTTAAAGGAAATAATTAATTAGAATTAATACTACAAACAATTAATAATTAACAATTTAAAATGTAACAATTATCATGCACGATAAGGTTGTAGAGTGATAAATTGATCAACTTACTTCTTGAAGCGTAAAAAAATGATCTTCAAGAATCTTGTGTCCTCTACGAGTACCCTCGATGTGTTTACGCCAATATCTATCAAAAATGAATAAACAAGTTAACATATCATACCAATATTTAGTATTTAAAAATATAGTTGACCATCTAAATGAAAAAAACGAGAATACCTTAAGAGAAATGGTGAAGATTGTTGTGAATTAGGAAAGTAAGGGAAAGGATATTTATAAATGAAAATCTGGCAGTTCGTGACCGTCGGGCGGTCGCGAATGCCAACTAGCCGTTGGCCTTCGTGACCGCTGGGCGGTCACGAAAGACCCTCATTCGTGACCGCCCAGCGGTCACGAATAAAATTCATAAAAGAAAATTTGATTTTATGGATTCATCTTGATGTGTTTATGATTTTTAACAATAAGTCTCATCACTACATGTAAATTGAAGTAATAAATTAGTACAACATTAGTAATTAACATATTAAAATAGTGAATTAGATGTGATTAGGCGAGTTATGAACGAATAACCTATTTTATGTTCTATAACTAATCATCATATACACTTAGTTGTTTTAGATGTAATGTGTAATTTTGTGATAAACTCTCTTTTAATTTACTAAGTAGTAAGTATTTTATCAATTTAACAAACATCGCACCTTAATTAAACAAACGAAAATCAAAACTTTTGAATGAAACTTATTCGTGACCGCTGGGCGGTCACGAATAAGGGTCATCCGTGACCGCCCAGCGGTCACGAACATACTTCGTGACCGTTGGGCGGTCACGAAGTAGGTTTCGTGACCGCTGGGCGGTCACGAAAGACCCTCATTCGTGAGACTTATTCGTGACCGCTCAGCGGTCACGAATAATATTCATAAATGAAAATTTGATTTTCGAATAAGGGTCTTTCGTGACCGCTGGGCGGTCGCGAATTAGGGTCATTCGTGACCGCCCGGCGGTCGCCGTCGCGAAAGACCTTGGAATTGGGGGGAAATTCAAATTTTTTGAAAATTCAAAATTTTCACTAAAATTCTATATATACCCACCATTCCACCCATTAATTTTCATTACACTTACATTATCTTCTCTAAAAAACTCAACACTTTCTCCTCCTTTCCTCATTTCCCAATCCAAAACATAAACACCAACTATTTTTCTTCTCCTCTTTTCTTATATCTTCAAAAAACAAAACACCAACAATTTTTCTTCTCCTCTTTCTTTATATCTCCAAAAAACAAAACACCAACTCTTTTATTTTCTTCTTTTCTTTACTTATAACACAAATCATTCTCTTAAATGATGTTTATATAAAAAAACTGTCCAACCATACATTATATTCGCAAAAAACAAATATTTATTCCGGTATTTTACCGGAATATTTTTTTTATTTCGTTTAATGTCATTCGTGACCGCCGGGCGGTCACGGATGACTTGAATATTATCCGTGACCGCTCGGCGGTCACGGAGGGTTTAAATATTATCCGTGACCGCCAAGCCGTCGCGGAGGACCCCGGGGTCATCCGTGACCGCCAGGCGGTCGCGGTGGTTGCCGCGACCACCGAGCCGTCGCGGATGACACCAGGGTCATCCGTGACCGCCAATGACCCTTTTTTCTTGTAGTGATCACCACTATTTTCAAAACATTAATAATTAGTAGGCGTGTTCTTTGAAATCTCGTAAAAGATGGAATAACGAAATACAAGAAAAGAAATTGTGAGAAAATTTTAATTATCTAAAAGTTATAAAATAACTCCGAATTCACTATCCCTTTCACCGCTATTTTCAAAACACTAAGTAGGTGTATTCTTTCAAAACTTATAAAAAACGGAATAACGAAATAAAACAAACAAAAATTGGCAAAAAATAAAATTATGCAAAAGTTATAAAACAACTCCGAATTCGCTTTTCTTTCACCACTATTTTCAAAATACTAAGTAGTTATGTTATTTCAAATCTCGGCAAAAACGGAGTAACGAAATACAAGAAAAAACATTTGGGAGGAAAAAATAATTATCTAAAAGTTACAAAACAACTCCAAAATCACTTTTTCTTTCACCACTATTTTCGAAACACTAAGTATGTGTGTTATTTCAAATCTCGTAAAAAACGGAGCAACGAAACAAAAAAATGGGAGCAAAATAAAATTATCTAAGAGTTACAAAACAACTCCGAGTTTATTTTTTCTTTCACCACTATTTTCAAAATATTAAGTAAGTGCGTTCTTTCAAATCTCGTAAAAAATACGAAATAAAAGAAAAAATATTTTGGGAGAAAAATGTAATTATCTAAAAGTTACAAAACAACTCCAAAATTAATTTTTCTTTCACCAGTACTTTCAAAACAATAAGTAGGTGTATTCTTTCAAATCTCGTCAAAAACAGAGCGACGAAATAAAAGAAAAAACATTTCGGGAGAAAATATAAATATCTAAAAGTTACAAAATAACTCCGAATTCACCTTTTTTTTACCACTATTTTTAAAATATTAAGTAGGAGTGCTCTTTCAAAATCGTAGAAAACTGTAAATGAAAGACGTTAAACAAACTTTATAACCTCCAACACACTTTAACAATTCAACATTTACCTTAAAACCTAAACCCTCTTCAACACCAAACTCTTCAAAACAAAACTTATGTTTTCTTACGTACAAGTTGCAAAACACATCCAATCCTTTATCTTTTTTTCATACACTGTGTGATTAAGAATAAGTTTATTATTCAAAATTTCACAAAAAATGGAGCATTGAAATATGTTTAAAAAAGTTTTGGGCAACTTCGTGTAACTATGCAGAACAACTAAAAATAAACCTAGCATTTCCCCTTTTTTCCCCAAATAAAATCATAACGATAAGTATGTGCATTCTTTTCAAATTTCGTCAACAAAAGGTAACGAGAGACGTTTAATAAATATTTGGTGTAGAAAATATAATTATAGATTTAGTGAGTACGGGAGATTTTGTAATATTTTATAAAATGCAAGGCAAAATTTCGATGCAATAACATAAAGCAAACAAATATTTCCTTGCAAAACATTTAAATTTTATGCAATAGCCTTGCAAGGGAATTATTCAATTCAAAAATAATAGTGGAGCCCAAAATTTCGTTGCAAGATGAGATGAATAGCAAAATTTCGTTCCAGTTCAAGTATGCAACGAAATTTTTGGTCCCACACCCAAAGCTGCAAGGAAGTTTTGCAATGCATGTAGTAACTTAATTCTCCTATAATTTCCCTTCATTCATTTCTCATCTTCTCTTCACTCTTCTTCTCCTCTCATCACAAAGTTCTCTCACCATATTTTTTTTACATGGCAAAGAAATATATAATATATAATATGCGTATAAAATTCAATATTATTTTGTGGAATTGCAATAATATATAACGTGTTATTAATAATAAACTTACACATTTTTTTTTTGTAAGGATCCGAATATTTAAATTATTATGCAAAAAGTATACGAAATTATTAAAGGTAGAGTTTATATTCTAAATTAATTTACAATCTCCATATTCATTAATTTGAAATAAATTTGAATTTAAATGAATATAATATTTTGAATTTAAATTTGGCGAAATCCCGCCAGCTTTTGTATTTTTTTTTTAAACAATTGAAATAAATTAGGATAGCAATTTTTTAATGCAAATATATACAGCATCTGATTATTCCTATCCTGTAATGCTTTGGATAAAAAAAATTCGATCCATACGCTATGCATACATAAAATCCGTCGCACCTGGTTGGCCAATCAAAAGCTGCCATGTAGGTTGCTTTCTGCTTTTGTGCAGGAAAGCAGCCTGTGACGGCTTTTTTTGACCCACAATGCTTTCGCAATGCAATTTTTTGATCCAACCTGTACCTGCGACGGGTTATTGTGATGCAGTTTAAGCATCTCAATATTTTGCTCCAATTTCTATTGGATCGGAATATTTCGATCTTTTTTTCCTGCTACGACTTGAGCTAAATTTAGGATAGAAATATTTTGATCCAATTGGTTAATTGGATCGAATTTGTTAGCTCCAATTGAACTATTTTCTTGTAGTGTACGGAACAAGTGACATTTGTTTCATCATGATATATATCGAGATGTGAAATTCAGAAAGAAAAGCTCTTTTTGAATGAATTTAGTTTGTGCAAGATGACAACCACTGTGTATAATCTACCAATTTATAAGATTATTACATAATTACATATGAACTGGAATGAAAGAAAGAAAGAAAGAATACGAAAGGCATATAAGATTACATAATTAAAATTAAACTGGAAAGCAAGAATACAAAAGGTCAGATCTATAACTTGAGTTAAGCTAAGGTGGTATATCTTCATGCTATGATAGCTAGTAATGTTAAGGCAATGACCAACCTCTTGTCAAATATTTGCAATATTAAGAAGTCCTTTCATTTAAAAAATAAATTTTATCTCAAAAAGTGGGGAGATTAGAAATAAAATACGAAGTTATTATTTTTTGTAATATCTAATATGTACTACCTATGGTTTAGTTGAAAAGATTATGTGTCACTTGTTTTACCTGAATCATCCCTTTGTTTGGGCTTTGTGATTAAGGTTCAATTAACCCAAAAAAAAAATCCTTTCTTAATTTAAATTTGAAAACGTACTTTTTTTTTCATCTAAATGATGTAGTGATAAAACTATACAATATTGTATTTTCTTGCTTTTAATTTGTATCATATGTTTAAATTGTTTTATCTGCTGAACTATATGTAGCATTATATGTTTAAATTGTTTTATCACCCAACTTATTCTTTTATACGTCAGTTACTTAATTACCAAGTATAAATTAAATGAAAATATTATAAATAATTTAAATGATCAACGATAAATATGAAGTATGTATGTTTAGAGTGGGTGTGGTAGTCTTGACTTGGAGAGGTAGGTCATCTAATCCTCCATAACCACGCATTCCCACGGATTAGAGTTGTTCGATGCAGAGCCTACTCATGCAGATCAGCCTGGAGGATCGACACAACACACACTCGCTACATCGTCCGGAGTTAGGCGTAGTATAGCCAGGCCATCGGAGCAAGACCCAGTAGTAGGCCAAGAGTTATTTCGCGGGTTGTATATAAGATCCTTACTCCGATCATGAGGCATCGGAGGGCAAAGCTAAGAAAAATTATTTCTCTAGGAAGGATGATCCCAAGCGGGTTGGTCGCGAGATGACCAGGAGGAACGATTAATTGGAAAAAGGAGGTTGTGGAGTTCTGAAAGAAGGAAGTGGTAAAGGAGATATCGAGGAGGGTAGAAATAAACAAGAGAGGTGGGAAGATCGTCGATGAGGCTCCCTAAGCACCTTGCACTTATGTCGGTGGATCCGCCGGCTGCACGAAGCACCTTACAAGGATGGTATATTTTGTAAAATTTTGTATTTGTAATTGTTATAATTAAATGGTGTTTGTGTTATTATCGTTGTTATTTACTATACTTAATCTTGTCACTTGTATACGGACCTGGCCTCAGATGCTCTTCCAGTGTGACAAGATCAGCTATACCGAGACTTGCACACGAGACAATAGAGCGGGGAAGCAGGGATGTCCAGCGAGACACGCTTGGCTTTTTGGTCATTTGAGGAGGTTCACATATGTATCTTCACATAAGTACATGTTATTTATCTTGTGAATTCTATTAAAAACCTCATTATTATCTTTATACTAATTGTTATAAAAAAATTAATAGAGGGCATACTGCGAGGAGTTGCGAATTAGGCAGGGGACTTGTGGGACGTATTTGATACCGACACGTGGCACAAGGTGGCTAGAGATCCAAATAAGGGTAAGGTGAAGGGGTTGATGTTTGATGCACATCCTGAGAGTCTTGGTATCCACTTTTAGAAGGATCTCCTCGAACGAGGCATACAGAGAGGACGTGGAGCAGTAAAACGAGGAGTTAATGGCATGTGACGACGCGAAATACCAAAAGGTGGTTGGTTATATATTTCAGTTGAGCCTACAGTTCACCAAGGTGACAAGTACACAACCTCCACGACCTCCATATGGATTCATGTAGGAAGCACATAGAGCCAGTATTAGTTGCATGTTGTCGCCGAGAATTCGACCGCCGAGGCCTCGAAGGAAACGAGATTTATTTGCGCCGAGCACTTCCGCAAGCACCCAGTTTGTCGATCTACAGTTCCGGGGGACAAGAATGATGCAGAGGCGTCACATGCCGCATCCAATGCTTTAGTGTTGGGTGGATCCGACGATGAGGAGTCGGATGGGCATGTGGATCTTGGTAGTTGGTTTTTTTCTATGTTAGTCATGTAAAATCCTCGTTTAGTTGTGTTAATTAAGTAAAAATATCTTGTAAAATTGTTCTTTGGGTAGTTAAAGTTCTATTTATGTGAATTTCATGTAATTAGTTATGTAAAAATCTTATGCCTATTGTGTTTTGCGTACTTATGTAATTAAAGTTCTATTTATATACTTTCCTTAATTAGTTGCATGCATATTAATTTATAAATTTTTAGATAGGAAAGTAATTCAACTGTAGTTTGATTTTCAACTACTCCAACTGTCTTGGGCTTTTTTACTACATTTCTTCAGCTAGTTGGAATTAGAAATAGGTCTTTACGGTTTGTCAAGATATCAAGATCTCGTCTAGACTTGACGTTGTCTTTCATCTTAGTGTCGTCCGTCACCGTGTTCTTGATATTATAGAAAACACTCTTCTCACAATGCATGACCTCTAGATTGTGATATATCAAGTTTCTGGACTAGAAAGGTAATTCCAAAAAAGTGCTATTGCCCAATTATGAGTAGTTCCAAAACCCTCGATCTTTTGTGTGTTTGGCCCAAAACAACCGGTGGGAGTCTGTCCACAGTTCTTCTTATCTCCCCACCCTTTCTCCTTGGAATAGGTTCTTCTAGTGTCTCCCTCTTATAATCGAAATTCCTTTTGTTTTTCCTCCACAAATGATCTTTTCATAGAAACTGACTACGACAATCAAAGAAAAATGGTTTTCCACCGCCGCTAATGACCCCTGAAATGGCGGGAACCGGCAAGAAACCTCAAACAGTTTTAAAATTTAGAGTTTTCACCTACAAACTATAAATACTCCTTCTTCTCACACCCACATTCTTAATATCTCATAAATTACCCAACACTTCCTCAGACCATTAAAAAACTTCTTTACATCTTCGAAATTTTCTTCATTTCTTCAAACCATTATTCATATCAAAGATTTTTTTAGCATTGTTTCAAAGTTTTTTGCGCTTCTTCAAAGTTTTACTAAAGGTTTATTCCATTTCATCAAACCTTTATTAATAATTTCAAATTGTTTTTCAATTTTTCAAAGTTGTCTTCATTTCTTCAAACCTATATTCATATCTTAAAAGTTTTTTTTCATTTTTTTTATAAAATTTTACATTTCCAAACATTCTTTTCTTTTCAGATCTTTGAACATTCATCTTCTCAACACCACAACACAACAATTCTCGTATTGTTGAAAATATATCATAATATTTCGGTAATTTCACAAAGTACCGGGTATTATTGATTTATTTTAATTTTTTAAAACGTCATTAGTGACAGCCCAACGGTCGCGACTAATATTCAATGTTAAATATTAGTAGTGACATATGGGCGGTCACAAACCCTCTAAATCTTATTAGTGAAGGCTCAGCCGTCACTAATGACGTTCACAAAATAGCAACGGCCAAGTCGTCACGACTGACTTCTGAGTTATAAATGACAACCCATCAGTCACTAATGACTTCAGTAAATTAGGGACCGATTTTTTGTCACTAATGACTATTGGGTTACTAGTGACGGTCCAGCAGTCACTGATGGGTTGATAACAATAGGGACAATTGGGTCGTCGCTAATAAGTGTACACTCACTAGCGACGGTCTAGCCCTCACTACTGGGGGGCGACGACCTGTTTGTCGCTAAAGTATTAGGAGACAACCTAGCGGTCACAATTTTTTACTTGCGACAACCGAGTTATCTCTCCTCATTAGCGACAAAGGTATTCCCAACTGCCTTCTTGCGACAGTCGGACAGTCGCTAATGGCGCATTATTGATCGCAGAAGGGTGATTAGCGATCGTGAAATGGTCATTAGCTACATTCTAGACCGTCGGTAATGTCCTTTTCCTTGTAGTGGTGGGTATCACCGACAAACATTCTTATCAGGAACCAGAGAACCCATTCTCACAGTGTCAACATCCGCCAAATGATGAACGCAATAGTGAGAGAGTCACATAATATCCCATAATTAGGGTTTGGCACAATAGAAATAGCTGAATCAAAGAAAAGATCCCGTCAATCCAACAAATTCAAAGCCATAAACACGAGTTTTCCCATGAGAAATTCAGTGAACAACCCTAACATCAACAACATGCAACCGTATGCTAGTAAAGTTTGACCAATTGATGTCCGAGTCAACGATGCCAAACCAGCGAATGAATGCGAGAAAATAAGGGTATGTCAACCAACTCATGAAACTCCATTTAAATGCCTTGAATTCACAGATGATCTTATGGATTTGATGTGCGAGCAATGCAGGACACCATTTTGATCAAAATTGATGCCAAGCCATGGTTCTCCCTAGTTTGGTCAATAAACTAAGCATCACGTGGAACCTTACAGAGGGCAACAACTTGATCGATTTAGGATATGAAATTTCTGCCTCAAGGGTATTATGCCCCAACAAAGAGCTTTTATTTTGACACAGGATCCCATGGAAACATGTTGGTAGTTTTATGCTAATTTGTAAATGAATGCCTGATTTCTGCGCAGATAACGACAAGATTGAGCATACTATTTCGTGGGTTAGAGTCATGAATTTACTTATGGAGATGTTCCGCGTGTAGGTTATTTAAACATTGCAAGCTGCATCGAAGATCCTATCAAAATTGATGGGAATATATTTACTACAACCCGTTGGAAAATTTTCACGCTTCTACTTTCAAATTCCTATGAATAAGCTACTCGATAAAGGAATCTTTATTAAAGGGTGCATATACGAGGTGACGACAAAAACTTGTCGAACTTTTGCTACACATGTGATCGAGTTGGCCACGCTAAACACCAATGCGTTAAAGCAGGTTTAAGTAAGAACGCATCACAGTCCCTGTCTTCTATGGATACAACGGATGTACGGTCTAACACGAAGCATAATTGACCGAATGCTTACTCGAGAAGGCTAAAAACTAAGAATTTGAGGGAACAGATGGCTTTTTCACGACAAAAAGGTTTGAAGAGTTCGGGAGGAGAAGGAAAAATAAACCAAAAAGGCGAAGGCAATGAGATAGCATCTTGCTCGCAAATGGATGCGAGGAGTAGATCTCTACATCAGACGGCAGGGTTAAGTACTTTCCATCCAGGAAAAAGATGTCAACACCCAGGAGAACTCCACATGTACATGGAAAAAATCCTACGACTCCTTACATCCGTAGGAGACCGAACACAAAAGGAAAGAAAAAAGTCAATTCAGCTTGGCCTAAGAAAACTATCCTTAACCTAGAAGCCGCAAAAATTTCTTTCTCAATACTTGCAACTGCAGATAATGTCGAGTAGGAGAGCGAAAATAAATATTTATATGAGTCAAGAGTTTTAGGAAAGTAGAGGAAAGATTAATGGAACAACAAGGAGAACCGATACTCGAAGTAGAGGATGGGATCCTCAATGTACAAATTTTGTAGCAATCTTTGGGAATTTCAAACAATGGTACACAATTTCGAGGGACCCTTAAATATATTGGTGTGTGGCGAAGCGTGTAGTTTCTGATTATGTATGCAAATAAATTACTACCCCTACGTGTTCACAAGTGTACTGTCAAGTAATATTAAATGATAAGTATAGTTTCTAACCAAGTATCGATCCCACAGAGAGTGTGTAATTATAGTGTTCACTTAATAAACAACGTTAAACAAGTAATAACAAGATTTTGATTATAACTGATAAAACAAGAAAAAACAAGGGCTTAATCAGATTGATGAATTATATTTGAAGATTAGGTTCATAGATATTTATTATGCGATTCATAGAGAAACCATCAATCCCCTTTAGTTAGTTTCATCATGCTAAGTTCATATGTATTCAATGAATTATTACTATTCTAGATGTGACGCTAGTGACAGCTAAAATACCATCGCCTCCCCTTAAAGATCTGCTCCTAAGACGATCAATCTAAAACAAATAAAGTTTGGTAACCAATTCAACCTTCTCAAGTGTTAACTATCTTGAATAATCAAAGAAATGTATTCGTTTGATCTAGCTTATGCGCGAGTTGCGTTAGCCTACTTCTAGCACATACATCAAACATGTAGTTGCTTTAGCACTCATCAAGTGTATAAATCAAACATGTAGAATATATAACGAATCATAGCTAAACACATAAGACTCAACATTAGTTCATAACTAAAGGCTCATTGTGCATAAATAGTCATTATTCTATCTCCAAATACAGAGAACATTACCGCATAACGACGGTAAGTTCAGCAATACAAACGGAAAAGAACATCATGATAAAAGAGGGAAAGAAAAGATAAACTCTCAATCCCGGAGGGATTTGGTGTCTTTGTCCTTAATATTTGTTGCTCAGCCACTCCACGCGGGATCATGACTTTGTGATAATGGAGGCTTGTGATGTGTGTGAGATGGATTATGGTATCTGCCTACTGAAAATCGTGTAGTTGTAGAAGTATTTATAGGTAAAATAGCAGGGGAGCCAAAATCAGATATTCGAGCATTTTTGGGCCGTGTAACACGTCTCGGCATGTTGGGCGGGTGAGGCGCATGTAGCGCCACCTTAAGCATGGCGCAAGTAGGTCGCAGGAGTCGCACAACTTGGCATGTCGTGCGGCTCTCTTTTTCTCTTCGCGACTTCACGGTTTGGCTATAACTTCTTCTCTAGATGTAGAAATTGGGATATGCTTGTTGCATTGGAATTGAAAATCACATGGCTTTCTAATGATATGTGACACGTCTTTTAATTTTCACTCTGATTATTTTACTGTCTTTAAATTAACGGCTTCATTCCGCTTCTACTCATTGTGTTGCCTTAAGGGCTTTGGTTGTTCCTCCTTCATTCCTTTCCAAAATCACTTGTTTTTTCATCTATTACACTTTTCTTTTCATCCTTCTTTATATCCTTGTGCGCATTCATTCTCTTTTAGCCCATGTTCAAAAATAATGCTACGTTTTCACTAAACGAGTCTAGAAACCTGAAATACACGGAAAAGCACTGAAATATGATAATTTCTTAAGTAATTCTTTATTTAACCCCATATATTAGGTCTAAAAGTGTATAATTTAGACAATCATCAGATATCACGAATCTGCCGGAGACCTATCAATGTGACAGAATTTTCCCCAATAATCTGGGAATTCAAGATCACTACTCAGACTTTAGAGAAGGTAGAGAACATCCCGGTATGTTTTCAAAAACTAGAATTGAGAGATACTCAGACAACAGTATCATGTTCAGGAAACTTTGCGATAGTTGATGTTGATATCGATCAGTCGGAATATTGACAACCCCGTCCAACCGTTCCAGCTTTTCAACGCAGCTATGAAGATTATTTCCTGGAATTTTCAGGGAGTCGGGTACGTAATCATAGGAAGAATGTTGTTTTTCTTTCTGGGGGAATCGGGTTTTGTTTGATCACGCTTAAGATATATCACCGTTCCTTCGGAAAAACTTTTGCATTGCGTCTAGTGATGGCATGGATGGGGGAATTTGGATTCTTTGGAACTCATACAACATTGACGTGGATATGATTAATGTGGGTTGTGGAAGACCAAGGCATCCACGCCTTAATTGGTCGGAATAAGCAAGAAAAATGGATGCTTTTGGCATCTACGCTAAGCCACATAAGGTAGACAAAATCCAGATTTTCGTAAGTTTAGAGAATATGTCGCGACATACTAAAGTTCCATGGTTGGTTCAAGGAGACTTTAATGAGATAGAAATTACGCATGAGAAGCATGAAGGCATTGTTAATGGCTAACAGATGCCTTCCGTTCCAACACAAGATTCTTGCATAGGTTTTGCACGGCCTTGGGTTCCATGATCCTAAATTTCATATGGAAAAATGAGAGAGACTGAAGGGACATTAAGTAGATAATTGACAAAGCTTAGGCAAACACGAAATAGGTGGAAAAAATTCCCGACAATGTGGAGTTCCATCTATCGCGTACTCACTAGGACTACCGCCATAATATTACGAACTATCTAGGTGTAAAGATACGAGGGGGCAATCAACCTTTTAGGTTTTAGGTGATGTGGATGAATCATTCGACTGTGAGACGATGCTTAGGAATGCATGGGAGGATCAGGCGAATATTGTTCAAGAGATTGAGAAGAAACTTGATGTTATGATTCCATGGAACAATAACTGCTTCAATGATATATTTTGGAAGGTACGCCAACTCCTAACGCGTATCAAAGGGACGCATAAAGCACTAGATATACGGGAAAATAACTACCCTAAGAATTTGGATAAGGAACTCTTGCAGAAATATAGTAAAATTCTCAAACAGGAGGTGGCGTTTTGGCACCGAAAATCTCGTGTGGAATGTCTTAAGGAAGGAGATAAGAACACGAATGTTTTTCACTGTTCTACAATTTCTCAAAGAAAAATAAATCGTATCTTGATGCTTAAAGTGGAAGATTTATGGATTAATGACCAAAGTGTTCTTAGGCCGCATGTAATCGAGTATTTTGAGAACCTGTTCACGACCTCGGGTAATCCGATTTGGATTTTACCTATATAGCGGTTCCAACAAGTTCTCAATATTGATGAGGTTGGGTGAGTGGGAAATGAGGTTACTTTTTAGGAATTGAAGAAGATGGTCTGGACTACACACCTACTAAAGGCGCTAGGACCCAACTACATTCAGGCAATTTTCTACCAGGAGTTTTGGGAATGGATTAGCAACTCAATAGTAAAGTTTATCCAGAATGCGTTTTGTGATACATGCTATAATCTGAAGGTATGGGCAGCTCACCTCTGTCTCATTCCTAAAGTTAATAAATCTCTACTTATTTTACAATTTAGAACGATTTCTTAGTTAATGTGATATATAAGTTTATTAATAAATATGTCACTTTGAGGTTGAAGGATCTTATGCCAAACTTAATTGCACCGACCCAATCGAGTTTTATTAAAGACAATAGTAACATACTTGCAGTTCATGATATTCTTCATTACATGCGATCCAATAAAATAAAATAAAGTGGGGGTTATGTTCTTGAAATTGGACTTAGAAAAAGCGTATGATAAAATCAGCTGGAGCTACTTGGAGGATACGTTGAAGGCGTTCAATTTCCCAAATAACATCATTGAACTGATTTTTTTTTGCATGCGCAACGCCTCCACCAAGATTCTTTGGAATGGTGGACCTTTAGGGTCGTTCAATCATAGATGGGGACTTTGCCGGGGCGACCGTTTATTGCCATACTTATTTGTGCTTTCCGTGGAGCATTTTTCCTATATCATTCATGAAGTTGTGGACTCAAAAGATTGGGATCCAATTTTGACGTGTAGGGGCAGACCGAGCCCTTCACGTCTATTTTTCATTGATGACCTGGTCCTAATGGGGTAATGCGAACTTGAAGACCACTAAATAGATAAAACAAATCCGCAATATCTTCTCAATCACACCGGGTCTCAAACTTAATGCCAAGAAATCAAGATTTATTTTTCGAATATTGGTGGGGCAAGGATGAAATAGAGAATATGCGCAACAATGGGTTTTGCAGAACAAGAAATCTAGGGAAATATATTGGTGCACAATTGGTTCATGGGCAGTGATGAGCGATAAATTATAGAAATTTTAGTACCGGATTTCTTATACTTTTTCATAATCTTTGCGGCACTTTTACTTGTTTTAGTATTGTATTGTTGTTTATGTAGTATGAGTAGAGTTGGAGCAAAACGAGGCTTATTAGAGAGGTTTCAACACAAGGATGATGACACCAAGAAGAAGCGCTATGGGACTGCTAGTGGCGCTACAGCACAAGAGGACCTAAAGGTCGCGCCACATGTACAACATTGCAGAACGTCGTGGAGGTGACACATTGAGTGGTGCAAAGACGAGCAAAAGCAGCACGAGCCATGCGACACTTCAGGTCGTGCGACTCTAGTGCAACACTGACTCAACCTGCAGTTTAAGTTACGACTATTCACCAAACTAGGGCAACAAGACATTATTTGTTTAACCTGGAGATTGTTAATGCAACACTAGCATAGTAGATCAAGCAAATAAATATCTAGACCTTCGGCACTAGCATTCACCGAAAAATCTAGGTTAGGCTGTCAACTCTAATTATCTTCTATAATTTTGTATGGATCCTATGACATGGTGAACTTCTGGAGATGGGAGAGTGCCTAACGACCTGACATCATTAGGATTTAGAGGGTTCTTTAAATGATACAAAGTTCTTTTAATTAATCAAGTCAACGTGAGAACCAGACAAGATTCAATAAAAAAAAGGCTTACATAGGGATCATTGGTATTTTGTCTATGAAATACCATGCATCCAAGATTAATGAAATCCACATTCTCGATATATTTTCCTTAATTTGCTTCACAACCACAATCAATCAATCAACTAAATCTGGTCTTAGTTAAATTAGTTAGTAGAATAGTCTTAGCTTTAGTTTAATTAATCTTTTTATTTCAATAAAAAATTTCAAAGCATTGTTTCACGTACAAAATTTTAACAATCGGATTGCTAACAAAAGATTCATACTCTCTTGGGATCCTATACCTGGTCAATTATAATTACTTACCATTTTATTATTACGTGACTTGTATACTTGCGAAAAGAGTGTATTACTCAGATTAATAACACGTGAAAAATATGCATCAAGATTTTGGCGCCATTGTCAGGGAGTAGGAGTATCTTTTAGCAATCATTTGTTTTATTGTTTATTTTTGAGAAACACTTACTACTTTATTCGCATTTCAGGTACCAGTAGTGTACGATACAGAGAGAGAACGTGACACCACCGTACGACCCATAAATAGTGAGAACTTGCAGGCGTAATCTCCGACAAAAATCAAACATGTCAAACACAGAAGATGGTTCAACCACACCGGCCCAAACCAAAGCAGAACGAGCAGCACAAACACAACCACTAAAAGTCAACGTGATGAATGGTCAAAATATTGGAGAAGGTTATTATCTCTGACCAACGAAAAACAAGGTTTTACCAAAACTCTAAGGAACACAATCTTGCATTGTGGCTGACTAGAATCATGATCCTATCAATTCAGTAGTATTCTCTATGACTGGTCTAAATCAATTTGGAGAAGGGTCTGCTGAAGATCTAATGGCAAATCTCAAAGATTTTGGAAGGATGTGCAAAGTATTTCAAATCAGGACCGATCCAGCAATCTTGAAGTTGTTTCCATTTTCTCTTATTGGGGAAGCAAAGAGACGGCTCAACGAGTTACCAAACGACAACATCACGACTTGGAAGAAAATGGCTCAAATTTTCTTGCAACGATATTGCCCAAAAACAAAAATAGCAAAGATGATGAGTGATATAGTTAACGCCCGTCAGATGTATGGAGAACCATTATGCAATGCATGAGAGCTATTTAAAGTCATGACAAAGAGGTGTCCACAACATAACTTCCAAAATGAGGTACCATTCAAACAATTCTACTTTGGAATAAACAAGGGGTGTAAGAATACACTCGATATTAGTTCCGAATGAGGATTTATGACAAGGACTAACGAGAATGCATTCACATTGTTGGAAACTATTACATCCAACATATTTAACTAGAATATTGAACGAGCACCAGCAAGGAAGACAATGGGGGTGCGCGAAGTAGATGTTATCACACAATTATCTGCACTGGTGGAAGCCATCGACACCAAGCTGAAGCACATGAATGAGAATACACCACTTATTGTATGCACCAATTGTGGGATAATTCATCTGAACGCATAGCATTTAGGAGTCAACTCAATGGTGCATGAAGAAATCAACTATGATGGTAATTATTCGAGGGAAAACAATATGTACATGAATACTTACAATCCAGTAACAAACCACCCAAATTTTTCTTGAGGTGAACAGCAAAATCAGCAACAACAAGTAGAAACTCAGAAAACACCAAGATTTCAATTTATTGACAAGAAGAAATCTTAAAGAAACAATCTTCAACTATATGGCAAATAACGATGCAAGAATAAGATAAATTGAAGCAATGTGTCAAAACACAAACACTTCATTGAGAAATATCGAGAAGCAATTGGATCAAATTGCAAATCAGCTAAGTATTTGACCAAGCGGAACATTGTCAAGAAACCCTAAGACAAACACTAAGACACGAGGGAGCAAGTGAATATGATCTCAACCGAAGAAGATGTTTTAAGCAAAGTTTCTGAACCACTAGTGAAGTATCCACCGATACCATAGCCTTAAAGAATTCATCACGTGGAATAGTATGCGATGGTTTTCAAACATTTATCGGGAGTTGTGACACTTGAAGAAGTTGTTAAACAAGTACTAGGGTAAGCAAAATACTTGGCCAATATCAATGTTGATAGGAAGAAGATTGAAGAAACTGAGATCCACAAGGTCTTTGCACTTCAAGAAAGTGAAGAACTGCCAGAAAAGCTAAATGATCCAGGGAGTTTTACAATACCTTGCAATGTGAATAATGTTTTGCTTCAACATTCTTTATGTTATTTAAGTGCTAGAATAAATCTTATGCCATACTCTATCCATGAAAATTTGAAATTTCCTTGCTTTAGAGCAACGGACTTAACAATACAGTTGGCTGAGAGGAGTTTGAGTTATTCTAAAGGATAATCGAAGATGTCATGGTCAAGATAGGTGACTTTACTTCTCTAAATGATTTGTGGTAATTGATATGAGTCAAAAGTATAAGTTTCCATTAATTCTTGGGAAACCATATTTAGCAACTACTGATGCTTTGATTGATGTAGGAGAAAGAACTATTATTTTAAAAGTTGACAACGAGCATGTTAGTTTTTAAGTAGAGAAAATGATCTATCCTAAGGAGCCACTAATCAAAATGTTACAAAGAATATGTATTATGCGCCTCTATTTAATCATGATGGAGCGGTTGTTACAACTTAAAATTTGTAGCGTTGGGCTAGACGATGTAAAAACTAAGCATTATTTGGGAGGCAACGCAAAACTCTTATTGTTTTTAAGTCAATCTTCGTTATTTAATTTTGTTATGTTTCAAATTTGATTATTTTGTATAAGGAAGGATAGTAAAGAGAATGGGAGAAAGTACCATATTGAATTGGGAAAAGAGTGCAGAATTGCAGAATTCACAGCAGCAACTTTTAAAGGTTCGGGAGAGGCGCGACATGCACAGTAGTAGCGCGAGTCGCGCCACTCACATGAAGTTTCTTGCGAGGTAAGAAATCTTCTGCGGGCAGCGGTACATACTGGACAAATGGCACGAGTAGCACTGTGACCTGCACGATACAGAGCAGTGCGACGTGCAGCACAATATCCCTGTCGCACGACTTGCAAAATTTGTCTTTGACCAATGCTGATTCGGGAATAAGTTTTTCAACCTTATTTCTTTTCTTGTCATTCATATTTCGTAGTTTTATGCATTAGCATGTGAACTAATTGTTTTAACTATGTGAGAGAATAATTCTAAGATCGTTAATTCTCCTATAGGATGGAATCCTAGTCCATCTATACTGCCATGTATTATTATACTATATATATATATATATATATATATGGGTGAATTGAGAGTCTTATGTCATTACCCTATCATACAGGTTAAATATCCCTACATCTTTTCTCTTTCACTTCTCTTTTAAACTTTTCCTACAAGTTTCTTTTTACTTGTTCAAAGTTACCATGGCTTCGCAGAAACACACCAATCAGTGCCACATGGACTAGATATCTTCTAATGAGGAGGATACACCACCATCATCTCCACAAGGTGTACCATGCAACACAAAAAATAGGGGGAGAAACTACCTCAAGAAAAAAAGGACTGATGGAGAAATTCCTCATTATTGAAAGAGGTCTTGACGTTTTGACGAAAACGTTGTTGGGGTGTGATGGAAGAAGTTTGTTAAACAACCAGGAGAAGTCAACAAGACAATTGTGATAGATTTCTACACTAAGGAAATTGCACTAGTGACGGGACCAAAGTGGGAGGAAGGTGAACATTTTTGCGAATCTTATCAACAGAATCTACCACTTAGATTTGGAGAAGATTGCAGCAGGGAAGCTTCAACAGCGTGAAACAATGCCTTCACAAAAAGCTTTGAGGAACGTGGTCATTCCCAACATGAATTTCAGCAAACCACATTCAGAAGATCCCTATATCCGTTACTACAGAATCGTACAAGGCTTGGTATAGTTTCAATATTTCTTTTAGTTTACCAACTAACCATATGACAGATGCACTATGGCATAGAGTAAAGTTGCTATCATGGATTTGTGATGTAGTCCATATAGATGTAGGGGGAAGAAATCATGAAATCCATAAAGCACTTTGCCACGAGAAAGACATCAGGAGCAATCCCGCATAAAGGCCTCATTACAAGAACTTGCAAAGAGGCGGGAGTTCCAGTCAAGCAATCCGAAAAAAAGAAGTACATAAAAGATACAATCACTCAGGAAAAAAATTGCAGATATGCTAAAGAAAAAAGTGGTAATGATGTACCAAAAAGGCCTAAAGTCTTGGAATAGTCGATAAAGCAAGTAGTTGAGGAGCAAACAAGAATTCTGAAATTGTTCATTACTGCTGAGATCAAAAAGCTTCGTGATGACTTGGATGCGCAATGAAATTCGGTCATGGACAAGATAGAAGGGAGGGAGGAAGAAGTATTCGACACAGCACCCGCACACACACATGAAGACTATAACTTTTCGGGGGAGTCCTCTATTTTTAATACTTTTCTTTTTAATTCTTTATTCAATGGGGGCATTAAATAGTGATGAGCATTTATGTAGCATGGTTTTAGTATTTGTTTCCTTATTCTTTTGTCTACTTCTTATTGTATATTTATTTGTTTTAGTATTGTTTCATGTTTTTAAAGGATTTTATCAAGTCGGGATAAAATGAAGCTAAAAGAGGCCAATTTGATGTTTTTAGAGACAAAAGAGTCGAGATAATACTTTGGGACTTTTAAGCTCTATATCACTGCAAATATCGAATGTAGCGCGAGCAAAAGGAGAACATCAGAAGACCGCAGGCAAAAACAGAGAGTGGCGCGATTGAGGTGCGAAGGCACAATGATCGCGCATGGCACGCACGATTGGGGCGCAATATGGTGTGATCGTGCCTGACGAGGATTGAACGTTCATTCTGTCTAATTTGGTTACGGTTGCTCACAAAATTAGGCATCAAGACTCACCTATAAATAAAAAAAGACGGCCAACACAGAAAAACACCACCAACAACAACTTACAAGAGCCTACAAACACTTAAAAAAGTCTACAGAAACCATGTGAGATTGTCTGTAGAGAGAAAGCACCATCAAAATCTTGTTCTAGTTTAGTTGAGTCATTGTTTGAGATAAAATAGTTAATAGAGAAGAATATAGCAAAAAAGAGTCAAAAAGAGAGTTAAGCAACGAAGTTCCACTGGATCCGAGAAGCTTTTCTTATTCTCTTTACTTTTTCTATGTTAATTATTTCTTTATCGATTGTTAAACTCGTGACTTTGAGGAGCTAACCTACTCGTTATTCAAAGTAGGGGAGTAACTCTAATCTATGAATATGTTTATTTGTTTTGCTTGATGTGCATTTAATGATCTTACATGTCTAGATTGAATAGTTACTTAGTCTTACTCTTGCTGGGAATAATACAAGTCTTACTCTCGCTGGGAATAACATAAGCACTCAATTGAAGGTCGCCCGGAGTGTAGATGTTAAGTTAGTTATATATATATATATATATATATATATATTATATATATATATATATAATATTTACATATACATATATATATATATATGCAATTTGTGACTATGATGTGCTAATGCAACTGATGCGTAACCCCTAAATCACAATACATCAATATTAATTATGTACATTTTGTTAACACGATTTGGATGAGTTAATTCGATTGCATATTTGATATCTCTTCTAATATAACTGATAATTGGGTTGATCCGTTAACACGGTAGATTATTAGAAACAAAAAGATTTATGGTTGGGGTAGCTCCTTCTATAGGTCACGGATCCATTAGACATGCAAGCATCAAATTATCATCAAGCACTGTAAGTAAATATCGGTAGTTTGTCTATGAACTACTATGATTAAGCCATTGTGAAACCTAACCTCCGAACAATCTTTCCAATTATTGTTTACAACCACATCCAATCAATCAACTATTCTTTAGTTTAGTTAGTTTAGCCTTAGCATAATCAATCCGCTCTTACATCCAATAATTTGAATTGTTTAATTGTTATCATTGTTTCTTGCACTCAAACCACAAACCTGAAATTTATTGTTTTCCTGCATCAAATAGTTTTGGTTCGAGGGGTGTGAAGAAGTTCAGTTTTACACCAGTTTTTTGTTTTTTGAGTCTTTTTTTTAGAGCATTTGGCAGTCAAGTTTGAAATAATTAAAGCATGCAAAGTTAGGATCTATGATGATATATGCCTAATATAGAAGGGATTGGAAGAAAGTGATTATGCTTGGATGACAAGAGTACACTTTGTTTAATCTTTTTAGAAGCATGTTTATTTCATATACACAATTTACAAGTAGAAAGTATTGAGATAAATGTGAAAAAATGAGGAATTACATAGAAATTATGGAACTCGAATAATTTAGTATACTACTATTTGAAAGAAATGCGGGTTTTAATTGTTGAGAGATGAAAACATGCAATCTTTTACATTATTATGTTTTAGCCTTTCAAGCCCAAAACCCTTTATAAAGATTATCTATTGAACCCTGCTAAAGCCTTTTCTTATGTAGCCATTGTTTATGAAACCCAATTATCTACCCTTCGCCGAGAAATGATATCCTACACTTTTATAGAGATGGATGTAGTAGACCAACGAGGGATAAGGTAGGTGCTTGAAAACAAAGCACGGGACAAGAAAGAAAAATATGGAAGGAAAATGGCTAAAAGGAGTATGAGCATAATAGAGAGCAGAAATAACCCTATGAAAAACTCTAAGTTTGGGGGTGCTTCTCTAAAAAAAATAATCATGAAGTATAGGGTGATTTTATACTTGCACAAATGAACACGCGAGAAAAAGATGCAAAAAGAGTCTAAAATGTATAACAAAAAAAAACAAAAAAGAGAGAAAAAGAAAAACAAAATGAGTTGATTTAGTGTGTACATCTCTAGAACTCATATTATATATATATATATATATATATATATATATATATTGCCACTATAGCCCACACCGGAGCCTAGCATTATGAGCGAAATAAATCGAAAAGATCCTCAACATGAAATGTATATATGAATGGGAAATAGTTAGAAAAGTAGAAAGCAAGAGAGAAGTAACTATGTGTAAAACTTTGTGATTTCATGAATTTTCTACGAAAGTCTTATATTTACAGTTATGAGCTCATGAGCACACCACGAGGCACAATGATAGTTTACATGGAGACAACTTGATTAACCTTGGTGTACAATGATTTGACTTGTTTAATTCTCATTACTCCAACTTCCAAGCATAACTGACATTCTGAGACGAAATCCTAATGTTTGCATGTTGTTATCATTAGAACTTGATTTCTTTTGTATAGAGTCTTGCCCGAGGACAAGAAATGGTTTAAGTTTGGGGATATTTGATGAGGGATAAATTATAGCAATTTTAGTACCTGGTTTCTTGTGCTTTTGCATAATCTTTGTGGCAATTTTACTTGTTTTAGTATTGTGTTGTCGTACTTTTAGTTTGAGTCGAGTTGGAGCAAAATGAGGGATTTTAGCACAATAATGATGACACGCAGAAGAAGCACTATGACACAACTAGTTGTGCTATGACACAAAAAGAACAGAAGGTCGAGCCACCAGAACAGCATTGCAGAACTTCGTGGAGGTGATACAGAAAATGGCGAGGCAACGAGCAAAAGCAGTTCGAGCCCCACAGCTAGCAACGACACGTCAGGTTGCGCGACCCTAGGGAAACACTGACTCATCTTGCAGTTTAAGTTGTAGTTGTTCACCAAACTAGGGCAACAAGACATTATTATAAATAGGAGGGGACGAGCAAGACCTAAAGCATCACGAAAGCATCATGCATAAGACATACACCGCCACACAAACAAATTCATAGCTAAATTTCATCGTTTGAAGTATTGGAATCAGTGTTGAGAGGAGAAGGTGATCGAAAGAGCAAGTAAATTCAGCAAGACGGAAATATCAAAGAGTCAAAAGGAGAAGACACACCAAAATCTCATCGAGACCAAGAGTTTAATCTTTTCTCTTTTTTACTACTCAACCGTATTAGGAATTATTGTTCTTACGTTAAGATCATAAGTAGCTAAACCTCTTAGTGTCTGGGAGAGGATGTAGTTATCTCATATGGATGCATCTTGAGCCTATGTTTTGATTAATTCTATTGAAGACTTTGTTTTATTGGATATTATGGGTTGCTTATGTTACCTGGTATGATTGACACACGTGTTTCTTTGAATTGATAGAGTGATGTTGATATGCCTTGTATTATGTTGAATTATGCATACGAGATTGTTAACGCAACACTAGCATAGTAGATTAAGCAAATATATCTCCAGACCTCGCCACTAGCATTCACCGAGGAATCTAGGTTATAGTTGTCAACTCTAATTCTCTTTTAAAGCTTGGTATGGACCATATGGCATGGTGAATTTCTGGAGATGGGAAAGTGCCTAATGACGTGACATCATTAGGAATTAAAGGGTTCTTTAAGTGATACGAAAGTGCGCTTAATTAATCAAGTCAATGTGAGAAAAAAAAAATCAATAGAAAGAGGCTTACATATGGATCATTGGTATTTAGTGTATGAAATATCCGACATTCGAGATTAACGAAATCCACCTCCTAGATACATTTTTCTTAATCTGTTTTACAACCACAATCAATAAATCAATTAAATTTGGTCTTAATTAAATTATTTAGTAGAATAGTCTTTTCTTTAGTTTAATTTATCTTTTCATTTCAATAAAAATCTTCAACATTGTGTCTCTTACAAAGTTCAACAATCGAATTGCTAACAAAAGATCCATACTCTCTTGGAATTCGATACTTGGCCAGTTATACTTACTTATCATTATATTATTACTTGACTCGTATACTTGCGAAAAATGTGTATTACTCTGATTAATAACACGTGAAAAATATGCTTCAGGTGGGTGAGTAAGGAACAATATAATGGTATCCTCGATAAACTTCTGGCAATGTTGACGGGTTGGAAGAGCAAAACACTTTATTTGGCTGGAAGGGTGACACTGACTCAATCGATTTCCACGGTGGTGCCTATCCACATCATGCAACCAAGTTGGTTACGAGAGAGTGTCTATAAAGGCTAGACCAAATCAATAGAGATTTTCTTTGGTCGAACGATTTGGATAGCAAGAGGCTTCACTTGGTTGGGTGGCAATATGTGACGTGTGTGAAAAGAGAAGGGGGTAAGGAATGCCAACGACACGTTTCAACAATGAAGAACTTTTGTCCAAAATTTTGTTGGAAAATTCTGATGAACTAGAATTGCCTTTGGGCCGAATTAGTGAAGGCAAAGTACCTAAAAAAAAATTAGAGTATGTTGCCAAGTTAAATGATAGTGCACATGGAAAAGACATTTGTGGTGCATGGAGCACTTTAGACTGTTTATCCGATGAAAGATTGGTGATGGAAGGTTCATCTCTCTTTGGTTTGATAATTGGTCGGTAAACGTGAGACTTTACGAGGTGATGACAACCATTGTGCATAATGAGTTGCAACGCACGTTGCCGGATATAATAGATGATTCAGGGTGTTGGAAACTGGAGTGTATTTTGACGGGTATTACTGCAAAGTGGAACAGTAAGATTTTAGAATTCTGGGTTGAGCTAAAAGATACATAAGATCGAATTATTTGGAGTGAGACCGCAAATGGAGCTTTTGCTTGCCAAAGTGCATATAAAGCTATTCGCCGCGATCATTCTAACGAAAAATGTTGCATTCTCCCTTTACACATAGGATGAGAAGTCGGTAATACATATTCTAAGACATTGCATAGCCGCTAAGAAAATTTGGCGCAAGGTTGTCCCTCAATCTCTTTGGCATGAATTCGAGCAGGTCGCAGACAAGAGTTATTAACATCCAATTCGGTGAATAAAAAAATGCTTAATTCTATTATCCCAATAATCACATGGAACTTGGTCTACGCGGCTAGTATTTGGTTAATTTGGTAAGCGCAGATCACATAGTCTTTCAACATAAGAGAGAGTCGGTGATGACAACTTTGATCCAAATCAAATACTTGAGCGTGAATCTTATGCTGGCGGGAAGAAACAAAAAAGAGAGTCCTAAACCCGTAAAGTGGAAAAAGCCAAAGGATGGGTGGTTTAAGTTGCACGTGAATGGAAAAATTTTGGCACATCACAGTTGTGGAACCATTGATGGTGTTCTCCTTTACGCTAAAGGGACATTGGATTTGAGGCTTTGTGAAGAGGGTTGTGTGCCCCATGATTCTGGATACCGAGGTTGAGGCATTAAGATTGGGTTTATCACTCACGTGAGAGAAACAGATTTAGAAATTGGAAATAAAAACAGACTCGATTGAAAATTATAATATCATTTCTGACGAGTCGATTAAGGAACATGATCTTCAACAACAAATTGAAAAATGCCGCACACTTCTTCACATACCATGGACATACAAGTTTAGATGGATTGGACACACATGGAACAAACTTCGGAGCCTATTAATAAATTTCCAACTGATGCAAATGGAGGAAAAAGTCTTATACTTAAACCTCCCCATGATATTTCTTCCTTTTTACTGAACAATGTAGCCTAATGGCACTTTAAATTTATCACTCTTTTACCAAAAAACAAACATACAAATTCATCATATTGTCAACTCTTTTATGTAGCGCAATACATGCAATACATTTTGATATAGTATGTATATACAGTAGGTCATGTCCATTGCATAGTCCAAATAATAGGTGTAGGTCAAGTCTCTCTGTGTAACATGATGCAACAAGTAGGGGTGGGTGTGGGACGGGTATCCACATGCAGATAGATGCACTTTTGGAAAACGCAGCTTTGTTAGTCATTATCGTTCTCGAACCTAGCGCCTACCCACTTGCAGGCAGCCACGCGGGTGTTGGGCAGGTAGTTGGCACCCACGTGGCTGCCCACGGGTAGCGGGTATCCAATCTTATGTACTGATGCGTATTTTCTCGTTTTGTTATTATTATTATTATTATTATTATTATTATTATTATTATTATTATTATTATTATTTATGTTGCTATTGTCGTTCTTGTTGTTGTTATTATTATTATGCAATGTTGGAATATATACACGTTCGCAAGTATACGAGTCAAGTAATATAAAATATAAATAAATTACGTCCCAAGTATCGAATCCCACTGGGAGTATGATTAAACCTTATACTATCTTACTTTGTTGCTCTCTTAACTGATCTTCAAGTTTAAATTGATTGATTAAAATTATGAAGTACTAAGCTAACTAAATTAAACTAAACTAAACTAAATTAAAATAGTAGACAAAATTTAAGTGATTCTGGATTGAGTTGTAGACAATAATAAAGAAATAACTTAGAGGTTTGGTTTCATTGGAAATCCACTATGTTCTTACTAATGTTTCGATTTGCTTAAATGATGTATTTGATGATGGCTTCTTTTGAGCCCACAAGAGGACATGGTCCAACTTAGATTCAACTCTCAGGTTCAACTATCCCACAAAACGTGTTATGTGGTAACGCTAGTGACCAATCACAACTTCAAGTCAATATCATGTTGATCAGGCATGAAAAGGCATTGAGCATAACATAATCAGATAAACAATGCAATCAATAGAAACAGGGAAAATTATAGGATAACATCCAAACTTTGACGGTTTTTGTACTTACCTAACCAAACTTTAAATTTTTGCACCCTACGGTCTGAACTTTGACACTTTACTATCCAAACTTTCAAAACGACATATCCCATGCAAAGTGACATTACTTTTCGTCACTGTGACGTAAACGTGACATCACTTTAAATAGGAGGGTGCCAAACAAATTAAAGTTTGGATAGTAAAGTGCAACAACTTGTACGTCACAATGCCGAAAAGTGATGTCACTTTGATGCAAAGTAGCATCATTTTGGCTGGGATATCTTGTTTTGAAAGTTTACATAGCAAAGTGTCACCGAATGAAAGTTCACACCATCGGGTGCAAAAAGTTTAAATTTGGTTAGGTAAGTGCAAAAAGTCAAAATTTGGATGTTGCATTGTAATTCTCCCTAGAAACAATCCATATGTCTTCACAATAACTCTAAGCATATAGTAACTAGCCCTCATCATTTCAAAGAACAAATTCAGCATCATAATTAAAAGTTGAAATGAATGCAAAGATTAGGAGAAAATTTCATGTTGAATGATTCTCGAGGATAGTTGCGGATCCTTTTCATTCAATTCTCCATATTCACTCCTCGAGTTGATGAATGATGCTCCTTCTTCCTTCGATCGATGGTTTACTCTCTTGCTCTTGATCTCTTCTCAATGATTTCTTGCTTGCTTATAATTTTTCTCTTGTGTTTCTCTCCATTGTGGTGTGTGTGTGAGCTTGTTTTTGTAATGCTCTTTTGTTCCCCTTTATGTTGTAGTGTGTGTCTCCTCTTGCTAAGTTTTTCGGCCCATTAGATTATAAGACAACTCTGTCCTTTCAATACAAATTTTGGGACCTGCGCAGCTCGCACAACATTTGTTCGATGTAGCGCGACTCTCTGGACGTTTGGCATGGTGGCATCTTCCTCTCCATGGATTGCGCGACCTTCTGCCCGTTTGGTGCTGCTCGCGCTCCTTCTTGTCCCGTGACACAACTTCTGTTTGTTCCCAAATTTTGCTCGGCCAACTCAGCTATTCCCGAATCTTGCATTTAGACCACATTTTGTATTGTTTTGACTTAATTGACATTGAGACCTGAAAATACATAAAACTATCTAAAATAAACATAAAACACAAGGACTAAGCAATTTATCATCAATAACCGAGGGTAAGATATAGTTTTTTTATACGCTTATCATGTACTTTTCATATTTTAATAACTAAAAAGCAAGCCAATAGACTTTGAAATGAAATATTTGTACACTACGTAGTTAAAATTTGAGATGCCCATAATAAATGGAATCCTATTATCTTTCAAATCCAACCCCATTATTTATCAATGACAATAAAAACTACATCATATATAATTAACTCAATTTCAAAAAGGGCTAATCCCACCAAATCCCTCAGACTATATGGACACTTTATACAAGCAGTGCCAGTACTAGCATCGGTGAGGCACAAACTATTGGTATTTGTGCGATTTGCCCATTTTATGTGTTTTAGCGGTATTCTGACCAAAAATCGCGGAGTTTTTCTTTTAAGTTTGAACACAATCTTTCCCTCGTCGAGACAATTCTGATGGTGGTGACGTCCTCGCAAAATAATGTCATTATGCGGAAAATTTAGTTTAAGTGGTTTGAACATAATCTTCCCCTAGTGGCATGTTTCTGCATGTAGATTCTTCTTTGGTTTTCCTTTTTCATATTATTATATGTTTATTTGCATTATGATAATTGTTTAAAAAAAATAACAAACAAATAAACCACTAAACTTAGAGTGATATTGCGCTGCAGTCTGCCTGCTAATAGTTCAAACATAAGTGTTGATATTTATCCATTCTACAGGAGGCTATTTGTTATTTCCACTAGTCTGTTAGTCAGCAACAAACTCTTTTCTATTCGCTTCCTCGCTGTAATTCATTTCGTATCACATAATATATGAAATAGACAGTTCTTTCTCTTGAGCTACACATTAACAATAAGCCCAAATCAAAATTTTGAAACGTTTCATCGAATTATATAGCCACTAAACGTCCCATTGTTGACTACCTAAAAGATTTCACACGGTCATTGTATCATTTAAGGACAAATTAATATTTCTGCCCTGTAAGTTTACACCGTTAAAAAAAGTGCCCTGTAACTATGAAATCGATAAAACTAACCTACGTTTTGGATTTTTTTCAATGTTTCTGCCCTGAGCTTGCCACCTCACAAAAAATGCCTCTGTGGCATCCGATGTGGCTTTTTTGGCACACGCCACATCAATATATTTAAAACAAAAATATATTTTTTATGCTAGGTGGCTGCCACATGGAATATATTTAAAATAAAAATTTATTTATATCCAGAATATATATAAATATATAAAAATATATATATATATTTATGTATTAAAATATATCTAATATATATAAATAAAGATGAAAAAAGGGAAAATCATAAATATTATTACTGAAATTAAAAATATATATATAAATATATATAAAAAGGCAAAAATCATAAATATTATTTATTATTACTGAAATTAAAAAACAAATATCAAATATATATAAAATGAAAAAATCACATATATTATTTATTATTACCAAAATAAAAAAAGTAAAAAATAAAAATAAAAAAAATGAACCCCCCCCCCCCCACACCAAAACCCCCCCACCCCCCCCAACCCCGCCGCTTCCCCACCCCCCCCCCCCCCCCCCCCCCCCACACCCCGCCGCTGCAATTGCAGCGAAGGTGGCGTCGATCGACGCCACCACCACTGCAATTGCAGCGGCGGGGTGGTGGTGGGGGAGCGGCGGGGTTGGGGCGGTGGGGGGGGGGGGGGGGGGGTTGTCGGGGTGGTGTGGGGGGGGGGTTCATTTTTTTTTTAGTTTTTTTTTATTTTTTTTATTTCAGTAATAAAATTATTTTTCCTTTTTTATATATATTTATATATATTTGATATATATATATATTTTTAATTTCAGTAGTAAAAATAATATTTATAATTTTTCTATTTTTTATATATATATATATATATATTTGATATATTTTAATACACAAATATATTTTTTTTATATTTTTATATATATTCTGAATATAAATATATTTTTGTCATAAATATATTCCATGTGGCAGCCATGGCGTGTGCCAGAATTGCCATATCGGATGCCACGGAGGCATTTTTTGTGAGGTGGCAAGCTCAGGGCAGAAAAATTGAAAAAAATCCAAAACGTAGGTTAGTTTTATCGATTTCATAGTTACAGGGCACTTTTTTTAACGGTGTAAACTTACAGGGCAGAAGTATTAATTTGTCCATCATTTAACTATGTCTTTTGGAAATGTCAAAAAGCTAGATATATTAAATAAAAAATAAACTCAATATTTAGCATATTATAACATACACTAAAATCGAATCTTTGATTTATAGGATTATCAAAAAAAAAATCTTTGATTTATAGTCGTATACCGTACATCTTACACATTTCACTGCTTCAGTTCATCATTCATTACATATAATAAAATACTTAGTTTTTTTTATCATGCAAATGTAGAGCTTAAAATATTTCAATAGGTTAGGAGGTTTGAAGTTTTAATCCCAATTTAGAATGACACATTTTAATATAGGGGGTTAATTTAAGTTAAAATTTGAGAAAATTAAGTCAAACGGCAATCCACTAAGTATTTGCAGTGGCAATTGGAAGTCGCCGCCGCGTTGGCACTAAAATCAAGATGCATGGTCGAATTACGAGACTAAGTTAGAGGAGTGACTAGTTATGGAGCCAAAAACCGATATGTTGTCAACTTATGAGGCCAAACATGTTTTTTTTTTCACTGTGTAGAAAAGAAGAGTCGTCAGGTAAATACACAATAAGTCAGCATAAGCAACTTTAAGTGCTTCAATTAAAAGTGAAAATATTGGGTCTTGTAAGACTTTATGGTGAGTTTATGCCCCCAAAGTTTATATTTTTCGCCTAGAAACTGATTTTAGATAAATTGCCAGTGAAAAAGAACTTAGCTTGTAGTAGTATTATTTGTGATCCTAATGACATGCAATGTGTTTTTTGTTGAGAGGCAAAGAAAAAATCAGCAATTTATTTGGTGAATGCATTGTATCGTTCAACGTCTGGTCTAAGATTCATCAATGGATTCCAGTTGCCACTCCAGAAAAATTATGTATTGATTTTGCAAAGTTGGTCCTTTATATTGTCCACTTCTCAAAATTGGTCATTTAAAGTGCAAATGGCCGTTTTTAGTCCTCTAAAGTAATCGAGTTTCAAATTTGCTCCTTCGGCGAGAGAATATTCCTTTATTCTCTGGAATTTGGCATGTGTCGAACACGTGACTTCGAATCTCAGCTTTTATATTGCATTTTCTATCCAAATATTTATAAAACTACTCTTACGCCCCAATATTTTTATATTTATTTGTAGAAATTATTTTAAAATTTAATTTGAAATTTATAAATTAATTTCAGATATAAATAAGTAATGGTAAATAAATAAAAAAGTAAAAAAATGTTGTCTTCTTCCCAATCCCACCACCACTGCCACCGTGTTTCGTCCACCTCCACCTCCCCCTCAATCCCCACTGTTACCTTTTGAGTTGGAGTGGAACCCCAATCGCATCCTGATCCCCTCTTCTTCCACCTCACTCTCCACAACCGATACCGCTTCAATTCTCACAATCAAAACCAAATCGTGCGAGAATATCGATTCGATTAATGGCCATAGCTCGCAAATCGCTTCGTGCATATCCAGATTTTTGGGGAAACTGAACTATTGATTCTTACACTTGACGAGATTTTGGAGGATATTGAATGAGGGGTGGTGGTGACGGTGGGCATTGAACATATTCTTTCATGTTGAAGAGGTGTATTTTGCCTCGGCGGTGGTGGTGGGGGTGGGGGGTGGGGTAGCGGGGAGAGAGAATGCAAACTATTTTTTTTTTAAGTTTACTAATTAAAATTATTTCATAAGTATGTATAATTTAGATAAATAAAATAAATTATCTTTTTGAAATGAGAAGACATATATCATTGTAATATATTCATGTTTTATTCAGTATTAAATTTAAGTTTATTAAATATTTTAAGATAAACTTTTTTTAACTTGAATTTAAATAATAACTTTTTTATGATTTACATAATATTTAATAAAATTAAATTTATTTTGAATTAAGGAAATTTCTTAGTATTTTAGTTTTGTGTTTATTTAAAATTAATTAAATGAAATATTTTGAATAAAATGATAATATAAATTCAAATTTGGAGTAAAATATGATTATTTAAAAACTATTTGGGCGTGAGAGTAGTTTTATAAAATATTTGGACAGAAATGCAAAATAAAAGCCGAGACTCGAAGTCACGTGTTCGGCACATGTCAAATTCCGGGGAATAAAGGAATATTCCCTCGCCGGAGGACCAAATTTGAAACTCGGGTACTTTAGAGGACTAAAATCGGCTCTTTGCACTTTAATGGACCAATTTTGAAAAGTGGACACTATAAAGGACCAACTATAGAAAATTCTTGTCGGCATTGCATAAAAATAATAGATTGAGATCCAGTTGGCATTCACAAAAGTTCAGAAGCTGAAATGCAGCAAATGTATAAAGCTACCACTGAAGGAGGAAGTTTGTGGTTCATCTAAACTTGAGGTATTTGGAATGAAAGGAACTGAGTGCCGATCGAAGAGGCATAACCAAATGTAAAGAAAGTGATTGACGCCGTAAAATGTATGCTATGTACCTGGAATAAAGCAAAAAATGGCTCTTTCACAGACTAATTTTGTAACAAAAGAGTGCTCGAGTTAATTGTTGTCGATGGATTGACGTATGACTATACAAGCTATTCACGGCTCTATTTGTTGTGCGTGGGATCCATCTTAGCTTACAAGTCCATGGGACCCATAATAGTTCCTTGCATTTGAGTAAAATGTTCCTTACGCTCTCCAGTATTATAGCTTCGCCCATAATCATTTTGTATGCTGAGAGGGAGTCGGTTTCAATCTCCACGCTGGGAATACGTCTTTCCCAAGCAAGTTGCATTCCAATCTTGATGGCCTCAAACTCTGTTTCGTTCACCGTTGGCGTCAAGATTCTTGAATAATATCCCCAAATCCACGTTCCAGTGTTGGACCGAAGGAGACCCGCAGCTGTGCCTTTGTTGTTGCTCATATGAAGGCTTTCGTCGACGTTGAGTTTCACCCAATCAATTAGTGGTTTAGCCCATTTCGCGCCATGTCCTGTATTTCTTTTCTTCTTTTTTGCGTTATGCATCTCAAGGCTTAATGTCTTTACCTTGAAGAAGCTTGTACTCGTTGCTTCGATCGTGTTTCTAAACACCTTATTATTTCGTGCTTTGCACAACGTCCATATCGCAGCAACAAAGATATTGGACCAGTTACAATTCAGGATTAAGGGGCTCTTCCTCGACTTGTGTAGCGCGTTCTCCTTCAGCCATACAGCGTCCGCAGCCTTGTTAAAATCATCCCAATCACTCCACGTAAGCAGCCTATCCCAAAGTCTCTTCGCACCCGGACAATATCTAAGAATGTGGCTCACGAATTCCTCCTCATACTCACATACCGGGTAGCGGGTGTGGTCCGAGATATTTCGTATTTTCCTAAGATTATTCGTTGCAAGTCGCTCTTGCACCGCCAACCACAGAAAATATTGGATTTTGCTACTGACTTTGCCTTTCGTACGTGACTTGCTGGACCACCGGACTCGTACCTTGTCTTGTAAAAAGCTCGATATGCAGATTAACACGTAGAGTTACCGCTCGAAGTCTCGTTCCACAAGATAACATCCTTCTCTTCACTCAATGTGATACCACGACCGTTTAGCTCGGTCTTCAAACAGTTTGGGACATCTGTGTGAAACGCGTCCTAGATCCAGCCCCCCTCATTGTTTACAACATCTCGTAGTTGAAGATTAATGTCATCGGGATGTATATAAATTCCATCAGCACATAAATTGCGCGACCCGATCCAGTTATCTTGCCAAAACCGGATAGTTCTCCCATCCCCTATTTTCCATCGGAAATATGGATGCAATAGACTGGCGCACTTAACAATCCTTTCCATGATGTGCAATTCGTCATCTTTGCCTTATAATCGAAAAAGCTGGAACTCTTGAGGTATTTGCTTTGATAAACTCACTCCACACGGTCTCCTCATCTTTAATAATTTTCCACGCTAACTTTGCAAGTAATGCTTCGTTACTGGTGCGTGTAATTTGGATACCGAGTCCCCCTTCATTTTTTGGTTTCATCACTTTTTGCCAACCAACGAGATATAACTTTCGCCGGTTCACATCTGCGGACCACAGGAAATTTCAGTTGAGGAGGTCTAGACTATCACACACGTGCTCCAGCAGCCACGTTGATTGCATCATGTAAATAGGCATGGTCGTCGATGCTGACTGAATAAGAGTCGATCTTCTGGCGAGAGAAAGTGTATTACTTTTCCACCCGCTATACCGTCCCAAAACTCTGTCAAATAATGTGCTGCTCGTTTCCTGACTAACCCGACCGTTGGTGAGATTTATACCGAGGTATTTGCCAAGGTTCACCGTTTGCCCAAATCCCAAGAGTGCACAAATTTCCCTTTTTATCGCCGACCCTTCACTCTTTGAGAAGAAAATTTCCCGACGGCGTGCAAAATTTTTCTAGCACCTTCCTCACTGACAGAGTCATATCAATCGTTGCTTTACCCATGAGGATTAAATCATCTGCGAAGAAGAGGTGAGAGAGCTTAGGGCCTCTTCGACATTGGATAAGAGGTTTCCACTTGCCGTTATCAACCGCTTCATTAATTAAGTACGACAACCTTTCCACACCAAGAGCAAAAAGGTACAGTGAGAGAGGGTCTCCTTGTCATATGCTTTCTCGGAGTCGAGCTTCATAATCATTTTACCGTTTTCATCTTCTTTTTATTCCTCATCGAGTGAAGCACCTCTTGTAAGACAAATATATTATCTTGTGTGCTTTGATATTGAATGAAGCTAGATTGAGTCGGGGCAGTAATACGGGGCATGATGTCTCTAAGTCTCATGGTGATGCACTTCGTTACAAACTTATATAACACATTGCACAATGAAATTGGGCGGAATTGAGCTATGGTTTACGGATATCTAACCTTTGAAATCAAACAAAGATAAATCTCGCAAATCTTCTTGTCGAAACACTTGTTCTTGAAGACCTCTTCCGCGAACTTTAGTAACGTAACGTGCGTCCAACATCAAGTCTTATGATAAAAAATTGCTTGAAGTCCATCCTACCCCGGTGCCTTAAAAGGATGTGATGCAAAAACCACCTCCTTCAATTCGGCAAAAGCGATCATGCGCATAAGATTCTCTTGGTCCTCAATCGGCAAAGTTCGTTGATACCGCGACCCCCCCCATGTTTTTTATGTGATTTAGTTGGCTTCCATGGGCATCCGAGAAGAGTTTTCTGAAATCTGATTTAGCATGCTGTTGTAGGAGCTCCTCGTCGCTCGCCCACTGATCATCAATTTTCAATTTTGTAATTTTATTGCGCCGCCTTCTCGCTATGACGGATCTATGGAAATACTTTGTGTTTCTTTCCCCGTCCCTCATCCATCTAACTCGAGACTTTTGAAACCACAACATATCTTCCTGTCTAAGAACCCCGTTTAACTCACCAATCCAATCACTCTCCAACCGTGTTAGGTAGCCATTCGCACCATACGCTAACTTTTTTAGACTTCCCAAAAGTCGAGCGTTTATTCTCCGTTTTCTCGCAAATATATTGCCAAATTATGCTCGATTCCAAGGCTCGAGGACTTTTGGTACTTTGGTTATAACGTCCAGGATCTCATCTTTTCCCTCCCATATGCGTCGCATTATTCCTTCGCAATCCTTGTGAAAGAACCACACAGCTTGGAAGTGGAACGGTCGCGTACCTCTAACAGATTCCCCTCTCTCACAACATGTTAGGACTGGATGGTGGTCTGAACACGTGCATGTGGTGTGATAGACCTCATGGCATGGGAATTTATCAATCCATAGTTGATTCGCCATGACTCGATCAATTCGACCTTTGATATTTTCGCCATCCTCCCTTTTATTTGTCCACGTGAACGGGGGACCTCGGAATCCTAAGTCGAGAAGACCGCATCTCTCGAGATAATTTCTGAAGAATCTTACACTGCTCAAAGTTACCGTTCTACCTCAAATTCGTTCATGAGCGTAGCAAACTTTGTTAAAGACTCCCGTTACTAACATGGCTCTCTGCAATCCGTCGCCACCGAGACTAGATCATCAAAAGCTCGCACTTTATCTTCTTTTCTTGGTTGTGCGTAGATCTCAGAAATTCTCCACAACTCACTTGAATTCGGCCGAATCCTCGCATGAATTGCTTGATAATTAATTCCTAGAATTTCAATAACCATTTCCTCTTCTTGCCAAAGCATCCAAACCCCGCCCGTCATGTCCTCGGTAGGGGCCATCACGTGTCTTGAGTATTCGAGAGTCAGAATAATTTCTCGTGCTTGTTCCTCGTTGACCCGTGTTTCTAGAATATACACCACGGTTGGCCTATGTACTCTTACAAATTCTCTGACGAAACTCATCTTTCCAAGCACCCTGACAATTCCACGACACGACCTTCATGGACACATTTGTTAAGTGATACGGCAAAATTGGGGAGTCAATCTCATTCCCCCAACCATGTCAAAATCATATGTCTCACCATCTCTGCCATGAAGACTATTTGTCTCCAACACTCCCGTCGGCTTATCGTCATTCTCTGCCACCATGTCATCGTTCCCTCCGTGTTTGGGGTCCAGACCGTTAGAATTTCCACCTTCCATACCTGCGAAGGGATATCTAATACTTGGGCTAGTCTGTCTCACCATCGTGTTCATAATGTCACGAAGAGGTCACTGAATTTGTGTATTCTTGTGACGAAATTCGGAACGTCCAGTCATTGGCCTATTAAGCTCCCGTTTCTGAAGAACACGTGAAATATTAGCATGTTTTTGGTCGAATGTAAGGACTGGCATTTCGACACTTCTCGACAAAATCTGCAGATGGTTCTCGGCCTCTACGTTCTCTTGTAGTAAAGAGAATGTGTTCCTTGTGGTTGCAAGTTCTTTTGATAAGTAATTTCCTTATTCTTCTCGGCAAGAATTGTAGATGATTTGGGTTTCTTAATCACATTAGAATTCTTCTTTCCTTGTCCACTAAGTTTTTTTGTTGGGGCCTTGCTTTTGAATACCGATTGATTCGGATCATTAATCACCAAAGGCCGAGAGCTACTGCCCCTTGTAGCATTATTTGTGTAATAATATAAGAGAATGGAAATAACTTGGTATGATTGATATGGATGAAGCACACATAAATAGGACTACATTCACTACTACACCGACTACACTTACCATATTTATTCTATATTTATATTCTAACACTCCCCCTCAAGCTAGAGCGTACTACGCTCTAAGCTTGTTACAAATAACACACATAACTGAAAGTAACTTTAACTACATAGTAAGTTACAATACTTGATAGAAAGCGAGCGCGACCAAGACTTCTAACCCATCTTGGCATTTCTGGATATAATCTTCGTCAGAACACCTTACGGCAAAGATTGGATACTCCAATCAACAAAAATGAGTCACTAGCTCCACCAACTGAGACGTCTTTGAAACACTTTACAACAACGAATGGCTATACCAATCAAACGTGGAACACCACGTCCACAAGAACATCGTCAAAACACTTTCAGGAAACGATTGGCTACACCCATCAACAAACGTGGATCACTAGCTCCATTGACGACAAAACCCCTCACGCAACAATTGGTTATACCAATCAAACAAAACCGAATTACAGGTGCGTCAACAAAGATGACAAATTAACATCCTTAATGCCCAAATGTGTGCTTACCCATCAGAAACTCATCGATCCATAAGACTATAACTCAAATATGTAGTCAACTGACATACAACATCAACAAACAATGACTGACTCCATACTCCCCATGAGCAACACACTATGTGAGTTGCTCGTAGAACTAATAACAAAAAGGAAAAACATAAAACAAGAATAGAATTCGAAATAGTAATCTTCCAAACTTAGAGACTCAAGTTAACTCACATGATTAACTTGGTAATCAAACATCAAGTCAGCTCACACGACTAACTTGAGAAACCGGGCTAATACCCACAATCATATGACACAAATGCCAAATCACTGGACCAAAGTAGAAAATAAAATCACTAGACTTTTGGGCTAAAATTGCAAAATCCAAGAACCGAAGGGCTGTAATTTGCAACTGAAGGCTGAAAGAGACATAAATACTAAACTGTTGGGTCAAACTGCAAAGTGACAGAACTTGAGGGACCAAAATGGAAAACCCACAGAACTTTAAGGCTGCAAGTGTAATTTTCAGTAACTCCAGGGCTGAAAATACAAAATTTATGAACTCTAGGCTTAAAGTACAAATTTCATGGATTTTTTCTTTTCGTTGGCTAGAAAAAAAAATATCGGACTCAAATTGTTTTGTACCCAATCAAATCGGCCCCGATTCGACAAACTAACAAAGTAACTGGACTGGACTCCTGGACTAGCGGCGGCGTCAGAGAATAATGGTGGAAAGCGGTGGTGAAAGGCAGATTTAGGGTTCCAGCGATGTAGAGGCATATCTGGAGCTTGGGAAATGGATGATTGATATGGATGAAGCATACATAAATATGACTACATTCACTACTAACCTACTACACCTACCACATTTATTCTATATTCATATTCTAACAATTTGGTTCAGGCGTTTCGTCGAACACCTTCTTCTCTCCTTTTTCCAAAATTTTGTCCACTTTTTCCATGACCGATCTCTTCCCTTTCGGATTTCTTCTTGGCTGGACCACCATCCAATCACCGTATTCCTTCTTTTTTGCTTTGGCGACCAACCATTATGTGACATCTGTCTCTGACACTTTCTCTTCGTCTTCCTCGTTGAAGCAGGCGATGTCGTAGCCTTTTCATTCTTATCATTCCTTTCCCGCGTCTCGCATTGCTCTTTCCTATGCCCCGTTTTGCCACATGTGTAGCAAACAAGTGGGAGACTTTCATAGACCACTTGGTATACAACGTCATCAATGCACACTCCAAGATCTAGTGGTACATCCGTATGTACCTCCATGCAGAAACGGGAGAATCGGCCTCGCGTAACTGAGTGCATACTACCATCGATCTTAATAGGGTCGCCAATGCTTCTCCCAAGTTTTCAGCTCCATGCTTTCCGAAAGTATTCAATCGGTAAATCCAGAATTCGTACCCAGGTTATTGCACTTTCTATCCTATCTTTTTTCGCCCAAAATTTTGGGCACCACTTCCGGATCGATAAAAAGCTACCCGCCAATTGCCACAGACCCTCGGTAAGTATCATCTCGCATTTCCCTGGATTAAGGCCCTTCATGCAGTAACAATTATGTCCAAGATCGATAAGATCAAATTCGTTTTGAAGTTTCCGCATGATGTCCAATTTGTTGACTAGGGCTGGATAATACTGGGAATTGTCAAGTAACCTTAATTATAATCGAGTTTTCCCATTGGCTTTTCATTCGATCCTTCATTTTCGAGAAGCTCGTGAATTTTTTGAGCGGCATATTATCCGACGGGGGGCTAGTCATAATGAGATCGTCTTCTTCGTCGGATTCATCGTCATTCAATCGCACATGTTCATGTCTCTTCCTTATCGCATCGGCGTAGGAGAATGGTTTGCGTGGATCCTCTTGCCTAGTCGGTATTGCGTAATTCGATGTTTCTGTTTCCATGGTATCATTTTCTCCGGGTTGGAGACGTTTTTGTGTGCGAATTCCAGATCGGCCTATGTCCGACGGAACGAATTCCGTCGACAGGGGCCTGATTTCGTGCGATTTCGGTGGTGCAGGGTTACTCGCCATTTTTCTCCCGGATTAAGGGTTAACTATTAGTTTACGTATCATACACGTAATTTCTATTGTTCAAAGATTTGTTTATTTACTCAATTATTGATACACAGTATGTTGTTGGTCCTCTCTATTATTTATAGGGATAATTACACAAACTACCTCTAAAGTATGGGGTAATTACACAAATTACCCCTCATATTTGAAAAATTACACATACTACCCTTATGGCCAATTTTTCGTATAAAAATGATTAACTTTTGTTGAATGTAAATTCATCCTCCTCATTTTTTTTGCACAAGAAATAAGAAATACATTAAAATAACTCAAAAACATGCATTTTTTCTTTTTAAAAGACAAAAAGATAAAAAATAAATAATATCTTTAAAATAAAAATAAGCTTTCTGCGTATTTTAGTCTCTATTATGATTTCAAGTTATACAGTTGTGTTAGTTATTTTTTTTTAATATAGGTAGTTTGTGTAATTTCCCAAATATGAGGAGTGATTTGTGTAATTACCTCATACTTAAGGCGCAGTTTGAGTAATTCCCCCTTATTTATATTCTAATAATGTACTCTTTAGATCATGATTATTATGTTGTATTTTTTTAAAGAGAAATGACTGTCTATAACTCTGCATATAAGTCAAAAATAAGAAAAGAGTAGACAGTGGCTAACACCTATTTTCTAGGGCGAAAAGGTCCTATCCGCTCACAAATTGGCTACAAGAAAAAGAACTCAACTCAGCCGTGGCAGGGTTAAACTATATGACCACTAGTTGACCAATTTTTTGATAAAATATGTCTAAACGTGTTATGTAGTGAAGTTCAACTACTCGACCAATATCTTTTTAATTCATAAAATTAAAGAGGATTATGGACGAATAATTCTAACCAGGCCAAGCACGGGAACTAGTTGCGCTAAACCATCAGACCTCCAAAGTTGAAAAGCACTACTTTTACTGAGAATTTTAGTAGTCACAAACAAACTATTGAGAACCTCAAGACTATCCACCAGGATATGAAATATCTATTATGCTGACAAATTTACACAACAAATGTGTCAAGACAATTTTCCAACTATTAACAGGAACTAGAGAGTATGTCAAAAGGGTACACAGAACTGTGTGCACCAACTCCTGTGAGAACGCAATGTTTGTTTCATCACGTCTAGCTGTATATATCTGCGTAATTTACAGAAACAAACAAGTTTAGGACTGACATTTGAAAAACTGAAGTGGAGAAAATAGCATAGTGAGGCGTAAAAATTGGTTAGATGTGTTCATGAGAGAATGCATTGGCTAGTAAATTGTTCAGTACAGAAGCCACATCAAAAACAATGAACGGTCTGAGTAACGAAGGTAACACATGAATCTAAAATAGAAAGTAGAAGGGGACATCCGGCCTTATTTGTTTCGAAATAAAGTACCGTACATAAAACATGTAATTTGGGGTTCTATTTGTTTATGTTATTTGACAGTCTAAAAAGTTAAAATGAAACGACAGTTTATCTGTGCTCTAAGTTTCCCAAAAAATTGCATAGGCCTATCGGATTTCTTTATTTTACACACCATAACAACATCAGAGCCCATACAGGCCAAAATGTTTCAACAGCCATAAACCCCTTCTCAAGGTATAGCGAGAAACTACTGGGAGCAGTTAACAACAGTATTTACATACTTAGGAAAGCTACGAAAGGGAGAGAGATATTCTTAAGCTAAGGCAAAGTGGAAAGCCAGCAGTAAAAGTACTTTTCGTGCAAAGCGAACAAGCCATGGGGTATATGATGTAGCTCAAACCAACAAACAACTCTTGGAAACGTAACCCCCCCACAACCCGAAATCCCCTGATATTATTTCTTTTGATAAGTAAATATCATTAAAAATGCATCAAACGTGCAGAAAACAAAGAAAATACTTTATTCTTTTTTTTTAAAAAAAATCGAAAAGGCTATATGCACATTTCATTAATAAAATTTCCCTTATATTCTGGCAGCATATAAAAGAGAAGGCTTTATTCACATTTCATCGAAAACTACAAGAGGCAAGAATTAAGAGTCTAGAGCCAACATTAACAATCAAACAACGGACTCCACAAACCATTTTGTTCTTCTCTTTGTGAAAATAAGTTAGTATATAAACTATTTCTCTAGGTTGGATTAATTTGGAGGTGAGATGGGTAGTTTTAAACTCAAACAATGGAACTAAACGAAGAACGAAACCACAGCTCAAGCTTGGTCTAATTGAATCAGTAGGGTTCAGTCACTGCCAATCAGGTATAAGCATTACCATAAGTGGCTAAAGAGTTGGAATGCATTGCTCAGATTATTTCAGCTGTACTCCGCATTAAAAGTACTCTCGATAACTATTAATCTAATGCAGTAAGCAGCTAAACAACAGGGTTTCTATGCTTCTACATATTTGTAGTATGTAAATACTCAAGGACATCAAACTGACTTGGGTTATAAAGACAGCAAGCATGGACACCTAGATTCTGAAACTATCAGCTAAATAAATCATCAAAAAACTACAGGAGACATCATTATGCAACCAAAAAATTACAGCGAGCTGAATGTAATGACAGCTAAAATCCTCTGAATTAGATATGTAAATACTCAAGGCAATGAAAGTGCCAAGTCTTAGGACATAGCATCTGCATCTAATTTCACTTAATTCTCAATAGTATCCACTAATCATAACCATAACGACATTCAACTTATCGTTAAACCGAGCATAAAGCAACAATAACCAACAAATATTGAACAAGTTAACACACAAAAGTATCAGAAATTCGTTTACCATCGAAAGACCGCTTGGGCCGCTTAATCTTGTCAAACTGGAGCTGCATATCCGTAAGCAGCTGCATCCTCTGAACCTCTAAATCTTTAGCAAACTGCATCCTCTGCTTCTCCAATTCCACCATCTGCCTCTGCTTCATACTCTCCACCCTCTCGTATATCTCTCCAAAGCTTTCTATGGCCTTTGCTAGCCTACTCATCCCATCTCCTCCTTCCTCCACTTCATCCTCTTCATCCGTTCCTCCGTCGTCCTCATCTTCCTCAGCCGCCGCAGCAGCCGCCATTGCAGAGTAATTCCTCCTGAAGTGCGAAACCTCGGTCTCAGGCAACGGAGCAGGACGCTTCTGCGGCAAAATCGCAGGCGTAAAAATAGAAGATCCGGTCAAATTCGGCTTCCGGTACGCCATCGGCGGCGGAAGCGGAGGCGAAGGCAGGGCCAAGGTCGGCGGCGGCGCCACGAGCTTATTAGAATTCTCGATGAATTTCGATCCGATCAAGTGATCCATACGCGAGAAAAACGGCCAGGAGGAGGTTAAGAGTCCGTTGGAGTCACAGATCTTGGCCTTCTCCACCTTGTACTTCTTCTTCAGAGTGTCGACCCGATTCTTGCACTGCACGTCGGTACGGCGAGTCTTCTTCGTGTGGCCGTGATGCGCGTTAACGGCGTCAGCGACCTCCTGCCAATCCTTCTGACGGAGGTTGCCGCGGTTGAGCTCCAGGTAACGGCGTCCCCAGGCGTCGACGAGCGTCGACGTGGCTTCCTCCGTCCAGCAATCTTCACGGAACGGTACCGTCCGTAACGGCGGCGGCGGAGGAGGAGGTGTCGACGATTCCGTTAAATCGCCCATTGATGTTGTTAGGGTTAGAGACAAAAAAAGGGAGGTGGGGAAATGAAAATGTGACGATAACGACGAGAAAAGGGGCGCGTGGAGTAAAGTAGATAAGTTTCCGCCGGGGGGCGCGCGTGGTCGCCAGCAATGGCTCAGCTCCAGGTCGGGTCATGAGATTGCCGTGAGTTGGGACTTGGGTGGGACCGGAAAAGACCCTTTCAGCCCTTGGCGCAAAATTGATTTTTGGGCACAATGGATTGATTATTTTATTTTACTTACTACAAGAAAGAGATCAGTTTCAGCTTTGACCCGGTGGGTATTTGATGATATTTCACTCAAATAAAAAGAAAAATGAATTGGAGGAAAGAAACGAAAAGATATGTACACCTATAAAAACTAATTTTTTTGATTTTTTTAACTTCATTCCTTTCAATAAAACACGGATAAAAACATTACATACGTGCCAATTAACCAAAAATCTCAAACGCAGAAAAAACCACAAAGCCGAAAAACTAAGCTACTTCGAAACCATCGGCATTCTCAATTGCATTCCTAGCGAGCTCGTGCTCAACCGCATTTGAATTACGTCGAACTCATCTAAATTAAAAATCATTTTGATCACGAAGCATTAGCTGCACATCCTTCAAAATGTTCCCAATCTGAATATCCACCGCCGTACCATGATTAATGTCATGAATAACATTTAAGCAATCGTCCTCAAATAAGATATTCAACCAACCCTTCTCAATAGCCCAGCGGATCCCTCCCGCTGCTGCCAATGCTTCAATTCCCATTGCATTCATAAACAACTCCAACCTACGTTGACGTCATGCAAGCAAAACGCCATGCTGGTCATGCGCGACCAGGCCGAACCCCACAGCTCCTTCCTCCGTGAAAAGAGCGCCATCAAAGTTAATTTTAATAATATCACCAACTAGAGCCTGTCACTCCCCCGTGTCCAAGTGATTACCCCGTCGCAAACACTCCCCGATAATGCGCAGTCAAGTCGACGCGTAGGACGTAGCAAACGACACCAATCTCCTTTGGATTCCGACTCTTTTCCCCCCACAAAAATGCTATTCTGATTCCCCCAAATCACCCAGCAAACCGTACTAATTAACCCGATCATTATCGACGACGTCGCCATGATACGTACGAGCCAATCCTTCACGTTCTCCCTCTCGTGAATTCTGACCGATAATGGGACATTGGAAAGCGCCCAGGTCTGTCTCGCAAAGTCGCAAGCAAAAAGAATGTGCGTCGCCGTCTCTAGCCCCGAATGACATACCACACATTCCTTCTCAACGTGCATATGTCGCCGAATTAAATTCCACCGCGTCGAAGAATGTCCATGCACCATCGCCAAAGAAATAATTTTATCTTATTCGGACTCACAATTTTCCACAGTTTTGGCAAAAGCGCATGATGACCTGACGTGGATGGCACCTCCCTCGGATTATCGAGCAAACCTTGTGATATTATAAGGCGGTACGCACTCTGAACCGTGAAAAGACCCTTCTTCTCATAATGCCAAATAAACCGATCTTCATTATACGGCTCCCCCAAGGGTATAGCAAGAATTTGCTTGACGTCAACCTCCCATAAGAAGCTACGTATAATATCAACGTCCCACCACCCCGTCTCACTATCAATCAACTCGCTAACCATAAGGAATGGTTCATTCGGATTTACTGGTGTAATCGGCCGAAACGACACAGGTCGCGGAATCTAAGTGCCATGCCAAATAGTGATAGCCTCGCCGTTCCCCACTTGCCAATGGATCCCACGCTTCAACACGTCCAAAGACTCCCAAATTCCACGCCAAGAAAACGACGGTGCCGCCCCTAACCGTGCGTCCAAAAACTGCGCATTAGGGAAATATTTCGCCTTAAACAAACGACTAACCAAGCTTGTTGGGTCCGAAAAAATCCTACACGCTTGCTAAGCAAGTAAGGCTAAATTGAAGGCACGCAAATCCCTAAAGCCAAGCCCCTCATCATTCTTTCTTCGACACAATTTATCACACGCCATCCAATGCACATTTTTTTGCATCCCACTACTCCACCAAGAATTAGAAATAATAGATTCTATTTCTCGAATAAGGGAATCGGTAAACGGAAACAACTCATGATAAATGTCGGAATAGACTGCATTACGGACTTCACAATAATTTGTTTCCCTGCCCTGACAACGTCTTGCCCTTATAGCCTTGAGTCCGTTTCCAAATCCGCTCCCGAATATAGTCAAAAATCTCCTTCTTCGATCTTCCAACCACCGACGGCATACCCAGATATTTTTCATGTTTTTCTGCTAACGAAACTCCAAGTAAATTTCCCACATTTTCCGTCACTTGCACCACAGTGTTTCGACTAAAAACAACCACAGATTTCTCAAAATTAATTTTTTGTCCCAACGCTCCTTCAAACCGTGCAAGAGTTCTCTTGATACACTACGCCGACTCCACGTTCGCATCACAAAAAATAATAGTATCGTCTGCAAAAAGAAGATGCGAAACCGATGGTGCATGGCGGCTAATTTGACACCACGAATTTCTTCCCTCACATCGGCTTGTGAGATCAATGCTAAAAACACCTCAGAAACAAATAAGAAAAGGTAAGGGAACAGTGAGTCCCCTTGCCTAATACCCCTCTCGAGAGAAAAAAAAACTCGGGATTCGCGTCCATTAATTAAAATAGAATAAGACACTGATTTCACACCCATCATAATAAGTGAGACAATACTCGAATCAAATCCTAGTTTAAGCATTACCTTCTCTAAGGAGGGCCACTCGACTCAGTCATAGGCCTTACTCATATCCAGTTTCAACGTCATATGCCCTCGTTTTCCCGTCCTTTTATTTTTCAAAAAGTAATTCACTTCAAATGACGCCAAAGTATTTTCAGACTAGGAAGGAGAAATAATATCAGAGAGAAAAGGTTTAAGTCGATTAGCCACCACTTTAGATGCCATCTTGGAAGAAACATTGCTGAGGCTAATCGGCCTAAACTGAGTCATAGATTCAGGGTTAGGGCATTTGGGAATAAGTACAATATGAGTAAAATTAACACAAGGGTCAAGACTACGATCGTTAAGAAAAGAAAGCACAAACCGCGTCACGTCGCCACCCACGATATGCCAGAATTTATGATAAAAAATAAAGGAAAAGCCATCAGGACCAGGAGATTTAAAAGGATACATATCTTTCAGGGCTTTGAGTATCTCCTCCGCCGTGAATGGTTGCAACAAGCTTTTGTTCACCCAGGCTGACCCGCACGCTGACGTCTAGCAACACTTCCTCAATTGCTGCCTCTGAAGGAACATCGGACTAGAGTATAGTAGAAAAGTAATCAATAACCACACGGTCAATCTCGACAGGAGAAGTGCAAAGGACGCCCCCTCATCCCGAATTCCTTTTATCTCATTTTTTTCTTTTCCATTCACTAGCCTGACGATGGAAATAAGCTGTATTCTGATCCCCCTCATTAAGCCACTGCACCTTAGCCCGTTGTTTCCAATAAAATTCTTTCGACTTAAGTAATTCTTCAAGTTTCTTACTTACACTGATTTCCTCTAATTTTGATTCTGCCGTAATACTCCCTGACCGAAGCCGTCCCAACTCCTTTTTCAGGCCCTCAATCCGACGTTTAAAAACCACCCCATCAACCCTCTTCCATCGCAGCAAACTAATCTGACACCCCTCTAATTTATCCTGCAAACTCCCACGTCCCTCCCCGCCCCAATTATGGGCAACCACCTCCTCACACTCGGTCTTAAAAGGTCAATTAGCTCCGAAACGGAAACAAAAGAGAGTGCGACTAGTTTCTGGACTCCCACGCAACCGAATTATGAGCGCATGGTGATCGGATCGCAATGCACTCACGTGTTCAACTTTTGTATCCCGAAAATAGTCCCTCCACGGTTCGTCCGCACAAGCGCAATCCAACCTCTGCCACACGGTGTTAGAAGTCGGTCTTCTACTACACCACGTGAAACGCGGTTCGAAAAAATCCAATTCGCTGAGCCCCGTGTCAAATAACATATCATGGAAATTCCTAAGCATCCAATTTGGCCGTCGCATTCCCCATTTTTTGTCTCGTGAGATGAGATCTCATTATAGTCCCCTGCGCACAACCACGAGAGAGACGAAACACCTTTCAACTGCCACAATAGATTCCAAGTTCTCATTCATTTTGCCCCGTCTGGCTCCCCATAAAACCCAGTGAAGCGCCAATCCCGTCCCCATCTTTCTCAATAATAACAACGTCGATGTGATTAGACGACATGCTAAGTAACTCAACCTCCCAATCTTTATCCCACAACAATGCTAGTCTGCCCGAACGACCGTGAACCTCAACAGACACATCGAAATAATTAAAACTAACCTTCAACGCCTCTATTTTTCTTATCTTGCATTTGGTTTCTAACAAGAAAACTAGGGGGGATGAAAAGTGAAAACCAACTGCCATAGTTCCCGAACTGTCCAAGGGTTCCCTAAACCCTGACAGTTCCAGCACACTAGACTCATTGGATATAGTGGGAATTGCGCTGCAGTCACCTCCAAAAGACCATTGATTTCCATTGAAAGCACTTCCAACCTCACCCGTTTCTCAGTCCGTGAACCACTTTCATCCCCGTTAAAGACCCGATGATGTCCAATGCACGTGTTCTGAATTCCACCCGACCGAATAACCCCTGCCTCGCGCCTCATAATCCGTCGCCCATTTTCCTGACGATGACTAGAGAATTTAAGCCTTGATGCGGTACTTTCTAGCGAAGCTCTCAGTCCTAAACCGCCAGCATCCCGCTGAGTTGGACTCAAATCCTTGTGGATATGAGAGAAAATCTGCTGAACCCTTATCACCCGTTCTGTCCCTTTATCCTAATCTTTCTTCGCACCTGCACTCACGTGGTTAACCCCAGCATATCGCACGGTCACATTATCCCTGGTATCCGCGTGATCTTTACGGCCAACCTCTTTTCTAATCCCGCGAACACACGATTCAGATTGAGTTCTTTCTGATGAGCGAGAGGAAAGTTCCTTATCGTCATTCCATGACTGCGGATCCCCTAGCCCCTGTATAAACTGACCCCCGCTTGGTGATGGTGACCCTCCTCGATGGCCCTGGTCCGAAAAATGATGTCCCACAAAGGACCCAGATTTATTCGGATTTTCCCGAAGCCAATTCCCGTAGGGAAGAAGGGATTCGTCCTCCAAATTCATGTCGTATTTCAAATCGCAATCAACCATGATATGTCCCAACATGCCGCATAAATAGCAAAAATGTGGAAGGCGTTCATATTTGAACAAGACCACCATCTCTTGACCTTTGCTACCACGTACCTTCATGAAGTGGAGGAGAGGTTTAGTGACGTTGATCTTAACCCGGATCCTCATGTTAACGCCCCATGATTTGGCTAAATCCACATCCTCTATGATACCAAGGAGGTTACCAATTGCATGAGCCGTAGCCCCTGTTTGACGTGCCAGAAAGATGTCGTAAATGCGAACAAAAAAGCTACAGTAGTCGAGGTTTGTGTCCTGCAAATTTTCAGTTTTTGCAAACTGAGCGAGAAAAAGTACATTCTTATCAAATGACCAAGGACTTCCGTGGATCGCCCTATCCATGTCGAGTTTGTGGAAGAATTGAAATAGGAACCCGTCCTCGCTAACCCTCGTAATTTCCAACCTCTTGCCCGCCTTAAAGAGGGATTTAATCATCATGTAGAAGGACGTAAAGTTTGTTGTTTTTCCCGTTAATAGACAACCAACCAACACCAAATCTGACGCTGCATTATCATGTTCCCACATAGAATTTGGAATAAGAAAGCCATCCCATAAATCCTCCTCGTCTGTTAATGCAAGACCACGACATAGTTTGTTTCAGTCTTCGTCCATATTGCCGACAGTACCAACCACTGAAGATGTGTTGCGGTGGGTTACGATGCAGGTCAGCCACACGGTGAAGGCGATACCTTACAAGCAAACCAAAATACACCAAAAGAAACACACAAAAACAGGAAATTTAGACTCCAATTAAAACTCCAAACCCTGCTGATAGCAGGAGAGGAAAACAAAAAGAGAGGATCGAAGAGAAAAGCGAAATAAAAAAAATCTGAGCAAAAAAACCCCAAAACCTAAGACGTGACGCACAAGAAACCCGAGGAAGGAAACATAACAGCTCAAGTCAATAGAAGAATACGGCGTATGACGATGAAACTGGACGTGATGCCTTGGCCGGGATCACAGGAGCCCTTGTCGAATTCAGATGTTTACCCTAATAGTTAGAGATGAGAGCTCTCATGCGAGAGACGATAATATATTTTTGATTACTTGATGCACTAAAATTTTCTAAATAGATCATTCATGAAGCCAAAGCTGAAAAACAAAGCAAAAGTAATAAGCCAAGAATTCAGTTTTCTTCTACTCTTCAAAAGTCAAAGCAGCATGGATGAAATGATGATCAAAGCAAGTACAACAAAATTTAGATATTTTGAAGAAACTACCCACAAAGTCAAAAATTGAAGAGTCTAGCAAAGTTACAAGCTAGGAAATCCAAGTCTCTCCCGATGGCTTTGTTGTTGTTGGACAACTGTAGAATTTTGTTGAAATTATTGCATAAGATATAAAGCTCGCACTTAAATTTCAAATCTTATATGAAGCTTTATGCATACAAATTGAGTACCTAAAAGCGATCATCCTCTAAAACTTCAATTGTTTCGAAAGAGAAGGAGACTCAAGACAACATGTTTCTCATTTCATATTAAAAAGTGTAACAGAGCTAGAACCGATAGAAATTTTCTCGTTAAGCTATTTGTTCAAACTAAAGTGTTTGACTTTTGATTTGTATATCTGTCTCAAGCCAAAATCAATTCACAACTAGAAAAAATGCAATAAAAATTCTTCAAGATCAATTCACAACTAGAAAAAATGCAAGAAAAGTTCTTCAAGTCTCTTTATAGGGCTAAGTATAACTAGAAAGAAAATGAGCCAGTTAAGTGTATCGTTAGATGGTGAGTCTATTATTGAGACACAATAAAGCTAAATGGGGGGGAGGGGTGTAACGCATGGATTAGTCCAATCGTTTTGGTTATTTTGTCCAAAGCTAGACCTATTTTCACTAACCCTCCCCCCCCCCCCCCCCCCCCCCCCCAAATTTTAATTTTTCTCACTTACCTCTCTGAAGTATCTTAATTGTATCACAATCCCCCTTTAAGCTTAATTAACAATAAAAACGGCTGTTTGATCGTCACGTGAGTCTCACATGACCGCTCAGGGAGGGTAAAATAGTCACTTCAAGTCTCACAAGATTAAAAACCATAAAATACCCGCCCAAAATAGCTGATTATGCCCTAGGTCTCACTTCTCTTCATCAATTTTTCGTCCAAATTTTTTTCTCCTTCTAATCTTCATGGAGAACACCCACATTTTTCATTGTGGGCAAAGGGCTATGGTTCATACTTCATGGACCGCCATTAATTCGGGAAGGAGGTTTGCTAAATGTGCCAAAACAGTGAGTTCATACCAATTTTATATTTTCAATTTTTTTATTTCTTATAAAAAAAACCCAAATTTTATTGCAATCCATACATGAAGGTTGAGAGTCGTTGCACATTCTGGACATGGATCGATCCTCCAATGTGCGATAGATCAAATTCAATCATTCCCGGGCTTTTACGCAAGGTCTCAAGTTTGGAAGAGGATCTTAAGAGGAGCAAAAAAACCAACTAAGTGTTGTGGGTGTTGTTGTTGGTCACCTTGTTAGGATTGTGTTTGAAGGCCAAGTTTTAGGAGGAGGGAAAAGTGTTGTGTACTTTTAGAGGAGGAGGACCATGTGATTTTGTGTTTACTGTTGTGTATTGTGTGTGTGTGTGTGTTGTTTAATGACATGTATTATTCAATTTATTAAGCTTCCACCGTCTAATGGATGTTGTTTAGATAATCTCTTTATTGTGATGTTTAATTAATGTTGATACGAATGATTGCCCAAAAATTCAGCAATTGATTTGTTTGCTAGTACCATACCAAAATTTGTACAAATAATATCAGCTTTGACACACATAAATCCCTTGAACGAACATGACCACAACAACAAAAAATCAACATTAACACCGGAATACCAAAATGAGAACTGGCACTAAAATGCACACATTATAACATAAAATACAACCATAACAACACTGATATCATTCTCATTACATATGTTAAGGTACTAGTACACTTGATCAATTGAATCTGCTTAATACTAGCAAATTCTACAAAATAGCATTACTAGCCTACTGCTCTAATAGCATCACTAGCATACACTGGTGCATATCACAGGCCACACCACATAGTATTGCAAAACACAAGAATGCCTTGACCAAATCTAGTTCAATAAACATATGCTAAAAATCACAAACTAAAAACCTTTTAGAAAAAGGCTTGTTATCCAGTCCATACTATCATCCTCCCAACCTTCCTCTTTGGCACTCCAAGTTTAGGCTTCTTCATGGAAGGAGGCTTACTTTGCTTCACAACACATGCCAGGCTCATCACACCAGCTCCTGGTACACCATCATCAACAAACATATTTTTGGCATTTTCCTTTACCCTTCTTATTTGCATCCACTACCAAGGATTCCTTAATAGGAGTTGTGTGGCTTCTTGTTGTTGGCCTCCTAGGTGACACGACACTTATTTGAGCAGCATGACCATCACCACTCTCAGTGTTTATCATGGCTGGCCCTGATTGGCTAGCTTGAGTAAGTGGATTAGCTTCCTTCTTATGACCTTGTTGACACTTAAATTTTGTGTCTAATTAAATTAAGTGATGATAATTCTTAAGATGCAAGAAATACAAAATATATTTTATTTAATCTTAATATTTTGAGGGATTAAAATAAATATATTAATTAAATCTTAAGACAAGGAAATAATTGCTCATCAAATCTCAAGACATGGAAAGTCTTCTCCTCCAAGTCTCAATCTTCAAGAGATGGAAAGAATTCTCCACCAAATCTCAACACAAGGAAAGAATTCCCCACCAAGTCTCAATATTCAAGAGATGGAAAGAATATTATTTTATATAAATTCTTCCATATCAAGAAATTGTAGACGCGATCTCAACTGTTCATCCCATCAAGAGATTCTAATTGAGATTCACTCCACAACTATAAATAGAGGTGGTCTTGAAGAAGAAAACACACACAAATATTCACAAGTTGAAGAGGGAAAAGCTCCAAGTTTTTCGCTCCACCAAGTTCATCAATCTTCAAGGCGTTCTTCGCGGGATTCAAGGCGTTCTTCGCGAAAACCTCCATTTGATCCGGCGTCAAGCTCCAAGTCCATCAAATAACCGTTTTTAAAGATCGCACTTCTGCCGAGGAAGATCGAGCTTCAATAAATTCAACAAATTCAAGTCAAGTTCATACCGTTCTCCGACAATCTTCAAGCAAGAAAGTCCGTTTGATTCGAGAACAAGCTGCAAGGCCCTCGACAAACTGTTATTGAAGATCAAGTCCATTTTAAAGAAGATCAAAGTCCATATATTCGAAGAAATGAAGACGAAGATCATATCGTTCTTCAACAATCTTCAACCAAATTTGAAGTCAAAAGTCCGTTCGATCCGAGATCAAGCTGCCAAGCCCTCGCATCAACGTTTGTCAAGCATCCAAGTATTTTGAAGATCAAGATTCTTCTAAAGAAGATTGACGTTCAACAAGTCAAGACGAAGATCAAAGTGTTCGTCGCGAAGATCAAGTCAAATTGTTAATTCAAGATCAAGCTCAAAGCCCTTGGATTAACGTTCAACTTAAATCACGTGGAAGCGATCAAAGTCAATTCCGCCTTCAAGTCAACCAAGTTTCAAAATTAGAAAAGAATTAGAGGATTACTAGAGATTGTAACCCCATATTCATTTGAATAAATAAAAATTATTTGTACTTAAATTTTCTTGTCTTTATTTTAAAGATTTAGAATTTTTAACGCTACAGACCTACAAATTGAGAAATTAACAGTTAGCTAATGTCAAAATGAGAATCAATCAACCAAACACTTATCCTATTTTAAACCTTCAAATACACACTTGTACATTTATCTCATGATGTTTTGTTGCGCCTCTTGTGACCCTGAACCTTCTTCTAACTCCACTGTCTTCTTCAGCTACACAAATAGAGATGTTAAAAAGCAGACTTCAATTCTAAAATCATATAAATGTTATCAAGAAATCAATTCATATGAATTAGCCAAAATGAATTATACATGTGGATTGTTAATTACTGCTAGAGGTTACAAACATGTTGCCTTTCTTTTCCCCTTAACCTTGCCTTTACCTTTTCCATAAACATCATTTGGGTTCACCTTTCTCTATGCACACCCTCTGAAGTTGTGCCCTTTTTTGGAGCAATAACTATAGGTCATTGATGCCCCTTCTCTCCCCAACGTTTCCTTTGTTATTGGCTTCTTAGGTTCATTAGGCTGCAATGTTATTTTGTTGTTCTTAGGCCTCTCATGCATTATTTGTGTAGCAGGAGGCTTTAAGCCATTGGTTTCTCTCGTTCAATCCAAGTCTCTGCTCCTTGCATTGGCTGTATGTACTCACCATATGTCCTCGGGTATGTACTTTTCATGTGGCAATCATCAACAAACTCTTCTGGCTTCATCTTCATTTTTCTAGTATCACTAATACCATGAATACATGGTATAGTAGTGAGCTCCCACATCCTACAACTGGAAGTCCTCTTAGTTATGTCCACTGCATATCTAGTGCCTCCTGGTGAAATGACTTCAAATGCCATGTGACCATTCCAATGTGCTACATTACCAGTTGCCTTCTTCTTCAAATCCTCCAATGTCTCCCATATCTTAGGACACATAACCATGTGGTACTTTTCCATAGCAACCCTCTTCAGAGCAATCCTTGTCATCAACATTAACCTAATGCTCTTTAGCATCTCAATTATAGGAAATCCCCTAGTCTTCACTATTAGTGCATTAAAGCACTCAGACATATTATTCAACAACATATCAAATTTCCAATTAGTTGAGAAGAAAGCCTTACACCAATGGGCAAGAGGTCTCTTCTCAAGCTAGACATAAGCTTGGAGATCTCTTGCCTTCAAATCATCCATGATCAACTTCAAATCAGTTGGCCTAGATGCTCTGGCTACATTCCACAAGATATGTTTGCGTACTAGCCCCTTATGTTATTGCTTGAAGTTCTGGTACAGGTGCATAACACAAAACATGTGTTCATAATTAGGAAGCACCTCATTCACATCATCCACTAGGTATTTTCGCTTGTCACTCATCACAGCCCACTTGAAGCTGTTGTGGATATTAAGGTCACCAACTAGTATTTGTAGAAACCAGAGCCATGATTTCCTTTATTCTTTTCTACCCTAGCATAAGCAAATGGGTAGATGCAATTGTTGCCATCAATACCCATTGTTGTTAGTAGAAATCATCTACTGGCAGTCTTCAAGTGTGCCTCATCAAGGGAGGTGATGGGTCTACCTCCTACCAGAAAACCTGCCTTCAATGCAGCCCAACAAATGTACAATCTTTTGAACTTTGCATCATCTCCAATCATTTTGCACTTGATCTTAATTGTTTTACTAGGATTGGTTTCCATTACTTCTTCAGCATATCTCCAAACAAGACCATACTGTTCTTGTTCAGTTCTATGGTTCATTTGAAAGACATTTTGTTTGGTTATATACATTTGCTGCTTACTGAATATAAGACCATTGTCATTCACTCTGATGGTCAACATGAATGATACAAGCCAATTAGGATCAGTTTTAATCTTCAAATAGTACTCTTTTGGAAGCCATCTTGAATTAGCTTGAATCACACTCTCTTGTCTAGAGCAAGTATGCTCAAACCATAAGTTCTTGATAATCATTGTATCCTCATCTGGAAGTCTGGAAGCATACACCTTCCAAGGACAATTTTCAACGTTGCACACTGCATAGATTTTGGTTTTTTCATTTTTCTTGAAATAAGAGACACCCCTTCATCAACAACATGTTTTCTTAATGCCTTCCTCAACTCATCTGTGTTACTAAAGCACATTCTAAGGGTCAGCAGAACCTGTTGCATGTCCAACTTGGGGTTGAAGACTATGTTATTTTTGTACATGAACTGTTCTTTTGGCTTAGAACTCTCTGCCTTAGAACTCTCAGCCTGATCTGCATATACTGACTTGGTTACTTCTGTTGGCTTCTCATAACTCAGACCCCCCCCCCAATTCAGCATCAATATCCACATACTCATCAAAGTCATAATCCTCTTCATGAACCTCATTATCATTGTCTTCATTGAACACATAATGGTCTGAGTCTTTCCCAATTGACACCTCTCCATCACTTTCACTGAATTCCAGAACATTTTCCATGTTAGGACTGCAATTCTTTCTGATGAAAGAGATGGAACCAACCCTATCTTCAATGAGAACATGTTTATCTTCATGAATCTCATCAGTGACTCTAGGTTCCTCAACATCTTCTGCACCTCCAACCTTATTAAGTTTAGCAACCTTCTCAATATTACCTTCAGCAGATTCAGTACCACCATCAACTTCTTTATGGTTCCCGTCAACCATTTCAATTTCTCCTTCATCATCCCTAGTGTAGTCCAGCTATTCAGCTTCCTCAATCGTAGCATCCGTTTCACCAATATCTTCATGAACCTCTAGTTCATCTTCAGATTCCTCTTTAGTAGGTTTGGATAATTCTTGATATGAATCATACACGACAACCACACCCTACTCATTGACAAAACTTGTCATATTCAGGGAATCCTGGTCATTTAGAATGCACACAAACCCATTACATCCATCCCCGGTGCTATAATACAATACCACATGTTCATTGATCCCACACTCCTTAACCATATGACATAGCTCAGTCCTAAACATTGCATCTTGTGAGCAGGAGTCAAAGTAGCTTATGTCTCCAACAATGTACAAGATCCTTCTAAAGTTGAGGAACTTTCCTAAGTGGTTAAATCTGATGGAAAATAACTCCTTACTTGATCCTATGGAAACATACACATAAATACACATGTTAATAGCCATCAAAATAAACATCAAGCACTAAAGTGCACACACAAAGGAGTAAATAATATTTTCTAATATTTTATGGTGGTCTTTAAAATATTATAAAAAATACAAAAGTACTAAAGTGCACACACATTCCCAAGTAATTTAGACAAGAAATTATCCCTACATAATAGTGAAAGATTTCAAAAACATTAAAGTGCATCGATATGTGTGTACTTTAATAATGGAAAATGTGACGAGTTAATCACAACCTGACAAGAATCAACAAACACAAGAGGACAATATATGGGTCACATATTCACATGTAATACACCATGGTCGACCACCTTTCTAGCATAATGGACCACATGCAATCATCCAACCACAACAGGACAATATATTCACATGTAATACAATAAATAACTCATGTTTTCTAGAAATAGGACCACAACAACAATATCCTAACAGCTACAACACTAAAACGACAAAACCATTAAAGTTAGGGTTTCACAAATCAAGATACTTACCATAATCAGGAGTACACCGACCATCTGGAATGACAACATATGGGATCCTCTTTTTCCATGCCATATTAGTCGGTTTTGTTGGAGAATCGGAGTGAAAACGACGATCAATGAGTGAAATCGAATTAGGGAACTAGTATTTTTGATTTTGGCAGAGTGTTTGTGTGATTGTGAATAACGGGATATTTGGGGTAATATGGTTTTACTCCCGCGCGACTTGAAGTGACTGTTTTACCCTCCTTGAGGGGTCATGTGAGACTCATGCCACTATTAAATGGGCGTTTTTATTGTTAATTAAGCTTAAAGGGGGATTGTGCTACAATTAAGATACTTCAGGGAGGTACGTGAAAAAAAATTAAATTCAGGGGTAAGTGTTTTTCCCTAAATTTTACTTCTATTTCCAATACGACTCTGATCATTGTATTTTGTATTTCTTTTTTGGTAGTTTTCTAACCTAAAATTTATATGCCATTTTTCAGATTATGGCCTTTTATGTTGTTTTTTAACCTGAAATTTCTATGCATTCTTTTTCAAATTTGGTGTTTATTTGATTTGAAATTTCTATGCATTCTTTTTCAAATTTGGTGTTTATTTGATTTGATTGACTGGATGAATCTATTCATAAAAAAAGTTTATGTTAAGCTGCAGAAAGAATTTGTATGAAACTTTAGATATTAAAATATTCACTCAAAGAATATCCTGGAGCCTTTTGTATATACTTCAAAGTAATCAAAGACCTTTGAATATTTAGCAAACTCTGAGAAAACAAAAAATTGAAAATAAAAGCTAAGAAAGAATACACAAATGCTTGCTATAAACACGAGAGGTGATTTTCCCTTGTTTTCACATATTAAAATGAAATGTTTTATATAATATGAATATTATTATTTTTAACTCAATATATTACAAAATATTTTTGTTAAATTTTGAAATTAAACTAATAAGATAAGTTACTTTATCACGAATGAAGAAAAGAAATAAGTAATTTCATATTGTAGAATTTTTATTTTTTTTGATGAGCTTATATTGCAGATTAAAAAAATTAATTTGATGGGTTAATTTTTTTGGGCATCTACAAGACACGTGTCATTACATCATTGAAGGAATAGGAAAAGGAATAGGGAGCAGAAATGGAGAAATTTCGCTCCATGTTGCCATGAATAGGCTGGTAAAATACTCATTCTTATTATAAATATTTAGAACTACAAGGAAATAAAAGAGACCAATATTGATTATCAAAACCCTTTCTATTCCAATATATTTTTGAAGAGTGTTTGAACAAGTACATAGAGTTGCTATTTATAAACATAATATGGGGAGGGTAGTACAAAGTTTCCTATGTGGGACATTCACACTATTCATGACACTCCCCCTTGAATGTCTATTATTACACGCTCCATAAAAACCTTGCTAAATAAAATTCTAAAAATCGTAGAAAAAGTACATGTTCCTAGGAATAATATGCTAGAAGACTTAGTGAATAAATCTGCTAAGTTGTCACTTGAACGGATTTGTGAAACATTTATTTCGGCCTTTCTTGTAAAGATCGTGAGTGAACAAGAATTTGGGCAAAATGTTCTTTGTTTTATCCCCTTTAATGAATCATTCCTTCAATTGTGCTATACATGATGCGTTGTCTTCATAAAAAGTTGTTGGAATGTCTCGCTTGGTCGGCAAACCAAAGGCTCCAAGAATATATTACGTCATAGATTGTAACCAAACACATTCATGACTAGCTTCGTGCATTGCTAATAATTCTGCATGGTTAGTTGATGTAGCGACCAAAGTCTGTTTTACTGATCTCCATGAAATAGTTGTTTCATCACAAGTGAACACATACCCTGTCCGAGATCGTGCTTTGTGTGGACATGATAAATATCCTGCATCTGCATAACCAGTTAGATCCGATTTGCATGAAGATGAATAATACAACCCTAAATCGATTGTCCCTTGAAGATATCGAAAAATGTGCTTAATTCCATTCCAATGTCTTCTCGTTGGAGAAGAACTGTACCTTGCTAATAAACTCACTCCAAATGATATATCAAGCCTCGTATTATTAGCAAGATACATTAGCGCTGCGATTGCACTAAGGTATTGTACTTCTGGACCGAGTAGTTCTTCATCATTTTCAGGTGGTCTAAATGGATCCTTTTTCACATCAAGAGATCTCACCATCATAGGTGTACTTAATGGATGTGCTTTATCCATATAAAACCGCTTAAGTACTTTTGAGGTATAATTAGATTGATGAATAAATATTCCGTCTTTTAATTGCTCAATTTGAAGACCTAAACAATTTTTTGTTTTTCCAAGGTCTTTCATTTCAAATTCCTGTTCCAAATAATTCATAATTTTTTTTATAACTCTTCATGAGTTCCAATAATATTTAAATCATCAACATAGACAGCCATGATAACATATTCAGATCCGCATCTTTTGATAAAAACACAAGGGCATATAGGATCATTTTTATAACATTCTTTCAACAAAAATGTACTCAATCTACCACATTCTCCTAGACTGCTTTAATCCATATAAAAGTTTATTTACTTTAACTGAATAAATCTTATTATGATTTAAAGCTTGTGCTTCAGGCAACTTAAAGCCTTCAGGGGGTTTCATATAAATATCATTTTCCAAGGATCTGTAGAGATAAGTTGTAACGACATCCATTAATCGCATTACAAGTTTCTCACATACTGCCAAACAAATCAAATACCTTAGGGTAATTGCATCAATTACTAGAGAATATGTCTCTTCATAATCAATACACGATCTTTGAGTATATCCTTATGCCACAAGCCTTGCCTTGTATCGCACAACTTTGTTATTTTTATTTCTCTTACGTACAAATACCCATCGATATCATACTGGTTGTACGTTATTTGGTGTGCGAACCACACATCCAAATACTTGACATTTGGCAAGTTAATTTAATTCAACATTGATTGTGTCTTTCCATAAGGGTCAATATTTTCTACGCCGATATTCTGTAATAGATATAGGCTCAATGTCATCACATTCTGCCATAATGTTGACCGGTACAGTGTAAGCAAAATTTCATCAATGTGAATATTATTGCGATTCTGTTTGTTGCTTGTTGTTCATTTTCAGTAGGTTTTACGTCTGAGGTTCTTCTGGAACCGTGTCATCTGTGTCCACAGGTTCGGCGAGAATTGTTGTTTTCTCTTTTTGATCATTTTCAACATGTGCTCCTTTTCTTTTTTGAGGATTTTTATCTTTGGAACCAATAGGTCTACCTCGCTTTTGTCGTGTTATAGACTCATTAGCAATACTTGGTTGTCCTTCAGGGACATCCATTTTAATTGGAGCATTTACAGCTGGTATATAGGAGTTAGTCACTCTTTTTGGATCAGTAAATGCATCTGCCAGCTGATTCGCAATATTTGTGAAAGTGCAAGGTATTCTGGAATCAATGTTATGCGATATTGGGACAACATTGCGGATAACATTGAAACCAAAGAACATGCGGGAAAATTGTTCTTTAACTATATTATTTTAGTTTTGCATTTATTCACTTATTAATTAAGTTTCACGGTTTTAATTGTTTATGTTTATATCCAGGAAGGTATCTTAATCATAAGGAAGAGCTTTGGAAGATTCCTTACTTGAAGTTTCCATAATTCAAGTTGAGAAGAATAGTCAACTCAACACGGTTTCAGAAAAGGAAAGATAGAGTTCCACTGCAACTAGGATTCTTTCCAGAATTACTCCAAATTGAAGAAGATGTTTTACCATATTAGGACTCTAATAAAGGGAACAATTATTCAAGAAAGAGTCCGAGTTCAAAAGGAGGTCCAATTCAACAAGGAAACAACAAGAGTTACCAAAACTGAGAACAACACACCTTGGAGTACAAGTTTCAAGAAACCTATATATATTTGTGAAGCTCATCAAGATGATTACAAGACAATAGTTCTAAATAATCCAAGAGATTAATTCTTCGTTGTATTGTCTTCGTCTTGCTTTTTGCAAAGGTTTTGTATCAACTACTTTAAGTCTAGTTCTTAGGAGTTGAGTAGTTCGTGCTTGTCTGCTTCGTTGAGTCTGATCAACAAAGAGCGTGAGTGAATTATTGTGGGGAACGTTTTTTTTAAAACCTTTATTGGTTATTTCGCCTAAGGCCATGAAGTTTTTAATAATATTGAAAACTTCTGAAAATTATATTTTCTTGTGTTCTTTATTTCCGTTGCATATTACTCTTATCAAGAAGATCATAACAGAGTTAAGGCAACGCCAGCTTAAACTCTCAAGGTTGTTGTATCAACCCACGATCAGACAATTTCAATTGGCGTCAGAGCCAAACACTGACTACATTGGTGGTTTGGAGGTGATACAACATAATGGACAGCGTTAATCCTAACACCAACAGGATTTCAGTTTTGGATGGCTCCAATTATGCATATTGGAAGATCAGGATCCAATCTCACATCAAGGCTATTGATATTCGAGCTTGGCAATCTGTGATCAATGGATATTCTCTTCCAACATTACCAAGAGATGGTGAAGGTGCTCTAGTGCCAAAACCAGAAGCAGATTGGACAGCAGCCTAGGATGTACGGATACTCAAAAAAAGTGTTCGGTCAGCTCCGAATATGTATCGGACACAGATACGCGTCGAATACGTACGGGATATGTCTTCGATACGCCAGCTCGAGTATCTTGAATTAAAATTAATTAAAATATATGTGATACGCGTATCAGATACTCTCTTGAAGAGTATCCGATACGTATCGGGGCCAATTTATAATTTTCACAAATATATAGTTGTCTAACATGATAAACTTACAATTAAAATACTAAATTGCAATTTCAATCAAAATATACTTGGGAAGCCGTGTTACCTTCATCATTTTGACCAAAAAAAAAAGAATGAGGGGTGCAAAATTTGCGAATGGGTGGTCTACGTGTCTAATTCATCTTTAAACTCTTTAACTTTTGTTGTTGACCATGATTAATGTATTTAACTGTTATTATTTTGAGTTTTTGATCTTATATGAATTGCCTATGGCTATTAGTAATCTTTTATATATGTTTATATTTTTTTATTGTGTTTAAATTAATTTTGCAAGTGATTACATATGATATAATATATCGTTTGACTTTTTTTAGTTATATATTTATATAATTATTATTTATTAATATTAAATATTCGAAGTATCCTACACGTATCGTATCTCGTAAATTTTAAAAAAATTATATCCACGTATCCGTATCATACAGATACGAATTCTCATATCCGTATCCGTGCAACCTTGACAGCAGCAGAGGTATGTCTCTATAACGCTAATGAAAAGGCTTTTAATGCTAATTTTAGTTGGGTTAATCATCATATGTTCAAGTTAATCCATAATTGTACAAAAGCCAAACATGCTTGGGATATACTTAAATTATATTATGAAGGAGATTATGTTGTTAAAAACTCTAAACATAGACAACTACTTCAGCAATTTGAAAAACTTGAGATGGGTGAGGATGGAAATGTTGATAGTTATTTTGAAAAAAATCTTGATATTGCTAACTAATGTGAAAATCTAGGTTTTTCTATGACCAATCAAGAGATGGTTTATCAAGCAATGAGAACAATGTCATCTAAACTTTCTCTCAAGAAAATTGCAATGAGTGAATCTAGGAACCATGCTAATCTACAGCTTCAAGTCTTGATGAATACTCTTAGAGAATTTGAGATGGAGCTTGCCTCATAACCTAGCAAACATAGAGTTGTTGCTTTAAGAGGATCAAGTCTTGATAATAAAAGAGATGAGGATTGTGAATTAATTTCTTCAAATTATGTCAAAATTACTAAGAAATTCAATAAGCTGAACTTTAAAAGAAAATGTAAAGAAAAGAATCTTAGTAATAATTCTCTTGGTTATAAGAAATTACCTTCTAAGTTTGTCAAGTACGTGGCATCAAAACCTACTCCTTTAGAAGCTGATAAGTTAAAATATGATCAATGTTTAGAATATAAAGGATATGGTCATATGGCTAATGAATGTGCTTACACTCTTAGAAAAAAAGGAAATTCGCATTGGGTTTTTGTAGATGATTTCAATGAAGATGACTTTAGTTCTGGAGAAGTTGAAGAACAATCAGAAGAGATTCACACTGATGCGCTACTCACTCAGATTGACTGGACACCAGAAGACTCCCAGAACTGTCTCGGATCACAATGTTACCCCAACATTCAATATCTAACATCAGAATATGAGACCTTCCTTCGAGATTGGGATGAATATAATTCTGATATTTAACCTAATCTTGTGTCAAACAATGATGAATCTAACTTTGATTGTTTTCATGGCTCAGTGGATCTAGATGAAGAATATTTCTTTGAAGAGGAAATGTCCCTAGAGAAAATCATCGAAGACCTGAAGTCTACCTACCACAAACTATTGCTTGAGAATTACAAACTCATCAAGAGCAACAAAAGCTTGAAGGAAGAGATTGCATGCATGAAGGAGATGCTGAAACTGTATGAAAAAGACCTTGACAGAACTGAGGATGAATTGAAGGAGGTTAAGGTAAAATTTGATAAAGCTGAACAAACCATTGCCAAATGGAACTCATCTTCTTCTAAGCTTGATGAAGTGTTGAGTATTGGAAATCAAGGTAAAAGTGGTTTGGTCTATGTTGAGAAACCTCCCTCGGAAGATGGTAATTCTGCCTATTTCAATGCTGGTTTTATCAAGGAAAGTAATAGCTTGAGTTGTGAAATTCCTTCCAACACTGTGAAAAAGCCTACTTTTATCTGTCAATATCGTTTTCAACCTGGTCACATCAAGCCTTATTGTAAAAAACATAAAATTATGATTAAGAAAATAGTAATTAGGAGCAGTACCAATGTTAATAGAACCTCTGATCTGAATGTTATCCCAACATTATGTAACAAAGCCGAAGGACGTAAAAGTAGAACTTGGATTGAAAAAATAAAAACTCCTAAGGTTAAAATTGTTTGCAATGTTGTTTTTACTGCTGTTTACTCTAACCTTGCAGGTAAGTGGTATTTTGACAGTGGATGCTCAAGGCACATGACTGGAAGCATTGACAACCTGAAAGATGTGATCCTTTTGACTGTTGGAACAGTTACCTATGGAGGAGGCACCAAAGGGAAAATCATTGGAAAAGGAGTACTAGATGTTGAAGGATTTCCACCACTCAAGGATGTGTTGTTGGTTGATGGACTGAAAGCAAATTTAATTAGCATAAGTCACCTTTGTGATGATAACTTGCTAGTTACTTTTGATAAAAGTTCATGTGATGTGTTTAATAGTGACAATGTATGTGTGATGACAAGTACAAGATCTAAGGATAACTGCTATCTTGCTCAAGATGAAGCAAAATGCTACCATGCCAAGGTAGATGAATATGCCATGCGGCACAAGAAGTTAGGATATGTGCACTATAGTAATCTGGAGAAACTACAGAAGTTAGAAGCTGTAAGAGGTCTACCTAAACTGACTCTGCCTGAAAGGTAAACAAACAAAAACAGTTCATACACCACTCCAGGTACACAGTACTAACCCTAGAACTAATAAGTGCTTTGAATTGCTACATATGGATCTCATGGGTCCTATTGAGGTGAGTATTATGAATGGTAAGAAGTATGCATTTGTGATTGCTGATGATTTTTCAAGATATACACGGATTAATTTTTTGAAAAAAAAAAATCAGAAGCATTCAATACATTCAAGATTTTACATGCTAGTATTAAAAATCTTTATGGCAATTCTGTAGGAATAATTAGGTCTGCCCATGGAAAAAAGTTTGAGAATGTAAGCTTTGCTAATTTTTGTGAAACTAAAGGCATTTTCCATGAGTTCTCTGCACCTAAGACACCTAAGCAAAATGGGATTGCTGAGAGGAACAATAGAACACTTCAAGAGATGGCTAGAGTAATGCTAAATTCTAGAAACTTATCTAAGAAACTCTGGGCTGAAGCTTTGAATACTGCATGTCATATTAGTAATAGAGTGTATCTCAGACCTAGTACTACTATGACACCTTATGAAATTTTGAAGGATTCAAAACTAACAGTTGAACATTTTCATGAGTCTGGAATTGACTGTTATTTGCTAAAAGATAGAGATTACTTGAGCAAGCTTGATCCCAAGAGTGAAAAGTGTATATTTGTTGCTTATTCTCCTAATAGTGCTGCTTTCAGGGTCTACAATCGAAGATTGCATACTATTCAAGAATCTGTTGATGTCATTTTTGATGAGTTAACTGTTTCAGCAGGTACTAAAGAATTTGTTAATTCAGATGTTGCTCCAACATTGGACCCAACGTTGAACACAGAAGCTCGAGATGCTGAACTGGAAACTGGAACAAATGTTGACTTAACACCAGAAACACCTAATGTCAGGCCAACATCTGCACTATGAGATTCAGAAGATGAAATAGTTCCAGAATCCAGAAGAGATCCTCCTGCTAGGATACAAAGAGGTCATCCAACCACTCAAGTAATTGGACAAATTACTGAAAGGGTGAGAACACGCAACAAAGAAAAGGTTAATTACATGGATGGTAAGGTTGTGTGTTTGTATGTCTTCTTCATGTACTGTTGATAATGCATATTGTTTTGTGTCCTCCATTGAACCTAAGAATGTAACTGGAGCTCTTAAGGATAGTTACTGGATTAATGTCGTGCAAGAGGAACTCTTATAGTTAACCAAAAATAGAGTTTGGAATCATGTGCCTAGGTCTTCACATGTGAATGTAATAGGTACAAAATGGATTTTCAAAAATAAAACTGATGAGAATGGTGTAATTATGAGAAATAAAGCTAGGTTAGTTGCACAAGGTTATACTCATGTAGAAGGTATAGATTTTGATGAGACTTTTGCTCCAGTAGCTAGGATAGAATCTATTAGATTACTTCATGTTATTGCTAGATGTCTTAAGATAAACTTTACCAAATTGATGTTAAATAGGCCTTTCTGAATGGTTTAATTGACAAAGAGGTATATGTAGAACCACCCAAATGCTTTGCTGACCCTAAACATCTTGACCATGTGTACAAACTTGAGAAGGCTTTGTATGGCCTAAAACAGGCACGTAGAGCTAGGTATGAGAGACTAACTGGTTTTTTGTTAGGTATAGGTTTCAATAGAGGAGATGGAGACAGGACATTGTTTATTTTTAGAAAAATCTCTGATCTGTATTGCTCAAATTTATGTGGATGGTATAGTATTTGGTTCTACTAACAATTCTACTTTAGATAAGTTTGTTGAGTCAATGACAGGAACATTTGAGATGAGCATGTTTGGTGAACTTAACTACTTTCTGGGATTACAAGTGAAGCAACTGGAGAATGGTATCTTCCTGAACCATTTGAGCTACATGAGTCCAAGCCTTGCAACACTCCTATGTCTTCTTCAGTGAAGATAACAAAAGATGGCACTGGCAGCAATGTTGACCTAACATTGTACAGATCCATGATTGGTAGTTTGCTGTATCTATGTGCCTCTAGACCTGATATCATGTTTTCAGTATGTGTTTATACTAGGTACCAAGCTGGTCCAAGGCAATCTCACTTGATTGATGTGAAGAGAATTCTTAGATATATCTCTAGAACTTCACCTTTATGCATTTGGTTTTCTTATGACACTAACACTAACTTGGTTGGTTTTAGTGACTCTGACTGGGCAGGTGATGTGGATGACAGGAAATCCACAAGTGGGGACTGTTTCTATTTAGGGAACAATTTGGTATCCTGCTATAGCAAGAAACATAAATGTGTTTCATTATCAACAACTGAGTCAGAATATGTAGCTGTTGGCAGATGTATTACTCAGCTTGTATGGCTCAAACACATGCTTTCAGATTATGGGTTAGATAGTGATACACTTCCCATGTTCTGTGACAATCTAAGTGCCATAAGCATCTCTAGGAATCCTGTCCAACATTCTAGAACTAAGCATTTAAACATAAGGCATCATTTCCTGAGAGATATGGTCGAGGACAAAGTGATCAACGTTGAGCATATTGAGACAACAAATCAGCTTGCTGATATGTTTACAAAACCCTTAGATAGTGAGAGATTCTTCAGCTTTAGGAAATCTCTTGGCATGTGCAATATGTGAGAATGTGAGATCACCAGTGTTGACATAACACCACTGTCTAGCACTGGTTTATTGGTTGTGCTGTAGTAAGTATTCTGTTGTTTTCCTTTGTTGAATTTATTTCCTTGTGAGTCTCATTTAATCATTGATTTGCCATATTTGGTTTGTGTGGTTGAACTCTTTGATGAACAACTCTTTCTAGTTATCAGTTTCACATCTTTGTTTTGAAAAACTATTAAAACTCTTTTGTTTGTCTGAGGTTGTGATAGCCTAACATATGGAGAAGCTGGGGGTACACAAAGTTCACTACTTTGATGTCTATTCAGTTGTGTCTTATTCATATGAAAGGTTTACATGACATGTGGAGAAGTTAGGGTACATGATGTTGACAACTTCAATATTATTCAGTTGTGCTTATTTGCATGTTTCTGTTTGTTTGGCCAAGGAACACATGAGGGTGATCCTTTCTACTAGGGTGTTTGGGGTTTAGATTTCTTACACTTGGTAGCACTGATTACTTGGTGAATTCTCTTGAATGCAGGTTGGTAAACAAGCATGCATAAGGAATTAGGGTGTTTGGGTGCATGATAAATGCATTACCGTACAAGTTGCTTACTCATGATCTTGATCTGAACATTATGTTTGATGTACTCAGTTGCTATAAAGGTTAAGTTTCAGATGTAATTTTTGGATGTATCTCATGCTCTCAAATGAATTTGCCTTCTAATTTGAATGTTATTGTATGTTATCCCAACATTGTGCACTTTCGCAGGCTAACATTGAAAACAGGAACTTATAAGTTTTCATATTTTTGAAAACCGCTCTTGTTACTTGTTACTTAAACATTGACACTTGTGCGCGGAAAAACATAGTGGGATAATTTTAATTGTTTAACGATCATTAACTACCCACTAACATTCACTCTCTCTCCACTACTCACGATTATATTAGGAATCACAACCCTAATTTTCTTATTTGTACTTAAAATTTCTGCAAATTGCTCTCATATTCCCATAATTCTCTCAATTTTTCTCTGCAAATCTTTCTTACTAACAATGGCGAGCAAGTCTCCTATGGATACTCTTGCAGATGTTGCTTTGAACAGTGAACCCACTGCCTCACGCACTCGCTCTTACACTATAGGTGATGCTGCTAAATCCGATGATGCTCAAGCTGATGCTAAAAGAAAGGCGATTCCCTATGTGCGATGAGGAAAGAAATCTAAACAGGGAGAATCGACTTCAAATGTTGAGCCAACATCTCAGGCAATCACTCCATTCATCAATGAACCTGAAATTGAGGTAAATATGGCTGAACCTAACCCTGAGAATAATGTTGATATATAAGATGAATATATGATCTGAATTTGATATTATAAGGTGTATAAAGTAAAAAAAAAAAGTGATAAGGAGACAACTATACTAGTTGCCAACTTGTTACTATAATTGCACATGAACCTATCAGCATCTGTCAGCACTCTATATCTGACTTTGAACAATTTTAGCTATTATATTACTCACGTGAATGATCATTTTTCTTCATTATATTCAACAATTTTGAGTCTAGTTTCATAAAAAAATTGTTTCAGAATTTTCACCATCGTCCTTCTACCCATAAAAGACCAACACTTTTCATTGTGCAGAAAAACCGCTTTCAAATCCGAGCACTAAAAACACCATAACTCATCCAAATCAAGTCCAAAGATTCTGAAATTCTATATCCAGATTCCCCTTTAAGTTAGAAATATTTCATATTCAGACACCATTTCCAAAAGATAAGTGTTTGAAGGCCGAAAGCAAGCAACAGTGAGCCTCTGTCCAGAAAGGCCGAAAATAGCTTCTATCACACAAGGATTTTTACAAAATAGTAAAACTCTTTCTTTATCACTCCTACTCCAAGAATTTATTCTCATATATATATATATATATATATATATATATATATATATTTATTCTTCAAAAAATATTTAGCTATGATATTCATTTGTTCACAAAGGTCAATTTAGTATAAGAATCTATGCATGCCACTATTTTAGTTATTTGTTTTAGAATACTATGTAATATTTCACCAATCTCTTTATATGATGCTTAATATCAAGAGTTAAAATGTGAATTCATGATAGATCTACTACATTCAAGGTTATTTAAGCAAATCACTCATTAGATCATAGTTTAGACGACAAAGATAGTAGTAGTCGTGTATGTTTTATTTTTACTAATGATGATGCATGTTTTTAAGTGATCTTTAGTTAACTTTCATATTAATCCTTTGTATGAATCTTTGATGTATATTAGGGCACGATTCTCTCACATTTTAACTTAGTTAGTATTAAAGGGTAGCCTAATTACTAGTTAGAACAACTTATGAAAAACATAAACTTACTAGCTAATTGTATAACTATTAACACTTTATAAACCTATTTAGGGATTGACGAAGTTAATGAGAACACCTAGCGGCAATTGTGTGGAAAAGGTGAGGTTTGATTTTGATTATTCCAGCCCCGTTTGGCACCTGGCCCTGAGGAACTTGGACAGAAAAATCGTGATTTTTGTTCCCGAATTACGAGCCACTTTTTTCATCCTTTATATTGCCTTTGTGTTGCATTTACTTATTCCCTTTGGCGATTCAGTTTCTTTTGTCTATTGTTACTTCATGTTCAAATGCTAAATCTATGACCTGTCAATTCATAATTGTATTACCTGACCTAATATGATAAACTATATATTGATTCTTGGACTGTGCAAACGAGCAGCGGATATTATCCGACTTACTAGTTTATATGATATTATGTTTCACCCATTGAGACGCCTTTGGAAAGTTGGGCCCGGGATTGTGTTAATTTACTGCTGGGCAGCAAGGTCTGTCAGTTTAAGTATTTTTGCATAATACCTATCGATCTAGGCGCCGCGTATAATCAGGAGTTGATTATATCCCGCGTGCTAGATAGACGTGTACTCGAGCATATCTTTTCGTTTTGTTGCGAGGTTAGTCCTCGTTGGGAGGTATAAGGTAGTATATTCGTTGATATAAGGTTGAATCTAGTTGTTATGTGCACATGTTCATTTTCATTACTTCATGTTCATATGTTATTAACGCTCAATAGTTATTTCTTGCCATTCTTTCCCGTTCAGTTCATTTTTGGATTTTACTTATTCTTGTTCAGTTTACTGCCTAAACCTATAAATCTCACTAAGTCATTAAAGACTTATTCCTCTTTTGTTTTGTTTGTCCATTCCTCAGAATAAAAGGCGACTTACGTGTGGCTGGTGTGAGCGGTTTTTCAAATCAAGAAGTTACTTTGCTAAGTGTGATTTTGAGTATGCATTTCAATAATCATAAATATTTTAAATAACTAAGTGTTGTTACTTTTATTCAACTATGACGTTGTTATTTGTATTTTATCAAGACTTCTGCTGTGATAGGTAATAAATTGATTTTCTTTGTGTATGGTATGATCCTGCCCGTGAGACATTTCCTTTAGACTAAATTAATATCGAGTTTGTTTCTTTGTTGTTTGAACATGGGACGAGTTTGATATTAACTAAATCTGGAGGTGCGGTTCTCACATGCAGAATCTGTGGATGATTTGGTGAATGAGTGGGTTAGAGCTCAAAAGAAAAAGAGCAAGGGTTCTGCTGATAAGTTTGTGAGAGGTAAAAAGATGTCCGAGTCTGCTAAAAGACATGTTGAGGCCAAAAAAAGGCAAGTTGAGAGATATGCTCAGACAAGGGCTGCTGAAGCTGACAAAAATGTTGAAATTGAAAAGAAAGCTCATGCTGAGAGAAAGAGGAAAGGAAAGCCGGTTATGGAAGAGGAAATTGAGTTTGTGGATGTTGAGGAAGAAGTGGAAGAGGAGGATAAGGAATAGGAGAAGGAATCTGATGAAGAAGACCAGAATGTTGTTGATGTTATGGCAACATTAAGAACATAGGAATACTCAGATGGACTATATATGATTTACCCTGAAGATGGGGAGGGGTACTATTCTATCTATTACCTTACCAAAGGTTTGGAGAAGAAGTGGGATTCTTTCAAGAGAAGGGAAATTCACCTTGAAAGAGCTGTAGAGATGGCCAGTTTCAAAGAACACAAAGTGATGGACTTGCTTGAAGCAAGAGAGATTCATCAATCAGTGATGCAGTTGAATGATTAGGCTCCTAATATTATCATGGAATTCTACCTGAATATATCCAAGTGGATTAGAGATTACAGATTTCTAAAGTATGGAAAATCTTGGGTGAGGGGAGAGTATTCAACATTGAACCTACACCATCAATAAGATATGTGGATTTCCACTTGTTGAAGAATCTGAGAACCCTTACTACAATGATGCGATTGAAGATTTGATAGGAGAGTTGGTAAAAGTCTGAAAAGATGCTCTGCTAACTACAAAACTCACTTCCCTTAGGGCTGTCTTGCATAAGATTGCATGTTTCAACTGGCTCCCAAGTGAGAATGTTACTGTACTAACTAAGGAATCAACAATCTTAGTGTACAAAATCAAGAATGGGTTAGCTGTGAATATGGGGGAGAGGATTTTGAAGTCAATGTCTGAAGTTGTTGGAAGGAAGAATGGCATGCTGCCTTTTAACTTACTCATCTGCAAAATTCTTATCAAACAAGGATTGAAGACAAGTGCAAAAGTGGGTTGGATGAAGAACGAAGTTGGACTTACAATTCTCCCAAGTTACCTATCTGTTTCAAGAGTGAGATATCTTCTTTGAAATCCAAAAAGAGTGGTAAGACCAAGCAAAGAGAAGACGAAGGATCAGGAGTTTGCTGGAACTTCAATGCCTATGTCCAACGATGAAGAATGCATGGTCATAACCTCTACTTTTGTGGATCATCTGCTGAATTGGTTTAGGGGGCATATTGCTGAAACTCAGAGGGAGATTGAGGATAAGAAGGAGCGTCTCAAAGAGCTGGAGAACTTAGTGAAAAACTTGGAGACACTCCCTTCTTTACAAAAATGGGGAGAGTAGTTCCAGTTTTTTTTTTTTTGGTTTTCTGGTTCTCTGTTTTGTTACTTTAAGTGCTGATAATTTTCTGTTTGCCGGTACATTATCTCTATGTGTTTTGATTTGATCAAGAATCTTGTTCCTTATTATTTAGATATGGTCTATAACTCTCAGTATTACTACTGTTTGAACTGCTCTATCTGCTGTTGCTTATAAAAGCAAATTTTGAACTGTTTTTCTGTTTAAATTTTTATGCATGAAACTCATTGGTTTCAATGTTGAGGCAACATTGATAAATTTTAAACTCTGAACATTTTAGATGATATGATGACTATAATAAATATCTTTGTTATTTTAACTTTGAATTTGTTAGTTTGCATTGAGGGGTAGCAGTTTAGTAGTTTTAATTTATTTCTTGTTGATTATTAATTTCAAGATATAAGACTTGATTGTAACATGTATTGGTTTTGTGAAGAAAGGCAAAAATGGAGAGATTGAAAGTGCAAGGTATTCTGGAATCAATGTTATGCAATGTTGGGACAACATTACGGATAACATTGAAACCAGAGAACCTGCGCGAAAGCTGTTCTTTAACTGCTTTATTTTAGTTTGCCTTTATTCACTTATTAATCAAATTCCACGGTTTTAGTTGGTTATGTTTATGTCCAGGAAGGTATCTTAATCATAAGAAAGAGTTTTGGAAGATTCCTTACATGAAGTTACCATAATTCAAGTTGAGAAGATTAGTCAACTCAACACGGTTTCAGAAAAGGAAACAATTGGAGTTCCACTGCAACTAAGATTTTTTCAAGGATTACTCCGAATTGAAGAAGATGTTCTTACCTTATTAGGACTATAATAAAGGGAACAATTATTCACTAAAGAGGACGAGTTCAAAAGGAAGTCCAATTCAACAAGGAAACAACAAGAGTTACCAAAATTGTGAACAACACACATTGGAGTACAAGTTTCAAGAAACCTATGTATAGGTGTGAAGTTCATCAAGATGATTACAAGACAATAGTGCTAATAATCCAAGAGATTAATTCTTCATTGTATTGTCTTCGTCTTGCTTTTGCAAAGTTTTTGGTATAAACTACTTTAAGTCTAGTTCTTAGAAGTTGAGTAGTCCGTGCTTGTCTGCTTCGTTGAGTTCGATCAACAAAGAGCATGAGTGAATTGTTGTGAGGAACGTTTTGTTAAAACATTTATTGGTTATTTTGCCTAAAGCTAGGAAGTTTTTAATAATATTGAAAACTTCTGAAAATTATATCTTTTTGCGTTCTTTATTTCCGCTGCATATTACTCTTATCAAGAAGATCATAATAGAGTCAAGGCAACGCCATCTTAACTCTCAAAGTTGTTGTGTCAATCCACGATCCGACAATTTCAATTTTGCATATGAATTATCTTTTGAACTTCAAGTTCACTATGCTTTGTACAAGGATCTCGAATTGATAGTGATAATCCTCTCCAAGAGAGAGTCTTTTTAAACTGTTTATTCTCTCCCCCTAATGTTGGATAAATAAATTCGTCAAAATGACAATCAGCAAATCTTGCTGTAAATAAATCTCGAGTCAATGGTTTAAAATACTTTATTATAGATGGGGATTCATATCCAACATATATTCCAAGTCTTCTTTGTTGACCCATCTTTGTGCGTAGCGGTAGAGATATCGGAACATATACCGCACAACCGAAAATTTTCAGATGGGAAATACTTGGTTCTAGACCAAAAACCATTTGTAAAGGGGAATTAGTATTATAACTTGTTGGTCTGATGCGTACAAGTGTTGTTGCATGTAAAATAACATGTCCCCAGGTAGAAGTCGGAAGCTTAGATTTCATAATTAATGGTCTTGCAACTAACTGAAGACGGTTGATAAACGATTCTGCTAAACCACTTTGTGTATGAACATGAGCAACGGGATGTTCAATATATATTCCAATTGACATGCAATAGTCATTGAAGGCTTGGGACGAAAAACTCATCAGCATTATCAAGACGGATTTTCTTTATTGTATAATCAGGGAATTGTGAACGTAAACGAATTATTTGTGCAAACAATCTTGCAAATGCTAAATTACGAGTGGATAACAAACCCACATGTGACCATCTAATTGTTGGATAGGTCCACATATATCACCCCGAATTCGTTTAAGAAATTTAGGATTTTCATACATGATTTTGGTTAATGATGGCCTTGTGATTAGTTTGCCTTGAGAGAAAGCAACACATGAAAGTTCATTAGATTAAACAATCTTCTGGTTTTTCAATTGATGACCAACTCAATTCTCAATAATTCTTCGCATCATTATTGAACCAGGATGACTCAACCGGTCATGCCAAATTTGAAAGTCATTAGTAAACTTCTGGTTTACTGTGGCATAAGTTTCAATAACTTTGATTTTGGTAAAATGCAATCCAGGTGTCAAAGTTGGTAATTTTTCTACGACACATTTTTTTTTCCTGAAACAGTATAAGTAATATAGAGATATTCATTATTTCTTCTTCTTGTGTATCAATAAGATATCCATTCAAACGAATATCTTTAATACTCAATAAATTTATTCGAGCCTTTCGAGAAAATAATGGATATTTAATTATCAACTTTGTTCATTTCGGTAGTAAAATAGTTGCTCTTCCGGAGCCTTCAATTAATTTTGTAGTACTGACAATTGCATTTTCCATATTTAAGTGAGAAAAGGTACACTTTCCATCATTGAATATGGAGTGAGTAGTAGCGCAATCTGCTAGACATATTTCTCATTCGTTGTTTGAAGATATTGCCAAATTAATTTCCATGTTTCTAAAAATAAAAGAGTAAGGAGATATATATTAAAAACATTTATTGACCTTAAAAACGATTACAAGGAAATCGGAAACACACATGACAACAAACAAAGGTACATATAAAATAACACTAAACTTAAAACGAAACAACATGCTGAAATGAAAAAACTAGACTTCAAGACCATTTAGTTATTCTCAGAAAATACCATGTGTGCTATTCCACCTTCAGGGCGGTCAAGATGTGCCATGTCAAGCTGTCCATGGTCATTTGCCTCTTGAACATAATTCGTTTCGATATTTTCACCCCTCGCCTTTGATGCTTGGTAAGGTCAACAAGGTGTTTTGCTACTTTGCAAGTTCTTGACCAATGGTCTTTCATACCACATCTGTGACAAGTGCATTCACGAACTCTTTTCATTGAACCATCATCTCCATTTTTCTCAGTTTCATTGTATGCTCTTTTGTTATCGCCATTTTTAAAATGGTTATGACGCCCCTTCCTTTTCCTTGACCACGTCCACCACCACGTCCATATCCATGTCCAAGTTCATGCCCACGAACATTACCACGACAGGAACCATGGTCAAAAGTATTGTGTGATGTTGCATTCACTTCAGGGAATTAATAGGGCAGAACTAGTGGTACGAGACTGGTGATTTTTCGTCAACAACTCGTTATTTTGTTCAGCCACTAAAAGACATGAAACAAGTTCATAATATTTTTTAAAACTTTTTTCACAATATTGCTGTTGAAGAATAATATTTGTGGCGTGAAAAGCAAGGAATGTCTTTTCGAGCATATCAGCATTAGTAATAGTTTCTCCACATAATTTTAGTCGCTGGGTAATTTTACATACTGTGGAGTTGTATTCTCCCACAGCTTTAAAATCTTGCAATCGAATGTGTATCCAATCATGTCGAGCTTTAGGAAGGTTAACAGTCTTCTGGTGCTCAAACCTTTTTTTGAGACAAGTCCAGAGTTCTGCAAGATCTCTGAGTGATACATACTTCTCTTTTAATTTTGGAGAAAGATGGTGAAGTATGAAAATCATAGCTTTTGACCTTTCATTTTTCGGTAATTTGTTACCAATTTTAAAAGCATCGCCAAGGCTTTTAGCATCCAAGTGAAATTCTATATATATGCAAGAGCCATTGTAAATAATTATCTCCAGATGCATTTAATTGCGCAAAATCTACGTTTGAGATTTTTGACATGATGACTTTTTTTTTTCAGGAACACAAACAAGAATGTCAACAAAATATCCACGAAATATCGAGTTGCTGATAACATATTATAATATTTAAAACTCAAAGGAAATAAAGGAGATCAATATTGATTATCAAAACCCTTTCTAATTCAATATATATTTTTGATTAATAGACATAATATGGGGAGGATAGTACAAAGTTTCTTATATGGGACATACACACTATTCGTAACAATTCTAGAGTTTTCTCCGAAAAAGTAACACATGCATAAATAAATACTAATACTTTCTTCGATATTATATTGTAATTGAAAATATACCTTATTTAAAATCAATTGAGTAGACAAGTAGTTATACTAGTCATTGGTAGCCAGCTCATAGTCATATATATTTGTTTCGGTTGAGCCGAAAACTGCCGCTAAATGTCAGCTTAAATGGTGGATGTAATTTCCAATTCTATATTTGCGATTTAAAGAACTTTATATGAATACTATATTCCCATTTCCAAGCTCCCAATTTATATAATCCCACGTGAGGGTAACCAAGAGGAAATTATTTTGTCCCAAGCGTGTGACTTTCGGAAATGTTAATTATGTAAATAAAAAGGATGGGACTCAACTACTTTACATCTCTTTTCTTGAATGCCGGACATAAAGATGTCGAAGACTATTAACAAATAACCAATGCGCCGATCAAATGATCATATATGTTGGAGTACTCATAATTCTGTGAATATAGACTAATCAACATGTTAATCAGATACGTGAATTGGACCCATCTGATTATACTAGTAGAAATTGCTATATATTTTCCTTCAATGATTTAGAAAAAACGTCCCTTTGCAGTTGCGAAAATATATAGGAATTAAACCTTTTTGTGGTACGATAATTCTCTAAAATCTTCTCGTTATTTAGGAAACTCTGTATAAAACCAGTGCCGTTTCATCAAATTTGCACAATATTCACTCTTCTTCTAACTCCATTAGAGATACCCCACTCTCTATGTAGACCATAGTTGATTTATGTGTATTTTTTTTTCTTTAAAAATCCGATTATATCCTTTGGAGTTTTTAATACAAAACTTGGATTAAGAAAATCCTGCACGAAATCTCCATTCTCGTTCATTTATTATAAATAATACATGAAAAATTTATTTTATATGTCTCTAATATTTAAAAACATCTCATGTATATTAAATTTAACAATTACAGATTTTAATAAAATGTCAACAAAGCCAATTGGAAGTAAATGGGGGGAATCTTAATTATATCGAGTTTTGAATTTATAAGGAAATTCTTGATAATTAACAAAATATAAGAAAATTTCGTGCAGATATTTTAAAATGCATGGTGCTTTTAGGTTGATGTTATCTATTTTCATACAAAAGTTGGGGATTGTACAGTAAATGTATAGAACAGGCTGACATATTCTGATTGCGTTGCTGAACCAACAACATACTGGATGCCAAGTCCAGTAACAACTGTTTACAACTTTTTTTCACGGTCCCGTATGATGGGAGCTACTGAGTTGATGTATTTATATGATCAGAGAATCTGAACCTTTTTTTTTTATGAAGAAATCTGAACTTAATTGGCACTACTCAAAGTACTAACTAAAATACTTTTCTAGGGATTAATTCTGTTCCCATTGGGGTTTTATAACATATGATCAAAATAGTTGTTATTTAAAATGAAAAGTATTAATTACTAATTTGATGCATATATCAGATTAGAGCTAGTCACATAAACTAGTTAAACACTTAAACTTAACTTTATAAAAAGTGAATAAAGTTAGGTTAATAGAATTCTTCCCTTTCCAGGATGCTATTGGAATCATAAAATATCACGCATCTCTTAACCAAAAATGCTTAAAGACAATGCCCACTTGCCAGATGCAAGCTAGGTACAAGTGCATTATTATTTTATGATCCAAAGCATTTGTGGGGACAATTATTCCATCAACATCAAGATAACTTTGATTATTAAAATATAAATACTTGTTTGGAACAGAAAAAGAGTAATATTTGCTAATAACTAGATATTGCTAGACTTTAAGTAAAGAAAAAGTTTCCACAACAGTTTTTTTGATCTAATAGAAGGTCAATATCTGCACTCTTTGTCCAAAGTGTCATAGGGATTAATGCCAAAAAGAAAAAAGAAATCCTCAAACCGGCGCAATAATCTACTTGGTGACTGACGTACTAAAAATGTACTATATTACTAGACTTACGGAGAATTACAAAACTAGAATGTTTTGATCAAATTAAACCGTAATAATATTTTCGAAAAGTGAGGGAAAAACCCAAGTAAAAGCTGGTGACTATAGAAGAAATATCATTTACTCTTTATGTTGCTATATCACACGAATGTTGTGAAGAGGCGGAAACGGCGAGGGAAAAAAAAACGGGTATTATATATGAGGTATTTGCAGTGTCTCTAGAAAGTTATGGCATCGTCTTTTTAAATGAATTATTTATTTATTTATTAGACGATCAGAAAATTTAACTATATAGATAGAAAATTTCCACTGCACTTTACCAAAAGGAAAAATTCAACTTTACTACATATATATAACCTTCAAAGGTCAAAATATGACGTGAGCAATATAATTATATGCCGGCAGAAGAGGAAACTAGAGCCAGAAAACATGGACACCGATCAAACTTTTTTTCTACCATTGAATCATGAAGGTGTCAACTTTTATTGCACCAATTGGTAAGTGGGGGCCTAACAATAAAACACTAGTTGAACTCCTATTCATCTCAACAGTAGGTAATATATCAAAGAATGGATGGAAAACTGTAAGCATTTTTCCGGGAAGGAAAAAAAAAAAGACATTCAAGTTTTCAACAATGTGTAAACGAAACTAATTATTTGCCCAAGTTCACCTTTATCATTTATACTATTTTCTAAAATATGTCAAAAAAAAAACTTTACGAATTGCTATCAATAAATTTAATCTAGTGAAATATGGACCAAGAATTTATTTTTCAAACAATCAATTGATGATCACTAACCTGCAACACAAACAAGAAAAAATTATTGCATCTTTCTTTTCTTTTATCGTCATTACAACATTCTCTCAACCTCGTAACCTTACTTAATTACCACAAACAACATGATCATTCACCGACGAAAACAAGTTTCATTAATTTACCTCATTGCTCAATTTCTTATATACAAACAAAACAAAAGAAACATAAAATAAACAGGATCGATATTGGACTCCACCTTTGAAACCCTAATGATCTATATATATAACTCTCTCTATATGATATAATATAGCGAAAATAAAAATTCATGAAAAAGAGAAGAATTTATAAAATTGAGAAAATTAATCACGAGAATGAATTACATTTCGGGCGGAGTTTCACAAATGCTCTCTAAGTGTGGCCTCCAAACGCCAACACGACCTCGTCGTCGATCCCTCTGCGTCGACACTTTTTCCGACAGTATCTCCGTCAAGTAACGGTCCGAGAGGAGAAGATTCGTCATGGAATTACTATCTTCGACACTTTTAGTCGAGGCGCTTTCTTTCTTTTTCTTCTTTGCCAGCGATTTGGATCTCGTCGTCTTTTCGGGCGCTTGCGGCACGGGCATGAGGAAGTAAATCTTGCCGCGTTGGAGCTCGGCGTCGGGCGAAACGACAACGATTTTGGGACACATGCCTTCTTCCGATGACGTGGAGGGCTTCTTAAGGACGTGTTTGGGGTGAAGTTTCATGATCTCTTCGGCTTTCACGGTGCCGCTTATTTCCTCAACTCGGCCGTTTGTATGAACGATTCGGATCACGTCAAGTGCCCCACACGGCAGAATGCATGATATGCAGCATCGTATGCTGTTTTTCATGATTAATCCTAAATTTTATTTGATCACACAAACTAAAACAACTCTCTCACTCTTAATATTCTTCTTTCATTGAGAGAGAATGAGAGGAGAAGCTAAAGAGTTGGAACAAAGTGAAAATTTAAGGAGAGAAGAAAGATAAAAAGGGAATTTTTAGTTTTAATTAATATATTTATCTGGAAATATATAAAAGGCTAGAAAATAGATCAGGAAGGAAAGTGGCAGTGGGTATATAAGTATGATGATCAGTGGCCTCTTTTGGAGTGGTTTGTACAAATTATATGTTTCTATTATATGCTTTTGGACCTTTCTTTTTCTATTGGGATTGTTCAATTTCTTTTTCTTTATGCTCACTCGGTGCTTGGAAAGAATTAATAATTGCACCTTATTTTGTACTTTGTCTTTTGGATCTATCATTCAGGCCTTCTAATTTCTCTTCCCATCCCTCCAGTAGTCTTCACTCAGTCTTCTCACTAATATCAATAATTTGGGTTTGGTGTGAGAGGTTAGAAGCTTATGGAGGAGACACATGTTTGTCCATGATTGCTACTGCCATATCATCCAAATAACATACGATTAAACCAGGACATGTGTTGCAATCAAGATGTAACACTTGAAAAATTGGGGTTTTTTTTACTTTTGGTACCCTAATTTGGCACATTTCCAATATTGGTACCCCAAGTTGTCACCTCTCCAAAATGGTACCTTAAGTTGTCTCCGATCAAAATATTTAATCTCTCAAAGGCTGCGACATTGTTGTTTTTGCGTTTTTCACCCTAAAACTTTATACAACTACACTGACACCCTAATATTTTTTAAATAACACATATTTAATTAAAAATACAAAGAATCTTATTTTATTTTATGTTATTAATAAGAATTGATTATAAATTTTATTTCATTTAGTTAAAAAAACAATTTATATTATTCAAAAATCAACCCCATCTTTATTTAAAATTTATACATAAAAAATTAAATTTAAAATATATTATTTTTTATTATTAAAATAATAAAAAAAACAAAACAAAAATTTAAACTTCATCATCCTCACCCCCCCCCCCCCAACCCCCACTCCCCCACCAGATCGGAAAAGAAGACCTCCCCCACCACCACATCGGACCACCAGCGCCCGATCCCCACCCCCACCCGACACCAGAATCACCAGCCATCGAGGTGATGGTGGAGGTGGCGTCGATTTGACGCCACCACCACCGCGATTTGAAGTGGTGGTGGCGTCAAATCGACGCCACCGCCACTGCGACGCCACCGCGATTTGCAGGCGCGGCGGGGTGGGGGAGGGTTAGGGGTGGGGGGGTCGGGGGGATGGGGAGGGGGGGTCGGGTTAGGGGGGGGTTTCTTTTTGTTTTCTTGTTTTTTTCTTCTTCAATATTAAAAAATGATATATCTTTTTTTTTCTTTTTTTGCATTTCAATAATAAAAAATTGATATACATATATTGTTTTGTTGATTTCAATAATAAAAATTATATTATTATAAAAAAAAATTATATTTATGAAATAATGATTTTTTTCCTTTTTTTATATATTTATATATGTTAAGGAATTAAATTTGTTATTTTTTTAATATATAAAGATATACTTTTAAGAAATAATAGTTTAATTACATTTGATTTAATATAATAGTAGGTAAAGCTTATTTTAAGATAGTTTATTTATTTATAAGGTAACCTTATAATTAAATTGAGTTTAATAATTATTTACAATAAAAATATAAAACATAAGTTAAATTAGTATAATAAACAAATTTTAAAGACAAAAACTGTAAATCTCCCAACTATTTTTGAAATATCAAAATTATTAATAACATAAAATAAAATAAGATTCTTTGTATTTTTAATCAAATATATGTTATTTAAAAAATATTAGGGTGTTAGTGTAGTTGAATAAAGTTTTGGGGTGAAAAATGCAAAAACAACGATGTCGCAGCCTCTGAGGGATTAAATATTTTGATCGGAGACAACTTAAGGTACCATTTTGGAGATGTGACAACTTGGGGTACCAATATTGGAAATGTGCCAAATTAGGGTACCAAAAGTAAAAAAAACCCGAAAAATTGGCATTCCAAGATCCATATGAGTATTTTTTTTATCAAACAAACTTTTATTTATTTAATATGACGTAGCCAAATAGTGCACAACAACGGGGTGCGGGGTTGAGATTGAGGTCGGCGAAAAAACCGAAAATATGTACAACCACTAGAAGATTGGAGCGGTTTTTGAGAGCACCCAACAACCGCATTGCGGTCCCAAGTCAATTGGGACCGCATCACGATCTCAGTTGCGATTCCAACTCAATTGGGACCGCATCGCAGTCACAATTTATGTCTCAGTTTCAGCAACCGCGAGGCGTGTTGCAATTGAGACTATCTGTTGATTTTTGAGACCAAGTGGCCATTGCAATTGCAGTTTGTGACCGACGCGCGGTCACGAATAATATTCATACTTCAAAGTGACGTGTTTTCGATGATTTGAGGTACCACGTTTTTATTGTAGTTGATTACTATCATAATAATAGTAAAAACAATCATAATTTCAATGTCTCATTACAAATCCGAGCATTATATAAGTGGGACAAGCCGTTATGAAGATTCTCGCGATTTCGAACGATAATGATATATATATATATATATATATACATATATATCATGCCTAGATACATAAAGATATAAACGTAATGTGTAAGATGGTCTACTAATTAAATCGATTAATGATATTTATACTTTAATTTGTGAAGAAAATCATAATACCAAATCAAAAAGGTGTGTATGATTATGATTATGAGTTATAGATAGAACATAAAATGAGTTGAACGCTAATAACTCGCTCGATCACATTCAATCTACTATTTCATACCTCAATTACTTGTTGTGTAACCATTTATTAGTTTATTTCACATGTAGTATTGATGTTTGTTGCTAAAATCACAAACACATTGAGATCGTTCCATAAAATAACGATTTTGAAGTATGAATATTATTTGAGAAATAAGGGTTATTGAGACTGCTTTGCGGTTGCAATTGCAATTATTTGTGACCGCCACGCGGTCACGAATAATATGCATACTTCAAAGTAACGTGTTTTCGATGATTTGAGGTACCATGTTGTTAGTTTAGTTGATTACTATCCTAATAATAGTAAAAACAACCATAATTTCAATGTCTCATTACAAATTCGAGCATTATATATGTGGGGCAAGACGTTATGAAGATTCTCACAATTTCGAATGACAACGATCATATATATATATATATATATATATATATATATATCATGCCTAGATACATATAGATATAAATGTAATGTGTAAGATGATCTACTAATTAAACCGATTAATGATATTTATACTTTAATTTGTGAAGAAAATCATAATACCAAATCAATAAGTGTGTATGATTATGAGTTGTATAACATAAAATAAGTTGAACACTAATAACTCGCTCGATCACATTCAATATACTATTTCATCATTCAATTACTTGTTTTGTAACCATTTATTAGTTCATTTCACATGTAGTATTGATGTTTGTTGCTAAAATCACAAACACATTGAGACTGTTCCATAAAATAGTGATTTTGAAGTATGAATATTATTTGAGACTGCGTGGCGTCAGAAATAGTAATAATTGAGACCGCACCGCAGTCCCTAATACATGCATTCTAGACCGAATTGCGGTCACGAATAATATGCATATTGTCGTGTATGAATATTATTAGGTGCCGCGACGCAGTCTCAATAACTTGTATTTGCATTTTTTAAACCTATAGCAACCGCGTTACGGTCGCCTACTCCCCAAAAAATTCAAATTCTTGCCGGGTTATGTGGAAAAATTTGAATTTTTACGAAAATCTAAAATTTCACCCCATCTTCTATATATACCCACCACTACCCTCTCATTTTTTCAAAATTCTCCCAAATTAACACCAACACAAATCTTTCAAAAATCCTAACACTAACAACAACAACGACAACTCCTCTATTCTTTTCGTTTCCAAATCCAAAACAAAAAAAAACACGAAACACCAACAACTCTTCTCGTCTTTTCTTTTCCAAATCCAAAACAAGAAAACACCAAACACCCACACCTCTTCTCTTCTTTTCTTTTCCAAATCCAAAACAAAAAAACACCAACCAACAACTCTTCTCTTCTTTCCATTTCATTTATTTATCTTTCATTTGCTTTTTTATTCATCTTTTTTATCTTTCTTCATTTTGGGAATATTTATTATTTTATTAATCTTTTCAATTCATTTTATTAGTTGTTCTTCATTATTTAATTTTATTTGTTCTTGTATATTGCTTTGTTGTCATTACTTATACGTAATTTCTACAAAAAAAATAAATAATATTCCAGTAAATTACTAGAATATTAATGGTTTTTTTTTGTTCACAAAGTATCAGAGACCGCAACGCGATCTCAGTTAATATTCATACTATCTAAGACAGCGTCGCGGCTGCAATTGATCTTCAAGGTTCTGAGAATGTGGCGCGGTCTCACATACCTTTCAACTTTATGGGGCCGCGTCGCGGTCCCAATTAGTATCTGAGACTGCGGCGCAGTCCCAGTTTCTGCGGTCGCAGTTAAGATCAACTGCAATCGCATGCCAGTCGCAGATGAGAAGCGATCGACCTCATCCGCGACCGGGCAACAGAGACCGCTTTGCGGTTGCAAAAAGCCTTTTGCGACCGCAAAGCCCTCATCAGATGAGGTCCGAATCTTGTAGTGAATGTATATCAGATGACTCCAACAACGTTAACCCGGGCAGGCATCCGTTCCAGACTACACAAAAAGGTGGATGTTGTGGGTAATCCACGGACGCTTTGTTTGGTCCCTGCTTTGCCAGTACATCCGCTAACCTATTCGCCTCGCGGTATATACAAAAGACAAATGGGGTGAGTATCCTTTCTCCTAAACTCCGCACATCATGGAGCAGAGTTGTAGTTTTAGTTTCTAGCTATAGCGTCTTTCATTAACTTGTGGTGTGATACTGATACCTCAATCTGAAACTCGGCCCATGAGGTTGACATATTTGGTTCGAGCATGTTAGGGTAGTCCAAGATGTCCCGCTAAATAGTTTAAGTTGATGATATGATTAATGTTTATGCATAAAAACAACTTGTTAATTATTTTTGCTTCAAGTAGTTTTTATAAACCTTTAAGATTTTAGTTTAAAACATTAGTTATTAGGTGCATGCTTTTAGTTATTGATGGGAGTTGATCTTTTTCTTTAAAACAATTCTAGAATAGTAAAACGTCATACTTTTAAAAGAAGTTTGAGAAGCACTAGACAAAGTAGCCTATGCAGTAATATATATTCCAGGGACGAAATACTTTTTGGAGCGAACAATAAGCAAAATATTAAAAGTGAACTTAGAGGTAAAAACTTATAAACAATCTTAAAGAAGGACGAATTATCAAAAATGCCGGTTAACTTTTGCCTTTAATCCTAAATGTCCGTTATTTCCAAACCTGCTGAAAATGCCCGTTAAGTTTTAAATTTTCTAACAAAAATGCCCGATTTTAAAAATTTGAACTTTTTATCCGACGTGGCATCCGAATCAAAGAGACGCACTGCTGAATCAAAAAGTCGCGTTTTAAAATTCGGGCATTTTTGGTAGAATTTTAAAAGATATAGGGCATTTTTAGCATTTTTTTTCAGACAAAATAAGTTTTTTAGTGCTTATTTTTCATTTCGGGCATTTTTAGTAGAAATTTTAAAAGATACAGGGCATTTTTAGCATGTTGGGAAACAACGGGCATTTAGGATTAAAGGCAAAAGTTAGCGGGCATTTTTAATAATTCGTCCCTTAAAGAAAGAAATCGTTATTTCACTTCGATTTTTGGGCTTCTATAAAAAAGACGATTTTTTAGATGCTTTTGAAGAACATGAATGCACGTAAATACTTGTGTTTTGTTTCATCTAATTAATTCTCAGTATATATTGAATGATAACTGTTAATACTCATTTTATTTTCGAGCGATTAACGCATATTTGTATTCGGAACGCCCTGCCCAAATTTCGGAATCTTATTGGTAACCTAGTTACACGATAGTACATATTATAATTCAAGAGAAAGGCCAAAAAGAAGTATTTTATTCGATCTTTTTATGTCTGACAGGGGTTTACATATTTTTAGGGCCAAAAAGAAGTATTATAATTCATATTTTTAGGGGTTTACATAGAGTGCAGCTGACAGGGGCAAAGCCAGGATTTAGAAGGGGGGGGGGGGGGAGATTATGCTAGATAAAAAAATTATACTTTTCACTTAACTATTGTGTATAATCTTTTTTTTGACCTACTTAATTTTTTCAACTAAAATAACAGTTAATCAAAAATAAAGAAAGTGAAGAACGTACTCTATAAAATATAAATACATCTGCTCTTACTATTCAAATACGGTAAAAAAAAACAGTAAGCTCTTTAACTTATGTGTTGCACTAAACCTTTTTTTTTTTTAACAACTTGTCTTGCAACTTATTAAAAAAGTACGTCTTGTCATTAGTTTTGGTATGAAGGTGCACGTCGCGCATTTTTTAAAAGATCAGAGGAAAAATGCCAAAAAAAAGTTGAGAATTAGCATGTAAAAAGGCTCATATGTGAGAGTTATGTTTTTTACCCTTTGAATATAATGTACTTGATAATGAAACACTTCAGCCTCTTTGTTTTTCTAAAAAATATTCTAACACTAAAGAGCAAAATATATATAATAGTCTGAAATAAATATCCACAACACTTAATTAGTATTTATATATATTTGAACAATGTACACAATACATAAAAAATATAAACTCATTATATAATCAATCTAAATTGCAATCTACAGTTTTAGTACACAAGGAAAGATTGTACAACTTTAAGAAACAAATATCAAAATTATAAATGTAACATAAACACATGATGCTAAATTCAGTTATGAGTTAACAATGTTTAAATATTGAAGAATTTACCGCAAATATGATATGCGTTAGTTTTTCCATTTTTCTTTGAATTTATGATTATATTTTTGTGCACTTAACACTTACTGTAGGCCAAGCTTTAGCTATAACTTTTATATATTTCCGCCTTCATTAAGTTGGGGGCTTCATGTTTAGATTTGAACATTTTTACAAATAAATATGACTACGAATTTTGCCCCTTAACTTTTTTTAAAAAGTTAATATGCCCTTTTTTTTTGGCCTTGTTTTTATGCCCGATATCTTTTAAAAAGTCTACTAAAAATGCATTCGGCCCTTATTTGGGCCAAAATTGCCTACGTGGCGATACGAAATTGCACTTTGTACCCCAAAGTAAATTGTATTTTGCACCCCAAAATATTTTAGGGTGCAAAGTGCAATTTATTTTGGCGTGTAAAATGCAATTTTATACTGCCACGTAGGCAATTTTGGCCCGAATAAGGGCCGAATGCATTTTTGAAAGCTTTTTTTAAACATACATGCCATTTTGGCAAGACCCAAAAAAATGGGCATTTTAACTTTTTTAAAAAAATTAGCGGGCATTTTAATATTCGTCCGAAATATGATAGTGGCGCAGTCAGAGTCAGGACATTAAATAATCATTTTTAGTTGGCCAGTAGGTATTTAAATTGTTGAGTCAAAACTCAAGGGGTGCAAAAGAGACTAAGCGGACCTTGTTTGTAAAATTTTCAACAATGAAATTAGTGCTAATTAGGTCATTAGAGAGGGGTTGGGGGGGGGGGGGGAGGGGTGCAGGTGCCCCCACATGCACCCCCGTCCCTCCACCTCTGGCAGCTGACGTGTTGCACTTTTTTTATTGACAGGTGGTTAATTATGTTGATGAGTCTTGCATGTAATATTCGTGACACGTGGCCATTTATGTTGTTGATAGGTATCGAGATTGATGGACAACTGGTGTGCAATGTGTCCACGTGCCTTGGGTTTTTTCCATTTGGTAATTTCCACGATAGAGTTTTTCAATGGTTTGGGTATATTCAAAGTATTGGAGTGTATCAGGATGTTGGCAGATGCATCGGGTGGTAACTTGTAAGGGTATCATTTATCATTTAGGGTATCGTATGATCATCTAAGATCCGTAGTGCCACGTGGATCTAGTACCATGTGAGTTTTCTTCCATGTGTTTGGATGTTGTAGGGACTCTTTAGGTCATTTAAGTCCGATAAAGTCTATTTCTCGATGGTCCGGTTATTCCCTTAGTGGATTAGCGAGTCGGGGACTACGATGGTCAATCGATCACGATGGCCAATTACAAAGGGGTTAACACCAGTCCCCCCAATTCTTTTTGTATTCATGAGAATCAAGAAGAATTTCATGTGTTTCGAAGGCTCATCATCTATCGTCATCGTGAGCTTTGAGTATCGCGTTTCTCTGATGACATGGCGCATTGATAACCGCACGTGTGTGGGGAAGTGAAACGTGGTAACAACTCTTTTCATTGGGGAACGTGCACATTATGTGTAGGGGTAATTAATCCATAACCTCCCACTACGCCATTGCCCCATTAATTCTGTTACAACACATTTGGCTTACATTCTAAAGCCTAATTAGAGTCATAATTTAGCCCAAACTCATATTTAGATTAACATTATACATATAATAACCACGATAGCCCGTGATTAAAGACATAATCTTGTGATTTAGCCTTATTATGAATTGTTGCCTCCTACCCCAAATTTCATAATCTTGGCCAAGATTAGTTTTTCTCATTCTAACTTTATCCTTACAAATTACAACCAATTTCAAATTTGCCTTGATTGTCATAATTCAAAAATGGGATTTTATAAGATTTCCTTTAAAATAATTTATCCAGATTTCTTATATCTTTTTATAAAAATATCATCTTTAATTGTAAGTCACCCTTACATCTTACAAACTAAAAAATCAAAGGCAAAAAAATCATCCCTACCATGTTTATAGGTTAATTGTTTTTCCTTTCTTGTTTATGAAAATTAGTTTCTTTTTTTATAATATACTTTGATACTAATCACAAAATCACTTTTCGTGAGAGATTTCTCGTGGAATTATTTGGCGCTAATAATAGAATTTTTCGTGCAAATTTTGGCACTAAGACATTGTAAATTAACAGCAAACAGTTTGAATAAGTTATTGAAATATAGGTATATAGATGTGTATATAACAAAAATTATCCAAATTAGTGTTTGATATGGATCAACAAAGTAAGGTTATTTTAGGAATTTTAATGCAATCTACCTCATAAACTACAATCCAATGCAAATTTAGTATTTAAAATTTGACAATAACGTGTGAAAATAATTTGATAACCAAACGCGAGTTTGAAAATTGAGAGTCTCGTTCAAATCACATCATTACTAATGGTGGACTTATTTGAAAAGGCTAACCAAATACGCTGTTAGGGTTATAATTGTGCAATTTTCTCCTCCTTTCTATTGCGAGGTTTCTAAGGCTTGCGACATTTGCCCTAGCCAACTTACTCCTAACAGTTTTATCGTTTTGTCCGCCTTCGTCTTCTGGTGCTTGGCACGGGGGTTGGAGTGTACCGCTAAAAGGTTCTTTTCCATCTTTAAAGTGAGCGTGTCATCGGCCGGGGATCCTTTTTACTTCTTCTGTCATCGGGATAAGCCTAAGAGAGTGCTCGATGACACTAATGTTTCTTACAACAGCTGGAAGGATAAATTGTTCTTTGCCAAGCCCAAGGATGGGGGTGAGTGGGATTTTCTCACACTAGGAGAACTCCACAGGCGCCTTCTTATAAGTTGGATTTGTCACTTTCCTTCCAGCCACTGCTGGATGCTAGTCGTCTACTGAATTCTGAGCACTATCGTGCTTTGTGTAAAGCAACTGGCTTGTTCAAGATTTCTCCGATAGATGAGGAGAAGAAAGGGGAGTCCTTCCTTATGTTGTCAGAAGAAGACAAGTCATTTTTTGGTAAGTTTCTTTTAGTTATTTTAATCATACCTTTTTACATAAGTGGTCTAACCTTCTGATCTTGTTAGTTTTTCCTATCTTGTAGAGTCGTTGCTATCAGATTTAACCATGGTACCCGCTTATTCGGCTCCTCAACCTACGTCTTTCCCTCCCCTCCTTGGATGAAGACAATATCTGGTGCGGATGTAAGCGCCTCGTATTTCAGGGACATGTCGCTGACTTTCAGCGGGAATTTTGATGTGGTAGCGCATTCAGGGGGTGGCAGCTTCTGCATGGGGTAGTTCTGTTGTCTTCGCTTTGAGTGATGACTCCGATGGCCCCGACCTTATGATCTTGGTAGCATCTAGCTCGCTCCAGATTGTTGGGGCTGATCTCAGCTCTTTACCCCTTCCTAAATCGGGGTTACCTAGTACCAAGACTCATGACACGACGGAGATCTCATCGGCTTCATCCGAGTCTCTAGTAGGAATCGCTTCGATGGCCACGGGATCACTGCTGGTGACATGCGAGACGTTAGCCGTGCCTGTTTTGTCAACCATTGCTACTAAAGTTTTTAACAATTTCTCCTGTGCCATCTGCTACCTCTCTGATACCCATTTCCCAGCTTCAGATGGATATCAGTTCTCATTTCCCTACTTTAGGTAAGTGTTGTGGAGATGCTTTCCTTTATGCGTTATGTTAATTGTCTTTGATTATTTACGGCTTTTTTTTTTGCAGAAAAGGGTAAAGCCGCCATGATGTATAAGGGTGATGTTTTGAGGGCATTGTAAATTTCATTCCATTGAGACATCCCTACTTACTCCTAGGTTATGCACATTGTCTAATTTTCGTTCATCATGGTTTTATCAGATGAGGTGTTGTCTCTTGCAGCAAAGACTTCTTCCGGGGGGTCCGCCGTTGTTTCCTACAAGCCAGCTTCACAGATTCTCGTTATACCGTTGCTGTTCCCTATCTCCATCGGAAAGATATGTCGTTCTCTAGCCAATTTACTGTATCGGGATCTCATTTCTTCCTTCATACTACAGGAGAAGGATCTAACACTGGTCTGACGCCTAAGGCAATGGAAATGGAAGAGGCAATGGATGTAATAACACGGTATCTGAACTCTACTCCTGCCTTGACACGTCATTGCAAGGGTGTAGCGCATTTCTGCTCCGAATGGTTGGCTCAGATGGTAATGTCTTACGCTTTTGTCTTATACTGTATTTCGAAGGGTTGGTGTAACAGGGTTTCTCCGTACAGGTTCCAATGATAATTCCCTCTATCTGGCATGAACTCCATGCAGCTCATGCAATTGTAGTGTTGTTGATGGAAAAATTGAAAAGAAATATGAAACGCTTGCTGCTGCAGACAAAGAGGCGGAGAAGCTTTGTGCCAACTTTGCGCAGAGTCTAGTTCGAGAAAAGGTTTTGTCTGATGAGGTGGCCAGGTTGAAAGAGTCCTTAGAGAAAAGTTAATTTTCATGTTCTTCCCTTGAGGATGAGGTTATCTTGTTGAAGGAGGAGAATGCTAGTTACAATATAAATTGAGAACGTTCTTGTTAAGAATGCTAGTTACAATATAAATCTTAGTAAATAACACATAAGCTTAATTTATGTCATTACACAAAACATGAAAATTTTGATGATGAATTTAAAGGAAAACATATGCTTTAATTGAATATTTAATATATATTGTTTTAATCACCTTATTTATACCTCAAAATTATATTAAACAACCATATTTCCAAACTTATGACTATGAGTATTCATGTTAAAGTAATTTCGATGACAAGTAAAGTTTGATTAACTATCCAATTCGATGCATAATCAATCCTTATAAATATATTACTTAACTAACTCGAGGAAAACTCGTCTTTTTAGTCTTTAATTAATTCCAAATTTTTAATAACCACACACCAAATAAGTATCATACGAAGCAACACCTTAAAAGGTATAACTTAGTCATTTATTACTTTATTTTACATAGTAAGTTTAAAATGCATATAATTATGTTATAACTTAAATATAAAGATATAACATGGAAAATTTATCAAAACACGTGATAAGCAATGTTTATTATGATAAATAATCTTATTTGATGTTTAAGTTATGAAGTGGCAAGAATAATCTTGTAAGACTTATGAATGTAGTTTGTTAAACATGATAAATCTAGCATTTAAATGATATAAATAAAATCACAAAAATATTAATTCATGATTATAAATTATAAAAATCTGATTATAACTAATGCTATATCATGTTAAATTTACGTGTGTGATAAATAATTGAATTGTGATGGTGATTAAACTTATAAATAAGAAAACAAACGTTGTGCCAAATAAACTGAAAAATCACCGCAATATTGGTTTTATCTTTGATCGGACATCCAAATGAACTTGGTTTTCAAATATTTTTATGGTTTATCATTTCTAGCATCATGAAAGATGTGAGAATCCAAGATTTTGTGAAAATACAAAGGTTTGCTATGCTAAATAATTCTTGTAACATAAGAGTTGCTATTGAATTTCCTGGCAGCAGTTTATGATTTATGGATTATGGCCTCCTAGATCATATTATTTGAGAAAGATGTCTTCATACAAAAGATAGAAGACACCAAGGAGAGTATGCAACAGAAAATTGGTAGTAAAACAATGTTTCTACTATTTGATATGATTTGTCTAAGGTGCAAGGCAGAATCGACATTTCCTGCGCAGTAAAAGTTTTGCCGTCTTTTTGGGTAGAAAATGGCATGATAAAAATTTGGAAAAACTATTTATGTCACACAAAAAGGAACAACTTTTATTTCTAGGTACTTTTGCAGAATCGAATTATTTTGTGTTGTATAAAATGTTGAATAATGGTGAGTATTTGTAGGTAAAAATAGTAGTTTAATCATAACTATTTACATCCCACCTTGATTATTTTATAATAAATCACAAAAAATCTGAATTTAATCACGCTCTTAAGGATGTCATGACTTACCTCATCAAAAAGATGTCATGGCTTACTTCATCAATTGGTTAATTGCATATTAAGTCCCTCAATTATTTGTAATTAAAATTCAAATAGGTATGATTAGATTTATTTGTTACATACATATTTACTTATGTAATGTTTTTAGGTAATTCGATCAACTTGGTTAATATTTGAAATTGAAATATATATTTTAGGATTAGAGACCAATAAAATAATAAAAGACTAACTTTTAAGTTCAGAGACTAAAATGCAATTTTTTTTAAACATTAAGGTCAAAATAGAAATTTTTAAAAGTTCAAGGACTAAAGTATAAAATTATTTTTTCCCTAAATTTTGGACGTTATAATGTGATCATGTGGATCCCTTCTATCCTTATCCCCTGAGTATAGTGGTAGATTTGCATGCCTCATTCCCATGGGAACGGGCGCATGTGCTATCTCTCGGATGAATGGAGATCCGTGATACACTAGCTCTTCCCGGGGGTAATGGTTCTCTTCATGTCTTCCATTTACCTTCTCAAGTGGTCAATGATATTCCATATAGATGGTTATGCACCTAGATGATAGGGGATGTTCTGCCCGTATCCCGAAGGCATCCCTCCTACTTGGTCCATCCTAGTTGGATCATAAGGCCTTCCTATATATCCTCTTTCCCTAGCTTGGTATGCTGGTGCTCGATAGGGTGAATTACGATGAGGCGTTTGGGTTATTCGTGACCCTTGCTCCTCCACGTGATATCTTCCCCTATATGGTTGTACTGGATATGGCTCCCGTGACCTTTCCACGGTACGTTCTGCCCTCTTAATGGCCGCATCCATTAGGTCTTCAAAGACGGTTCTTGGTACGTTAATGAAATCTGCATTGTGGGCTGGTGAGGGAGTCAAAGGTGGATGATCACAGGGATCTTGTGTAGACACTTCATCCTCCATCTCCTCATGACTCCCTGGTCCTGGTCCTATGGATTCTTCCATTGGGCAGACCTTACAGTTTATATTTCTCAGTTCCTCTATATTGTTTTCGAAAATACTCGAAGGCAGTTTTATGGCGTTCCCACAGACGGCCCATTTGTTAACACTCATTTTATTTTTGAGCGATTAACTAATATTATTATTTCGGAATGCCTTGCCCAAATTTCGGAATCTTATTGGTATCCTAGTTACACGATGGTACAAATATAATTCAAGAGAAAGGCCAAAAATAAGTATTTTATTCGTCTTTTTCTGCCTGCTTATGAGGACAGTAGTTTCCTTATTTATAGGGGTTTACATAGAGTGCAACTGGCATGTTGCATGCTTTTTTCTAGACAAATGGTTAATTATGTTGATGAGTATTGCATGTAATATTCGCGACAGGTGGCCATTTATGTTGATAGGTATCGGGATTCATAGACAGCTGGTGTGCAATATGTCCACGTGCCCTAGTTTTTTCCATGTGGATAATTTCCACTATGGGGTTTTTCGATGGTTTGGGTAGATTCAAAGTATCAGTGTGTATCGGGATATTGGCAGAGGCATCGGGTGGTAACTTGTGAGGGTATCATTGATCATTTTAGAATATCGTAGGATCATCTAAGATCCGTAGTGCCACATGTATTTAGTACCTTGTGAGTTTTCTTCCATATGTTTGGACGTTGTAGGGACTGTTTAGGTCATTTAAGCCCTATCGAGTCTATATCCAGATGGTCCGGCTATTCCCTGATGGGATTAGCGTGTCGGGGACTACGATGGTCAAACGATCAGAATGACCAATTACGAGGGGGTTAATAATAACCATATCGATTGCCAAGAGATTTTATGCATTACAACTTTTGTCAAATATGTATGTATTAAAATAAATGGATAATTCTATTAAACCCCCAAACTATGGTCAGAACTATGATTTTAGCGCATTTGCCCCCTAACCTTTGGTACTATGTTCGAATGTGTAATGTGCGTGTTTTCGGCCCAAAATTCACAGAATATTCCAATTAGATTCGGTCACGTGACTTTGTCACGTGACCCCTCAGGGGTAAAATCGTCTCGTCACTGTTCCTATTAAAAAACTAAAAAAAAGGGCTAAAGATGAGGGGGAGGATTACACAAACCCTATTACAACTTTCATAATTAAGTGAGAAAATTGCAGTGGCGATTTAGGGTTCTTGAAAAAAAATTCAATTTGTTGATTTTAGTTCAATTTTACTGTCAATCTTAAGGAAAATGGGTTGGAAACTACGAGAATTGCCAGACGAGTTGCATATCGGCCTAAAGGCTCCGATTATGGTATGTTTTCCCTATTTCGAAAACCCTAGAAATTTTATTTAGGCAAAATTGAGGTTTTAATTGTGTCTATTAGTTGAATATGGCTGGAAGCATGTTAGGATTAATTTGTACGTCCTTAAATATGGTTTGTGCTAGAAGCGCGGATCTAGGGTTTCAACAGTGGTCCCAAGGTTTATCTTTATTTGTTAATTTTTTTAGCACGTGGTTATATCTGTATGGATTCGAGGTCTTTTTCGTTGTGGTTTGTTAAATGATACTGGGTAATTGGTAGGGCAGTGATGTGGAGGCTGTCTCACTCAATTTGCATAAGAAAACAATGATTGTCATGTTTTAAGTAAATTTCAGTTGTTTGTGGTCCATGCATGTGCGTTTTGTACTGTATATAATACTAAATTGAAAAAAGCATGTATTTGTTTGTCCATTTGTGTTTGTAAACCACCTTAGATACATAATAAACAAGTCATTGATACCATTACTGAGATGTACTTAATGTTTTATTGCAGGTACTGATCCTGAAGATTTCACCATCACACTTCATCATCATGGAAAGTTTATCAATGATAGACAACTCAGATATGTGGGGGTAAAGTTAGTCACTTTGACTACTGCAATGATGAAGAAATGAGTTTGATTGAGATCCATGCAATGGGTCAGATTGTGGGTTTTGAAAATGGTTCTAACTGCAAGTTTTATGCAAGTCAATGGTGAGGATGACTTGTCTGTGTTGGATTTCATGTGGAGGGATTCAGATACTCTGAAGTTAGTATAGTATATTGATGAGGACAGAGTAGTTCATGTTTTCACAGATGGTGGGGTTGAGGGTAATGAAGGTGTTAATCCTCACGTTGGTGAGGATGGTGCATGTGGTAATGGGCAAGAGGGTGTAGGTAATGATGGTGAGGGTGGAAACATTTCTGATGGTGACGAATCTGCTAATAATGGGGATGAGGGTTTAGGTAATGAAGATGATGATGAGGCTGGCAAGTATGATGAGCTGATCATTGATAAAAAGGGTGTTGAGGTGGATGATGATAACTCAGTGGGGAGTGATACTGATTTATCAATGTGTTTTAGTGACAGTGAAAATGAAGTGACAGATGATGAAGGAGATTATGTTGCTGCTGGTGAGACTGAAGCTCACTGGACTATGCCTGCAGCATTTGAAGTCACACCCCCTAAAGCTAAACAATCTTCTCAGAGTAGTTGTGAGCTCTCAAACCAGGGAGATGAGCAAATGCCAGCTGATGGGACATCTCAAGAGAATGTCCAGAGAGGCACTGAGGAATCAAGCAAAGGCACTCCTCCAGTCAAATTTGGAGTTTCAAGAGTAAAGAACAACCAATGGATGTATGAAGGCTTCCCTGTTTTTAACCCAGATAGGGATATGACAGATCCCAAGTTTCATGTGGGTTTGTGCTTCCAGAATGTAGCTATATTTAGGAGAGCTGTAAGGGAGTTTGCTATAAAGGTGGGGAGGGACATTACTTTTGTCAAGAATGACAAGCACAGGACAAGGGTAAGGTGCAAGAACCCTGCATGTCAGTGGCAAATCTATGCATCAGAGCATGATGATTGCAAAACATTGGTTGTGAAGACCTGGCAAGGCATTCATAAATGTCCTAGACTGGAGGAGGTGAAGGGTGCTACATCTACATGGTTGGCAAAGAAGTATCAGATGATGTTGAAGTACAATCCTAAGATGCCAATTACTGCCATGCAAGATATATTCAGACATGAAACCAAGATCAAGTTTTCAAGGTTTCAGATGTATAGGACTAAAGCTATTGTTAGGCAACTATCAGTTGGTGGAGAGAAGAAGCAATATTCTCTACTGTGGAGGTATGCAGCATAGATAATCAGGAGTGATCCTAACAACACCGTTAAGATCAAAACATTACCAACAGAGAATATGCCTATATTTAAAAGGTTTTACATTTGTTGGGGGCAGTTGAAGAAAGGATTTTTGGCAGGTTGTAGGCCAATCCTCTACTTTGATGGTTGTCATCTGAAAGGGTTTTATGGTGGGATCCTACTCACTGCTATTAGCATTGATGCTAATAATTGCTTATACCCAATAGCATATGCAGTAGTGGAGAAAGAAAAAAGAGAAAGTTGGGTGTGGTTTATGGAGTTGTTGGTTAATGATTTAGGGATTACAACAGTTGGGAGTGGAAAATATGTTGTCCTCTCAGACAAACAAAAAGAGTTGGTTTATGCTGTGGAGAAGGTTTTGCCCTATGCACAACATATTTTGTGTTATGCATATGTATGGAAATTTCAAACAAAGTCATAAAGGTCTACCACTCAAGTCCTTGCTTTGGCAAGCTGCAAAGGCTACTACAATTTATGAGTTTGAGAAGCACATGAAGGATATAAGGGACAGAAATTTGGAGGGCTTTAAATGGCTTGCAAAGAGGCCTGCAAGATACTGGTCCAGGGCCTTCTTCTTACCAGGCTTCAATTGTGATGTGTTGCTGAACAACATGTGTGAATCATTCAATGCAATGATTTTGGAAGCTAGGCTAAAACCCATTATTGACTGCTTGGAACACATCAGACTGATTCTTATGAAAAAGATGTATGTGAAGAGGGATCTCACAAAGCAATGGATTGGAGATGTGTGCCCTAACATTCAAAAAATACTTGACAAGACACATGAGAAGAGCAGTGAATGCAAGGCATTCTGGAATGGGGAGGATGATTTTGAAGTGAGTAGTCCAGATGGTCAAATCACAGTTATGTGGCAAAGAGAGAGTGCTCATGCAGGAAGTGGTAGATAAGTGGGATACCATGTGCTCATGGTATGGCTGGATTGTACTACAAAGAGCAAACCCCTTCAGAGCATGTTGAAGAATGCTTCTCAATAGCAACATATATGCAGACTTATAGACACTGCATGAATATATTGAGAAGTCCAGAGGACTGGCCAACATCAAACCTTCAGCCTTGTCTGCCACCCATCCCTGAGAAATTACCAGGTAGACCCAAAAAGAATGAGAGAGTTAAGCCACCTGAAGAACTAGAGGAATTAAAGAAGAAGGGAACAAGGGGAGATGTTGGAAAATTGAGCAAGAAGTGAGTTGTGATGAATTGCAGATTCTGTCACAAGTCAGGGCATAATATTAGAACTTGCCCAACCAAAAAGGCAATGTTACTAGAAGAAGAGAGGGCAGGTGTTGATGTGCCACCAAGTGAAAGGTTACCAAAACAGGTATTGACTGCAAAATTGAGGGATTTGTGTTAAATATACTCAAATTATTGTGTTACATTTTTCTCATAACACTTAATTGCTTTTGCCTTAGAAATCCAAGAAAAGGAAGACCAATAAGAAGAAAGAGGGAGAAGGAGAAGAACAGAATGAAGGAGCTAGTGTACAAAATGATAATGTTGCTGGAGATGGACAGAATGAGTGAGTTGGTGTACCAACTGATAATGTTGCTCGAGAAGAACAGAATGAAGGAGCTGGTGTACCAAATGATATTGTTGCTGGAGATGGACAGAATGAGTCAGCTGGTGGAACAGAAGAGGCTCATGAACAGGTAAAAACATGTGACTTGCCCTCTGTGTTGTGTGGTTCAGGGGTTGTGGTTACTTATTAAGTTTTTTTTTGTAGCACAAGCATCAACAAACACCTAAGCAAGGTGTCGTTGAAGTACCTACTAGCCACAACACCCTTCCTACCAGTAGGAGATCAAGTCCAAGATTCACTCAGCAACAAACTAATCAGGCAATATCTCCAGAAAAGAAAAGAGATGGAGGTAAGACGATGAGAATAAAGTTGATCAGTGATGTGGATGAGGTAGTTGTTGAGGAGAGACAAATGAGGACTAGAAAAAAGGTTGCAAGATTAATTGAAGAGGTAAGTGGCAAAAAGGGTCCCAAGAAGCAAGTGAAGTCTGGTCCAAAAAGGAATGAGGTAAAACATTCATTTTTTTGATGAGATTGAAGGGATTTGTGTATTTAAGGAGTTTTTGGATTATCTAACTGTTTTGCTTTTGTTGAAGCTTAAGAAAAAAGATGAGAACTTGGCAAATAAGGCAACCACTTCAAGAAATAAAGCAACTAAGAATGAGGTAAATGATTCATATCAACTTGTTGTAATTGGAGTCTGTCTTATACTGGTCCAATATCTAATTTTTGGATTCATATCAGGGCAAGAAAAAAAGGTGAGGAGTTTACAAGGAATGGATACATTTCAGGTGTTGTGAGTGTTACAATTGACATGTCTAACAAGAAGCTGATTGAGAAGCATGTACGCAATATTCTGAAGCAATAAGCCTAGGGGATCCTTTTTTGAGAGCTGAACATGATTGCACTAATTTTTGGTTGGGTATTTAGGTGCTACAGTGTGTACAAAACATGTTTATGCTCTTTTATTTTGTGTAGATGTTAAGCCTTTCATATCATTTTGGTATGATGGAATTATGAATGTTGATGTTATGCACCTATTTTGATAAGTATGTTGTTATGATGGAATTATGAATGTTGATGTCATTTTGAATTGAGAAAATGCATTACACTACAAAAGTTCGAGGTGTAAAATATAAGTATTTTTAAAGGACCTATTACGCACAAGACGAATAGTAATGGCACAAAAAATGCACAAAATACATCGTTCATGGAGCAAATCGCACCTTCAATAGTTTAGGGGGTAAACATAAAAGGTGTTGAATAGTTAAGGGGCTTAAAAGTTATTACAAAAAATTTTGGACGAAAATGCCCTTGACAAAAAACATGTGCCTAGCACGTGGCTGACGTTGCCGGTGCATTTTGGGCCGAAAACACGCACATTACAAATTCAAACATAGTACCAAAGGTTAGGGGGCAACGACGCTAAAATCATAATTCTGATCTTGTCACCATAAAGGTACCATAGTTTGGGGGGTTTAATAGAATTATCCTTAAAATAAAATATATAAATTATGCTATAACTCTTTTAGCTTTATTTTAAATTATTGATGAAGCTACTCAACCATGTACTTTTCGTTTTATAGATCTAGAAATTAGTGGTTTCATCTACAAAAAAAATAACAATGATAAAGAACATGCATATAATCGATTAAAACAACATTAATTCTATATGTATTATATAAGTACAATGAAGATCAAGGTTTATGATCGGTTTCAGTACGTGGCGAGTATTACGCGTGGTGGATGCGGTTTTGGCTAATTATTTGACACCTTAAAGGGTTTTTTGTTTATTTAAAATGATGCATAAGGCTATTCTCAAATAAACATAATACATGGGTACCCTTTTGCAACTAATCAATATATTGAAAAGTTGGTAATAACCTTTTTTGTATTTTTTAGGGATAAAAGCATCAAACCCCCTGAACTATACACGTTTTTGCGACTTGCCCCTTAAACAAATTTTATCATCACTTTTTCCCCTAAACTATGCACTTTTGTGCGATTTGTCCCCTCGGTGCATTTCCGGCCATTTTTTGCCATTTTTGGCCAGAATATTCCCCCCTACCCGACTCATATGTGTTGTACTAGAAGTATTTTAGTTGTTGATAACAAAAAGTAGGGAAAAAAACACTTCGAACGGGGTGTATTTCGACCAAAAATGATCGGGAACGTGATTTGCCCCTTCAGTATATTCAGCCATTTTTTGCCGGAATATTCCTCCCTACCCGACTCATATGTGTTGTACTAGATATATTTAGTTGTTGATGACAAAAAGTAGGAAAAAAACACCTCGAACGGGGAGTATTTCGACCAAAAATGCAATGAGGGGGCAAATCGCACAAAAGTACATAGTTTAGGGGAGAAAGTAATTATAAAATTTGTTTAAGGAGCAAGTCGCAAAAACGTGTATAGTTCAGGGGTTTGATGCTTTTATCCCTATTTTTTAAATAGAGCAACTATAGCCCCCATGTTTCTTTATCAAAACAAAAGTCAGTGATTCAAGCATTTAAGAAATGCTTATGCGAGGCAAAAAAAAATGGAATAAATTATTTCATTAGCATGTCTAAACAACTCCTTAGTCATTGGAAAAAGCTTCGGCCAACTGAAGAAACACCTGATAGATAATACAGTTTCAAATTGATTGGAAATCATGTGTGTACCATGTAACTTCTGCATGTTTCTATTTACAGGTGAAGATGAGTTCGTTGTTCTCGGGTCACCTGATGTATAAAGTATACCCAACCTTCTCTTACTTCACGGTTGGCAGTTATGTTGCACGGATACTCTGAAAATGGCTCCGTATCCCATATCGGATACGTGTCGGATAAGGATACGCCTCAGATACGCCTTGAATACGTGTCGGATACGCCACGTGTCGTATCCTATTTAAATATTTTTTTTAATAAATCGGATACGTATCGGATACTATCCTAAGGCGTATCCGATGCGTGTCCTCAATAAAAAATTTTAAAATTTTAGAGGTGAAAAAGTAATTTATTTATACTACAAACACCAAAATACAATTTTCTAATTTATTAATTCATTTAACTCATATAATAGTTCATCATTTTTACTTTTCACTTGATGAACCCGACTTTGAGTTGGTTTTGTTTGTTGATAATGTTGTTTAACAATAAATAAGCTATTGCAATATTAATATTTGTTATATTATGAAACTTTGTAATATTCGTGTTGAACATATTTATCAATTAATATTTGAGTTTGTGAAATGATGGATCTTTGTATATGGCTATATGTTGATTATTTTTAGAATTTTATAAGTGTTTAATATCCATTATTTTATATATTTACTTAAATAATATATATACATATATAATTTTTTAATATTAAATATTTGACGTATTCTTGACGTATCTCAATATGTGATTTTGAAAAAATTCGTATCTTCGTATCCGTATCTTATCCGATACGTGTTCACGTATCCGTGTCCGTGCAACGTAGGTTGGCAGTTATGCACATAATTTTCTTCGTATTGGGTTACTAATCGTCCACAACATGCAATAAACATGAGGCCCTTATCATATTTGTGCCTTGCAAGATTCATTAGGCACATTGTTTAATTTGATGTATCTTGATTTCGATTTTAGTGATATTTACTATAAGGTCAATCAAGGTATATAAGTTTGTTTTACATGTTGATATAAGTAATATCCGTATGGGGCTAGTCCACCTAATTACCTAGGTCGAACCAACAGAAAGTCGGCCCAATGTTGGCATATTGGGGATGGCACCCGATATGCGTGTCGATATTGAATGTCCATATTCGATATGATACACCGTACGAGGGAATTACAGGTATGGTCCCCGCATCCTGAGGCCTATATATATCCGAATTTCGCTAATCAAGGCAAGTTTCATTAATGACCATACACTATCATCCGCATATCAAATACACATATTCGATATCCTTTCGATATACACACATGATATACCTATTCGACATTAATTTCGATACACCCCTCCGACATACCCTCTGATACACTCACCCGATATATACCTTCGACATACCTAACCCCGATATGGCTATACACTCGATCTCAACTGCATCCCCGACATAGAAGATATTTGATATCTGCCTGGATTCGATATATCTTCTTCTTCGACATCCTGTGAAGAATCCTAGTGTTACTCTGAGGTGCTTCAGACTACAGTCTACCTATAGCTAGTATTAGTGTTAGGAGACATATTTTTTAATAGATTATTCTCATATCATTGTAATCTCGCACTTTGTCAGTAATACACGATCTATTATCAAATTAATGGCGCCATCTGTGGGAACACCACATTCCTAGGCAAATACGCTAAGATGCAGCGTAGGGTGACCCGATCACGATCCGTAAGACCTAATATGGACAACTCGACCGCAGAGAATGCTCTATGAGAGGTTTCGGTTCCTGAACCTAGCACTGAACAACAACGCGATCCACCTCCTCCCCCAACACCAGCTTAGGGTCCCGCACCAGTGAGTCCCATTGTGCTCCAATCGGAGATCATTGCCTAGATTAACGCCACTGTGCAGACGATGTTGAATGCCGCATTGGCTACATTGCTACCTCACCTAGTGAACTAGGGTACCGACAACCTACCTCCCCAGCCTCATGAATCTAGGACGAGAGGTCTCGCAGAGGGGTCCAGGGCTCGAGAGCGTGAGGATATGGTAGAGTCCAAGAGGGAACGCCCAGTTTCTAGAGCTCATGGTGGAGGAGCTTTCGACCCCAGGGCCAAAATGAGGGACATGGCAACGAGAATGGAACGGTTGAATCAAGAGAATGAAGAGGGCAACCGCAGATTGGCACTGGTGAATGGGCACATAAGGTTGACCTCTACTGAAAATATCAAGGTTGAGGTGTTGGAGAAAGGAGATAAGATCCCACTGCTCAAGACATAAGATGGAAAGAGCGATCCTCGCGAACATCTATACTACGTGGACGGTATACTAAAGTTGCACCGTTTTAGCGATAAAGTTCAAGAGAAGATATTTTCTACAACCCTAACTTGAGCCGCGCTCGATTGGTTCACATGGATAACGGTCGGCTCTATCGCCAGCTATGGGCAGTTGAGGTGGGAATTTCAAAACCAGTTCTCCAGCCAGAAGAGGATGCACACAAACATGAACCACCTGAACTCGATGAAACATAAGGACAAAGAGAGCCTGGTGGATTTCATGAGAAGGTTCAATGAGAGGTTGCTCAAGGTGGATGAGCCGAAAGGTGAGTAGGTGGCCCTCATCCTCTACATGACGTTTGCGGCTGATCTGCTCAAGTTGAGATCCCCTACCGTTGATCAGATTAATGAGTTGCCGTATGAGATAATTTATCAGGACAACATGATGGCTACTACTCAGACATCATATTAGGCACAAAATCGGCTGAAAGTGAAAGAATGATGGAACATAGACAAAACCGATCGCGGATGAGACAAATCCCCCCAGAGATACACTCATTTGAACATGGGCATCATGACAATGTTCATCGTGGCCCAAAGGAACAAGTGGCCTAATGAGCGAAGGAAGTTGAGGGAGAGTTGATGGACAAAATACTCGAGAAAGTATTGTGAATATCACTGCCAAGTAGGGCACACTACTGAAGATTGCATAGACCTTAAGGATGAGATTGAAAGGTTTATTCGTGAAGGTAAATAGGTGGAATATGTCCAAAATTCTATAGAAACTGGAGACGGAGATGATAGGTCTCGCTCACTTCGAAAGAATTAATCTCGCTCGCCTAGGAGGGAAAAGCACAAGGCCACTGAGGCTTCTAGCGAGCGCGGGAGGGCAATTACTATGATCAATGAAGGTCCATTAGATGCATATTCCACATAGGGACGCAAGAGGATTACTTAAAGAGTGCAGGATGGCAGATATGTGGGTTTCACAACCCTCGCGGACGAGGAGATCTGCATCACCAAAAAGGACCTAACACAACTCACGCCACAAGTCCTTTTAGTAGGTAAACTCGATTGCCATCTCGTTTTTAGACTTGACATAGCTAACTATGGAGTATGGAAGGTTCTTATCGATAATGGTAGTTCATCAAATGTAATATTTGCGCATGCCTTTGAAACAATGACCGTGAATCGAGACATAGTCAAAGGAATCTCCACCCCATTAACAAGTATTGGAGGAGGAGAGGCAATTCCTCTAAGACAAGTCACGTTGCCGACCTCATTTGGTGAGGATCCCTACATAAGGACTATTGATATCAAATATACAATAGTCGGCCGCCTATTCTCCTACAATGTCATCATCGATCGTCCCACCCTCAATGTAATTTGGGCAGTGGTATCAACCTACCACTAGAAAATGAAGTTTCGCACTCAGGGCGGGATATGTGAGATCATAGGCGATCAGAAGGAAGGTTGGCTAAGCTACATTGTATCACTCAAACTTCCTAGGATCAGATGGGAGACAGAGAACACCTGTAATAAATACATGCCGGATACATAGTGATTGTTCAAGAGTCACTTGGGCGTATTCATTTAATTTATATCTTTAATTACGTTAGAACAATTTTTGTCTACCTAAATTGCCCCTCGTAGGCTGGCCTGTAATTGGAACGGGGTGAACTACACCGGTCTGATTCCCTTATCAAATGATACATAGGCGAACTGGGATTTACCTGGTTCTCGACCGTTATCTGTTGTTACTCTTTATCTTGAGAATGTCGTATATCCCCATCTTTAATATTGCCAAAGTGATTGCAGGAACGAACTTATCCTATGGGGTGAGTCAGAGTATATCTTAACGGGTAAAAGTATCTCATATCTTAAATGGCAGACGTATCGGATGCTATCCGGTTCTTGGGTGTTATTTATCTAGAACTTTTGTATTAATGTATTTTGCATATATAGTTATCTGTTTGAATGGCAGGAACATAGACATCCTCCATCAACAAGACAAGGAGGAAAATATCCCCTATCCACTGAGATAAGGAGGACAAAAAAGAAAAGAAAATATCCCCTATCCAACGAGATAAGCAGAAGAAAAAAGAAAAGAAAAATATCTACTATCCTACGGGATACTGACTCCCCAATCCCACAAGATATGGAGGAGAGTACCTGAAAAGGTTGAATATCTACTAGCATATGGGATACTGACTCCCCGACTCTACAAGATACAGAGGAGAGTACTTGAAAGCGTGGAATATCTACTATCCTAAGGATATTGACTCCCCGATCCTACAAGATACAGAGGAGAGTATCTAAAAAGATCGAATATCTACTATCCTACGGGATACTGACTCCCCGATCCTACAAGATACGGAGGAGAGTACCTTAAAAGGTTGAATATCTACTATCCTAACAGATACTAACTCCCAGATCCTACAAGATATGGAGAAGAGTACTTGAAAAAGTCAAAGACTTACTATCCTACAAGCTCCGACTTGACAACGCATTGGAAGGAGGCATCACCCCTGACCATAAGACACCCCTTCATAGCGCAACATATACACAAATGGGAAACCATGGAGACAGTGGCTTTATCCCACAAGCAATATGAACTACGCGCATTGTGAAAAATGTTAAACACATGCGAAAACACATCAATTTATGGCAACAGAAGCCAAATAAATTTCAAATCACAACGGTCAATAAGTAAGACACAATTCAAGACATCAGATTATCCAATGATTATTACACAACTCATTAAATGGCGATGCAACGCCAGCACTAATTCGGGGAAGCGGGTGCGCCCTTGAGGCCAATCAGGACAATATTTTTCTTCTTCCTTGAGTTCTAAAAATGCATATGGTTCTCCCCCACTCTCGTCTGGCGGATCACAGTCCTCATGGGACTTGCCATCAGGGCCACACATTGAATCCAATTTTTGCGTATCAAACCCATCCTTGAATCCATACTTCATCGCAATTTCCCGAATACTGGCATTCCTGGTATCCTCCCTCTCTAAAAAGGCGCGATCCGTAGTGATATCCATATACGTGTCACTCAAAAGAAACTTATTTGTCACGCGCACCATAATGTTGGGAGACGAGTCATAAGTTTACATGAATTGGCATAAAAACCATATTATGAATGAAGACAATAGCATAACAGGAGGCCAAAGCGCTTACTGCAACCTCCAGATTACGTTGAGCTTGTGCACGCTCTGCCCGCAGACGCCCGTTCTTCAGCTCCATCTTTTTAAGCTCACGATCTACAACACCCTTCTCACTTTGCTCATTGGCAACGTGCTCTTTCAAGCTAAGAAGCTTGTTTTAAAGCCTCTCATTTTGAGCAAAATAGGAGTTGTACTCTTCCCTGGAAACCCGCCATCAACGCACAACCTCATCCTTTTCAGCAACGATCTTTTCAATAACCATCGGGTTAAAGTCACCAATTTTCTCGATGTCGGCCTCCATTTGGGCTATCGCTGCATCTTTATCCACTTCTGTTTGGTTGACCGTCATCATGCTCATAGTCAAGAACCTGGCAAACTGGATATATTCCAATCCAACATGTTATGATGACGATCAATACATGCAATCTATGGAACAAGAAAGGTTACCTTAAACCACTTACGGATTGAAAAACATGAATACCACACCGCACATTTCGAAGACGATCCTAATCTCCTAGCACGGGCACCTTGGCCACGGTGTGGAACACCCGCCCCATTGTACGAACCGCTTTGCTCTCACTGAATTATTGATCCTTCACATTGATACTGGGACAGGGAACAACACGTCCATGCGCAGAAGGAGCCTGAGGGGTAGCAGAACCTTCACCTCGTCCCCTTTTACGTCCAACCAACCCATGCGTCCCTCCAAGGGGTGTAGCTACCTTTTGCATCCGGCTGACGCCGACCCTTTTGTCTCTCGGTGGCGCCAAAGAGACAGCACGAGAACTCCCTTCCCCAACCTGTGTCGGGAGATTAGGAGCAGATCGTTCCTCATCCAGACTTATTGGGACGTCAACAGACCCTCCTTCATCACTTGACCGACTTAGTGGGATATTAGAAACCCATCCATCTTGAATTTCGTCATACGTAAGGAGATTTGTAGCTCCTCTATCAACAAACGCTTGACCCGAAAGAGCATCAGAAGTGATATTATCGCCTGCTGGCAGCATAGAAACACTCGCCCCAGGCAGTTCAGTCCCAACGTCAAACAAAGGTGTCATAGCACCAATTAGTGACAACACTGCTTCACTTTAGGGAACCACGAGCGACACAACCCCCTCGGCTATCGGGGATACAAGTTCGACATACAGGGTATATCGAATTTAGAGATTCGACAGAGTAAAAGCTAATATCGGGTCACATATCATCAAAAATTATCTCAAAAATCATATCAAAAACATTCGATATACTTTTTCCGAAAAAAGGTATGCGTTTGCTAAAGTACAAATATATTTTTTACATTCTTTCACCGCCTATTTATAGATATTGGGAGCGTGAAATTTGCATTTATTGCTATCGAAACAGACATTCGATATAAGGAATTCGATATCGAAGATCTTCGATATCAATGACACCCGACATAATCTCAAAACTGTGTTTAAGAATGCAACCTCATGCACGAAGGGATCTCGATCATAATTCAAATCCATACCTCGTTACGATAAATTATATTGCAGGTCCACCACTGTTCTAAATAGAATTCACTTATGTGAGCTCCTACATTTGAATTGGGGGGACAAGAGGTATTGGTATTACAAATTTAATTTAGTTTACGAATTATCATTTACAATAATAACTCCTAAATTGGCGACTACATGATATGAGTAATATCCGTATTGGGCTAGTTCGCCTAATTACATGGGCCTAACCCAACAGGAAGTCGGCCCAACGTTGGCATATTAGGGATGGTACCCGATATGCGTGTTGATATCGAATGTCCATATTATATGGTACACCGTACGCGAGAATTACGGGTGCGATCCCCAAATTCCGATGCCTATATATATTTGGGTTTCGCTAATCAGGGCAAGTTTTCATTGATGACCCTACACTATTCATCCGCATATCGAATACGCATATTCGATATCGAGCACATTTCAATATACACACCCGATATACCTATTTGACATTTTTTCGATACACCTATCCGACATACCCTTCGATATACCTACCCCCGATATGGCTATAAACTCGATATCAGCTGCATCCCCAACAAAGAAGATATTCGATATCCGCCTGGATTCGATATATCTTCTTATTCGACATCATGTGAAGCATCCTAGCGTTACTATGAGGTGTTTCAGACTAAAGTCTACTAATAGATAGTATTAGTGTTAGAAGACATAGTTTGTAATAGATTATTCTTATTACTTCGTGGTTGTCTATTTTCAAATTACATGTGTTTGAGGTGAATATAATAAACATGACAAGACAAGGTAGACCCAGTCCACAATATAAAATGTTGGTTACTTAATATAATATGATTTATTTGTGTTTATTTTGTCTCTTGGAATTATTCTTATGTGTGATTTATTATCAAGTTAAAATAACCACTTAAACAATATTAGACTAGCAAAATTAAATAAGCGGGGCCAGCAAATTAGAACGGATTACAAAGTATTTATTTTCATTGTACTGTTACTTTTAGTTTTAGAGAGATCTTTTTTTGTATGAATTTGTGATCTTTCAATATAAATCTCCAAGCAAAGATCATGTGAACGTGGCTTTCATTGGAAAAGTGAGGGATGGTGGTGCACTTCTTTTATTCGTTGCTTGGATTTAGCCTTGTGATGTGCTTCGACTAATGAGAAGTTTGTTGTCCTATCAACTAAAAAGTTATGCAGTAAAGTTGATTATTATCCCATATATACATTTATCCCGAAGAACTTTAAGCTAAACCGTTGTATTTGTATCATCAAGGAAAGTCGAAAAACTTGTGACACAGCGATCTTGTATATCTAAAAGAACTAACGCACACCACAAATTTATTTTATATACATACTTCAGTGTTAAGTCAAGCAAAAATGACCAAGATTTGTTGCGGTCGATCGGGATTGTGTGTTATTAGTCTTTTCAAGATAATTTCAAGTGAAGAAAATTCAAAAGAGATGATGCCACATAGAAAATGGTTCATTGTGACAGATATCAAAAGTATATGTTAGAGGACTGATTTGATGTATATCATCCCGTGGGCCAATCAAGTCCAAAACTTAAAGTAGCTAGCAAGGTTTTTTTTAGGTTTGTTAATTAAAAAAGTATTTGTTTTATTAATTCCCAATTGATTAAATTAGGGAAATGTCTAATCAAGAAGAAGGCCCAGGCAATTTAATGGTAATGTAGATGTCGAAATGTTAATGGGCAACATGTGAGGGATGGAGGAGAGGGTCCATCTCAAGGGGTCCTGCAAATGTTTGTGAATCTAAACCATCTCTATTTATTGGTGATGAATATATACTTTTAATTAATTTGAAGTTATTGTTCAAAAACAATTAGAGTTGAAATTTGTTTGTTTAATGTAAAATTAATAGATTGTACGTGAGATTAGTTATTAATAGCCAAGCGGAAATGCAGGGGTGGGCGTGTAAGTTAAACATTGGATGAATTCCTTCACTCTTTTGTATGGAAGAAGAGCATGTAAATATACAGGCTGTGTATTTTGTAAAATATTGTTCAAAAAGACCACCTCGATGCTTAAATTATGCCAATTACGTCATGGAAATGGAAGATTAGAAATTGGAACAGTGCTGATTGAGTGAAAAGCACCTCAACTACTCCCACCCTAAATATCCACTATTTTTTTTCAAGGGTCAGATGGATAAGGAACTCAAGAGGATCATGGGTTGTCTGGTAGCTTCAATTATTGAATTATATCTGTTTTAGACTACTTGTGCAGTCATCTTTTTATTATTTATCTTTCCTACAAAGTAGTATAGTCTTGTGCAATCATAACTGAGTAGAAATTACAAAAAGGGAATTTTACTGACACTTCTATTATTAGATACTCTGCCGACGACGTACATTCAATTATTTTTTTCCAGGTTATTTCCCAAAATCCAGCTTTGGTCAAATCTATGTTTGCACCTGCCGGTCTACTACGCCACGAAACTCGTTTTCCTCATTGGTGTAGCTATTTTAGGAGGCCCAAAAGTGGATTTGGCCGGCCTATCTCGAAAAGGCCAAAAAATATAAGTATCGAATTGGGCTGGTTCGATTATTTTTAGGAGCGGTCGAATGCCGCCCATTCGATAGTTACTCTTCGTACACGGTATGGGTTCCACGGACCGGAGTCTGTGTATACCCCGTTCTCTTATATTCACACTACACATTAAGTACTGTTCACCAACTCACATCGATCGAATTCAGCCGTTCGACAGTTAATCTCGTTCGATAGTTATTCGGTTCGACTGTTTTCTCTGCTGATTCGATTGTTATCCATCGAGTACACTCCTTTCAAGAGCTCCTAGCATCGAACAAAGGTCCATTCGACAATTCTCCAGATTCGATACTTTAGGTGTCTCGATCCAAGGTCCATTCGACAGTTCTCCGGATTCGATACTTTAGGAATCTCGAAACACATCAATTTGACCGTTTTCCAGATTTGACCGTGAGTGTGCATCGAACCACTTCAGTTGGATTGTCTGCTGGTTGGGGTTTATTTGTCTATTAAATATTAGATACTTGTAGTAGGTGTTTTGGACCGTGCTGGTCTTTTCCTTGTAATCGATTAGCATTATTTTGGTTGAGTCAGGCCTACTATAACGTTATTCTCGGTGTTATTGCACCCAGATGAAATAAGACCAAAATATTGGCGTTTTCTGCGGGAACACCTGTTTCCCAGTAGCTCAAGTAGGATGTTTAGGGTAACCCGATCGCAAAGCAGGGCGACAAGGAGCTACAATTCTGAGATGCACCGTATGGTCCTCAACAAGCTCCGAGGGCGAGTGCACCATCAGCTCCAACCGAGAGGATGCCCCCACCGGTCCAACAAGAGCAGACATGGCCCACGGCAGAGAATTGCCCTGCGCTATACATAGAGATAGAAGTGGTGGGCGCTACTGTTGAACTCCCAACTGCATTCATGGATGAAATCATGGCTATGATTCGCACGGCGGTGGCCGCGACTTTACCTTCTCCTCAACAACAAGCGTCACCACCACCATTCAAGGGTCCGAAATGAGTCGCACGGGAATAGGAATCTACAACCGGAAACCCCGCTAATGAGGTTGGATATAGGGCACACATGGATGATCAGAGAGCGAGGTCGAGCTCAGTCGAGGTGCAATCTAGAAGGCACCATGATGCGACGAGGGGCGAGGTCAGTCGAGGTAATGACTCAAGGATGGAGCGAGCTGAAATAGCAAGAAAGTTGGAGAGACTAAACAAGGAGAGGAACGAGGTGGAGAATAGGATGGTGCTATTGTGAAGGACCCGCAGAAACACTCATTTCTGTGCAGAGATAGAGGCAAAAGTTTTGGGACATGGATAGAAGTACCGGTGGTGAAGACATACGATGGAAAACAGGATCCGAATGAGCACATCTTCTTCCTAGATGGCTTGCTTAACTTGTACGGGTTTAGTTACAGTGTGCAAGCGCGCATTTTCGCCACCACACTGACTGAGTGACACTGGATTGGTTTTCCAGAATCCCTGCGGGGACGATCAGAAGCTATGAGGCGATAAGGAAGAAGTTCATGAATCAATTCTCGATCCAGTCAAGGATGGTGATGGATCATTCCCACCTATACTCATTGAAGCAAGGGGACAAGGAAACCCTGAAGGATTTTATGAGGCAGTTCATTGCGGAGCTATTGAAGATAGACGATCCTAAGGGCGAGATATTCGCAAATATCATATTCCATGCAACTAGGAATGAAGCCTTTAGCGTAGACTTTCTTAAGGCGAAGCCAAGGACAATCGAACAGATCAACAAACTCGCCCATCAAGTGGTGTACCACGAGGAAATTATGGCAGCGAAAGCCAGTGTGCCCTCATGCTCAAAGAAAGAGGAAGAGAGGATCAAGGTTATAACAGGAATAGAAGCAACATGCACAGGAATTCATCGCCGCAAAGGTACACTCCCTTGAACACTAACATCATGGTAGTGCATAGGGCATCAAAAAGAAAAGGGTGGCTGAAGAAGCCAAGGAAGATGAAGGACTCTCCAACAACGAGGTTGTCGACCCGTTACTGCAAGTACCACAAACAAAACGTACATGACACGGAAGATTGAAAGGACTTAAAAGAGGAAATAAAGTTGTTGATCAAGGATGGAAAGCTTGCTGAATATGTAAGGAGCTTGAAGGATGGGGATGACAAGGAAAATAGAGACAGGTCACGATCTCCCCGTAAGGACAAGCAAAAGATGATGGACAAACCGCAAGTCATGGACTATCCACATACTTGGACAATCAACCTAGGAATGGCATCATACACATGATTTCAGGGGGTCCAGTCACTGCAGATTCCATCAAAGGACGAAACAACGTCACAAGGGACATCACTATGAGCCATTATGTGGGATTCGTCGACATTCTCGAGATAGAGGAAATGGAGTCAGACGTGATCACCTTCTCCAAGGCAGACCTGTTGAAACTGAGTCCACAAGATTTAGGTCGGTAAGTTGGATTGCCCGTTAGTAATAACGGTTGATATTGCTAATTTCGGTGCGATGAAGGTTTTGATAGATAATGGAAGCTCGCTGAATGTGCTCATCGATTCAACTTGGGAGAAAATAGCCATAGGCGACAGTCGGGTAGAGGCGGTGAGGACTCCGTTACATGGCTTTGGAAGGATGGAAAAGGTCCCTCGCAGAGTGGTTTCTCTCCCCACCTCACTTGAGACATCGCCACAGAGGGGAGACCATGTTTGCTGACTACGTGATCGTTGATCTTCCCTTTTTTACAATGCAATTCGTTGAACACTTTCTGAGTAGTGCCCTCAACTCACCACCAAATGGTCAAGTTTCCAACCCAATGAGGAACGGGTGACATAATTGCTGATCACAGATAGGGTTGGCACTATCAAGTTGCTACCACAAGAGGAGCATGAGGCACTGGTCGCACTGGGACCCATAAAGATGGAAGGGATCGACTGATCCGTTCTTTGTAAATTCTGATAGTATTCTATTTCTCGCACTTTTTGAGCAATTTCTATTCGTCCCCTAAATAGCCTCGTGCATTACGGGCTGGCATGTAATAACTTAAAACAAGAACTACAAAGGCTTGAGTCTAGGGTCACCCCTCGAGAAACGTAGGCAACCTGGCCATGTGCCAGACTCAGCCCTATCTATTATCTAATTCCTATCTTTGTGGGGGTATATGAGTTATCCTCTTTTGTTACTACTTCCCAACAGGTACACCAAAGACAGAGCCGTAAAAGGCCCAAACGGCTGCCACTAAGGCTGCCAAAGCTTTCAATGCACTATATCTATGTTTTTATTAGATGATATGCGCTATCTGCAACAATTTTATAAAAGACTGTCAGGACAGGTACAAAAAGAAATGATCACAGGATTCTAGGACCCATGCAGTCACGATATGGGCACCTCTTGCTCAAACTACTCCATTGAAATATGATTATATATTGTTACCCAAATGGGGATGGTAAAACAGGTACCAGAAAAAGGAAACTCAACCCAAGGCGAAAATTTCAGGTCCCCCAAAGAGATGGACACTTCGCCAATGATATGGCAAGTGCAAACCTAAGATCTCAAAAGACAAAGGGACAGCCACTTCACCAGTGATATGGCAAATGCAAACCTAGAATCCTGAAACCAGAAAAGGGACGGACACTTCGCCAGTGATAGGGCAAGTGCAAACCTAATATCCTGAAACCAGAAAATGTACGGACAAATCACCAATGATATGGCAGGTGCAAAGCTAAAATCCCTAAACCATAGAAGGTATGGACACGTCGCCAGAGAAATGGCAAGTGTAAACCCAAAATCCTGAAGAAAAGAAATGATGGACACTTCGCCGAAAAAAGGTGAGTGCCAACCCGAAATCGTGAAAATAAGACGACACTTCAAAGAAGTGAAACAAGCCAAGGCACTCACAAGGTTGATCTCGGCAAAAACACACCACGCGGTACATAGATCACTACCCATGGCAGTTCCTGAACAAAATAATTACTAGTGCACAAGTGCGCACCCTGCATTAAGCAAACAAATAACTAGGGGTCGAACACCTAGCCTATAAACTAAAGTGAAGATAAGCAATCGATAAGAATATCCTCACACACGTGAGACAAACGATAACAAAATAGTTAAACAAAGAAAACATAAGCAAACAAATTATCCATGGAGATAGGGCGATGCAGCGCCAAAACAAAACAAGCAAATTATTCATAAAAACATAAATTTAAACCAAGACAAGTAGGCCTCTGCATCGTCTTCATCCTCAGAAGAAGGATATGCAGTCGGCAATGGAGGGGACGACGACATCCTGCGATTAACCAACCCCTCTTATTCTAGCAAACTGGCAAACTCATCTGTATGAGCGGGCTCGTGGTTGGCTGCCTAGAGCAAAGGCTTGCGATTAGTACCAAATGATAAATCAAGCCATTGTGGGTCGAATCAACCGCTCAAATAGCCGGTGCTATGAATCTGCTGCACCATAAACACTTGAGCTTTTCTGGCATCCTGAATCCCGCACCAGAGACTGGCCTCCTAGAAGGTATTGCTTCGTAGGAACTCCTCGGCAATCTCCACACGTTGTTGCACTGTAGGAGCCTATTCATGCAAAAAGCAGGAAATTGAAAGAGGGAGGTAAGCAACTTTATTTCTAACAGCAAAAGGAGCATACCTCACTCAAGCCGCGGGCATAACCAAGATTCTCTGCGTGCTCGGCCTTTTCCTTCTCAGCGGCCACTTCTTTCTCAACGTCCGCCACCCGCGACTCCAACGCTTTACCCCTCCTTCAGCTTGTTGACCTGCACCTCAAGCTGCTGAATCGTCGCCTCTGCAAGTCTCACGGCCTCGCAATCGATGCTAGCTCGGGCGGCAGTATCTTTAGCAAGTTGCAAGGCTTTTTCCTTCTCATCCACCACAACCTTCAACGCTTCGGGGTCACTCCCCTGGAATTCTGCCCTCAGACGATCAAACACATTTGTCCTCTCTTCGTGAGCATGCATCAAACCTTTAGCCATGGCATCGACGACCTAGCCATTTTGGAAAACACCAAGTCAACACTTAATGAGCATAGAAAACTCAAATGCCATAATAAAGTACTAAATTTAAGGTTAATTACCGATTTTACCACATGGAGCAGGAGCCGCTCCAACTCCATTCGCTTCTCCACATAATTCAGAAAAGATGTCACGAGACTCGAGATTATCACCCTCAAGGCGTTGATCGCCTCTTCCTCAGATTGTTTGTACTCCCCGATGCGACTCGTGGGCCTTGCTTGGGCCCAACTCCAATACTCACTCCAGCAGGGGGACTGAGCTGCTAGCCCGACCAGGACTGAGTTGGCGAGTTCTATGGGGCGCGACACCGCATATTTGGAACCTAGTCTGAGGAACCCTCATCTACTTTGCCGAGGCGGCCGTTTCTGTCCTTTTTGTTGCCCCAACATCGTCAGTAGCAGGAATGTCAAATCCTCTCGTGAGATTATCATCAACCAAAGGAGGAGAGTCCTCACGACCAGTACCCATTAGGTCCTCAAATGGGTCGACTGGTGCCCAAGCACGCGTGCCTACCCCAGTCTAGTGCGTTGATTTCTTCCCCTTAGCCTTCATTTTCCTCGATGGGGGGACCGTAATAGGCACCGTCGCTCGAGCTGCGTCAGTATTTGCGACCAAAACCTGACTCATGGGAGCTTGTCGACTCATTATGAATGATTTTGGAAAATAAAGACAGCAAACGCTAACAACAATCCCGATAACTTGCAAAACAAAAATTCATACAAAAGAAACAAGCATATACCAAGTGTATAATTCCTGGTGTATGGGACCGGAGACAACCCCGCCAAAGACAAAACCTCACTCTTCACTAAGGCTTTCATGTTAAGTTGGTGATTGGTTATCAGGTCGGCTCTAAAGGTGTTTCCCCACATGGGACCACGTACCCCGTGGTGTATCAGAATCTTCGCTAGGTCCACCCACTCTCATCGATACGAGGAAAACTCTCTCGGCCAACTCTCCTCAATGTAAAAATACCGTTTCTTCCAATCCTTCCCATACCCCTAAGGCTCCCCATTCAAGAACTTATGTTTTTCCAGGGCTTTCACATGATAAAATCCTTTTCCTTTGCATGAAACCTAAAACAACGCCCAAAACTCGCTAGGCCCGTAAGGAACACCCAACCCCCTCATCGCAATGATAAAGGCCATTATGTTCCCAATCAAGTTCGGCGTCAGTTAGCTGGGGACCAACCCTATGGACCTAAAAATACTAGTCACATCGGGATGAATGAGGAAGCGTAGACCATTAATTAGTTGCCTGACGAACACAGTGAGGAATCCTGGCAGTGCAGTATGGACCCTCTGCTCCTCAGTAAGGATACTTATTTTATAGTTAATCCCTATATGATAAGTCCTCTGAAGATAGTCTCAGTTGTGCTGCAGTCGCGAGACGTAGTATGTGTACACCAAATCTCCGACTTCTTCATCGAAGTCATCAACATGCCTATCAACAACCTCATTCGCCTCACTTTCAGCGCGATTGTCGACGACATCAAGCAAGGTTCCCCTCCTCGCTTTGGCTGAGGGGCGGGATCCTGATATTTGTCTGACTGGCTTTCCTTATCCTCAACATCACTCCGATTAGGAGCATTCTCCCAAACCAAATGATGACCTACGAACCCCGCATCAGAAGCCCTCTCGAGCTAATCAAGTCGGTACTAGAGAAGCCACTCGACTCACTTCCAGACACAAAGTCAACACTCACAATCTTGTTGGACATCTTGTCTTACAAGATCTGAAATAAAAATAAAAAAGAAATGAAAAGTTGACTACACCATGTACATCATCCTTGCCACGCAGACATATTTAAGAACGTGCAGAACAAATAGAGATGCAAGCCAAAAGAAAAATTAATAATAAATGGAAGGACAGAGAAAGGCATACATCTAAACTACCTTGAACCAAGTCGCAAAATACACCAAATCAGCAAGAAATTGCATTGCATACAACAGACAAACAATAAGCAAAAATAGGAAGAATAAAGATTAAAGTAGAAAAATCTTCTAAGTAAACAGCCGAACAGCCCCTTATTCGATACTAAAAAAGTGTCGAACATGGCTGGTTTGATACTTCTTACGTTTGTGCATAAGCTGGCGAATCCGCGAGAAATGACTCACATTCTCTTTGTACACCCTTATATAGAGGTGGTCCGGCTCACATGGCCTAAGAAATTAAGAGTCGAATCATCATATGTTCGATTGTAAATGACAGTCGAATTTTATCATGTTCGACAATGCCACAATAACTCTTGAATCACGCCTAATTCGACAGTTGACATGAACGTCGAACGCCCCTCGTTCGACTGTTATTTTAAAATACTGTCCTACGAAGGCACAAAATAACTCTTGATTATCTATAGTTTGATATATAGCATAACATTCGAACCTTGATATGTTTGATTGTTCTTGTGCAACGAAATTTCAGTGCTCCAAAATGGGGGGCATATTTTGAAGCCAGGAGAAATCTATTTGGCAACCGATCATACATGTCACGGCTCTCAAATGGGGAGCATATTTTGAAGCGAGATAAAATTTATTTGGCAACCGACCCTACGGGTCACGGCTCCCAAATGGGGGGGGGCATATTTTAAAGCACCAAGAAAACCACAACTCAAAGCAAGGCAGGTCTATGGAATTTGGAATTCGGATCCCGCTCATGAATCAAGACCGACTCTCAAACTGGGGAGACTATATGGTTGGGGTATTTTGGGAGGCCTAAAAGTGGATTGGGACGGCTTACCCCGAAAAGGCCCTAAAAATGTAAGTATCGGATTAGGCCAGTTCGACTATTTTTGGGAACGGTCGAACGTCGCTCATTCGATAGTTACTCTCTGTACTTGGTGTGGGTCTCGCGGACCGGGGTCTATATATACTCATTCCCCCATATTCACGCCACACATTAATTACTGTTCACCAACTCACATCAATCGAATTCAGTCGTTCGACATTTAATTTCGTTCGACTGTTTCCTCTGCTGATTTGATTGTTATCCATCGAGTACACCCCGTTCGAGATTTCCTAGCATCGAGCCAAGGTCCATTCGACAGTTCTCTGGATTCGATACTTTAGGAGTCACAAACCGCATCGATTTAACCGTTTTCCAGATTCGACCGTACGTGTGCATCGAACCACTCCAGTTCGACTGTCTGCTGATCGGGATTTATTTGTCTTTTAAACTTTAGATACTTGTAGTAGGTATTCCGAACCAAGCTGGTCTTTTTCTGGTAATCGATTAGCATTATTTTGGTTGAGTCAGGCCCACTGTAACGTTATTCTCGGTATTATTGTACCTAGACGAACTAAGACCAAAATACTCAATAATAGTGAGCATTTATTTTTTCATCCTTTAGCCAATATTTGATTTTTGAAATTGTGGTCGACTTTATGATTTCATTAAATCGAAGGACTAAAAAGTAAATGTTGCTGGATATCACATGGGGAAATGATTCTAGAATGGGGTTTGAGATAGATTATTTGTCGAAAGTCGAACAAAGCGCAATTTTTTATTATTACTATTTTAATTTGTATGATGAAGAAAATAACTTAAATAAGTAATGATTAGATATATAAGGATAGAGAATTTATATAGAAAGTTATTTTGGAAAACTAAATCCCCAATCACTATAATTATTGTAGTTAATAACTCTACTTACATTAAGGCTAGATTATGAACTTAATAATCAAATATTGTTACAACACTATAATTATAAGGCTAAAATTATTATTACTATTAGTATTGACATATTCAACAACAAATTCCATGGATGGAATGCATCTTCTTTTTTACCCCTTGAATCTCATCTATAACAAATTTAATAAGATGGGATCAGGAGGACAAGATTTAGGCAAGTAAATTATTTCTGGAACGTTTAGTTAGCTAGCCTCATTTTCATTTAGGCCTAGTTTGTTTACCCGAAAAATGGGGGAAAGGAAAAAAAATTGTAAAAATGAGGAAAAACAAGATCTTTTAAGAAATTCCTTAGGTAAAATAAGGATAGATTTCCCCACATTCTCCTCTCATTTCTTAAGATTTCTTTTCTTTTTCAGGAAAAATCTCAAATTGCCAAGCAATAGGAAAAAAAAATTCTTCAAGATTTTTCTTTCCCCCTATTTTTCGGGAAAACAAACTGGGCCTTAGCTTTTATTTTTTTTAGTTATTGCGCGTTTTAATTGCTCTAACATAATTACAAAATCCTTACATGTCAAGCATGTAGAGTCATAATTATCTAATAAGTTTAGTATGATGATTTGCAAATAATTATTAATCAATCCTATAATTTGTTCTTATAACGAGTTTTGTGTTTACTAGATCTTAAAGAACAGAATATCAAGGTTTCATAACGAATTTGTATTATTATTGACACTTAGCTTGCTTCCAGTTATCATATTTTCTCAATTCTAACATTTCGTTTGCGTATGAATTCGTGGTGGGTCATTAGAATAGTGAGACACCACAAGAGTATGATAGTATGGAAATGGTTTGGCGACATGATTAGAATTTTTAAAAAGTTAAATTCGTTCAGTGACGTCATGTTTGGTAATATAACTTCAAAACTTTCATTGTTTAAGGAATCCCAATTCTGCAAAGTTTAGAATAAGCCATGACTCCATCTTCTTGTGGTTTTGTCCACTTCGATGAACATGTATTCATAATTCATTTACACCTAAGATAACATTATCTATTTATAATTAATAAACTAGATGTTCCATATTCATCCACCCGCATACAACCCCAACCACCCAACAAACTCACGCACTGACGCACATACCAGTCTATATAATATGTATGCTATAATCACAATTATTTTATTATACAATCACCTTTAGTAATATTTTTTAAAGGATTCAAATCGGTGAATACATCAGATTAATTTTTGTGTTAGGTAACACTACGTAGAAATCTTCACTGACTATTCATTGAATCTATTAAGTCAACACTGTACAATCAAACTCGCCATCATCATCAACGAACCCAAGTTATAACTAGGCAAGCCCAAGGTTTAGTTGGAGTTTAAAGCCCAAATACAAGCTCTGATCTCCAAGGTATGGTCCAGTCCAAGCCGAAAACAGAATAGTTATGACATATTAAATCTGATGCACGAAAAAAAAAAAACTGATTCATCAATAATAAAATGTCACGCTGATGGAATGCAAAGAATTTTCGACATAAGAGGACCAAGTTAACTATAGATATCTAGATAGGCTAAGCGATATCGAACTCATGTTTTTTGAACCGGTAGTGATACGGAATATATTTGGCCCCCGACCCAAACCAACTGGAATTTTGAAGTATATCGAGCATCTATGCTCGATATAGGATCACGTTGAGGATTCATACACAATGTACCCTTAACGTAGCCTGAAAAATTCGAGGATGGTCCTGCATTTCGAGGGCTATAAATACCCTTGCCTCGAATACTAAGAGATGTTAATGAATCACACTCTCACCTACCTCGCATACATCGAGAATCCATCCCTGATAGTCGTCGGTCTCAACATCTTCTACATTCGACGCCTCCCAGACTCGACGTCTGCTACATTCGATGTCTCTCAGACTCGACTTTTGCTACATTCGACGTCTCCCAGACTCGACATCCTCTACATTCAACATCTTGCAGGCCCTCTCAACCATAACAACATCTAGCTTAGGGTTTATTATTATAGAGGCATGTCCTAGTCATTTGTATAGGTGTTCCGGACAAAGGAGAAAATTACTATTGACACTTGTATAAGTTATAGAATAACATAGTTCTGCAGAATTTCTCTTGTATTCCTGTAATTCCACATCTTGTGTGTCCCGAACAAATTTATACTGAATTAATGTCACCGTCTATGGGAACACCAATTCTTTTGATAGGAAGGTCACGATATATTACTGCGATGAAGAGATTGCAACTCAATGACGACACGGTCTAGAAGAAATTGAAGAAGACTGATGAGTCCAAGCCAACAAAGGACCTTGAAAGCTTGTAGTCAATGAGGAGGGAAAAGGCACGTCCGTCTTTCCAATGTGAGTCAAAGATGGAACCATTGGGAGAATTCTTCTCTGTCAGTCTAGATCCACAGAACCCTGAGAAGATGGTCCAGATAGGCTCAGCCATGTCCACCAATGTCAGAAATCTATTCGTAGACTGACTGAGAAGGAATGCAGATATCTTTGCATGGTCGGATTTAGACTTGAAGGGGATAACGTGGACCCTATGGCTAAGCCAGTAAGGTATAAGAAAAGGAACTTTAGCAAGGAAAAGAACAAGGAAGTGATTAAGAAGTTAGAAGCTCGACAAATTTATGAGACGCTATTCGGAATGGCTCAACAATATCGTATTGGTTCTCAAGAAGAAGGCAACATGGAGGATGTGTGTCGAATACATCGATCTGAATAAGCATTGCCCACATGGATCCTTTTCCCTTGCCTAGGATTGATCTACTAGTGGATTCTACCACTGGGTGCGCTTTACTCAGCTTCATGGATGCCAATAATGGTTTTCATTAGATATTTATGGCACTTTATGATCAGAGCAAGACTGCATTTGTCACAACAGCTACAAGGTAATGCCATTTGGCTTAAAGAAATGGTGCAACTTTCCAGAAGCTTGTAGCCAAGATGTTTTACAACCTCATTGGTAAATCTATGGACGTCTCCATAGTCGACATGTTGGTCAAGATCTTGAAATTTGAAGATCGCGTCAAACACTTGGAGGAATCTTTTAGGATAATGAGGAACTACGGGATAAAACTCAACCCCGAGAAATGTACATTTGGGGTAACCGCGGGAAAATTCTTCTTAGGATATGTGGTCAATGAAAGTGCATTGAGGCTAAACTGGACAAGATTCAAGCGGTAATGGATTTGCTATCCCCAAAGTCTGTAAGAGATGTTTAGTGCTTAGTAGGTCGCATCACGGCCTAGGCCGTTTTATAGCTACTTGGTAGAGAAGAGACTACCTTTCTTCAAAGTGATGAAGAAGGCAACAAACTTTCAATGGATGACAGAGTGTGAGGCTACCTTCCAGCAGCTCAAGAGATACTTAATGTCCCTACCTTTGTTGGCAAAACTCGAGCCAGAAAAGATGCTTTACCTATACTTGGTAGTTTCAGCCAATGCAATTAGCACCATCGTCGTCAAGGAAGTGAATGGAAAGTAATTGCCTATACATTACGTGAGTTCCGTACTCCAAGGTGCAGAGAGGAACACATATTGAGTTTTTTGCTCTGGCAATAGTTGTGACAGCCAGGAAGCTTAGACCTTACTTTCAAACCCATCTAATAATTGTTGTCACAGGCATACCGCTCCGTAAAGTGATGTCCCATCCCGAGACTTTCGAATGCCTGGTTAAATGGGCGATAGAGCAAAACAAGTTTGGGTTAGAGTTTCCTCCTTGAACCGATATCAAGGCACATTTTTTGGCCAATTTTATAGAGGCTCTGGGAAATAGTATTGAGCATTAGGTCAGTCTCATCTTTATTGTAGCTCAGGATCCTGGCCCTAGTAGGCAACACTCGACTTGCCTGTTGATATGGATGGTTCATCCACGACTAATGGTGGAGGGGCTCGAATACAACTGGTTTTTCCCAACTGCATAGAATTTGACTTTGCCATAAGCCTGAACTTCTCGATTACCAATAACGAAGTTGAGTATAAGACGGTATTGGCTGGTGTACGTATATCCAAAACTTTGAGTGGTGATCATATGGAAGTTTTCACTGATTCCCAGCTAGTAGCCAATCGTTTCTCAGGAATCTATAAGGCTAAAGAAGGCACAATGGTTATATACTTGGCAAAACTCAAGGCACTAGCGGCAGAGCCCTGTGTATTTAATCTATCGCGGATCCCGAGATCTGAGAATACCAAGGCTGATGCGCTGTTAAAACTTGTCAGTTCATCAGAAAATTTGGTGGAGAAATGAGTCACTCTTCTGGCCACTAGTTGGCCATGGATAGGAATCTATAAGTTTATCAGGGTTTGGAATGACATGGAGTTTATCTTTCCAATCCAAGAAACATCAAACTGGAAAGATGAGATTTTTCAATACCTCCAGAATGGAACGCTAACAAAGGATGCCAATGCTCGGCATCGCCTCAAGTACAAAGCCTATAGGTTTACTATCTGCCAAGGCGAAGTCTACAAACGGTTATTCGAGGGACCATTACTTCGATGTTTGTCTCTAGATCATGTCGACTACATTACGAATGAGATCCATGGTGGAAATTATGGAAACCACTCGGGAGGTTGCGCCTTGGCCTAGAAAATACTAAGGCAAGGATATTATTGGCCCCCATTGTTGAAGGATGCAACCAGATTTCTTCGCAACTGTGAAAGTTGCCAGTATCATACCAGATTGATACACAAGCCTGCAGCGCCAATGCATCCACTTGAGATTACTTGCCCATTTGATAAATGGAGCATCAACATCGTAGGACCCCTACATGTTGCAAAGGGTCGGAAAAAGGTTTTACTGGTAGTGGTGGAATATTTCATAAAATGGGTGGAAGTAGAGAAACTTGCCGCTATCACTGAGAACAACATGCTAGAATTCATTTGGAAGAATATTGTATGTCGTTTCGGCTTACCCATAGTGCTTATATCCGATAACGAAACTCAGATCCGAGGAAAGGAGATTGTAGAATGGTGCAAAGAATTGAAAATCAACCAGCATTTTGCAGCAGTAGCACATCCCCAGGCCAACACAGGTAGAATCCGCTAACAAAACCCTCAAAGAATACATGGAAAGGCGTCTCCACGCCACTGAAAAAGTTGGTTTGATGAACTCCATGGCATCCTCTAGGCATACCACACGACGCATGGCACTTCTACAGGAAAGGCACCTTACACACTGATCTATAGCTTAGAGGCGATTGTCCCGGCAGAGATTGGAATGCCCACGTACCAAATCATATAGTATGACCCCAAACAATCGGCAAAGGCTACGCCAAATGGACTTGGACATGACTGGTTCTACGAGAGACCATACATGTTAACCAATACGTTATTATTTTTCTTGTATTAGCAAATCATTGTTTCCAGGTCATGATAACATTGACAATTAAGCATATCAGTTAACTAAATTGATTATCATCAATAATGACCAACAATCTAGGAATAAACTTTAACCATCAACATACAATCATTTTTTTAATTCAGAACTTCATATTATTCTATTATGTATTTAAGCAAGGAGTAATGATGTTCTAGTCACCTTTCAGACTTCATAAAAGCGATAAATGTGAAGTTAGTAACATTGGATCATTTCAGAGTTCCTATTAGTCTCAAGAATCCAAATCAAGTTTAATGTTCCATGGTCTCCTTAATTCCTTATTACTAGAAGGGGTTTAATTTAATTAACCTAAAGACTGGTATTCGTTTTGTAAAATTAAACATATAGAAATCACTATGCTAATTGTTCAAGGTCTAAATATATGTGGCAACCTGGATATATATACTTAAAGACTTAAAGTAAATATAGGAACGTGTGAATTCAAGGTTCAAACATATACGACATCAAGGATAACTAAGATATTGAAAGGTGTTAACCCATGGTTGTTATAGGGCCTTTACCACCATACTTCATCTTTCCTAGCTTCGTGTTCTGCTTTTACTCTTAATTAGTTGCTGGTCGCACTTTTTATGTTGGTGAATGAATGAAATAGGAATTTGGAGAAGAATAAACATGGCTCAGTGCTTAACTAGTTTCTTTCATTGATATATTTGTGTTTCTCTCCTTTCTCTAAATTACGTGTGTACGTATGAAGAAAGTGAATATAATGAAGCAACCACATGGCTGGCTATGAATGATCAGAATGATTATAGATAATGTATCATTTCTATTAGTTCATTTCTTTTTATCCTAGGTTGCCATGTTTCACATACTTGGGATGAGTGGACATATTACGTGTAACTAAACAAAATCTTAATACATTAATGTTTATCCTCCAAATTCATTTAATTGGGGTGATTACTTTTGAGTTATAAATTGTTAGACTTTTGATATAATCATGCGTAATTATTAGTTTACTTGTTTTTAGCGAACAATACAATAAAAATACTAATTATATATGAGTATTTTTTTTAAAGTAGTGATATTAAAGTGGGGGTGTTACAATCACCCCTCCTTAAAAGAATTGGGTCCCCAAATTCTATTATGTATAAAAGCTTGAAGGATCGATACATCTATACACATTCGAGATAATTTTCTTTGCAGTTCGAGGTGATAAGTCGGAATAAAACCAAAGCGATGGAATAGATGAAAAGAATTATAAAGTCAGGAATTCTTTGAAACATTAGAATCGATTGAATGGAAGGGTACCAAAAAAAGTTTATATAGAACAATAGGAGAGCGGTTGACTAATGTGGGATGTATCATGAATATATTCTAGTAGTTTTCACCAAACGATTAAAACGATTTTCAATGTACAATTTGGAAGATATTGTATGAAAGAGGAACTTAATATTTATAGACGTGCTAAATATCTACGAAGATACGGTATATCATGGCTTAATATGATCAACGTTCAAAATGATAAGATAATTGATGTGAATACGGGCCCAACTAATGAATTAAGGGCAATTTTTTTTCAGATGAAATATCACAAGTGAAAGCGGAAGAGCATTTTTTTTTGTTTGCTTTTTGTTTGCTTTCTTCTCATAATAGAACCCCAACTGAAAGAATGTCCTATTCCTAGGAAAGTATGAATGCATGAATCAAATTAATTGACTCATTTTAGAAGATTGGGATTTGAGTACACGCACTATTGGAGAAATATGCACGATCAGAGTTTGAAAGTAAATGTGGTTTACTACATAATTTCCGAAGTAAACTAGAGGCCGTCTAATCCTCCCATGTAAGAAACGTAATACAAGAAATAAGAAAGGAAGTAAGACTTTATTTTATTTTCTCATGAAACAATATAGTGAAGATTAATTGAGTCAAATGTTCCTACGAATATGTAGGAATGATGAATTATCGAAAGGACTAGAATGGAACTATATAATGGACAATTACTTCTAACTGGCAAGGTTTAGAGAGTGGAGTTTAAGAAGTAGAAGAAGAAATCGTAACTGAAACCGTGAAACGAAAGACTTCTTGCTAAGGGTACTAGTAAGCTCAAAAAGTTACCAGAACTTGTTTAGAAAGTGGTGACAAAATAGATTTTCTTAATGAACCTGATGAACTATAGAGTAAGTCTATAGGGAGATTATAAGCTTCAGGATCGTAAAAAGATTTCTAAGGAACGGGAAACATTACATAGGTAATTGCATTTTAGAAGAGTCTACACTATATGAAAATATGTGAAGCGGAGAGTTTTCACATAGATCAAGAAGAGTCTTAATGTGAATGGATCAAGTAATAGGACTTACGACAAAGTTGTAGAGGGTTAAGAATTTATCTTGTGTCTCTAAAAGTAGGCAAAATTTAATTGAAATGTTAGGGTTGCATACGAACAAAAAGAAATTTATGGGTCTTAAGGGAGTAAAAGCAAGAATGTCGAGCCCATAGTTACAAAAGATGGAGTTTTACGAAACATGACACAATAACTTTGAAAGATGAACTACTAACGTTGGTCTCCAATAATAAAGAGCTCATGTGTTTGAAGGTAAGATTAGTTTTGGGAAACAAACTGAGACCCAAGGCTTAGAGAAGCCTAGAAGGAAAACTAATATGTAAATTGCACAAGTTATTTCGTTAATATATTGTGATACACATTTGGTGAATATATGAACGCTTAGATTATGATGACAAAATGGATTTATCGATTTATCTGATTTTATGAGTTTTATTGTCTTTAAGATATTATACTTTAAGACCCCCTTGTAGTGGTGACAAGGTACACTTAGGGATGTGCAAAAAGAATCGGATCGATCGAATCGAGTGAAAATCGATCGAATGATCCGATCCGAGGATCGGATCAAATATTTGATCTGACTTTTGATTTTTGCCTTAGGATCGAACCCCCATTTGATTCGATCCTCGATTTTAGAGGCTGAGAATCGGATCGGATCGAATACTCATCTTATTTTTTAAAAATAAATAAATATATAATAGTATATATATATAATATTATATTTTTATCTATAATGGTAAGCCTATTAAGATGCTACTAAGATATTTCTATATATTGTTGGTGATACTAACATTGATGAAAATTGGGAGTGCTGGAGTAAGTAGTAACCTTGAATGAAGTTGATGATAAGCCAGTGCATAGTGTGAATGGAAAGTGTAAAGTGGTGAAAATTAATTTGTGAAAGTGTATCTTTTATAATTGATTTGTGTTTCGTGTCAAAAAGTGTGATTGAGAACCATATGAAAGTGAATTTTGTAATTTAGTAACTCTGTTTGAATGTTGTGGTTGGTCCCATTAATATTAAATTAAATAAGAAAAAAGAAAAAAGGATCAAAATCGAATCGAATCAGATCGAAATCGAATGATTTTGGATCGAATTGGATCGTTTTAAATTGATTCGATTTCGATCCTCATTTCTCCAGGATCGAAATCGACTTCCAGCCTCGATTCGATCCGATCCGATCCAAACGCACACCCCTAGGTACACTAACGCATTTACTTTTTCTTCGTAAATTCCATAAGATATATTATATTGTATCATCCTGGAGATGTCACAAAGTAACTGAATTCAAACATTTTGGATTCCAAGGAACTCTATGTCTCTTCAAATCTACTTATCACCAATCGGCGCTACAAACAACAACTTACATCCTTATTTTAGGATCAAGATTTCGTCTTAGATGGATGAGTACTACTCCTTTGCAGGAATCAAATTCCGCTAAAAATTCTTTTAGTTAAGGTACTCACTCACAAATCTAAATTCCCGACTCCAACGTTGGCAATCGCTAAGCACAAGCACAAAATTGTAGTGAACGAAGTACTGGTTGACCACCCAGGACTAGAGCACTACATGTTGGTGTTGGCCTAACAATAACCTCATTCAAGCCTAGGCAACGTTCATACAAAACTCCACCTACCATTGATAGTCATTAGTTAACACATTATCCGACTATAAGGATGACATACTGGTTGATCATGCCAGCACGGGTCCATTGTTCATCAGCACTGAGTTTATAATAACCATCACAATTTAGATTTAAATAGGGACAAGCCACTTAATATAAACTTATCAACAATTAATCAGAATCTTATTCCCGCTCTGATACCACTTGTAGCACCCCTTACCAAGCACCCTGCTCGGCTCGAAGCACCACCGCTACAAGATTCATTAGAGAACACCTCGCTTCTCTTTTGAAATTTGCAGTTAATCCAAAATTATCGTAGAGCGGAAGCTATAACCAAAAGTTGCATCTCAACACGTTCATAGATCAATTACCTCGCATTGATATTTGGCTAGGCTTGTCCCACACAATGACCTCTAAGCTTTTCTCGTAAATCTGGAATGAAAACATGATAAAATATCTTTATGAGTCAAAAGGACTCAGTGAGATTTAATATAGGAGAATTTTCTATAAAATGTATTTTCTTGCAAAGCATGATTTCACAATAATGCTTTTGAAGAAAAGTTTATACTTTCATGCCAAATCATAACACTTATTAGATCAATCATGTCATAACACATCAGCCTTATGGTTCCCGACCTTATACCTCCCTCTAGGAGCGACTCGAATAAAAGTGAGGATGTGCCCAGGTACACGCCTAGACTCTAATTCGCCCCGCTGGAACGCTCTGTCTAGACGTAGAATAGAGTTCGCTTAAAGCGGCAATGGATTGTGAAACCTACCTGATAGTCATGTGCTATCCAAGAGAATTTCACACGTCCATGCCAGGGCCCAATCAATAGCCGTCAAGCGGCATGCCATCAAGTGATAATAATTTAGCCATCAAAGTGGCTTTAAGAATTGATCAATCATGAAACTAATTTCATGTACAATATTGGCATGCTTCTAAAATAGGAAGCTCAGTACATAGATCAAGATTCATCAAGGTATAATTTAATATAATATGATTGCCATAATATCAAGGATAATTCATGATTTATATATAAGTATTTGAGCATTCCTTGAAATTTACAGAATTTGTAAACAATCATTCTTTGAAACAATATGCTTGCATAGTAGGCAGAATAAAACATTGTTTTCTTTTTGATATAATACGTATAATTTTCACTCGAGCGAGAAAATATATAATTTTAATCTCACCTTACTCGCAGAACACGAATCTCAACTTAATCATTGATCCCCACGTAAGCCGCCTACTCGCAAACACCATCTACAACACATCGTGGCATTTAAGTGTGTCAAGCCCTTAAAATACTTCTCCAAACTACGTAACAAATCTACATACCTATTTAGTAGCAACTAAGTTACTAAATGGCCATCAATCCATATTATTGCTAATATATAACTTTCATAAGTTTATAAATTCTTATAAGGGATTTCAATTGATCTCAAAAGAAAGGTGATAGTGTAACATTATGTAATCAATATGACATAACTAGTCCAACTCTTAAACGACTTTAACTTCATCCCTGATTAGCCTCAACTAATAATTTAAGGAGGAGCTTTAACACAATCATAATTACAGCTCAAATGTTAAACTTAAGTGTCCATTTTAATCTAAAACTATTTCTTATGAATAAATTATGTTTTAGCTTTTACTGTACATGTTAATCAATATGTTGTTATTTTTCTTGTATAAGCAAATTGTTGTTTCTAGGTCATGATAGCATTGACAATTAAGCAAATCAGTTAACTAAATTGATTATCATCAATAACGACCACCAATCTAGGTGTAAACTTTAACCATCAACATACCATCATTTTCTTTAATTCGGAACTTCATATTATTCTATTATGTATTTAAGCAAGGAGTAATGATGTTGTAGTGAAATCGCTCAATGAAACGCAAAATTTACCGAATTTAAATCACAGTTGAATCGCACAAATCGAATAAACAAAATATGTATAACAATCACACCAAAGAAAGTAAACAATCACGAACAACACACGCAATTTACTTGGTTCGGCGTTCTAGCATCATGTGATGGAGAACCTTAATCCAAGGGAGAAATCGAGATCCAATTTTATTGATTTTAAGAGTACAAAGTTATGTATAAAAACCGTTATCAAATCGACTGCGTAACAGAGTATATATACTGAGGCCGTTATAACTAACTCGTGTGAAGCCCACGGCCCACTTGAATTAACTGCATGCCCTAATCTGACTCTCGCCACCCAGTTGCAACAGTCGCTCTCTCAGTTGCAACAGCTATACAAGCTTTCACTGCTACTCAAGCTACCCCAGTTGCAACTACGGTCAAGATGGTAGAATTATGGAAATACCACTGAGCCAAAGTCACTAATTCCACAGATGTTCTGGTCACCTTCCAGACTTCATAAAGGCGATAAATGTGAAGCTAGTAACATTGGATCATTTCAGAGTTCCTATTAGTCTCAAGAATCCAAATCAAGTTTAGTGTTCCATGGTCTCCTTAATTCCTTATTACTAGAAGGGATTTAATTTAATTAACCTAAAGACTGGTTTTCGTTTTGTAAAATTAAACATATAGAAATCACTATGCTAATTGTTCAAGGTCTAAATATATGTGGCAACCTGGATATATATATATATATATATATATACACACACACTTTAAGACTTAAAGTAAATATAGGAACGTGTGAAATCAAGGTCGAAACACATACGACATCAAGGATAACTAAGATATTGAGAGGTGTTAACCCATGGTTGTTGTAGGGCCTTTACCACCATGCTTCGTCTTTCCTAGCTTCGTGTTCTGCTTTTACTCTTAATTAGTTGTTGGTCGCACTTTTTATGTTGGTGAATGAATGAAATAGGAATTTGGGGAAGAATAAACATGGCTCAGTGCTTAACTAGTTCCTTTCATTGATATTTTTGTGTTTCTCTCATTTCTCTAAATTACGTGTGTGCGTATGAAGAAAGTGAATATAATGAAGCAACTGCATGGCTGGCTATGAATGATCAGAATAATTGTAGATAATATATCATTTCTATTAGTTAATTTCTTTTTATCCTAGGCTGCCATGTTTCACATACTTGGGATGAGTGGACATATTACGTGTAACTAATCAAAAGCTTAATACATTAATGTTTATCCTCCAAATTCATTTAATTGGGTGATTACTTTTGAGTTATAAATTGTTAGACTTTTGATATAATCATGTGTACTTATTAGTTTACTTGTTTAGCGAACAAGTCAATGAAAATACTAATTATATATGCATTTTTTTAAAGTACTAATATTAAAGTGGGGTGTTACAGGTAGTTTCTCTACCATTATGGCATGTTATCACAAGGGTAGTTTTAGCTCTTAAAGGTAAGTTATCTGCCAGTAGGGGTGAGTTCATGGACCCGAAATTCGGGTACCCTAACCTAACCATTTGGATATTACCCAAATTTCGGGTATAAATACTCTAACCAAACCCGGTTGTCCTGGCACCCCCAACCCAGATGACTCCAACCGGGCCGATTAGCGAGTTTTGCTATCTGGAAAATAAGGGTAACCGCTGAGTTGTGAGCCTTGTGAGCTATGAGTCTTGGAGCCAAATACCCGATTATCCTTATATGGTTTGTTTTCTTTTTAGTTAATTTTAACAACTAATATAGTCTAATAAAAGAAATAAAATTAACAACTCATGCTCTTCCTCATCCCCCCTCCCTCCCGACAGTCAACACACACACACACACACACACACAGACGTCTTTCCACCATTGACCAAAAGCTCCGGCGCACCTCACCTCATTTCGTGATTCCCACCGTCGGTCCCCGCGTGAATCGAGGTCAGGGTGTTCTAAAAAAATTGATTATTTTTGTTTTTCATAGTTGATTTGGTGTGTTTTGGTTTATATATTGCTAAGTATTGACACAATTGGATATTTTGTTGGAAAACTTGGGGTAGTTAGTTAGGGTTTATAATTTGGGGATTTTGAGGTGGATGATCAATTGGCTTATGTGTTGTTAGATTTGACTAAGTTAGTTTCTTAGTGAGTATGTTCTTGTTTATGAAGTGGAAAAATTGGACTAAATTAGTTATTAGTTAGTGTTTATAAATTAAAAATTTTGAGGTTTGTGCTCAATTGACTTGTGTGTTGTTAGAATTGGATGGAAGTAGTTTCTTATCAAGTTTGTTATTGTGTATGAAGTGGAAAAAATGGACTAAATTGCTTTATGAACTCTATACTTTTTTTGTGTTGTAGTTACTACATGTTTATGATTGTGAATTATCAATTATGTGATATTCATATATGGACTCATTATGAGTTATTATTGAATGTTGAATACTTGATGTTAATTTCATGAACTTATTATGCTCAATTGCTTAATTCATAGGTCATGGCCGCTTCAAATTCATAGAGAAAACAAGTCGCCTCTTCAAAAAGGAAGGGTAAAGAAGTAGCACCAAAAGCTCTAGAACACTTGAGTGCCAAAGCCAAAGGGAAGAGAGTAATGGACAAGAGTTAGAAGAGAAAGGAGCCTTCCAAAAAGAATCCAAACGCTTGAATATCTATCACTGATGAAGAGGTGCGATCTTCAAAACCTAATGCACCTCACGAAGTTGATCTTTTTGATAGCGATGTCGTCGATATCGAAGAAAATGAGAACAATGTTGAAGATGATTGGTGGAGTTATACCAGTGATAGTTGTCGTGATTGGAGTAAAGTATGTGAAGAGATGAAGCTTATGAGGAGGAAGAAGCTTGGGAAAAACGCTGAAATATGGGACCATTTTACACCGTGGTATGACAAAGTAAAGCAAGTTGAAAAGGCAAAGTGTAGATATAGTAAAAGAGAATTGAAAATTGAAGCCATACGAAGTTGGAACTAATCAACAACGTCTAATGTGTTAGTCGGCACGAGGGAATCATAAGGGTGGACTATTGAATTGGCATTTTGAGTAGGAGACGGTCATGGAAGCCTTTTGCAAGATGGTTATAATTGATGAGATGTTTTTTAAGACCGTAGAAAAGCGGGGGTTTTGGCTTTTCATGGTAGCTTCATATCCCATGTGGACTATTTCTGTAAGGAAGACGTTATCGAAGAACATTCTGGGGCTATATTTAAACGAGATAATGAGGCTCATGTCTTTCATAAAGGCACATGCTCAGAGAGTTCACATTACTACAAATATATGGACTTCTATTCATAGAGTCGACTACATGGTGATTATCGTGCATTCCATTGACAATGATTGAAATTTGAAAAAAAGAATCATTAACTTTTGTACAGTTTCTAGTACAAAGGTCATGATATTGGGGTTGACGTTAAGAAGTGCTTGATATATTGGGGCATTAACAAGTTGAATATGGTTACGGTCGGAAATGCTTCGTTGAATGATGGGGTTGTGGCTTACTTGAAGGAGAGATATACGATGAGGAGACATGGAACCATGCTTGAGGGGGAGTACGTGCACGTTCGGTGTGTGGCACATTTCATCAATCTTATTGTGCAAGATGGGTTGAAGAGCAATGAAGAGATGTCATGTATTTCACGTATAAGAGGTGCCATAAAACATGTTAGAGTTCACCGAGTATGTTTAAAGTCGGGGTTGAGCGACAAGGGATTTTAAGTAAGAGGTTGGTATGCTTGGATGTCCCTACTAGGTGGAATTCAACTTACTTGATGTTGGATACGGCAATATCTCTTAAGCTTGCATTTGATGCCTACAAGTATGTTGTCTCCCAGTATTTCTTAATTGAATGTGGAGTTCCATGTGCCCAAGATTGCGAACAGTCCACGATCTTCATGAAATTTCTAGAGTCATTCTACATCTTGACCAACCGTATCTCATGATCTTTGTATGTTACATCCAACACAGCCTTCAAGGAAATTTGTTCAATCCATACTCTTATTAACAACTATGTGAAAGGTGCACCAGGGGATCAATTGACTATCATGGCACATGCAATGAGATACAAATTTGATAAATATTGGGGGACACATTGAAGATGAACAACACTTTGTCCAAGCCTCAATAATTAGAAAGATTCTTTAGAGGTCGGGTTTCACAATGATTTAACAATAATAGTTCATAGACAAACTACCTATATCTACTTACAGTACTTGATAGTTATTTGATGTTTGCATGTCTAATGGATCTGTGACATATGGCAGGAGTTATCCCAACCATACAGCTATGAGTCTCTAGTAACCTGTCGTGTTAACGGATTAACCTAGTTGTCAGTTGTTTTAGAAGAGATATCAAATCTGCAATCCAATTAATTCATTCGAATTGTGTTAAGAAAACGTACTTAATCAAGATTTATCTAGTGTGATCTAAAGGTTGCGCATCTGTTGCTTTCGCAAATCCAAAGTCCCGAATTGCATATATATATATATGCATATATATACATATATATATACACATATATACTATCCTTAGCATTCTACACTTCCAACGGCCCTCCACGGGTGCTTCCATGTTATCCCAACAAAGGGTAAGGTTAGTCACATAGCATAAGTAACTATTTAATCTAGACATTAAAGATCATCAGACACACATCAAGTAAATCAAATAAACATATTCATAAATCAGAGTTACTCACCTACTCTAAACAACGAGTATGTTAGCTCCCCATAGTCATGTGTTGAACAATCAATAAAAAAAAAAGTAAATATCATAGACAAAGTAAAGAGATAAAGAAAAGCTTCTCGGATTCGGTGGAACATGGTTGCGTGACCCTCTTCTTACTCCATTTTGCTATCTTCTTCCTCACAAACTATTTTCTTTCACAAACAATAACTCAACTAAACTAGAACAAGACTTTGATTGTGTTTTCTCTCTGGTGACAAAGTCTCGGGGTTTCTCTGTCATATAGTACTTGAGAGTGTTTGTAAGTCGGTGCCCTAGCTGCAGAAAGTGGCTTCCTATTTATAGTTTTTCTCTGCTCTGAGCTGTGTTTTAGGGTTTCTGACTTTTGACCTGAATTCTATCTTGATTGCGCGTCATCTGTGTAGTGCAATGTTGTTCGCACGAACTTCTGATTTTCTCTCTACGGTCTCCTTGTGTCTTCCTTTTCAATCACATTATGTTCGGTATTTCTCCTTATTGAAGTGTCGTAGCGCTTGAACATCTCAAAATAGTGTCTTGACTAATTGTCGGTCAAAACATTCAGTTTTGGCCTTATTTAGCCTTGTTTCGTCTTGACTCCAAAAATCCCTAATTCAACATATTACAATAATAAAATAAGTAAATATGTCATCATAAGTATTCAAAAGCATAAACAAACAAATACTTAAATTATGCTAAATAGATGTTTATCAAATACCCCCAAACTTAAACATTTTCTTGTCCTCAAGCAAACTCACTTAACTGACTCGATTTAAATTAGAATGTGATCATTAACATGCCAACATGCATAATCGGGAATTCTCAAAATGCAAACTATGGTCAAAATAAGAGATGAGATGGAATACATGAACACGAGAACATCAAGTTTAATACAATCACCTTCACATCCGTTTCATGTGCTCTAATAGCGTGTGATACTATTGTTGATGCGTAACAGCTATTTTCATGTTGCAAATTTATAAAATCATAGCTCTCAGCATATAATCACTTCACTTTTCACGCTTCACTCTTCTATTGCCATTGACTCAAGTAGATTTCATATGTTGATGATCATTTAGAACTTTGTAAGCTTGTAATGTTAGGCTATGGTGTGTGCTATAATGGAAAAAGTCATATATGAGTTCTAGAGATGTATATAGTAAACCACCCATGTATTGCTATTTTCTCCCTTGTTTGTGCCTTCTTCATTGGCCATACACTTTATGCTCTCTTTGGCATCTTTTTATTTGCGTTTTCATTTGTGCAAGTATCAAACCATCCTACAATTCATGATTTTTTGAGAAACAACCCCAAGCTTAAAGTTTTTGCACGGGTTATTTCTGTTCTCTATTATGTTCATCCTTCTTTTATATTTAGATTTTATTTCTAGTTCATTCTTTTGTTTTCAGCTCCTACCTTGTTCCTCTTTCGATCTACTACATACATCTCTAGAAATGGGTAGGATAGAATTTATTTTCTTTTTCAGCTCATAGTAGGAAAGTATATTTCATAAACAAAGACTCATAGAAAAGGATTCAGTGGGGTTTAGTGGATAATCTTATGTTCATAAAGGGTTCTTGGCTTGAAAGGTTAAAACTCAGATTTTTCAAATGATGACCTGTTTCATTTTCTCAACACATTTACATCTACCATTATCTCAACCAATAGTCAAGCAATTTGTTCAATAGTCATAATCACATGCTTGGTTACTATATTCTCATTAATAAGCAACATTCTCTTCACCATTATACACAACAACCTATTGAAATGTGTATATGAAACGAAAACATACTTTGACCATATTATGCAAGATGTACCAAAGTTATTCATGTATTTGTTCATCTCAAATTTGTACAATATTATGCATATACTATCATAGATTCCTACGTATTCATGCTTTCATGCTTCAAATTCCATTCTAATGACTTAATCCAAAAATAACCTAGACTTTAAGGATAAATATATAGCAAATAAGTAAAACAAACAGCGTAGCTACCACCACCAAACTTAAAATCATGATGTCCTCGTTGCATAAAATAAAAGGAATTAAATTAAAGATTAGAGGACTCCCCTGATCGAGCTTAAAGGACGTTATTTGGACTGGTGGTGATGTTGCTTTCCTTATTTGTGAAACTTTCCTCATTTTCTCTCAACTCTCTCCAATGGAGAGTGTTGTTGTTTTGAAAGTGCTCCTTGATTTCTTCCAACTGACTCACTAACTCAGCATTTTCCGTTTTTAATCGTTTTTTCACCTCTTGCAATTGCTCGTGCACCGTCTTTTGTCTCTTCAGCGAAGGTGACAAAGTTTCTTTAATTGAATCAATTTTTGATAACTAGTTGGTGTGGAATGTATTTTCTATCACATGCCTCGCAATGTGATTGATGGTATATGTATTTCAGTGATGGATGTGTGAATCAAGCTCTGGACAACCTTCTTTGATACATAGTGCGGTTATGAGTGCTCCAAAATACATAAAGCATGGAGGACCATTAATGGTGTGATCCTCGACGACCTTAATTATGATCTTCCCTATGTTCGCAGTGTCTCCTCATTTTATGCATATCATAGTTTTTGCTTGTTCCCATGAAACTTTTTCTTTGTAATCTGGTGGAGGAATTCTCAAACTTACAAATAAATAGAGCGCTTTGTAACAAGCTTTAAGTGACCAATAATTGGCTTCAAGCTTCCCTTGGTGGTTGAATTGAAATGCCCTATTGCTTGTAGCCAACTGCTCTGATGCAAAATCTTTTGATATTTTTTGGTAGGCACTCCACATCTCCATGGATTTCTTCTTTATGTCTTAATGTTTGTTTATTCTTTATGCAGTGAAACAGACCTCATGAAGTCGGACAATGGTTGATGGCTCCCTATGGTCATAGTGGGCATAAAAACCACGTACTAGGTTGCCATTGACGATCCCCGGTCTCAGTGCAACTTGATCCAAGTTGATGTTCTTCATGCTAATCCCTAGGACTACAAAAGCTTACTCATCCACAAAATTACTGCGCAATAACTAGATGTACTTCTCATAGCACCTTTTTGATGTAAATTTTATCAGATCGTAGCTCAGTTTTGCTAAGCTAAGTTTCTCCAATATGGTTTGTCTTCTTGTCCTTGGATCAATCGCATAGTAATGTCCAAATGCCATGTTCTTCTACAAAGAACAAATAAAAAAACAATTTTTTCTTGAAAGAAAATAAATAGTTAGGGTAAGTAAAGAAGAAATAGCCATATAAATTCTGAGTGATAACAAAATTATAAAAGTGATTAGAGTTCTTATTAGAATTTTGGAGATTTTTCATTAAGTTTCATAACTCTCCATAATAAATAAAATCACAATGGGAATAACTCACGTATTAATAGAATTCAATCATAAGGAAAATATAATTATGGTATGAAAGGTAAAGATAGAGATTGCTTAGCCAAATTCCGTAGATTCTAATTTCTACATGCCTCTTATTTCCTTTCAAACTGAGAAACGTTTACTACAAGAAAACGTTGAGGCATGATGTGGCCATCGCACTCCTTGATCGCGCGGCTGAGGGGTGATGTGAACTTTGACGCATTATTGGACGCGGTGTATTCTGGAATTCTGGTGCCACATAATCAGATCGCACGTGTGAGTCACAATGTAAACAGTGATCACGCGCGTGATCGCGCTTACTTTTGAAAACCTGTTTTGCGTGCTCTGATTTGTGTTGTGCTTACTTTTGTCCAATGTCGTCTTGCTTTTGTCCTGTTTGTCTCTCAACTTATAGTTTCCTTTAATTTCTTCATTTTCCTATCTCAGTGATTACCTCCCACACAATGCTTAGTTTATTGTCGGTTAGCTCGACAATTTTGGTAAAGAATCAGGGGTCCTTTGGTGCACCGGTTGCACAATGGTCTTTCTCCTCTTTTTCTCCTTAATTCACATTTTCCTCTTCTTTGATGGACATCTGCAAGAGTCCATTGGCAATGTTGAAAGTTGAATTGCATACTGTCATGACTCCGTGTTCCGTTTTGGCTCTTGAAATATCGTACATCAAGTGGAATGTCGCATCATGTGGAATGCTGCATCAAGTGGTAACAACTGAAATCCTTCTCCATGATATAGTTCTCCACCTAGCTTATCCACGACATGTCAGCTAACTTTACTTAACCTCCAATAATATATGTCATTCACATGTTTTTCTTCTAACCATGTCAAATTATGTGTTATCTCTTTTAAGGTAGTCATCTTGTGCTTTCCCTAGCATCTCGTGAAAGTCTATCCAAGCTTCAACAAATGTTGCACTCATTTTTTCTTGAAACTCAAAATTCTTTCCATCCACGACTTTGTGTGCGCACCTCCATGAAATCTGAATTTGAATTCCTTGATTGTTGTAGCCTATTATCCTCTACAGTTGACTTTAGTATCTTACCATTCCCTTTCTTTTCGTGTCAATGAATGAGAAATAGTTTATGCCATCTTGTACTCCTCCGTAATACCAAAGAAGTGACATGCTTCTTTGAATTCATCAACATGTATGTGAGGCTTGTCAGATGGTTCTCCTTCAAATTGCTCCTTCCTAATCACCTTCATCAATTCTTCGTCAACAGTATTGATGTCAAATCTTGGACGTGGCAGAGCAAGTTTTTTGATGTGCTCTGTTTACTTTGTAGCATACTAGTTGGCTTGATGTTGTCCTCCCATGTATAGCGGTTACAGAAGTGGTCCATGTACATAAATTCTTCCAATGTTGTCGTACCTCATCTTGCTTCCCTACAATGGTGCTACTACCGACTTTCTGTTTCTATCCATCTGTTATTCCTGAAAACAAGAAGAAGTTAGTACTTTGACAAATAAGCATGATGACTCACACAAAACAATACCATTACTCCCTGGCAAAGGCGCCAAAAACTTGATGGGCGTGATCTTAGGTGTAGTAAAATCGAATATAAGTTAACTCGAGAATTTTACACCTAAATCACACTTTGTCGCAAGTGCACGAAGCAAGTAATAATAAAATGGTAGGTATAATTACGAACTAAGTATCGTATTCTGAGGGAGTGGTGGATGAATGTATGAATCACTTAAATGCAAAACACTACCAATTATCAAGATATTTTATCTTGTGTTTGCAGGATGTAGTGAATGCTTTCTATAGTAAATATGCTTTGGATATTTTTTATGCTAAGAATGCTTAATCTAGAATGCAATGGAAATTAATCTAAGAATTCAAAAATCGTAATTAAATATCTTTTTGGTTTTGAATGCAAGAAAACAACTAAAGCAATTAAATCATTAAACTATTAAACTAATGAAAGCCAGTAATCAATTAAACTAAGAATGCTGGAAGAAAAATCGATTAACTAACTTAACTAAAGTAAACTAGAGAACATGATTTAATGATTGATTGATTGATTGTAGTTGTAACCAATAATTGAAAAGATTGTATTGAGGTCGGGTTTCACAATGATTTAACCATAATAGTTCATAGACAAGCGACCTATATCTAATTACAGTACTTGATAGTTATTCGATGCTTGCATGCCTAATGGATCGTCACATATGGCAAGAGTTATCCCAAACATAAACCTATGAGTCTCTAGTAACCTACCGTGTTAACGGATTAGTCAAGTTTCAGTTGTTTTAGAATAGACATCAAATCTGCAATCCAATTAACTCATCTAAATCGTGTACTTAGTCAAGATTGATCTAGTTTGATCTAAAGGTTGCTCATCAGTTACTTTCACAAATCTAAAGTCACAAATCGCACACACACACACATACACACACACACACACACACACACACACACATATATATATATATATATATATATATATATATATATATATATATATATATATATATATATATATCCCCGGACGGGTGCTTCCATGTTATCCCAGCAAGAGTAAGGTTAGTTACACAATATAAGTAACTATTCAATCTAAACATTCAAGATCATCAAACACCCATCAATAAAGCAAATAAACATATTCATAAATCAGAGTTACTCCCCTACTCTAAACAACGAGTAGGTTAGCTCCTCATAATCATAAGCTCAACATTCATTAAATAAGTAAATACCATAGATAAAGTAAAGAGATAAAAAGAAGCTTTTCGGATCAGGTGGAACATGGTTGTTTGACCCTCTTCTTACTCCATTTTGCTATCTTCTTCCTCACAAACAATGACTCAACTAAACTAGAACAAGACTTTGATGGTATTTTCTCTATGGTGACAAACGCTCAAGGTTTCTCAGTCGAAAAATGGTTGAAAGTGTTTGTAAGTCGGTGTCGTAGCTGCTGAACGTGGCCTCCTATTTATAGTTTTTCTCTACTCTAGGTTGCACTTTAGGGTTCTAACTTTTGGCCTAAATTCTATCTTGATCGTGCACCACATGATCGATGCACCATCTGATCGGGCGCCACCTGCGCGATGCAATGTTGATCGCACGACCTTCTGATTTCCTCTATGCGGTCTCCTTGTGTCTTCCTTTTCAATTGGGCTATGCTTAGTATTTCACCTTATTCTAGTGTTGTAATGCTTCCATAGCTCCTGAACATCCAAAAATAGTGTCTCGACTAATTGTCACTCAAAACATCCATTTTTGGCCTTATTTAGCCTCATTTCTTCTTGGCTACATAAATTCTTAAGAAAACATAACACAATAATAAAACAAGTAAATATGCCATCATAAGCATTCAAAGGCATAAGCAAACAGATACTTGAATCATGTTAAATATACACTTATCAAGGACCGCAGAAATTCCTTTGCCACCTCAACCTTATAGAGGTTGGACTCCAACCCAGCTGGCTGGTCAATCTCAGAGATCTTATCGGCCGGCAAACCGGAGACGGACGACCACGGTCCCGACCTTACCAGCACCGGAGGTGTACTAATCAATGAACCCCCGAAACCTACTTTCTTTTCTGACAAAGCAACGGTCACGACATCTTGTTAATATTGATTTAGTTTGATGGACTTTCGCTGACTGAATCCATCCATAAACCTAGACCTCGGTAACCTTTGTTACCAAAGCGTCACGACAACATCCAAACTTGTTTTTCTGATCTCATTGTGGACGTGTAGAGATCCAGACCTTTACTCCTTGTTTTGAGCTTTTTTACTGATACTCGATAAGAGTTTCTCTCTCTCTCTCTCTCTCTCTCTCTCTCTCTCTCTCTCTCTCTCTCTCTCTCTCTCTCTCTCTCTCTCTCCCTGCGCAAGCGCTTTGATTCATTTTTCATGGACTCCAACTCCTTCTTTAACCCTTCAGTTTTGAAGAGAGCCTTCCTGGTCTCTTCATTCAGCTTGAATTCTTTATTCTCAGCAGTGAGTGATCTTCTATGTGGTTTTTTACGGGACACTTATGTTGATGCAATTTGATGGTGCATCTTATGAACAATACCGTAATATGAATCTTTGCTAACAACATATAGTCTCAGTATATGGCATGAAAGATGCTCTCAAACTGCAAATTTGTACACAAGTTCAGGCGAATGAACATTAGTAAATTCATTATATCAATGAGCTATATCTTACCACATAATATAACATTACACATATACGTAACACGCCATCCGCCCCAAGATCGCGAGCCAACACCTCGGGATCTATCTTCGCGTAGATATTATCCAGCCATGTGATTACGTCTTCTTCCCTCGGGACATGACCATTTATGCTCATGTTCATTTTTTCTGCACCATATTGATTCAGAAAAGTATAATTTGGTCGTTTGCTCTGTGCACCATCTTCTTCACGAGAATCTGTAGGCCTCTTACGATTAGCATGGCCGCTCGGCGCTTCAAAAACCGGTAAAGGTACCCTTGTTGATTTAGGATTAGCATCCCTACCACTCGCCAATTTTGATGCAGGTTAGGGAACCTCCTCAGCCGCAATGACGCTAACTTTGCCCTAAGGGTAACCAATATTTTTTGTCCCATATGACCTTTGTCTCTCTCTCTCTCTCTCTCTCTCTCTCTCTCTCTCTCTCTCTCTCTCTCTCTATTGTGATACCACCTATGTGGTCTGCATCTGCCCAACTTGAGTTGGAATCCTTCGTTCAACTCAAACTTGTTGCTGCATTACTCATTCACACAACATTAAAATACCACTGATTTGGAAAAGCATCAAGAGGTAAAGGCCCAACGCAGCGGGCTCCTGAATAGGGTGTGTAACCGAAGTGGCTCTGGACTCGACCTCCAACCGGGCGTTGCATCGCACAATATCGTCTGCAATTTGATTTCGCCTGATTGAAGATAGGTTCCCAACAAATATGCTACCCCCACCTTCAGAAGGTCATATGACTCTAAGGTCTCGCTCGTAGGACCGTAACGGTGGAAACCGTACATGCGCAACTATGTCGAGAACCATCATGACCTACTATTGATGATTTCCTCTTCTTGGTTGATTGTGGGTGTCTCTCCCTCCTCAACCACATTCTTCGAGGACATGCATTTATTAGATCCCTATATCGTATGTTTCTTAGCTATATAGGGCCTTGGGACACCACATCGTTACGCCATGTAGGATTCTTAAGACGTACCATTTTAGCCTGAAAATTGCTAAGTTGGTACATCGAGGACACTATCGCATATCAAGTAAAAACATATCGGACGCAAAAGCATGTCGAGTATACAACCACATATCAAACAGAAATACCCAAGGCATTCAGTGTAAGTCTTGCAGTACCACCCAAGGTAAACACATACCATGTAGTACTCTTTCTACCATGAAGATCACCTGCCAAATCAGCATCAACATAGTCGCATAGATTTATGCTCGATCCTCCAAAACACATCATCATGTCCGTAGTACCCCCAAGTACCTCAGAATCCACTTCACTGCTTCCTAGTGTTGTTTCCCAGGATTGTTCATGTATCTTCTAACAACTCCCATTGCATGTGCAACGTCTAGCCTCGTACACACTATTGCATACATTATATTGCCCACTGCCAACGCATACAGAGTCTTCTTCATTTCAGACCGCTCACTACTAGGTGAATTCTTCTTAGATAATTTAAATTGACTATCCAAAGGAGTACTTACTGGCTTTGCACCATCCATGTTGAATCTCTTAATAACCTTCCCAATATATTCAGCTTGTGAAAGATACAATTTCCTTAAAACCTTGCCCTGTCAAATACGCATGCCCAATATCTGCTTAGCCTCGCCAAGAACTTTCATAGAAATCCATTCAGACAATTGTTTCTTCAACTTGTTCAACTCTTGAACACAAGCACCAGCTATCAACATATCATCAATGTACTATAGCAATATAATGAAAGAATTGTTGAACCTCTTAAAATAGCAACAATGATCAACATTGCACCTACTATATTTTATATCATGCATAAAACCATCAAATTTCATGCACCGCTAGTGTGGAGCTTGCTTAAGGCCGTACAAGCTCTTCCCCAATTTGCAAACAAGCTTAGTGTTACCTTCAGCTAAGAAACCTTCTAGTTGCTCCATATAGATATCTTCTTCAAGGTCACCATGAAGAAACCCCGTCTTGACATCTATTTATTCTAGTAATAAATTCTCCACCACAACTATACTCAGAACCATTCTAATAGTTGCCAGCTTCACTATCGGAGAAAACATATCCGAGTAATCAACACATTCATTTTTATTGAAAACCCTTCACAACCAATCTTTCTTTGTAATGCTTGCTTCCATCGACTTCTTCTTTAATTGTGTACACCCATTTATTATGCAAGGCCTTCTTTCCCTTAGGAATCTCCACGAGTTCCCATGTGTTATTCTCCTTCAAGGAATTCATCTCATCTTCCATGGAAAACTCTCACTTGCTCGAATCAACACTTTACATTGCTTCTGCATAACTCTCTAGCTCACCACTATCAGTCAGCAAAATATAGTGTATAGCAGTGTACAAGATTGTCTGCTTGACCTCCTCAACGTAGACACTGGTGTACGAGGTTCTGGCTCAACATTATCATGTTCGTGCAAAACCTCCTCTTCATCTAAATTGGGCACATCCAAATCCACAACATTCTGTTTATCATCCCAAACGTCATCACTCTAAGTAATTGGTGCACCCAATCTATCTTTGTACAACAGATTCTCATTAAATCTCGACTACCATATCCAATAAACTTACACTTCACAGATTTAGCATCCAACTTACTTCTAGCAGCAACATCAATATGAACATATGACACACAACCAAATACTAGCAAATATGATAGGCTTACCTCTTTACCACTCTAAGCCTCCTCCAGAATACCATACTCCAGTAGAACGGATGGTCCTCGGTTGATTAGAAATATTGCATTGTCAACAGCATACGCTAAAAACCTCTTCGGTAATCTACTCTTCAATCTTATGCATCTGGCCCTCTCATTTAGTGTTCTGTTCATATGCTCTGCAACCGCGTTTTGTTGGGAGGGTCCCCTTAACCGTCTTCTCCATGCGAATGTCATTCTCTACAAAGTATTATTTGAACTAAGCAAGTTCATACTCGCTACCATTCTCAGACCTCAAGCACTTCACAGTCAGACTAGTCTCAGTTTTTACTCGTGCCTTCCACTTCTTGAAGACATCAAAATATTCTGATTTATACCTCAAGAAACAAACCCATAACTTTCTCATAGCGACATCAATGAAAAATTCATGTAATATAATGCTCCACCAAAAGATGTGACTGGCGTCGATCCCCATAAGTTACTATGTACCAGCTCCAACTTCTGCTTATTTAGAGTTCTACCACTTTTTGAAAAACTGACTCCCTTCTGTTTCCCGAACACACCGTCCTCACAGATACTTATATGAATTGTTTTGACACCCGGCAGCTAATCTTTTGAACAAAAATGCTTCATCACTTTCTCACTCATGTGTCCAAGTCGACAATGCCACAAATCAGCATCACTATGTGCATCGACAATTCCAATGCTATCATGTTTGATCTCAGTCATATATAAGGTGACCTTCTTCAGACCCCGAGCCACCACCATGGCTCATTTGATTATTCTCCAAGCACATGAACTGAAGTTAAGATCATAACCATCATCATCCAACTGTTATACAGAGATCAGATTTCTCTTAAGGCCAGAAATGTGTCTCACAACATGCATTGTCCAAATGCTGCCATTATCAGATTAACACGAATATCTCCCTTCCCCATGACATCCAAGGGGAAATTATTGCCTAGTTAGACCCTTTTAAAATTTCCAGCAGCATAATTCTCCATTAAACTGTTATCAGGGCAAGCATGAAACGATGCTCCAGAATCTAAAATCCAAGACTCTATTGGATTGTATACTGTTAGAATTAGTGCATCACTATTCTCTTCAGTGGTTGCGTTTGCTGAGCGTTCATCCTTCTTCAATACTCGACAATTGGCTTTGTAATGACCCTTCTTTCCACAATTCCAACACTCATTGGAACTTTTGTCATTCTTCAACTTCCTCGATTTAAATCTAACCCGATTCAAATTCAAGCCCCATTGCTTTGATCTACCTCTAGCTTATGTACTCAAAACTAATCCTGAAGAATTCCCCGACGAACTACTCAACTCCTTCCTGCGAGTTTTCTTGCTGACAATCAGGTCTCTCACTTTGTCATACTTCAACCTCGCCTTCCTGATTGATGTACTAACGATCGTGACCATTCCGCTCCAACTCTCTGGCAAAGAGGACAACAAAATCAAGGCTTTAATTTTGTTGCCAAAATCAATTTCGACTGAGTTCAACCTTGCCACAATCAAGTTAAACTCACTAAGATGATCACACCACCGTGTTTTCTGTCATCTTCAAGTAAAACAAACGTCGCATCAGATGGACTTTGTTGGTTGCTAATGGTTTGTCATACATGTCTGCAATAACATTCAATATGCCCTTCGTGGTTGTCTCCTTCATGGTGTGGAACGCCATGTTTTTCTCCAAAGTCAACAGAACCACACTCATCGCCTTCATGCCAAGATCTTAACCATATAGTAAATCCTCGACCCGCATCCGACCCATCAAACTTCTCGATTTGCATTTTACCTTTGTCCATCATACAATTACCGCAGAATTGTACCATCCCTCAGAACCCAATACTCTGGTATCACTTGTTGCGTGGTGGAAAAATACAAAACCACAACAAGAACAGAGAAATACACACAATTAAAAGCGATAAAATAATAATCAGCACACATGACAATTTGTTTACCCCGTTCGACTGTGTCTACCTCTGGTGGCCATACAGCCAAGGATTTTCACTATGGTGATGATGAGCGATTTACGATTACAAATAAGATACAATTGTGCCTCACAGATTAAGACTAATGTCTCACAATGTCTCTCAATCTCACAAGTGTTTTCTCATCTTATTTTTATCTCTCTTTCTATCTATCTCTCTCTCTATCTCTATCTCTCTCTCTCTCTCTCTCTCTCTCTCTATATATATATATATATATATATATATATATATATATATATATGCACTCTACAAAGTCATCCAAATAACATATTTATAGCTACTAGTGCATCATAATAGATCTGCCATAGTGCGTCAGGCGCACGATCAGGACCAAGGCACGGCTCTTATAGCGCTAGTCTCTGGACAAAATCCAGTACGTAGCACCACCCAAGCACAATTAGAATCCGATAGCACACCAGGTGCGCGATCAATGCAGTAGCACCACTCTCTGGTTGTACATGTAATCTGCTCGTCATTCACAATGTTGTTAAAACTCCAGTATTCAACTTTGGTACACCGTCTTCATTTTTCAGGCTCCACAATCCTAACATCGACATCTCGCAAGCATGAATCGCACCTCTTAACCCCGGTATCTAGTGAATGTGAAATAGTATGCCTAATGCAAATTGAAGTTTTACAGCCTCTACTCTCACATGCCTTATTCCAACAAAATGAGGGGGATAATAAAACTTTTTCATTTCTTGACATTCACCGTAGGTATCACATAGCCCGTAAATTCGGGGGAGCCGGGGGATACCCAATACGCAGAAATTTGAAAGCCAATAACCTACAAAGCTGACTTCAAAATTGAGGGACTGCATGGTATGCAATATACTAGGCCCCGACCCAAACTCTGAAGTATATCAAGCATCTAGACTCGATATGGGACCATGTCGAGGATTCATACTCGACATACCCTCGATGTAGCCCAGGAAATCCAAGGATAATCCTGCGTCCCCAGGGCTATAAATACCTCTGTCTCAGATACCAAGAGAGGGTAATGAATCACACTCTCACCTACCCTCGCATACATCGAGCATCCATCCCCGGTCTCCATCGGTCTTGACATCTTTTACCTTCGAGGTGTAGTACATTTGACATCTCCCAGATTCGACGGCTGCTACATTCGACCTCTCTGAAACTCGACATCCTCTACATTCGATGTCTCCCAGATTCTACGTTCTCTACATTCGACATCTTGCAGGCTCACTCAACCAGATCAGTATCTATCTTAGGGTTTACTATTATTGGACATTTGTATAGGTGCTTCAGACAAAGTTACTCTAGACACTTGTATTAGTTATGGATTAACATATTTTTGTATAAGTTCTCTCGTATTCCTGTAATTCCACATCTTGTGTGTCTCAGACGACTTTATACTGAATTAGGTAGCTTTAATAAGTATAAGCGGGGAAGGCAAATTGTTCGGTCATAAAAGAAAAATGTCATCTTTCTAGAAACTAGTTAGATCAATGAAAAGCGCAGAGAAATGTATTTTTTGGTCGTGCAGAACACAAGTTTCTTGGTGAAATTATGTTACGCCTTATCGTCGAGGTTGTACACATGACCCATCTATATGAACTCTCCATAATTCTTACACAATCGAACTCCAGAAAGCAACTTTGGGCCTTGGAGGCACTTGCAATCCATTTTTCAATTGTTCCATGCTTGTTAGTGAAACTCATTCATCTTAGGTTCCTTGAAGTCCCCACGTTCAATGTACTTGAAACTCTCTTAGCTTTGTTCCTAAGTTGAGGGTCACTTGATGCCTACAACTGAATCATTGTGCTAGATGTTTGTTTCAATACTCGAAGTCACCCGTTGTTCCTCATAATGGTCACTAGTGTCTTGCTCAAGACTAAGATCGCATTGTGATCCTACACACACTTAGTATGCCATCATGTGCATTGTCGCTCTACGAATGCACTTCATAACTTTTAAACCAAATCTAAACCATTGATCTTAGCTACGAGTAGATCAAAAGGTTCCTTGCCTTGATGATCTTAGAAGCATATCGTAGAACGACGCTTTTGTTATTTGTAGCCTCTATACAACATGTGCCCAATGAAGGTCAGTGGGCCCCACACTGCCTGACCAGTTCCCATTCTATCCACGAACTATGACTTGCCTTCATGATGCCCATAGTCGACCCATGGTTCCTAGACGTCTCTAAGAGATGCACCCTTATGACATTGTATTGCTACTCAACACGGGGGGAGACTGGCTGCTTGCTCACCCCACTTCCTCCCGTAAAAGATGCACATCCCATTTGCACGATAGAAAGTAATTTTACTCCGAACATCTAGTCATATTATGCGCATGGCCACATACCTTCCAAAATCTCTCAATCTATTCATGATAAACTGTCCATACTTCATGTAGATGAAACCAACATCTCCTAGAGCCTTCCCCCTCAAGTATGAACATATTTGCATGAGAAAAAGTCTGTTTGATCAAAACCTTATTGCAAGGCTCCTATGTGGCCAGCATGCTATCCTATGTCGGGCTATTCTCTATGTTCTACAAATACCAGTAAGAACATCTAGAAGCGTTGGTGCAACTTAGGACCTAAGTACACCAAAAATCCCATAAGATTACAATCGCCAATGCTCAAAACTCCAGATTTCTCGGTAATGGCAGCATCCATGCCCTCTGAAAGTGCAAGTATTTTGTCAATGTTAGATAAACGGTGTATTTGCAATGTTAGGATAACATTGAACACATAATAACATTGAACTCAGAAAAACTGCACATTCGGGATTTATTGCTATAATTGTGTTTTGCCTTTATTCACTTACTAACTTAGTTCCACGAGTTGTAGTTGGTATTTGTATGTGCTCCAGGTCAAGAGACTTCAAGGAAGGATCTATTTCCTTAAAGAGAAGTTGCCATTCAAAGAGAAGTTTCCAAAGAAGAACTTTCCATAATTAAATAAGGAAAGATGTGTGCGGTGTAATGGAAAGATCATGGCGTGTGAATTGCAATTTAGGAAAGAAGATTACTTGCAGTAGGATTCTTTCCATAGAAGACTACAAGATGGTGAAGGATACTCTCCTTAGAAGACTTCAAGTTAAAGAAGGAAATCTTTCCATTGAAGACTTCTAGTCAAAGAGGGAAACCTTTCCATTGAAGACTTCAAGTTAGACAAGGAAACTTTTCCCTATTGAAGGAGACTTGCTATGAACGAAATTAGAGTCATACAAGGAGATCTAATAGCAATCAAAAACGTGCACAACATGTCTTGGCTATCAAGGAAGACTACACTATAAATAGGCATGTTGGGCATCAAGAAAAAGACACGAAGACAAGAGCGAAAATATCCCGTGAGGAAATCTTTATAGTCGAGTGTCTTTGTCTTGCTTTAGCAAAGTTTGTGAGTTTTTAGACCAGATCTAAGAGTGAGGAGCTTTTAGAGATAGTCGAAGCAATTCTTGTGTGCTTTGCTTAGTTCGATTAATTTGAGAGTGAGGAGCTTGAAAATTGAGAGAACGACTTTTGCTAAAACCTTAACGGGTTATTTTGCCTACGGCTCGGAAGATCATATTAATATATTATCTTCTTAAAATTACATCAACTTGTGTTCTTTATTTATCCGTTGCGTTATATTCTCTGTCAGGTAGATTTGTGCTAACGTTAACTGTTGTTAAACGGATGTTAAGATAACATCGAGAGTCCAACATCAGCTTAACATTGGAAGAGCTGATCAGTGTTAGACTAACACCGTAGAGTTAACATTGTGCGACAAGTATCAAGTCCCGATCCAACAATTTCAATTGGTATCAGAGTCAAGCACCGACTTCACTGGTGTTTGGATTTGATATTAAAGGATGGACAACCGGAATCCGAACAACAACAAATTGCTTGTCTTGGATGGATCCAACTATTCTTACTAGAAGGTTAGAATTCGTGCACTCATTAAATCATTCGGTTGGCGAGCTTGGAAGACGGTGATCGAAGGGTATGCAGTCCCTATGTGTGCTCCAGATGAAGATCTTTCATTATTAGCCTCAAATTCTCAAAATAACGATGGTGAGGATTTCAATTATAGATCACGTATTGTGGCCGAAGAACAATTAGATGAGATTCATACAGTTGCGCTACTCGCTCATACTTACTGGACAAAAGAAGACTCCCAGAACTGCCACAGATCTCAATGTTACTCTAACATCCAGGATCCAACACCAGAACATGAGTTTTTCTTTAGAAATTGGAATAAATATAATTCTTGTATTAATTCTGATTCCTTGTCTATTATTGATGAATCTAACTTTGATTACTTTTATGGCACTGTAGATCCAGATGAAGATCATGACGCTGTTCCTAAGCCAAAATCAGAGTGGACTCAAACTGAGCTAATTAACGATTTCTTCAATGAAAAAGCCCTAAATACCATATTTAGTTTGGTTGATTTTCACATGTTTAAGTTAATTAAAAATTGTTCAACTGCAAAGCATGCTTGGGATATCCTTACAAAATCATTGTGAAGGTGATGTATGTAGTAAAAAGACTAAGTTATGCATGTTTTTGAGAAAATTTGATAATTTAACAATGGGGGAAGACGAAAGTATTACTGCTTATTTTGTGAAACTCATGGATCTTGCTAATGAAATTCAAGACTTAGGTGAGTCCCTGTCTACTAAGCAATTGGCGTACAAAGCTGTGAGAACTCCTTCTAAGAAATTTGAGGTGATTGCTATGCAAGAAGCTAGGAATATGGACACGTTAGACTTTTATACTCTACTTTGCACTATGAAAGACTTTGAGATAAATCTTGAAAAAGTAGATGATAAAGAAGAAATTCAAGCTTATAATGAAACTGTGTTTGAAAAGTTAAATAAGCTTAGTCTAATTGATAAAAATATTCTTGCTGATTTAAAGAAAGATTTATCTCAAGAGATGACCAAATATTCTTGTAAACCTACTCCTCATGATGATACACATCTAAAAAAGATTCAATGTTATGAATGTAAAGGTTGGGGCCACTTTGCTTATGAATGTGGTAACAACCTTAGAACAAAAGGGAATTCTAACTTGGTTTGTGTAGATGATAATGATGAGACAGGTTTTGAAGAATATGGTGATGGATAGGTGCCAACGATTGAAGAAACTCAAACAACAGTGTGTGCAAAGGGGGACATACCTGCTGATGTCAAGGCTTGGTGTTCTGCCAACATCCAGGCAGTTCGATGTTGTTAACATCCAGAAGACAACACCAGTCCGGGAGATTTTTCTTGACAATTGGGATGAAATTTGTTTAGAAAACTCTGAATGTTTGATTTCTGATTATGATGAGTTTGATGATGATTCTGACTTTGAGTATTTGCATGATTCTATAGGTTTGGAAGATGATAGTGTCCTTGAAGGTAAATTGATTCAAGAAGAGTTTCTTGATGAACTGAAGATCATCTACCAAGACCTGCTCAAGAAGAAGGACAAGTTGAGTAGAATTGAGAAGGCTATGGAAGATAATGAAAGCTTGAAGGCTACAATCGCTCAACTTGAGGTTAGTTTGGACAGAAAAGATGATGAAATAGAAAAGGTAACTTCTAAGCTAGAAATTGCTGAACATACCATTGCCAAGAGGAAAACATGTACTTATAAACTTGATCAAGTTTTATGTTTAGGCAATGATGGTAATTCTGGTTTAGGATATCAAAGTCAAGTTACTCACTCAACTACTTCTGTTAAATCCACTATTCCTGTTTTTGAAAAGGCAAAGGTACTTTCTAGAGAATATAAGAAAATGGCTTATATTTGTCAATATTGTTTTCAATTTGGACATCTTAAACCATATTGCTATAAATACAGAAAGTCTCTTAAAAAGAAAATAGTTGAAAGGAATAGGGATTTATGCAATGCTGATGCTGGTGTTAAGCCAATACTGGAATTTGAACATTCCAATGTTAATACTAGTTATTCCAGTGTTACCTTAACATTCGGTTCCAACATTGCTGAACAGAATAGTGGGATGAGAAACATTAGACTTTGGGTGCCTGGAACTTATATTGTGTGCAATATTATCTTTCCTACTATGCATACTAACTTTGCAGGTAAGTGGTACTCTGATAGTGGATGTTTGAGGCATATGGCTGGATACAAATCTGATTTGATACGGTTATACACGATGTTAAGACAACACTGGATAACCAATGTTACCTTAACATTGAGAACAGATTGTATTGCCTTAACACTGCTTAAGACACATGATTGGAAAGAAAGCAAATCCAATTTGAAGAAGTGTGCACCACCAACCACGGGAACTTTCACCTATGAAGATGGAAGTAAAGGAAGAATCATTGGCAAAGAAGTGTTGAATGTTGATGGATCCCCACCCTTGAAGGATGAGATGTTGTTGGATGGATTCTATGAAAACCATATAAGCATCAGTCAATTGTGTGATGATGACTTATTGGTAAAGTATGTTAAAGATTCTTGTGATGTATCTGATTGTGCAAATGTGTGTGCTTTGACAGGTAAGAGGTTTGAAGACAACTACTTGGTGCGGCATCAAGTGGCTTGCTTTCAAACAAAGGTGGACTATTCGGTTGCCAAGAACAAGAGACTTGGACACATGCACAACAAGAATCTGAGCAAAGTGTTGAAACTTGAAACCATGAGAGGCATTCCCAATCTCATGAGTTCTGGTAAGATGGTATGTTATGATTGCTCTAAAGGTAAGGTGACCAAAGCTTCTCATAATCCAATCCAAGTGGATGAACAGGTTACTAGTACCTCTAATTGTTTTCATCTACTTCATATGGATTAGCTCTTATTGAAGTAAATAGAGTTGGGGGTAAACAATATGATTGTGTGATTATGAATGATTTTTCTGGATATACTTTGATTAAATCTTTCAAAGAAAAATCATAAGCTCTTAATACCTTTAGAACATTGCATGCTAGTATTGATAACTTACATGATGCTTCTTTTGGTAATATTTGGTCAAATCATGATAGAGAATTTGAAAATAGGTCATTCTATGGCTTATGTGTGCTTAATGAAAATATTTATAAATTCTCTATTCCCATTACTTCTTATGTGATGATGAAAAAGAAGAAACGTGATCTTGCTCATTTTCATGAATTTGGATATGTTTGCTATACTTTAAATGACAAAGATTTTGTGAGCAAATATGATCCAAAAAGTGAAGAACATATCTTTGATGGCTGTTCTTTGAACAACACTGTTAGTAGAATGTTTGATCCAAGATTAATTATTGCTCAAGAATCGGTTATTGTGGTTATTGATGATTTGCTGAGTGTTGCAGGTGAGTTAGATGTTGTTGTGCCAAGTCTACTGGATTCTGATGTTACTCTAACATTGACTTCAGACAATGTTATTCCAACATCACCTGCAGATCCAGAACCTGAACTGGAACATGAACCAGAAGCTGATGTTATGCCAACATCGATCAGTCCTGATGATGACACAACATTCGAGCAGTCAAACTTACATGAAAAGGTCCAAGTTCAAGATGTTTGGAGGGATACAACTGATAGGATTCAGAGTAATCATCCTACATCTCAGGTTATGGTTCAAATCATTAATGACATCAAAACACACAACAAGAAAAGGGTAAATTGTAGAGATATGATAATGTTGAGTGTTTGTATGTCTGCCACATATTCTGATAATTGTTTAGATCAAAGATTTGCTGATGAAATTGTCTTTGTTTATACTAACAAGTCTACTCTAGACAAGTTTGTTGAGGCTTTGACAGGTACATTAGTGATGAGCGTGATGGGTGAACTGGATTTCTTTTTGGGTTTGAAAGTGAAGCAAAAGGAGGATGGGATGAGCATGATTGGGTTGGATGAGTCAAAATTGAGCAAGACTCCAATGTCTTCTACTTTGGTAATTCAAAAAGGAGACACAAGCTTGCTATATCTATCTGTCACTAGCCCATTTATTATGAACTCGGTTTGTGTTTGTGTTTGTGCCAGGTATTACGCTGAACCTAAAGCTTTTCACTTAATTGTTGTGAAGCGAACACTGAATTATATATCTGGTACTGTAGACTTAGGCATTTGGTATACACATGATGCAAATACAAACCTTGCCGGTTTTGATTCTGACTGGGCTGGAGATTTAGCTGATAGAAAATCTACATGTGGGGGTTGTTTTTATTTGGGAAATAATCCTTTTTCATGTTATAGCAAGAAACATAATTGTGTGTCATTATCAACTGTTGAATTTATAGCTCGCAGCTGTGTTACCCGTTTTATATGGCTTAAACACATGTTGCATGATTATGGGATAAAAAGTGACACATTGTTGTTGTTTAGTGATAACCTTAGTGCCATTAACATATCAAGAAATGTGGTGCATCATTCTAGAACAAAGCATACATTTTCTATGCATTATTTCTTGAGAAAACTCGTAGATGACAAGGTTATAAACATTGATCACTTAGAGACCAACAATCATTTAGTTGATTTGTTTAAAATGTCATTAGATAGCGAGAGGTTCTTCAATTTGAGGAAGTCTCTCGGCTTGAATGTTCTGTGATTCAGTGTTGCATTCCGGTGTTGCCATAACACCAATGGCTAACACCGTAGTCTGTTTGTGGTGTGTAGGATTGCATTAGATTTTTCTATTTGATTTATATTTTGTTCTTGAATGTTTGTTATTATTGGTTTGTGTGGTTGACCAGGATTGTTAGCTAAGTTTACTGGTGGACAGGTTCATATCAAAAGTTTTGTAAAGTAAAAACTCTGTTGTTGGTCTGAGAATGTTAACCTAACTTCAGGAGAAGCTGGGATGCACAGAGTTCACTACTTTGGTGTTATTCAGTTGTGACTTATCCATGTTAGGTTGGATAAAACATGAAGAGAAGCTGGGGTACATGATGTTGAGAGCTTCAGTGTTATTCAGTTGTGCTTATGTTCATGTTTTTCTCTCTTTTTAGCCAAGGAAATGCATGATAGTGATCCTTTCTACTGGGATGTTTGGAGTTTCGACTGCCTTACATTCAGTAGCACTGATCACTTGGTGTTTCTCTTGTAAACAGGTTGGTCAACAAGTATGCATAAGGAGTTGGGGTGATGAAGTATATGATAAGTGTATTGTCTTCATTCAATTCCTTTGTACTTGCCTAATCTGTAGCTGATAATAAAGTTGTTGGGGTGTGTGGAGTCTTGTGCTGCCCACATTCAGTGATGATATTATCTTATTTAACATTCTTCAGTTTTAGTTCAAATAAAGTTTATGATAATTGATAAAGATTTGAATTGATATGATCTGTTCCTATTCTATAAAGTTGATACTCCATGGTTACCATCTACTAATGTTAACTTAGCATTCTGCATTCTGCATTTCATTTAGGCCTGCATTCATTCATTCTTTCTTGATGTGTCTGTGTCGGTTTGAGCTTAAGGGGGAGAAATAGTTATGTTCTCATGTGAAGACATATATTTTAGGTGATTCAGCTGCAGTGACACACTAAGTTGTCTCTAGTTATGATTTGGAAATAGATTAACTCATTTAATTTACTCCATACCCAAAATGTTGGATTTTCTGTTAACTAACTCTCCTTTCCATGTACAGGTCTGATATATCTGTGGTACTAATCTGCTAATATGTCTTAAGTTTCAGATATATGTTTACAGATCTAGCTCATTCTTTTAATTAAAAATATCTTGAGGGTAAGCTCAATACCTCCACATTCACAAGAACCAATGTTGATTCAGAACAAGTGTCAATGTTATGCCAACATCAGTCTGTAAGCATGTTGTCTCAACATCCAAAGTTTAACATTATGACTCATAAGTTTTTTTAGTAAACTGCTCTGGTCATGTGTGAAGTAACTCGGTGTCATTTGTTGTCTCAACAGGCGGTAATTATGCATGATTTATTTTAAGAAACCGCCCATTACTTCTTTTCACTTGTGATTCTAAATCTCTAATCTCTTTGTGCCCAATTCTCTGAAATACTATGAATTTTCACTTGCAATTGTTTTTGAAATCCTTGGCATGCATCTTTGATCTTGATTGTGGCCCGTGGTATGGTGAATTAAGGATATAACCCCACCCCTACTCCTGTAGTTCTTTCTCGTAGGTACAACACTCGTTCCGGACATTGTTGCTGAGATAAAACAAGTTAGAACTGAGGAACAAGGTGTTGTTTTTGTTGGTACTTCAAACACAGTTGAGGAGACAGTGTTTGAGGAACATTTTGCAGAGAAAGCTGATTTGATTGAGGGGGAGAACATGTTAGTTGCTGGAGAGACTAATGTGGATGATAATTGTGGTTTTATTGCTGGTTTTTGTAAACTTTTGTGCAGGTACATTCTGGTTCAATGTTAAGACAACAACGATAAACGTCAATGTTAGAACAACTTTCTGGATTCAATGTTAAGTTAACATTGTGAAAGTCTGATGTTATGACAACATTGATAAATGTCAATGTTATGCCAACATTGAGTTTGATAGCTTGCATTAAGGGGGAGCAGTGTTATACCGCTGGTACTTGTAAAGAAAAAGAGATGTTGATGCTGCTAGGTGATTGCAAGGTGATAAGGAGAATGAGAAAGAGAAGGAGGATAGAGAGGTAGAGAATGAAGATGAAGTGGTGAAGAAGAAAAAGATGGTTCTGAGGAAAATGATTAGGAAACTGAGAATGGTGATGATGAAACCGTTGAGATCAAGAGGATAAGGAAGAAGGTTCTGAAAAGTCTGATGATATTGAGTCTGAGCTAGTTGTTATGACAACTTCGCTGGAGAACAATGTTGACTCAACATCAGAGGTAACACTTGAGGTAATATCTACAATTGAAGCTAACTTTAATTTCCTGTTGGGAGATAAGACTGTGGCTATGGAGGATTTTAAGAAACAGTGAATGGTAAAGTTCTCATAGAGAGAAATGGAAATAGCTGCTAAAGAAAGAGCTATAGAACTTTATCTTATGAAGTGATTCGTCAAGATTTTGCTTTCCTCACAAAAAGGGGGAGAAGTAAGCCATTTGATCTTCATGTTTATTCTACTGGTTCTGCAATTCTTATATAGCTAATGTTTTCTTAGTTATGCTTATAATTGTGATGTTTAACTCATTGTTTATTCTTATCAGTGTCTTAATGCTACTTGGTCAATAATGTCATATTAAGGGGGAGTAGCTTAAGATATTAATGATGTTGTGTTGCTGGAGCACTGTGCATAATATGAATTGTGAACCTGTTTGGTTTTGTGAAAAAGGCAAAAAGGGGGAGATTGAAAGTGCAAGTATTTTGTCAATGTTAGATAAACAGTGTATTTGCAATGTTAGGATAACATTGAACACATAATAACATTGAACTCAGAAAAACTGCACATTCGGGATTTATTGCTATAATTGTGTTTTGCCTTTATTCACTTACTAACTTAGTTCCACGAGTTGTAGTTGGTATTTGTATGTGCTCCAGGTCAAGAGACTTCAAGGAAGGATCTATTTCCTTAAAGAGAAGTTGTCATTCAAAGAGAAGTTTCCAAAGAATTAACCCGGGTATCTCGTGAATGTGAAATACTAAGCCTAATGCAAGTCGAAGTTTTACAACCTCTACTCCCGCACACCTTATTCTGACAAAACGAGTGGGATGATAAAACTTTTTAATTTTTAGGCATTCACTGTAGGTCTTGCGTAGCCCGTAAACTTAGGGAAGCCGGGGGATACCCATTACGCAAAATTTGAAAGTACGAAAATGAATTCTGATGAGGTGTATAGTGAGGTGTGATGTAATAGAGTATATTTCAGCACATAATTCTTACATCTAAATCCCACTATGTCGCAAGTGCACGAATCAAGTAATAATAAAATGGTAAGTATAGTTACGAACCAAGTATTGTATCCCAAGGGAGTGATGGTAGTAAGTATGAATCAGTTAAATGTAAAACAATAATTACTGCCCCTATCTTTTCTCTTGTGTTTGCAGAATGCAATGAATGCTTTTTATGCTAAGAATGCTTAATCTAGAATGTAATAGAATTAATCTAATAATGCAAGAATGATCAAATATCTCTTTGGATTTTTGATTTTGAATGCAAGAACACAATTAAACTACTTAATCTAATGAAAGCAATTAAACCAAGAAAAATAGGAAGATGAGAGTGGTTAACTAAGCTAAACTAAACTTAACTAAAGAACATGATTTAATGATTGCTTGGTTTTAGGTGTGAACAATATTTGGAAAGATTGTTTAGAGGTTGGCTTTCACAATGACTTAACTTAATAGTTCATAGACAAACCACATATATCTACTTACAATATTTGATAGTTATTTGATGTTTCTATGTCTAATGGATCTGTGACATATGACAGGAGCTATCCCAACCACATCCATACGAGTCTCTAATAACCGACCGTGTTAACGGAATCAGCTCAGTTGTTTTGGAAGAGATATCAAATCTGCAATCCAATTAACTCCTCCGGATCGTGTTAACAAAACGTACTTAGTCAAGATTGATCTAGTGTGGTCTAAAGGTTGTGCATCAGTTAATATATATATATATATATATATATATATATATATATATATCCTTAGCATTCTACACTCCGGGCGGCAGTACTTGGGTGCTTTCGTTTTATCCCAGCGAGAGTAAGGTTAGTCACACGGCATAAGTAAATATTCAATCTAGATATTCAAGGTCATCAAACACACATCAAGTAAAGAAAATAAATATATTCATAATATCAGAGTTATTCCCCTACTCTAAACAACGAATATGTTAGCTCATCATAGTCATGAGTTCAACAATCAACAAAGAATTAAGTATCATAGACAATGTAAAAAGGTAAAGAAAAGCTTATTGCATCTGGTGGAATGTTGTTGCTTGACCCTCGTCGTACTCCATTTTGCTATCTCCTTCTCCAGTAATTATCTTCTCTCAAACAATGACTCGACTAAACTAAAACAAACTTTGATTGTGTTTTCTTTATGGTGACAACTCTCAGGGTTTCTCTGTCGAAAAGTGGTTTTGAGAGTTATGAGCGTGGTGCCCTAACTGCTGAACATAGCCTCCTATTTATAGTTTTTCTCTGCTTTGGGCTGCATTTTAGGTTTTCAGACTTGTGGCCCAATTATTTTTTGATCGTGCGACCTCCGCGCGATGTGATGCTGATCGTACACCACCGCGCAATGTTGTGGTGATCGCACTACTTTTTAATTTCCTCCTTGTGGTCTCCTGTGTCTTCTCTTCAATCGCGCTATGTTTGGAATTTCGCCTTCTTGTAGTGTCGTAGCGCTCTCGTAACGCCTAAACATCCAAAAATAGTATCTTGATCATTTGTTGTCCAAAACATCTATTTTTGGCCTCGTTTAGCCTCGTTTTGTCTTGACTCCATAAATACCTAGTAAAACATAAAACAATACTAAAACAAGTAAATACATTATCATAAGTATTCAAATGAGAATAAGTAAACATATACTTAAATCACGCTAATGAGACACTTATCGACTTCTGAATTGGGGGACTATATGATATGGAATATATTGGGCCTCGACCCAAACCAGCTAGAAATTCTAAAGTATATCAAGCATCTAGGCTCCATATGGGATCACATTGAGGATTCATACTCGACATACCCTTGAATTAGCTTGGGAAACCCGTGGATGGTCTCGCATCCCGAGGGCTATAAATACCCCCATTTCGGATACCGAGAGAGGTTAATGAATAGCACTCTCACCTACCCGGCATATATTGAGCATCCATCCCCGACATGCGTCGGTCTCGACATCTTCTACCTTCGATGTGTGCTACATTCAACATCTCCAAGACTCAACGTCTGCTACATTCGACGCCTCCTAGACTCGAAGTCCTCTACATTCGACGTCTCCCAGATTCGACGTCTTCTACCTTCGACATCTTGTAGGCTCACTCAACCATATCAATATCTAGCTTAGGGTTTACTATTATCGAGGCATATCCTAGTCAATTGTGTAGGTGTTTCGGACAAAGTTACTCTAGACACTTGTATTAGTTATAGATTAACATAGTTTTGTATAAGTTATCTCGTATTCCTCTAATTTGACATCTCGTGTGTCCTGGGCGAATTTATACTGAGTTAGGTAACTTCGACAAATTTAAGCGGGGAAGACAAATTGTTCGGTCATAAAAGAAAAATGTCATATTTCTAGAAACTAGTTAGATCAATGTAAAGCGCAGCGAAATGTGTTTTTCGCTCGTGCGGCACACAAGTTTCTTGGTGACTTGTGTTACGCCTTACCGTCGAAGTTGTACACATGACCCATCTATATGAACTCTCCGTAATGCTCACACAATTGAACTCCAGAAAGCAACACTGGCCCTAAAGGCACTTGCAATCCATTGTTCAATTGTTCCATGCTTGTTAGTGCAAGTCCGTCTATCTTAGGTTCCTTTAAGTCCCCACGCTCAATGGCCTTGAAACTCTCTTAGCTTTGTTCCTAGGTTGAGGGTCACCTGATGCCTAAAATTGAATCATCGTGCTAGACGTTTGTTCCAATACTCGAAGTCACCCGTAGTTCCTCGTAATGGTCACGAGTGTCTTGTTCGAGACTAAGACCGCATTGTGATCCTAAGCTCACTTAGTATTCCATCATGTGCATTGTCGCTCTACGAATGCACTTCATAACTTTCAAACCAAATTTAAACACTTGGTCTTAGCTACGATTAGATCAAAACACTCTTGGAATGCTTGCCTCGATGATCTTATTGACTAAGCGGCGTTCTTGAATCTTATAAGCATATCGTAGAATAATGCCCATGTTATTTGTAGCCCCTATAGACAACATGTGCCGAATGCAGGCCCATGGACCCCACACCACCTGACCAGTTCCTATCTAGTCCATAGACTATGACTTGCGTTCACGATGCCCATAGCCGGCTCATGGTGCCTAGACGACTCTAAGAGATACACACTTAGGACTTTGTATTGCTACTCAACACGGGGAGACTGGTTGCTTGCTCACCACACTATCGCCCATCTTCGTCCATACTTCGATTGCTTTCAAACTGGATGTACATCCTCTTCATATGTCGTAAGACCTTCCTACCAAGATCATCTCATTCGCACGATAAGAAGTCTTTCTACCGCGAACATCTAATCGTATTATGCGCATGGCCACAGACCTTCCCACCATCTTTCAAACTATTCATGCTAATCTCTTCATACCTTAAGTATAAACATATTCGCACGAGAAGAAGTCCGTCTGACCAATACCTTATTGCAAGGCCAGCAACAAGGTATCCCATGCCGGGCCATTCTTTATGTCAAACTTGAGGCATATGAAGATAATTGTTAAGAGCGAGTTATACTCGTACTGGAGAAAACCGTAGAGAAGTAACCGCACGCAATTCAATCAAATCAAGTTAGCCACAGTTTTGACTTTCCTCACCACATCGTCACACTCCAACCACCGCCGCCACAGAAATGCCAGTCTTCAAAACTCCGTTCAACGGCTACTCCGTCAAATTCAGCCCGTTCTACGAGAACCAAATCGCCGTCGCCACCGCTCAAAACTTCGGAATCCTCGGAAACGGCCGCGTCCACGTCCTCCAGCTCGTCGGCCCCACCGTCACCGAGCGTGCCTCCTTCGACACCGCCGACGGCGTCTACGACCTCTGCTGGTCGGAATCGCACGATTCTCTCATCGTCGCCGCCATCGCCGACGGCTCGCTTAAGATCTACGATCTCTCTCTACCGCCGCAGTCAAACCCTATCCGATCGCTGCACGAGCACGCGCGTGAGTGCCACGGCGTGGATTTCAATACGGTGAGGAAGGACTCGTTTCTGAGCGCCTCGTGGGATGATACGGTGAAGCTGTGGACTGTTGACAGGCCGGCGAGTGTACGGACCTTTAAGGAGCACGCTTATTGCGTCTACTCCGCCGCCTGGAATCCCAGGCATGCTGACGTATTTGCTTCCGCTTCGGGTGATTGTACCGCTCGCATTTGGGATGTGCGCGAACCAGGTTTGGAATTGGATTATATATATTATTACGCTTTCATTAATTAACTACACAAGCTTAGTTTGCTTTGCCAAGTAAGTTGAACTTGTAGTTAAACATTGAGGCCCTAATAGATATGCACATTACTCGGCGATTCAGTATTGTACTCTTCGTTGCTTAGCAATGCGTTTATGGAAGTATATCGTCTGTTCGGTGGGGGTGAGGGAGTTTGTTGCCCTTATGAAGAAGAAGATACTCATTACTTATGATATACATACCAAACATGCTTAAGTTCTCAGGATTGAATGAAACATAGAAACATTCTGAAATGTACTTCTGATCATACAACGATTACTACCTTTTTACGTGTTGATGATTTCTACTAAACTTCTTCTTCAGGATCTACCATGATTCTTCCAGCGCATGAATTTGAAATCCTATCATGTGATTGGAACAAGTATGACGATTGCATCATTGCGACAGCATCAGTTGATAAATCGATCAAAGTTTGGGACGTGAGGAATTATAGAGTGCCCGTGGCTGTGCTTAATGGCCATGGATATGCGGTCAGGAAGGTGAAGTTCTCTCCTCACAGACTGAGTGTCATTGCATCTTGTTCGTATGATATGACAGTCTGTCTATGGGATTATATGGTCGAGGATTCGCTTATTGGGAGATATGATCACCACACAGAATTTGCGGTCGGCGTGGATATGAGTGTGCTGGTTGATGGGCTTTTGGCCAGCACCGGATGGGATGAGCTTGTTTATGTTTGGCAGCACGGAACAGATCCAAGGGCACCTTGACCTTTTAGGAAGTGTAATTTTTGTTCTTAATTAAATTATGTTGTGTAAAGAAAGAAATAACACGCTCATGGTCCTTATGGGTGCAGTGAAATTAAGACATGAAACTTTGTATCTCATTCAACCTCAAATTTTGAATAACACAAAACCCAAGAGGGTCTTAAACTGTTTTTTTGAAATATCAGAACGTTTACTGCAAAGTCAAGATCTTAGTTTCTTTAGACTCGGGTGGAACAATGGAATAATGTGTTTCCTTTTGCAATTTGCTTGAATTTATGTTTGCTGTGATGAGATGTAGCCTTGTCGGAGGATATACTGTGTACTCATGTAACAACGAACTTGTGTAAAAAGGTTCTCAAGTTTGAGGAAGACTACTAATAAACTGATGAATGAATGGTTTAAAATTTATTGGTCTTGTACAGGTTATTTCTACAGCGGTATTTTATGTGATCAATGGTCAATATGTACTCAAAGTTGATGCATCATTCAGAATACAAGCAAGGAGCAAAATCTCTTTCAATTGAAGAGGAAGGGTGATTAATTTCAATAATGCTAAGTATCAACCCAATGAGCATTCACAATCTTGTAGGCGCGCAAGAACCTCCTGACAGCTAGGTCGTTCATCTGGTTCTGCCCAACAATCTGACAAAAAGAACATCGAAATGTAAACTTTGGAACCGAATACCCAATAAAGGGTTACAACAATCGGAGATTATTATTATAAGACATTTGAACGATTACATGATTTTTTGTAACGTGATCTATCTCCTACTTCTAATAGATTATATTCTGTATGGCTATTCTCTATATAGCCAAGAAAGGATTAGCTATGAGTTATAATGATCAGAGATTATATGGCATTTGGATACAGATAGTTTGGTAGTATGATTTATATCCTACTACTGCAATCTCACAATGCATTAGAGGTGAATTATATAACTTATGTAGTACCGGGTCAACCGCATTGAATCCAGTTTACCCGGTACTACAATATGCATGCTTACCAAATGACAGATGACGTCTCTTAAATTACATATCCCTATAGGGGTTTATTATGTTCTACTAAATGCCCCGTAGTGTATAAAGTTTTATCTGCTTTAAACAAACCTGCTATTAATGTGGCTAAAGGACCTTCAGGAATTTCTAGCCTCTGACCATCATTACCAACAGCATACACCACCTATTTACAAAACATATAATATCAAAATCAGTTCCTTTAGTTATCATTCACCTTTCCTGTACATTCTTGATGATGTCTAATTTGACACAGATGGTACGAAACTTACTTGCGCTGCTGGTATTCCTTCCCATGGTCTGTTGAGTGTGCAGAGTTCCCATATTATAACGCCAAGGCTAAAAATATCACACTTTTCTGTGAATGGCTCATTGCGAATGAGTTCAGGTGCCATCCACTCTGGTGTCCCGGCTGAGGAAGAACCCTTCATGTTTGCGGTGGTCAGAAACCGTGAGAGTCCAAAATCACATATCTTGACCGTCCAATGCCTATTCACGAGGCAATTCGCACTTTTCAGATCCCGATGTGCAATTTTCATCCGATGTATACACATTAAGCCCCTAACAAGAAATTAGATAATAAATAGAGTACTAAACCAAACAAGTGACATCAACACACAAAGATTAACGTTTTTATATGAAATGAAAGGACAACAAAAACGCACCTGCATATATCACAGAGCATTTTTAGTCTCCTTTGCCAACTAAGTTTCTTTTTCAGTCCACTTGCATGGATAAGATAATAAAGTGATCCCATCTCCATATACTCAGTGACCAGGGATAAACGAGGTGGCTTTGTACAGGCACCAAGGAATAATATAACTGCAACAGAGAAGGTTACGAATAACATCATTTTCAGAAGAGTGAATATACCAAAGAATAGTTAATTTTGCACAGTTTAGGCAGGAAAATTACCATTTGGGTGGCGAATACGGCTGCAGGAATGAGAAGAAATACTTAGGTAATCAAAAAAGAAACTTTACCCTCAGGTAGTAAGACAAACTGATTACAACAGAGGTCCAATGTTACTTACCACAAGATAGATATTTCATTGCAGAAGTCTTCAATATTCTCTAAAGTTGGATCTTGTTCCAGAAACACTTTGATTCCTACCTCTAATCCATTCCAAGTGCCACGAAAAACTTCTCCAAAGAATCCTAATCCAAACAAGAAAAAGAAAATGGAGTCAAACAATTATGGAGAGGTAAGTAGAAACAAACACAATAAACTTAATGTCACACAGCACTATTCCGATTGTTAGTTTGGCTAACACATATCTCTCAGAAGAAACGGATGAATACATGAAAGTTAACCAAAACTATAGCAATAAAAGAAAAGAGCACTATAGAGTTGGTGCCATTAACAAATATGCAAGCTATACAGGGCTAATACTGGTTCCATATTATAAGAAAGGCTTCTGCCTGTAGTCAAAACTGTTAAGTACAAATCTTTCCTATGTAGTTTTGGGTAGCTCCGTAACAACTTATCACTGTCCAACTTTGCAGTCTTTCCAGCTCCAAGAAACAAGAAGTACATGCACCCAGACTACGAGGAATATAATATTATACACAAATATATAAAAATATACAATATCTTAAGAATCTTTAGTAAATGCAAGGCCAGCCCCAAGGAAGCTACCAAAAAGATCAAAGCCACATCACATCAAGAATATGATAAAACCAAACGCAGAGTGTGCCCGCCCGAGAATAGAAAAATAGATCACATACACACAAGCTATAGACCTGCGCATAAACAAGCATAGCACACATGTGCACGGAAAATAGCATACATAACCGGAGATGAGAGTTAGCTGCTATGAGCTATGCTGTTAGCCAGCTAAGAGCTAGGAGATAACGCTACCGATCATTCCAGACTTTAGGAAGGAATGGAGTAAGAATCTACCAAATTCAATCTCACCAATACAAAACACGAGTTTAAGACACCTCACGATAGATTGTACATAAAAGACCACAAAAAAACGATTGAGAGTCATACCAGAATACCTTTCTGGAGAAATGAAAACAAACTCAAGGACATGTTTTCATAGAATGACAGACAGAAGGAGACAAATAGAATACATGAAGGGGACGAGGGAGTTCACATATAATACAATTTGCAATATGATGGAGAAAGATTTCTTAATCCTGCATATGAAACCTGGTGCTGTAATCGAAACAATTGTGTGCACAAGTAAATGCAGGTCACTTGAAATGGAAAGTTAACGTAACAATAATTGAAGAATAGCTATATGTTACACAATCAATATCCTACAGAAAAACATAAGATTTTTCCCTCTTATGGATGTACAGTAGCAAATCTCCAATCTATTTTGTAATTACCTTACATGTGAATCCCGTTCACCCCATTTAGTAAATACTTCAAGCAAATGGGGTAGGTTCAACACAATTATGGCTAGTCTGGCATTATTTGATTCACAGGAAACCATATACATATTATCCTATTAAAGAAAGTCAGTGTCATGGATTCAATCTAAATTTTCTTATAGCAATTCATTTACAAATGTCAGTTCCCACTCTACTGCAATGTGAAGCATCTTTAATGAAATTCTTCAGCAATTTATGATTTATTAATTAACAAACCAATCGCAATAAAAAAGTTAACAAAAAAATCATAATTAATTTTATAGCTGATAGCCTGATACAGTTGCAAATGTTTGGATCGCACTCATCACTGACATTGTAAAACATCACCAAAGGGAAATTCTTGACTACTTTATGATTTCGCTAATAAAAAACAACTGGAAACATACCAATTCCTACGCGAGTTCCAATGGTAATCTCAGAAAAATCGATGTTCCATTCTTGAAAAGGCAACAATGGCGTGTTCAGGATCTTCGACGATTCAAGCACTTTATTGAATATTGACATCACATCAGGACTTGGAAAAACCTCTGCAGCCTCAGTCCTATGAGAAGCTTGATTTACAAAATATTGAGGAGATGATGGCAACGAGATTGCCCTGTGAGAACCGATCTGTTTTGGCGGAAAGTTATATGTCAAGGGTTTCTGAAAATATATTCCATCGTGGCCATCAGGACTGAGTATGGACACCTGGAAATTTAATATGACAAAAAACATCCAAGTGGTAAATGTAAGGTAAAACAACTAGAATGCCAGACACGTAAGTCTCACCCATGCAAAAAAAATAAAAAAAATTAGATTTTTATTGCAACACCAATGAGAAGGCACTGGCAGCTAACATTAGAGCAAAAATAATATAAAAGAAAGAAAAAGGACAACATGCAAAATAAATCTTTGCATTCCGAAAAAGGAAAACGTTAATTGCAACAGTTAAATCAAACACAAACTTTGTTTTTCTGGTTTAAACTGTAGCATTTGATGCAAACAACCTTTTTCTTCTTTTCATAAAAAGTTATTTTCAACACTAGAGTGTCTGGCTTTTTCACCGAACTTTACCCAGAGAGATGTCAAGCGCCTTGTTCCACACTTAATCTGTAGGGGAACCTTATCATTTTCAAAGGAATAGCATTACTTGAGCTAAATCAAGCTTAGATCGAGTGTTCTAATGACAGTGCCTACCTCAACAAGAAAGATGAAAACTTTGGTGGCTGCACACTTTCTATACTTAAATTTATCAGGACATCCATAGCAGCTCCGCTTTTTTTTTTGAAACGGTTTTCTCGAGACGAACGAAAAATCCCGGCTATATATAGCATTGGCAAGATTTTTACTTGTTAGAAAATGTTCTAAGTATTTGATATGTCACATAAAAAGTTGATTTCCTTATCACAAGAATAGATGCTAATTAGATACAACAACTAAGCTTGTAATCCCAATTCATTAGAGTAGGCAAAAGATGCTGATTGGTATATAAAGAGAAACACAGTTTTTACCAAGAAGCTGCTTTGATGTAATAGTCTAAAGCACCAGATTCGAAGAATTCACCAAATTGTTATAAAGAAGAAGAGAAGATCGAACGCTTACATGAAAACCAGAGCTGTCATCTCTCTCGCTTGTAGAACAACTAAGAGTCAAATCTATTTGTTCCTTTGGCGGATGGGTTTGCTTCAGGGTTTCATTCATTTTTCGAACAGCCCTGGATTTAAATTCGAAACCCAACAATAAAAGCATATTCAACTGAAAGACAGGTTCTGCTACCAAACAAATCTAAAAACCAAAGGATTTAGTGCAACCCAAATTTTATACATGACCTACACACATATATAGCTTGTAAACAGGTAATGTGACCTTCGCATCGAAGGATATGGAAGAGCTTGAAACTTACAAGCATAATAATTTCAGTAAGGCATTAAACGGGCAAAGAGGGAAGAGCACGATAGATGTGGTGCATGGAAGTAAAGAAAGGCCAAACCTGAAGAATTGCCTGAAGAATTGTAACAATACAGTGTAAACCAAATTCTATGCAAGAGAGAATTGGAAATTGACCATGTGCGACTTTCATCTGGAAAGTGATTTACATCTTTTAGATAAATCATTTCAAGTGAATCATCAGCATATATATTGACATTTGATTTCTTTAATGTTTTTATGGGTTAAAAATCATCTGTGTTCATCTTTGAAATTGATTTGAATTAAAATTCAAAACCAAAAATCAAAAGCATGATCACCTGAAAGACCGGTTCCATTATCAAACATATCTAAAAACCAAAGAGTTGGTGCACCCAAAATGTGTTACATGACCTACACATACATAAATAGCTTGTAAACAGGAAATGTAACCTGTGCACTGAAGGATATGGAAGACTTTGACAACTTACAAACATAATTATTTCAATAAAGCATTAAACAGGCAAAAAATGAACAGCGTGATAGATTTGGTGCATGGAAGGAAGAAAGGTCAGAATTGCAGAATATAACAGTACAGTGTCAACCAAGTTTATGACAGAGAGCATGGAATTTGACCATTTGTGACTGTCATCTGGAAAGTGATTTACATCTTTTATTTAAATCATTTCACATGAATCATCAACATATGTATTGACAATGAACTTCTTTAATCTTTTTAATGGGTCTGAAACCATTTGTGTTCATCTTTGAAATTGGTTTAGAGAGTGATGTAGATACTTTCCATAAACTATTGCAAGTGACTCATCAGCATATTTATTGTCAATGGACATTAATATATTTGCGGGTCTAAGAACATCGGTATTCATCTTTGAAGTGAGGAAAGGCATTTGCTGAAGTTAAACAGTGTACAAAATTTGATATATACAGTACCTCACTTTCTAAGATTCCTGACATAATTTCAATAAATCGATAACCATCCACATTGATCCTAAACGGTTTGCAATTACCAGTTGTCAATATTTCGGATTATTATCCAGTAGGTAAGATAAATAAACGGAAGCCTTCGCAACCTGGGTCTCATGATGTTACTAATTACATCAAACATCAAATAGATGACTTCGATTCTGAAGTTCGTTACCTACTAAAGCAAAAGACTTCCTTGTCTACTACAAATACAATAAAACTGAGAAGGGCCTTTTATTCCAATTAACTGAGGCGTGTTAGTAAAAATGTAAATGGCTTTGATCCAAGACACATGACTCCAATCTACTTATTCTGACTTAGTACATCGTCTTAATTATGTCCTTTAGCGATTATATTTCTGTATCACTTCAACGAAAGTTTTCATTAATCATACTTAGATTCTTATCTTTCTTCTTGCACCAAGGTTGAGAACTTCTACTCATCTTACAAGTCAATCTATAGATTCCTGTCTCGCATAGACAAATGTGGAGGATATATTTCCTAATGTAAAATTGTGCATTTCTCACCTTATCTCTTCTAGTTTGCAACATATAAGAAGAATCATAGGCATTTGTATGCTGAAGTTTGCAAGTATTTCTGATCATGCATGTTTTGCATCCTACACTCCTTCATGGATTTAGTTAAAAAAGGAGAATGAGTAAACAAAGATTGGAAGTATTATATTCTTCATTGGTTAGTTGCCTATATTAAGCAGGAGAGGAATTACGATAGATTTCTATAGAAGTATGGTACTTTTCTTTGCATATTGACTTTATTTGTTATGGAGAAATAATAAAATCGTAATTTTGAATTATTGTTAAGGAGGCAAAGTAAAGAAAGCTAATGCATCAACCAGTTTCATGCATTGCTTGACCAAAAGTTTGAAAGGAATGATGTAAAGAAAGACACTACCAATAGATATGGAATGACAAGAAAAAGAATCCAGGAACATGTGGCGTGAACTAAAAGCAGAAAAAGGAATTCGATCACAATAGCTTTTTAACATCTTACAAGTGTAAAAAAGTTGAAAATAAACCACCTTACAATATCATCACCAATCTCAGGAACCATGCTATTGCAGCGTCGTCTTCTCCTACGAGCCAGTAATGGAGATGCTCCGGCAGACCTATAGTTTTTGGAGTTAATAGCATGAGAGGTAACAACAATGTCAGAAAACACGTTTTTGACTCCTTCAAAGAACAACAAAACGAGAATGAAAAAGAATAAGAGCCCACGAAACAATGAGATATTGTCTTCAGACAATAGGACGCTGAGTATGGAACCAGAGTATGTTGCTTAAATTTCAGATATAACGTTTTGTGGTAAATATCTATACTCAACTATTTTAAAGGCAAAATAATATTTATTAATTTTTTCACTCTTTTCTAGTTACTTTGTATTTTCCTTTACAATGGTGCAAACAAGATTCTAAACAAATTCGCAAAGAAAGTTTTGGGTGAAAATTGACTGTGCTATCCGGTGATAGATGTCAAACACTGATATTTTGAAAGTCACGTTTGAGACACTGAACAACGTTCAACCAGAGCTTCTGCTATATTTTCAAAAAGTCCAATGGAAAGAGCAACGGCAAGAAATTTACAGGTAGCTAAGTCCTGGTATGCAATTCAAACTGGATGGATTAGATAGCGAGCAACTTTAGCAGGAAAGCCAATCCCCAAAAAGAACATAAACTTACAGAAAAGAAGGTACTTCAACCGATTAATAAAAATCAAAAAGCATATCTTGCAAACCTTGTCAAGACACTTCTTAACATATGTATAACTTTACTGATTACATAGAACATATGCACGCACTCGCAAATTAATTGATTAGAGCATTGCTCAAGAGGTATCCATATCATGACAGCTTTAGCAAATTAACTAGCAAGTCATAGAAGAAGCTGAAGATAGTTATAAAATATATGGCTATAACCTTGATGCATTGGTATCATTGTTGTACTCCCGGAAAGAATGCCTGCGACCACCAAGCAAAGATCTCCCATGTCCCCGAAAGAAGGGATGCTCTGGACTGCAAATATGAATAAGGAATGTTTAAAGATCAATGAAACTGATACAAGTATATGATATTGTACGAAAGAAAAGCCAGCTTGGAATTTATAATAAATGAACTCAATCATAAAGCGGAAACCTGAGCGAGACAAACACATGATCTAAGTGCAGTATAAACATTTAAAATTTACAATCATGGAGAAAAAGACAAAGACCGCCTGTTGCTGGTTTAAACAAAAACATGAACCAAAAAATACTCCATTAAATTATTTATTCTAAGATGATTTGGTATAAACCAGAAACAAATATATTTGGGAAACATCAGGATGCAAGATTAGACGGACACATTTCAACAAGTCATGCCTCAAGAGAAATACCAAACTGTGGGCCAGATTTATCTTTCTTTGCAACTTCAGTCGATTGGAAGAACCTACATATGTTATGGTGGTTTGATTCCATTCCTAGAGCATCCAAGAACCTCATGTTGCTTTTAGACTTTGGCTTATGTTGTTTTCTGAACAGGTTGCCTCAAAGTTACTTATGTTCCAAAGCCACAAAATAAGGGCTGTTACAAAGTTATAGCGCCTTGTCTCTATATTTCGTAAACATAAATCTACAAACTCCTAAAAGGGTTTCAACCGACCTTTTCAAGTAAAAGAACGTTAGGCAAGATATTCTCGACTTGATGTACAATTTAAAAACAGATTAAATAGCATGCAGGGCAATTTTACCAAGCCATAGAAAGCAAGCCAGCTACTGGGAAATGAAAAGGAGAGAGAACAATAAGTTACATATTTCCATATTTAGACAAGACATTCATCTTAAGCTGAAATTGATATCCACACTCTAACCAGATCACTTTCTGTATGAGTTCGAAAAGGGGCTGGTAACAGACCTTGAACTAGCGGTCCTTTCTTCAGCCATTACTTTCTTCCTGCTACGTCGCCAAAATGAATTTGCCACATTTGGTTCACTGTGGGATAATCTGCCAAAAACAATTCTTTGGCATTACAATTTAAGGAAAACTATTCTTCCAGGAAGCATCGTAAAACTCTATAAAAAATTAGAGCACTTTTCAAACCTATTTTCTTTTCAAATAGAAATTACAGTAAACAAATATTTCCTCTAATTTTTGCCTAATCATGAATTTGGGATAGCATGATTTTGCTAAAGCGAACAGCAATGTTTGTTAACCAAAAGTACTGCTATATTAAACTCGCAGCAGATAGTCCATTTCAAGAAACAGATTCAAGGCTCTTTCACCTCTATGTGACTGTATTCAGAATAAAACTACAGAGATATGAAAGCAAGCTTCTTACCCTTCAACTTCAAGTTTTCCCGAAAAACCACAAAGAGGACTGTTTGGTTCTATTGGTGAATCATAAGAATCATTTTCTGCAGAATCACTTTCACCGGCAGAGAGATGAGAGAGAAGGATTGCCTTATCTGAGCATGGTGTCAACTTTCCAGGATTACGCACAAGATCAACCAACAGTTCTATAGAATCCAAAGCAACTATGACGGACATGTGTTTATACGATTCAGTTCGTACCATGACGCCTTCTCTAGGTAAACCCTGATAAAAGGGGTAAAGAAAAGGGTAAAATAAACTTTGCAAATTTAACATTAACATCATAAATAAAAGACTGACTGATGAGCAACTATATAAGAAAATAGTGATATGAAAGAACTAACAACTAATGTATACAAAAAAATTCTTACCACCATAAGCCTACTTTCAAGGCCAACTGCATCAGCAAGAATTTTGAATAAGATCGCCCGGGAATGGCAAGAGCTATGCTTGATTTGACCCAGCATATGAATACCTTGATTATACAAAGCATTGGAGGCTTCTTCAATAGGGCCTCTCACCAGATTCGATTCTGATCTTTTAAAGAAATCATAGACCTGTAAATGGTGGCAAGTATCAAAAAACAGACTACATGTGATTTCAGCAGTATAGCCCTATGTGTGACAAGTCCAACATGCGTCAGTTTGTATGCTACCGTTAGATTACCACACATGTGGTGGAATCTTAATACACGAGATTGTGAGTGGTTAGCATAGCAAATATATACAACTTTACTTTACAATCATCGCACATGGCATCTTACGGTGCCATACAAATCCGTACTGAAAAGCACCTTTCCGGCAAAACGTGTACAAAGTCAGACTTGGTCTTCAGAGAATGACAGAGGGAGGGGACACGCGGGACCCCCTTTACGTGGGGAGCCCACAGCCCCTCACTTAAAGGGAGAGGTGGGTGAGGATTCGCAGAGAGTAAAGGAGGAACGGAGGGTAAAAAAATAGCGATCAATAAAAAATAACTTGGTGCTTTCAATTTATTAACAATAGTAATGTATGTTCATTCAAACATACGGACGCATAATTTTCTGATAATACATGAAAGAGTTTTAAGACTAAACTTGGTCAGAATCACCTAATGCGAACATAAACAAGCCATTTACCTAGAAACTAGAGAGATAACTAGGAAACAGAATTTCAAAGACCAAGCTAGCTCACCCCTTATTAACTAGAAAACATGAGAAAAGAGACCTTCAAGATAGGTAAGAAAACTATGTGCACCATATTTCACATAGACTACAACTAAAGAAGTATAGGAAGTACTCACCAATCCAGCTATCTTCTTGACCACAGTAGCAGGACTTGAATTCAGTCCCTTCATCAAAGTAACAGCAAGCTGCTTCAACATGAAAAGCTTCTTATCTTTCCGTGTATCGACAAGAATAACGTTCGGGCGTAGCCCCTCAGCATCCAATGTATGAAGCTCGTCTAAAGAAGGAAGATCGTCAAAAAGCTCCTTCAGTCTTCTTTCCTATAAAAGAAAAAGCAACATACAGTACCATGATAGTGCAATCAAAAATGTGATTTACAAGATTAAATTAATAGAATATCACAAAAGATAATACCGGATTTAAAGAGAACTATATGCTTGTTTAGGTGTAAATATTGGACAAGTAGACAACAGTCATCATTCTACGAGAAAGGAGCAGAAAAACGAGAAAAAAGACCATAGTTTCCCATAACAAAATAATAAGAGTAAATGATGTTTTTCAGTGTTCACTTTTTCAGTCCCAGAAATGTTATGCAAGGTGACACAGAATCAGAAAAAATAGCCAGGCCCCCGGGTCAATTTGCAAGTTATGATGCTGACAAACATCTTCAATACAAGTACTTTTTTCGAAGTGAACATCAAGCTTTCCAGGAAACTCTGAAAGAGGAAAATTTGTTTGTCGCCACCGATGTATGGTTGACATGGTGCAACCAACAATCAAATGATGGAATTTTCCTACATTCTAAGTACTAATCACCCCCATAATCTCATTCCAGCCGAATTACTGCACCGCGTTATCGTGTAGCGGTTCCAAGAAATAATTTCTCTCGAAATAGGTAGGACTACAAATTCGAAAAGATATGATTCAATAAGCGAGAAAAACTTTAGCAAAACGATGCATATATCATATATGGAAAGAGGGCAGCTAAAACTTAATATGCTTAGCATATGTATTGTATTTACATAACGATACAAACTAGTTGAAGGTGGTACTAAAAGAACTTCACTAGTAAATGAATCCTGCAAGTTTATTTTCCATATGTTGTCGAGGTGGATATTGATGGTGGCTAATTTAGGAACACAAAACAGAGGTCCTAAGCTACTAACAGTCCATTTTATTTTTATTAACTAATTTTGAGCATTGAGGTTTAAATAAACTTGGTTCAAACAAATCCAGTGGTGATGCATAGTTGTGGTGAGAGAATTGCCCAGATATCCGTAAGAGGCCAGAGAAGTCCATATGAGATTTCAAGAATGTTTGTTTCACTCGTACACATTACAAAATCAATCTTTGGTTTTATTAAAACAAGATGGATGGGAAAGAAATCAGGACTACAGAACACTGGCCATGACGTGGATTTTTTTCAAACGCTGCTAAACTGTCTTGTTTTGGCACAAAAGTAGCCAGCAGGTAGAAACAAATAAAGGAAAGCAGAGAAGATAAAGATAAATCAGTTAAAAGCAACAAGTGTCCCCCAAGATCGCAAGTTTAATAGATTTGTTTTAAGAGCAAGTACATTCATCATCAGGAAATCACACGTCAGAAGTTTAATAAACAGACTTACAGGAGTGACAAAATAAAAGCCATCAGGAATAGGGTCAGAAAGTTTTCCAGTTTCCCACAAAGTCTGTGATGCTCTTTGACATGCTAAAGTAGCAGAGTCATCCAGAGTTGTTGTAGTTTTAGAACTTGAGGATTCATCTGAGGAAACCAAAGAAATGGACCGCAGTTTGTCAATAAGACTTGACGGCCACCATTGGATAGTAGGAGCCGCCGGAGAGTCAACCAGCCCCATATCGTCCTTTGCCTCCTCCATATCTTGTCAGATTCAAGATGCAAGATCATGTTTGATAGCTTGTATCATGGATGAGAGTCATAGCAAGAAAGAAGTTTCCACCCACATAGGCATATAAACTCCTGAATATGTGAATAGAAACTGCTGCAACCATATTAGGAACTAAGCAGAGTTCAAATGCATTCAGTTACTGTTTTCACGAAGTGCATTTGGTGATTAACAAAACAATTGCCCCAAAATTCAAAACAAGTATGTATCTCTTTTAATGAATTCCGATATTTATTTTCGGATGACTAAGAAAAAAGAAATCATCAACACACAAGTCTAGTGTATTGAACTCAACAATTAAAACAAAGAAACAAAAAAAACATAAAGTTAGAATCCATTTGTTGGATTCATGAAGAGCAAAACCATTTGAAGTAGTTTCTTCAGCACAAGCAATTATAATCAAAATATACGGCAATATAATAATCTCGTCGCCATTTCTTCATCGATTCCGTACCAACAACACAATCAAACAAATAATAATCGCATTCAGAAATTAAACAATAAAACAATCAAACAGAAGCACTCACTTAATCGGAACCGACAGACAAAAATCAAAATGAGGTAAATATGAATCTTACAAGACTCATGGCAATGGCATCTCAATCAAATTGAATTAAGACTTCTTCTCTGCGCTTTTTTATTTTATTTTATTTTATGCTATATTTATGTATTTACTTCATGTTTTCATTTCACCCACGTGGTTTCGTGTTTTTAACTTCTTCTCTAGTCATATTTGTGATTATATTATTGTATGTGCTTCTTTCTTTCCTCATGATAAAAAGAAATTACATGATTAAGAAAAGAAAAATTATTTTCCTCCTATGCACTTTGCAATTTTCATGAATTACTTTAAAGGCCCTTAGTTATTTAATTTTCCAAAATATATTGAGAAGATGATGTGTCAAATTATCTGCAATATTGTGTCACTATAAATTCGACCTCCAAATATATACTAGTTCATCGGCTCTATGCCTACGAACACGATTACCGAACAACAAAAAAGACCTAGATGGCTCTTGTAGGCTTGTAGACACGAAAAGCTAGTTAAGAGTCCGAACCACATTATGGACATACAAGCTCGTAAGAAAGGAATCCTACAATTGACTTTTTAATATGGATTTATGTTCACCTATATCTCAGAAATATCTCAGAAACGGAGAAAATGGCACTTCATACTATTCTTTTTTGTGTGCGTTTGTCTGTCTTAGACTTCATTGTTTGAGTATTTCATGACTTAAACATAGAGTTGCCTATGGTGGGACTACCAAGTAGTCGCACATGTCTTGTTTAAGGGTAGGTAGTCTCAAGTTCGGCCAAATATTACTTAGTCTTAGCGTCAATTGGATAATTCTCATCCTAGCTTAGCGTATCTGAGTATCACACAAACATATCATGCACCGGGCATTATTTAGTTTCCTAAAGCTCAAAGGATGCAAGAAAACTTAGCTTCATAAACCTAAGTACTTGTAAACAACTTAGCCTTCTAACGCTCTGGTATGAAAACTTCACGTGACCTTTTTAAAGCTAAAGTAATTTAAGAAAGTTAGCTTCCTAAAGCTCAAGTCATCCAAGGAACTGATTGATGACTGTGTAGAAAACTCACTTTCATCATGTGATCCATTTTTCCATTTGTTAGCATTTATGTAGTTTAAATTCGGTATTTATGAAGTGCCATTAAGTCAAGAATTATTCAGTTTTATTCATTTCTTCATTGTGCATAGTGATTGGCCCCTATGTTTATATTTGAATTTGTTTGTAACTAAGCATCACGGAGATGTCAACCACCGCATCCAAGCTGGATGGACAAAGTGGAAGAGTGCAACAGGGATCATGTGCGATCGTAACTTTTCTTTAAAGTTTAAAGGAAATTTCTATCGTACGGCTATTAGACCTGCTTTGCTGTATGGCTCCGAGTGCTGGGCTATTAAGCAAAGTCATGCACAGAAAATGAACGTTACAGAGATGCGCATGCTAAGGTGGATGTGCGATAATACCAGGAGAGATAAGATGCACAATGAATATATTCGGCATAAATTGGGTGTGGCGGCCATCAACGAGAAAATGCGAGAAAATCGTTTAAGATGGTTTGGGCATGTTAAACGCAGACCCATAGATGCACCGGTATGACGAGTTGAAGATCTCGACTTAGGACAGACGGCTAGAGTTCGTGGGAGACCGAAAAAGACGTAGATGGAGGTCATACGGAACGACATAAAGTTGAAAGATCTAAATGAAGACATTCTCATTAACCGAAACATATGGAGGCAGAAGATTAATGTTCACGACTCGACGTGATTCATTCATGGTTCATATAGCTTACCTCAATTTAATTGGAATTACAAGCTTGATTGTTGTTGTAAGCATCACTAAAACACTTACATTCGATCACACCAAATATTCTCTTTACTAGTTGATACTTGCCACTTAATTAAGTAGAGATCGACGAACCATCTTCGCTTTTTTCTAAAACTCACCTACAAGATCTAGGCGTATTAGTTTAGGTAATTAGCGATTAAAAGATTATATACTTGAGAACCAAGATCAAGGAGGATAGTAACTTGATGGAATTAAATAATAAACCATTCATGGTTTGCAAGAATCGCATACATCAACACTAATCAAACTTCATATCTAAATACATCTCGTACTATTTATCTTCTTTATTTAATTATAAATATAATTACTATTTTAGTATTTAGTTTTATTGCTTTAGTAGGATAATCAACAAACGCCTTCTTATGGAAACATACTAACCTTTGATCCATGTTAAATGGATCCCAAAGTTGCTCCCATGAACGTTGAATAACCCGGCTTGATTCCATGACTGTTTCTCCCTTTTGCGTGCTCCAGTTCAGTCGAATTCCAATCACAGATGGAAAGGAATTGTTGCCACAATCCAAGAGTCAAGTTGCAAGTGTTAAAATGTGAAAAAGATGATAAAAAATGGCTTTTCCATTTTCTCCTTATTTTTCCTAAGAAAATAGGAGTTCTTCTTTCTTTTTCTTTCAAAAGAAAATCTGAAAATGATCTGTTGAGAGGAGGGAAACTTGGGTGGTTTATCTAACTCAAAATTAGGGAAGAAACCACTATCTCTCTCTTTATTTGAATTTAAATTCACGGGTCGGGTTTAGCCCGCATGGGCGACCCGTTTATTATTTCCAACATCTCCCACTCGCACATGAGGGCTAGATCCCAGTCTAGTAAGATCAACTTCACATACTCACAACTTCATACAGGCAAATGGATCGTGTGACCTGCGAGCATACAAGAGCTCAATGCCATACACTGGTTAAAGATATATGTCGGCTCAACACTTAAGCATAAAGCTATACACCGGTTAAGCACATATAGCAGCTTAACTTCTTCAACATAAGGACGATATATCTCGCTATACCCCCAGACTTCACTTACTTGCATCAATCAGAGCATCTCTAATTTCTTGTCATAAAAAGAGCACACTCTCTTCCAACACTATTCATTGTATTCACAGTTACATCTCCAACATCAAAGTTTTACATAACTGCGATCACGGTGAATACAAGATAGGAGCAAGTCATAGAAAGTCTTCATTTTTAATCTTAAACCTCTTAACATTAAAATGATTGCTTTCCTAGACATGTTCCGCATGACCGAATCAAACATGTCTATTGGAGACATGCTAAAGTAGCAACATTAAAATAAAGTCTCGAGAAAAAGTTAAAAGTCATAAGGATATCGTTTACGGTTTTATAAACCTATGGGTCTCACACAATGAGGAAACAAGGATCTATTCACTCATCATCCCAACGGTCACAAAAGCACATGTGGTATGAAACACATGCTACGATGCATGTCTTCCTCTTCGGAAGCGTATGTCATATTTAAAAGTAAAATGCATCGTACAGATCTTAGTTCAATTGTCCTTAACACTTAACTTGAGTTTTCTCCTTGTAAGTCCTCTACAAACACCAATCACAAGAAAACTCACATCTGGCTCTACGACAAGTATAATGGATGGTGGGAATCCATACGATTACTTAATGATACAACAGTAATCTCATCTTAATCATCAATCAAGGCGACATCATACGATAAATATGACTTTATATCCAAACAAAATCATAATTGTCTCATCTCTACACACTTCTTAATGTCAGAGGCGATTGCTCGTGTGAGAGGGTCAATCTCTACTTGTCATACATACTTTAAGACTTTAATGCTCTCACCATAAAAGCATCTGCTTATATAGCATTCAAGTCTTGAACTCATGGACATAAATAACTGGATATCATCTAATCCAATTAGGTTAGATTCTACGCAAATCTTGAGATTCTAACAATTCAAGAGTGTATCTACAGGTCAAGGTTAAGTTATCAAACTAACCATCACTAATGCATAGATCTAAACAGCAAAGTCACTATTTTCTTTGCACAAATATCTCTTCACAAAATAATCCTTTTGTGATTAAGTGTTTGGTTTTATCCCTTTGAGACTCTCTTGTAAGCAATTGATGCATGTCATCATAAAGCACACAACGACTCCCACTTTACTTACTGTCACAAATGATAAACTAGTCTCTTTGACCAAACACATTATACTGCAACAACACGTGCTATAAATTTTCATTCATACGCACATCCACACACTCGTTTGCTTTCAGCTATTCTAACAAACATCACCATCATTTAATGAAGAAGCAAACCCATATGTCGATTTACTCCAAGTCAAATCACCTCTTGTAAAACTATAAGTGTATTTTGATCAATAATGACCAAAGTCATTATTGAGTTGACTAGTATGCAGTATGTATAGGAGTTCACAATCCTATATCAATATTGTCCAAATTCTACTCTTAAGAATTGGGCTATACTTAATGACCAGACCCATGGCATGACATATATCAGGATAGATGATTAGCACAGTAAATCTCAATCGTCAAAGAGATTTCACCAACATAAGTTTAAACATCTTACTAAATATAGTCTATGTAGATTCTAAAGCTCAAGATATACACTATTGTAAGGAGCACCAGTTTCCTCAAAGTTCATTTTAAATCACTCCACGCAGCTCAAGATGCAAAGCATCAAGAAATTGAATGATTTCTATGAATTTGAACATTAAGAGGTACATTTACCTCAAATTTACTCTTTATTCAAAGAATAGAAGAATGGCCATCTTTAAATGGTTGGAACATACTTCTCACAATCCTAATCATCAAGACATCATTAATATTGATAGGGTTATTATTTTAAATGAACGCACAATCTTTTAGGCATCTGTCAAGTCTTTCATGATTAAAGAAAATAGAATCACTCTTTAGTGTTTCATAAGCACCAAAATCTGATAAAGAAAATGGTATTGCACTTTCACAAAAAAAAAAAGACTAATGAAATCATTCCCAAAATGATTCTCATCAACCATAGTCTAATCAAAACACGGTCTATAACTTTTTATCATGAAGACATAGATTGTTTCCAGTGAGATTTACATTCAATCATCTCTCTGATATTAATGTGAGAACACCATCTAGAAAAGCTCATTTGAGATTACCTTTCGATAGATCTCATAAATCATAGTCGAAAATAATGCCTAAGGCCACAGACCAACATAAAGTATTTAAACTTGGTTATCTATGCCTTTAGTACAAAATCAAGTAACTTATACATGGATTTATGTACTCAAATCTTAGTCGAGAAATGCAACCTCAAGGTTCATAAAAAATAATCCTAAAACTCATATCTATCAATGAACAGTCAATTAGTAGAGTTTCACCCACAAAGTGAAGTTGTTGTCCATAAACAACATGTTCCCTTTCAGGAGAAAAAACTTATACTTCTTAAAGATTTGCACAATCTTAGTATAATTTTGAGAATACACTAGTCCTCAAATATCTTGTGCCTTAATCATAAGTCTACTAGTACATGTACCAATGTACACAGTCAGACATATAGAAATACAGAGTCCAAAAACTTGTTCCATCTCACTTATTTGAGAAACCTTTGTAAGATAGGACATGGAGTCGCTTGTCGCTTGAATTTCATCTATCTCCTCGAGATAGAAAAAAGAAATCAATGTTGTTCTAATGTTGTAAGACATATACTTGAACGTATCTTATTTAGTACTTGTACTGGATTTAATTTTAGTCATGTATCAATTGATTTACCCCATAAGGCTCCCACTTGAGTCGTGAATCTTTGGAGCTTAGATCCCAAGTAACCAATCGACCAAACCATAACTTAAATTAATAAATCACAAACATTCCATTACCTCTTAGTTGTCCTACCAAATAAGTTCATACCTCAAATAATAAGATTCCACGATTTAATCTCAGTTACTCTTACTCCACATGTTTATGATGGGAAAATACACCACAACCAATGGGTGTATCACATACTACATACCTTAAGAAATGGAACAATGCTTCTCAACTACAATGAAAAGAGTATGCATAAGATATTTGTTCCAATGTCCTAGGCTGATTAGATCGAGTCTTCCACTCAATCTTATGTAACATAAAGAGTAAATTAAATACTAAGGCAGTTGTACATATTAGCTAGACTTTAGTTGAGAAAGAATCTCCTACCAAGGAAATCAATCTTACAACTTAAGTCTCTGTGGACTTATCATCGTGTACACCTTCCCATTTCTTCTAATGGCAACACCCAACATATAGGCGTGCGAAGAAATCATAAGTTATTAGCGAGAATGTCTCTTCCATTACATGTTTTGTGCATTAACCCAATCCTAAGGACCATTACAATCCTACCAATTGGATCTTAACTCTACAACATCTAAGAAACTTATGTATCTTAGATTTGTCAACAGTTAAACATCAACGAGAAATGCACAATATAACGTTAACTGTAATGAAAACGATGGCTTCATGCCTTGCCTTTGGATTAGTTAAATCATAGAAAACTACATGAGTTATCTCAAGGTAACTCAGTCTAAATCATCTTTCCGGATGATTCTTGTGTCAACATTTTCAATAAAGAAAATTCAAACAAGCGGGTCAAACAAGAAAGTGGACCACTTAGGGTGCTACACCATAACCAATGTTTGTTTTGCTCGATGTGACTCAAAGACGTGTATCGAGTACACTATATCAATGTTTTCACTACCCCAAAAAAATTGCATTAATTGTTCCCAACAATTAATGCGGTAAGTAAAACATTTCTTTAGTCACATATTGACACTCTTAGAGAAAGAAGGATGTCTAAGCCACCAAATGCTACACATAACAACATGTTCCAACTAAGTCACAAACTAGCTCAAGTCAATGACTCTTCAAAGGATAATAATTCTTTGACTCAAGTCTTACCTCTTCATCTCACATATGGTAGAAAGTGGGAAAAGATTCAGTCGTGACACAAATAAATTTGTATGCACTGATTCTTGTTAGGAATGACCTCACATTTCCTCCCACCTCTTGCTAATTCATATGTGTGCATGAACTAGTTAGATTTTCTTAAGTATAATTCAGTCTCAAGTTATCGTAAATCTAAAATCCACGTAGGACAAGATTTGTAGCATAATCATAGAGGTGACGCAACTTCATAGGAAATCTATCTAAGTGTTATTTACCAATGCAATGCAATCAAAAGATTAGCATTTAGAAGGTAACATCAACACGACAACCTCATCAGTGTTTATCCTTGATCAAACGCATTAAATCATTCTCTGATCATATCAATAGTCCTTTCATCACTGTCTTGTGTTCCAGTCCAACATACAACTTAAAACTTTAAAAGTTTTCTCTCGAAGTTATTGTGAACCTGGAAATAAGTTTAAACATCAACATAGATAACAACATAAATGTTGTTCATCTTAAGTTCAAAGTTATTTGGGTCATTTAAACAGTCAATTTAACAGATAAACGGATGTTCAAATGAATAATGATGAGAATGATATTGGGTTTAACTCTTGAGCATATTACTCCACGTGTGTTAACTGACAAAAATTATTGATCACACTTGAGAAAAATCATAGTCGTGATCAATCATAATTTAATAAATGTGCCATTTTCATTAGTCAGTGTCTTAAACACGAGTTGGTCATACATTTATATTTCACATATAAAAGTACACCATCTATATAGATCACTAATCACATAGCTATACAAAATGGCACAAGCAGCGGAATTAGATCATCTATGCCCTTAGATCTATATTCATAAAGAAGAGTGACTTTACTAAAAGGTTTGAAGTGACTTAATCGATGTTGTTAGGGGTATCAAACTGTCTTATCCTGATATCTAAACTATATAAGTTTACAGTCAGTTCAATTCACAATAGGTGCTTTGCTAGCACTTATTTGAATCTATGAACGTGACCAACTTGGTTGCCATGGTCTGTCATTTTCTAGAGACATCTTCTTAAATGTCCATTGCTTATACAAGTTTGATTTTATATCTAACAAATCAACATTCATGATAATCGACCATAAGGTACGGAAACGAAGAGATCACAATGTGACCTATCATCATCCACATCCCAACGTTCATTATCACGAAATTAATTTCTAAATCAGAAAATCTTCTAAGTTCAAGGTGGGAATTTCTAAAATTCTGCCAACCATAGAACTCCCACTTAGCTAAAAACTTAGCGTGCATACATCATGTAAAATATAAAATTACATGCTTAAAACAAATGCACATAAGGAAACAAACATGTATTCTACATGAACCAAAAATGATTAAACATAATCATACATGTTTTAATACATGCTGTCGTCACAAAACTACGGAATACATCACGTCACATGAAATAATTAAACTAATTATCTTCATGTTCACATGTGATTGTTCCAAAATTAAATCCAATCAACAACTCTCAATCACACATTCGGTAACATTTAGATCCTCGATCCAATTTATAGCCTACCAAGTGCGCAAATAGATCTCTTTTAGGATTTCTAAAGTTTTCCAACATCCATCTAGAACTACGAGTCTCCAAGCTCGGGGTTTTCTTCTCGAACATCTCACCATGTTTAAAATTACAAAATTTTAACACTGTGGAGTGTATACACACATTTACTTTAGTTGTCAAAACAACATATATCCATAAGATAATTTAGAGTACGGTGTATGATACTCGAGACCATAATACGGCATTAAATGCCCAATTTTGTCTCAGCTGTATAAAAAAAACTAAATTTTCAAGTTAAACAAAAATAATTATGGCTCAAATAAATGTCCATACACTCCCACTTGGCTCACATGCCTTTTTCGATAATTTCCAGAGTCTAAAATAAAATTTTCAGAATTTTCCAAAAAAGAAAAATATTTTTTCGAAGAATTATCCTTTCATTAAAAGGTAAAAAATCCAATGAAAAATCTTTTCGAACTCTGAAAAAATTATTTTAAATTACAGAAAAATAAGAAATCTAATTGTGAGAATAACGCAATTTTTGAATCCAAAAATTGACCACCGTAGGTTTCTCATGCGCCCCCACGCGCCGCCGGTGCAAGTTATGAACTTTGTGCCACGTGTAGCGTTTCTGTGCATCTTCTCAAAAAATCGCAGAAAATCCTAATTTTTGGCTGAAAATTGAAAGTTCCATAACTCTCTCAATTCTCAGCCAAATTTAACGTTCTTTATATGGATGGAAAGCTCTTGACATGTAGTTTCTAACCCCGCAAGATTCATGCCAAAATTCATTGAAATGATATCGCAGCATGCAGTCAAAGTTTCGGGTAAAACGCAAAGACTTCGTAATATCTCACAAACCACAAAGCCATTCGTTATGAAATTTTGCTGGAATGATAAACATCATATAGGCATGCTACAGTAAGAATTTGAAGGCATAAATCGAAAAAATCAAAAAATCACCGTTGATGATAATGAAGCTTTTGATTTCGGGATAACATAAATAACACTTGCATAAAGGGGCATGTATACATGTTCATCCATGTTCTAAAATATCAGAAATCGAGCCATAAGGCTCTGATACCAATGATGGAAACATACTAACCTTTGATCCATGTTAAATGAATTTCAAAGTTGCTCCCATGAACGTTGAATAACCCGACTTGATTCCATGACTGTTTCTCCCTTTTGCGTGCTCCAATTCAGTCGAATTCCAATCACAGATGGAAAGGAATTGTTGCCCCAATCCAAGAGCCAAGTTGCAAGTGTTAAAATGTGAAAAAGATGATAAAAAATGGCTTTTCCATTTTCTCCTTATTTTTCCTACGAAAATAGGAGTTCTTCTTTCTTTTTCTTTCAAAAGAAAATCTGAAAATGGTATGTTGAGAGGAGGGAAACTTGGGTGGTTTATCTAATTCAAAATTAGAGAAGAAACCACTCTCCCTCTCTTTATTTGAATTTAAATTCATGGGTCGGGTTTAGCCCGCATGGGCGACCCGTTTATTATTTCCAACAGCCTTCAAAAGATTTTCTCCTCGTAATTTACTTACCAATTATGCACTCACCGTTAAATACAAAATTTAGGATGTTAAATACTTCATCTTATAACTTAATTTGTCACTTGTGCTTTGTGGATGCACATATGGCATACGTCACTTATTGTCATCTATTCAACTGATTTACGACTTAGCTTCCAAAAGTTTAAAGTAGCTAAAGAAACTTGGGTTTCTAATGCGGAAGTGACTTAAAAAACCCTCAGGCATTGTAGACACTTCATCAAAAACATAGTTTTCTAAAGCCCAAATGCTACAAGAAAGCTTAGCTTCATAGAGATTAAGTGTTGCAAGAAAAAATAACTTCATAAAGCTCTTGGGTAAAGAAACTCAAATTCATAATGGCTTGATCTATTTAAGAAACTTAGGCTTCTAAATCTCTGGTGATTCAAGAAACTCAACTTCGCAAACATCTTATAACCCAAGAAGCTTAGCTTCATTAAGCTCGAGTGATTTAAGATAAAGCGCAAGCACTTTACAAAGCTTTAGGTTCTTATACTCGTGTGACTCTAGAAACTTAGCTTTCTAAATCTCAAGTTAAAGAAACTCATCTTATCAAAAGCTTAAGTAGACTGAAAGCTACCACCAACACAAAGATATCATTTTGGTATCTAGATGCGCTTTTTAACAAAAATCTCACTTTGGAGATACATACACACACACTCATAAACCATCATGTATGCCGAGTCTCAACCAGAGTATGTCCATTAGTGATTGTGGTTAAAGTGGCTTATGCACACAACACTACACAATAAGCATTCATATTCTCTATGTGAATCGGCTCTAAAATCAATGTAGGTGCTGAGTACCCACTTGGTATCAAGTTTGGCTATACTTTGAGTAACGGTGTCCCTTTGTTTTGTGTAGCTTGTTGCAGCTAAATTCACAACTGCCTTGTGTCTTTACGATTTGCAAGCTTATCTAGTCATGATGTTTTATCATTTGTAACCATATCTCCAACACTACATATTTTACATTTATGATAATATGTAACAGATATATGGAGCGACAAAAGTTTTTCGGCCAAAATGTCGATCATGTCAAAACATCTCCCTTGATCCTCTAGTTCTCCTCTGATTGAGGATGATTCAAGTTGTTGCAACACTATGACGATCGATCTCTTTTAACCAAAATATGGCGTGAATTTAGATTACTATTAACACATGGAATATCAGTTCGTGTTACATGGGACTCTATATATTGAACCTTGTTGTGACTATTCTTTTCATATCCGTAGTTACTTTCCATAAATCAAAAATTTCTGCATAAGTCGCATCTTCCATACTATAATGATGAGTTCATGCAACAACAATTCCACCTCCAAGCGTCTCTGAAAAAAAAAAAAAAAGGCGAGTAAAAGGTCTTCGTAGCAACTATGTCTCACAAACTTCATGCCAAAATTTTTGAAGTCATCGGGCTGCATGACCAATTGTCAAACCTGAACAAGTGTATATCTATAGGTCCTAACACCAAGAAAAGTAACCAAACTCATGTGCTATTTCTACTAAACTAGACGAGTGCATGGTTGCCCACCTTCACGCATGACGATCATCCAACTTACTCTTACCCGAGTAAGGGTTTCATAGATACTGTACTCCTTACAAACAAAGAAAGCTTCCAAGGCACGTGGATACTTCCTCTACTTTAGAAGCGTGGACTACTAGAACCATTTTTTTTTGATGAGTTTCCTCCCTGAATTATTGGTGAGTTCTACCTAAATCTCTCTAGAAAATACTCAACATCGATCCTTCTAACTTTTTGCAAGTATATGTGCCATGAATCTCTATCATTTTGGTGCAACCATAATCGCATCTTATATCAATGCTCTCAATACTGATGTTGGACGCTTGACCAACTCTAAACATGAAACTGACCTTTTGGTGTCTTTACATGTCATGACGAGATATATGGTGTCCTCATTGCCCTAGAACCAAGTCTTTCGTGTATCATATCTCTCTACTTTCTATCTGAGTCTCTTACATTGTTCGAACCAAAGTCATTGCCTATCTACTCTGGTACATCTGTGACCCCTATGATGACCACCTATTTGTATAGACATGTTGATGATAATAAGGTGAATCTATAGTGTCTTATCCTTGAATAGATATGCAAATGGATGGATCATCGGAATAAAGCCAAGCTCTAGGTTTCTCTTCACTCATCTGGGTCTACTTCTTGATTAGAAAGATTGTTCCTCTCTACTATAATTAATGGTGAAACCACTACAACCCTTTGAGTTTGATGAGTTCCTATCAGATATAAAACATTTATGTCAAGTAATATCAAACCTTTCTATGGCGGCTACTCAATAAGAATTCTAAGCAGACTTCCACATTGAAGTGGCTGATTTAAGTAGAGATGTTAAGCTGCTAACATGGACTGACTATTGAGTCCTTAAATCTCTCTGTTGCCACAGTCAAACCATATCTGACTGTTACCCCTTTTAGAACAAATGGCTCTTCCTTCACTACTCTATGCATCTATGTAGATGACATTATTCTAACAGGTAGCAACATCACAGAAATCAACAAGATCAAGCAACATGTTGATGATCATATCATAATCAATGACCTTGGAGGTCTCAAATACATCTTTAGCATGAGGTAGCAAGTAACAAAGATGTGATAGATCTATACCAAAGAAAATATACTTTGGATATACTAATAGAAGATGGGTATTTAGGTTGTAAATCAAGTAGCACTTTTATGGATGCAGCTCACAAATCAGCAGACTCCACTTTACTCGCAAATGCTTCTGTCTATAGAAGGCTAGTTGGAAGATTGATATACCTTACGATAGCTAGACCATACCTCAGTACTAGCATACAATGCCTTACTTAACACATGGCAACACCAACCAAGGACCTTGCAACATATAGAATACTTAGATATCTCAAATAAGCTTTAGGTAGTGGAATATTCCTCCCTTCCTTCATATGAGATGTACATCAAAGCCTATTCACACAATGATTGAGCCGTCTGCAAGGAAACCAGACACAATATCACTTGATATGTCATATATCTTGGAAACTCCATAGCTTCTTGGAATGCCAAGAAACAATCTAATGAGTAGATCATCGATTAAGGCCCAAAACATAGGTCTTGCTACCATAACGTGTAAAATTATATGGTTAACACAACTTCTAACAATCTTTCCATCAATCATCAACGAACCCCTGTGCAAAAGATTCACACTAAAGATAACATAGATGATTTCATGACGAAGAGTATTAATGTTGAAAGTTCATTCAATGTCGGTCCTCGTGTGGTCTGGTGAAAACGTAAGCAACATGAAATGGCAAGATAGAAAGAGCAGTGTGAAGATCTGGTTAGGATTAATCAGATCTTCAAGTGAGAGATTGTTGGTAGTGGTGCAGTGCATGCTCTAGAATTGCATGTGATCATAATTATGCAAGTGATAAGAGAAGTTTTATAGTGACTTGTGTACTTGATTTCTTATGCTTTTGAACAACCCTTGTGGAAATTTTAATTGTTTTAGTATTGTTTCATTGTTTTTGTAGTTTGCGTCGAGTCGGAGCAAAACGATGCTTATTTGAAGGATTTCAACACTTTTTAGTAACTGGGGGCAGTAGAGCCACGACACTACCAACCACGCTACTAGAGGAACCAAAAAATAGAATGTTGGACGAGCAAAGGCTAATCGTAGGAGAAAAGTTGAAGAAAATAGAAGCAGGCGTGATCCGAGGCACGATGTAAGCTGATGGCACAGCTCAGGCGCGATGGGAGCACGATGCGGACAAAAATTGGGCCAATGTCCAGAAATCCTAAAACGGAGCCAGAGCAGGAAAAACTATAAATAGGAGGCTACGTATCAATTAGGGTACAACTTTCACAATCACTTACAAACACTTACACGAGCATTATAGGGTTAGAGGAGCAAAAATTCTACGGCTCGTAGCACTACAATCATGGTTGAGAGAGAAAGGTGAACAAGAGGAGTCAACATTCAGAGTAGAGGAAAGCAGCAGGGAGATCAGGAGTTTAATCTTTTCTTCTTCTTATTGAATAATCTATGATGAACTGTTGTGATTTGAATATGACTACGAATAGCTAATCCTCTCAGTATCTGAAGGAGGATGTAGTTAATCTCATATGGATGAATCTTGAACTTATGTTTTGATTATGTTTATTGATGACTTTGTTTTGTTGGATATTTTGCTTATGCTACTTGGTTTGTTTGATGCACACGTTTCTATGAGAGCAGAGTAATGACATTGAACAACCTTGTATTATGTTGAATTATGCATAGGATATTGTTAGCGCAATACTAGCATAGTATATTAGGCAGATAAATCTCTAGACCTTCGACATTAGCGTGTTCGTAGAATCTAAATCATAGTTGGTAACTCTAATTCACTTCTAAAACAATGTATGGATCCTATGACATGGTAAACTTCTAGCGAGGGGAAAGTGGTTAACAACCGGATATCGTTAAGGATTAGAGGGGTCTTTAGTACATACGAAAGGTGACTAATTTACTACGTAAACTTGGAAATAAAACAAGCATCAATAGAAGAGTCTCGCATGTAAGTCATTGGTATTTTGTCTATGAAGTACATGCCTCCGATATTAATGAATAGTCATCTCTTATATACCTTTTAATTATTCTGTTCTACAATCTTAGATAACAACCCATCAATCAATTAAATAATGTCTTAGTTAGTTTATCTTTAGTCTTTTAATTAATCTCTGCAATTATGATCTTTAGTCAATCAGTAGTTAATCTCACCCCAACATTCTAGTTTAGATCTTTCATTCTTAGTTAATTTAAATTTCTTTGTCTTTATTTGTTCAACGATAAAAGCAAAACCAGCTCATTCAATGTACAACAATATAATTGATAAATTATAAATATGTACTCTCTTGGGACTCGATACTTGGGTAGTAACTATACTTTCCATTTTATTATTGCTTGACCGTATACTTGCGAATATGTGTGATTGAATAATAACACATAGTTGAATTATGCGTTCGCAAGCTTGCATGTGATCTGATTGGTGGATGGATTTATTTTGGTAGGTTATTGGTTGAGAGTTGGGAAGGATGGAGCATCTTAAATGGTACATGGTTTTGAGCTGAAACTTTTCCTATGAATGCTATCCTTCATTTTCTTATTTTCTCACCCCACAACACTTTCTTCTCTTATATAATTAGTGTGTAATTATGTATATAAAAGAGTGATTAGTGTGAAGTAAAAATAGAGAGTTTGTATAACTTTACTACGGTAAAAGTTGGGGAGTTGTAATTCCTATTTTACACTCATAGTGATGTTCTTGTACCTTGCCCATTTGGGGCTTTCCACGTAAATCTGTGAGTTATTTACTTTTTCATCTTTAAATTATTGTCGTGTTTTTTGCTTTATCTGAGGGCTCACTTTACAATAAGTGGTATCAGAGCATCGGTTCATGCATGGGATCTCGATGATATCTGTAGGTGTCGTGCTGGAATTATTTTCAGCGATGGTGTACGTGATAGAAGCATGGCGATAAAACTTGAGATCGAGAAATTTAGCGGGAGTTACTTTTCATTGTGGAAGTTAAATTAAAGCCATCTTGCAAAGGGATGGGTGTCTCGCGATGATCGGTGACATGCTGATGGAAATCACAGATGATACAAAGTGAAACGAGATGGATAGGAACGCTATTGCAAATTTACACCTTGCGCTAGGTGATGGTGTGTTGTCAAGCATTAAAGAGAAAAAGGCATCTAAAGAGATATGGGATTATCTCAAAAACCTGTACGGAGCGAAGTCCCTACACAACAAGATATTCCTTAAACGGTAATTTTATACACTAAGGATGGTGGAATTTACCCCCAATAACAGAGCACCATCAATGTCATAAATACTCTATTTTCTCAATTGATGTCGTTGAGTCATAAAATAGAGGTGCTTGAACATGCTGAAATCATGTACAAAGTATGCCCAATTCGTACGACCAACTTGTCATCTACTTAACAAATAATGTCCTCACAAATTATTTGGTCTTCGACGAAGTTGCAGTCGCTATTCTAGAATATGAGAGTTGGCGTAAGAATGGAGAAGACAGGGAGGCAAGTTCGCAATAAGCAGGTGCCTTATTGGTGACAAGAGGGAGACTGGCTGAGTGCGGTGCAAGCGAGAGTAAGAAATAAGAGAGATCCAAATCATGAACCACATGTTGTTACTAGAACTGTGGCAAGAGATGTCACTTGAACAAGGACTATTGGGGTATTAAAGATTCTAACAAGAAGAGTTCTAATCCTTATGGGAGCCACGTTCCCACTTCAGATGATGGTGATGTGTTGTGCTGTGAAGCAGCAACAATTATTCGAGGTATGCGTTTGAGGATATATGGATTATTGATTTAGAAGTCAGCTTGTATGACTCCCCAGATGGAGTGTTTCACCAGTATACACTGGTCTCTGACAGATCTGTGTATAGCTGTGATGATTATACCTTGAAAGTTGTTTTCACCGGTGCGGTCAAGCTGAAGATGCACGATGGGATTGTTCGGACCATCCAAGAGGTCCAGCACGTAAGGGCTTACACAATAATTTATTGTCTTTTGGACAACTGCTTGATCTTGGCTATAAGATTGAGTCAAAAAGCCAGATCATAAGGATTGTAAGGGGCACGCTTGTACTGATGAAGGGAGACAAGATTGGTGAAAACTTATACGTGCTACAGGGGGAGACTTTGCAAGTGGGAGAATCATCAGTAGCTTCATCTAAGTCGACTGAAAAATCATCAATGATTTGATATCACTGACTTGGGCATATGCCAGAACAAGGGATGAATGTACTTGCAAAGAAGAAACTACTTTTGGGCCTCACGAAGGTATCTTTATCTTTTTGTGAGCACTGTGTAATTGGCAAGCAACATCGTATAAAGTTTAGCAATTCAAATTCTAGAAGTAAAGTCATTCTAGAATTGGTTCACATTGACGTATGACAAGCACCAGTACTATCTCGTGGAGGTGCAAAGAACTTTGTGTCTTTTATAGATGGTTATTCCAGAAGATGTTGGGTGTACATGATCATGAGTAAGACAAATGTGTTCTCAGTGTTCAAGATGTACAAAGCCCATATGGAACTTGAATCTAGGAAAAAGGTCAATTGTTTAAGATCTGATAATAGAGGAGAATATACTGGCAACGAATTTGAAGACTTATGTGAAGAGGTTGGGATCAAGAGCAGTTTACCACATCGTACACTCCGCAACATAATGGAGTGGCACAACGGATGAATATGACCTTGTTAGATAAACAAGAGCCATGATGCATGTTGCAGGCTTAGAAAAGTCGTTCTGGGTGGAAGCAGTTAATACCGCCTGTATGTGGTGAATCGGTCTCCATCAACAACACTGGAGTAGAAAAAACTGATGGAGGTGTGGACATGTAAGCTAGTTAATTATTATAATCTCCATGTATTTGGAAGTCATGTTATGTTCCATACTCAAAAGAAAATAAACTGGATCCAAAATCCAGGAATTGTTTATTCTTAGGGTATGATGAAGGAGTGAAGGGGTATCACTTGTGGGACCCCACTACCCACAAGATCGTTGTAAGCAAGTATGTTGTCTTCACGAAAGATAAGAAAAGAAATGATAGAAATGCAAGGGAAAGTCCAGAAACTATGACAGTGGTAGTCGAGAAGGATGTTGAGCAGGATGGTTCTTCTGAACCAAAGCACGAACCTCAGGAGACAACCAAGTCTGGAGTCTCACAGATACGTCGGTCGATACGTGTCACAAGAACACTGGGCTAGCACTCATGCTATATTATGGAGAACAGTGTTGCATACTATCTTCTACCTGAGGATGGGGAGCCATCAACTCTCTAAGAAGCAATGAGTAGTTCAGATGCAGCTCAGTGATGGCAGCAATGTATGAGAAACTCGAAGCTCTCCATAAGAATAAGACATGGGAGCTTGTGTCTCTATCACAATGGAGAAAACCCATTGGCAATAAGTGGAGTAAAAAATCAACCATAACAGTGATGACCAAGTGGAGAGGTATTGTGCGCGATTGGCGGTGAAAGGATATTCTCATAAGGAGGGGATTGATTTCAACAAAATATTTTTCCCTGTGGTCCTACAACCAATTGTGTGGGTAGTTCTGCGATGTGCGTTACATTTAATTTACATCTTGAAAAATTAGATGTACGGACAACGTTTCTTCATGGTGGTCTTGAAGAAGAGATTTATATGCTCCAACTAGAAGGATTTATAACAGAAGGACATAAGAACTTGGTTTCCAGGTTTACCATATCTTTGTACGGTCTAAAGTAGGCGCTAAGGTGTTGGTACAAAAGATTTGATTCATTCATAATGAGCCTTGGATACAACAAACTCAATGCAAACCTTTATGCATATTTCAAGAGATCTAGTGATACCTTTGTTATTTTTCTTGTTGTATGTTGACGAGATGTTGGTTTCATGCCCCAACAAAGCCCTCATTCAAGAACTAAAGGCTCAACTGGCTAGGGAATTTGAAATGAAGGACTTAGGACCACGATTTTAGGGATGCAAATCCACCAAGAGAGAAATAGCAAAAAGATTTGGCTTTCTTAGCGGAACTATCTGTTAAAGATATTGTAGTTGTTCAACATGCAAAATTGTAAGCCAATCTCTGCCCCACTTCATGCCAATTTCAAGTTATCCTCAAGTATATGTCCTAGCAGTGAAGAAGAGAGGAATAAGATGTCTCGAGTACTGTATGCATCATCAATGGGAAGTTTAATGTTTGCTATGATCTGTACTACACAAGACATTGCCCATGCAGTGAGTGTGGTTTGGCGATACATGGGAGATCCTGGTAAAGAGCATTGGAGTACATGAAGAGGCTTCTGAGATATATTCAAGCAACCTGAGATGTTGCATTATGATATGGAGGATCGAATTTTATAGTCAGGGGTTATGTTGATTCTAATTATGCAGGTCATGTTGACAAAAGCAAGTCCACGCTAAGATATGTGGTTACTCTTGCTAGAGGTGCAGTAAGTTGGGTTTCAAAGTTACGGTCAGTTGTTGCGACATCAACAACGAAGGCTGAGTACGTGGAAGCTATGCAAGCTAGTAAAGTGGCGATTTGGTTAAAAATAGTTCTGGAGGAACTCAAGCACAAACTAGAGAGGATTTCTCTATTCTGTGACAATTAGAGTGCGTTGCATATAGCAAGGAGTCCAACGTTTCATTCCAAGACAAAGCATATTTAGGTTAAGTATCACTTTTTTCGTGAAGATGTTACTGTGGATGTGCAAAAGATTCACACTAAAGATAACATAGTTGATTTCATGACCAAGAGTATTAATGTTGATAAGTTCATTTAGTGTCAATCGTTGTGTGGTCTGGTGAAAACGTAAGCAACATGAAAGGGCAAGATAGAAAGTGCGGTGTGAATATATGATTAGTCATAATCAAATCTTCAAGGGGGAGATTGTTGACAACGATGCAGTGCATGCACTAGCATTGCATGTGATCTGATTGGTGGATGGATTTAGTGTAGTAGGCTCTGTTTTGAAACCCGGACCACATCGGCCAGTTCGACGGGTTCGACCAGGAATCGGTGCCTAGTCCGGTCCGGTTCTGTCCCAAAAATGGGTTGCAGACCTCCAGCGAACCGACCTGAAATTTTTCCAGTCAGACCGGTCAACCCGGTTCGGTCTACGAACCGGTCTGCCCTTTCTTTTTTGGTCAATTGCGAACCAGCTCCCCTATTTTTTTGCGAGATACAATCGTATCTCAAAAAAAAAAAAATACAAAACTTTGAAAGGCTATAACTTTGCGTAGGAGTGTCCGTTTTGAACGCATTTTGATTTGGGGTATCTTGACGAGATCTGTCCACCGCAAACTGCATACGACGGTTTGGCCCAAGAAATTTTCAAAAAAAATGTTGTTTTCAATACTTAATTTGATTTTGAAGCGAAACGAGCATGCATTCTATAATTCCAAGCGTAGTAATTCGTCCGATTCTAAGTTTATTTTCTAGATTTTAGTCTCACATATTGTTGTTCTTGTATTGAATTTTGTGATACGGTTGGCCAACATTTAAAAATCCAAAACAATTTTTTAACTTGTATTAAATATATAGTTTGTTGGATTATTTATTAAATTATTGGATAGCTCAATTGGTTCCACTAATTCACAATAACTTGTTTTGTTGGAGGTCACGTGTTCAGATCCTAGTATTGTGATAACCATATTCTGATTTTTCTTATAATATAACAAAATATTAGTAACTTAAAATATTTCTCATAATCTTATAATTGTTTTTTATAAAAATAATTTTTATATTATATTTCTTATTGAACGTTGACTAAAGTCAACAAATCGGTCCAACCAGTTCGACCTGTTGACCCGCTACCCAGTAGGCTCACTGGTTCTGTGACCGGGCCGGGTCTGAAAACACTGGTCGTAGGAGATTAGTTGAGAGTTGGGAAGGATGGAGCAGCTTAAATGGTACACGATTTTGAGTTGAGACTTTTCCTATAAATAACATCATTCATTTGCTTATTTTCTCATCCCACAACATTTTTTTCTCTTATATATTTAGTGTGTAATTATGTATATAAAATAGTGATTAGTGTGTTATTAGTGTCAGGTAAAAATAGAAAGTTTGTGTGACTTTACTACGGTAAAAGTCGGAGAGTTGTAATTTTTATTTTACACTCATAGTAAAGTTCTTCTACCTTATCAGTGGTTTTTCACCTTAAAGTAATTTCAGGGGTTCCATGTAAAATCTAAGAGTTATTTACTTTTTCGTCTTTAAATTATTGTCGTGTTTTACGCTCTATCTGGAAGTCCATTTTACAACATCCTTTACACTGGTAACAAAAACGCGCGTGCAATTGCAATCATTCATGTCTACCACTGACCGCACAAAGCACATTTAAAATTGATTTTTTTTTTGCGAAAGTTCAACAAGGACTTTTAGAGGTTCTTCACATTCCGAATGATCAACAAGTTGTGCACATTTTGAGAAAACCTTTTGCTCTTCAACCTTTCAAGTCAATGATGTCCAAGATAGCATCGTAAATATACAAGTCCGTCGTCTGGGGGTGTTAAATGATCAAATTATAATTTATTTGTAAAATCCCCTCTTATAGTAAGTTTTCATAATTTAGTTAATCAGTTAAGTAATCCTTCTTGAATTTAGTAAAATTGTACACCTATGTTGCACGGACACGAATACAGAGACACGTATCGAACAAGATAAAATATGGATATACAGGTTTTGGAAAAATAAAAAATTCTGATACGTCAAAGATACGTCGAATATTTTACTTTAATAAATTTTTATATATAAAAATATAATTTGAATAAAATATCAAACAATAATATTTTAAGTTCACTTACATAGTAACATATTAATATGAAACATATTTAAACCTATATAAAGATATTTATAATTGTACATAAACTCAAAATAACAAATAAGATACTCAAAGTACTATAGTGTCAAGCATATTCAACAAGAATATAAAGGAATTTACACTCTAATAATATTAATAAAGTTAATATAACATCACGGTTTGATTTTAATACAAAATGTGTCTTATTATTTGACGGATATCGATATGTATCGGATACGCCCTCATAACGTATCTGATAGTTGTTCATAGTATTTTTTTTTTAGTTTTTATTAGGATATACCATGTGATACATATCAGACACTGATACGAGTAATTTTTGACGGTATCCGTGCAACATAGATTGTAACTTTAGGCTACAAACGCCTAACTATAAATAACAACACAATAATACAGACTCACTTTGCATTTCTGTTTTGAGAGAATTAGTATCTCATCACTTCTCTCTGTACAAATCGTTCTATTCTTCATGTGCAAGTCGCAACAATCTTTTGATTATTTCAATAATTAACGTTTTCGTTCATTCCATTCTTTTCAATTCGTTTCAGTTGCATTGCGTTACACAATTTAATGTTGGGATTGGAAAATTCTTCATTCAACAATACGAATGAATTACAATAGGAGGAGCAACTCTCTCACTCGACTATTACAAAAAACCAACCCTCAAATCTCACGTTTTAGCTCTACGGCTTTTTCTCTCTATTTTCTCTCGGTGTGTGTTTTGTGTGTTTTGTGGATGATTGTTGAACTCCTCTTGAAGCTCTATTTATAGGCACTGAATTTGGAGAAGTCGTCGAATGAACAGTAGCCGTCGAATGAACAGTAGCCGTCGGATGAACAGTAGTCGTCGAAGGAACAGTAGTCGTCGGATGAACAGTAGCCGTCGAAGGAACAGTAGCCGTCGAATGAACAGTTGAGGGGCTGGTACAACAAATCTCCCCCTCCAGCCCAACTATGTTCGTACACAAACCAAGTTTCTCTCGTGTCACCGCCTTCGTTAGCATATCTGCAGGATTCTTGCTTGTGTGAATCTTAACCAGCTTCAATAGTTGTTGCTCCATCACTTCGCGTATCCAGTGATACCGAATGTCGATATGTTTTGTACGGGAATGATACATTGCATTCTTGCTCAGGTCTAGAGCACTTTGACTATCGCAGTGAATAATGTACTCATTTTGTGTAAAGCCTAGTTCTTGAAGAAAACGCTTTATCCATAATAACTCTTTCCCTGCTTCCGCTACAGCAATGTACTCGGCTTCAGTGGTGGATAAGGCAATGCACTTTTGCAGCTTGGACTGCCACGAAACAGCTCCCCCTGCGTAAGTAAATATGTAACTTGATGTAGATTTTCTACTATCAAGATCTCCTGCCATGTCGGCATCTGTGAAACCATTCAGAACTGGCTTTGCTCCCCCGTAACACAAACATAGGTTAGATGTACCTCTCAGGTACCGAAGAATCCATTTAACCGCCTCCCAGTGTTCTTTTCCTGGATTTGACAAATATCTGCTAACAATACCAACTGCATGAGCAATATCTGGCCTAGTACACACCATTGCATACATCAGACTTCCCACTGCCGAAGAATATGGTATCGCCTCCATATCTTCTTTCTCCTTCATCGTAGAAGGACACTCTCTCTTGCTTAACTTGAAGTGATTTGCGAGCGGAGTCGAAACAGGCTTTGCTTTACCCATGTTGAACCTTTTCAGAACTCGTCCAACGTAATCTTCTTGAGATAAGTACAACTTTCTCATTTTCCGGTCTCGCGTGATTTTCATGCCGAGAATCTGTTGTGCTGCACCCAAGTCTTTCATATCAAAGAACTTGGACAAATCTTTCTTCAAGTTGTTGATTAGAGATGCATCCTGGCCAACTATTAACATATCATCGACATAGAGCAAAAGGATGATAAATTTACCATCAGCGAACTTCTTCAAATAAACACACTGGTCTGCCACAGTCCTGTTATACTGGTGACTCGCCATGAAAGAGTCAAACTTCTTGTACCACTGCCTCGGAGCTTGCTTTAGGCCATACAAACTTTTCTTCAATTTACAGACAAGATGCTTCTTGTCGCGGACTTGAAAACCTTCGGGCTGCTCCATGTATATCTCTTCTTCTAGATCACCATGAAGGAATGCAGTTTTCACGTCCATCTGTTCAAGCTCCAAATCCAAACTGGCAACTAACCCAAGTATAACACGGATTGATGTCATCTTCACCACTGGTGAGAATATCTCGTCAAAGTCAATGCCTTTCTTCTGTTGGAATCCTTTGACGACAAGCCTGGCCTTATATTTCACAATATTTCCACGACCATCTTTCTTGAGTTTGAACACCCATTTATTCTTTAGTGCTCTCTTTCCCTTCGGAAGTTTCACAAGCTCATAAGTTTGATTCTTCTGCAAAGAATTCATTTCTTCTTCCATGGCTTGCCTCCAGCTTTCTTTGTCACTGTGAGATTGAATTTCTTTGAAACTTTCAGGCTCCCCCTCACTCGTAAGAAGGATATATTCTGATGCAGGATACCTTGTTGATGGTATCGACACACGTCCAGATCGTCGAGGTTCACCATCTTCTTGTAAAGGAGGTGAGAGCTCCCCCTGCTCAGCACCTTCATCCTCGTCAGCATCGTCTACAATATCTTGGACATCCTCATTTTCAATATGAGGTTCTGGTGGTGAAGTAACTTCTTCCGGAGCACTAGTACGTTGTCGAACTGGAGCAGTTGGAGTATGGTCATAGAATTGATTTTCGTAGAAAATCACATCTCTACTGCGGATAACTTTCTTGGATTGTGGATCCCACAATCTGTAACCAAATTCTTGATCACCATAGCCAATAAAGATGCAGGGAGTTGACTTGAGATCAAGTTTCTGTCTGAGCTCCCTCGACACATGTGCAAAAGCCTTGCACCCGAACACCTTTAGGTGAGAATATGAAATATCCTTCCCTGTCCATATCTTCTCCGGAACTTCAAAGTTCAAAGGAACTGACGGTGTCCTATTTATCAGATAACAAGCTGTGAGGACTGCTTCGGCCCAGTATGCTTTAGGCAGCTTAGCCATACTGAGCATGCAACGAACTTTCTCAACAATGGTGCGATTCATTCGCTCAGCAACACCATTATGTTGTGGAGTCCTCGGCACCGTCTTCTCGTGCCTAATGCCATGTTCAGTGCAATACGCTGCAAATTCTCGAGAAGTGTATTCGCCTCCATTGTCTGAGCGAAGGCACTTCAACTTCTTCCCTGTCTGTCTTTCCACCAACGCATGAAATGCTTTGAAGCGATCAAAAACTTGATCTTTTGATCTTAAACAGTAGGCCCATAATTTCCGTGAAGCATCGTCAATAAAGGTCACAAAATATTTGCTTCCACCGAGAGATTCTTCTTCTATCGGTCCACACACATCAGAGTGAACGAGACTCAGTAACTCGGAGCGTTGCTTCCTGGTGGAACTGAAAGAAACTCTATGTTGTTTCCCGAACAAACAGTGCTCGCAAGGATCTAGTGCAACATCCTTCGCGAGATTGATAGCATCATTCTTGGCTAGTGTAGCCAAGCCCTTCTCGCTCATATGCCCAAGTCTTTTGTGCCAAAGATTTGGTGACGCCTCTTCTTCAACAGCATTGAGGCTTAACTCGCACAATTTTGTATGAGTTTTGAACAGCGTGCCACATATATGACCCCTCGCAACAACTATCACACCTTTCGACAACTTCCACTTGCCATTTTTAAAATTGCTTTCATAACCCTGTCGGTCAAGGGCTAGTCCTGAGATCAGATTCAGCCTGAGATCCGGAACATGGCGCACATCCTTGAGGATAAGAGAACATCCTATGTTGGTTTTCACGTGCACGTCACCAACACCAACTACACTGGAGTAACTGGTGTTACCCATCTTTACGGTACCAAAGTCCCCTGATTTGTATGTAGCAAACAAATCACGATGTGGAGTGGCGTGAAATGAAGCCGCAGAGTCAATCACCCACTCAATATCTTGGTTGCCTACATGTAGGCATGTCTCGTCTCCATAAGAAACAAGAGCAATTTCCGATGATACTGTGACGATGGTTTCACCTTCATCCTTGTTGGAGCTTTGGCCGGTTTGGGGTTGATCCCTCAAAAGTTTTCGACAGTCCCTCTTCATATGACCGTAAATTCCACAATAATTACAGTTTCCGTTGAATCGACTAGAGTTGTCAACAGATTTACCTCTCTCCTGGGATCTACCTCGATCTTGAGATCGTCCACGATTTTGACCTCGACCTCTGCCTCTGCCTCTGCCACGACCTCTTCCTCTACCTCCACCTCTGCCTCTACTTTCCGACACAAGAGCATAAGATTGGTCGGCACTGACTTCTCTTCTTCGGGCTTCTTCGTTAAGTAAAGCATCTGTCACCATTTGCATAGATACTTTACCGTCGGGGGCAGAATTACTGAGGGTGACAACAAGAGTCTCCCAATTGTCCGGTAGGGAACTTAGAAGTAGTATCGCTTGTTCCTCGTCTTTGAGGTTCCAATCGGCGGCAGCAAGCTGGTTTACGAGGTCCTGGAACTGACTCGTGTGCTCTGGTATAGACGTACCACTACGAAGCTTGTGGTTTACTAAACGTCTCATCAACAAGGTCTTGTTACGTGCCGTCTTTGCCTGATACATGTTAGCAAGCTTATCCCACAACGTGTGGGCACTCGTTTCCTGTGCGAGATGATGGAACACGCTGTTGTCAATCCACTGACGAATTTGAGCAACAGTCTTCTTGTTCAACTTTTTCCAATCGTCATCACTTGTCGTCTCGGGTTTGACACCTTTATTTTCGATTGGCCCGGCTAAATCCTTCAAATTTAGCAAATCCTCCATTCGCGGCTTCCACATGTTGTAATTAATAGGCGTCAATCGCATCATCGTGTCCGACGTTGAATTTTCCATGTTAAAATTCAACAAGCTTGCTTGTACCCAAATTTAGAAGCTGAATTTGGGGAAACGGAGCGCACGGTTGGATCCGGAACGGTCGAAAACCTTGGGAACCGTTCTGACTTTGTCAAAAATCGACAAGAATTGATTTGAACCGGACCAAAACAAGTTGGAGGGAATTGAACCGGGTCAAATCCGGTTGGACCAGCGTTGACCGGTCAGACCAGCAGCTGACCGGGTCAGGATATGGGCGGGTCGGATCAGGGTCGGATCCGGGTCGAACTTCACCTTCTTCACCCGCTTCTGAAAATGGGCCGAGTTAACTCGCCGTTAACTCGGTCGGCATGAAACGGAGGTTTCCGGCGATCGAAAAATTCCGAAAAATATATATTCGGAATCCTTGCAACACGAGCTTCGCAACGGTAGTAACAAAACACGATTTCGGGACGGAAAAATTTTTGACGTCGAATTGGGTCGTCTTCGATCGTCACTTTCCGGCGATCGAAATAGCTCGAAAACTATATATTCGGAATCGTCAGATCGAGAGCTTTACAACCGTGATAAGAAACCAAGGTTTCGGGACGAAAAATTTCGGACGAAATTTTACCGTGGCTCTTGATACCACTTTGTTGGGATTGGAAAATTCTTCATTCAACAATACGAATGAATTACAATAGGAGGAGCAACTCTCTCACTCGACTATTACAAAAAACCAACCCTCAAATCTCACGTTTTAGCTCTACGGCTTTTTCTCTCTATTTTCTCTCGGTGTGTGTTTTGTGTGTTTTGTGGATGATTGTTGAACTCCTCTTGAAGCTCTATTTATAGGCACTGAATTTGGAGAAGTCGTCGAATGAACAGTAGCCGTCGAATGAACAGTAGCCGTCGGATGAACAGTAGTCGTCGAAGGAACAGTAGTCGTCGGATGAACAGTAGCCGTCGAAGGAACAGTAGCCGTCGAATGAACAGTTGAGGGGCTGGTACAACATTTAACACATGCGCCGTACTCAGATACTGTAGCCCGACAAAGAATGCGTTTCAAAATTGGAAGAGAGAGAGAGAGAGTGGTATTGCCGTAAGTAGGATAGGACAAAAAAAAAGTGAAAAGGGGCGAAAATGACAATTGATCACGTGCCATTAGCGACAACGAATACTGAAAGAGAGCAAAAATGGTGGCGCTACCCGTGCGATCACGTGGCACTACGTATTAGCTCAAAATCTTAGATTAGTGGCTGTGGAGTCAATTTCAAGTAATAGTCAATTTTCGTTATACATACGTTGGTTCGTTTTTTCAGTTACTTTTGAGAGGGATTAATAATTAGCAGTAGATATGAATTTCATATGTGTGTACCAGGTTTTGCTTCGTCGAGTTCTCCGAAAATATCCAAGTTCGCGGGACGGGCTACAAGTACAACTTCTTTGTCACACACTCTCGCGACTTTTTCTTTAATTGATGGAACATTTGTGCATTTCCTCTATAAAAATATTAAAACCATATATCAGCTATTTTGTCACACTGCTGGTACTATCATTATAACTTTAGTTGCCGACATGTGGCGATATTTAAAAATTAAATAAGAATCAAGAAACCAAAGATTAATAAATATCGTGCTTGACATAAACTAGAGCTTAGACCTCCAAATATTAGGCCTTTGGCTAGGACAAATTATTATTTGTACCCTGTATGTTTCAATTTTTTATAAAAATGCCCGTTATCTTTCGAATTATTGAAAATGCCCTGAATCTATGCAATTTTTTTGTAGAAACTGCCATTTGCATAGAAAAATGGCACAAAAAGGGCATAAATCCAAAGCATTTTCAAATATTCGAAAGATAAATGACATTTTCATCAAAAAGTGAAACATCACGGGCACAAATAATAATTCGTCCCAATCATAAAGCAAACATACTAAATAAACATATAGTATTGTTAGTGGGACAAGGTGAGAACTTGTTTTTCTCACGGAACGAAGATGATCCCACATTCTTCCGTGTTGTAACATGGGACAAATATGACGTGATTTGTTGGGTATGAAAAAACATATAGGGACTACTTCCAAGTCGAGAGTTCTATCAAGATAGACCCAATTTTTTGTTAACCTTGTGTCAGGAGTGATGTGTTGCATCACATTATTCATAGTTTCTTTTCAATGTTGTGATGCGTGAGATAAGAATTGAAAGCTTTCACACTGAACCTCTTAGGTGAAGTAGCTTTTTCCATGCAAGGAGATTTTCTTACACTGAACATTTTACTATTGCTTAAAGACTCAATAGGTGCATTCTTTTAGAGAAATTTATTTGTGCCCGTGATGTTTTACTTTTTGATGAAAATGCCCTTTATCTTTCGAATATTTGAAAGTGCCCTGCATCTATGCCATTTTTTGTAGAAACTGCCATTTTTCTATGCAAATGGCAGTTTCTACAAAAAATGGCATAGATCCAGGGCATTTTTAATAATTCAAAAGATAACGGGTATTTTCATAAAAAATTGAAACATACAGGGCACAAATAATAATTTGTCCATTAAAATACCAGAAGAAAATATACTTCAGTACCAAAGTTCTGAATTACTTGCTGAAAGGGGAGACTGATCGAAAAAATTAACTTCTTATATGTAAAAGAATATTTACATCTTTCTATTTAATAAGTATTATATTGATATGTATATATATGGTATAATTTAAAAACAGCATATACAAATAAGGTAACATTAAGTTCTATCCAGAAGTGAAAGTTTACAGTTTAAGTAGCGGTAAGGTTCAGAATCAGTATTAATTAAAAAGTTGAAGTGTTCGGAAAATAATTCATAAGTTATGTATTTTATACTTTTATTTAAGATAAAATACTTATTGCAAACACCACCAAAGTTAGCAAAGATAGTCGAAATTAAATTAAAAATATCTCAAGTTATTGGAGTTTGACGGATTAATAATTTATACCTTGCAAAACTTCAGTTCATATACAAGTATTTTAATTCTTGAAAAGGCTCAACGGCAGCAATGTGCATGCAACCTTTCTAAGTTGTAAGGAGGAAGAAGATACAGTTCATCACTTTTATCTTCACATAGTTTCAAATGGTTTTAAAGTTAGAAGAAAGGAAAAACACAAAGAGTAGAGAAACAAACTGCAAAGGTGTGTGGTCGACTTATAATAAGGTCAAACTAACTGCTGGAGCGTGTTTAAACTAATGTCGCAAATCATTGAACGCGTCCATATTCTACTTTAATTAAATTTGATGCTATGTCGGTCGAATTCCTCAAGAGAATTACAGAATAAACAAGACAAAAGAATCATGAAATATCCCAGACTTAATTTCGAGTTAATTGCAAGAACTAACCCTGTCATATTTCTAAGCGACAAAGAACCCCCTATGTTAATTTATATATTAAACACCACCTGCATACGATGTGGAAATTAGCACAAACTCAAAAAGGATTGCCCTTTCATTATATTTTAGGTGGGTTGTAGCAGCCACGAATGATTTTTATTTATAGAAATAGTTTTACGTAAAATGTAAATGTTTATTGAGCTACATATTAAAAGTATTCCCTATAATTCTTGAGACTTTTCTGAAGTTATATAAATATGTATAAAAAATAATCACTAACATATTAATGTACCTGTGGATCTATTAAGTAAATGTTTATATGTAATTCAATTCGAGCAACATTGGTCTCTTGCGCATAAAAAAATACTAGTAGGACCTTTTTGCCAACTCTTTTAATATCACATAGAATTTGCTAATTAAAAATAACACACTGGCAGTCATGTTTGCAATTTGTTAAATGAAGCCATGTCGTCGTAGGCTATAAATACAACAAATCCTTACCCGTTAATCAAGCACGCACCACAAGTTACCACACAAAAAGCATCACGAGAGAAACACTCTCAAGTACTCCAAAAAACACACAAAATGGGTTCCAACATTGAGAAAATGATGACACTTTTTCACAAACACAATCCCAAAAAAGACCAATGCAGCTCAACCCTTGATCAAGTCATAAAAGGTCCGCTTCCCGTAGTATGGTCGATACTACGTCGTTTCGACCAACCACAAGCCTACAAAAAGTTCATCAGCAAGTGCACAATGCTTGCGCGAAGCATTAGGGAAGTGAAAATCGTCTCCGGCATGCCAGCCGAGGTCAGCAGGGAACGGTTGGATTTGCTCGATGACGAAATGCACGTGATGGTCTACACTATGATCGGAGGAGATCATCGTCTGTTGAACTATCAGTCTATCACCACCGTACATGAGACAGAGGACGGCGAAGGAACGGTTGTGATGGAGTCGTACGTGGTGGATGTACCGGAAGGGAACACGGAGGAAGAGACGCGCATTTTTATTAATACCGTTGTGGGGTTGAACCATAGGGCCTTGGCTAATGTTGCCGAGAATTTGACATGGAAATCTTCGCTTAATCATTAGTATTTTTTTTTTAATTATTATTTTGGAGATCAGTTCAATCTTTTGTTTCTCAACATTTGTGTGGTGGAGTGCAGTCCTTAGTTACGGTTTTACAGTTTGATGTTTATCACCAATTCTACCATCTATTCCCTGATGTGAAAAGAAGCAAGAGAATGGAGAATGTCAGAATTAATGATATGGTTCTTTGTTATTGCTGAAATTTGGGCTACAAGAGATAAAGTGGCGTTCAAAGGTCTAAACAGAGACATGGAAAACACGATGGACTATCAAGAGTAAAACATGGAGTTGGATTAAATCTTGGAAGAAGGATCGACTCAATTGTAGATTGGTGCCGGTTGAACTTTCCATTGCAGTGTTTGTAAATATTTCATTTTCACACTCTTAAGTGGATGAACTCCCTTTTTAACAAAATTCTCTTTGCGGATAAAAAAAAACGGCTTTATAATTTGCCTAATTTTGTACCTTAATTTGGACTCGTTGCGTTTACCTAAATTACTTTTCGTCTTTGTCATGCTTGAGTGCACAATTCCTAATGAAACACGATGAAGCTAAGAATCTGAACGAGCCGAGTTCAGTATACGATCTCTCTGAGATAGTTTAATTTTAAGGAAGTGTTAGATTTTTTATTTTTAATTTTGTTCATGACGGGTGCATTCGCGACTTGAAGAGAGTACATGTAAATTCAGAATCGACGAAATAGTATGCAAACTACCTCAACTAGATATTTTTATTCTTTTTATGACAAAACAATACCTTTTCGAAAAAAGAGAATTAATTAGAAGAGTAAAAGAAGGTTATATGAACTATGAAACTAGAAATTGGTATATATCTAAACTAGAGCGTGAACATTAATAAAAATATTTAACTAACTAAAAAAAATTAATGGTAAGACAAATTAATTATGGTATTTATCTTTCTCGCGTAATTGTGGTCTAATAGAAATTCTTGTTTTCAAAGAAACATATTAATTCTATATTCTAGTTACCTAATAATACAATTATTTTTCTCAAGCTCTTCTGCGATGGACGGTCGAGACTAAATTCAAATATATTCTAACTGGAATTTGGTCCTATCTTCTCCTATATATATATATATATATATATATATATATGTCTTAGGCTATCGTAAAACATATTCAAGAAACGCATAATGAAGGTGTATAGGTAGAAAAAGAGAAATAAAAAAACTTCAACTAAAGTTGTTCGTTGGCGGTTCGTGTTCAAGCAGATCAGAGACTCTCCGCGACATGATAACACTACACCACAAAAGGGCATTCGCGACCGGATTTCTGGTCGCCAAAGGCCATTGGTGACCGGATTCCGATCACCAATTGCCGGTTGGCATTACCTCGATCGGTAATGCCAAGGCGACCGGAATTCGATCGCCTATAAACATTCCCGACCGTATTCTGTTTGCCAATAACAACGGCTAATAGTATTGGCGACCGGAATACTACCGTTGTTATTGGCGACCGGATTCTGGTAGTCAATAACAACTCAGCCCCTATAAATACCCTAACATGTTCACTTTCACATTTCATTCCAACCTTCCTACTTTGCCTAAGGTACCCTCGATTTTCCTCTATTACAACTAATTTGTGTTCCTTTTCTCAATAATTTCTTATTGTAATAATTTGATTATATGTTTGGTTGTTTATTATTATGCTAGATCGATTAATATTGTCGAAAATGCAACGACAGACATGCACATACAATCTTTGAAATAAAAAAATTTCTGCGCTACAACAAAAAAGTATATCTTTAATTTCTGTAAAATTAATTGAGTCAGAACATGTTTGTGATAATTAATATTAATGATATTGATTGGTAGAATTAATTTTAATTATATTGTACTTTTCGTAGATCAAAAATGAATTATCTCGCCGATAAAACTTGGATGTACGAATAGGATAGATAATACCACTGGTTATTTGAATCAACATTTCGTGGTCGAGGTTCATTTTTTCATACAATATGCCTCTCAACAAGAAAATTATTAAGATCTAAATAACCTCATTAGGTGCATGTGTTAGAAATGCAACAATATGTGGTTTTATAATCCAAACGTAGTCTGTGATCATCTTTTTAAGTCGGGCTTTGTGTATCGATATTGGGTATGGGAGTTGCCCGGTGAAGAACCCACCGGGGCATCCACATCTAATTTAAATGATTCACCGCCCTATGATACTTACGTAGATAGTCCTTTCCATGTTGATAATTCGTTTAGAGAAATGTTCGTGGATGCATATGGCAGATAATTTGTCGAGTGAGAGGTGCATAACGAGGATCCAAATCCCGATGCGGAGGCATTCTACAAACTGATGCATTTGGGAGACGTGCAAATTCATAAAAGAAGCCAAAAACTGTGCTGCAGTGGGCTGCATAGTTCATAACCATCAAGACCATGCACAATTACGTAACTTGTGAAAAGTTCTTAAGTGATTCTAAATATTGTATGGACGAAGAGATAGAAGCTATGTTACCTGATACGGTACCCGACATGAATGGAATACTGGAAGGATTGGGGTTAGGGTACGAATGGGTCGATATATGTGAGAATCAATGTTTCTTATATTATAGTGAGAACGCCAAGCGCACCTCATGCCCGATATGCGAGGAAGATAGGTACGAGAGTGGTAGAAAGTCTTTAGTCCCAAAGAAGAGATTATGGTACTTCCCTCTAGGCCCTCGACTTCATAGGTTTTTTTACACTATAGGAACTTCAAAGCACATGACTTGGCATTTGAAGTGCCGGGAGTCAACGGATCGAAGAATGATTCACCCGGTTGCAGGCGAGGCTTGGCGATACTTTGATCGAACTTATCTGGACTTTGCAGCAGAGCCTAGAAACGTACGCCTCTGTCTATGCACATATGGATTCACACCATTCGGGCAATCTGGAAAGATATACTCTTGTTGGCCCATGTTTATCACGCCTTATAACCTCTCAGAGATCTATGCATGCGACCGGAGTTCATTTACTTGAGTCTTATTATATCTGTTTCAAAGAGTTCTAGTCAGAATTTGGATGTATTGCTTAGACCGTTGATAAAAGAGCTAAAAGGTTTGTGGAGTGTTGTGTTGATGACTTATGATAGCTCTCAGAACGACAACTTTACAATGCATGCGACCCTAATGTGGACTATTAGTGATTTTCCCGCCTATGGGACGTTGTCCCAATGAAGTACTGACGGAAAGTTAAATAATACAAGTTGAATATTTCGGAGGTAGCCACCACTATACATTGTGATGTTCAAATGTTTGTGGTATGATATTTCCCGTGCAGGGATAGATGTTCACGAAACGTACAACCTTGTTGATATTAACCTGCGTCGTACTATTGCTATAAATGAGCTCTTTATTTTTGCTAACCAAGCACTACAAGTAGTGGGGGGGGGGGGGGGGGGGGGGGTGCATCAGGGGAGCCGCATGAGGCATGGAACCACTGTAGTAGGCTGTATGTCCCTGCAGAAGATAATCTTCCTCAGTGCCACTAATATCGTTCAACTTCTGGCTCATCTTCTAGATGCCATGTGTAAGGACGTCAACTCTATGAGCTCCTGTCTTCGGCACATGTGTATGGTAATAACGATACGCCTCATCGTGTCGAGGCACCCTCTTCAATGACGGGTACTCATGCATCTACATATTACAATAAAAATTACATTATATTTTTTTTAGATTAAAGACAAAACCCCTAAGCCCTATATAGTCCCAGGTGGATTAACGTACCATCCTATCACGGATATCCGTAATGCCGATGGATCCAATGCCATGTATGTCGCGTGGAGTAGCTAATGGATCCCCTCCACATATGTTCTTTTTTGACTTAGCGGAGAGTTTCTTATGCTCCTTCTAATCCTAATGTTTAACACACTCCTCCTCCAACTTGTTGATCATCCACCCTGTCTTCGGAAGACCTGCCCACTTTGGATCATACTTCTTCTTATAGCAACTCGTCTTTGCGTTGTGGACCGCCTCCTTACACCTATGCCTAGTTTTTGTGTCGTAGGCCTTGTGGGCCTTTTGCCAATCGTCTTTGTAATGACAAATTCTTGAATTCTGAAAATAAAACAAGAAAGATATTACAAAATAATTTTTGAATAAATTTAAAGATACAATTGAGGTTCAATCTCTATCTAATCCTCTGATTCAATTCTACAAGAACAATATCAAAATTTATAATGAAGATCTTCAATTTGATCTTCGTTGAAATGATTTGAACTTGGAAAAACGTTAATTCGAGGGTCTTGGACTTGATCTCGGATTAAATGGTGATTTGACTTGAGGATTTCACTTGAGGATTTAATGGACACCAATTTGACTTGAGAATTTAACGGACACCGATTTGACTTGGAAATTTGATGAACACCAACTCGACTTAGAATTAATGGACACCGATTTGACTTAGGATTGATGAACACCGATTTGACTTAGGATTGATGAACACCGATTTGACTTAAGGATTTGATGAATAATGATTTGAGGATTTGATGAAGGAAGGTATGATCTTCGTCCTCAGTTCTTTGGATTTTTGGACTTTGATCTTCTTAGTATGGGTTTTGATCTACAAAAACAGTTTTCCGAGAGTCTTGTGACTTGATCTCGGATCAAAATGGATTTTTAGTTTGAATGTTCTTGAAGAACGGTATGAACTTGATTTGGATTTCTTGAATTTGTTGGAGATTTGATCTTCTTGGCAGAGACACCATCTTCAAAAAACAGTTTTTGGATGAACTTGAGGCTTGACGGCGGATTGAAAGATGTTCTTAACGAAGAACATCTTGAAGATTGTTGAAGGATACCTTTGAAGATTGCTGAGCTTGTTGGAGAGGATTTGAACTTCCTTGCTCTGAATTCTTCAAGCTTCAATTATTATTTTTTTCTTCAAGAGCACCGCTATTTATAGTCGTAGAGTGAATCTCAATCAGAATCTCCTGATGAGATGAACGGTTGTGATCGCGTCTACAATTTCTTGATTTGGAAGACTTGATCTAAATGAATCTTCTAGATATCTCTTGAATATTCAATCTTGGAGGAGAAGACTTTCCTTGTTTTGATATTTGATAAATATATTTATTTAACCTTTTAAAATATTAGGATTAAATAATATATATTTATTTTCCTTTTCTTGCACTACAAGACTTGCCATTATTTAATTTAATTGGATAATTTAACTCTAATTAATTAAATAAGACATTATTCAATTTATCCATCATATATATTAAAATTAATAAATTTAACTACTTTACTTTGGAAATAAATTTATTATAAATCCAAAATAAAATAGAAAAATAAATTGAAGATTAATATTTTTTTTTTCGAGGTGTCGAGATTTAATTAGACACAAATTTTAAGTGTCTACAAATTACCCCCTTGTGACTTGTTCGCGGAGTCGTAATGAAACATGTCGGGAACGAGTCACAATTTATTTGACATGACAATGATGCAACAATAATTTTATTGTTGAATAACATAGGCTAATTTCCATCGTTTATGTATTTGAGGGTCCAGACGAACCATCTGCATCACACTATTGCTCCAGTTTGTTTTTGTTTTTTTAGGTTGGCTCACACGGACCAGGGACATGTGATAATTGCCTTTCCACCTGGTTTGACCAGTCAACTCTTCTTTTTCTTTTTTTTTTGTGTGGAGCCCACTAACAAGGTCTATGTAGACCAACTGCATTGAACAATTTCTTCCTCCTTCTTTTATTTGAACTTAACGGATCTAAGGAAGTCTTTTTTTTTTCTTTTCTGAATTCAAAGGAAATATTTGCAGGAATAATTTTTTCTTCAAAAATGAAATTCCTTGTGCTTCAATTATTTGCTAAAATTCTGTGGGGAAAGAAAGTTTCCAAACTCAACATTCAGTTTTGACTATAAAATAAGGTTTGGGGCATAAGTTCTTCTTCATCCACAAAAGAGAACTTTCTCAACAAATTTATTGCAGTAACAGAGATTTTCTTCTTCTTTTAGCAAATTTGGCGAGGATTGATCGATCTTGGGTGAAGATTTCGCCACATACTTCCTCGACGGTTCTTCTTCTTCTTATTCTTCTTCTTATTTTTCTCTGATGTATATATGTATATATACATATAATCACAAAAAATTAATTATTTCATTTGTTTTTTTTTGTTGTGCAGCAATTCGGAGAAGGCTACCGACTTAGGAGCACAGGAGCCGACGAACGAGACATCCTTTCTTCTTCGTACGGTAGGCGAATCAACTTTTTCTTCTTTTTTTTTCTTTCTTGGTCGCGCGGCAGCAACAGTTTTTTTTTTCTTTTTTGCAGCTGCAACAACAGGTTTTTCAAAATTCTTTTTTTTTTCGCAGCAGCAACAAGAAGTTTTTCAATTTTGTTTTTGGTTATTTACTCTATTTTTCTCCGTCAATCGCTAACTTGTCGTTCTAACCCTTTTGTTTCCTTCTTTGTGTTGACAGTTCACGCATAATGGTGAAATTCAATCACGCCTATAATTCGAAGGAAATTGAGAAGTCCTCCAATCGATCTCTACCGTCGTTCGTGCTCCATTCTCGTCACCACCGAGTATCAAATGGTGATCTTCCTTTCGATACCTTGGGGCGACACATTGCCAAAGGAGATGCCATGTGGGATGATGCCTTTCTTCACTTTCCCGGCGAAATCCATTACTTCCCCGGATATTGGGAGTGGACAGAAGATGTCCTTGTTCGGTGCAAGCCTACACTTACTTCCACCAATACGTACGATCCGGTCTATGCGTCCTTATTCACATATGAGTGCAATTTGGAAATCCTAAAAGCCTTGTGCGAAGCATGGTCACCGTCTACAAACACCCTTGTCACTTCCCTTGGAGAGCTCTCGATTTCTTTATGGGACTTGGAACATCTTGCCGGTCTGCCTATATTTGGATCCCTATATGACGAAGTCATACCGAGCGAGAAAGAACTTTTTGGCAAAGAAAAAGACAAATATCATCTGCCGTGGTCATGCAAAGATTTGTTCCATGTGTTTCACCTAATCCGAGCACATGTTGGTGATGACGATCCTCGAGTGCCAATCAAAGAATGGATCAACTTTTGGTCAAAGAAAGAAGTCAAATACAAATGTCCCCCATCACGCAAGGAGAGAAGAAGCGTGCACCGACCTCAATCGACACACAACCCTTCCGGGAAGCTCGAGCCATGCAATCGGTGGTCTTCGCAAGAAGAGATTCTGTTTTCACAACTCAGTGTCAAAGGCAATTGGAAGGAAAAGATATTTTTGGCCGCGCACTTAGCTTGCTGGTTGTGCATCTTTATTCTCCCTGTGAAGGATGTTGGCTTTATCCGTCCCAGTACATTCAAGATAGCGAGTCTTATAGCCAGCGGTCAAAGAGTATGCATTGCCATTCCAGTACTAGCGTCGATTTACAAAGGGTTGAATGCAATATCAAGGTCTACTCAACCGTCTCGAGGGTGCCTTCCTTTTCCGATCCATTTGGTCTACGGGTGGGTGGCGCTATACTTCAAGACTCAGTTTTTCATCCACCCAGAGTCGCATAAACCTGGCATGACGGTATTTTAAAGAGAAAATAGAGCAAGGCCTTTTGATCCAAAAGAAGCTCGCAAGAGGATTCATAAAGGAGACTACACCACTTGGGCATGCAACCTTCTTCCAAACGTCAATAACGTCGCACTTGTGGATTGCGGTACCCTTGGCGAAGCAGAGCATGACTATTTTATCAACCTTCGATCGTGCTATCTTACTCTGAGGCAAGGCAAGACCTTTGATGTTGAGCCATGTAGTCCACATCGATTCGGCCGACAATTTGGATATTATCAAGATGTCCCTGGCGTACTCATCAATGACTACCGTGAAGATTCTTTGCATGAAGGACTTCGTTTTTGGAGGTTAAGTCTTGCAGAAAGGACATATTCAAAGGCTTGGATTCCCAATGCTCCTCTTAACGCAAGAAGGCACTTTTCGGATAGTTATAAGTCATGGATAACCAAAACTGATATGAGCTACCTTGAAGACAATATCGACTCTTTACTTTTGCCTCGAAAGCGCTTGATACTTGGTGGAGATGACAAGGTCGCACAAATTCGTGACAACCAAATTTCTCATATTGGGAAGAACTCAAGAGACTCTCCACACATTGCGGTAGAGGAATCAGCGAAGAGAAAAAGCATTGTCAAAGAGAGCGGCAACAGCGAAAATGACGACCACAACTGGAAGAGGGTTAAGAAAGACTCAAGTGTCTCGCATCCTAGAGAAGTCAATTCTCGTCGCTACCTTTCGATCACCCCATCCGCGACATTGGACTTGGCTGTACAGGTATTGGCCAACTTTGCTCTTTATTTCCATACATATATACATATATATATATATATATATATATATGTATATGTCCCTAACTTTCGACATATTCCTTGTAGGCGGGTAAAGAGAGAATTTCTGCTTTGAAGGGTGATGAGCAACATTCTCAAATAAGCGAAGGGTCTTCATGTGCTGGCACCAAACCTTCAAAAGATGACACAGTGCATTTGAAACCAAAAGACTCAAAGAATGGTAAGGAGAGCTCTCCGCCTGTTGCCGTCTCTGTTTTCAAGGGTGAAAGTCTATTGAAAATTTATGATAAGAGGTATCTCAACTCTCTATGGGCCGATGTTAGCGGGAGAATTGTTCGTGCACCAATTAACCAAGTTTCTTCTTTTAAAGATGAATTCCGCATTGTTTTTGAAAGAATGAAGTTGGTTGGGAAGGAAAAAGTTGCACCCTTAGAGGCCTTAGTGAACAACTTTTTTGATCAAGCTGCTACTTATGATGTGCGAAACTCCGTAGTATTGGAAAGCTCATCACTTCTTCAACAAATTTCAGAAATAAAGGGCCAAATATCCGATGCCAAAGCTGACAAGGAAAAGGGATCCTCATAAATTAAGTCCACAGAAGATGAACTTCAAAGTGTTAAAAGAAGATTGAAAGACTTAAAGTCGAAGAAAGAAAGCTTGACGTCATCCTTAAAGAGCCAAAAAGAGTTTGTTCGAGGTGCCGAAGATAAGATCTCTAATTTGGAAGAGAAGATGTCCGTCCTTAGAAGCACTCCTTCAGTTACTGATGTGGAGATAGAAGAATTGAAGGTTATGAGGATACACTTGGAGACTGCACAACTGGAGTTGGGGGATGTGAGGCCTTTTCTTTGAGAGAGATTTCTCTTGTTTTGTTTTTCTTCATCTTTGCTTTAGTGGTATACTTTATTCAGTTTTGCTTTGGATTTGTAGCATCATCAGAACTTAGAGATTAATAAAAGATTTACCTTTATTTATCTCATTTTGAGTTATTCATTGCATTTGGCATTGTGTTTATTTCCCATGAATATTGTAACATAACGCAACAAAACAACTTAAGCAAATTTCATGACTGAACTTAGAAAAATTCTAAGATGCCTACGTACCTCAATAAAAGGATCAAGTCATAACGTAGTTCAAAGAAATCAAAATTGATTTAAGGGGGGTGCCGTACACAGTTTATACTCATGCGGGTCGGGAGTATTCATTTTTAACCACTTTGAACAAAGTGGGGTATTTAAAATTTAACAACATAAAACACCTTTAGTGGGGTAAGTTATCATTTTAACCACATAATTTACCATTGGTGGTTTCCATCCACATTTTATACTCATGCGGGCCAGGAGTAACATGTAGTTTAGGCTCATGCGTCATGGAGCATGCTTCAGTCATCAAGGGTAGTATTGTTTCAAGAATTTTCCATTGATAGGACCAATTCTTAATCCATCTTCAGCAACCGACTTATATGTGCCATTCATGTATACCTCTGTGACGACATAAGGACCATCCCACTTTGAAGTGAACTTGCTTCCGGTTCGATGAGTGATAATGATGGGCCTTCTCACTACGAGAACCAAATCACCAACTTGAAAGGAGCGTCGGTGGACCTTTTTGTTAAAAGACTTGGAGATACGAGCTTGATAGCACTCAAGTTTTTGTTGCGCTTCTAGTCTTCTCTCATCAAGGGCATCTAGCTCTTGCAAGCGCAAAAGAGCATTCTCTTATTCGGCGAGTCCTTCTTGCAGAGCTATCCTTAAAGACAGGATTTGTTGCTCAAGAGGGAGAACTGCTTCTACTCCATAGACCAACGCATACGGGGTTGCTTGAGTTGGCGTTCTGTGTGTAGTTCTATATGCCCATAGAGCTTCTCCAATTCTTTCATGCCAATCTTTCTTTGACTTCGCCACTACTTTCTTTAGCAAGTTGCAGAGAGTTTTGTTAAATGCTTCGGCGAGGCCATTAGAAGCAGCATAATACATGGAAGAGTTTCTTTGCTTGAATCCAAACTTCTCACACAACTTGTCTACCAAACTATTGCAAAATGGCTTTCCATTATCAGTGACGATGCATCGGGAAACTCCGTAGCGGTAAATGATATTGGTACGAATGAAGTTGACAACAGTCTCCTTTTTGACTTCTTTGAGAGGCACAGCTTTGGCCCATTTTGATAAGTAGTCGGTGGCAGCCATGATGTACAAGTGCCCGCCAGAAGACTTTGTCATAGGACCGACATCGTCCAAACCCCATGAATCAAAAGGCCAAGAAGCTACAATTGGATGCAAAGGTTCAGGCGACTGATGGATGAAGTTTGAGTAGAATTGGCAAGCTTGACATCTTTGTGTGTACTTCATGTAATCTAAAACCATGGTAGGCCAGTAGTAGCCCATTCTTTTGATGCGAAAATGCAATTTTGGACCAAACTGATGAGCTCCACAAATCCCAGAATGTGCTTCTTCCATAGCTTGCATAGCTTCTTCTTTTCCTAGGCAGCGCAAGAAAACTCCATCGAATGAGCGCCTATAGAGTGTGTCTTTATAGCAGATGAAGCGAGCTGCACGATGCCTAATGTCGATCTTCTGAAGTACGTCATCGGGCAATTTTCCGTGCTTCAAGTAGTCCACGAATGATTGTCGCCAATCTTCCACTTCAATTTCGTATACCTCCACAACATGACTTTCATTATTATTACCTTTGTCCTCTAGAATAGGAGGGAGTACCCATTTGTGGCACACGGGTATGGACGTCTTCACTTCTGATGTAACCAACATAGAAGCAAGTTTAGCTAACGCATCGGCTTTCCCATTATCTTTCCTCGGCACATGCTCTACTTTAACGTCACCAAGAGTTTTGATCAAATTTCTTGCATACTCAACATATGGTAGGAGCTCTGGCTTCTTAACCTCGAATTCGCCATACAATTGATTGACGACCAACTTGGAATCGCCATACACTTTTAGGTGAGGTTGCCTCAGCTCAATTGCCATTTCTAACCCGAGTATCAAAGCTTGATATTTCGCAACATTGTTTGAGCAATTTTGAGTTAATGTGAAGGAATACGGCAAGACCTCTCCATTAGGCGTGAGAAAGTTAACACCGGCGCCGACTCCATTTCTATGTGCGGCACCATCAAAGTACATTTCCCATGGAGAAGTGACTTCAATCACGAGCGCATCTTCATCGGGCAAGTCATCCATTAACTCCCACTCGACAGGAATAGGGTGGTCAGCTAGAAAATCCGCCAATACTTGTCCTTTCACAGCCTTTTGAGGGATATATGCAATCTCAAACTGTTGCAGCTGAAGGTACCATCTTGCAAGTCGGCCAGACAACACCGGCCTCGTCATGACATACTTCAAAGGGTTTGCTCTGGATACAAGACAAATAGTATGAGCTTGAAAGTAATGCTTCAATTTTTGAATTGAGAACACAAGGGCTAGGCAAAGCTTCTCAATAGGAGCGTACTTCAACTCATATGGCGTCATTGTTCGGCTTAGGTAATAAAGTGCATTTTCCTTCCCTTTGTCATTTTCTTGGGCGAGCAATGCCCCCACCGATCTTTTTTGGGCAACAATATATAGGATCAAGGGACGTTCCGGCACAAGAGCGACTAAAATGGGAGGTTTCATTAGATATGACTTGATTTGTTCAAAAGCATTGCGACAAGATTCATCCCACCTAAATGGAACATCTTTCTTCATCAAGTGACTGAAAGGTTGGCAACGACCGGCTAAATTTGAGATGAACCTTCGGAGATACGCCAATCTTCCTTGTAGACTTTTGAGCTCATGAATATTTCGTGGCTCCGGCATCTTAACTATTGCATCAATCTTGGCTTACTCGATTTCAATGCCTCACTGACGAACAATGAAATCAAGGAACTTTTCTGATGTTACGCCAAATGCACACTTCATAGGGTTCATCCTTAATTGATACTTTCGCAGTCTCTCAAAGACTTTTCGTAAGTCACTTATGTGATCCTTCCTTTCCCTCGACTTTACGACAAGATCATCCACATAACACTCAACATTCTTGTGCAACATGTCGTCGAAGATATTTTGCATTGCCCTTTGTTAGGTAGCACCTGTGTTCTTCAATCCAAACGGCATCACCTTGTAACAATAAATATCCTTTGGAGTACGGAAAGCAGTCAGTTCTTCATCCCTTGGAGCCATGCGAATTTGGTTGTACCCGGAAGATCCGTCCATGAAAGACAAGGCTTCGTGTCCCATGGTAGCATCAATCATTAGTTCAGGAATTGGTAGAGGAAAGTCATCCTTAGAGCATGCTTCGTTCAAGCCTGACATTTCTTTGTATGACCAAGCAAACACATCCTTGAACTCGTGCAACAACTCAACTTAAATTTGTTCTTCATCGGCTCCGAGCAACGCACTTATGTAAATTGGTCTTGGGTCATCGTCGCTGCCCAAGTTTACCTCTTTTAACTCATCAACAGTGGCCTTTACACCCTCCTCCCACTCAACAGGCGCATTTTCGGCGTCTTCTTCAACATCTTCTTCATGAGAAGTGATATGGCATGACGACCCTATACTCTCTTCATCTTCGTGTTTGGTCTTCCTGAGCACCACGGTATGCAACTTGACTTTGAGCGTTTCACCACAAGACACTATCAAGTCTTCGCGGTGAGTCATTCGAGATGGGATCAGACTTTGAACTTTCTTAGAGTTTGATGACTTGAGGTTTCTCTTAGCGCGTGTCGACATATGCGGAGCACTCAACCTTTTCCAATCAAACCTTTTATTTGGACCAAGCCTATCGAAGACTGTTTTATTCGGACCAAGCCTATCAAAGACCATTTTATTTGGACCAAGTCTATCAAAGACCGTTTTATTCGGACCAAGTCTACCAAAGACCGACATGTGTGGCATCTTCTCTTCACGGCCTATGGTTGAACCCTCTACTTCTCCTATGTAGTTGGCGTTAGCTCTCTTTATAGCAATACGAACTGGGTTTGGTGGCTTGTAGCCAAGGCTTATCTGAATGTTTGGAACGACATGCCCTTTTTCCTTTAGCATGACTTGTGTGGTATTGAGTCCGTATGACTTCTCTGCAGTAGCATCAAGAGTGAATCCCTCCAATAGTGGTTCTTCATCAGGGTCATATCCAGCTTTGACTAGCAACTTGAAGGCTTTTGGGTCAAAGCATTCCTCAATCTTCTTTGTAGGCAATGTTCCATGCTCTGTTTCGGGCCCTTTGGATGGACGAACAAATCCTTCAAGTGGAGAAGGTGGCCATTTCCTTTCGAGTGTTGTAAGAGGAAATGTAAGTTCTTTCAAAGTCTTTGTCCCAAGGGGAGATACATTAATTTTAATATTTTCCGTGCCACTTGTGTTATCGGAACCGTTTACGCCATGCTACTGGAGTTGCTCGGTTCCATTAAGTCTCGCGGTATTCTTTCCTTCAATGTAGTATTTTGTGTCTGTAAAGTGTGATTCAACATCAGAAAAAGGTTTTACATCACCGTGTACCTTTCTTTCGACTCCATCTTGATAATATCCGAAGCACTGGTGTAATGTTGAAGGAACAACGCCATTTTCATGTATCCAAGGTCGACCCAATAACATGTTGTAGGATGTGTTGGATTCAATGACATAGAATAACGTACTAGACGACATATCTTCAATAAGAAGATCTAATCTTATGATGCCGATGGCTCTTTGCCCCCTTGGTTGAAACCTTAGATCATCAGACGACTACTTGATAGCCCATCCACCAAGATCCCTAATTCATTCAAAGTGCGTATAGGCAAGATATTGACTGCAGAGCCTCCGTTGATCAGCATTCGATTGACTCTTTGCTTGCGAATATAGACGGCGACAAACAGTGGTCGATTGTGGAGCTTGGAACCTAGTAGAAGGTCTTCATCAGTGAAGCATATAGTGGACATACATTGGTTCATGACATGAGAAGTCTTTGAAGTAGAGTCTGCAATTTTCTCTTCTTCGTGAGTCGCATTGCATGAAACGACCATGTGGGAGTCATCTAGACTATCAACTTGGCTTGAGAGTGCAACAAGGTTTGATGCCACGACATCCTCTTCTAGAGTGATCTTCCCATCACGAGCCAACCGCATCACCTTATCTTTGAATATGAAGCAATCATGGATTGGGTGTCCTACGAGACGGTGATACTTGCAATACTTAGGATCATCAGAGCGACCAGCCTCTTCTGGCCTCTTCATTTTAGGCAGTTCAATCAGGTTAGCTTTGAGCAAATCGTCAAATATGGCTGAAATGTTAGAATCAAGAAACGGGTATCGCTTTGCCCGTGTCTCCTTGTCGTCCTCCTTTGCTCATTTGCTTGTGAATTACTAGCCTTTTCAGATACCGCAATGCTTTTCCGTTGGTCACTGTTATCATTTGCCTTGGCTTGGATTCTTAACGGAGCAACATTCACTGCCATAGACTCTTTGGTAAGTGCTTTGTTGAAAGGTTTGCCTCATTTCCTTGCATCTTGTTTGTCTTTGAATCTTCTCGGATCTTGCATAGGTGGTCCATTGACTCCGCTTGCCACCATACTCAATTCCATGTCATGAGCACGAGTTGCTAACTCTTCAAACGTCCTTGGTTGTATTCCTTGAAGAATGTAACGAAGCCCCCATTGCATGCCTTGGATGCACATCTCTATAGCCGAGGTCTCGAACAACCGATCCTTGCAATTGAGACTCAAGTTTCTCCAACGGTTTATGTAATTAACCAATGGCTCTTCATCCCATTGGCGAGCATTTGTGAGTTCGATCATGCTGACGGTCCTTCTTGTGCTGTAGAAGCGATTGAGGAATTCTTGCTCCAACTCGTCCCAACTATTAATCGAGTTTGCTTCCAAGTCAGTGTACCAATCAAATGCATTTCCCTTCAATGAGCAGACAAATTGCTTGACAAGATGATCACTGTAAGTTTCGGCATTGTTGCAAGTCTCAACAAAGTGAGCTACATGTTGCTTTGGGTTGCCTTTACCATCAAACTACTGGAAATTTGGTGGTTGGTAACCATTTGGCATCTTCAAGCTATCTATCCTTTGAGTGTACGGTTTGGAATAGGAAAATGATGATTTGAAGCCTCCGTCTAGTTTGTCCTTGATAGTTCCCATGATGAACTCCTTCAATTGATCAGCCAGGATCAGGCCATTTGAAGAGACTTGGAACTCCTTGGCAACAGACTTTTCCTTCTCATTGGATAGTTGCTTCATGGATGTTTCACCCTCTTCAAAGCCTCCAAACTTCAGTTTCTTTACATAACTCTCTTCCACACTGTCTTCCCTACTCAGCAATTTCTCTATCTTGGAGTCTTGGTTTTGCACATGTTTGTTCAGCATCTCTATGGCTTTGGTCAACATCCTAATTTGTTCCTCCAAATTTGTAGCACTTGTTGTCAACGCGTGCATGCTATCCAACGGAGATGAAAAACTCGATGCGTAGTGATGAGCTGGTGGGGAGGAGTTGTCACTTTCAACATCCCCGTCATTGTTGACGTTGTTGGAGACAAAGGAATCCTTTTGAACAATGTCGTGGACGACTTCACTTGTCATCTTTGTGGATGGATCAGCCAATAAGTCGGACATCCTTCTTGTCTTGACTGGTGCCATATGGTTGACTTGTTGTTCTTGATGAAATGAGATGAGAGGTAGAGAGGTCTCACCGGGAGTGCCAAATTTGTAATGACAAATTCTTGAATTCTGAAAATAAAACAAGAAAGAGATTACAAAATAATTTTTGAATAAATTTAAAGATACAATTGAGGTTCAATCCCTATCTAATCCACTGATTCAATTCTACAAGAACAATATCAAAATTTATAATGAAGATCTTCAATTTGGTCTTCGTTGAAATGATTTGAACTTGGAAAAACGTTAATTCGAGGGTCTTGGACTTGATCGCGGATTAAACGGTGATTTGACTTGAGGATTTAATGGACATCAATTTGACTTGGGAATTTAATGAACACCGATTTGACTTGGGAATTTGATGAACACCAACTCGACTTAGGATTAATGGACACCGATTTGACTTAGGATTGATGAACACCGATTTGACTTTGGATTGATGAACACCGATTTGACTTAGGATTGATGAACACTGATTTGACTTAAGAATTTTATGAACAATGATTTGAGGATTTGATGAAGGAAGGTATGATCTTCGTCCTCAGTTCTTTGGAGTTTTAGACTTTGATCTTCTTAGTATGGGTTTTGATCTTCAAAAACAGTTTTCCGAGGGTCTTGTGACTTGATCTCGGATCAAAATGGATTTTTGGTTTGAATGTTGTTGAAGAACGGTATGAATTTGATTTTGATTTCTTGAATTTATTGGAGATTTGATCTTCTTGGCAGAGACACCATATTCAAAAAACAGTTTTTGGATGAACTTGAGGCTTGACGGCGGATTGAAAGATGTTCTTAACGAAGAACATCTTGAAGATTGTTGAAGGATACCTTTGAAGATTGCTGAGCTTGTTGGAGAGGATTTGAACTTCCTTGCTCTGAATTCTTCAAGCTTCAACTGTTATTTTTTTCTTCAAGAGCACCGCTATTTATAGTTGTAGAGTGAATCTTAATCAGAATCTCCTGATGAGATGAACAATTGTGATCGCGTCTACAATTTCTTGATTTGGAAGACTTGATCTAAATGAATCTTCTAGATATCTCTTGAATATTCAATCTTGGAGGAGAAGACTTTCTTTGTCTTGATATTTGATAAATATATTTATTTAACCCTTTAAAATATTAGGATTAAATAATATATATTTATTTTCCTTTTCTTGCTCTACAAGACTTGCCATTATTTAATTTAATTGGATAATTTAACTCCAATTAATTAAATAAGATATTATTTAATTTATCCATCATATATATTAAAATTAATAAATTTAACTACTTTACTTTGGAAATAAATTTATTATAAATCCAAAATAAAATAGAAAAATAAATTGAAGATTAATATATTTTTTTCTCCACGTGTCGAGATTTAATTAGACACAAATTTTAAGTGTCTACAATCTTTATGAATGTTGAATATAGACTACAAACAATTAAGATATTTTATTATTTCAAACTTTGTTTTTAGATATTGTGGAATACAATTAGGGGTCAAATCTATATATATATATATATATATATATATATATATATATATATATGTTTATTAACTTCTCCTATCTCTGACTGTCTGTTTGGCTTTGTTGTACGACTTGGAAAATTTCCGCATGGAGCCCGTGACGATCTCTGTAATCGTTTGCAAAATCTTGTTACTATCCCAAAAACATCCATGGGAATCGATAACAAGGGGTCTTTTCCCACTAGGAGTCGATGGTACTAGAATGCCCCTAGATATTCCCCTATCGGGACGCGTGTTTGTGGCTGTAGATGGTCATGTTGCTCTAGTGGACGCCTCAGACGGTGGCCGGTCCATACTACGCCTAGATCAGATCGATGTAGGAGGATTTGATCCTACGAGCGGATCATCTAATCTCTGTGAAAAGACTCGCTCGGGTGGTGTAGCTACTTGAGTTGACCGACAATGGGACCCATAAGATCTCGTGGCCTTGAAGGTCTGTTGCAATGGAACACGAGGCTGAGAAGGTGTAGCTAGATCGTCATCGACATGGGAGGGCGATGTAGTACCCCTACGAACTATCCGGAGGCGAGGACTGGCACTGTTTGGGACAACGCCACTAGTACATCCGGCGACACTAGTACGTCCGGCGCCGCTACTACGCCCCTTCTTCGAGGGGCGATCTAAGCCAGTCGAACACGACGACTGTGGAGGATCGCCCAACATGTCTTCGTACTAAGTCAAAATTTCTAAGTTATATTATTTCTCAATATGGTGATGGCCTAGAATTTAATTATTGCTAAGTTATATAAATTTCCTCAAGGCTCGTACGATGTTATAGATACTAGATCTAACATAAATTCCTAAAGGCATACATAATAACTTTCAATCCAACTAATTAAAGTAACATATATACATATCTATAAAGACAATATCAAATCAAATAATTCTAAGACATTAAACATTAATTGCAAATCTAAGTTATAGGAATTCTATTATAGATATTAAACTTGCATCGATTCAACAAAGAGAGATTACTAAAACAAGCATCATTTATAGGTTATATATAGGAATTTCCTAAAAGCATCATGATTTCTAATTCATAAACTAATTCTCTAAAAACATAATCAAATCGTAATCAAAGCCATAATCGGTGTTTTAAAACTAACTATATTACATAATCTAACATTAACTACCTAAGAGCATAAATAACTATTCTACAATATCTAACAATAATTACCTAAAGGCAAAAACAACTATTCTACAAGATCTAACCATTCCTAAGGGCATAAATAATATTTAAATGCTAAACTAACAATATAACAATAAAATTACTATTAAAAAAATAAATATAAAACATAAAAAAAATAAAAACTTACAAAATCGGAATTGCCGACGAAATTTCGGTCGCGAAAGGGAGGGAGGAAGAAAAGTGAATTAGCAAGTAATGGAAAGAGGGGAGGGAGGTATTTATAAAAATACCTCCCCCAAAGGCGACCGGGATCCAGTCACCAATGCGGCCCGGTTCCGGTCACCGATGCGGCCCGTTTCGAGCCGCTCTTAACCAGGCTAATTTTCCCGCCCGATTAGGGGCGATCGAATTTCGGTGAACCGGATCCGGTCGCCGTTGTCCGGTTGGGAAATGTCCAGGGGCGGACCTAAAGAAGGGCTTACCTGGGCCTAAGCCCAGGTGAGTTTTTTGCAATTTAGTACCTAAAAGTTTTTATATTTATAATTTATACTGTTTGAAAAATAATTATTTCTTTCTAACCCATTAATATTTATACAAATAAATTCAAAATACATATTAATTTAGCCCAAAATAAATAAAAATGCTTCCTTAATTGACATTACAACACACAAATTTGACATTTAACAATTAAATTATCTAATTTCAGCCTATATACAGAGTTTGTAACAACACACTCACATCTTATAACTAGAATTAATTTATTTTCTTACATTAACTTGTAATTGTAAAAGACTTAAGAGTAGATATTTTTATATTGTAAAAGTGTTGTTTATATTATGCTTACCTGAATATATAAATATACTTACATATGATTTATTTTACTTATAAGGTTGAAGAAAAAAAATTCAAATAATTAATAGAAAAAAATTTCAATTGAGACACCTCTAACACTCTTTATCCATCACCCTAGTCTAGCCCGGGTAAAAAAATATTTCTGGTTCCGCCCCTGGAAATGTCCCATTTTCTTGTAGTGTAAAGGAAGTATTATTCTTTCATATCTATTTGTGATGATTATTGTGTTACATGTGGTATCGGAACTTAGGTTACTAAACACATGATTATCTGTAAAATAAATAGATTTTATGAAGAGACTGGTTGTTTGTCGCTTTGATCTATGATATTACGTGACGATAAATTTGTTCAACCAAACCTTAAGTTACATCATGTAAAACAAAATAATGAACCAATCTATTTCAGAAAGTTTGAATATGGTATTTACGTACACCGATTAGAGATGTCTGCTTGTTTATGGGCCATCAAAGTATGTATAAAACTTGGATAATCTTTTATGGCATCACGAAACAAAATAGATCATTGTGCAACTCTTAATCTCGAAAGTTGTTTGGACGCGGCTCTGATGTTTGCATTGCATCGAATTTCAAATTGATGTAGTACATTCTCACGAGTAACAATTCAAGTATTTTGCTGAAGCGATGTGCATGGTATTTAATTGAAGTATGGAAACGTATTGTTTTCTTTACTTAATTGGAAAATCTTACTTTATTTTGCTTTGTGATATGTATCGGCACGCAGGGATATATTGCCTTAGATACAACATTTTTATGCATTATAGCATACACCAAAGTTTTACTTAACACCTAATACTATCCATACAAACTATATACGAAATATATGTTCATTTATAATGCATTACGTACATTATTCAGGTTGATTAATACCTAATACCAGATTGAGCTCACGTGATGTTTCTATTTAAGTGTATTAATGCGGATCAAGAGAAATTAATTTCTTGAGGACTTGTCATGTGAGAGTTTTAATATAATTTAAATTTATACTTTATAGGGGAATGATTAATATGCCATACCCATTATGTAAAATAAGTTCATAAGTACCGTAATGCCATAATCACTAAAGTATAAAAGTTTACGATTCGATTTTCTTTTAACCATTAAATTGACTTCTCTAATGCAAAATCGTTACTAGCATAATATTTATCCGTGCATCAAAATTATATTTATTTTTGTACGATGGGAATATGTTAGTCACTAGAGTGATCTTATTCCATGTCGTGAAATATACCTATTGTATGGATATTATGTGTATTAATTTAAGATTTACATTATGATTATGATTGATTATTTCTTATAAAACATAGCTAATTCACTACAAGAAAAAGCCACAACGGATACAGAAGTGTGGGAACCAAATGTTGGTTGCCATGATTTGGCAACCAATGGGAACCAATATCTCGTTCCCGTTGCTATTAAACGGCTCTATAAATAATTCAAAGTAAAATTAGAATAATGGGAACCACAATTCTGGTTCCTACTAAGTCGTAGTATCCAATAGTGCCACGTGAACTCAATGGAAACCAAAATGTTGGTTCCCATTGATTTTTTTTTTTTTTTAAATAATAACGTTAATAAGCAAGACAATCTGATTTCTCTCTCATATCACACTTTCCCCAATTCGCACGCACACACTAAACACACACAAAACACACACAGAACCCACGAGGGTTTTTACACATAATCCATCAAATTAGCCCAGATCAGCCGTTAATTCCTCAAATCGAACCAAGGTTTGTAATCTCCATCACATAACCTTCGATTTGATACTTTAATTTTGATGTTTCGTTGGTTTTTTTTTTCGTATGGTATGTTCCAGTCGATTTGTTGATTAGGTCTCGAGTTTTATGTTGTTAAGTGTCTGTTGTTTGCTAATTGAGTAGTGTTTGATGTTGCATGTTGTTAATTTACTTTGATTATATGTGTTGATCATGATCTCTTCTGTAAATTTTATGTTTTCTGTAATTCTTAATGAAAATATGTGTGGATGATCAAATTATTGCAGTGGAAGTTGATGCATGTTTTTTTTTTTTTTTTGAATTGGTTGATGCATGTTTGTTGTATCTGTTGTAAAGGAAGGAAAAGTTGTCCTGTTTAGTTGTTTGATGCAATTCTTGATAATGCAATAATCTTTATAGTGGAGGTTAGGGATTAGTTTAAGGGGTTTAGTAAAGAGACTAAAATTGTTATACCTGTGTGTGTTTTGTGTGTGAATCTGACTTGAAATCTCGTTTTAGTGTTAAGATTGGGAAGTAGGGATTATTGAAATGTTCAGATTGCAGCTAGTAATTTAAGTATTTAGTGTTAAGATTCTTGAAATGTTAATGTTGGGAAATAGGGATTCTAAAACATTTGTGATATGTTCAAGTTTAAAGCTGTTTGTGATAGTTGTTTAGGTTTTAAATTATTAGTGGATGGTGTTTGAGAGAAAAATGTTAATTTCCTCTCCAAGTGTTTTTCTGGCGTTTGAATGAAAGATGGTAATTTGGACATGGTTGTTGTTATGCACTTAGATCTGTCTCAATTAGGATCATTTTGGTTATCCAGTGGTGTGTTGTTTGAGAATGATGTTGTTTGCTTTGAGGTATCAGTGATCAGTATATATAGTGTATAGAAACTGAAGGATTGGTTTTCGTTATTCTGCCAAGCTTAGTGAAATACATTCTGTGTTTATTAAAGTTCATTGCTTGAATTTAGGAAAGTATATTACAAGTATAAATCATTATGAAATCATAGAAATGCATGCTGTTTTGAGTAGATACTTGTTTCATAATTTGATAGTTAGATTAATTATATAAGTGAAGGTTTCATGTTTTATTTCTAGTACTGATTCAATTTCAGTTTCTAACATTCCTATTTTTCTGTCTTCAGATGGCAAAGAAACAAAAGAAGGGTAAGGAGCCGGTGAGTGAATTAGTTACCAAACCACGTGCTTCTCGCCGTCTTGCATATCGTGGCAGGCCTCGTGATACTACGCCACCTCCACCTCCACCACCTTCACCTCCACCACCTCCACCTCCACCAGCAAATGATCCTCCAGTACAGCGTACCCGAACGCCTACCCGAGCAGCAACCCGAACACCTACCCCAGCCACAACCCTTACGCCTACTCGAGCAACCACCCGTGCGACTACCCTTACGCCTACCCGAGTGACAACCTGAGGGGCTACGCGAGAGCCTACCCGAACACCTACCCGAGCAACTGCCCGAGCCACTACCCGAGAGCCTACCCGAACACCTACCCGTGCAACTGCCCGTGCAACTACCCGAACGCCTACCCGAGCGACTACCCGAAGGCATAACCGAGGGACTACCCGAGCAAGTACCCGTGTGACTGCACCACTGGTAGAACCTACCCCATGTACTGCACCGCCAGTAGAACCTTCTCCAACGCCTGATCCGGCAGTAGAGGCTACCGCATCGACTGAACTACCTGTAGAGCCTGGCGTGCCGTCTGATCCGCCTGTAGAGGTTTCCCCGCCGCCTGTAGCACCAGTAGAGGCTACCTCGCCGCTTGAGCCGACAGTAGAGGCTCGCACAACAACGCCGCTTGGATATTCTAGAGTGGCAGATGATGAGACTGGTGATCCTGGGCCCAGTAACGTCCCCACATCGACCATCTTGGATAATCCCTGGGATTTGGTCGGCCCCATTCCTATCGGACCTTTGCCATGCCCTACTCTGTCACCGCGGCGATCGTCCTCGAATTTGACACGTATCTAGAATCCTTTCCCTCATCCTGTTGTTGCTCGAGGGTCACAGTCGGCCTCCGCTGGTGTTTCTGGGATGGCCGGTTCCACGAGCTCTGCTGGACCATCTACAAGTTGTCCGTATGATCTGTTCGATTCATCCGATTCATCCTCGGGGTCGAGCACTGATGAGGATGGCAGTGATGATGAGATGGACGTCGATAGCGACACTGGGAAAGCCTGCCGCGGTCCCTCTCGAGGACTTATGCCCCCTAAAAATGAGAAAGAGCGGGAGGTGATTACTATCGATCCCAGTACAGGAGGGTGGTTGGACAATCATGAGATAACGACGACGATTGGTGCTATTCTAAAGAGGACCTTGAGGAGGCCGTACTTTACCTACAGGGCCTGGAAGCCAAAACATAAAAAGACAGCACGAGATGAGTTTAAGGTAAAAAGATGTTCTTTAATTAGATTACATACTTTTCAGTTCAGTTATCATATTCTTTACTAATATCATTTTAACAATGTGTGTTTTGCATTTGACGCAGAAAACGTTTCAGTGGGCTCCGATTGATGAAGCCCGCATCTGGGAGTTGTACGAAGCAGCAGCTGCTGATCGGTTTAAGAGTGCCCTGAGCAAGATCAAAAAGATCTGCCTTAAAGTCGCAGCAGATCCTACGAAGAAAAAGAACCATAAGATCTGGATCCCACCCAACATGCGTCGTAAATATATGGATCACTGGAAGAGCAAACAACATATGGAACGATCAAACCGAGGGAGGGAAAACCGGAAAAAGGGGAAGGAAATTACCTGGTATGGTGGAAGTCTGAGCCAAGACGAGTGGGCCAGACGCGAGGTAATCATTAAACTACTTACTAATTACATGAATATAATGTGCATTTATGTGTTTTTCAATGCTTATACTAACTTAATAATTGTCTTATGTTATAGTCGGTAAAATTGGGCATTCCCGTCGTTAAGATCCCCCTGCCGTGGCTGTATAAGCTGAAGAGGCAAAAGACGAACAAAGACGGATCGGCAGGTGATTGGATACATCCCGAACCGGAGGCAGCATATGTAAGTCTAACAATGCATGCTTCTTTCCTCAAAATTATAAGTTACATGTCTGATTTTTGGAATAAAAGTTACATATATCAGTTTCATGTGATGTGAGATGCATGTTTCATTTGATCTACTTTCCCTTCAAGTGTTAGTTAATATATCAATTGCATTGTAGCTTAACATTTCACATAGTTAGATAAGTTACTTGTTTGAGTTTTCAGTGTTAAGTAATATATTAACATGTCAGTTTTTTCAGTGTTAAGAAATATATTAAAATTCAACATCACCAGTTAGTGATTGTTATGAAAAACTGTTGGGAAATGTTTCTGAAAGTAGCAGGGCAGATTGTAATCCTTAAGTTTATCCTTTTAATTTCACACAAATGATTTACGGAACGAAACCTTGATATATGTTCATTTAAGTTCTTAATTGTTTGCAACTGAATAATCTAATTATTGCTCTTGTCACAGTACGAGGCTCTGGAAATGTGGCGAGACAGATATGGTCACGACACGAATAATTGGCCAGCTTGGGATTTACGCACCTGGATCAAAGTGGTTGGGAAGAAGAGGAAGAGGGTTCCTGGCTTTTCAAAGCATGCTAGTTTGAAAGCCATTGGGTCAAAGGGTAACGGGGCCAGTTCTGGAGCTGTATTAATTCAAGGATCAGGGACCATTGCCGAGGAGTTGTCGGCACAGTTTCGGGCACAACAGCAATGGATGCGGTCCTACGAGAATGCTATGAGAGATACCCTGCTGAAGATAACACAACAGTTTGGGTGTCCAATGCCAGATTTGCCGCAGTTCCCTAGCACACCATTGGTCGACTCGACGCAGATTCCTGGCCCGATCACTTCCCCTATGCCCAGGCCTACCGTGCCGACTCCTCCTCCGGGTGATTCCACAGTGCAACCTACCGGCGGCCCGCAAACTGTCGGGGACGGACAACGTGGTCAGGCTTCTCAGCCCATGCATGCTCCACAACCTACTGGTGGTGTTTACATGCCAGATATGACGTCTGTGACATCGCAGCAGCATCAGAATAACACGAACGGTGGATTCCAGCAGCCAATGGGCAGCTTTCAGGGGATGCAGCAGGTGCCAGGTGGATTTGGAGGGTCTACGCAGCAAGGGATGGGCGGTTTTTCGATGCCTCAGCAAGGGATGGGTGGGATGCAAGGGTCTGGACAGGGGATGTGTACTTTCCAGGGGTATCTACAGCAAGGGATGGGAGGATACCCTAGGTGGAACGGTTATTAGGGCTCCCAGCAGCCAATGGGTGGATTCCAGGGGATGCTGACTTCGTTTCCGCCGTCTGGAATGCACGCACAACAGCAATTGCAGCAGCAACAGAATGGAGGGATGCCGGATGGCGTGAACGGACAGCAAGGGGTGCAGCAGGAAATAAATCAGGGAGTGGGAGTCCAGCCGAGTGGATCGCATACTGGGGCGCGTGGACAGTCGCAGCAGCAAAGTGGGTCGCACGGGACACACCAATCTGGTCACCGAGAAGGTGACGTTACTGATTTCTTTGGTAATTAAGAGCCCGTGTTCCCTTTTTATTTCGAGTTAAGTGTGGTCTGGACAAGGTTATTGTATTGTAAGAATATTAAGTGGTTGGGTGGTGGGATCTGTTGAGACAGGTCTTTATTTTGGATGAATATGGTACTTGAATTTGAGACATGTGTTTGTGTTTTAACACAATATGAATTGTGTATTTTGGATGATTATGGATTTTAAGAGTTTGAAGTTTGTTTGGTAGAATGTTTTATTTTAAGTGTTGTATGAAGTTTGATTTGTCTGCTTTGATTTAGTTGTTAATAGAGGAGTAATTTGGCATGATATTGTAGGAGTGTGATTGACACTTAAAGGGATTATATATGTTGACAGTTTATGTGAAATTGAGAAAGAATGGATTTGACAGTGTTTAAGGATTTTCACAATTTTTGTTGAAATTTATGGTTATTTTTTCTTAATTTGCTTGAGAGATGCACATGGTTAGGTTATTGCGTTGCAATTTTTGAAAGATAAAATATATTTGTTCGATAGTATCTCTCCTACTCCGATAAAAGGACCATTCAAATAACGTAGTATTTTCATACCTTAATTTGGGAAAACAAGTAACAACACATAATTATTTATATAGTCGCTATTTCATTAAACGTCCATGCAATAAACACCAACAATCTTCATACTTAAATAAGAAAAACAAGGAGAAAGTAACACACACTCACAGTCTATTACATATATATTTAGAAACAGCTCATGCGCACGTAATTAGTCGCTATCATCGGAGACAATCGTTTATCCTTGCCCATTTCCATTGTCATCGTCATCTTCATCGTCGTCGCTGTTACTAGACACAGGTTCAACTTCGGGGACATCTGCCTCCTCAAACTCGTCATCAGCTAACTGCCTCACATTGAAACCACTGAAGTCAACCACCACCCCTACAGTCGGCACATTGGTTTCTTGAAAAACCGGAGGAATAGGAATCGATATCGACGGATGTTTCATTGAACTTGTGTCGACAATGTGTCTTGCACGGGTGTGGACAACTGCCCACCAACCTCTTCGCACTGATCTCCTAGACTGGCATGCGTACGGAGTATAGTATACCTGTTGGGCTTGACTTGCTAGAATGTACGGGTCTGCTTCTCCCGAGGGAAGGTGACGTCGAGGATCTATCTCTATTAATCGATGCACTGGGTGGACATATAAACCATCAGGCGAAATATCGTACCACACACACTTAAAGAGAATTGCGCGACAATTTTTTTCGCCCGGATAGTCTACTTCTAAGACCTCCTGCAGCATTCCATAATAGAAAATATCTTCGGTTCCTCCTGCACTAGCTTTGACACAAACACCGCAATTCATCTTTTTCTTACCAACGGCATGCTCCTCCGTGTGAAAACGAAGACCGTTAATTTTATAACCATCATACGAATTTACACGGTAATTCGGACCATGCCCCAACGAACGTAGACGTGGATCTCCTCTGAAACGACTTGACATCACTTTTTTTTTGAACCACCTAACAAATTTAGTATTGCGTGTCTCGTGAATCTGATAATCACTCAATCCAACGCATTTTTCCTTGTCAAATAACCTGTAACGACAATAATTAGGTGTTTAATATGTCAACAATTTTGTAGAATATTACGACTATTGAAAAGTAATAATCACTTGTGCATTACCGTAGGTAGGGTTCCACTTCAACACAATTGAGAAGAATATACAACTCTGCCGATCGATACTCATCCCAGTATAAATATCGTGGACGAGCTTGACCAATAGTGGCTCTGCATGCATTAAACATTGAAATATGAAAAGCCAAACTCGGATCGACCCTCGTCTCATTCCTGTTCAACCGATTTGCCCTAGTTTCAACATCATGCTTGAAGTAATGACATAGAAAATTTGTCAGCTCTGAAGTAAGATATGCTTGAGCAATAGAGCCCTCAACTCGCGCCTTGTTCCCGACCGAATTCTTAAATTCGAACATTCTCCTAATAAAATAGAAAAATGGCAAACAATATTGTAACGACAATTTAATTTATGTATATATAAAAGCACTTTTGTTACCTTTCGAAAGGATACATCCATCGGTATTGCGCTGGACCACCCACCTTTGCCTCCCACGGGAGATGTATAGCCAAATGCTCCATAGAGTCAAAAAAGGCCGGCGAAAAAATTTGCTATAACTTGCAGATCGTCTCCACAATGGTTGTCTCGAGGCGCGCCATATCTGATTTTTTTAGAACAGTAGCACACAAAGATCTAAAGAAGTTACTAACTTCTACAAGTGGATCCCACACTGTATCATCTACGAACCCACGAAAAGCAATAGGAATAAGGCGTTGCATGAATACGTGACAATCGTGACTCTTCATCCCTGTCAGTCGAAGTTGTTGCATATGAACACAACGGGATATGTTAGAAGAGTAACCGTCTGGAAATCTCAACTTACACAACCATTCACAAATTACCCTCTTCTGATCTCTAGTAAGACAATATTTTACCTTACGCTTGTAATCTCGACCATCCCGACCAGTTACAGGGAAAAGCTCACTCCGGAGTGTGTACAACATCAAATCTTTTCTAGCATTCAAGTTATCCTTCGTCTTCTCAGGATCATCCATTACAGTGTTCTTAATATTGTCAAAAAAGTTTTTCTCACAATGCATAATGTCTAAATTGTGTCGGATCAAGTTAGTAGACCAATAAGGTAGCTCCCAAAATATGCTCTGCCGACACCAATTATGATCATCTCCAAATCCATCAATTGTTCCACAACTTAATCCGAAGCCCGCTGGTGGTAGATGCTCAACGTGCTTATACATTTTTGGCCTTGTTCTTCTTTGAAACGGTGGATCGTGTTCAGGTTTATTCTTGTAAAAATCAGTGACATTGAACCTGAATGGGTGGTCATAACGAAGAAATCGTCGGTGACAATCGAAGAAAGTTGTCTTTCAGCCATGTTTCAACTGAAACGATTTCGTCTTCTCCATACAAATCGGACAGGTTAACTTACCATGTGTACTCCACTGCGATAACATGCCATACGCGGGAAAATCACTGATAGTCCAAAGCAAAGAGGCACGCATTTGAAAGGTTTCCTTTCTGAAGCTATCGTATGTTGGGACACCTACATCCCATAATGATTTTAGCTCGTCAATCAGTGGACGAAGGAACAAATCTAGATCTTTCCCTGGACTTTTTGGCCCCGTTATAAGCAAACTAAGGAATATGTATTCTTGTCTCATGCAAAGGTCGGGTGGTAGATTGTACGGCGTAACGAGAACAGGCCAACACGAATATTGTGATCCGTTATCAAAGGGCGCAAATCCATCTGTGCAAAGTCCTAGCCTCACATTTCTTGCCTCACCGGCAAAACTAGGATATCTTCGGTCAAAGTCCTGCCAAGCCTCGCCATGTGCCGGATGAATCATTTCATCAGTATCCCCTCGGCAATTAGTATGCCACGTCATGTGCTCTGACGTGGTGCGAGACATGTACAATCGTTGTAGGCGTGGTGTCAACGGAAAGTACCACAACTTCTTGCGAGCAACGAGCTTCCCTTTTTTACTCGAATTCGGTTTTATCTCATATCGGGGGTCTCCGCATTCGGGGCATGTAGTAATAGTGCTACTTTCGTGTTCCCCATAAAATAGGAAGCAATTATTATAACATACGTCAAAAGTTTTGACCCCAAGACCCAACCTCTTCATAAATCTCTTCATTTCATAAAAATTGTCGGGCAAAGATTCACGGGCAGCAGGAGGTAAGAACTGATGTTCTTGCTGAATTAGCTTGTCACAAGCAACAATGCTAATCTTGTGCAATGTTTTAATATTCATAAAATTAGAAATCCACTCTAATTTAGTCATTTCTAACCCTTCTCCTACGGGTGTCTCAGCTGCATGCAACATCTCAAAGAATTCATCTGCTCCGGCATATGTGGCCTCATTATTTTCAACGTCATTGGCAGCCATGTGTTCAAATTGGCCACCAAACATATCATTTACCATATCTCGGAGATCAGGAGGGTTGTTACTTTGTGACGACTCGCCTACATTTTCATTTTCATTTTCATGCCTCGAATAAACGCCCGACTCTCCATGTGCAGTCCATACCATATATTGAGAAACAAATCCCCACGAGTAAAGATGTCTAAGAATAACGTCCCTTGTAAAAAGTCTAGCGTTCGTACATTTAGAACATGGACATTTAACTTTTCTTCCCGAATAACGTTGCGAGAATGCGTAATTAAGGAAATACTCAACACCAACCTCAAAATGCTCGGTCAGATTACCGTCGTGATTGACTCTATCGTACGTCCAACTTTGATCGCCGTTGTTAAACATATTTCAATCTAATACGAAAAAATATATACATATATTAAGATATATTTCAAGAAATCCTACAAAACAATAACAACAACGAGTGATAAATAGCAAATTAAGTTAGAAACTAAACATACCTTAGCTTGTAATGATTTTGCAATTCACAAATGAGCAATATGAAAGAGTGAAATATGAAGAAAAAAAAAACTTACGTTCAAAAAATGGAGTATTGATCAATTTGAAGAGCAAACTCTCTGTCTCAGTTAGTATCCACTAGCAATGGGAACCAATTTTTGGTTCCCATTGCTTCAGATTGGACCAGACTCGTGGCATATATTATACCATACGAATTTTGTGGCTCACACTCTTCTCTCAAGATTGTGTGGGTCGCCTTTAGGATATGATTAATTAGTTTATTTCCCTTTAATAATATTGTAGATAAATTGTAGTATTATGATTATAATTCTACTTTTTTGATATATTAAAAGGGGGAAAATGTAATTACACTAATATTCCAAATCAACTCCAAATATTTTTTTTTTGAAATAACATTACTTACAAAACACTAATTAGGAAAATCTCGTCCAAATTGGAGTAAGAAATACCGTTAATAAACGTTTAGGGGAAAAAATATAAATATTGAAAAGTTAAAAAACAATTCCGAATTCCAATTTTTTTTCACCGGTGCATTAAAGAAGCTAAGGAGGTGTGTCAATTCAAATTTCGTCCAAATTGGAGTAAGAAATACCGTTAATAAACGTTTAGGGGAAAAAATATAAATATTGAAAAGTTAAAAAACAATTCCTAATTCCAATTTTTTTTCACCGGTGCATTCAAGAAGCTAAGGAGGTGTGTCAATTCAAATTTCGTCCAAATCGGAGTAAGAAATACGGTTAATAAATGTTTAGGGGAAAAAAATATAAATATTGAAAAGTTAAAAAACAATTCCGAAATCCAATTTTTTTTCACCGGTGCATTAAAGAAGCTAAGGAGGTGTGTCAATTCAAATTTCGTCCAAATCGGAGTAAGAAATACGGTTAATAAATGTTTAGGGGAAAAACTATAAATATTGAAAAGTTAAAAAACAATTCCGAAATCCAATTTTTTTTCACCGGTGCATTCAAAACTCTAAGGAGGTGTGCCGTTTCAAATTTCGTCCAAATCGGAGTAACGAAATAAGATAAATAAACGTTGGGGAAGAAAATATAAATATAGAAAAGTTAAAAAATAATTCCAAATTCTAATTTTTTTTCACCGGTGCATTCAAAACGCTAAGGAGGTGTGTCGTTTCAAATTTCGTCCAAATCGGAGTAACGAAATAAATAAATAAACGTTGGGGGAGAAACTTTAAATATGGAAAAGTTATTAAACATTTTCGAATTCTATTTTTTTTAACCGATGCATTCTAAACGCTAAGTAGGTGTGTAATTTCAAATATCGGCCAAATCGGAGTAACGAAAAACGTTAAACAAACATAATAATATAAACTCTATACCTCTCTTCAATCCCAAACCCTAAACCCTAAACCCTAAACCCTAACAAAACATACTTTACATGTCTAAATTGTCTTTTCTTACGTAGAGGTTGTTACACACCTCCGATCCAAATTTGTTTTTCACCATACAATATATTATGGATAATTACTATGTCCTACAAAATTTCGTGGTCAACGGATTTACGAAAGTCCTTCGAAAAAGTATTGGGGAAAAATTGTAATTATGCAAAAGATGCAAAACAACTTCAAATTCAAGTTTTTTTAACCAAAATTTTCACAACACTAATGAGACATGCAAATTTAAATTTTATCAAAAGAAGGATAAACGAAACACGTTTAAAAATTATTTGTGGTCAAAAATGTAATTATAAAAACTAATAAGTTGCTGAAGCAATTACCAAAGGAAACCAATGTTCTTGGCAATGGGAACCAAAATGTAGTTCCTGTTGCTCCTAAATTTCTATCTATATATACCAGCCCATTACCAGCCCATTTCACATTCATCATTTTCCTTCTTCTTCCTCATTTCTTTCCACAAAACAGAACAGAGGCGCGGCGGCCACCATTGTTGACAAGGTAATTTTTTTTTTCAACTTTCTTAATTAATCTTCTTCATCTCCTTTTATCTATAAATTCAACTAACATTTATTCTTCTAAGTGAAGCTTACAAGATGGTCAAGAACAAAGATGAAACCTAAAAGTGAAATTGGAGAGTTGAAGAAGAAGATGAAATCGACATCGAAATTTTGTGGTTAAGAAGATGAAGATGTATTGCTACGTTTCAAAAAAAAAAGAAGAAGATGAAATCAAAGATGGTGCGTTGCTTCACCATCTCCACCACCGTCGCCGTTCACCATATCCACCACCGCCGCCGTTCACCATCTCCACCGCCGCCGATGACGACCTTCCACACCGAACACAATGCTGCGTTTTGCTTTTTCCAGAAACTTGTTGAATTCATCAACAATTTTACACCTTTTTCTTCAAATCTTATTTTGTATTGTATGTTTTTTATTTTTACACATTAATGAAATTTATTATAATGCTTTTTAATTTGTATTGTATGCTTTTATGTGATTATACAACAAATTGTGGGGATTAGTTTGCCATATAATTATTATACAACAAATTAGCAAATTTCAGAAAATAGAAACCAAAATAAAAACAAATATATAATAATTTAAAATTAGGAATTTCACCATCCAAAATATTTGAATCATCCAAAACCAAAAAGGGGGGAAATTCTTACACCAAACCAAAATTTTTGAATCAAAAAATTTGGAATAGGCGGGTTCTGAAATTTTGGAACCAAAATTCTGAAAATTTTGAATTTTCAGAATTTGGTTGGCGGGTTTCCGCCAATTTTTTTAAAAATTTCGAAAAAGCAATAGGAACCAAACGTTGGTTCCTATTTTCGTTCCCACTGGTCGAAGATGGGTCCCTCTGATTGAGAAAATTCAACCAAAGTCGTTGATTAATTAGTCAACAATATTAAATAATGAGAACCAAAATATCGTGTCTATAGAGCAAAGGGTACCAAAGATTGCATTAATGCAACATTTGGTTACCGCATGTAATCGAGACTAATCTTCGTCGTTCCCATGAGCAATGGGAACCAAGTGCTTAGTCCCTAATGCATTCGCTACCAGGGTAAACGAAACAACCAGTTTGGTGTACAAAATCCGTGCCCATTGAGTATTGGAGACCAAAATACGGGTATAGGCAACCAATTTTGGAGTTTCCCTTGCGGCTTTTTCTTGTAGTGATTGTTGCATATGATTCGTTTATAAAAAAATAAAATATCCACCTCATTGGAGTATATTGACCACCGCAGTGGCTCTATTCCTTGTGAAATTTGATTATTATCTGAATCTTTTATATTGTGCATTAAGTTCGATTATTCTATCTTATTAGAATCAGGTTTGGTGTCTATTAAAATCAACATTAAGATACTTTATTGTCTATTATCATTATTGATAGGCAAATTTTAAGCATGTGATGACGTATGTAATGCTAATATAATGATATGTACATTATGAAAAGGCATTTTGATATATTATTTTGTTTGTCACTCAAGAAATGTGATTGACATTGTTATTGAATTGTCTCTCGTATAATATATTGGCATATGATGATTTTTCGCAAAATTAGTTCAAAATTTAGAATTTATAATCCATGCTAGTGGAACTATTGAGTTCCAAAGATTTTTGCATAACTCATCAATAAAGTATAATAGACAAATCAATTTACTTTGTAAATCATAAAAGTCAACCTATATGAGGCTCACATTTGCTTAGTAAATATTTATGGATTAAGAAGATTACGTAAATCCTTATTGTACATTATGTTTATATTTATGTGTTAATGTACTATTAAGATAGAAATTACTGTAATAGTATTAATCAGCGAAAGATTTATTTACCATTATTATAACTTATTTGATCTAGATATGAATTACGTGGTTGACCCACATGCAATCAAACATCATGTTTTTGTCTCACATATAAAGACGTGATATGTATTTAAACCAAGGAAATCCACAGATTTTTATGTGTTTAATTAAAGTAAGTATATTACTTAATTATGCTCGTTGAATATTACGACTATTAATGGTATTATTTGTAAAATTTATGATGGCTACCCAAATGAGCACTATATTTTTCTTGTCGTTTATATTCGTTGTTATGTGTTGTTTATGTTCTTTTAATGCCTTAAATTATGGTATATCTTAATAACGTCTATGTTGTTTATCATCATTTATGTTGTATGTCTCGCTTATCTAGGAAACCAACTTCTCGTGACTAAACCATTAAGAATCTTGGTTTCAAATAAAGTATTGTTGGTTTATGTATATACCTCAAGATCAGTGGGAGTAAGTTCATAATTTTGAGCATGAATGACATTCTATTAGCCATAAAGTCAGAACTTATAGAAAGGTGTGATGAGGCATTCTATGTGATTGAAATAGAGATATTTCGTTATTGGTTACTTCAAATTTTGAGAATGCATCATAAAGGATATACTTATAAAGTTCTATAAATACTTGGTATTATAACATGCTTTTTCAATGTTGTTCCATTGCATAAATAAGGCAAGTTTAGTCTTGATAAATATTTGCATAAAGAATTGGAACATAAAGAAAGTATTGAGATATTACATGCCCACTTATAGAAAATCAACACATCTACAGATGGCTGAATTTTAAAATTCAGACGAAAGTAGATGTTTTAACTTAAAGATTGCATTCTTGGCTAGGTGCATCTCATGATTAGAGATGTACATCTTAGAAAAGCTATAAATCATGAGTTGCTCTACACATTTAAAATTAAAGATGAATTTGTGACATGTTTTGAGGCTATAATTTAGGAAGTATGATTGCATAATTTGACAGTAAAGTCGCAATCAAATTCTCCATTTATGACATAATAGTTAAGGGATCAAAATACATGAACCTTAAATATTGATTATTGGAACAAGGTATTAGAAGAGAATGAATTTTATAAGATGGAAGTTTGATTAACATGAACGTTAAATATTTGTCGCATGAACCTTTAATATTAACATATCCTTTCGAGGACGCCAGATACCAGCCCTCGAAGTGATGGTGGTATTCTTGAAGAAGATATGTCCAGACTTTTGGCCCATATAGCTCAAGAGAGTGGAGTCTCTTTGGCGATGGATGACGTAGAGTTGTTATTGGAGTTGCCGGAGGGGATGATGGCTCCTAATATAGGTGGAGGTTCTTTGGCTAAGCATGTTCAGTATTCTTTAGAGGAGGTATCCAAATCTTCTTCAGGATTTCCAAGTGGTACATGGGTCGTGGATCTGTAGCAAGTCGATGAGGTATTTACTTCTTCAGGCGAGGAACCTTTTGTTGTTGCACCAACCCCCATTCCTCTTATTCCTGACGAAGAGAGGATGGAATCCATGACGGGCGATACGAGTTTGGGGAGACCATCATGTATATATGGGGTGAGTGTCGTGAAGGGACTCCGGGAATGGTCGAGTAGGAGTGTAGAAATGGTACGTGTTTATTATAATTATGTTGGGTAGGGTTTTTTCTTCAGTTGTTCCGTTTTTCCCTTATGTTAAGATGTCGTGCGCTGATGTTAGACGAAGTTTGGGCTTCCTTCAATGAAATAGATGAGCGAGTTGTATCTCTAAAGGCTCATCTGAAAGCTCATGAAGCTGAGTCAGCGCGTCTTGCGGTGGAAGGACTTTTGCGGAGCCAGTATGAGTGTGAATACGTTCAAGTGGAGGAGTTAAGGGCCAAGCTAGTTCAGGCCTGCAAGGAGTGGGAGAGACGTTGTGAAGAGTTTATTCAGATGGTGGAAAAGGTTGAGGCACTGAAGAGAGAAGCTTTGCATAAGGTGGCCGAATTGGAGTCAGAAGGGCGGCGATTGCGTTGGTCCAAGAATGACCTGGTAAAGACCGCCGAGGAGGTTGCTCGTAAAGTCAAAGTGGTGCGAGAAGAGCTGGGGAGATCCTAATCTGAATTTGAGTCCACCTTGGCCCCCTTGCAAGAGGAGAGGTAAGCGATGCGACAAAGTTTTAAGGGAGATGGGGAGGAGGAGCTGATTCCGAGGGATCATCATCTGGCGAGAGTGTGAGGTTGGCCTGAGCGATGGATCGCGAGGATTATTGAGGGTATCGAGACATTATAATTTTGTTTGTAAACACTTCTTGGGGCACGTGGTGTATGGTTTTTGGGGGTGTCGAGAGAAATGCAAAGAGTTAGGGCTTTATGGGACCGATGCGGATTTATCCTTACTTCATCCCAAAAGGGTGCCTCTGCTAGCTACACCAGGCGCTGTTTTGCCTTTGGTGGCTCCTCTTGGGAGTTATTCTAGCCTAGGTCCTCTTCGAATGGCAGGGAGAGGGGGGGGGGGGGACGATACTTTTGGATTCTTATGTGGCTCCACCAGCTTTAGAATAAGTATATTTATTGCCTTTTCTCATTTTTTTGTTGTTGAAAGGAAGTTGTTTCCCCTTTAGATGGGAGAACCCTTATAAGCTTGCTTTTTGTAATGGTACATCTTGTAACTGTTATATCCTTATTGGGGGCTTCAGAAGGAGTCACGAGATGAGGTTTAAATGATTTTGTGGGCTTCATAAGGAGTCACAAGTCTCATTTTTAGCTTTTTCCGAGGTCTTGGTGCCCTTTGGTAAAATTTCGGGAATGTAGTGTACTTTACATGTTTAAGTGGGTTTCTTTTTCTTGAGAATGTGGTGGGGTTCCCTCAAACCGTCTTCAAGGCCGAGAGACCCCTTCAATTTGTGGAGTTCGCGAGGATCACGATTCCTCTTGAATTTGTTCCAGGACAAAATGGTCCTTAGTGTGAGGGCATTCTATCAGAGTTGTGAGTCTCCTTTAGGGCCAATGAGGGGGGGGGGGGGGAGGTAAATTCCCTTTGTTTTTATTTACGGGTACTACGCTATCCTTACGGATGAGACTCCCCGTGTTTTTATATTTTGAGGAGGAAATCCTTAAGTTGTAAGTTGGGTGAGGATAAAAAGTAGTTACCCAATATGGTCGATGAGTGTGTCCTCCTTTTCTTCGTTGTACCTCATGGAGGAAGGAAGAGAAGGGGCTTGGGAAAAGTGCTCCTCACTACGTATGGGGTAATGAAGACACTTTGCAGGTGCATTTAAATCCTTTAATGACCCGGGTGGCGGTTTATCTGCTTGGACACGTGTAGTCTTCTCCTTTCGCCTTAGTGTCATTTTGCGAGACATCGGGAGACTATGATTCATTTGGCGTCGAAACGTTTTCCTTTTTTGGCGGGAATCTCCCTTGGGGGTTTTAAGTAGTCATCTTCATTGTATTTGTCACTAAATATATATTTTTTTGTTCTAAGTTAACACGGAGTTTTCCACTGTTATTTCCTCTCTCCCTTTGTATACTTTTTCGTCCGAATTTTTTGATGGCGACTATAGATTCACCTTCTTGTGCCTCCTCTGAGTCGTCCGTCACCGTGGGAGATCTTACCACCTTGGATCTTTCCGATTCTTTAGTTTTTTCCACCGACAGAGAGTTCATCAAACTTTTTTTATCTTCCTCTAGAGGCTGAAGGGGCACGAGAAGATGGGAGATGACCTGACCACCACAGCAACATAGGGAGGTTCCCGAAGGTCGGGAGAGAGGGAGTGAGGGTAGGGGAGAACTATCTTCGGCAAGGATGGGTACTTTATTCTCATCAAATCAGGTACTAGATAGTATATTAAGATCTTTTATTATGGGGGACGATCATCACCCTACACCAACTGGGGCTGAATTTGTTTTGGGTTCATTTGATCTGCGCTCGATTGTGGGCCAGGGTAAGATTGGTTTAATGTCAAGTTTTGTTATGATAGGGGTCGTCCATGAGTTGTTTGAGTGGGTTTCACTGAATGTGGATGAGTTTCATATTATGATCCCTTCGGCTGAGCAACGGGCTTATTCCCCCTCACTGATTTTCTTACTGTATTTGGAACAAGTCGAGAGTGGTTTGAGATGGTTTTTTCACCCCTTGGTAAGGGAAGTGCTTCAGTCTTTTCAAGTTTGTTTGAGTGAAGTAACCCTTTGGTCATATAGATGTGTGGAGGGGTTCATCGTATGATGTGCTGCTTTGGGAATCAAAATGTCTCCTCTTCGCTTCGCTGCAACTTCTTCTCTCTTAAGGCCCCCCTCCAATCCTCATTTTTTTTGTGCCTTTCGACCCCACTTAGTCTTTTCTCGAATTGGGATTGAGCGCATAGATTTGGGGGGATTGAAGAGGGGATTATTTTTTGTGTGCCTTCATAGGGCCTCCAGCTACGAATATAAAGCTTGTAAGCGATGGGGTATCGCTCAAATTCCTGCACTTTCCAATGCTGCCCGACAGGCTAGGCAGAAATTGGTTCATAGAGCTCTCTTTAGTGGCTTGTTCCATGAAACCTCAATGTTTGACCATTCGTATGCTCTATTTCAGATGGGTTTGCAGTGGGATGTCGAAGCATCGAGGATTCAGGGAGGGGAGGTCCATTCCTTCTTAATCATTCATCTAGTAAGTTTTTTTTTTTTGCTTTAGCATCCCCCCTCTATTTTCTGACCGTTGTGGTTAGATGCTTCTCGTTGGCATACCGATGTTATTTCAAAGGACGACATGTACGTACATGCTTGGGATCCTTTCCCCGAGGAATATTTGGCTACTCCATTGCCCCAAGTTGAGGGGTCGACCCTGCCTTTGTTTCGGAGACCAATGTGCGATGTGGTTTGGGGTTGCCGAAGCTACACACAAATCCTCCCCCTTGAGAGGCATTCAGATGGCCGTGTTCCCTCAGTGGATTCTTTTGGTGAGGATATAGAGTTCCTAGGCTATCGGCTTTGCTCAGGGTCGGCTCACGCTTCTCGTCTAGAAGGAAGGATGAAGGTTCTTTTGGCTTGCGCTGCTGAGTCTAATGAATAGTTGCGCCACGTTTTGGACAAATGAGATGAACTAACAATTCCTTTACTAGGAAAGGAGGGTGTTTATCGGGCGGCTTTGATATCCTTTTGATGGGCTATAATATCTCTAGGGATGTTGTTCGTTCACTTCTTTGGTTTTTTGGGGACTTAGTTATACCTGAATTAGCGGTGGTTTCATCTACATAAGTCTGGAGGGAGGGAGATTCTTTGGGTATTGGTCGTTTCAGAGCGGCATCTGAGAGGATTATAGAAGGGCCGACTGTAAGCGTTCTTGTGGTGACCATGATTAATCCTACTAAGATGACGTCAAAAAAACGTAGGGTCGCCATCAGGGAGGGTAAGCGCCCAGTTTGAGAATGGAAGCTTCACTGAGTTCCTAACAACGGAGTTGTTCACTAAGTTTCGTTGTAATAGAGATGAGGGTCTTAGGGAGGGTTTGTTAGGACTGATGGGTGTTTTGTGGTGTAATAGAGTAAAATTTATTTCAGCACAGAATTGTTACACCTCAATCCCACTAAGTCGCAAGTGCACGAATCAAGTAATAATAAAATGGTAAGTATAGTTACGAACTAAGTATCGTATCCCAAGGAGGTGATGGTTGTATGTATAAATCACTAAAATGCAAAACACTAATTACTGTCACTATATTTTCTCTTGTGTTTGCAGAATGTAATGAATGCTTATGAATGATTTCTAATATAAAGATGCTTTGAGTGCTTTTTATGCTAAGAATTCTTAATCTAGAATGCAATGGAATTAATCTAAGAGTGCAGGAATGATCAAATATCTTTTTAGGTTTTTTGGCTTTTTAAATGCAAGAAAATAATATAAAGGGATAATTCCATCAAACCCCCCAAACTATTGTACCTTTTACCGAACGAGGTCAGAACTTTCATTTTAGCTCCCGCGCCCCCTAAACTTTAGTCGTTTGTGCGAATTGCCCCATTTTCCAGTTTTTTGCAATTTTTTCACCAAAAATCGTTGAAAAAATTATTTAAAGTTTGACTAAAACCTTCTTCTCGTTGAGACGGTTCCAATGGTGGTGACGGTGATGCAAAATTCAAAGTCATAATATGAGAATTTTAATTTAAGTTCAATACACTTAAATTAAATTTTCCGTGTATTGACTTTGAATTTTGCAACACCGTAACCACCATCGGAACCGTCTCAACGAGACGAAGGTTTTAGTCAAACTTTAAATAAAATTTTCAACGATTTTTTGTGGAAAAATTGCCAAAAACCGGAAAATGGGGCAATTCGCACAAACGACTAAAGTTTAGGGGGCACGAGAGCTAAAATGAAAGTTCTGACCTCGTTCGGTAAAAGGTACCATAGTTTGAGGGGTTTGATGGAATTATCCCTAATATAAACTACTTAATCTAATGAAAGCTATTAAACTAAGAAAGTTGGGAAGATGAGAGAGATACACTAAGCTAAACTAAACTAGACTAAAAAATAAAATTGAATGATTGATTGATTGCTTTTAGGTTGTGAACAATAGTTGGAAAGATTGTTTAGAGGTTGGGTTTTACAATGACTTAACTTAGTAGTTCATAGACAAACCACCTATATTTACTTATAGTACTTGATAGTTTTTTTTATGTTTGCATGTCTAAAGGATCCGTAACATATGACAGGAGCTATTCAACCACATCTCTATGAGTCTCTTATAACCTATCGTATTAACGGAATCAACCCAATTATCAATTTTTTTAGAAGAGATATCAAATCTGCAATACAATTAACTCATCTGAATCATGCTAACAAAACGTACATAGTCAAGATTGATCTAGTGTGACCTAAAGGTTTCACATCAGTTGCTTTCGCAAATCCAAAGCCATAAATCGCACACACACACACACACAAAATTTCATGCTTGCATGTCTAATGGATCCGTGACATATGGTAGGAGCTATCCCAACCACATGTCTATGAGTCTTTAGTAACATAACGTGTTAACGAAATCAGCCTAGTTGTCAATTGCTTTAGAAGAGATATCAAATATGTAATCCAATTAACTTATCCAAATCATGCTAACAAAACGTACATAGTCAACATCGAGAGTTATATATATATATATATATATATATATATATATATATATAAGGATAAAAGCATCAAACCCCCTGAACTATACACGTTTTTGCGACTTGTCCCTTAAACAATTTTTATCAGCACTCCCCCCCTCTAAACTAGGCACTTTTGTGCCATTTGCTCCCTCGTCTAATTCCGCCGAATATACCCCAAAATATTCCGTTTTTGTGCGAGGCATGTGAGGACCGGAGGGGCATTTTCGGTATCAATTTTGGGATGTTATTTTTTAGTAGGTTCCCCCTTAAACTATTATTCTGTTGCGATTTCCCCCCTAAACTATGAAAAGTACCCCTTAACTTATTTCATTGTTTATCATATTTTTCTCAACCATATGTGCAAAAACTAATCTAATGTATTCTTGTATATAGCTCAAGAGTAGTGAAGAGGATTCAGTTGATACAATCAGAAGACACATAAAGAGAATCAACAAGCCCCTTGACAAAGCCATTGCTTCCATGCTCAAGAAGTGAACACCTTTAAGTTTCACATAGTTGTTAGAGTGTTTTCATATTATGGACAATATTTTGTACTAATCTGGTCACTGTGGGATGTCATTTTGGTGTGAATTGTAGGCATTACTATGGTTAATATATAGGGTAGTGTGTTAGCTAAGTGTGATGTTCTTATTCATTTTGGTGTATAAGTCATTTTGGTTGTATTATGGTGAATGTGATTTGGATAATATTTGACAAAAACGAATGAATGCAGTTGAGTAATGGTTTATGCTTCTCGAGCACAACAAGTTGTTTATGCTACATAGTTGAGAAAAATATGATAAACAATAAAATGAGTTAAGGGGTACTTTTCATAGTTTAGGGGGAAAATCGCAACAGAATAATAGTTTAAGGGGGAACCTACTAAAAAATAACATCCCAAAATTGATACCAAATATACCCCTCCGGTCCTCACGTGCCTCGCACGAAAAAAGAATATTCTGGGAAATATTCGGCGGAATCAGGGGAGGGACAAATCCCACAAAAGTGCATAATTTTAGAGGGGAAAGTGCTGATAAAAATTGTTTAGGGGGTAAGTCTCAAAAACGTGTATAGTTCATATATGACTCCCTTAGCAATCTACACTCCAGGTGGCCCCACTTAGGTGCTTCCGTTTTATCCCAGCGTGAGTAAGGTTAGTCAGACATCATAAGTAACTATTAAATCTAGACATTCAAGGTCATCAAACACGCATAAAGTAAAGAAAATAAATATATTCATAATATCATAGTTACACCCCTACTCTAAACAATGAGTAGGTTAGCTCCTCATAGTCATGAGTTCAACGATCAACAAAGAATTAAATATCATAACAAAGTAAAAAGGTAAAGAAAAGCTTCTCGGATCCGGTGGAACATTGTTGCTTGACCCTCTTCGTACTCCCTTTTGCTATCTTCTTCTCCACTAAATTATTTTCCTCTCGAACATTACTCGACTAATCTAGAACAAGACTTTGATGGTGTTTTCTCTCTTGTGACAACTCTGAGGGTTTCTTCTCTCAAAAAGTGGCTGTAAAGGCTGTGAAAATTATTGTGAAATTTGTACCCTAACTACTGAATGTAACCTCTTAGTTATAGTATTTCTCTGCTTTGGACTGCGGTTTAGGGTTTTTGACTTGGGCCTACTTTTCTGCTGATCGCCCGACCCCTACGCGATGTGGCTTTGATCGTACGCCACTCGCGCAATGCGGTGTTGATCGCACTACTTTCTGATTTCCTCCATGTGGTCTCCTGGTGTCTTCTCTTCAATCACGCTGTATTCGGTATACATTCATTTTTGGCCTCGTTTAACCTGGTTTTGTCACGACTCCTTAAACACCCAAGAAAATAATAATATTAAACAAGTAAATACGCTATCATAAGTATCCAAAAGCATAAGTAACTAGATACTTAAATCACGCTAATGAGACGATTATCAAGGACAAAGTCCCTCGTTCGGCTCAAAGGTGTAACTTGTAATGACATGCCTTCGAATATTAATGAAACAACTTTTATTTCATTGAACAGCCGTCTTATTTGCTATATACATAATATCTACATGTTGTTTTCTCGTCGTTCACACATAGCAGGGTCGTAGATTAACTGCGTTCCAAGTTTGGTAAAACTCTCTTCCCATCATGTATTTTAATAGGTAGGTGGCGGGCCTTAGTATTTTATCAATTTAGTAGGGTCCTTCAGATTTGAGCCCGAGTATTTTGGCGATTCAGTCTTCTCCAGGTTTGGGATATCATCTCCGATGGTAGCACGACTTCGCTACCATATGCTAGACTGTACGGAGATTCCCGGGTGGCGGCATGTAGATTGGTTCTGTAAGCCCATAGTAGTCCAGGAACTTCTCTCACCAGTTGGTATGGTATTGGTCTAGTCGAGCTTTAATGGTTTTTAGCAAGGTGCGATTGGTGACTTCGACTTGTCCATTGGATTGAAGACAGTACACTAAGGAGCAGTGATGCCTTATCTTCCACTAGTAAACTTTAAACAATTGTCACTAACCAGGCATTGGGGTATGCTGAAGTGGCAGAAAATGTTTTGCCATATGATGTTGATTATGGCCCCCGTGGTTATCTGGGTCAGGGGTTCAGCTTCAACCCATTTGGTAAAGTGGTCCACTACTACGACCATGTATCTTTTATGTCCTTTGTTTGGGATCATTAGGCCCGCAATGTCTATCCCCTATTTTTTGAAGAGGCATGGGACCGTACTGTGTTCCTAGGGTACCGTATGTTGATGGTTCTAGTTGGCATGTAGTTTGCATTGGGGGCACTTATTGGCATGATCTACACAGTTGTCGGTCATGGTGGGCCAAAACAAACCTTGCCGTAGTGTTTTGAGGGTGAGGCTACTTCCTCATGAGTGATTTCCACAACTTCCATCGTGAATCTCCCTCATCACTTGCTCAGTCTCATCGGAGTCAAGGCATCTCGGATAGGGTTGTGAGTAGGATTTGCGGAACGTGTTTCCTCCTCGTAGGAAAAAGCTTGTTGCTCGTCAGCTAAATTGTTTGGAAGATCTTTTGTTCGTGGGAAATTTCTCAGAATTTAGGATATACACGCGTATATCACACATCCGCATTTTTTTACCACTTGCGACTGACAACGGATGATGGAGGTTGGTTCCTTTCAGGAAGGAGGCTAGTGAGAAAAGTGACTTTTTGAGTAACGACGGGAGATATCTGGCTGGTGATTTTGGACTCGGCGCCTGCCTCTCGATTCTTGGTTTGAAGGATTTTCCAAACTTCCAGACTTTCAATCCAAGCCTTGGCTTGGTTTACTAAATTTAGGTATTCCTTCATTCAGTTTTCCTTAGCCTCGTATGAACTGCTTACCTATTTTACGATGAGATGCGAGTCGCTTAGAACCAATATCCTCTTCCTGTTGGCCTATCGGGTTAATCATAGGCCTATGAGCAAGATCTCACATTTGGTATCGTTGTTGGACACAGGGGACTTCAGGTGGACTGCGAAATCCACGATTTCTTCCAGGCTTTGTGAGGCGTCGTGTCAAAATACAATCCCGACCCCTCCATGGGTGTTTGTTGATGATCTGTCTACCTATACGGTCCAAGTAGGTTTGGTAGGTTCTGAGTCGGGTTCTTTGTGCATCTCTATAATGAAATCGGCCAGTATATGTACTTTGACTGCATATCAAAGGCCATATTGGATGTCGTACTCGCTTAGTTCCACTACTCATTTTACCGTTCTCCCAGATATCTCTGGTTGGATTAGGATAATGCAAAGCTAGTACTTGGGAAAGGCATTGATACGATGGGTAAGGAAATAGGCTCTTAGTTTTTGGGCCTTTGTTGTGAGGGCTAGGCCCACATTTTCCATTAGAGTGTAGTGGCCTTCGGCGGAGAAGAGAGTTTTGTTAAAATAATAGATGGGAAGGTGCTCCTTGCCTTGGGTTCGTTCGAGGACAACACTGACGGGTCTACTCCTACAGATAGGTATAAGTATAAATCCTCTCTGGTTACAAGCTTAACCAAAAGTGCGGGACTAATTAGGTAGGCTTTCAACTGCTCGAATGCTTCGGTGCATTTCTCGGTCTATTTGAAATTCTTCACGTTGCGTAGAATCTTAAAAAAAGGGCCATCCCCATTCCGAGGAGCACAAGATGAACCAACTGAGTGATGCCATTCGACCGGTGAGCTTTTGTATGTCCCTCATTGTCTCGGGTTGTAGCTTTTTTAGATTTGCCTTAGCCTTCTCGGGGTTTATCTTGATGCTCCTCTTGGTGACCATGTAGCTAGGAACTTCCCCCTTTATCCCAAATGAGCATTTTTGGGGGTTTACCTTCATGTCGGCGTGGTCCATGATGACAAATGCTTCCGTGAGATCTCGCGTGTGCTCGTTTACTTTTAGGCTTTTGACTATCTTGTCGTCCACGTAGACTTCCATAATGTTCCCGATAAATCTGTCGAACATCATATTGACTAGGCGTTGGTAGATGGCCCCTACATTATTTAGTCCAAAGGGCATAACCAAATAACAGAAAGTCCCTACATCCATTATGAAGCTAGTTTTATTTTGGCCTTGCCCGACCATTACTATTTGATTGTATCCTTGATCCCCATCTATGGTTGATAGTAAATCGCACCCCAAATGTGGAGTCTACTAGCTGATCAATACTGGGTAGAGGATAATAGTCTCTAGGGCATGCCTCGTTTTGATTTGGGAAGTCCATTCACATGCACCACACTCTTCCGGGTTTTGGGATTAGGACTACGTTGGCCAGCCATTGGTGGTACATAACCTCTGTAATTTGGGATAAACCGAGCATGTATTGTACTTCTAATTTGCATAACCCAAGTTTCTAGGGACTTCTAGTAAACTTTAAACAATTGTCACTGACCAGGCATTGGTGTATGCCGAAGCGACAGAGAATGTCTCGCCATATGAAGTTGATTATGGCCCTCGAGGTAATCTGGGTCAGGGGTTCATCTTCAACCCATTTGGTAAAGTGGTCCACTACTACGACCATGTATCTTTTATGTCCTTTTTTTGGGATCATTGGGCCCGCAATGTCTATCCCCCATTTTTCGAAGAAGCAGGGGATCGTACTGTGTTTCTAGGGTACTGCATGTTGATGGTTCTAGTTGGCATGTAGTTGGCATTGGGGGCACTTATTGGCATGATCTACGCAGTTGCCGGTCATGGTGGGCCAAAACAAACCTTATCGTAGTGTTTTGAGGGTGAGGCTACTTCCTTATGAGTGATTTCCACAACTTCCATCGTGAATCTCCCTCATCACTTGCTCAGTCTCATCGGAGTCGAGGCATGTCAGATAGGGTTGTGAGTAGGATTTGCGGAACGTGTTTCCTTCTCGTAGGAAAAAGCGGGTTGCTCGTCAGCTAAGTTGTTTGGAAGATCTTTTGTTCGTGGAATTTTTTCAGAATTTAGCATATACACGCGTATATCAGACATCCGCATTTTTTTACCACTTGCAACTGACAACGAGTGCTGGAGGTTGGTTCATTTTAGGAAGGAGGCTGGTGAGAAAAGTGACTTTTTGAGTAACGACGAGAGATATCTGGCTCGTGATTTTGGACAATGCGCCTGCCTCTCAATTTTTGGTTTAAAGGATTTTCCAAACTTCCAGACTTTCAATCCAAGCCTTGGCTTGGTTTACTACATTTAGGTATTCCTTCATTCGGTTTTCCTTAGCCTCGTATGAACCGCTTACCTATTTTACAATGAGATGCGAGTCGCTTAGAACCAATATCCTCTTCCTGTTGGCCTATCAGGTTAATCATAGGCCTATGAGCAAGATCTCACATTTGGTATAGTTGTTGGACACAGGGGACTTCAGGTGGACTGCGAAATCCACGATTTCTTCCAGGCTTTGTGAGGCGTCGTGTCGAAATACAATCCCGACCCCTTCATGGGTGTTTGTTGATGATCTGTCTACCTATACGGTCCAAGTAGGTTTGGTAGGTTCTGAGTCGGGTTCTTTGTGCATCTCTATAATGAAATCGGCCAGTACATGTACTTTGACTGCAGATCAAAGGTCATACTGGATGTCGTACTCGCTTAGTTCCACTACCCATTTTACCGTTCTCCCGGATATCTCTGGTTGGTTCAGGATAATGCGAAGCTAGTACTTGGTAAAGGCATTGATACGATGGGTAAGGAAATAGGCTCTTAGTTTTTGGGCCTTTGTTGCGAGGGTTAGGCCCACCTTTTCCATTAGAGTGTAATGGCCTTCGGTGGAGAAGAGAGTTTTGTTAAAATAATAGATGGGAAGGTGCTCATTGCCTTGGGTCCGTTTGAGGACAGCACTGACGGGTTCTACTCCTACAGATAGGTATAAGTATAAATCCTCTCTGGTTACAGGCTTAACCAAAAGTGGGGGACTAGTTAGGTAGGCTTTCAACTGCTCGAATGCTTCGGTGCATTTCTCGGTCTATTTGAAATTCTTCACGTTGCGTAGAATCTTAAAAAAGGGCAATCCCCGTTCCAAGGAGCACAAGATGAACCAACTGAGTGATGCCATTCGACCGGTGAGCTTTTGTATGTCCCTTATTGTCTCGGGTTGTAGCTTTTTTAGATTTGCCTTAGCCTTCTCGGGGTTTATCTTGATGCTCCTCTTGGTGACCATGTAGCTAGGAACTTCCCCCTTTATCCCAAATGAGCATTTTTTGGGGTTTAACTTCATGTCGGCGAGGTCCATGATGACAAATGCTTCCGTGAGATCTCGCGTGTGCTCGTTTACTTTTAGGCTTTTGACTATCTTGTCGTCCACGTAGACTTCCATAATGTTCCCGATAAATCTGTCGAACATTATATTGACTAGGCGTTGGTAGATGGCCCCTGCATTCTTTAGTCCAAAGGGCATAACCAAATAACAGAAAGTCCCTACATCCATTATGAAGCTAGTTTTATCTTGGTCTTGCTCGACCATTACTATTTGATTGTATCCTTGATCCCCGTCTATGGTTGATAGTAAAGCGCACCCCAAATGTGGAATCTATTAGCTAATCAATACTCGGTAGAAGATAATAGTCTCTAGGGCAAGCCTCGTTTTGATTTGGGAAGTCCATGCACATGCACCACACTCTTCCGGGTTTTGGGATTAGGACTACGTTGGCCAGCCATTGGTGGTACATAACCTCTGTAATTTGGGATACCCCGAGCATGTATTGTACTTCTGATTTGCATAACACAAGTTTCAAGGGACTTCTAGTAAACTTTAAACAATTGTCACTGACCAGACATTGGGGTATGCGGAGAATGTCTCGCCATATGAAGCAGCGGAGAATGTCTCGCCATATGAAGTTGATTATGGCCCTCGAGATAATCTAGGTCAGGGGTTCAGCTTCAACCCATTTGGTAAAGTGGTCCACTACTACGACCATGCATCTTTTATGTCCTTTGTTTGGGATCATTGGGCCCGCAATGTCTATCCCCCATTTTTCGAAGAGGCAGGGGACCGTACTGTGTTCCGAGGGTACCGCATGTTGATGGTTCTAGTTGGCATGTAGTTAGCGTTGGGGGCACTTATTGGCATGATCTATGCAGTTGCCGGTCATGGTGGGCCAAAACAAACCTTGACGTAGTGTTTTGAGGGTGAGGCTACTTCCTCATGAGTGATTTCCACAACTTCCATCGTGAATCTCCCTCATCACTTGCTCAGTCTCATCGGAGTCGAGGCATCTCGGATAGGGTTGTGAGTAGGATTTGCGGAACGTGTTTCCTCCTCGTAGGAAAAAGCGGGTTGCTCGTCAGCTAAGTTGTTTGGAAGATCTTTTGCTCGTGGAAATTTTTCAGAATTTAGCATATACACGCGTATATCAGACATCCACATTTTTTTTACCACTTGCGACTGACAACGGGTGCTAAAGGTTAGTTCCTTTCAGAAAGGAGGCTGGTGAGAAAAGTGACTTTTTGAGTAACGACGGGAGATATCTGGCTGGTGATTTTGGACAATGCGCCTGCCTCTCGATTTTTGGTTTGAAGGATTTTCCAAACTTTCAGACTATCAATCCAAGCCTTGGCTTGGTTTACTAAATTTAGGTATTCCTTCATTCGGTTTTCCTTAGCCTCGTATGAACCGCTTACCTATATCAGGCTAATCTTAGGCCTATGAGCAAGATCTCACATTTGGTATCGTTTTTGGACACAAGTGACTTCAGGTGGACTGCGAAATCCACGATTTCTTCCAGGCTTTGTGAGGCGTCGTGTCGAAATACAATCCCGACCCCTCCATGGGTGTTTGTTGATGATCTGTCTACTTATACGGTCCAAGTAGGTTTGGTAGGTTCTGAGTCGGGTTCTTTGTGTATCCCTATAATGAAATCGGCCAGTACATGTACCTTGACTGCAGATCAAGCGCCATACTGGATGTCTTACTCGCTTAGTTCCGCTACCCATTTTACCGTTCTCCCGGATATCTCTGGTTGGTTCAGGATAATGCGAAGCTAGTAATTGGTAACGACCTTGATACGATGGGTAAGGAAATAGGCTCTTATTTTTTGGGCCTTTGTTGCGAGGGCTAGGCCCACCTTTTCCATTAGAGTGTAGTGGCCTTCGGCGGAGAAGAGAGTTTTGTTAAAATTATAGATGGGAAGGTGCTCCTTACCTTGGGTCCGTTTGAGGACAGCACTGACGCGTTCTACTCCTACAGATAGGTATAAGTATACATCCTCTCTGGTTATTGGCTTAACTAAAAGTGGGGGACTAGTTAGGTAGGCTTTCAGCTGCTCGATTGCTTCGGTGCATTTCTCGGTCTATTTGAAATTCTTCACGTTGCATATAATCTTAAAGAAGGGCAATCCCCATTCTGAGGAGCACAAGATGAACCAACTGAGTGATGCCATTCGACCGGTGAGCTTTTGTATGTCCCTCATTGTCTCGGGTTGTAGTTTTTTTAGATTTGCCTTAGCCTTCTCGGGGTTTATCTTGATGCTCCTCTTGGTGACCATGTAGCTAGGAACGTCCCCCTTTATCCCAAATGAGCATTTTAGGGGGTTTACCTTCATTAAGGCGCGGTCCATGATGACAAATTCTTACATGAGATCTCGCGTGTGCTCGTTTACTTTTAGGCTTTTGACTATCTTGTCGTCCATGTAGACTTCCATAATGTTCCCCATAAATATGTGGAACATCATATTGACTAGGCGTTGGTAGATGGCCCCTGCATTCTTTAGTCCAAAGGGCATAACCAAATAACAGAAAGTCCCTACATCCACTATGAAGCTTGTTTTATCTTGGTCTTTCTCGACCATTACTATTTGATTGTATCCTTGATCCCCGTCTATGGTTGATAGTAAGACGCACCCTAAATATAGAATCTACTAGCTAATCAATACTGGACAATGGATAGTAGTCTCTAGGGCATGCCTCGTTTTGATTTGGGAAGTCCATGCACATGCACCACACTCTTCCGGGTTTTGGGATTAGGACTACGTTGGTCAGCCATTAGTGGTACATAATCTCTGTAATTTGGGATAACCCGAGCATGCTTTGTACTTCTGATTTGATGATTTTGTTCCTTTCGACCCCCATTACTATATTTTTATGTCGTAAGAACTTGGCGCCTCACTCGTTGTTGAGGAAATGTTAGGAATGTTTCGGGGGATTCTTCCGGACGGTCCTCCTTCCCACGCAAATAGATGCTGGTACTTTCTCAGAACTTCAAGTATTTCTTGCTTGTTCCGGGGTTCTAGGCACATCCCTATCTTAACTTTGTGTCCTTCTCTATCTGATATATCCATTGTCTTAAGCTCTTCTACGCTTGCATCTTGGCGACCTCAATTTTGGTCTTTTTTTTAGGAAGGTCCAAAGGATGCGTCTTCTACCATTGGAGTGGGCGTGTCGGGTAGGCAGGGAGTTCATGCGACACTCACGGGCCCGAGCTTGGTTTCCTCAGACTTTTCCTATTCCAGCGAGTGTCGGGTACTTGACTTTGATATGTATCGTGGACTGGACCATTTTGAAGAGCCAAAGAGCCGTAGGGAGGGTCGTTCGTAGATCGTGTTATACGTTTGGGTTAATGTGTTTACGACCAAAAAATATACTAATTTTGTTCGTCAAAGTCGGCCTTAGCCCCAGAATACCAGAAGCACGATGGTTCCTACGTATGGTAGCATTCTCCAGAGAATCCCACTAGAGGGACATCGATCTCGTCCATTTGGCTGTCGCGGAGCCCTAAGGATCAAAAAGTTGAAAGGAATAGGACATTTACTGAGCTGCCAGTGTCTATCAGGATGTGCTGCACCTCTGTACCAAATATAGTAGCAGGAACCACGATGGGGTCTTTGCGGGGGTATATGATTCCCTTGAGGCCCTTCGGTCCGAAGACGATCTGAGGGATGGAAGCTATTCCAACTGCCAATATTTCATGTGCGGTGGGTCTTTATCTTGGTTTTTTTTACATACTTTTGCTTTTGTGTTGGAGAGGATAAGGCTAAGGTTCCTCCTTCGATCATATTGATCGTTTGCCTCATAGATGTGTTGTCATTGTAGAAATGGGGAGAGGAAGTAACGAATATTATTCCCTCATCTATGCTTCTTACCACTGGGTGGGGGCGCGTAATTTCTCCATTTTCTAATCGACCTTGCTTGGCGGGTGTAGGTTGTTCCTCTATCAGTGGGGTTGTCCCTCTCGACTATCCCGGATTACATACTTTTCCAAGTATCCCATCTTTAGTAACCTGCATATCTCTTTATGTGACCCGACGTAGTCCTTAGTGCGGTGCCCGTAAGTGCGGTAGTACAGGCAACACTTGCCATTATGCTTCAACCTATTGGGTTCTTTGGCTTTGTGTGGCCAAAGCATTGCTCAATCATGTTCAATGATTTCCAAGACTTAGGCCAGTTTGATAGTCATGAGGGGTAGTGGCACCGGGCTCAAGTGTCGCCGAGGTCCGGACTTTTGTTCTCTGCACTGGAAATATTTATCTTTCTTGGCCTCCACACACGCTTTAGGTCTTGTAGATTCAGGAGCATGTATGTTTTCCAGTTGTTCTTTGTTATTGCAGGCTTCCTCTTGGAGAATGAACATCTCAACCCTTTGCATGGGATCGTCTAGACTATTGCCGATAAGAGAATCTGCAAAATCTCCTGATCGGAAGCATTGGACTAATATCTCTAAGAGTATTAACGGGTCAACATGGGGCACATCGAGTACTTCGTCTGTGAAATGCCGCATGTAGCCCTGTGAAATTTGATTCTTCATTTGTTTCACTACGAAAGGATGACAGGCAAACTTGGGATACCATTGATTGCAGGCACTCTGAATATTTAGGTTAATTTCTCGAAATTGTGGATTACTCCCTTTGAAAGTTGGGAAAACCACACATGCGCTCTTCTTGTCAGGTTAGATCGAAATAATCGGTATAGTACCGGATCCGAGGCTGAGACCACGTCCATGATGGCCATGTACTGGTTGATGTGGTCTTGCGTGTCATGACTAGTTTTGTCTTCTGCGTAGATGGGTAAATTAAGAGGCTTCATTCTGGGCGGTGTATGGATAGTGGCCACCCCTGGGGCGAAAGGGGTTCCTCGGTAGACCACATTCCCGTGGGGATTCACGTCATTTCTCAGAGGTTTGACCTCTCTCTTTTGGTTGTCTACTAGCTCCCGTAGGGGATCGGCCAATTCCTTTGCATATTAGCCCATCCTACTATGGGGTGGCGGCCTAGGTTCATGACTTTTCAAATATCCTATGAATGAAGCATTATCTGGCCCCGTCGGGGTCCTCTGGGTTAGGGATGGGGGGGGGGGAGAGAGAGAGAGAGAGAGAGAGAGAGAGAGAGAGAGAGAGAGAGAGAGAGAGAGAGAGAGAGAGAGAGAGAGAGAGAGAGAGAGAGGTGAGTGGCTCATCGTCCACCCTAGGGTCGGGCAAAGCCTGGCGACACAAGGAGAGTGGCCCATCTTTGTACATGAGTCGTGGGTGCCTTCATTCGTCGTGTCCCAGGAGGGAGTCCCTAGCTGCGTTCGTCCTCCGTCTCAGGGGGGTTTGACATCTCCTGTCTCTGAGGGGATTGTGGCCGTTGCGCACAGGTTCGTAGCATGGTTCCCATAAGGTTCTCGAAAAGGCTTCGGGGGATTCATACGATGTCAGGTTCTTCTGCCGTCCTGATATAAGAGGCCTCTGTGGTGGGGGGGAGTTGTAAACCTTCCTCCGACCAGATCCTTCCTTTAGATGAAAGTTCTCCATGGACATGATGTAAGAGTACCTTGAGGTTTTTGTCTTTGTTGTTTTCCTTACTTTTTCTCAAAACTTTTCTTTTGTTCTAGCATTTCCCTGATTTTCCTCTAGGTCATCGTGGTGTTTCGACAGACGAAGCCATTTTGATGATAAGATTTCTCCTGCGTGCTTATTTGGAGGGGATCAGAACAACTGTCCTTCTTTTTAAGAAAATGAAAAACCGTGCTTACTTTCGATGAGGAGATGAGAATAGATGGGAATACGGACTTTTACGAATTTAGCTAATAATCAATAACTTGAGGGTCGACCTATAAGACGATTAACCTTTGGGACCCGCATAATATGTTTATATCATTTGTTTATTTCGTTATTATAATATTATTCAAAAGTGGTATGATATTGTGTCAAATTTAATCGGCATCTAATATATATTAATGTTTTATCGATCTAAAATTGGGTTTCAAAAAATACAATTTGACTATTATTGTCAAGTAAATTTTCTTAGTTGTTTGAAATTGATCATGATACAATTAATTGGTACAAATATTTATTAAATAGACATTTGAATATGTTATCATTAAAATTAGAACAACACTCTAAAAAATGACAGTTATTTATCGATTAGAATAAAATGCGCCCTTGTGAAACAACACTAGTTACGTGTTAGACGATCCCAAGGTAGTGTATCTGTTTATCCAGCGAGAGCAAGACTAATTACGCATCATAAAAACTAATCAATCTAGACACGTAAATACATCAAACACACATCAAACAGAACATATAAACATATTCATAAATCAGAGCTACTCCACTACTCTAAACAACGAGTAGGTTAGCACTTCATAATCATGAGTTGAACAATCAATAAAAAATTAAATAACATAAACAAAGTAAAGAGATTGGGAAAGCTTCTCAGATCCGATGGAACTTTGACACCTTGATATCTTCTCGAATCCTACATGTTATCTTCTTCTCCACTAACTACTAGTAGAACTAGAACAAAGCTTCAATGGTGTTATTCTCTCTCACAACTTTATTTCTGAACACTATGAGAAACTATGAAAACTCTGAAAAGCTGTGAAAAACTGTTATAGGCAGTAGTGCATTGTTGGTCGGTGTTCTAAGTGCTAGCCGTTCTCTGCTATTTATAGAAAAGTCTTAATGCCCTGATTTTGTAGGTAGCAGTAACTTTATTTTTTAGAATAAGACAATGTTGCCCTAGAGACACGTGACTTGGTATGTCGCACGGTACCCGTGATGCTCGTGTAGCTTTCTACATTGGCGTGCAACTCTCTGTCCATTATGTACGATGTGCTAATGCTCTTGTAGCTCGCGCAAATCCCTCTGTGTCGCGCTGCTCTGCCCTTGACTTGGGTCGACTTTTGGACTTTTTTATGTGATGTGATTAGGCTTTCCTCGATTTGCACTGTGCTATGGTTACTAACGTTGTGCCTTGATGCAATAATTGCACTTGCTCCCAAAAATATCCATTATAGGCTCTTTTGGCTTCATTTTGCATTGACTCGAAAAAATCCTAAAAAACATTGAAACAATACTAAAACTAATAAATATGCATCAAAAACTCATCAAAAGCATAAGAAAACATGTACTACAATCACGGTAAATAAACGCTCATCACATACCACACCACGCACGACCACCAGAGAAACACTTTTTAGCCTCACGTATGGACATGAAGATGTAATACATGCCGAGATCGTTCAAGCCAAATGGAGAGTACAAGAAGCGAATCCAACCTAGCCCTCCAACTAGACATGATGTTTGAACGAAGATCGTGAGCTTTGGTACGTTTGGAGTATTACAAAGCGAGAATGGCCGAGAATATTAGAATACAACCAATACATATATATGACATCAAAACATCAGAAAACCATCAAAATTAATGATTTGGTGCATTGTCGTCTGGTGGCTTGGCAGTCTAATGAAACACTCCACATCATGCTGGTTTGGGGCTACGCTGGAACCAGCTTTGTCCTTTGCACACATGTACTCCAAGCAACGTGGTGATGGGACGGATGGATATTTAATGATTTTGGACTGGACTCGGGTTATCCCAAGCTGCCTACGTATCCCCTTGAGGGAATCAAGCTGAACGTAGTTCATTAATCTATTCTGGTGACCGAGCACCAATGGGGCTATGTGATTTACTTGTTTCTGCATTGCATGGCTTCACGGTTTTGACCATATCTCCTTGTAGGAAAATGCACACCTTGATCCACTTCTTGATACGGAAAGTAGACTCCCTTAACTTTCCAAGAATATAAGGTACATGTTGGGGAGACATGTAGAATATCCCGTATATTGAATATCATTTCGGGTATTCTGCATGTCTGGTATTTCTGCGAGGCCTCACGATGTCGGCCATATCTCGATGTACGTATATCGAAACCTCGATTCGCTTCTCCCTATAAAACAGTATCTCAAATATATTTCATTAGATATAAGATACATATCGAATGGATATGGCAAACGTTCCCTATGTCAAATACAATGTCGGGTTTCTTGCATGTCGAAGGTGACATGTCGAAAATAGCATTTGATATAGCATGTCGGGGGTTGTATATCGAATATTCTCGGCATAGGGGCTGTGGGGGTGCTCCCTTGATGTTCTCTCTCCCTTTTATGGCCAAATGGTGGGTTATTTATAGGCAAAAAGCTAGTGTATATCAAAAATGGCATATCGGGGGTGCATATCGAATATATCTAACATGTTGTCCGAGATCTACGTGGTTCAACCGTTTTGGGTATAACTTCCACTATATACCTCCGAATTACAATCCGTTTGTTGCATTACGAGCTATACGCATGTGGCTTTCCAATGCCATATCATAGGATGCCTACTTTGTTATACACAAATGGTGGTGATCCTTGCAGTAGTCACATCTATGTGACATGACACGTATTGTTACTATATTATGTAGTATCAAATAATAAGAATGAAACAGAAGGGGACCTTGTACGGAGATCTGGAAACTTTTCTTGGAGCTTTGATTAGGGTATGGGAGGAAAGCTCACCAATAAGGTGTTCGTCATTGTGGAAGCTGAAAGGGAAAGAGGAGGGGAGGATTGACGAGTTTTAGACTTATGCATAAGATATTGCAAATTAAATATATTTTTTTAGTAATTTTGTTGATTAAAGTAATATACTTTTAAATTAAGTTTATTAAACTTTTGAATAAAAGTATATAATAAACCTTGAAATTCTCTCTAATGTGTGGTATGCTCCCTTGATGTCGGGGGTTGTATATCGAATATTCTCGGCATAGGGGCTGTGGGGGTGCTCCCTTGATGTTCTCTCTCCCTTTTATGGCCAAATGGTGGGTTATTTATAGGCAAAAAGCTAGTGTATATCAAAAATGGCATATCGGGGGTGCATATCGAATATATCTAACATGTTGTCCGAGATCTACGTGGTTCAACCGTTTTGGGTATAACTTCCACTATATACCTCCGAATTACAATCCGCTTGTTGCATTACGAGCTATACGCATGTGGCTTTCCAATGCCATATCATAGGATGCCTACTTTGTTATACACAAATGGTGGTGATCCTTGCAGTAGTCACATCTATGTGACATGACACGTATTGTTACTATATTATGTAGTATCAAATAATAAGAATGAAACAGAAGGGGACCTTGTACGGAGATCTGGAAACTTTTCTTGGAGCTTTGATTAGGGTATGGGAGGAAAGCTCACCAATAAGGTGTTCGTCATTGTGGAAGCTGAAAGGGAAAGAGGAGGGGAGGATTGACGAGTTTTAGACTTATGCATAAGATATTGCAAATTAAATATATTTTTTTAGTAATTTTGTTGATTAAAGTAATATACTTTTAAATTAAGTTTATTAAACTTTTGAATAAAAGTATATAATAAACCTTGAAATTCTCTCTAATGTGTGGTATGCCATGTGTCATTCCACCCATACCGCATTTGGAGAGTTAGTAGATTTTTTAAAGAATTAGCGTTATTTTCTCCAGCGCAAAAAGTAGTTACAGGGTAAGAGTAAAAGTAACAAAAGATATCGGTTATTTTTTATGTTTCTGCCTTATAAATTAAAATGTTTAATGAGTTAGATAAATAACATATTATGTTATAGATTTGTGTTTGTCTCAAAACTATAAAAAAATGAGTTTTACCCCCCTAGAATCCAAACTACGTTCCCAAGCAACCCAAAAATATTTTAAATTGTCCTTATGAAAAATTGTAATTATCTGCTTCCATTTTCCGATGCTGTATTCCAAAATATCCTAGACCAGCAAGTTGATGCTAAAGAACAGATATTTAGTTTAGTACGTACACGTGTGTTCATCAGGACTTGGTAAACCTAACGGATCTCCATATACCTACTAACAAGCAGTTTTGTGTTTTAAATTAAGTTAGTGTAAATTTTATGACTATTTACTGTTATGTTAATTTTAGTTACTTTATATGATAAAACTAAAACCGTTCAAATAAATAAATAAATAAATAAATGGCACCTATAACAATCGTTTTCTTTTTTTTTACCCTTTTCTAAATTATCTCAAGAAATATAAATAGAAATGAAGATTCAACCGGATATTGTCACCCATGGTATTGAAATGATACTGTTCACGAGACGAAAAATGAAGTTACAAAAGGAAAGGATAAAGATTCTTGAATTATCTTGTGTGCTATTCAGATAAAGATCTCATAACAAGTCCCATAGCCAAAACCAACCAACGAGATTAAAGATTAAAAAAATATAGCGAAATATATACCAAAATAGTCAAATGAATCCAAAGTTCGCACAAACCCCAAGAGGTTCCTTTACTAAATGTAGCAATTCGATCATTTTCAATTTTTCACTAAGAAAAATTATCAATGTAGGGAAAATAACACCAAAAAAGAAAGAAAAAAAAACCACCAACAAATATGCAACCCAAAATAATACGAGAAAAAAATCAATCGCAATCAGAAACAACCGAGAAAATGAAAACACTATACCACAACCACGCCATATATCATAATCAGTGCAGCTCATTAGTCAGCCAAAAAATAAACGCACCATTGTGTCTAGTTTGGTCCTTAGTGAGGAAATTCAACGAGCCTCAAGCGTACAAACCGTTTGTTAAAAGCTGTTATTTGAGCTCGGGGAACGGTGGCGAGGGTAGCGTGCGCGAGCTGACGGTCATTTCGGGCTTGCCGGCGGAGAGGAGCGTTGAGAGGCTTGATCGACTCGATGATGAATTGCATGTGATGGAGATCCGTATAATCGGTGGTGACCACAAGCTCGTTAATTATCAGTCCACCGTTACTTTACATATAGATGATCATGAGGTGGATATAATAGGCGAAAGTACGGTGGTGATGGAATCTTATGTGGTGGATATTCCGGCGGGTAGTTGTGAGGACGACACGTGTTTGTTTGTTGATACTATAATCGGGTTTAATCTCAAGTCCATGGCTAAGGTTACGGAGAGGATGGCAAGCCTAAATAGTCCTTAAATTATGCGACATTATGCTCTTGAGTAGTTGTTTTTTTTTTTTTTTTTTTTTGTGTGTGTGTGTGTGTTTTTCTGATTTTTGGGAGGGTGATGAGTTGTGAATTACTATTTTCTCTATCTTTCTTTTAACGAGTTAGTATAATTTTTTTTTTAGTAGCTAGATTTAATCTTGATTGATGTAGGAGACGAAATTATCTTATATATATTCAGAATTTTGCAATTGCTCCTGACATTATTCTATTCCCTAGTAGAATATAATTGTACATATACCGGGTGTTGTGGATGAGTTAGCAATATAGCATGAGTTATCAGTAACACTACAAAATTCAAGGGTCATTCGCGACCGTTCAGGCGGTTGCGAATGCTCCTTCGACGGTCGGCGATCGCGGATGAGGCCCGCCGTGCCTCATCCGTCACCGCTCGGCGGTCGCAGATCAAGTTTTTTGCGATCGCCAGGCAGTTGCAAACCTCGCAACCGCCGACTCGCGATCGTCGAGCGGTTGCGATGTTGGCCGCGACTGCCGAGCGGTTGCGACGTAGGCCGCGACTGCCGAGCGGTTGCGACGTAGGCCGCGACCGTCTAGTGATTGCGAAGGTTATTTGCGACCGTCGGGCAGTCGCGGATAATATTCATTGCCTTCGCGGTCGCCCGGCGGTTGCGAATTATATTCATCAACCTAAAAAAAATTGGTAATTTATCGGAATATAATTTTTTTTTAATAGAAGTTGAATAGTATTGTAAAAGAATGCAAATATGACGAAAATAGCTAATAAAAAGGAAAAGATGACAAATGAAATTAAAGGAAAGGTAAAAAAGAGAAGAGAAAGTGCTAAGTTTTTTTTTTGGAGTTGTGGAAGTGTTGTAGATTTGGAAAAAGAAAAGAAGAGAAAGTCTTGGGTTTAATTCTTTTGGATTTGGGAAAAAAAAGAGAAAAGAGAAAGTGTTGGATTTTTTTTTTTGAAGTTGTAGAAATGTTGTAGATTTGGAAAAATAAAAAAGAGAAAGTGTTAGGGTCTTTTTTAGAGTATAATTTTAGTGTATTGAAAATTAGAAGAAAGAATGGTGGATATATATAGAACTTTGGGTGAAATTTTTGAATATCCGGAAATTTCAAAATTTTCCCCAAATCCCACCAATCCAGGGAGAAATTATTAGGTGCAGCCGCTTTATGTGCATCAACTACCAATACACGGTGGGAATGGGGTGTTAGGTGGTTATTCTTACAATTTAGGATCTCCTTTTAATCTCAACCATCGGTTGTACAAACAGCGGATGTATATAATAATTTCTCCAATCCAGGGCCTTTCGCCAAAGCAGGGTCGCGACCGCCAGGCGGTTGTGAATAATTTTCATCGCTTTAATTAGTGCATTTACGATGGTTATTTAAGGCGCGTCGTTTGTTAAATTGATAAAGTAGTTAAGCGAGGCAAATTATAAGGTTCTATTGCACAATCGCAGATAACAATTAAAACAACCAGGTATATATAATAATTAGTTGTAGAACATAAAATAGGTTCATCGTTCATAAAATAGGTTCATCGTTCATAATTAGTTGTAGAACATAAATTCACGTTCATAAAATATAATAACCATCTTTCTCGACCGTTGAGCGGTTGCAAAAGGCTCTCGCGACAGTCTGGCGGTTGCGAAGTTTTGTCGCGACCGCCCGACAGTCGTGAATGAGGGTTATTAGCAACCGTCCAGCGGTTGAGAATAATATTCATGTTTAAATTTGTGATTTTATGGAACGATCTTGATGTGTTTATGATTTTTAACAACAAATCTCATTATTACATAAGAATTGACGTAAAAAATGATTACAACATTAGTAATCGAGTTATCAAAATAGTAGATTAGATGTGAATGAGCAAACTATGAACGATGAACCTATTTTATGTTCTACAACTAATCATCACATATGCCTAGTTGTTTTAATTGTTATATGTGATTGTGCAATAAACCCTTATAATTTACCTCGTTTTAACTATTTGATCAATTTAACAAACAACGCGCTTTAAATAACCATCCGAAATGAACAAATTAAAACGATGAACCTCTTTCGTGACCATCGGGCAGTTGCGAAGCTGGTGTCGCGACCGCCTGGCGTTCGCGACAGCCTTCCACAACCTTCGGGCGTTCGTGAAAGATCCTGGAATTGATGGGATTTGGGTGAAAATTTCGGTCACGAAAGACCCCACCATTCTTCCCCCTTATTTTTATTACACTAAAATTATACTCTACCAGAAAAAAAAAACACTCAACACTTTCTTTTCTTTTCGTTTTCTAAATCTACAACACTTTCACAACTCCAGAAAAAAAAAAAAAAAAAAAATAAATAAAATAACAACAACAACCCCAACCTTCTCTTTTCTTTTCCCAAATCCGAAAAAAAAACAAATACTTTCTCTTCTTTTCTTTTTCCAAATCTACAACACTTTCACAACTCAAAAATAAAAACCCAGTCATTTCTTTTCTCTTTTTTTTCCCAAATCCAAAAAATTACTACAACACACAACACTCTCTCTTCTCTTCTTTTCTTTTCTTATATCCAAAAAAATCCCCAACACTTTCTCTTCTCTTTTCTTTACTTTTTTCATTTTCTTTAATTTCATTCTTTTACAATTCTATTCAATTTCTATCAAACAAACATATTATAATATGGTATATTACTGGAATATTTTTGTTCAAAATCTGATGAAGGTTATTCGCAACTGCCCGGTGGTCACGGCTATTATCATAACCATCGGGCGGTTGCAAAAGACCCTAAGGTAATTAGCGACCGTCAGACGGTCATGAGTTTGCGATTGCAAGGCTCGCAACCACCTGGCAATTGTGGAAAACGTGTTTAGTGAGCGCACGATGGACGCAGATGAGGCACGACGGGCCTTATCGGCGACCGTCGCCTTGCGACCGCCAGAGGGTCATTCGCGACTGCCCGGGCAGTCGCGAATGACACCCAGATCTTGTAGTGCCCTCTCTCTTAGTATTGATATTTTCCTACTTTATGTTATTTAGTGCTTTCTTATGCAATTGTAGAGTGGTATACTGGTATTTTTATTCTTTCACCACCGCACCAGGACAAATTAAAAGAAGAGAGAAAAAAGAATCATTAAGTAATATGACTATGAAGAACTATAGTGCACTTGGTCTAGATTTTAATTAATAGATTACATTAATAGATATATGTAATGTAATCTATTGCTTATTGCGTAGACTAGTTTTACATGTGCTTTGATTCAATTGTAATAGATGGTACAAGCATTATAATAAATAGCATGATGAACTGATGATGTTCTCTGTAGTTTCAGAAAAAATATAATTGTAAAGAAGATAAAAAATGGTAGGATGGTACAACCAGTTTAATATAATTCACGTTACAGAGCAAAGCAGTTTAATGATAGATTAATGGTGCATGCAGTTAAGCAGTTTGATGATAATTTTATGGTGCATCCAGTTTAATCCTCCATGTTATATATGAATCATGTTTCTCTTTCTTAACATAATTATCTTTTTTGCCGTTGATTATATAAAAAATCAGAATAAAGTAATAAAACATTTAAAATTTAAAAGTGCTTAGTCGATGATATCTTAGTTACTGTATATGGAACTTCATAAATTCTATTATGGATTAATAAATATGTTAGTTAGGTGTTACGCCACTTTATAAACTTTCTCATGAAATCTAATATTTTAGTTTATATTTTACTTTATAGTATCAATGGAAGGTCGATCAAGATACGCAAAATGCACCAGATGCTCCAACTCCGATGAATACCACTCCTCCGGCTCCAATTGAAAATCCAAATACCGAAGTAGTGCCACCCGAGGCAAATGAGGATGTTACCAAAGGTTTGCCAAAAGCTAAAAAAAGCCAAGTGTTGGGGCCATTTCTCAACATACAAAACGGAAGATGGAAAAATAAGGGCTTCATGCAACCATTGTAGTAAGACCTATGTTGCATACGGGACTAAAAATGGGACGACATCATTGAACAGCCATATCAAAGTGTGCAAGAAAAATCCAGCAAATAAGAAAAAAAAAGAATATGTAAGCGGTACGCTTAATAACTTCGTTTGTAGTGTTGCTGGACAAGATGGAGAGCATCTTTGGGACCTAGGAAGGATTTGAAAATTTGATCAATTAATTCTAAAAAAAAAAAGCTTTACTACACATGATCATAGTTGATGAATTGCCCTTTAATTTTTTGGAAAATGAAAGATTTAAAGATTTTCTGCGTGTTGCATGTCCAGAGTTTTTTTATCCCTAATATAACAACCATGTCAAGAGACTGCTTAGATGTTTATTTAGAGGCAAAGGCTAAGCTGAAAGTTTTTTTCCAAAATAGTGGACAAAGAGTTTCATTGACAACAAACACTTGGACTTCAAATCAAAGATTAAATTATATGTGTTTGACAGCTCAATACATTGGTGAGGACCGAAATTTGGTGAAAATAATAAGCAATTCCATACCTTGTCCTAGTCATAAAGGTGATGAACTTGGGATTCTTTTAGAAAAATTTTTGATGATTGTGGGATTACTAAAGTGTTTACAATTACTCTTGACAATGCTTCTTCTAATGACACATGCATGAGATATTTGTTGACGAGGTTCAAGAATAAGGGTGTTTCTCTGTTAAATGGGAAGTACATGCATATGAGATGTTTTGCTCACATATTGAATTTGGTTGTGAAAAGGGATTGCAGGAAATTGGTACATATACGACTGTGGAGCGTATTCGAGCGGTGGTTAGATATGTGAGGCAATCACCACATCGCTTGAAGAATTTCAAGGATTATGCCAAAGAGGAGAAGATTGAGAGTGGCAGGTCTTTATGTCTTGATGTTCCTATTAGATGGAACTCTGTTTATATGATGTTGGATGGCCGCTCTTATTTACAAGAATGCATTTGACAAATATGAAATGTGTTGTGCTGATTTTCGCCATGATTTTCAGGTGGGTGGTACTTATGGAAAAGTTGGTTTGCTTATGCCTGATGATTGGGAGGTTGCAGCAAAGTTGGTGAAAGTTCTAAAGTATTTTTGTGAGTTCACTAACAGGATTTCATGTACGCGGTATGTTAAATCTGACAAGTTTCTTGATCATATTTGTGACTTGTACTACTATTTGAAGAAATTGACTGTTAGTGAAGACTTGGCGTTGAGGCTTATGGTGGAATGAAGACAAAGTTTAATAAATATTGGGGTGAATCGGAAAAAAGGAACTTACTGTTGTATGTTGCTTCCATACTTGACCTTAGGCGCAAGTGTACCTATTTGACTTTCGCTTTGAAGAAAATGTATGGTGATGTCGAAGGCAATAATTTGGCTGGATCAGCTAAAGAAGCTCTTTATGACATGTTTAATGAATATAATATAGCAAATGCGACACCAGTCCCTGTTGGAGACACCACACAAATTAGGAGTGCCTCTATGCCTCAAGGTGATGAAAAAGTAGACACTATGATTCAGGAGAGGTATCAAGAATGGAGTATGTTATTTGAGAGAGGACATGAGGAAACTGAACTTGAGAGGTTTCTTGCTAATAGAATGTTGCAAACTGAATATGAACACGTAACCAAGATGCCTAAGCCATTTGATGCTATAGAATGGTGGAAAATCTAAGCTCCCATGTATCCAGTTTTATCAATCTTGGCACGTGATCTATTTGCTATGCCAATATCTGTAGTGGCCTCTGAGTCAGCTTTTTGTACTAGTAGAAGAATAATATTCGACTTTAGGTCTTCGTTAGCACCTAAGACCATCCAAGCATTAACATGCTATCAAGATTGGCATTGACGAGGACATTTGGGGTCAATTGAAGAGGACTTTGAAACATCCCAAGATATAGAGAAAGGTAAATTTTAAATATTTATTGTTGTATTTATCATATTTTATTCATTGTTGCTTAGTGATATGCTATTAATTTTGATATATATTTTTTTTGTCTTAGATGTGGTGTCTAAACTTGCTCAATTGAGTATACACTCAATTATTGGTTGAATGCAACTTTTTTCTTGTGGTGTTCTATGCGTAACATTTTTCTGATATAACTTCTATTTTATGTTTATTTTCTTAACTTGCAACATGTATTATTGTTAAATTGTAACTCACATATTTTTAACCTCTAAATTCTAATTTATTTTGTAGATTGAAGACTAAAGATGCAGTGCAGAGACCATTTATTCTTATGGACTTAATTTTTAAAAGTTGAATTTGGCAAAGTAATAGATATTTCGTATTTCAATCTTGAGATTGCTTCATGTTTTTATTTTTGTTCGACTGATTATTTTATGATTGTTGGTGACAATGATGTTTCTTATTTTTGGATTGTGGTAGATATGTTTGCAAATTGCTTTGGTTTTTTGAATGCGATGGATACTTTTGCGAATTGCGATTTATGTTACATATGTTTGTGTTTTAGTATTCATTGATGAATAGTGATTTATAATTTTGTTTGAATTGTTGATGGTTAATCCTTTTTTAGATTACTAAGTAACGTTGATATGGGCATTTCCTGCATATTGGGCCAGGCCCAAACCAGACGCATTTTGGACCATATCGGGGATCACTTTCGATGTCATATCGGTAATCATCACCGATATGTTACTGTGGTCCCTGGATCCCGAGGTCTATCAATACGCGGTGCCCGGATCCCAAAGTAAGCAATTATTATCCCTCAGCTACCACGCGTCAGATCGAAATACATCCCCGATATCCCTTTCGATATCGGAATTATCACGTGCACCTTTGACACGTCACACCAGCTCATCACCGACATCAGATCGGGGGTCATCCTTGATATCACATCGAATACAATCACCGACGTCCGTTCGATCGAGTTACCGATATTCCATTCCTATCCAAGCATCAAGGCGTAGGTTCGAGGTGTTCCGGACTAAGTCTACACGAGATATGTAGTGTAGGCCTGATTTGAGATAGACTCGTTGTATCTCCAGACTACTCACTTGTAACTGACACTCAAATATATATAAAACGATCTATTGCCAAATCAATGGCGCCGTCTGTGGGAACACCAGTTCCCGGACAAGGACGCCGAGATGCAGGGAAGGAGGACCCCATCCGAAGTTAGCGGAATTATGACTAGGAGCGCAAGAATGGAGGGCACGCAACTCCCTCAACACCCAACTGACCAAGAACCGACTGTGGCTCAGGCCGAGATGGACCTTCCACCACCACCAAACGAGCCTCAACGAAGGCGTGGGCCCAGGAGGCTGCCGCGAGCCGCGAATGCGGGTCCGACCCTCGTTGCACCAAGTACGGCAGAGCCCGAGACTGAGGGCCCGCCCACCGCGGACCCCACAGCAGACGTTTCAATGACGAAGGCGCCAAGTGCGGATTTTCCCGGTCCAAAGGAGACAGTGCCCGCGGGACGAAGCGCCTTTCACCCCGCCGCCATAACCCCGAAAATGCAAGCGCAGATCAACGCCTCTGTAAAAGCGGCACTGGATTCTACTTTGGAGACCCTGCTCCCACGACTGGCAGAGCAAAGGACTAAGGACATTCGGGCTAGACCCCATGAATCCGGAGCGGATGAGAGAAGGGCAAGGCAAGGGTACGACGAACAGGAAGATACGGGAAACTCTTTCAGGGAGATATCGCCCGCTGCTTACGACAGGGTGGAAAGACAGGACCCCGGGACCCTAGATCGAGAGATAGCAAGAAAGATGGAGCGGCTTGACCGCGAGAGGGCAGAAGTAGTCCGGAGAATGGAACGTGGTCGTGACTGTGTCGAGGTTGCCTATTCAAAGAATGAGGATGTAGAAATGCTACGGGTAATCTCAAGAAGGATGGAACAGCTAGACCGCGAGAGAGCGGAATTGTCGAGGAAGTTGACTCAGAGTAAGGGGAAAGGTCGCAGTAGGACCCCGTTCTTGGATGAGATAGAGGCCGAGGTATTGCAAAGTGGGGACAAGATCCCAGTAATCAAGCCATACGACGGAAGAGGTGATCCTACGGATCATCTCCATCAGGTCGATAGCATCCTGAACCTGCACAACTACTCGAGAAACATAAAGGCAAAGATCCTGTCCACCACTTTAACGGGCGCTGCACTGGATTGGTTCGCTAGACTGGAGGCCAGATCCATAACGGACTACGAGCAGCTAAGGGAGAAATTCGAGAACCAATTCTCTAGCCAGAAAAGAACGAAGACCAACCTGCTACACCTCGGTGGTGTGCAGCAAAGGGAAAGGGAGAACCTCAGGGACTATATGAAGATGTTCAACGATGAATTGTTGAAGGTGGACGAGCCGCATGGCGGGCAGGTCATGATGATGCTATTTAAAGGTACGACCTATCGTAGGTTTGCCGGGGAGCTGATCAGATTGACTGAGCCCACCATAGCACAGATCAACATGCATGCAAACCAAATGGTCTACGAAGACGAAATGATGGCAACGCGTCAGAGTTCGTTTTCCAGCAGGAACGCAGACAGAGACCGCAACAGGGAAAGGCCCCCAAGGATGTACACCCCGTTGAATAGAGGCATTCCGGAGGTGATGGCCGTGGCAAAAAGAAACAGATGGTTGATGGAACCCAGGCCATTGAATGAGACTCCCGGGATGAAGTCATCGGGCAAATACTGCGCGTACCACCGCCAACCTGGACACAGGACGGAGGATTGCACACATCTGAGGAACGAAATCGAAAGATTGATCAAAGAAGGGAAACTGGTTGAGTTTGTCAGGAGCACCAGGGAGGATGCTAGAGGAGCAGAACGTTCCTCATCCCCTAGAAGAGATTACTCACCCGGAAGAAAAAAGCAGAAGATGCTTGAGGCACCCGAGGAGCGAGGGAGGACCATAGTGAATGCCCCGAGCAGAGGCGTTATAAATGTGATCAACGGGGGAGGCTTCGGAGCTGACACGGCTCACGGCCGAGAAACCATAACGCGAAGACTCCAGGGTGGAGCCTATGTTGGGTACACCAACGCAATCATGTCGGAAGCATACTTGGAGCAAGAGATCTCCTTCACCAAGAAAGACTTGGAGCAGCTTAGTCCATTGGCCTTGACCGCAGGGAAGCTAGATTGCCCACTGGTTATCACGATTAATGTGGATGGCTATCAGGTGCATAAAGTGTTGGTGGATAGCGGGAGCTCCGCAAACCTGATATTCTCAAAGGCCTATGAGCAGATGGGGATAGCCCCGGACCGGCTAAAGCTGGTATCCACCCCGTTGACCGGATTTGGTGGAGCAGAAGTAGTGCCGCTGGGACAAGTTATATTGCCCACCATGTTTGGCAGAAGCCCACGCACCTGGGTCACACCGATAAAATACACGATTGTCGACACTCCGTTTCCCTACCACGCCATTGTTGGCCGACCGGCGCTCAACCATATCAGGGGAGTGGTCTCTACTTATTATCAGAAGATTAAATTCCCGACACCTCAAGGAGTTGGTGAGATTATAGGTGACCAGGTACGGGGATGGATGTGCTATGTGGACTCGCTGAAGCACCCAAGAATCAGAAGGAGACAGGAAATAGAAGTCCCACACCAAGAATACATTCCGCTCACGGAGTGATCGCCATGAGGAGTAAACAGAACAATATTTTAAATTTCAGTAGTTTTTAAATTATGCTTGAACATTTGAAACATTGCCCCATCGTGGGTTGGTCTCTAAACTTAAAACAGGGGGAACTACGCTGGTCTGATTCCCCACTCAACAGGATACGTAGGCGGGTTAGGTTTACCTAGCACTCGACCGCTATCTCTTATTTTGCCATTCGTGGGTCGGCATGTAACTTAAAACAGGGGGAACTATGCTGGTCTAATTCCCCACTCAACGGGATATGTATGCGGGTTAAGTTTACCTAGCCTTCGACCGTTATCCTTTATTACTTTTTATTTGTTGCTTGGTGCAATCTCATATTTCATGCAGGGATATGTCCTAAGCGGACATTATAGAAGTGCAGAGAATGGCACAAAGAATTGGCGAATGTTCCCCTAGATATATGTTTAGCACATCTCCCTCTTACAGGTACATGGCTCAAAGGATCGCAATTACTATATCCGAAAAGGACATAGAGTATATTAAAAGGGTGATTCATGGGGCATTGCCCCAGAGTATTCAATATTATCTATTCAAACAGGTACAATAGGTACAAACAGGTACAACATGCGCGATAGAGCACAATGGAAACACTGTCTCTTGTATTAAACTGATATTCCCAAATTGAGGGGACATCCCGCAGATAACACATGCACATCATTTCGTGCTTTCGTATTAGCTTTTACGTCGAAAATTTTTCTTGTCTGATCTGTTTTACAGGGCTTAATGACCTACAGATTCAACGACGACAGAGTCACCAAGAGACATAGTCAAAAAGACAACGAAAAGGCTCGCCTACAACACAAAAAATATCCCATGTGATAACGGGGTCGATATAAAACAATTCAACGGTAGTGGGTTCCCTGTGATAACGGGATGCGCCCCTACCTATAAAAATATCCCATGTGATAACGGGGTCGATCAAAAAATATCCCCTGTGATAACGGGGTCGATCAAAAAATATCCCCTGTGATAACGGGGCCGATCAAAAAATATCCCCTGTGATAACGGGGTCAATACAAAAAAAAAGAAAAAAAAAAGAAAATATATATATATATATCCCCTGTGATAACGGGGTCGATTCAAGAAACAATTCCCTGTGATAACGGGGTCGATCCAAGAAGAAATTCCATGTGATAACGGGGCCAGTCCAAGAAAAAATCCCCTATGATAACGGGGTCGATTCAAGAAAAAATCCCCTGTGATAACGGGGTCGATTCAAGAAAAAATCCCCGGTGATACCGGGGTCGATTCAAGAAAAAATTCCCAAAATTACGTTAGGTGAATAGCCTATTGGGTGAAAATCCCATAAATCAAGCTAGGCGAAGAGCCTATTGGGTGGAAATCCCATAAATTACGTTAGGTGAAGAGCCTATTGGGTGAAAATCCCATAAATCAAGCTAGGCGAAGAGCCTATTGGGTGGAAATTCCATAAATTACGTTAGGTGAAGAGCCTATTGGATGAAAATCCCATAAATCAAGTTAGGCGAAGAGCCTATTGGGTGGAAATCCCATAAATTACGTTAGGTGAAGAGCCTATTGGGTGAAAATCCCATAAATCAAGCTAGGTGAAGAGCCTATTTGGTGGAAATCCCATAAATTACGTTAGGTGAAGAGCCTATTGGGCGAAAATCCCATAAATCAACCTAGGTGAAGAGACTATTGGGTGGAAATCCCATAAATTACGTTAGGTGAAGAGCCTATTAGGTAAAAATCCCATAAATCAAGCTAGGTGAAGAGCCTATTGGATGGAAATCCCATAAATTACGTTAGGCGAAGAGCCTATTGGGCGAAAATCCCATAAATCAAGCTAGGTGAAGAGCCTATTGGGTGGAAATCCCATAAATTACGTTAGGTGAAGAGCCTATCCGGTGAAAACCCCATAAATCAAGCTAGATGAAGAGCCTATTGGTGAAGAGGCAGGCTCTATGGGCCCCTAACCGCAAGAAGAATATCCCCTGTAATAATGGGGTCGATCCTACACACATAAGCAGTAGCAGATTACCCACGTTTCTACCAACCCCAAAGAAATTCTAATCATTCCTTGACTGACAACAGACAGATTAAACGAATCTCATCAAATACGAGAACGAAATGATTGCGCCTCAGATATCCGAATACTACGTATTCTATCATCACGACAATAAAAGAAATCAACAAGTTATCAGACAACAAGGCCACGAAGAGTCACATACTATGAAGACAACAGAGAAATAAATATTCAATTACAGAACCACGAATCAAAGATAGTCCGGAAAGGGATAAATTCAAATTACAGTGAAGGCAGTAAATAGCTACTCCCACGAGGACCCTTCAGTCTTTTTCTCCACGACCTCGGAAAACATGTCAGGGTCGGCCGGACTCTCTTCCACCTCATCTAGGCCACCAATCGGCAGATCATTATGATCATGCCTTGGGTTCAACCCACTCAGCTCGAGGGAGTCCTTGAAACCATCATTTCTCAATACTTGCCCTACGCAAGCATGAAAGCCTGCATCTCGAACCTTCAGAATTAGATTTCGGAAGCTCGAACTTTCCATAAACTTCTCTGCCCAACCCGAAGGAGATCAGGACGACGTTCCTACAAATTGAACTCAATTAAATACAAGAGGACAAGAAACAGAAAAAGATATCGTACACATGATACATACCAAATCCAAGGGAGCTAATTTGGCAGTGGAGAGCTCCAATGAGAGACGTTCATTAGCAGACTTCACCGCTGCCACCTCAGCTTTCAGTGTTTCCAGCTCTTTATTAGCCGCAAATTCGCGCGCCTTTCCTTGATCAAGCTCAGTTATTAATGTTTTGAGGTTGCCCTTCAACAAATCATACTCCTCCCAGAGCGTACGACATGTCTTCAATGCATCCTCTTTTTCAGCCTCTAACTTCTCCAACACCATGGGGTTGAACTCCCCCATCTTCAAGATATCAGCCTCGAGCTCGACAGTGACAGCGTCAGAGTCACCCATGGACTCGCGAATGGTCTTCAAACACGAGACCGCCAGCTTGGCCGTCTGCACAATACAATACATAACATTATGCCAAAAACTCAAATGAAAACGGTCGAATTTGTGTTTAGATACATACACTTTGGAACAGATGAGCGCTGCGGCGTATATTTTGGGCCCGCTCAAATTCTGTGAGCACCCGCACATTCGTAGGAGGAGGGAAAGCCTGCATCATGCCCCGTACAACATTTGCTTCAGGGAATTCTACTCGCTTTGAGGGTTTGACCGCACCCGCCTTCCGAGGGCCAGAACTCGAAGATGAGTGGCCACTGTGGACAGTCCCCTCACGAGACCTTTTATTACCTGTTATCCTAGTCAGGTCAACGGCAGGTTTCGTAATCGGGATTCCAGAGAAAATAGGGGCACGACCCCCCAATATCGAGGGCTCCTGCAGTGGCCCCTTACCCTTGTCGGTCATGCCTGAAACGGTCGCCTTTCCCTTGTCGCTAATAGGATTCGGGCGTGAAGAACCCGACCCCACTATGAAAGGCGCATCCACAAAATCACCCAAATTGACATGGGTATTCGATTCCGAACCTCCAACGTCCTTGGTCAAATGAACGTCGGCCAACGATTCAGAACGTGGAGCGACATACTCACTAGAAGGAGACTTCGCAAATGGTCTCTCTGTCACTCCAACCCCGTCAGGTCGAGGAAACACACCCTCCTGATTCGAGGTCAACACTTCCAAGAGGCTGGCCGCACCATCCGGGCCTCCTACCACGTCAAGGATGTCCTCGCTAAGTGACCCAACCATTGCAGGAATATTGTTAAAACGTTCTTCATTAACGCGTTCGGGCACTACAGTGCTAGGGGGAGGTCGCTCGACTCCCGACTCCTCTGCCCGAAACTCAACGGTTGCATTATTCAGATCAAAGCTAGACGCAGACTTTATTTCAGGCGCCACCGCGACGGCCGCCGTTTCTGCAGCTTTCTTAGCGTCACGATCGGCTTGAAGTTTCAGCATCAATTGTCTGAACCCCATTCTAACGAAGAATTTTAGAAAAAGGTAATGAACCTGCAGAATAGTCAGGGTATCAGCAGGAGAAAATAATAATAAATAACTCAAGTATCAGGCGACATCGAACACACATTGGGGAATAGATCGAATACAATTACCGATATACTTACCGATGTGGTTACGCTAGGCGACAGAGAAAACACAGAAAACTATGAACTTCAGAGTCTCCTACAAGCCCTACTTATAGACGGAGGCCTCAATTACATCAAAATATACTTTTGATGTCATATCGAATATGCATTTTGACATAATATCGAACATGAAACCCGACATTCTACTCTACTACGCAAAGAGCCGCGAGAGTATAACAACTGCCCCGGCAACCCCATCACAATTTTCAAGGAACCCAAATACCAAGGGAACTAGAATTCAAACGAGGACCTCAAACTATGCGTCCACTACATTGGGAGACTAATTGAAGTTCATCACAGGTGCATTCTCCGCAAATTTAATCTCCGTCATTTGAACTGGCGGGACGAAGGGTACAGGTAACCCAGAAATTTAAAATTAAATTTGTGAATTCTTATTTCTAAGATAATAATCCCCAAATTGGGGGACTACATGATATGGGCATTTCCCGCATATTGGGCCAGGCCCAAACCAGGCCCATTTTGGACCATATCGGGGATCACTTTCGATGTCATATCGGTAATCATCACCGATATGTTACTGTGGTCCCCGGATCCAAAGTAAGCAATTATTATCCCTCAACTACCACGCGTCAGATCGAAATACATCCCTGATATCCCTTTCGATATCTTATTCGATATCGGGATTATCACGTGCACCTTTGACACGTCACACCAGCTCATCACCAACATCAGATCGGGGGTCATCCTCGATATCACATCGAATACAATCACCGACGTCCGTTCGATCGAGTTACCGATATTCCACTCATATCCAAGCATCAAGGCGTAGGTTCGAGGTGTTCCGGACCAAGTCTACACGAGATACGTAGTGTAGGCCTGATTTGAGATAGACTCGTTGTATCTCCAGACTACTCACTTGTAACCGACACTCAAATATATATAAAACGATCTATTGCCAAATCAAACGTGTTATTTATTATATCGTTGTTGGGTCTTTTATTTATGTTGTTTTTGTTTTTACATTTAAAGGTTGAATAGTTACTTATGTTGTGTGACTAACCTTACTCTCGCTGGCAAAACATGGAAGCACCTGTGCGGGGCCGCCCAGAGTGTAGAATGCTAAGAATAATTATATATATATATATATATATATATATATATATATATATATATATGCGATTGTGACTTTGGATTTGCGAAAGCAACAAATGCACACCCTTTAGATCTCACTAGATCAATCTTGACCATGTACGTTTTGTTAACACGATTTAGATGAGTTAATTGGATTCCAGGTTTGATATCTCTTTTAAAACAACTAACAACTAGGCTGATCCGTTAATATAGTAGGTTATTAGAGACTCATAGGTGTATGCTTGGGATAACTCCTGTCATATATCACGGATCCATTAGACATGCAAAACATCAAATAACTATCAAGTACTGTTAGTAGATATAGATAGTTTGCCTACGAAGCATTATGGTTAAATCATTGTGAAACCCGACCTCTGAACAATTTTTCCAATTATTGTTCACAACTACAATCAATCAATTAATCATTAAATTATGTTCTTTAGTTTATTTTAGTTAAGTTAGTTAATCAATCTTTCTTCAAGCATTCTAATTAAGTTTAATTTTTTACTCGCTTTCAATAGTTTAGCAGTTTAATTGTTTTAGTTGTTTTCTTGCATTCGAAAAAAAACCAAAATGATATTTAATTATTATTTCTGCATTTTTAGATTAATTTAGATTGCATTCTAGATTAATCATTCTTAGCATAAAAAGAATTCAAAGCATCTTTAGTATAGAAAGCATTCTTATAATTCACAAGCATTCATTACATCCTGCAAACACAAGAGAAAAGATCGTGACAATTGTTAGTATTTTGCATTTAAGTGATTCATACATTCATACACCACTCCCTTGGGATACGATACTTGGTTCGTAACTATGCTTACCATTTTATTATTACTTGATCCGTGCACTTGCGACAAAGTGGAATTTGAGTGTAACTGTAACGGCCCGATAATTTCGAGACAAATCAAAACAATATCAGAACAACTATTACATGTCTAACTGATAAATATCTGAATCAAATACACTGAAAGTACTAAACTAATAAAAAAAACACAAACTCAACTAACTTAATACCCTACTAAACTTTGAACGCTCCCAATGCCGGTCCTGACACGGTAGTAACCTAGATCGTCTTAATCTGAATGAAGGAAAGGAAAAATAAACTTTTACGTGAGTGTTCATGCGTGTGTGCAAGTGTAGCGTTTTCTTTTCATAACTTTCTTTAAAAATAGTTTAATAAAGGAACTTTAACGCATACAAATGCCATGCAATAGAATCGTGAATCAAAAGTTTTCATGGTTAACAAAACCGTTTAACAAAAGAACAGATTCACGTTTGATGATCGCTGTCCACGTTTTTGCCAATGCCAGTCAACCTTATCACCTCATAACAGTCCTTATCTCCCCGTCCAAGGACCGACATTGGAATCAATAACGTATGTCATGGAACATACGAAACAGTGTACCCAACAAAGACACAACAACCTCCTGCTATGCCTAAGAGGGAATGGGCCAATGGGGACAACGGCCCATACCGGCAAGCCCGCTGCTGCCCAGCGGTACCCCTACACTCCCACGCCAAGTTGGATCCAACTACATATCCGATCGGGACCGAGTAAACCAATGGGACACCATTCATCATAACAATTTCAATCATTTAAAACAGCCAATGCACAGGTAACTTGCTTTGAATAATTAACGATTCGAATACCCAATTACCAATAACTTGCTTTGAAGAAATAAACGGTTCGAATACCCAATTCACAGAAACTCGCTTTGAAGAAGCAAACAGTTCAAGTACCCGATTTACGATAACTTTCTTTGAAGAACTGACAGTTCAATATGCAGAGAGTCGTGATTACATATATATAGATATAGATATACATGCACGCGTTCATTCCAGTTTTAAAAATAATAGAGTTTATGAACACTCACCTGAAATATGACTACAAAGAGAAACGGAGCAATCACGCGACGACGCCTAGTTGTCATCACCTAAGAGGCCAAAGAATTATCAATGAATGCTACTCAATTTTTATTTCCTAATTATTGATTCTAATTTTAAAGCAAGTTCAATTATACACAATTTTAATCTAGTAATGATATAATCGTTTACAGTTTTCATTAACTCTAGTTAATATATTAGACTATACTAACATATCCGTTATCATTTCTAATCACGTAGTAGGTCATAGACTTCACAATTGTACTGATTATGCTTCAAGTTCTATTCCCTATTGTAATTAAGGTTTATACAGGATAGTACTCTACTAGTTACAATTCATGTTCTCACCAAGTGTACATGTATGTACATAATTATGCGAAAGATACAGCAAGTGACTATTTTATTAATGTTAACAATATCATTAAGTTTAATTTCATAGGATTAGTAAATATGATTTGTTAATATATCCGCAAGTCTACATATGCAAGAACTTTGGATAAAATATCATGTCCCCTTGCACCACCTGTTAGTATATACGAATTTAAGAGCAACGAATATTGAACTACTTATAAAATTTTACATACTTAAACTACTCTAACTTCTATTTTATTTGATTTCATTATCACCAATTCGTTAGTTGTATTAATATAATAATAACAAAACTATAGTTTTTACTTATCATGTAGACCACCTATAACCCCACTCAATCAAAGTTAATTATTGCATTAAAACCAACTTTAGGAAGTGTTCTTCCCTTAGTTATTCCCTACTTTAACTTCTTTGTATGCGATAAAGTCAAGATAAGACAAGATTTAAGTAAGCAAATTACCTTATGATACCATGAACCGAGAGAAGGAACTGCGGAAAGAATTGCTCAGGTTGTCTTAAAGAAAATTGATAGGAAATGGTTTAAAGAATATTAAATATATATACCTCAAGTTGTCAACCGACTTAGATAAGAGACCACAAATATGGGCTGATCTTGGGACAAGGTTTGGGCCAATTATTACCAAAGGCCCACTCTTTTATTGTATATATCTTAACTTTGGTTTCTATAATTAAGTTTCTTCATAATAACTGAGTTTAGATTATTTATATACATATAATTCGATACTGTGGACAAAAATTTTGCAATATTACATTCTACCTACCTAAAAGAATTTGGTCCCCAAATTCACTATATATACTTTTATAAAAGCAAAGTGATTATAAAATACCTAAGTAATACATTTGAAAAGATGTTATGAATCTGATAGAACAAAATAGAAAGGGCGTCAGGTTACTCAACTTGTGATGTTATCAATAAATCTTGAAGTGTATTTATAAGTTGAAGAATTTCAGTTCAAAGAATATAGTATGAGGTGAATATAGGCGTAATTTGAGAATTCGGGAGGTAATATATAATAGAAGTTAGAAAAACAGAAGTGTTATCAACGAACAGATGGAAAGAAGAATCTAGTTGAAAGGCTAAATGATGAAAACTTCCAATTGATGTTCTGTTTACAAAGTAGAATTTCAATTAAAGGGACATGAACAAATGAAGGTCACATGTCTAAGTCCAAATGAAGTAAGAAAGTAAGACATCCAAACATAGATGAGAGACTTGAGAATAGCTAGAAGTAATAGTTATTAAAAAATGAATGTTAGAACGAGTTTGCAAAAGAACTGTTCTAGAAAGCAAAGAAATGTTGAGGGAAGAGAACATGATTCAGAGTGAATCCTAAAACGAGAAATTGAGAAATGTCTAACGATCGTTCAAGGACAAATGTGTGTTACTAATTGTAACATTAAGGTCGAGAACTGGATTAAGAGTGGTTGGTTGATAATTCGATATGCAAGGTCTTACATGAGAATGATGCATAATCTTAGTCAATGGTAAGGTCGAAAGGTTGTTCAATGGCTTATAAGAGTATAATTTGGAAGTGATAATGAATTCATTAATTCACAAGATATAAATACATAATTACAATATCTAAGTTAGGTAAATAAATCACTAAACTAGGGAAGGATATAATCTAAAGATATACAAAGACATACAAGGATATAATCTATTTTAGTCTATTACGCCCCTGCAAAATTGACGTTCCATCAGCAACGGAAAGTTTGGAACGCATGAGTTGGAAACGAGTGCGAGCAAGAGGTTTTGTGAGAATATCCGTCAGTTGATCAAGTGTGTTAACATAGGAAACTTTGAGAAATCCTTTGTTAACGAGGTCTCGAACAAAATGCAAATCAACTGATATATGTTTCATCCGTGAATGCTGAACGGGATGAAGAGAAAGTCGAAGAGCCCCCATGTTGTCGCATCGAATCAGAGGTGTGTGGGCGAGGGGAAGACTGAGTTCGCCAAAAAGATGTTGGATCCAACAAATTTCCGCAGAAGCATTCGCTAGAGCCCGATACTCAGCTTCCGTCGAAGAGCGAGACACTGCACGTTGCTTTCTAGAAGTCCAAGAAATAGGATTGGGGCCGAGAAAAACAACATAGGCCGATGTCGAAGTATCATTCATAGAGTCACCAGCCCAGTCGGCATCAGAATAGGCCAAGATGATGAGAGAGGAGGAACGGCGAAGCAGAAGGCCATGAGAAATGGTGCCTTTAAGGTATCGTAATATCCTCTTAAGGGCTGCCCAATCTGTTTCCATAGGATGCGCCATGCGTTGCGTAAGGCGATTGACAGCGAAGCCAATATCCAGACGCGTAAATGAGAGGTAGTGCAGGGCGCCTATAATTTGCCGATATGGAGTTGGATCCACGGCTGAATCCGAGGAAGAGACCGAAGGATTCGACGTCATAGGAGTGGCTAAGGCCTTTGCACCATCCATCTTATGACGAGCGAGAACATCCGCAATATATTTATGTTGAGATAAGAAGAGACCTTCTCGACATCGGAGCACTTCAATCCCTAAAAAATAAGTTAAGGCACCCATATCCTTAACAGCAAAGCGCTCACCAAGTCGAGTAACGAGAGACGAGAGAAGAGAGTCAGAATTACCCATGACAATAATATCATCTACATAGATAAGCATATAGCAAACAACCGTGTCCCGTGTATAAACAAAAAGAGAAGCATCCGATTTGGTTTGAACAAAACCAAAGGAAATAAGAGCGTCACTAAGTGCTAAATACCAAGCCCGAGGTGCTTGCTTCAAGCCATATATGGATTTATGGAGACGACAAATGCGATTTGGATGAGAGGTATCAACAAAGCCAGCGGGTTGGCTCATGAACACAGCTTCAGTGAGATGTCCATGAAGAAACGCATTACTGACGTCAAGTTGACGAAGTGACCAACCCCGAGACACAACAAGTGTAAGAATAGTGCAAATGGTGATAGGCTTTACAACAAGACTGAAGGTCTCCTTAAAATCGATACCAGGTCGTTGATGAAAGCCTTTGGCCACCAAACGGGCTTTGTACTTATCAATTGTACCATCTGGGAGACGCTTGATTCTAAACACCCACTTGGAGCCAATGATATTCCGATTAGGCGGAGCGTCAACAAGTGACCAAGTGTCATGTTTAAGAAGTGCCGTATATTCCTCATCCATGGCGGCATGCCAAAGTGGATCATTCATGGCTTAACTCACACAAGTCGGGGCAACCGAGGTGGGAAGCGGATGCTTGGAGGCCAAATAAGCCTTCTTCGGCTTGTAGATGTTATTTCGGGAACGAGTCGTCATATGATGAGTGCGAGTCTGTTCCATAACATCGGCCGAGGTAGATGGAGGTAAAGTACTTGGCAGAGTGTCTACAACAGGAGGTGGAGATGAAGGAGGATGAGAAAAGGCATCCATGACATCCGAAATAGGGGCCGAGGCCGTGAGTGGCGCAGTGACTGGGATGGGCAGTATGAGTGGTAAAGTAGGGAAAGGCCGTGAGATTCGAGAAGGAGGAGTAACAGCCAAAACTCGCGAAAACCCCAGAAAATTGTCTTCAATGAAACGAACATGGCGTGAAATAAACACACGATGTGTCTCGAGATCGAAGCACTGATAGGCGGACTAAGAAGTCGAATACCCAACAAAAAGACAGCGACGAGACGGAGGATCAAGCTTCCCTTTCACATAAGGCCGAGTGTGAGGAAGCAAAGGCAGCCAAAAACCCGTAGTCGAAGATAGTTGGGCGAACGCCCCTGTAAGATGGAGAATGGTGATTCCCCTTTAAGAACCGGCATAGGAAGACGATTGGACAGATAGACAGCCGTAGCAAATGAGAATTCCCAAAATTCTGGAGGGAGACGAGCACGAGATAGTAAGATGCGGCCCAAGGAAACCACTTGTAAGTGGCGGCGCTCAGTTGTCCCGTTTTGTTGGGGCGTGTGAGGAGCAGTAGTGAGAAGGCTAATGCCGTTAGTAGCAAGATACGATCGCAAAGCCATAAATTCTCCTCCATTGTCAGTATATAAATTACACAAGACAGTACCAAACTGTTTTTCAACAAGTGCAAGAAAAATAGGGAAAATCTTTGCAACATCAGATTTGACAGTCATGGGGTAAAGCCATCAATACTTAGAGTAGTGGTCAACGAACATCAAATAATAACGATAACCATTAAGAGACGTGACCAGTCCCGGTCCCCAAACATCAGTATATAGATAGTGCAAAACATGTGACGACACAAGGGAAGTCGTACTAAACGGCAAATGTTTGCTTTTATTCAAAAAACACTGTTCACAATCATGAGAGTTCAAATCCGAAACATTGTCACAAGGTAAATTAAACTTGCGTAAAATAATAGAACTAATCCGAGAGGAGGGATGACCAAAGCGATCATGCCAACGTGCCTTAGTGGTTCGTTCCCCAACATGAGCATGAATTAACGGTCGAGATACATTTGGAAGCTTTAACTGATAAACGCCTCCAACACATGGGCATGTAAGAAATCTATCCCCCGTATTGCGATCCCTAACAACAAAATGAGAGGCAAAGAACTCAATAGTCACGTTATTTTCTTTAGTGAATTGATATACGGATAAGAGATTCCGACATGAGCTAGGAACGCATAAGATATTATCAAGCACATAACGACGATCCAAACAATTAACAAGAGAGGATCCAACGTGTGAAATACGCAAACTTGTACCATCAGCAATGCCAACCTCAGCGGGACCATCGTACTCCGAGTGGATGGAAAGATTCTTCAGATCCGCCGTGAGATTGTGCGATGCACCCGAGTCTACAAGCCCACTGTCCGCGGCAGCGGGTGCGGCCGATGGGGGTGATGTCGCGTTTGCTGTTGGTGCATGGAACAGGCGACAAGTGCGAGCCGCGTGGCCCGGAATCCCGCAAAGCTGACAGATCACTACTGATTGAGATGGCGACTGTCCATTGCGGTGATTTGAGGAGGGTGGACGACGATGGTGATTTTCACCGCCTGATGATTGACCACGATAAGGGTTGTGGTTCGGCTAGTGACGACCGCGGTGGTTCCCCCCACCAGAGTTGGATCTACGGTTGTGGTGAGATCCACGAGAGTGATTATGGCGCCCTTGAGGCGTCCCATAATTAGCCGTAGCAGTCAAGGCGGCCGAATCAGCTTCACTACAGCGAAGGAAAGCTTCTTGAGCAAGAAGAAGGTCGTGAAGTTCTATAAATCTGATCGAATTCTCACGAGCTCGAATAGGGCCAGCAAGGTCTCGATACGCGGGACCAAGGTCGTTCAAAACATAGAGTGTAATGTCATCATCATGTAGGGGATGATCAATAACGGCCAGTTCATCGGCTTTGGCTTTGACCGCTTGAAGAAATTCGGCAACGGATCGAGAGCCAAGCTTCATGGTGTTGAGATCGTCTTTTAATTGCATGATTCGCGAATGCGACCGATTAGCATACGTTCGCTGAAGAGTTTCCCACACCGCCGCCGAGGTGTCATCGTTGGAGATGAGAGTTTGGAGAGTGCTAGAGACGGAATTGAATAGGGCGGAGATAATGAGGGAATCTTGCCTCGTCCAATGCACATAACGAGCAATTGATTCCTGCGTGGAGCCACGGGAGGGGCACGGGTTTGCGCCGTCAACATAGCCAAAGAGGCCGAATCCGTGGAGGAGATGACGCATTTGGGCGCGCCATGAGGCATAATTGCTTCCATCAAGTTGTAGCGGAAGGTGATTATGTATACTGGGACCAGCAGATCAGTTCCGGCGGGCGTGGCTAGTGGTCGTTGGGTGACTTGAGAGTCACCGGATGACGAGTGATCGTCGGCAGAAGGGGTAGTAGGGCCGGCCATAGGATCGAATATGGAAGAGTCTCGTTAGAGTGTTTGGACTCGTGATACCATATAAGAGTATATTTAGAAGTGATAATGAATTCATTAATTCACAAGATATAAATACATAATTACAATATCTAAGTTAGGTAAATAAATCACTAAAATAGGGAAGGATATAATCTAAAGATATACAAAGATATACAAGGATATAATCTATTTTAGTCTATTATGGCTTATAAAATAAATCGAGGAATAAATGAATAAATAAATAGGGAAGGATATAATCTAAAGATATACAAAGATATACAAGGATATAATCTATTTTAGTCTATTATGGATTATAAAATAAATCGAGGAATAAATGAATAAATATTATCACGTCATTTCATGAATAATCAAAGTAGACAAGATTGAAATGGAGTTCAAGAGTCACATGAACGATAGAGGTATTGAAAAAGTACTAAAAGAGCTAGAACATTTGAACGGATTACCATTAGGCTAATAGCTCGAATTATAGAATTTATTTAAATTAAATGGGACTTTAACGGATAATAATAACTCGTTTCAATAATCACTTAACGAGTATAAATATGAACTCAAAGGATCTGATTATTCTCAATCCAATTTCAATAAAGGAAACGAACAAATTGGTTTACATTGGGCGATTTTAAGTAAAAGATGGGTGCATGGCCATTCAAACAAAATGAAGAATGGGCAACATGAAACATTTAAAGAGATTACGGAAAGTCCAAACTCTCGAATATTAAGTCGAGGTTAAAATTGTTGATCATAGGATGATCGAGAATTATGTTGTTTCAAGAATGGTTAGAATCTAGTTATTCAAGGAAATGGTTTACAAAGAACGCGTGAAAGGAAGTCTAAAGGCAAACATGGTTTATAAAAAAACTATAAACAAATGTAGGGAGATTGATTATCTCATATAAGAGAAAAAACAGAAGTTGTGGGATTGACAGTAGGAAATTTAGTTTCCTAGGAAGCAATATATCAAGATGGACAAGTAGAGTCTTGTTGCAATTCTAAGAAAGTGTAGGAAGAATGATTTTCTCGTAAAGATAGGAAAAGTAGATCTTGAAAGTGTAAGATGTTCTGTTATCAATGTTGGATGGATGTTGTGCCAACATCCAGAGGACAACATTGAAAACCAAGAACAGTCTTAACCTAAAACATGTTTCTGAAATTCTGAACATGAGTAAAGTATTCGGGTTTAAATGTTGGATGGATGTTGAGCCAACATTCATAGGGCAACATTGAAACCAGTATATATTCTGTCAATCTGTCTTTAACTGCTTTATGTTAGTTTTGCCTTTATTCACCTATTAATCAAGTTCCACGATTTTAGTTGTCTTTGTTTATGTCCAGGAACATCTCTTAATCATAAGGAAGAACATTACAAGTTTCCTAAGTTGAAGTTCCCATACTTCAAGAGGAGGAGATCGGTCAAGTCAACACGGTTTCAAAGATGGAAAGTTTTGGAGTTCAAGTGCAACTAGGAATCTTTCCAAGATCAACTCTGAATTGAAGAAGGAGTATTTCCTTATTAGAACTCAATCTAATAAAGGGAACTATTATTCAAGAAGGAGATCGAGTTCAAGAAGGAAAGTAGAGTTCAACAAGGAAACAACATAAGTTACCAAAACTGTGTACAACACACCTTGGAGATCAAGTTTGAAGAAACCTATATATAAGGTGTGAAGTACATCAAGATACATAGAGAAACAATAGAGCTTATAAATCTGTAGAGATTATATCTTAAGCATTGTTGCTGTGTTTCTTGTTTTGCAAAGTTTGTGAGTTTTCGAGTTAAGTCTAGGATTAGATTTAAGGAGAAAATTCTTGTCTGCTTTGCTGAGTCCAATCTACAAAAGAGCGAGAGTGATTTTGTGGTGAGGAACATCTTTGGTAAAACCTGCGTGGTTATTTTGCCGTAAGGCTAGATGGTTGATTATTTATAATAAACCATTGAAAATTTATCTTCTTGTGTTCTTTAATTCCGCTGCATATTATACTCTATCAAGAAGATTGTTTGAGATCAAGTTAAGGCAACGCCAGCTTAACTTGAGCTTTGAAACTTTGGAAAAGTTGTATCAATCCCGATCCAACAATTTCAATTGGTATCAGAGCCAAGCACCGATTTCACTGGTGTTTGGAGGTGATACAACGCGATGGACAACATCAATCCGAATTCTGTAAGACTCCCAGTCTTAGAAGGATCCATCAATTATGCTTACTGGAAGACCAGGCTCAGAGTTCACATCAAATCCATTGACATGAAAGCATGGGATGCCGTTCTTGATGGATATTCTGTCCCAAAGATTGAGAACGACCGAGATGCAGATATTGTACCAAAACCGAAGTCACAATGGACAGCAAACGAGGTAACGCTGTATAACTACAATGAGAAAGCTCTTAATGCTATTTTTAGTTATGTTACCAATCAGATGTTTAAGTTAATTCAGAACTGCACCACAGCTAAATCAGCTTGGGATATCCTTGAACTTCATTGTGAAGGAGATATAGCAGTTAGAAACTCTAAACATAGACAATTGCTTAAAGATTTTGAAAAACTTGAGATGGGTGATGAAGAGAGTATAGATAGTTATTTTGAGAAAATCCTTGACATTACAAATCAATGTGAAAATCTAGGATTTCCTGTTTCAAATCAAACTATGGTTTATAAAGCTTTTAGATCTTTGTCACCTAGATTTGCTCTCAAGAGAATTGCCATGGGAGAGACAAGAGATATTGCCAACATGGAATTTCAATCCTTGTTAAACACTCTTAGAGAATTTGAGCTAGAGTTTCCTGCTAGGACTACCAAACAACAAGCTATTGCTTTGTTAGGAACAAATTATCATGAGAGTGAAGATGAGGATGAAATTATTTCTTCTAACTATGGAAATATTAGCAAGAAACTCAGTAGGTTGAACTTTAAAGATAAATCCAAAGGGAAACAACCTAGCAATACTTCCACTGGTTTTAGAAAATTGCCTCCCAAATTTGTTAAATATATGGCAACAAAATCTAGTCCTGAAGAAATTGAAAAGTTGAAAACTACTCAATGTTATGAATGTAAAGGTTATGGTCATATTGCTGTTGAATGTGCTAACACCCTCCGCAAGAAGGGAAAGTCTCATTGGGTTTGTGTAGATGATTTCAATGAAGAGGATTATAACTCTGGATCAAGTGTTGATACTGAAGAAAGCTTTGAAGAGATTCATACAGCTGCGCTATTTACTCATGTCAACTGGACAAAAGAAGATCTCCATAACTGCCACGGGTCCCAATGTTGCTCCAACATCCAGGACTCAACATCAGAACATGAGACTTTCTTTGGGAATTGGACTGAATATGATACCCATGTTGATCTCAATTCTTTGTCTGATAATGATGAATCTAACTTTGAATGTTTTCATGGCTCAGTTGATCTAGATGAAGAGTATTACTTTGAAGGTGAAATGTCCCAGGAGGAAATCATTGAAGACTTGAAGTCTACTTTTCATAATCTTCTGAAAGAAAATCAGAAACTCGCCAAGAAGAATGAAGCTTAGAGGCTGGAGATTGATGGACTGAAGAAACTGATGAGGATGTATGAAAGAGACCTTGACAAGACAGAAGCTGAACTTAAAGAGGTAAAAGGAAAGCTTGAAAAAGATAATCAGATCATTGCTAAATGAAACTCATGTACATCTAAACTTGAAGAGGTACTGAGTATGGGTAATCATGGAACAAATGGTCTTGGATATATTGAGAAACCTACCTCTAAAGTTGTTAATCCTGTTTTCATTAAAGAAGGTTTTGTTAAGGAATCAAAAGACTTGAGCAGTGCTAATCCCAACAAAAGTAAACCTACTTATATCTGTCAATTTTGTTTTCAACCAGGTCACATAAAACCTTATTGCAAGAAATATTTGAAAGAAAATGTGAAGAAAACAGAAACTGTCTCTAATGTTGAGTTGGTCAGTGGTACAGATGTTATCCCAACATTAGGAACAGGACAGAAAAGTAGAACTTGGATTGAAAAGTTAAAGACTCCTAAGATAAAACTTGTATGCAATGTTGTGTTTTCTGCTGTGTACTCTAACCTTGCAGGTAAGTGGTACTTTGACAGTGGATGCTCAAGACACATGACATGAGACAAGGAAAATCTTAAACAATTGATTCCTCTCAATGTTGGAACTGTCACCTATGGAGAAGGCACCAAGGGAAGAATCATTGGAAAGGGAGTACTAGATGTTGAAGGATTTCCACCACTCAAAGATGTTCTGTTAGTTGAAGGATTGAAAGCAAATCTAATAAGCATTAGTCAACTTTGTGATGATAACTTGCTTGTTACATTTGATAAAAGTTCTTGTGATGTATTTAATAGTGAAAATGTCCTTGTTATGACAGGTACTAGATCTAAAGATAATTGCTACCTTGCACAGGAAGAAGTAGATTGCTTTCATGCTAAAGTTGATGATGATGTTCTGTGGCATAGGAAGCTAGGACATGTTCACTATAGGAACCTTGAAAAGCTACAGAAAGTTGATGATGTAAGAGGCTTACCAAAGATATCCAGCCCAGGTAAGGTTGTATGTGGGGACTGCCTAAAGGGTAAGCAAACCAAAGCTATTCATACACCCCTCCAGGTACAGAGTAGAATTCCCAGGACTGGTAAGTGTTTTGAATTATTACACATGGATCTCATGGGTCCTATTGAGGTGAGCAGCCTAAGTGGTAAGAGATATGCCTTTGTTATTGTAGATGATTTCTCTAGAAAAATCTGATGCATTCAACACATTTAGGATCTTACATGCTAGCATCAAAAATCTGTATGGTTCCTCTGTTTGTAAGATTAGGTCTGATCATGGGAAAGAATTTGAAAATGCTAGTTTCAGTGATTTCTGTGATAAGAATGGAATTTTCCATGAGTTTTCAGCACCTAAGACACCTCAGCAAAATGGGATAGCTGAGAGGAAAAATAGAACACTTCAAGAGATGGCAAGAGTTATGCTTAATGCTAGAAACCTATCTAAAAGACTTTGGGCTGAAGCTTTAAATACTACATGTCATATAAGTAATAGGGCTTATCTTAGACCTGGTACAAATATGACTCCATATGAAATCTTGAAGGGTTTGAAACCAAATATTGCTCATTTTCATGAATTTGGATGTGATTGTTACTTGTTGAATGATAGAGACTATTTTAGTAAGTTTGATCCAAAAAGTGAAAAGTGCATATTTGTTGGTTATTCTGTGAATAGTTCTGCTTTCAGGGTTTATAATCCAAGATTGAAGACTATTCAAGAATCAGTAAATATATTGTTTGATGATTCCACCTTTGATTTAGGTATTGATGAAGTTATTGTCTCTGATGTTGCCCCAACATTGGAAACAGAGACTGTCCCAACATCAGGAGCAGAAGCTGAAGACACTGAAGTTGTGACTGGTTCTAATGTTGAGCTGACACCTGCTGCTGTTAGGCCAACATCCCCACAGTCCAATTCAGAGGATGACAGTGTTGATGAACCTAGGAGAGACCCCCCTACTAGGATTCAAAAGGACCATCCAGCTTCACAAGTGATAGGTGAAATCACTGGACGCATGAAGACTCGCAACAAAGACAGGGTAAACTATAAAAATATGGTAAGGTTGTGAGCACTGTAAGTAATGCTTCCTGTTTTGTCTCAAATATTGAACCTAAGAATGTGACTGAAGCTCTTAAGGATAGTAAATGGATAAATGCTATGCAAGATGAACTGTTGCAATTCACCAAAAATCATGTTTGGAATCTAGTGCCTAGACTTTCTAATGTGAATGTTATAGGGACTAAGTGGATTTTCAAGAACAAAACAAATGAAGATGGTGTAATTGTAAGGAACAAAGCTAGGCTAGTTGCACAAGGTTATACTTAGGTAGAAGGGATAGACTTTGATGAGACATTTGCCCCAGTAGCTAGGATAGAATCTATTAGATTACTTCTTGCTATTGCATGTTGTCTTAAGATTAAGCTCTACCAGATGGATGTAAAAGGTGCTTTCCTTAATGGTTTGATAGACAAAGAAGTATATGTTGAACAACCTAAAGGTTTTGCTGATCCTAAACATCCTAATTATGTGTACAAACTTGAGAAAGCTTTGTATGGTTTAAAACAGGCACCTAGAGCTTGGTATGAAAGACTAACTCAATTTTTGTTAAGTCTTGGGTTCAATAGAGGAGATGGAGACAGAAACTTGTTTATTCTAAGAAAGAGTTCTGATGTTTGTATTGCTCAGATCTATGTGGATGACATTGTTTTTGGTTCTACTAACAAGTCTACTCTAGACAAGTTTGTTGAGTCAATGACAGGGACATTTGAAATGAGCATGATTGGAGAGCTGAACTACTTTCTGGGATTGCAAGTGAAGCAACTGGAGAATGGTATGTTCTTAAACTAGGAGAAGTATGCAAGGAACCTGGTAAAGAGATTTGAGCTACATGAGTCAAAACCTTACAAAACTCCCATGTCTTCTTCTATGAAGATTACTAAGGATGGCACTAGAGACAATGTTGACCCAACATTGTACAGATCTATGATTGGTAGTCTTCTATATCTCTCTGCCTCTAGACCAGATATTATGTTTTCTGTTTGTGTTTGTGCTAGGTACCAAGCTGATCCAAAGCAATCTCCCTTGATTGCTGTGAAGAGAATATTAAGATATATATCTGGAACTTCATCATTGGGCATTTGGTATTCCTTTGATACAAATACAAATCTTGTTGGGTTTAGTGATTCTGATTGGGCAGGTGATGTAGATGACAGAAAATCCACAAGTGGGGGCTGTTTCTATTTGGGAAACAATCTAGTTTCATGGTATAACAGGAAACAGAATTGTGTGTCATTATCTACAGTTGAATCTGAATATGTAGCTGCTGGCAGTTGTGTTACCCAGCTAGTATGGCTTAAACACATGTTGCTGGACTATGGGTTAGATAGTGATACTCTCCTCATGTTTTGTGACAATCTTAGTGCCATTAGTATCTCAAGGAATCCTGTTCAGCATTCTAGGACTAAGCATATAGATATAAGACATCATTACTTGAGAGACATGGTTGAGGATAAAATGATTAACATTGAGCATATTGAGACAAATAATCAGCTTGCTGATATGTTTACTAAACCTTTAGATAGTGAGAGATTCTTCAGTTTGAGGAAATCTCTCGGCATGTGCAATATGTGAGAATGTTAGGATCCCAGTGTTGACATAACACCACTGTCTAGCACTGGGTAATGTTTGTGGTGTAGTATGTAACTTTTTGCTTTTTTTGTTTGTTTCTTTTCTTTTCTTTTTGAGTCACATTGATCTTTGTTTTGGCATATTTGATTGTGTGGTTGATCACTGTGTTTTACTAATCTTTCTAGCTTGCAGATTCACATCTATGTTTTGAAAAGTATAAATCTCTAAAGTGTGTCTGAGGTTGTGTTAGCCTAACATATGGAGAAGTTGGGGTACACAAAGTTCACTACTTTGATGTCTATTCAGTTGTGTCTTATTCATATGGAAAGGTTTTCCAGGACATGTGGAGAAGCTGGGGTTCATGATGTTGACAGCTTCAATGATATTCAGTTGTGCTTATTTGCATGTCTCTGTTTGTTTTGGCCAAGGGTTACATAAAAGTGGTTCTTTCTACTAGGGTGTTTGGGGTTTCGATTGCCTTCACTTGGTAGCATTGATCACTTAGTGATCTCTTGTATGCAGGTTGGTAAACAAGTATGCATAAGGAATTGGGGTATTGGGGTACATGATAAATGTGTTGCCAGTATTCAAGACCTTTGTACTTGCCTAACTTGCTGCTGATAATGTTGTTACTGGGGTGTGTGGAGTCTAGTGCTGCCCTCATTCAGTAATGTCATTATCCTTTTTTTAAAAACAACCCTTAGTTTTTGTTCTAAAGAGATAATGAAAATAGTGAAGATTTGATGTGATGTGAACTGTTACTGGTTTAAAAAGTGATTCACTGGGTATACCATCTGTCAATGTTGTCATAACATTGTTGCATTCATTCTAGAACTGCATTGTCTTTCATCTTTGATTAGTGTGGTTGACTAGGTTTGGGCTTAGGGGGAGTATATAGTCCCTTTCATGTGTTGAGGCATACTCTTTGGGTGACATTATGCAGGTGACACACTATTTATGACCTTCTATGCTGTGGAAGTGGATTAATTCTCTAATTCATGACTGCTTATCTCTGTGTGTTTTCTGTTTGATATGTTGCTTATTCATGATTTTGATCTATATCTTAATGTTTTTGATACTCACTTGCTACTTTGGTGAAGTTTCAGATATAAGTTTGGATATATCTCACGCTCTCACATGAAATTGCCTTGAAGAAGCCCAACACCTCAAATATTATGGTTTAAAAACTTTCTGGTTTGAATGTTACTCTACTCTCTAGTCTGAATGTTAGTCCAACATTGCCACACGGTCTGCACAACATTGAAGTCAGTAACTTATAAGTTTGTTTAAAATTTTAAAAACTGAGTTTTTATTGTTTTATTGTGAACTGCTCTGTTTACTTGTTGTGTTTAAGTGACACGTGGTGAAGTTCTTACACGGGAATAGAGGAGTGGGAAAACTTAATTGATCATATTCCATAATCTCACTTACATTCTTTCCTTCTCTCTCCACTCTTCACAACTTAAAAGAACAACTTGCCCTAATTTCTGTCACTTGTGCAATTTATCTTTCTCTTTGCAAATAATTATCTAAAAAACTCTCATATTTTTCTCTCAATTCTCAAAACTAACATGGCAAGCAAGACTCCTTTAGACACTCTTGCAGATTTGGCCATGAATGTCAAGCAAACAACAACACGCACCAGGGCTGCTGCGCGTGAGGATCAAGGACGACCTACTGCTCAAGTTGCTGCAAAACGACCAACGATTCATTATCAACGACGGGCAAAGCGAGCTAAGAATGTGGAATCTGAGTCGAATGTTGGCGCAACATCAGAAGCCCATGCTCCTCAAACCAATGAATCTGAATCTGAGGTAAATGTGGCTAACCCTAAACCCCAAGTGAATAATGTTGATGATATAATTGAGGGGGAGGGATCTGGAGCTGGTGCTGGTAGAAAGAGAACACCTATTGGGTCTAGGCCAATGAGTAAAATAGCCATGCAAAGAGCTGAGGCTAGAAGAGCTCTAAGAGAGAGGCTTGAGAAGAAAAAGGCTGAGGATAAGGCTAAGGCTGAGGCTGAGAGAGTGAGGAAAGGGAAACAGGTTGTGGATGAGGAAGTTGAGGTAGTTGATGTAGAAGAAGAGGAGAAAGAGGAAGAGGAATCTGATGCTGAAGAGTTTGAAGCTAGTGGTGATAATGATGATAATAATGAAGAAGAGTACTGTGACACTCTTGCGTTATCCTATTTTAGTAAGGAAGCTAGGTCTAGATACTATCTTAATAAGGAGATAGAGGACAAGGCTTATGACTTTAGAAAGAGGGATTTTCACAAAGAGAGGGTCATGGACATGGACAACTTTAAAAGAAACAGATTTTTTGAGTTATTGAAAGCAAGAGGGGTTCAGAATTCAATGAAGAAGCATGGTGATTATGCTCCTGAGCTTGTACAAGAATTCTACCTGAATTTCTCAAAGTATATCACTTGTGAGTTGTCTCCCAAATATGGTCAAGCATGGGTAAGAGGACAAGTGTTTGACATTAGTCCTCAGAAGATAAATAAGATTTGGGGACTGCCACATGTTGAGGAATCTGAAGATCCAAAGCCAGATGAGGTGATTGAGGATATCATAGGTGGTCTAGAGAGAACCTGGGTTGAACAATTACCAACAACAAAGCTCACTGCCCTAAGTGCTGTTCTGCACAAATGTGCATCTTATAATTGGCTGCCTACTAAAAATTCTACTGTTTTGACTAAGGAGTCAGCTTACTTGGTCTACAAACTGAAGAATGGGCTTGTTGTGAATATTGGGGTGAGAATTTTAAAGGTTATGGAAGATGCTGCTGGGAGGAAGCAAGGGATTCTACCATTTCCTTCTTTGATCACAACTCTGCTGCTAAAACAGAAGATGGACAAGAAAGAGTTTGGAGGAATGTCAGAGAACAAGGCTAGGTTCACCATCACTCAATCATACTTATCTAGCACAAGAGTGAAGGACTTGCCTTGGAATCCTGAAGGTGGAGTTGCACCTGGAGAGGAAAAGGAGGCTCAACAATTTGTTGGAGCTTCAGTGCCTCAATCTGAGGAGGAAGAAACCAGGGTAACAACAAAATCTTTTGTTGATCAGCAGTTGACTTGGTATAGAAGTGCTTATGCCAATCTTCAGAGGGAAATTGCTTTCAAGGAAAAACAAATGCAGGAGCTGGATGTCTTGATTAAGAACATGGAGGAGCTTTCTTCACAAAAAGGGGGAGAGTGATCTAGTTTTTAATTTTTGATTTCTGGTTTGTATGTTTTTCTTTTTGATATGTTTTGAACTGTTTCTATTTTGCTACTAGTTCTTCTTATTTGTTTTGGTTTGTAATGGTAATGCTACTTAGCTTTAACTGCTCTTAATGCTTTTGCTTATGAAGATAGTCTATATCTGCTGTTTCTGCTGATAAACTGATGTGCAGGTACATTCTGGTCTTAATGTTGAGACAACATTGATGTGTTAAGTGTCTTAACAACTTTTTGAGTTGTGGTGATGACTTTAATGAATAATCTTTGTTATGCCAAGTTAATACTTGATAGTTTGCATTAAGGGAGAGCAGTTTTAGTAGGTTTAGATTATTATGCTTAATTGATATTTGGACATATTATCTGTTATGTGAACAGGTTGATTGGTTTTGTGAAGAAAGGCAAAAAGGGGGAGATTGAAAGTGTAAGATGTTCTGTTATCAATGTTGGATGGATGTTGTGCCAACATCCAGAGGACAACATTGAAAACCGAGAACAGTCTTAACCTAAAACATGTTTCTGAAATTCTGAACATGAGTAAAGTATTCGGGTTTAAATGTTGGATGGATGTTGAGCCAACATTCACAGGGCAACATTGAAACCAGTATATATTCTGTCAATCTGTCTTTAACTGCTTTATGTTAGTTTTGCCTTTATTCACCTATTAATCAAGTTCCACGATTTCAGTTGTCTTTGTTTATGTCCAGGAACATCTCTTAATCATAAGGAAGAACATTACAAGTTTCCTAAGTTGAAGTTTCCATAATTCAAGAGGAGGAGATCGGTCAAGTCAACACGGTTTCAAAGATGGAAAGTTTTGGAGTTCAAGTGCAACTAGGAATCTTTCCAAGATCAACTCTGAATTGAAGAAGGAGTATTTCCTTATTAGAACTCAATCTAATAAAGGGAACTATTATTCAAGAAGGAGATCGAGTTCAAGAAGGAAAGTAGAGTTCAACAAGGAAACAACATAAGTTACCAGAACTGTGTACAACACACCTTGGAGATCAAGTTTGAAGAAACCTATATATAAGGTGTGAAGTACATCAAGATACATAGAGAAACAATAGAGCTTATAAATCCGTAGAGATTATATCTTAAGCATTGTTGCTGTGTTTCTTGTTTTGCAAAGTTTGTGAGTTTTCGAGTTAAGTTTAGGATTAGATTTAAGGAGAAAATTCTTGTCTGCTTTGCTGAGTCCAATCTACAAAAGAGCGAGAGTGATTTTGTGGTGAGGAACATCTTTGGTAAAACCTGCGTGGTTATTTTGTCGTAAGGCTAGATGGTTGATTATTTATAATAAACCATTGAAAATTTATCTTCTTGTGTTCTTTAATTCCGCTGCATATTATACTCTATCAAGAAGATTGTTTGAGATCAAGTTAAGGCAACGCCAGCTTAACTTGAGCTTTGAAACTTTGGAAAAGTTGTATCAATCCCGATCCAACAATTTCAGATCTTACATGACTATATGAGGTAGGTGAACCGTTCTAAACAGAGAGTCTAGAGAGGTAGTTTTAGAAAAAAAAAAATGCAACTACTCTGAAAGAATTTGAGCTTAACTATATATGAAGCAAGGTACACGAACATGGATGAATGGTTGAATGAAACATATCTATAAAATTCATAGTTGATGAATTAGCAGCTTGAGGAATAACGGAATGATCTTTTTGAATAGACAAGGATAAGTCTAATGCTAATAACAAGATTTGAATTGATAGAAGGCATCAAAGAAACAAGCTAGAATCAAGATACCTTTATCTGACAGATTTCCACATCCTGCAAAACCAATAAAGAAGGAGTTGAATGGTTTAGAACAAGGTACAAGTACTATGTGATATATGAACAATAACAAACTATTGTAGATATAACCGGAACTAGATGTTAGATATTCTGTATTTGCTTTGCATGATTCCAAAGTTCAATCACAAATAATGGAACAAAAATTATAGGAAAACGGGCCAAGGAAATAAAAACTTGTCCATGAAAAAATCATTTATAGATGCACAAAACATGCTTTAAATAGCTTGGTAAGCCAGAATGGGGTATAATTGCTAAAATAAAAAAATAACCAAAGTCGGCCAATGATGTGAACTGTAGCGCGTACTATCAATTAAAAATCTCGGCGTAGACTTGTTCGAAGATGAAATACAACTAGTAACAAGTGAAATATGGCACTCTTTCCAATCCTGGATGGGGGATTGATCAATCCGAAGAACCACTACCAGATACGATTCTGAAAAATGAGTGTTTTAATATGACAAGAGTTGAAGTCATATATGACAATATGAGACTCGAGAATATTTTTGAGAGTGTGTATTCATCAAGTTTCTTAAATGTCAATGAGTTATGCAGAGGATTTCTTGGAGAAGACATTATCTGAGCCATTGGTTACGAAGAGCATGTGGAATAGTGAATATGGTGATGATAGAGCAAATGTTTTATGTAAAAAGAAGGATTGATATTGCTGGAGACATTAATACGTTGAATAAGTAGAGCAATTTGCGACAACTACAAGAAAATCTATCTCTACAGGCTCTCAACAAGAGTCACAAAAGTCATGCATAACTTCTTTTTATAAAGGGGTTAAAAGAAAGCAGTCAAATCCATCTGAGACCACTGAGACAATTAAGAACAGAAGTTGTCTAAATTTTCTTAAGAAGACACATAAGCAACACATATGAAGTTTTATAGATGCATGTGAAACCCAAAACTAAGTCAATGACGTACGTTAATAAGTTGATTCGTTCATATAATCGTATATAAGATTAGGGTCGACAATACTATATAAGGTAGTGAAACAGAGACTAGTTAAGCTTGAGTATGAAATAAATAAGAGTCACTTGTTACCATCGCACTAAATGACTGACACATATCTAACTTGTAAAGCGCCAAAGGAAAATAATACACTCGCAGCTTGACGCTATCTAGACGTGATAAATAAATAAGTAGACAATGAGAAAAACTAACACAAAGGGCTGGCTAATCACGAGCTCACTCATCTATGTTTACTCGCTTAGCACTTCAGTATGTGAGGATTACACATCGGTCGGCCGCCCGTGAGTAATGCATCACAACTTAGCGGCAAAGCGAGCTCACTTACCATCAGCTCAACTAGTCCCACAGTCCGAAGAATTTATCCCAGCATAGCCTAGGTAACGACCCGATAATTTCGAGACAAATCAGAATAATATCAGAGCAACTATTACATGTCTAACTGATAAATATCTGAATCAAATACACTGAAAGTACTAGACTAATAAAAAAAACATAAACTCAACTAACTCAATACCCTACTAAACTTTGAACGCTCCCCAATGCCAAAGGTTCCCCGGTCCTGACACGGTAGTAACCTAGATCGTCTTAATCTGGAAGGAAGGAAAGGAAAAACAAAATTTTACTTGAGATAAAAATCTCAGTGGGTGTTCATGCGTGTGTGCAAGTGTAGCGTTTTCTTTTCATAACTTTCTTTGAAAACAATTTAATAAAGGAACTTTAACGCATACAAATTCCATGCAATAGAATCGTGAATCAAAAGTTTTCATGGTTTAACAAAACCCTTTAACAAAATAACATATTCATGTTTGATGATCGGTATCCACGTTTTTGTCGATGCCAGTCAACCTTATCACCTCATAACAGTCTTTATCTCCCCGTCCAAGGAGCAACCTTGGAATCAATAACGTATGCTATGGAACATACGGAAACAGTGTACCCAACAAAGACACAACAACCTCCTGCTATGCCTGAGAGGGAATGGGCCAATGGGGACAACGGCTCATACCGGCAAGCCCGCTGTCGCCCGGCGGTACCCCTGCACTCCCACGCCAAGTTGGATCCAACTACATATCCGATCGGGACCGAGTAAACCAACGGGACACCATTCATCATAACAATTTCAATCATTTAAAACAACCAATGCACAGGTAACTTGCTTTGAAGAATTAACGATTCGAATACCCAATTACGGATAACTTGCTTTGAAGAAATAAACAGTTTGAATACCCAATTAACAGAAACTCGCTTTGAAGAAGCAAACAGTTCAAGTACCCAATTTACGATAACTTTCTTTGAAGAAATGACAGTTCAATATGCAGAGAGTCGTGATTACATATATATAGATATAGATATACATGCACGCGTTCCTTCCAGTTTTAAAAATAATAGAGTTTATGAACACTCACCTGAAATATGACTACAAAGAGAAACAGAGCAATCACGCGACGACGCCTAGTTGTCATCACCTAAGAGGCCAAAGAATTATCAATGAATGCTACTCAATTTTTATTTCCTAATTCTTGATTCTAATTTTAAAGCAAGTTCAATTATACACAATTTTAATCTAGTAATGATATAATCGTTTACAGTTTTCATTAACTCTAGTTAATATATTAGACTATACTAACATATCCGTTATCATTTCTAATCACGTAGTAGGTCATAGACTTCACAATTGTACTGATTATGCTTCAAGTTCTATTCCCTATTGTAATTAAGGTTTATACAGGATAGTACTCTACTAGTTACAATTCATGTTCTCACCAAGTGTACATGTATGTACATAATTATGCGAAAGATACAACAAGTGACTATTTTATTAATGTTAACAATATCACTAAGTTTAATTTGATAGGATTAGCAAATATGATTTGTTAATATATCCGCAAGTCTACATATGCAAGAACTTTGGATAAAATATCATGTCCCCTTACACCACGTGTTAGTATATACGAATTTAAGAGCAACCAATATTAAACTACTTTTAAAATTTTACATACTTAAACTACTCTAACTTATATTTTATTTGATTTCATTATCACCAATCCGTTAGTTGTATTAATATAATAATAACAAAACTATAGTTTTTACTTATCATGTAGACCACCTGTAACCCCACTCAATCAAAGTTAAGTATTGCATTAAAACCAACTTTAGGAAGTGTTCTTCCCTTATTCCCTTCTTTAACTTCTTTGTATGCGATAAAGTCAAGATAAGACAAGATTTAAGTAAGCAATTTACCTTATGATACCATGAACCGAGAGAAGGAACTGCGGAAAGAATTGCTTAGGTTGTCTTAAAGAAAATAGATAGGAAATGGTTTAAAGAATATTAAAACCCTAAGGTAAAATATATATACCTCAAGTCGCCAACCAACTTAGATAAGAGACCACAAATATGGGCTGATCTTCGGACAAAGGTTTGGGCCAATTATTACTAAAGGCCCACTCTTTATTGTATATATCTTAACTTTGGTTTCTATAATTAAGTTTCTTCACAATAACTGAGTTTAGATTATTTATATACATATAATTAATTCAATACTGTGGACAAAAATTTCGCATCGTGTTGACTTATATTCTCTTTTATTACACTTAAAATTACGCCCATCAGAGTTAACCACTAGGCATCAACTTTTTCCTATAAAGACCAATGATGGTAAAATGTACAAATTGAAAGCCAAGTACTACCATGATTGGGCTCAAAAGAAACTAGTGTGTAAGTGTTTGGTTGGGTTGTGATTTTCGGATGGCTATGCTTCCAATATTCGGTGTTGTGTGCAACCGCAACAGTTGAAGTTGATTGGGATGAAGAGTCACGGTTCTCATGTTTTCATGCAAAGGTTAATACATATTGCATTTCGTGATTTGCTTATTAATCCGATATGTGGGGACACTCGTAGAGATCAGTATCTTCTTTCAAGCATTGTGCGTCACAAAGATTAAAAGATCGGACATGCCATTATTGGAAGAATCTATCGTGATAACAATTTGCAAATTGGAGAAGATATTTCTCCCGGGCTTTTTTGATTATATGGAGCACTTGGCGATACATCTTCCCTAGGAAGCCAAACTTGGTGGATTGGTTCAGGTGCCGTTCGAGAGGCAAATCATTTTATATTTCCAATTATATTTGTCATCATTTATTGGATTACATTTGTATTGTTAATTTCTTTCTCAATTTGTATTCATGATTTTTCTTGTAGGCGAATGAACGAGTTTTAGAAATCCATATTGAACAAAACCCGTGTCGAAGGTTCAATTGCAGAAATCACTTTTTGTGTTCGTGCTATTCGAACTATTTCGATAAAAGTGTTGGAACAAGTTACAATGGGCTTAGTCGAAATGAGGTCGAATATGTGGTGACATCCCTTGGCAACTTTGATTTTCCATATAATAGGGAAAGAGCTAAATCTAGAGAACAAGCAGCGATATCTAAGCCTTGCGGAGCCGATTGAGCTTTACACGCTGATGAATTGTCCAAAAGTCGGCGGTTGGGTCATGTACGTATATAAATGTAATCTTATACATACCTCTTAAGTCTATTCAACACCTTTATAACAATTTTGTTACAATCATTGATAGGTTGCTCGCGGAGCTGTTTTATGGCGATCTTACTCCACAACAGACACAAAGAAAACGGATTATTGAGTTCATGACGTGGTTGAAAGAAACTGTATGTTCGGGAGGGTACGAGTTAGATCAATGTCTCTACTCTCTCGCTTTGGGAGCAAACACATTTATAAAAGGGTGTGGGGATTTCAAAATGGACGGTTACAGATCTCGCATGGACTCGTTTAACGAGGGAAAGGTGGGTTACTGCATCAGAGTGTATGTGAAGGGCAGCGACGATGGTGTTGAAGGCACATATTTTTACTGTACGGTCAAAGACAACATAGAGGTTATGCGGTGCGGGGAAGAAAGGTCCAATCAATTGTATTTTCCAAATGTGTGTGGTACAATGTCCACTGTCGTAGTACAACTGTACACTCAGTGTACGGAATGGTTGATATCAATTCTACCCCTTCTCTCAATATCAATACCCTTGTGAGCTAGGCGGGTCCCACTTAAGTATTCGTCCGTCTGGATCCGTTTCTGTGTAGGTGATCAAGTATTATTGGTCGTAGCTTAACTGGTTTGCTTGATCATGCTATGCTATAATATTTTTAAGTAGTAGCAATGATAAATGGTATGTAAATATCACATAATGTATTTTGGAAACAAGGAAATCCTAACGCATCGTGCCGTTCGACAACTCCTTTGTTGGGTGATGGCAAATCTACCATGGTGCATAGCTAACCAACCCTTGTCATCGACGCTATTTTTCTTGTTTCACTCTCGATTTTGTTTCGTTTTTTTCCGATATTTCTATCTACATTTTCTTCTCCTAGTACTCCACGCACACCGATATGTGGTCCTAAGGTAGCCAAGTCTTTTTAAACCATTCAGGATCAGTATCATGCTTGTTGTAGAGCTTTTTGCGCTTCTATAGTGAGTCCCTCCACAATCTACTCACCGCTCGAATGAATATGGTTTTAATATTAATAAATGCACCATTATCCCTTCGGTATATTAACTCAAATTATAATAACATATAAGTATAAGAAAAAATAATAATCTATATAAATAATGCAAAAGGTGTTAAAATAAGTTAAAGAAGATACCCTGAAGTAGTTCAAGTATTTTGTTTCATGTGCCTCGGATTTATTAGAGTAATGAATAGATGGTTCTGCTAGCAAGGAACTCTTTACGACGCCGATTGTACGGTTGATATCTTCGGGATGCTCCTCACATTCATTAGGGTCTCAATTAAGTTTCTCGTTAACCACAATATATGGGCTAAAATCATCCTTATTTGAAGTATCGCGGCCCTTCGTCTGTCTCTTAGGCAGTCGTTGGCTAGTTGAAATAGATTCTGAAGTAGTAGAAGCCAACGAGGGTTGGTGGGACGAAGCTCTCACGTTATTTTACTATAGAAATCCGTCTATCGAGCTATGTGCAAAGAGTGAACGTGGAGGAGGAATTGATAGCGGCGTGACCTAAACTAGGTTCCTCAATCGGACCGAAACAGGGCTCATGTCTAGGTTGTAATAGGGCCCCATCGTTGTGCAGCCGGAGCAAGAGCATGTGTAGTAGGGCCTTGTTAGCGTGCAGCCGAAGTAGGGGTCTGGGTTCTGGTTGTAGTGAGGCCCTGTTGATGTGCAACTAGAGTCTTCTGCATTGGTGGGTAACCTCGTTAAGAGTGGTTTCTACAGCAGGATGATGATTGTTGAACATGCGAGAGAACCCGAGGGTCCACGAGGATTTTCGATAACCCTACATTCGAAATATATTTTTTGAGTTTTTTCGCTTTATGTTTCGCCTTACCTTTACCTTTATCTGTAACGCGGCGACTATTCCTGTTGTTCATAAATGAAAACGACGAGTTTCAAAAAAAAAATACTATAGAAACTGAGAGAATTTAAATATTGAGAGTGGAAGATCGATGATGAAAATGAGAGGAGTGCCGAGCCTTTTTATAATGTCCACTTTCTTTTAAGGGGGTTGACAAGCCTTTTCAAATGCCGTCGGTCCCATACCATTTCCATTGGCACGTAGCCGTCGGAAAGGATTATATTTTACGGCTACGTGCCGTCGAAAATGGGGTGGGACATGCGGTTTTCAAAAGTCGTCGGTCCCCCATTTTAATAAAATAAAATAAAAAAATTAAAAGTTAATTTTTCTTTTAAAAGGACATTTTAGACGGCAATGCCTTTTTCCGACGACATAATGTGGTCTAAAAATTCCCGACGGCATGTTGCCGTGAAAAAATGGCATTTTCGACGACAACATGCCGTCAGAAAAAGAGTTTTAGCCATTTCCGACGGCTAATCTTGTCAGATGGCATTTTCGACGGCAACATACCGTCAGAAAAGAGTTTTAGCCATTTTCGACGACTGATCTTGTCAGATGCGGTCATAAATGGCTAAATTTATTGTAGTGTTATTAGATGCTAGAGGAATCACGAATGCTTGGTTTCCTAAGTAGTTGATGTTGTTAGCTCTTTATTTCATCTTTTGCAACTTTCTTTATTTAATGTAATATATGGACTCTCATCTTGAGACCTCCATGCTTAAGACTCTGGAATCTTTTATGATGGAATGAAGTTTTTATTGCCTTTTTTATTGAAAAAATAGTACATATGTATGTTCTTTCTGCAGCTGATCAACTTCAACTAAAACTCTAAAAGTAACTTACATTCGAAAAAAGTGCTTATTTGCTCCACACAAAAATTACAAACCCAAATAGGGTTGGGCCAAATAAGACAATTAGAACGAAATAATTAAAGGCCACTGACAGCGAGCCCACTAGTGTAGAGGCCCAATTAGTAATTCAATTGATAGGGACATTTACAATTCACTATCAAAGAAAACCAGCGTACTATTATTAATTTGCTGAATTTTTTAGGCTTAATAATAGCATGTGATTAGTACGCATATAGGTTTCTTTTTGCAAACACTTATACGAACAATAAAGCACATGTCACATAATTTGTGGGAGTTGGTGGTTGTTTGCTTACCATGATAATTTTATGCTGAGATTCTAGATTTGATTGAAATAAAGTCTGGACTTATTCGAATAGCGAATAGGCCAGGGCCAGTATTTGACCTGGAAAACAACTTTCTAAACATTCAATTATAAATCTTTTCTAAAATAAAAACCCTATACATAAGCGTCAAACGGAATTAGATTCCTGAAATAACACAATTCTTAGATGCACTGAGAAATATACATTATTCTCTAGCTTGGGAATATTTCATTTCAGTGGTCCACATATTTGTCCTCGGGGTGAAGGACGAAACGAAATGGCTTCATTTTGTTTGTCTTGGTGTCGAAACACTTATATAAATTATTAATATTATTTCATGTAACAAAAATGATATTCTGAATATGGATCCCATCAAGATAACATGTTTACGAATGTGCGGCGCGTAGATTTTGGGCTGATTAGATTAAGGATGCATAATATTGTCTTTTACCCTGTACAATTACACATGAACATCACATACCAAATCAAAAACTGGCCCTACGTATATTCAAAGAAAATTAAATTTTGATTGATAGGCTTTCAACGAACAATGGCAGACCACTTTAGTCGTACACGCGGCTGTGTGTTTTATAGAAATTCTAGCTCTTTGTCCATTTATTTATTCTACCGAATAAGATCATTAACAAAAAAGAGAAAGCATTTGCATCGGTATAGTGACAAGTTTACAAAAGTTTTTAAAATAATAGTTTGCTAATAAGTTTTTGAAAGAAAGATAACTGTAATTATTGTGTAAGTATAAATAGAGGAAAATGTAGGTGATGGGATTTATGTTTTGAGTGACAAATCCAGGAGCATTAATTTTTGCTTTCGATATGGATGGTCACAATTCAATGGCCACTTTAAGAAATTGACTAAACAGGGTACACCAAAATGACCAGAGTATCCTGTCTCCAGTTATACTCTTTTTTTTTTTTTTTTTTTTTCTATTACGCCCCTTTCACCAAATCTTTGCAAATCTTATTCCACCTTCTAATTCTATTAATTACTAAATAGTTTTAGTGAAACCTAGTTTTTGGGTGACTTTTAACAAGGGGTACTAAAAAGTAATTAATTATTGTCACTTTACTTAATAATTTTCAGCCCATGAACGCTTTAACTTTAAGTGCTTGTTATATTATATTTCGAGTTTACAACTGTTTTAAATTTTTGATATGCAATTAATACGACTTGTCAAATAGTTTCAACTTTCATGTGCTCTATTGGATTTGATTCCCTTATGATCTATAAGTTTTTATTTTTAATTTCTAACTGATCGAAATCAAAGTATAATTGTTTTTGTTTGTTCAAATATACATTATAAATGGTATTTCCAATTTTCGTCTAATAAAAACTAAAAACTTTGAGTAATAGTAGTAATACTAATACCTTCCTTGATGCTCGAAAATGACAAGTAGCTTAAAGAATAAATGATTGGTCCCCTCACTCGAGGATAATTACACTAAGCATCGTTTTGATAAATTTTTCATTTAAAAATTTATCTATTGCACTCTTGTTCAATCATTTCTGTTCACCATTAACAAACATGGTTAAACTAATTACAACAAGGAGTCACCAAATGAAATATATGTTTGAAAATTGAAACCGTGCAATAATAGAAATTTGGCGCGAAATAAAGGCAGTTTGGATTTGTTTAATTAACTGTAAATGTAATCCAACTCCAACGGTATATCCGTGACGTTTGTCCCCCTACTTCTTCTCCAGACAAAATCACTACCTAACCTAACAAAAGTATTCCGAAGACTTAAGGAAAAAAAAAGAAATAATGATGATAAATCTCTCTCTCTCTACTCACTTTAGAAACTCTCAGTCCCCACCACAATCCAAATTCCCACATGCTTTTGTCAATTTCGATCAGTAATCAACGCTACTCTTTATTCTTACTAAATACTCCTTAGTCCTTTCTCTCTCTCTTATACCTTCATGTCTTCTTTTTTTATTCTCCCTTCTTTCTTGCCACAATTTGCGGGGAGAAACAGAAACTCCAATTCCCACATTGCTCTCTTTCTAGCAGGTAACAAAAGATTAGGTGAATTTTATTTTTTTTTGGTGCAAATTTTGTTCTTGGGAAGATTTGATAATTACCCATCTCATGTAATTGGTAATATGTGAAAGTTGTAAGTTGTAGTTATTATTCACTCTTTTTTCTGGGGAGGAAAAAGTGACACAATAAGTTAAGGAAATAAAAAGTAATGGCATTTATTTATTGTTTCTTTGAATAATAATGAATATATTTGTTCTTGGTCTAGATTTGCGCCATCTTGACTTAGCTTTTTGATTTTCGAAATTTGATTTTTTTTAGTGGAGCGGCAAAAGCGAGTTATTAGGTAATTTTTTGATGAATTTTGTTAGTATTAAAGAGTAACTTTCTTCTTCCTATTCTGCTTGGATTTTTCTCCACTTCTGAACGTAACTTACTTAACCAATAAATCAGGAAATAGACAATAATTAATTAATGGCTCACTGATTTTCATGAATAATTGCTAGTTCTTTTTTGTGGTTAGTGCTTTGAGAACTTTTTTGTAGTTTAAGGTTTTGCTGATTCATTTGAACAATTTAGCAAAAAGATTTGAGAATCTCTTAGCTTGTTCATCATCAGGCCTCCCTGTTGTGAATTGTGATTATTCTTTTTTCTCCTTTGTCTATTCACGTTTCTTGTGTTGATTTGTTTTTGCCTTTAAATCTTTGTTACAGAAACAGATAACTGATGTCGAAAATCCCAATGGAGAAGAAGCAATTGAATTTCAATGCACCACTTTTATCAGCAAGAAGATATACCTCTCCTACACGCTCTTCCGAACTAACCCAGGGCAAGGTAGCACAAAAGCCACTCCCTTCCAGACAACACTCTCTTCCCGTGAAAAAATCCGACTGGGAATACGAGGCGACAAAACCAGCTTCCGTTCCATTTCACTGGGAACATATCCCTGGTAAACCCAAGGGCGATGTGGATAGCAGTTCCCACACGCCAGAGGAGCCTTCAAACACGCCAAGACTCCCTCCCTCTAGGCTTTCGGATGCCATTAAACGTAATTCCGCGGAAATGCCAAGGCTGCCACCTGGAAGAATCCCGTCGAGATACAATTCTGGGGAAAGATCCAATGATCAGAATATGTACGGTTTGTTGACCGATCATGCTTCTCTTCTGGAGAAACTAAACGACAGTTTGAATTGTAAGTATGAATCTGATTCGGATCCTGGAGAGGATGCATATTCGGATGCACTTGAGACACTTTCAGATACGGAATTGGGGTCGTTGAACTATAGTGTGAGCGGCCTTAGTGGCTGTCATAGTTCAGACATAAAACCGTCAGGAACCTTTTCAGTTGACAAACAAACTAGAGATTTTATGATGAATAGGTTCTTACCAGCAGCCAAGGCTGTTGTTATAGAAACATCAAAGTATGTCACTAAGAAATCGCCAGTAGTTAACGAACAACCGAAGCAGTTAAAGAAAGTGGTTTCTGGAGAGAAAAAGCCTTCTTCGCCCAAGCAATATGGTCCAAATGTCTCACCATATTACAACAAGGATGTGTATAGTTTGGAAAGTGAAGATGAAGATCAGGAGACCCCTGTTCGTGTTAAAAAGTCGGGGAAAGCATGGGGGATTCTTCCTCGATTTTGCGTGAAGAACTCTTTGTGTCTCTTGAATCCACTACCGGCACTAAAATCAAAACCACGTCCTCCATCCCCTTCAATTGGTGAATTCAGGAGTAGACTGACAAGAAATGCACATAGTGGACCACTCGATAAGGTAATTTTCAATCTTTCTCTACGCACTTTATTGCCGAAGCTAGTTTTGTGGAAGACTCTGTGAGTCATTAACTTTTTATCTAATGTCGTGACTTTTTGGATGACTATGACAAAATGATAGCCTCATCTTGCTAAGAATCATCTGTCTGAATCCAATTCTCAAATATGATCTTCACTAGTAGTTACTAGTGCTAAGTTATTCTTTTATATAATCACTCGAATTGAATCTCTGCAGAATGCTTGTCGTGTGCCTCTTAAGAAAAAGTTTCATTCTGGATTGCTTTCCCGTGATCTGCCAGAAATTGATAACAAGCTGGTGAATGATTATGACCAGCTTTTGAACTCCCGTGAATCATGTAAATTAGCAGTGTCTACCTTAAGGCGTTACAGAAGTGGTAGCATATCTCCTTACCGAAACGAATCCCCAAAGTCTCCATTTCGTGAAGGAGTAGGGTTCCTTGGTGTACCTAAGGTAGTTGAGGACTACAATGCTAATAAGATTGCTTCATCGCTTAAATTATTTAAGGCTTTGCAAGATGTATCGAGGAATCAGACAAATGATCGAGGAGATACAGAGGAGGAAACACCATTTGCTGGATTTGTAAATAAAACAGAATCTCCCATTTCAACGGTTTCTCAAATAAAAGTTAACAGGCTAGAAAGATTGAAGTTTTTGCAGGGAGGCAGAGAGATGGGCGACAAGCGTGTTGTTAAATCTGCTCGAGATGATTCAATCTTGAAAATCTTGGAGGAAAGAAAAAAGATGAGTCCTAACTATGGAACGACTGGAAAGGTTCTACCTTTCTCTGATGGGATGAAGGATATCAAAGTCAATCACAGTTCCGATCAAGAATCCAGGTCCTTGGATGATCATAATCAAGAACGAGAGAACAGAAGAGTGTCCGGTTCTCCTTCTTTGAAATCTCCTTTGCCTCCACCATTACCAAAATCACCTTCGGAATCTTGGCTGTGGCGCACCCTTCCCTCCATCTCCTTGGGGAATCCTTTTTCTCATTCACGTCATGGAAGTCCTCTTCACTCGAAGAAGGAAAATCAAAAAGTTTCTACTCCCAATACCAAGTGGGAGACGATAGTGAAAACATCTAACTTAGGACATGATCATGTTCGCTACTCAGAGGTACTTGTTGCCTGAATTTTTCTTTTCTGTTTTCTTTTTTCCTATTACTGATCTTGCTCTTTCCTTCAAAATAATTACAGGAGCTTATACCCAGTGTTTCTCGTCGACACAAAAAAGCCTAGAAATGGATAAAATTCCAATGAACAATTATGAAGATCTATTCTTTCGAAGTGTCTTATTTCCTGCACTCAGAGATATGAAGACCTTCCTGAATCTCTAACTTCGAAAATGTTTACCGTATTTGTGTATAGATGACACAAGGTGCTGATATTTTATCAGCAAACACCCATTTGCTTCCTTGTCTTTATAGAATATTTTGTCCGTTTTATTGTAGTTAGGGATATATCGCCTCCTGGCTATGGAGCTGGCACACAAACAAGAATCTGTTTTGTTGAGGCTTGATGAAACTATTGCGGCGTGGTTTGCCTTAATGCTGTCTGTTCTGTAGTATGATGTGTTTGTCATGCAGCTTTGTTTGCATTCTTATTTCGTACTTACGTGTTTCGATTGATGCAAAATTACGTCTTGAGTTTGCCTCGAGAAACTTCTTTCCTGAGATTGTTGAATCTTCAAAATGAACGAGGTTTTTCTTGTGCTATGTAGTGTAGGTGACTGAACTTTGAAGTATTGTTGTTTTATTTTATTAGGATTTAGGATCATGTTTTCATTCTCATTGCATGTTTGGTTGCCAGTGTCTTTTGCAGCTTATGCTCAAGCTGCATCAATCATGTTCAAGAGAGAATATGTGTTGATGACAAAATTTAATTGTTCATCGACTTTCTCTTACTTGGGGATTTCAATGAGTTGGATGCATGGTCAGTGAATAGCTTTTATTCACACATCAAAGCATAAAAGAAATAAAATTGCAGGAAGAAATTAGTATAACTCTAATTTTGTTGGGAGTCGTACAAGCTTTGTTACATTGGGATTGAATGTATAAGGCGGATTTATTATTTTTAGTTTTTTGATTGGTACGAGACCAATAGAAGGCCCAAAAATGTGCTCGTTTGGATGTATTTTCAGAAGGTTGGTTTGACTAGCTTTTGTTTGGGTGTTTCAAAAAGTCTTTTGAAAAACATGTAAAAAAAATTGAAATACAATTTGGATGTAATTTGAATGTTTGGATCTTGAGAAGAAAAATAAGTATATAAATATCAAATAAATGTAATATATGTGTAAAGAGTTAATATTTCAAGTAATAATGTAACAATTTGATGATTAGAGAAATTTGATCATTTGTATTATATAAATGATTATTTGTACCCGTATAAAAAAACGGTAATTTGTATTATATAAATGATTTATTGTATTCTAGAAAGTATTGTAACAAAAATATCATTAATTATTCTGCCACGTGCCTAATAATTTAATTAGCTTTTATAAGTTTTATTCACGGTCTTAAAATAAAGTGATTTTAAGTAATCTTAAACAAAGTATTAAAGAAAATAATCTCCATAAACATATTTCTCTTGCCTTAAGCTAAATTTGGATATGTCACAAGAGTACTAACTTAAAAAAAATGTTAGAGAGAAAAAAAATACTTTTAAATACAAAAAATTCCAACACCACTAGCTACGTGTGGGAAGTAATTTTCTTACGTAAAAGAAATACCAACGTTTTGAACATATAGATTTAGTGTTGATTACACTAAATATGGAACATCAATTTCATTTATTAAAATCTATTTTGAGGTTCTTTTTACATGTGATGTTGGCACAAATACACAGTTCATATAGTCTCGGAGTGTCTAGGAAAAACTTTAAATTATCCGAGAAAAAGGGCCCTATGTCGCTGGTAGCTCGCCACAGAAGTTGCTCGTGCCTTCTCTTTCGTTGGTTGTTACATTTTTCGTCTTAGATGAACAATTGTTATGCGGCCATAAATTGTAGCAATAATTTCTATATCAACTAGAAATGGAATCACTATGCCAGATAGGATAAAAGAACTTTTAGTGCTTGAATAGCAAATACCATTATAATACTTGCGTTAAACTTTCAAATCTTTCTTTACTATATATATATATATATATATATAACTTAGCACAAAATCTACTAGTGTTTGCAAATCGGGGACTTGTTAGGTAAAAACAATAAATAAAATTGCAAGGAGCCTACGTTATTTTTCAACATTTGGTGTAAGTCCACAGCAATGCCTCGGTAGTCGGTCAGTCGAGAACTTCAAAATAATACCTTTGGCGCAGCTAGGAACCTCTGCCCATGACACGCGGCCATGCCTTCGTCAATTTAACTGGAATAATAATAATAATAATAATAATAATAATAATAATAATAATAATAATAATAATAATAATAATAATAATAATAATAATGCATGACTATTACAATATAAAATGCTAAAAATTCATGAACATGGTTATTATATAAGACAAATGAGGTAATAATAAAGGATAATGGCAATGCTACTCCTTTAGCTTTAGTTTAATATCAAATAACTCTTTTCTTAGTATCAATATCACCTCGTTTTGTAATAATTGTCAATAAAAAGGCCACTTATGTTCGCGTTGGGTTCTCTGTAATAATTTTGTACATTCTATTACAAAATCAAGTATTTTTAAAATATTTTTTTTTGAATCAAAATATCCTAAACGAACAACGCTACTACTTGGCAAAATATTAATTTATAACAGGTGAACGTACATATTGAGTTTTTCTTTTTGAAAAAAGGAAAGAGATGCATCTTTTACAAAAACATTAAGAGCAACATATTTTTATAGACGATTTTTTAATTATTATTTTTTAGATAAAATATTTCTCGTCAATGAATTGGCAAAATTGACGTTCGCAGCTAACTAAGGATTTCGTTAACAATGCTTGTAGAAAGGAGTATATATGGTATTATACTCAATAACTCATGAATATCTCATTATCTTTAATATTAATTACATTGGGCATTAGGAGAATAATCCCATATTATCCTTTTAAATAATATGTGGTTGCTTGTAAGTGTCCCAAATGCATATTAGTTATTTTTCAGTTACATGACATATTTATTTTAATTTTAACATTAAAACTTAAGAGTTAAAAGAATTGTATTTATTTATTAGTTAATTTGAGTGTAAGAGAACTTTTAAGAAAGAAAAGTCAAATGATACTTTGGAACATGTGTATTTTAAAACTTTGCGTGTCCAAAATTTGAGAAGGGTTACAAACATGATTTTTTTTTCCCACCAAACTTTGAAACAAGTGGGTGAAAGGTGATCCAACTTTGAAACACGTAGGGGAAGGAGAATTCTTTATCAGAACTATGTTGAATTTTGATAAGAAAAGTTGAGAATTGAGATGTTGAGTTAGAAAAGGGGAAAGTGCATAAAATGCTCATGTGATTTCAAAAATCTGCATGCGACACCCTTCTAGTATAAAAATTGCACAAAACTACCTCGTGGTTTCGTCAATCCTGCACAAAACTCTCTCGTGGTTTCATAAACCTTGCACAATTGTTTTTTGTCCGACTCTGTTAGAGAGTGATGTACATGCTCTATACAAGACTGAGTTTGACTTTTTAGTATTTTTACTTATCAAAGTCTATTATAGCCTTTGTAATGTGTAGCACAAAACCCCCTTGTAAACCTCCTTATGGTTTGATAAACTCTGCACGAAAGTCCTACTTTTAATTTGTTTATTATAAAATATAATATAGTCATTATAAAAGTTTTATATATTTTTGAAATATTACTTTTATATATTTTTTATTAAAGAAATGATTTTATTTAAAGATAAATATATTTATAAAATATAATAAATAAAGTAAGGACAATTTTAATTATTTAATTAAAAAGTTAACGGAGTTACATTAAACTTAATGGAGGGGATTAATTTTGTGCAAGGTCTTTGAAACCACAATGGGGTTTTGTGCTGTTTTTAAACCAAAAGGGGTGTCGTGCTGGTTTTTGAAAGCACATAGGATTTTATGCATTTTCCCATTAAAAAATTGGAAACCTTTAAATTAATATTGACTCAAAAGTCATATCATATATAGCCTACATGCTGAACTTAAAAGAATTGTGGCAATGTCTCTAAAATATGAGTTAGATACATAAATACCAGCACATAACAAGGTGTCATTTGGGAGAAATTATTTAGTGTAACCGTTAAACGATGGGCTGCACAAATAGGTTATTTAGATTGTAGAATTGTTATTTCCTACAAATTAATAAACAATTTTTAAGGCTCGTTTGATTAGGCCAACTAAGTCAAACAAGTTTAATAGTTGTAGATATACCATGTTTGGTTACATGTTTATTAATAGCAATTGTCCTACATGACATAGTTATCACCCCAACTATAAAACTAACCCTCCCTCCTCCTACTATTAGTAACCCCATTTAGATGAATACCAAAAGTCCATTATATCCCTCATTTTTAATGAATTGTAACAAAACAAATGTAGAAAAGCTACCATTTAAAAAGTCTCTCAAAGTCAAATCAACAACTCAACAAGGCACAACTATGCAAGAAACAGAAGACAATTAAATCAAACACTTGAAGTGCATAAGTTGTTGAAGATTTATGTCTAAAAAACCTCAAATCGAAGAGTGTAAGGGTGGTTAAATTCTATACCTTCAAGTTTCGAGTAATACAACGACGACCGCGACTACTAGAGGCGGTGGTAGCGGCGGACGCAACAACAATGACAACGTCGACGTTGTAGCTTTTGTTGCATGCAGCCACCGATTTTGTTGAATTGGTGAGGACATTTTTTATGTGAGCTTGGTGTTTTTGGGGATCAGAAAGTTAGAATAGAAGAAGACTAGTGTGGTTTGGTTGTGTATGTGAGTTTTGTGGGTTTGTATGTGATGTAGCATATTTTGAAATCTACACTTGGCATTCTCTCGTTTGATCACGTGTCGCACAAGGTTGTCGCTTTGTCGCATTATCGCATTCTAAGGTGCATCACAAACTCATTAATGTTGGGTATAACCTAGAGTACAAACTTTTTAATGTTGGGCCAAGCCCACTATACAAATCCAATGAAGTTGGGTTAAGCCCATCAGCACCTAAGCCTATCCAATGGAGCTAGGCCAAGCCCATCAACACTCAAGCCCATCCAATGGCCCATGAGGTATCTATAGATACCCCATCCCCTGAAGGCAAAAACAGACAATTGAGATTCTACTTTCTCTCTCTAAGTCAGTGCTTTCTCTCTCTAGACATGATGCACAATCCAGCACGAATTGGCTTCATATCCGACCAGCACGGTCCGACGATATCTCATCCTACAACCCAGCACGGATTGACATCCTATCCGACCAGCACGGTCCGACGATATCTCATCTGACATGGTCCATTGACCCACCAAGCTCTTGTGCGATGCACCATCCAGCACGGATCGGCATCCATAGAAACAATGAACTAAACAATGAACTACGTTTGGCTTGATTCCCTATACGAGATACGTAGGAAGCTTGACTTTGTCCAAGTTTAGTCCGAAATCAACAAACCCCTACTTCACGTTCAGTGTTTCACAGTGTAGGTTTTCCGAACTCAAAGCTAACTCAGCACCAGTATGGAGCTTGAGTTGGTCTGACGTGGAGTGCCTAGTTAGCAGGACGAAAGCACCCGGCGTCAGTATGTTAAAATGTAGTAGGGAGTGTAAAAGAGTAATTGCTCACACTTTAGTAGGGTGATTAAAAACATATAGAGAGAATGAGCCTAATCAAACAAAAGATTATGCGGTTATATTGAAATTTGCTTGAGATGAGTATTTGCCAAACCATGCAACAAACTGGTCATACAAAGATATATTAATAAGAGATTTTTTTTAATAGTCATGACATTAATATATTTAAAAAAAAGATGAGTGCATCTTTTGGGCACTCGTATCTTAAAAAGTGACCCTCCCAAGAAATGGAAAATTTATTGCATAACAATATTTTCACCTAGCACGTCGTTGTATAATGGAGTCAATGCGTGGGGTAATTTTGACTTTCTTTGGAGAAAAGGAAAAACCCCAACTATATAATAATTCGATAGGCAGCCGAAATGATGAGGCAAAAATCGGTTTATCCTAGTTAACGTGCCCATTTGTTCTTCACATCTCCTAGTGAATCAATTAATAAGAATAAAGCATAAAACCCTTCAACCCGATTGATTTGTTTTCTCAAAATTTAGTTACAATATCAAGTTGTAGCCCCCTGGTTCTAGAATATTACACTACATAGCTAGCCCTAAAAAGTTATGTTTAGTTTTCAAATTGTCTGAAAATTGATCGTATATTTTTGATAAAAATTGTTACTGATGTTGTATAATTCCTTTATGTAACTCTTCCAGTGACTAAAGTAATTACATGTCGTTGAAGATTGTACATGACTTCATACATGATCCCTAATTTAGAGATTTTGGTCGAAAGTCAGCAATCTTGACGCCATACGTTTGTTTCGCTTTCTTTTCTGTACTTTTTTTTTCTAGCAAACCCCTAATTCCTTAACTGACTAAACCTTAAATACCCCAACATCGCGACTAGCCCAAGTTACATGGCAGTAGAGTTTGAGGTCGAGGAGGACGAAGACATTGCGCAGGTTCCAAGATAGTTTGTCGGGAAATTAGGGTTCGTAAAGGATATATAAATTGTGGCATTTTCAAGTTTGGGGGTTTAGAGGTGTAGGAATCTAGAGAGAGAAAGTAAACTGAATTGTATATCATATCATAATGAAATTATAGCTGGAGATGAGCTTATATATACGGCGACAAACGGAGCTACTAACTAACTCTAACAAACTAAAAGGATATTTACATTTTGCTCCTTGAATAAACAACTAATTACAAACTAACAGAATAACTTCTATATTCTCCATTTAGCTGGAGGGAGGGATGGATCTGCAAGCTGCTACTTGGATATCCAATGCAGAAATGTGGAATGAGGAAGAGCCTTGGTGAAAAGTTCAGCCAATTGAGATGTAGTAGGACAATGCATAGACAGGATAAAGCCATTTTAGAAGCAATCCGTGACTACATGGCAGTCAATATCCAGATGTTTGGTGCGCTCATGGAAGATAGAATTCTGTGTAATGTGCATTGTAGATTTGTTGTCATAATACAGAGGAATGGGAAGCTAAGAAGGAATATGAAGACCCCCCAACATGTATGGCAATCATTGAAGTTAACAGGTGGTATTTGCCATGCTCCTATACTCAGCTTCAGTTGAAGACCTTGAAATATTATCTTGTTTCTTGGTCTTCTAACTGATTAAGAATTCCCAAGGAGAATGCAAAATCATATAAGAAACATGCATGTGTCAAGGCAAGAACCCCAATCAGCATCACTAAAAGCAATAAGTTTAAGGTCTGTCGTGGCTAAGTAGAATAGGCTAAGGGATGGTTGTCCGTTTAAGTTGTGCAACACCTAGAGATCAGTCTGCCAATGATCAGTAGTAGGTGCATGCATAAATTGGCTTAATTGATTTACAATAAAGCACATGTTAGGGCATGTCATGTTGAGGTACAATAGGCGCCCAACCAGTCTTCTGAACTTATCAGGATCATGCATGAGAGAACTAGTGGAAGAGAACTTTAAACCTGCAAGACAAGGGGTGGTATGTGGCTTAACCCTAAGTAGACATGTATCCTTTAAGATGTCTAACACATAATTGCGTTGATTAATGAATAAACTAGCAGATGATCTAGTGAGCCCCAGTCCCAGAGAATACTTGGCAACGCCCAAGTCCTTGATGGCAAAAGTTTGATGTAAAAGGGACTTGACCTCACTGATCAACTCTAAGCTAGGGCAAGAGATAAGTACATCATCTATACACACCATTTGAGCAACAAATGTAGAACCATATCCTCTAGTAAAAAGACAATTCTCAGTTTTAGATTGGACAAAGCCAGCATTCTGAAGACATGTAGTAAACTCTAAGTTTCACTACCTAGAGCATGTTTCAATCCATAAAGGGACTTGTTTAGCTTGCAAACCTGACCAGATGCATCCTTAGTTTAACCTTCAAAGGGTTTTAGATGTATATTCTCATCTAGAAACCCATGTAGAAAGGATTTTTTATGTCAAGTTGATGGATATGCCGATTATAGTGAGTTGCTAGACCCAAGATAACTCTAACAGTTACCAGCTTCACCACTGGAGAAAAACTATCCACATCATCAATTCCAAACACTTGATTGTAGCTCTTGGATATCTTTCTATGTAGCGTTCAATAGTACCATGGGGGTGGAATTTAAGTTTGAATGCCCATTTTTAACCAATAGGATTCTTGCCAAGAGGTAAAGGTATAAGATTCCACGTATGGTTTTCTTCTAGAGCCTAAATTTCTCTGTCCATAGATTGAAGATAATTAGGATTAGATGCAGCTTCTTTGTAGGTTGTAGGCTCATGAGTAAGAGTAAGGTTAGCAAAGAAAGTCACATGAGAGGGTAACATGTTAGGATTTTTTGTAAAAGGAAATATAGGAGGTGTGAATATGGAGCCAAAACCAGTAGATTGCATGGAGTTTCCAATAGGAATCTTAGAACAGGTGAGAAAATAATCCTTTAGATGTTTTGGAGGAGCAGAAACTCTAGTGTTGTGGCGAGGAACCAGAACACGAGGATGATCAGGGATATGTGATGCAATGGTGGAGGAAGAAATAGTAGGCTCAGGTGAAGAAATGAAGGAGACTGACTAAATGTATGTGTCTGAGGGTGAATCTGTGGAGTCAGTGTAGCATGAGAATTCTATGGAAGGTAAAGGATTAAAATCCCGAGCCAAGGAATAATCAGTAAAAGGAAACTGATGTTCATAGAAAGAAACATCTCTGGATCTTATCACTTTATTTTCATTGAAGCTGTAAATCTTGTATGCCTTTTGTCGAGGAGGAAAACCAAGGAAGCACTTTCTGAATGATCTAGGTGCTAGTTTATCCTTCTGAGGTGGAGTGTTTGTATAGAAACACAGGAAACCAAACACCTTGATAGAGGATATGTCAGGTTTGTGACCATGGAGCCTTTCAAAAGGTGAACTACATTGTAGAGCGTTGGTAGGAGTTCTATGGATAAGGTGAGTAGCCATTAATAGGACATGACCCCAAAATTGGACATAAATATTAGCTTGAAACATCAGGGATGTTGTACATTGCAAGAGGTGCCTATGCTTCCTCTCCACTACCCCCATTCTGTTGTGGAGAGTAAGGTGTAGAGTTCTGGTTAGTAATCCCAAGCTTAGAGAAAAGAGAAAAGAGACTGGCAAGCAGAGTTGGTAAATTCAGTCTCAATGTCATATTTGATAATGAGGACTTTGGAGTTAAACTGAGTTTGAACATGGGCCAAGAAGTGAACAATAAGTCTAGGGACCTGAGTTTTACTGCTCAACATAAAGGTCCATGTAGCTCTACTGAAATCATCAACCACAATCAGAAAGTAATGAGCATTGTTCATAGTACCCACTCTGTATGGACCCCAAACATCTATATGAACAAGACTAAAAGGTGCCGAAGTAGTAGTTAAGCTGGTAGGAAAAAGAAACTATGTGTTGCTTGGCTTGATGGCATATAGTACAAGGAGTCAAACAGTCAATTATATTCATTGCACCAGGTATATAGTCAATGTATTTCAAAGCTTGATAGGAGGCATGGCCTAATCTCTGTCCCACAAGGAAATATCAGTAGAACTAATTAACTTATTACAAGCTAAAGCAATATCAGGAGGGCCAACAGCTGAGGAAGGAGAGAAATCCATGGGATCCAGCAAATATAGCTTGCCAAACAGCCTTCCCACAACCACAATTCTGCTAGTTAGAAGGTCCTAAAGTAGTGAGTGGGAGTAAAAGTGCATTTTATATTGGAGTCAAGATTCAGTTTAGATACTGAAACTAAGTCGAATTTGAAGTTAGGCATATGTAATGCATTATGTAACTGGAGAGCTGCAGTGATAGTAACATCTCCCGTATGTTTAACCATCTTGATGGAACCATCAGGTAAGAATACATAAGTTGCTTTAGGGACAACATGTAAAATGAGAAAATGCAGAAGAAGTAACCACCATATGGCTTGATGCATAAATGTCTAGGATCCATGTACCAATAGACTTGTAAGGAGAGAAATAAATACCAACAAAATCACCATAATGTGCAAAATTAATGGCATCATGGTAAGAAGATCTATTAAAGGCCTCATGAGCCAACATGGATTTCATCATCTTCACAAGTTCTGCATGCAGCTCAGGAGAAATGACACTAGAAGAAGCATTCATAGGAGCAGAATGCTGAGGTGGAGCAGCAACATTAGCATAAGACCTGCCACCATGGTGACCAGATGAGTTTTTTCTTCTCCTTTAACTCTTTATACCAATCACGAATACCAACCAGTTTAAAACAAGAGTCCCTAGAGTGACACTACCCTTACAATAATCGCATAACCTATATGCATTTTTCTTTTTGTAGTCCTTGGAGGGCAAGAAAGGAACATGAGCCCTATAAGAGGAATTAGCAAGTATAACAATGCTCTCAATGGAATCATGAAAGCTAAGGTGCACATGCTTCTGTCTTTCAGCCCTCATAACCATGGGATAAGCCTTTTGAACAAGAGGCAGGGGTTCAAGACAAAGAATCTAAGGCCATCATACTTATCATTCAAGCCCATTAAAAATTGCATCAGCTTAGTCAGAAACTGAAAATCTAAGGAATGATGAGCAACCTGACAATTACAGCTGGTAGTAGCCTCACAATGACAACTTACAACAGGAGTTAAACAGTTTAAATCATCCCAAAGCCTCTTAAGTCTATTGTAGTATTGAGAAATACACAAAGAACCCTGAGAAATAGAAGCTACCCCTTTCTGCAACTGGTAAAGGAGGGGACCACTACTCATACCATACAAACCTTCCAATTGTTTCCACAAGCCCGAAGTCGAATCTGCATACTGAAATGCGCCACTCAAATCATCAGAAATAACCATGAGGTAACCATATAGTCCATTCGCTGCCACTCTTCAAAATTCGAATGAGCATGATCGGGTTTCTTTTCAGATCTGGTAATGAAGCCGAGTTTACACTTCACATCGAGTGTGATCCTCACCGATCAACTCCATGGTAAGTAGTTTGGAATGCCGTTGAGCTTAGTAGAGGTGAGACACATGATCGAATTCTCCGATCCTTGCAAATGCAGAGATCCATGGCGGATCACAACCAGATCACCCAAATTAGGTGAATTCGAAGGAATTGCAGTTGAAACTGAGGGATCCATAGTAGAATTCGACGAATTCATCATCACAAAAGCAAAATTAACAGGAAAATAGAAAACGAGTGCAAGAACTCAAAGCTTAACCGTGCAACATTGGCAAAAAGGAGAGATAAATCACACGGAGAAGGCGATTCAAAGAGAGAGAAACTATCGAGATACCATGTAGAAAGCTAGAGAGAGAAATTAAATTGATTTGAATATCATATCATAATGAAATTACAATTGGAGATGAGATTATATACACGTCGGGAAAAGGAGCTACTAACTAACTCTAACAAACTAAAATGATATTTACATTTTGCTCCCTGAAAAAATAGCTAATTACAAACTAACAGAATAACTTCTACAAGAGGTCTTTAGTTTGATAGGTAAATTGATGATTTTTTTTTTATGGAAGGTACCAAAAAGGTAATCTAAAAACCTATAATTAACGAGAGGAGACAGAATTAAAAGAAAAAGGAAAAAGAAATGAAGAAAAAAAGTTACATTTTTGCCACAAATGTGTCTAAAATCCCCAAAAGCTGAACCTGAAATTTCTACTTTGGACGCAAAATACCTAAATCATGGGTCATGTGCGAAGTCACGTGCAATCACCAACAACATTTAACAAATTTCACTTTTGAAGACTTAAATTGAGCAAATTTTACAGTGTAAAAGAGGATTTTGTATAAGAACTAAGATAAAGACCTTTTTAAAAGTAGAACCAGCTCGAAGGATTAGAAATGGTTTCTTTTTTGCTACATCCTATAATTATAAGCTTTTGAATGAAACGGTAGCTCAATATGATATTTGAGTCGAATCAATTAAAATAGGGCGAGAATCTGCATCATAAATTGAGGCGATGTCGTGATAATTTGTTGTCATGGAATAACATCATGGGGGCTGGTTTGCGCATCAAGTTGGAAAGGTTACGAAAAGAGATCACACAATTACGACAAGGGGAACTCACGATAGAGTTTAAACAGAGGGAACATGAAGCCACACTGAAATTAGAACATCTTATGGACCAAGAAGAAACATATTGGAAACAACGTGGTAAGGTGTAGTGGCTAAAAGAGGGTGATTGTAATACGAGTTTTTTCCAAAAGAGGGCGAATGAAAGGTGGAAAGTTAATAATATACGGAGACTACGGGATAATCAAGGTGTTTGGAGAGATAGGCCGAACGAAGTGGAGAATATTATTACTCAGTTTAAATCCACACAACCCGATTTTAAGGATATTGCAGAAGCTCTCATTGGTGTACAAACCCGTGCCACTGAACAAATGAACCAGCACCTTACTCAAGGATATACATCGAAGGAGGTAAAACGTGCTCTTTTTCAAATGTTTCCTTTTAAGTCCCCAGGACCCGATGGCTTTTCTGTTGTATTCTATCAAAAATATTGGTCTATTGTAGGGCCTGATGTTACTCGTTTCTGTCTTGATCTCTTGAATAATCATATGCTTCCCCCTAATGTCAATTTTACTAATGTGGTGTTAATCCCTAAATGCTCTAATCCGGAGTTCATGAGTCAGTTCCATCCAATTAGTCGTAGCAATGTCTGTTTCAAGATCGCATCTAAAGTTATTGCCAATAGACTTAAGCTTCTCTTACCCGATGTTATATCTGAATCTCAACCAGCTTTTGTTCCTGGGCGTCTAATTAGTGATAATATTTTAGTTGCTTTTGAAATTAATCACTTTATCAAAGCCAAGAGAACAGGTAAGAAGGAACAATTGACGCTTAAGCTGGATATGAGTAAGGCCTATGGCAGAGTCCAGTGGTCCTTTCTGGAACAGGTCATTCTTAGATTGGGTTTTTTCGTAAATTTTCTTTCTCTTGTTATGATGTGTGTCCGTTCTGTTTCGTACTCTTTTTTAGTAAATGATCATGAGTTTGGACCCCTTGTTCCCAAATGGGTATTAGGCAAAGGCGATCCTTTATCGCCGTACTTGTTTCTTTTTGTATCAGAGGCATTCTCTGCTCTAATCCAAGATGCCGAAGAGAAAAAGGTTTTGACAGGTGTTAGGGTGGCAAGAGGTGCGCCAGTGGTATCACATCTTCTCTTTGCAGACGACACCCTGGTATTTTATGAGGCAACAAGACAGACTGCAGTGCGACTTAAAGGCATTTTGCAATGTTATGAGAAGGCGTCGGGGCACAAAATAAATCTGGAAAAATCAGTGATTGTTTTTAGTCGTAGCACAGAAGGTAGCGTCATAAAGGAGATTGCTGATATTCTTGGGGTGGCTGTAGTGGAGAAGCATGAAAAATATCTAGGGCTACCAACGCTTGTGGGCAAGTCGAAAAAAGAAATATTTGCTTATATTTGAGATCGTATTTGGGATAGAATCAAAGGCTACAAAGAGAAAAATTTATCCAGCTCGAGTAAAGAAATACTCATCAAATCAGTGTTGCAAGCCGTTCCAATGTTTGCAATGAACTGTTTTCGACTACTGGATACATTGATTGCCGAGATTGAAGCAATGATCTGCAGATTTTGGTGGGGTAGTGGAACGCAGATGAAAATTCACTGGATGGCGTGGCGGCATTTAAGTAAGAGCAAACGCGATGGTGGCATGGGCTTTCGAAACTTAAAAGCTTTTAACTTAGCGTTGTTGACAAAATAAGCGTGGCGATTATTTTCTAACCCAGGAAGCTTGGTAGCACGTATATACAAGGCGAAGTATCACTCCACGTCTGATATACCTGCGGCGAAATGCAAGGCTGCTCTATCTTTCTCATGGCACTGCATCCATGATACCGTTGTAATTCTTAAGGCAAGCCTTCGATGGAGAATTGGAATGGGAGCTAATGTGCGAATGTGGGAGGATGCGTGGATTCCACGACTTTATACTTTTCAGGTTATTTCGCCATGCATCCATGAGTTGCGTAATTATAGAGTGTCAGCCTTGATTGATGAAGATACGGGGGCTTGGGATATTGTTTTCTTACGGAGAATTTTTGGGACATCGATGTGAAGGCTATTCTCTCAATTTCGGTGAGGATTAACGTAAATGAAGATAAACAAATTTGTCACTTTACCGCATCAGGAGTATTTACGGTAAAGAGTGCGTATTTTTTAATCATGTCTCAGGGTTTTCATAAGAAAATACAAGGTGGTGAGGGAAGTGGGTCGAATAATCATGAGGACTGGAATTTTTTGTGGAAGCTCAACTACCCAAATAAAGTTAATATCGTCAGTTGGCGAGTGGGTGACAATATTATCCCAACCCGTGTGAACTTAGCAAGGTGACATATAACGTCAGAACATGTCCGGTCTGCGCCTGCGGTATTGAAGATATTCGTCATTGTTTTCTGGGGTTGTCACGTTGTGCGACAAGTGTGGGCGCTTTTATTGGTTTCGAAGACGATTTTGTTGAAGGAGGGGGAGGACGTTTTGGTATGGTTTAGGCGTATTGTCGTGAGCAGCGGACAAACGGGGCTAGCTAAAGCTATCACGGGTTGTTGGGCATTGTAGGGTAATAGAAACAGAATAGTACCGGGGGAAAAAGGTGAATCACCGGATGCGATTGCAAGATTTATTATCTCTATGTTGGAGTTTTGGTCGCTTGATCGGATGGGGCGACTATCAAATATGGAGTATCGCACTGAGCGGATTTCACTTAAGCAGGCATGGTTTAGAGTACGGTTTGACGCAACGACTTTTGAGGACACAAATGAGACAGGGATTGGTCTGTTCATTGAGAATGATAAAGGGGATCATATTGGTAGTTATCAAAGGCGCATGTTGGGGCTTTTGGGAGCTCGTAATGCCGAGACACATGCAATTCTTTGGGCCGTACAACATGCAAATAACGAGGTGGGAACGAGTGGTTTTCGAGGGCGACTGTCTTACCGTTATTCAAGAGGTCTGTTTTCCTTTAGGCGTGGAAGGAGAGAATGCGAATCTTATTCGTGATATCCGGCGCTTTGTGGATCATCGAGGTGATTGTATTTTTCAATGGATTTGTAGAGAAGAAAACTCTCAGGCACACAATATAGCTCGCAACGCTCAGTTCATCTCACCATAGTGTAGACTGCTTACTGTTGCATTTGAAGTGTAATCCTAACTTGGTTATTTTCGACTCCTTCGGATGAGTCAGGTTGTTTATTAATGTAATTTTGGTTTATTAAAAAAAAATATGTGCGAACTAAGTATCTATTCCATCTTTGTGTACCACATATATAAATTATTTTTTTACATCTTATCTTAACATCTTAAATAATATAGTCTTTTCTTGGACAAATTAATTAATATAGTCTCAATCATGTTTAATAAATTCCGGGGATCAGAAAATGCGGCCTATGCATGTGAAAATTCCACGTGAGGGAGAGAAATTGGAGGGAAAAACCAGACTTCTTTTTTTAGAGAGAGAAAAAAACAGGAGGGAGAGAGAGATTCCCCTCTCTTTCAGAAAGATGGTCGAGGAGAGTTTCCACCTCTGTGATCATCAATCGTGATTAGGGCACTCAATAAAAATTTACATGCAAAATTCCTCGCATTATCACGTTAACATATATAATTTAATTATTGTCAATTCAATATCCAAATTTTACCTATTCATCACCTTTTTTTATATCCTCTGCATTTCTTAAAAACCATATTCTTATATTGATTTCTTGCATTTAATTTAACAGCAAAATCGAAAAAATTATCCTAGCATTCCTCTCAGGTTACCATTTTCTATGCATTTTATTAATTATCATAGTTTTATTAAATTTCACTCTTATTAGATAAGCCAAATGTTGTTAATTTGTGAATTTCTTTACGTTTTTCAGGCAGGTTAATCTGTTATTTATGGAAACAGAGGTGTTGTAATAAAATTCCAAAAATAGTTAAAGATGAGGGAACCAAATTTGGTGAACAGGGGTAGCTTAGTTTTTCTTTTTTAAATGTTAGTTGTTGTAATCTAGCTTAGTAGTCAATTTGTGCATGTACAGTTTTCTCCATTGGGTACATTAAAGAGATTGTTGGCGTGGTTGTACATTTTAGTTTTTCGCCCGAGTGATATTATATTGCTCGGAGGGTTGTTTTGCACCGGAAAGCTGGCGATTTTATGTACTAGTTTGCGTAGAGTCCTGGTTGTTGGCAGAGGTAGCTGCCTCCGCCATTGCAACGAATGGTTTGGCGAGCGATGGGGGATAGATGGACCTCTCACTTAACTCCGTTGTCTTATCTCGTATTAGTTATACTTGTGTTTGAAATTCAGAGTTGCCGGTCGCTTAATTCTGAAGGTAACGAGGGAATCCGTTTTAATTTGAAAATTCGGTTTGATCCCATGACGAACTATGTCTGAGCAATTGTATACACATTCTTTGACAGGATTGACATTGTTGCAATTCCGAGCTAAGGTGGATTTTGACCCATTTGGTGCTTTAGCGAATTGGAATCCTAATGAAAGTGACCCGTGCATATGGTCAGGCGTTGCTTGTCTCGATGGTAAAGTGCATATGCTGTAAGTACCCATTATTCGCTCTGAGTGTCAGTTAGGCTATGGTACATGAATGCCACATGCATTCTTATTTCTACATTCAAAGCTGAGGCTGCTTGCTTCTTCATTTTCCTCTGGAACAAATATCCAAACTCGTTCATATGCTAATCTCATTCTTATCTTTTTCAATGATCTTTCTAGCATTAATGGGAGGGTTCCTACTTCTTATATGTCTTATGTAGGTATCTCAGTGGACTGGACTTGGTGGGAGAATTGGCACCTGAACTTGGAAATCTTACTCATTTACGACTTCTGTAAGATATCAACTTTCTGTAATTAACTGCATGTGTAAGAAAATAAAATTAAGAGAAACAAAAATTTCCTGCATTTATGAAGCTTTTGTTACCACATTCAAGGAACACTGAGTAAATGTCACTGTATTGACTTCTAGAAAATAGCTGATACAAAATAGGCATGCGAGAGTTGTAGGACTTGAGTGCATCTTTTTGTATGTGTCGTATGTGCCCAAAAAAGATACTTGGTTGCTTTGGTTTATATCACCCGAAAAGTGTTTTACTGTCAAAGCCCTTCTCTTACGATGTAAATTATTAAGACCTCATGAATTTCTGCCGTGGTGCATCCATGCTATCCATATTACATGGGCCATATACTAATCTTGTACTAGAAGTTTTCGCCTGGTGTTTCTTGAAAGTTTGTGATAAGACATCAACCATCCATATCTTTTCTTCTCCATCTTATATGTATGTGTACCTATAAAGGTTGTATTTCTCTTCCTATGTTGAGATTCATAACCTTTCTCAGATATCTTAACCAGTTTTGATGTACATTGCAATAATAAACAAAAGAAAAGGCATCCTCTCTCATCCTGGCGCTATGTATTTTTTCTAGTATATACATGTTACGTTTTTAATCAAATCTATGAGAATCACGCACTTATGGCTATTAATATCTTTCTACCTGCTCTTGCATCCTAAAATTGGTGAATATTCTTGGTTGATGTCTGTCCAATTTTTCATTAGTGACGTATCCAAGAACCATTTTTATGGCACTATACCTTCACAACTTGGGCGACTCAATACGCTGGAACTGTTGGACCTGAGGGATAATTACTTGACCGGGACCATTCCAGCACAATTAGGAGGATTATACTCCTTAAAGCGCATGTGAGTGTAAAGTTAGGATTCTTTGTTATACATTCATGTTGCTCAAACTTCTCTGACTTATCTCGCCTAATTTTTGTAAATTTCTTCTAGGTTGCTCAATAATAATAGGTTCAAAGGAAGCATTCCTATGGAAATTAAAAAGCTCAGTTTGCGGACCGATATACAATTTGATGCGTTGCTTACAACTCCAACTGCAGGGATTAGCTGCATGAATCGTAAATTTGGTTATTGGTGAGATGTCTCTTCACTCAGATCGATACTTTATTATCCACGAAGTCATAGTATAGCTTCTGCCATGTGGTTCAGTTATGCTGTGGCTGCGTCAAATTTATTTCGCTACATGGTTCACGTGTTTTGCATTCCTAATCCACTATCCATATTCTCTTACATGTTTATCTGAATTTGGTCGCCACGAATTGCTTATTTTAGTTATTTATAGTCTAGCAATGATCATCATATCAGCTAACTTAAGCACGAAGAGCATTATGCAACCAGGATGGACATGAAAGGTTTTGGAACGATTTTTGTTTCTCATATATTTAATTGCCAATTCTTGTTCATATTTGTACCTTTTGGAAAGTTATGATTGTTGCGTAACTATGAAAAACATAGTCACAGGGATTTGTTTTTCCAATTCGTCATTGATTACCTCCGGGGGTAATACTGAGCCAAGATTTTTCACTATATGCTTTTGTCGTGAAGTTACAATTACAAGAGAGGGTTATATATATATATATATATATATATATATATATATTAGGTAGACTCCTGATACAAATTTTACATGAACTCTCTTAAAATACCCCCATTTAGATCACGGATTATTGGCTGAGATTATAGTAATGGAAGGAGTCAACAGGCAATGATGGCTAAACATTTGTTACTTCGTATCTTAATCGCTACCTCACTACGGATTGAGAAACATTTTTGTCATTCTTTTCTTTATTTATATTACACATTTATTACTCATCAGGTGGAAGATTGTTCCTACACAATCGAAGAAGTCAGATTCTTTGATAAGAAGTCTCTTAAATCTATTCCCGCGGTAAGCAGCACAGATTGTGTTTAATTGTCAAACTTGTTGTTTTCCAAATAGTTGCGTCTTTTTTTTTTTACAAAGAATATGTTGCTTATCGTCAAGGTTCAAGTTTGGACATAAAGAATTACACAAGCATAGTTACGGTAGTCGTGCCCATTTAACAGGTGAGTAAATGAGATTTTTCTTTTTCTTTTCGTTACTGAAGTTGTTTGTTGATGACTTGATTCCTCATTGATGCCTATGACAAACATAATGGATCATGCATTTCCAGATATCTCTGAACAAGATGTCAACCATGTGTATTACGTGCGGCGCATTCTGGCTGAGCAGTCTACTAATATGGAGGCTATTCCCCCAAAAGTGGAAGCACCGTCTCAGTTGGACCCTCTGAATTCTCTTCCAAGCAGAAGTAGTGGGTCATTTCCTGCTGTACCAAATAGCAAGAACTCATCACCTCCTTCTCTTAAACCTTCGTCTAATCCTGCTTCCGTGAGCCCAACTGAAAAACAGTCTTCAGCAGAGAAAAAAACTAAGAGCCCACTGAAACTTATAATTGGAATATTGAGTGTTGTTTTCCTGCTCATTGTTATTGCCATCATTTTGATCATATTCAGAAGAAGAGCAGCAAAAACAATTGTACCTTGGAAGACTGGACTTACTGGGCAATTACAGAAAGCTTTCATAACAGGTACACTTCCTCTGCTTTTTGTGGAAACTTTGACCACCTCCTTTTAAACAAGTGTCCTAGTTAGCTTACCCCAAGTTTCTAATACACTGTTTGAAGAATGCATAAAGTTTGCTTCATATTGAAATATTGTTGAATATGTTTCATGACCTGTTTGTTTAATACACCGTCCTTTTTCATCTGTATGTTACATGGATGAAACGTCTTCAGAGTCATTGGTTTGATGAGGAACTTGTCGTATATTTTTGAAACTTTATGTGATCTGTTGCGGATAAATATTACATGTGGCGCACTTCTCTTAACACTTGAGGCTAGATATGGTAACATGTTTTATCTTACATGAGAATATCAGTTGTAGACCTTGTACTTGCTATAAATCAATCTGAAGTCTGTTGAGATTGGTCCTTTTAATCTTTGTATGTGCTCACAAATGAATGGGCTTCATACACAGGTGTTCCTAAGTTGAACAGAGCCGAACTAGAAACTGCATGCGAGGATTTCAGCAATATTATTTGTACACATGATGGCGTGGCCACCATGTACAAAGGCACCCTATCCAGTGGTGTAGAGATTGTTGTTGCTTCAACTGCTATTGAGTCACTTAAGGACTGGTCAAAACAAGCAGAATTTGTGTTTAGGAGGAAGGTTGGTATATAGTCTTCTGAATTGCAATGCAAGAGATACACAGTTGGTTAAGTGTTGTAATCTCTAGTATCCCATGTGGTCCTACTAGTACTGATGTACTCATATTGCTTTGCCCACTATACAGGTTGATACGTTGTCGCAAGTGAACCACAAGAATTTTGTCAACCTCATTGGGTACTGTGACGAGGACGAACCTTTCACGAGGATGATGGTTTTTGAGTATGCTCCGAATGGCACTCTTTTTGAACATCTGCATGGTAAGTTTTGTTGGTGATACAAAGATCTGGCCTTTTTCATTTACGGATGTACCTATAATATCGAAACTTCGATTTCTGTTTACGTTTCAGTTGAAGAAGTTGAACATCTTGAATGGAGTTCAAGGATGAGGATTATAATGGGGACCGCCTATTGCCTTGAACACATGCATGATCTGGTTCCACCAGTGGCACCCTTCAACTTGATTTCCGATGAAATACTTCTGACAGATGATTATGCTGCCAAAGTAAGATTTTCTCAATGAAAGCTCTTTTTTGATCAAAATTATGCAGGAAACCATCCTTTTAAATAAATCCATCTTCATATTTTCTAAATTATCACATCGCAGATTGGAGATACCGGTTTTTGGGCAGAACTCATAGCCAAGTCGAAACTAAAGGGAGAAAACGAGTCACAGCATCCTCAACTCCCTTCAGCTTCGGACGTGAGAGCAAACATTAACAGTTTTGGAATCATGTTGCTCGAAATCATCACAGGAAAACACACTTACACAGAAGAACATGGGCATCTCTTGAACTGGGTATATCTTTATTCGACATTAATTTTCTTTAATAGCGTCCTTTTTTCGTAGAATGTTTCTCTAATCAGGAAAAACTTGGAACCTTTGCCAGGCAAGTCAGTACTTGAACGATAAGAAGACAATCGAGCACTTGATCGATCCATCTCTGAAGTCGTTTAAAAATAACGAGCTTGAAGTAATTTGTGAGGCAATCCACATTTGTGTTCATCAGAATACAGAGAACAAACCTACCATGAAAGAAGTTGTTCAGAAACTGAGAGAAGCCATCGACATTTCCCCAGAATCTGCAACTCCAAGGCTTTCTCCGCTTTGGTGGGCAGAACTTGAGATCTTATCAGCAGAAGCACCTTGATTTATCTCCGTGCATGTAACGTATATTAACATCTCACTTTCGGATATTTATTGATTCCCTTCAGCATTGTACAATGCCATTTTTGTTATTTTTATAAGGGCGAAATATTATTTCTGCCCAATAACTTTTACAAAAATTACTTTTTGCCCTTTTTTTTTTGTCCTACTTTTTCTGCCCCATAACTTTTAAAATTTCTACTAAAAGTGCCCAATTCATCTTATTCGGCTAAATGCTTACGTGGCGATCCAGTCAAGAAAGTGCTTGTCCAATCAATAAAACACCCCACCACGTCATATTTTTTTCCCCAAAAAATATTTTTAACCAAACCCTTATAATTTTTTCAAATTATAATTTAAACCCATAACTTTTATTTCTCTCTTTCCCACATTTTCTCAAATTATACTTTCACCCCCCATAACTTTTAAAAACAACAAATGAAAATAGATTTTAAAAAAAAGAAGATTAAGTCATCTTCTTTACGCCGCCACTGTTCACGGCAGGCACCGTTCACGGCAATGTTCATGGCAGGAACCGTTCGCGGCACCGTTCACGGCAGTCACGGTTCACGACGGATACTATTCAAGTCACTGTTCATGGCGGCCTCGTTCACTGCCGTAATCTTCCAATTCGACCCACCATTCACGCCAGAATCTTCTCCTCACTCTGAAAAATACCCATTGATTGCCGCCAGGTGCCCCCCAACCAACAATCACCACCACGAGTCCAAGATCCACCGAAAACAATGGCGAATCTCTGCAACAAACGAATTTGCAATCGGATCCAACAATCGGATGCAATCTGATTCAACAACGACTGTTGATGAATCGGGAAGAAGAAGACAACAATGACTGTTGATTGTCCGTCGCCGACGATGGTGCAGGGGAGTGGTGGTGGTGGTAGTGGTGCCGGTTTCCCGATGTTGGAGCGGGTTCTGATGTTGTTGTCCGCCGCCGACGATGGTGCGGCGCAGTGGTGGTGGTAGTGGCGTCCGTGGGAGGTGAAGAAGATGGAGGTGTATCAACTATCAACATGTCTATAAATAAAAAGACTAATTGCTAAATCAATAATTCAATATTTCAATAACCAATTAACTTTCGGTAAACATGAATCTTTTTTTTTCTTCTAATTTTCAGCTATTTCACATTTTCTTTTTCTTTATAGGACTCAATGTGCTGTTGATCATACTTAATTACCTCAATAATATTATATCATGCCACAAAATCAGATTTGTGTGGCGGAAGATATATGTCATAATTTTAAGAAAAACATTGAGTTATTAAATGCATAAGAAATTTATTCCAAAATTGTTTTTTCTTGTAAGGTAACTTTTTAAAAATTTTATTTTGATGAGATACATGATTTGAGTATTTATATAAATACATTGATTATTTTTAGAATTATATGTTCTACAAGTTATCTTGAACATGTGTATCCAATATTTTAATAAGGTTAATTCTCTAGAGTTTTATAAGTCTAATCCTACTTTATTTTTTGAAATTTAAAAAAATATTCAAATGAAACTGCATATTGACTTTGCTAACACAAATAATTCGTAAGAAATCCCTTTCATTGAATTTTGAAATTGAATTACTTGGTTTGGTGTATAAGATATATGAATTTGGTAAGAGAATTCGAAGAAAAGGAAATGATATGGCTTGAAATACAAACAAGGAATTTTAAATTATTTCTACATGGCACTCATCCAAACAATGTAGGAGGAGATGTAGTACTTTTTAGGAGAAGATCCAAAGTCGACAATTTTCAGGCACAAGATACGATTTTCTTGAGAGTAATGCAATATCCAGTCTCAAATTAAAGATAGATAAATTATGAAATACAATTTCAAGCCACTCCTATCCAATGAAAATTATACAACATACATACTCATAACAACTTGAGAGGACATTATCGAAATAGAAATTGACACGGTCGGTTACGAGGGACAAAGTCTAGGTCAGTGACACAAATGCATTGCAAAATAGAACTGTGTGGTGCTTAAACCGCGTGGCCTTGATTTCACAGAATATAAATTCAGGACATAGTTTCAACGAGATTATGCAGCAAGTTAGTTGGCTTTAGTTTTTTCAAGCAATTCTTTTTTTCTCATTCATAGATTTGCATCCTTAACAAAAATGACATTATTTTTTCTGCTCTATAACTTTGCCTAAAATTTTTAAAGGGAAAAAGGCACATAACTCCCCAAACTATTGGCCTCCGAGCACTTTACCCCCCAACCTTTATTTTCGAGCACTAGCCCCCCCCCCCCCCAATCTTATTTTTTGAAAGTTAGCCAGGCCCCCTGTCACCCCCAACCTATCAAAAGGGGCAAAATGTAAATAACTAATTATATTTTTTACCCTAAATTTTTTTATTTATATAATACACCCCAATTCTTTCCAATTTCATCAAAAATACAATCTTTTCCAAATAAAAAATTTTAAATCATCGTTTTACCCTCTAATTAAAAATTTGCTACCACAAACAAAAATACTTCTCACCTCATCCATGAAAAATCAACTTGATTCAAATAACTATTCATTTCTCACGTAGAATTGATTCAAATAGTTATGTCTTTACTCCGCATTAATGTAAGCTATTAACTTAGGTTGCAACACGTTTATATTCATTTATCTCGTAAAAAAAAATAAGATCACTCACACACGATTACTTGGAAAATAGATGGAAAATGCAAACCAAATTTTTGAATAGGTAGATTTAGGAAATATAGAAGTACGGAGAAAAACAAATCAGTTGCAAGAAAAATGGAAATTGAATGATATTAAAATAAATTTGATTGCATGAATCCCAACATAAATAGAGAACATACTATGCAAAATATACATAGCTATGTAATATGCATACATATATAAAGAAAATGCCATTTTTATTAATAAAAACAATCACATAACTATGGGATTTAGCCTAATCCAGTAGCTACTATTAATAAGTGTGTTTGAAACACGCATAACGCCAAGATACATAATTTTTGGATCATTTAATTTATTATAAATATTATTGACAATCATTAAAATGTTGGTGAAGATTCTCAGCATTCGACTTCCTATCAGAGCAAACATTTTACAACTAGATTAAGTAATTAATGGACAAATCAGATATCTAGGGTGGTATTCTACGTGAGAAAGGAATCGCTGTTTGAATCAAGTTGATTTTCCAGGGATGAGTAGAGAAATATTTTTGTGTGGTAGCGAATTTTTAATTAGAGGATAAAACGATAATATAAAATTTTAATTTGGAAAAGATTGTATTTTTGACGAAATTGGAAAGAATTGGGGTGTATTATATAAATAAAAACATTTAGGGTAAAAAATATAATTAGTTATTTGCATTTTGCCCCTTTTGATGGGCTGGGGGGTGACGGGGAAGTGACTAACTTTCAAAAATAAGATTGGGGGGGCTAGTGCTCGAAAATAAAGGTTGGGGGGTAAAGTGCTAGGAGGCCAATAGTTTAGGGGGTTATGTGCCTTTTTCCCATTTTTTAATGCCAAATTTGATTCGAGCAGACTAAAAATGGCCAAATTCTTTTATTTGGGCTAAAACGTTGTCGTGGCTACCCAGTCAATAAAACGTTGAGCCTAGTCAACAAATTGCCCCTCGAAGTCATCTTTTTTCAGGCAAAACATATTTTTGCACAAAACCCTTGTAATTTTAAAAATTATACTTGCACCCCATAATAAATTGCAGTTTGCACCCAAAATACACACACACACATATATACAAATTTTTATATATATTTTGAAAACTATGTGTAAAACATAATAAATATTTTAACAATTTAAAAAAAATACATTCATAAAAAAAATCTCATCTTGACCACCCCTCCTCCCCCCACCCACCCCCCCCCCCCCCCCGCCCAACCTCCACCACCACCAAACTCATCATCACCACCACCCAAACCCGCCACCGTCATCACCACCACCCAAAATTTCCCCAAAATCCAACAAAGTTTCGCCCTTGTTAAAGCTGGAAAACCATGACCGATTAAGATTTGACCTCCATTAGCTATATAATACCTATATCTTGTTGAATTCAGATCGCGTCAATAATGGCGACCAGATATTATTTCCTCGTCATACTTGTTGTACTATTCTACACCACTCCACTCACAATTGCTGATTCGATTCATGGATGCGTTGGTGGTGAAGATGCGATTATTCTTTTTTTATGAATGTATTTTTTTGTTGTTTTTTTATAAATTGTTAAAGTATTTATTATGTTTTATAAATAGTTTCAAAATATAAAAATTATGTATATATATATATATATTTTGGGGTGCAAAGGGAAATTTATTATGGGGTGCAAATACAATTTTTAAAATTACAAGGATTTGTGACAAATATTATTTGGCTGGAAAAAGATGACTTGGCAGGGCGATTTGTTGACTATTGCTAGTGTTTTATTGACTGGACAAGCACCTTAGCATTTTAGTCTGAATAAGAGAATTTGAGTATTTTTAGTAGAAAAATATAAATTACGAGGCATTTTTTGGCCGGCCCGAACCAATTTAGGCATTTAAGAATTTTAGGCAAAGTTAGGGCAAAAAAAATAATTGGTCCTAACAAAAATACATATATAAATTAACACATGCATTAAAATTCAAGCTACACCTTTAGCACTCACCCTCAAACTCAAACGTGAAATAAGAAACACTAATTCCACTCGCTATATACAATCTCAAACAAAAAATGAAAGTGCATGAATAAAATTTAACACTTCAGAACAACATTTCTATCTTTGTCTCACCCATTTTCTCATCTGAATCTGAAGCACATACACGTTGAGCAAGAAATCTGCACGTTGCATGGGATTCAATGGTAGAATATCATCACATTTTTCGAAGAACAAACAACAATAATTATCACGAACAAACCGCAACAACGAACTCTGAAAATCTACACTGTCGAACCCGCTCCAAGTCGCGCATAAAATATGCTTTCCTCAAGACAATATTCGCCCCCACTATGTATGCAGTCGAGTTAACATCGAATTTGCCCCATGATAAAATCGAACCAGAAATATCGAACGGAGACAAGTTCGATGTTGAAATAACTATCAAATCCCAGAACAATCGAACGGTCATGGATTTAATACTGATAACTCTCGAACATGGAAGACCAATTGATAATGATCAAATAGAAGAAATCTTGAACTGAAATAACTGTCGAACGCTTGGTTCGATGCTTGCGGAGTTGGTGATCAATAATCAATGATCTGGCGTAAATCTCGGGATTTTAGGTATTTATAGACTTCGGGATGTGGGCCTTGGTCCGCAAAAAGGCAATAATAATCGAACGTTACCGTTCGATTGTCCTATCGCCCGAGAACTGTCAAACCACCTAGGTTTGATTCTTTTTCGTTGTGGCCGTTAATAGGCCAAATCGACCCAATTCATTTCTAGGCCACCTAAATCACCTCTGGCATATAGTCCCCCCAATTTGGGAGCGAGTCTTGATTTAAGAGTGTGGACTAAATTTAATAATGTTTGTTGTTGTTCTTGACGCATGAATAGAAAGGTGTTTTGTTTCAAAATATGCCCCTATTTGGGAGATGCAATGCGTAGGATCGGGTGTCAAATAATAATATGGTTTCAAAATATCCTTTTGGGTGCCGTAATCCGTAGGATCGGGTGCCAAATAATAATATCTAGTTTTCAAAAATGGGTTTCAAATACATATCATATCATTTTTGACTTTGAATTTTTTGTTTGACAATGACTTCAATCATTTTAGTGTATTTCGTATTTGATTCCAATATTTTTAAGAGAATCAAATCGTGATCGATTTGATTGTTCTAGACAATATCAAATCTGTGCATTAACCTTGAGCGAGATTGATTAGTGTCGAACGGGTATGTGTTCGATGGTTCCCTGAGCATCAAATCTTCTATCCAATAGTTACTCTGTTCGACTATTTCACTTAGAAACGTTTTTCAAGATTTTTTTGATATGTGCTCTTATATCTTGCAGTTGTATTTCATTTCCTTCAAGTGTGTACGTTCGATTTTGTAACTCCTAAGGTGAGTTGGTCGTGTTTCTTAGTTTTTGAATTCGCAGTCATTTATTGTTTTTGTTCGCGTTGAATAGTCGAACTATAATAGTAAGTTCCATTTTTGGTTTTATTTCAGTTTGTAAGAAAAATGTCAAAGTAAAATACGAGTTTGTCGATTAATATTGGAAGCGATTGGAGTCATGATTTGGGGGCCGAGTCGAGTGGCTTGGTGAGGGAACAAAGTGTTGGAGATTTTCAGATGAATCAGGTCGGTGAAGCCTGGTCGTCCTGCGTGGAAGGTGGAGAGGAAAATATGTCAAAGATAGTCACAGTCATGATGTCCAACAAGGTTGGGTGTTTCGCCTATTTACAAACTAATCGATAATCGTGCTGATAGCGAGTCAAAAGAAAATGAGGTGAGGGGATTAGAGAAGTCTGAAGACAAGGCAGAGGTGGCTGATATGTCGTATACCGACTATGTCTCGCACTTGCAGCATCGTCGAGCGCATCTACGTGAGACCTTTTGCATTGGGAATAACTACAAAACCAAGATCCTGACCGCAAAACAGAAGGTTAACACTCCGCCTCCGAGTCTCCTCACGGTGTTTGTTGGACAATTTATTAAGGGGTTGAGGTTTCCTATCCAATTAGAGGTGTATGACATATTCCGGACCATATGATTGGTGCTGAGTCAGCTTACCTTCAACTTTTTCGAAGATATCATCGATTTTATCCTCATTATGAAGGGGATGAAAATCCCTTGCGACCTTAATGAGTTCTGGTCCATGTTCGAGGTAGGGTGCAAGTGGTTTGGCTTTTATCACGCGAAGGCCTTGAAAAAGTTTAAGTTTCTATATGGGGAGCGGAGTAGGTATGGGAAGAACCAGAAAAAAGGTATTTATATATTGAGGAGAGTTGGGCGAGTGAATTCTTGTCTCTGAAGAGAGTTTGAGTGGGAGTGTCGGGGATTACAATTCCTCGTGGCGTGGGGGCTCCCAAATGGGGTAACACCTTTAGGGTCAATATCATATCGCTGAGATCGGACATGATGGTGATGCCGGGGCGACTGTCGGGATAATGAGGAGACGGGTACATGAGACCAGGTCGCAGACTAGTGGAGCTGGTTGACAAGGGGTGCAAGCCCGTATTTGAAGTTGTGCGGGTGGAAGATCTGCTGGCGGTGCTCCAAGTCAAGATATGACGCTCCGGTGGTAGAAAGCTCAAGAGAGGCTATGACAGGTAACCTGCATGTTTGTTTCAGTTGGTTTGCCCAATCTAAGGAGTAGGCGATTGATGCATTGCGCGTGTTGTTTCCTGCTCTAGCCACACGGTTCCCTACGTCTGCCAAAGAGGGGGCGAAACTGGAAAGGCTTGTGCTGGTGTTTGTCAAATTGGTAATGATACCATTAACCTGAACTTGTATATATTTGCACTTATTCATGATTCGTGTCTTACGTCGATAAGTTTGCTTTTTCAACTAGGTGGCAGACTTAATTACTTTTCTAAAACGAATGAAACTGAACGATGTACGCTAACACGTTAGGTCATTAGAGAGTAAAGAATTTATACTGTGAATAACTCCGGCTATAGGTCTCGGATCCACTAGACACGAAATAACTGGAGCAAGGCTCAAACAATTAGAGAACCATAGGTAATTAGTCCATTAATTCCTAAATGGGAATGTCTGCTATTTGTTGAGAACTTGATATGTCTATTTGAAGGGCTACAATTCCAATGGCTTAGTGAGAACGTCTATTATCTATTGAGAACTGGAGATGTGGAAAACTTTGAGGAATCCTTTCTGAACTTGTTCTTTGACAAAGAAGCACTCTATCTATATGTGTTTGGTTCTCTCATGATGTACTAGATTTTGAGCAATAATTTGGGCGCTTTTGTTGTCTGTATATGTAGCTGGAGCTTGAGATTGAGTGATGTAGAGATCTGTGAGGAGTTGATGAAGCCACAATAGTTCACATGTTGTAGTAGCAATTGCCCTATACTCTGCCTCAGTGGATGATCTGCTCACTGTAGATCGTTTCTTGGATTACCATGAAACCAGTGAATGACCTATGTAAATTGCATAACCTGTGATACTCCTCCTTGTTGTTAAGCATCCAACCCAATCACTGTCACATAAAGCCTTTAAGTTAGTGTCAGATGATGTAGGATACATAATGCCTTTACCAAGGCTGGATTTGAGGTATCTCAATACTCTGTGGGTTGCTACAAGGTTATATTGAGTAGGAGCAGACATATGTTGAGTTAATGATTGAATACCATAAGAGAGATCAGGTCTGGTTATGGTTAGCTATAATAATCTTCCAACCAATCTCGTGTATATAGAGGCATCATCAAGGAGAGGTGAATCAGAGTCACGTGACTTGTGATTGCTTTCCATGGGTGTGTTGGATGGTTTTCATCCCAGATAACCAGCTTCTGTAAGTAGGTCAAGTGCACACTTCCTTTGACAAAGAGAGGTACCCTTTTTGGATATGGAAACTTCAATTCCCATAATGTATTTTAGATCTTCTAGATCTTCGATTGTAAACTTGTCATCAAGGTGTTGTTCGATAGAATTGATCTCGACAATGTTGTTACCAGTTAATATTATGTCATCAACATAAACACAGAGTGCAGTGAATGAATTAGGGGATTTCTTTGTGAATAATGAACAGTCTAAAATACTTTGTTGAAAGCCATATGAAAGTAACACTATGTTAGTTTTGTGTACCACTGTCTTGAATCATACTTAAGGCTATAAAGACTCTTCTTTAGGAGGCACATTCTCTTATCATTGGGTTTGCAATATTCAGGATGAGGCTTTATATATATTTCTTCATCCGTGTATCCATGGAGGAAAGCATTGTTGACATGTAATTGCTTTAAATGCCAGTTTTGAGAAGCTGCAAGTGCTAACAAAACTCTAACCGTGGTTAGTTTAGCAACAGGAGAAAAAGTGTCAAAGTGATCCAAGCCTTCTTCTTGTGTGTAACCATTTGCCACTAGTCTGTCTTTATGTCTTTCTATAGAGCCTTCAGACTTGAGTTTGACTTTGTAGACCCACGTGCAACCAATGCAGTTATGACTAGAAGGGAGAGGGCGATACCAGAGACAAGTACCTACAACAAGACAATACCAGAGAACGAAGGGTTGAAGTATATTCTGTGTGAGGCCGGTCCACACTCTCCATCAACTTTGGTCCTAACGATCTCAAAGGGGTCGTCTACCCACATGAAGATCCCCTCATAATATTGGCCACCGTTTACGGAGCAGAAGTACAATAGATACTAAATGACACGGGGAGTGTTGTGGAAATAATGTTTATGACCACATTCACGACCCTCGGGCTTGAGGCGTTGCAAGCCAAGACGAAAGCACTCCCTCTCATGGACTTTTTGGGGGAACAACTCACCACTAGAGGCACTAACACGCTACCTGTCCGTATCGGCACAAAGAAGCAATCAACTTTTGCATCATCAATGTACCCGTAAGACCTTACAACATCATCTGCAGACGATCGACCATCCGTAGTTTTGAGGCTTTCGCCGCCCCCATACATTTAAAAATAAAATTCCTAACAGAGGCCTGAATAGGCAAAATAAAAGGTAGTCAGGCCAAAGCAAGAGCATGCAGATTAAAAGCGCTCGCTGATGGGGAAGACGTGAGTCCAGACGCGAAGGATAAATGCAAAAATGTAGGAAAATGAAGAGTGTCTCTACAAAATGGGGAATAACTCCAACCTCGTAGGTCGCCATTTGGCGACGGACCAAAACAAAAGATCTGCCCAAAGCGTGCAAGTCGAAGTCCTAGGCATAGTACCCTGGGAAAAGGCCAAACTCGCGAAAGAAGTTGACAAAACCAAATCTTAACCTGCCAAAAGTGTGCAAGCTGAATCCCCAATCACTGTACATTGGGAATAAGACTGATTTGTGAAAGTAACCGACAAAAAATAAAAGAACCTACAGAAAGCGTGCAAGTCGAACCCCCAATTATAGTACATTGAGAAACACCCACTTGCAAAGGCAAACGCGCACCGTAAGACCAACTCAATTGGCAAGATAAGACCAACTTACTAATTAGTTAACAAGAACAGACCAACTTACAAAGTAGTTGGCAAAAGACACCAACTTAGAAATCAGTTGGCGAAAAAGACCAACATACAAACCAGTTAGCGGAAAAGACCAACTTACAAATGAGTTGGCGAAAGAAGATACACTAACAAGGATCTCATTACTGTTAAGAAGAAATATAAGATAAAAAGAAAAGAAGACGCTACAAAGGTTAGAACTCAAGGGGACAGATACCACCAAAAATTCCATTACCGCTAAGAAGGAGTACAACAAACAAAAAGAGGCGTCACATCATCCCTCTTTACAAAAAAAAAAGAGAGATACATTACATCACTCCTTATCCAGTGATGAGCTCTCGTCATCAAAAATCTCACGAAGGAAGTCCAGAAGATCAGTGGTGTATCCCTCATTCAGAAAGTTGTACTTCTTCCACTGATGAGTACTACGGTCAAAGCCTCCCTCTCAGATAAAAGGCAAACTCTTCAGCAACACGGAACTAATGGGGTGAAAAAGAAATTCTCACCCGATCTAGCTAGCCAAAAAACATACTGAGACGATGTCCAAACAACACGATTCTAAAATAGCTTAAAGACCACGATAGATAGCTTCGACGTGGCAAATTACATCCAACGTTGGCAAGGCCGACGTGGTCCATGCTGGAACCCACACCGGATAGACTGACGTACCAAGTCCCTCTAATCCAATGTGGCACGTCAAGACAAGTGTCCCCCCAAATTTGGGGCATGTCGATCATTTGACCAACATGTTACGTCAGTTGACACATGCCCTCACCTGGGGTCACATTGATTTAAGTATCAACATGCCACATCGGACCCACCAAACTAGCACGTAAGAAGTTTGACTTCCCACGTTGGTCAACAGACCGACGTGGTTAGAGCACGTCAAACAATCGACGTGCTCCCTTGTCTCTTGTCTCCTTGGGGTGGTCTTCACACCTAAGGCTTTTCATACCTCTATAAATACCCATTCATTCCTTCATTTGAAGGGTTGGGATTTTGGGAGATCATGGGTGTATGCCTTGTCTCTCTAAAAAAGCAACGCAATCAAGGTCGACACGTTTGCCTCACGTGGTACGTCAACTTGTAGCTCGTCAAACACAAGCAATATAAACAAGAGCACATCAAACATAACACGAGAGACAAGAGCACGTTTAACAAATGTAGTCAAACAAAGTACATCAACCACTTTACATCTTCTTTTCCATATACATGCCTATGTCGACAGTTGGATGAAGTACAAGATGAATTTGAATCCCGAGTCAACAATATCAACTTTGACTCGTGATTTAACTACCCAATAGTGCATCTCACTCGACGTCCGAGTCCTGATCCCACAAGGCGCTTGATGACTAAAAACATCCTAATGATACAAAATGATCTCTAAACGAGACAACACCCTCAGGGTTTATCCAACAGCCATCAAGGCCCCGTCAACAAGACGTACACCCTACGGGACCATCGAACATAGCATAAGGGTGAGATAAACGCAATCAGCTTCTAAGCTAAGCGTGATAGCTCCTAAGACCTTACAACGGGCACAATTGAATAATGAACTACATCCGGTTTGATTCTCTCGTCTTAGGGATATAATTAGGCAACTTGACCCTGTGTTGAGTTAAGTAGCAAGCACGCAAAGACCGTATCCTCCCCTAGATTAAGTTTATTTCTTATTAACTGTTTACATTTGACTTCGTAACTCTTAGTGTAGGTTTTCATCGAACAAAATCTCTTCCTGAATTGCCTATAAGGTGCAAGAGAGTCTGGTGAAGGAAGTTGCTCGGAATTCACGAAAACATCCCGCGCCAAGTACGAATATTAAGAGTAAGTAAACGGGAGTGTTGATGGGCTGAATGCAGAGTGGAGCTGTATTTTTATTTTGGCAATTTGGCTTATACGGAAGAATTGTAACTCGAAGATGGTTAGAGGGAGGAGGGATGGAATCTAAAGTTGTATCCTTAAGCTCAAGCAAATGAGACTTGATGTTCAGAATGGGAAAAGGAAGAAGCTGATTACAAGGAATACGAAGAAGTAGTAAAAACCCAAGCAAGGTTGTGTTAGATTGATAGTCGACAAAAATGTGCAAAGTGAAAGAAATAGTGGATCGCCAGATAGGGTCTTACGTACGGACATTGAAGAGTGGATTGGGGGATTCAAGACTAACTTAGAGGCACCCACTATGGATAAGCCAGAGCTAGAAGCAGTTAAGAGAGGCCTAGAGTTTGCATGGGAACAAATGAGACCACAAATTAAAGTAGAAATCGATTCAAAAGATAGTTACAACCTTGTCAACGGGGAGATGGAACCATGGGATAATATTAGAGACCCCGTGCTTGCTTGTTAAACACTTATTCGACGACAATGGAAAGTGAGATTCAACTAGATGCCTCGATCGACAAATTGTGTGGCTGATGGACTGACGAATATTACACTTGACGAAGAAGAGCGAGAAGTATTTGAGAATAACCCTCCATCTCAGATTAGAAAATACTTAGACTTTGGCATGGTTTAGAACCTATTTTGTACCACTGATTTATCAAAAAAAAAATGTCCCAACACACCAGTTTTAAGATTTTTAAATATTCTGTTAACTATTACTTATATCTTTAGTATGTTTAAAGAGATTGACAGTGTGAGCGACTTACCCATCAGAACGTAGTTAACACTAATGTATAAAAAATGAAGGCTACAATGATTTATTTCGTTCTTACGTTTGAATATCATTGTTTCCTTAAATCATAAATATTAGGAAGCATTTTAAATACTGCAATAGGCATGGCAATGGGTAGTGTTTTACCCTACACTTACCCAAATCCTGCTAAGACCCTGTGTTTAATTTGGGTAGGGTTCTTACCCTGCCCTGAGCACGACCCATTGAAGACCCTATTTTCAGGGACCCAGACCCTCCCATGTTAAATGGGTAAGGGTCTTACTAGACCCGTTAACAAATTTCGCTCGCCAAAAACAAATAAAAAATCGTCGATAGTAAACCTCGTAACATTCACAAAAAGAATATTTGGAGAAAACAAATACATCATTTAAGGTTATTTTAAATTAACTTTTTAGAGTAAGGGTCAAGACCAAGACCCTACCTTTACCCTGAGTTGAGTTTCAAAAGTTACAAGGTAGAGCCACAGTCTAGACCCTGAGCTCATTTTCAGGATAAGGGTAGGTTAAAAACCTACACATTTCCATGCCTACACTTCAGTATGGAAAATAATATTTTCATACCCATTGCCTAGCTAAATGGGTTGGGTCCTCTCTTTAGAAAGGATTATTCCAATATACTTGATCGATCCCAAGGGCATGACATAGCGGCGAGAATTTCCAAATTGACTTTTGGAAAAAAGAAAAATGAAATAAAAGAGGAAATATTCCATCTCATTTGGAGTTCCACTCATTACCGCTCCGTTTGTCTTTTTGAAAAATAGAGGAAAAAGATAAAAATGTAGAATTTTTTTCCTACTATTAGCTATTTAAATTTTTCTTGAAAAGAAAGAATATATTTGAAAAAAAAAAAGAAGAAATCTGAAAAATATTCGAAAAAGAGAGGATAGTCCTTTACACACAATAATTAATTTTGTTGGAAAATCAGTAGGAACCAAACGCCCGAAAAATAAATTCTTTTTTTCTTTTTTCCCTAAGAATTTTTTTGAAAAACCTTATTTACTCTTGTTTTTCTTTTTTTATTTTCTTTTTCCTCATTTTCTTTTTTTTTTTATTTTCTTTGTTTTCGCTCATTTTTCTTTTTTATTTTCTTTTCTCCCATATTCCGGCATAACAAACGAAGCCTACGTGTTAGTTACTCATTGCATGTTTGTTGTTTGCTATGTGTCCCACCATTATGATGAGAAATACATGTCTTGATGTTTCTTGGAAATACAATCTATAAAGGGATTATTTCATCAAACTCCGAACTATGGCCACTTTATAAGTTCAGAGTCAGATCTTTATTTTTAGATCCAGTGAGATCTAAACATTGTTAGTTTGTGCGTATTGCCTCATTTTCCAGTTTTTTACAATTTTCTGACAAAAAATCGTCAGAAAAAGTTATTTAAAACTTGACTAAAACCTTCCTCTCGTTGAGACGGTTCCGATGGTGGTGACGACGTCGCAAAATTCAAAGTCAATACACAGAAAATATAACTTAAGTGTATTGAACTTAAGTTACAATCCTCGTGTTATAACTTTAAATTTTGCAACACCGTCACCATCATCGGAACCGTCTCATCGAGGGAAAAAATCTATTCAAATTTTAAATAATTTTTTCGATGATTTTTGGTCGAAAAATCACAAAAAAGTGAAAAAAGGAACAATTCGCATAAACTAGCAAAGTTTAAACCTCATTCGGTCTAAAAACAAAAATCTGGCCTTATTTGCATAAATTATCTATAATTTGAGAGTTTAGTGGAATAATCCCATCTATAAATTAAAATAATCTATGGACGAAAGATTTCGTAAGCATTAATTCAAATTAAATGCACCCTTAAACTCAATTCAAACTTGAAAGCGTACTAGTATGAAATTAAACAGTATCCCATTCCACTCACTCACTATATTTACAAAGGAAACAAAGAGTACAAAAAAACACGCATGAAATTACACAGTCGACATCATGATGCACGCCCTCCCTTGTCATTCAACAAAACTTTTGTTTCTGAGTTTTCCCCATTTCCTCATCTGCGTCTGAATCATTGAAAAAGCCACCAAGAAGTCAACACACTGCTTGGGAGTAAACACATCAAGCACTCCTTTCAAAGCCTTCAACCTCGCACAATCCGCCATTTTCACAACTCTCTCAAGCCCAACCAACAGCTCCTTCACCGCCACCTCCACTAGTTTATCCACCTGCTCCATCACCGCCGCCCCGCTGCCTCCATTCTTCGCATGCCGCTCTAGTTTTGCCAATTCCACTATCTTCCGATCCGCCAAGGACACCTGTTGTCTCTCCATTTCTCTATCGACCCTCTCCTCCTCAAACTTTATCTTCAATCTCAAGTCTTCAATCTTTTTCACCTGTGTTTCAAAAGCATAAGTGATGTATAAATCTCTCTATATTATAAGATTGACAATTCACTAACATTGATACGTGTAACAATGTTTGAACACGTGTCTTGTGTATATATTGAACAAAAGCAAGTTACTTTGTTTTTTCCCCGTAAAATTAGGAGTATGTCTCATTTTGTCTCTTTATTTTAGCATTTCTTGTTAAATACTCCTCTATATCTACTTCCTTCTTGAAAAGCTTTTACATATAACATTACGTATTTATATTATTCAGAGACATATATTCCAAAAAAAATTGTATTATTTCTAACATATATAAGTGTGCCACAAAAAAGTACATTTGAAAAGCATTTTTTCAAATATACATTAAAATATAAATATATCTAATATCGTAAATGAGATGAGATTAAATAACCTGATCATCGGTCATGGTGGCTAGGCTCAATACAGCAGGCGGCTTAGCGGGCATCATTGAGCCGACAAGCCGAAACGCCATCGACGGCTTCCAGCCAGTGATCCAGAGATGAGCGTTCTCGAGAGGGCTGAGCCAAACGGAGGTGAAAATGGCCAACACATCTTCGTGGGCAGCAGCCCATTTGTATGTGTAGAATTCTTTGTGGTGGGCCGTGAGCCTGTTAACCACCGCTTCGTACCCTGCTTCGTCGGCCTGTTTATTTCTTGATACCAGAACTAAAAGTCGGAGCAAATCTTCGAGTTGGGTAATCCATTTCTCGTAGAATTCGGTGAACCTTTCTTCAACTCTGCTTGTCATTTCTCCTCCTTTTTTTCTGGCAGTACTGTATGCATATATTGCTTATGATGAGGAAATAAGGAACGTTGGGGTGGGGATGGTGTATTTATGCATGAAGTGTGATTAGAGGGTCACGTGATTTGGGTAGAAGAGGGTGGCCAGCTGTAGCATGCAGAAGGGGCTAAGGCCACGTACGCAGCAAGCTAAAGGTTCTGATTTGGAGTGGCTTTTGCAGCAGTATACATTATATATAATGTGAACTACCCTTTCATCATTCGAAGGGTTGCCTTTTCATTACTCTTTTGCATGCAAAATTGCCAACTTTGTTTGACTGTATGCTCACACTAGTAGAGTTCTTTGTTGTTTTTGACCAAGTGCACGCATACAAGCAGAGGACCTCCAGGTGGTGCAATGTCCGTCGAGACGTACGTGTCAGCTACTCAACTTAAATGGACTCCCCACGTGGAGTCTGTGTAGCTATGTATTATTTTCTAGGCTTTAATATATAAAATAGGCGCATTACTTCCTCTAATCTTAAAATAGGCAAATAATCCTCTGTAACTCTTAAATTGGTGCACACTGCAATTCTATCGAATTTTTTTATTTATTTGTACATGTATTTTATCAAATTCTATTATTCAAATATCTATCTTTTTATATCTCGTTAGTTAGTGAAATATTATATCATCTTTTTGTAATTTAAAATAAAAAAACAATTAGAAAAATAGATTTTTAGGAGGAAATGATAAAAAGAAATTACTACCGCTCACTTTTTTCGCAAGTGAGTTACACCTCCTTCTCCTTTTATAAGTAAACATATTGCACCATTTTAAGATTACGGGGATAATATGCTAATTTATTTTTTTATAAGGGGGTAATACGCCTCTTTTGCATATTACATAAGAAGTGTTGTGCTAAAAAGGACGAAATATTAAAACTGCCCTATAACTTTTTTTCAAAACTAAAAATACTCGTTTTTTTCGGGCCTTGCAAAAATGCCCCGTAAGTCTTGAAAAATCTTGCAAAAATGCCCGATTGCCTTATTTGGGCCAAAATTGCCTACGTGGCGGTACAGTGGCAGCCACGTCAACAAGTTGTATTTGCACCCCAAAACCTTTGTAACTTTAAATATTGTATTTTGCACCCCAAAATAAATTACACTTTGCCCCCCAAAGTATATATATATATATATATAAGAATAATTTGTAATATTATTTATATATATATAAATAAATATCATTTGTAAAAGAATGTAATGGAAAGAATAATTTATATTCATTTGTAAAAGAATGTAATGTAAATATTCATTTATATATGTAAAAGAATAATCATTTGTAATAAATAAATATATATATATAAATAATATCAACATATATTATTATTTATACTAATTTATAAAATAATAAATATTTTAACATTATGCAAAATAAATAAAAAACAAAAAAAAAAATAAGTCACCCCTCCCCCGCCCCGCCCCCCTCGGAACCCCACCCCCCTCCCCGCCCCGCCACCACCACTGCCAAATCGCAGTGGTGACGACCACGATTGCAGTGGTGGTGGCGTCAAATCGACGCCACCACCACTACAATCGTGGTCGTTGGTGGCGGGGGGGGGGGGGGGGAGGGGGGGCGGTAGAAGGGGTCAGGGGGTGCGGTAGTTTTTTTTTTTTTTTGTGTTTTATTGTTATTTGTTTTATTTATATATATATATATATATATATATGTTTGTTATTATTAATATATATAGGGGGTCAGGGGGTGCGGTAGTTTTTTTTTATTTTTTTTTATTTTTTTGTGTTTTATTGTTATTTGTTTTATTTATATATATATATATATATGTTTGTTATTATTAATATATATATATATATCTTTATTATTTGTATATATATGTTTATTATTATTTATATATATGTTTATTACTATTTATATATATATATATATATATCTTTATTATTTATATATATATATCTTTATTATTTATATATATGTTTATTATTATTATTTATATATATTTATTATTATTGGCTGAAAATATGACGTGGCAGAGCTATTTTATGACGTGGTGTTGACTGTACCGCCACGTAGGCAATTTTGGCCCAAATAAGGCAATCGGGCATTTTTGCAAGATTTTTCAAGACTTACGGGGCATTTTTGCAAGGCCCGAAAAAAACGGGCATTTTTAGTTTTGAAAAAAAGTTATAGGGCAGTTTTAATATTTCGTCCTGCCAAAAACCCTTTTTCCTAGTACACCAAAAGAAATACATGATTGAGAGTTACTGAAATTTTCGGATGGTAGATTGACACAACAACTTTGAGAGTTAAGCTGGCGTTGCCTTAACTCAAATGTGATCTTCTTGAATATTGTAAACAAGCAGCGGAATTAAAAACACAAGAAGATATAATTTTAAAAAATTTCAATATTATTAAAAACTTCCGCGCCTTAGGCCAAATAACCATAAAGGTTTTAACAAAAATGTTCCTCACAACAATTCACTCACGCTCTTTGTTGATCGGACTCAACGAAGTAGACAAATACAAACTACTTAACTTCTATGAACTAGACGTAAATAGTTGATACAAAAACTTCGCAAAAGCAAGACGAAGACAATACAACGTATGATTAATCTCTCAGATTGTTTTGCACGATTGTCTTGTGTTCATCTTGATAAACTTCACATCCTTTATTGATTTTTTGAATCTTGCACGCCAAGATGTGTTGTTCACAGTTTTGGTACCTCTTGTTGTTTCCTTGTTGAATTTTGGATTCTTTGTGAACTCGATATCTTTCTTGAATATGTGTTTCCTTTATTACCGATCTAGCAAGGTAACACATCTTCTTCAACTCGGAGAATCCTGGAAAGAATCAAGTTGCAGAGAACCGTCAATATTGTTTCCTTCTTTTGCAAATCGTGTTGAGTTGACTATTCAACTTAACTTGAATTATGGAAACTTCAAGTAAGGAATTATCCATAGCTCTTCTTTATGATTAATATACTTTCCTGGACATAAACATAAACAACTAAAATCGTGGAACTTGATTAATAAGTGAATAAAGGCAAAACTTAAATTTGGCAATTAAATAACAGTTTTCGTACAGGCTCTTTGGTTTCAATGTTAACCTCAATGTTATCCCAACATCGCATAACATTAATTCCAGAAAACCCTGCACTTTCAGTCTCCCCCTTTTTGCCTTTCTTCACTGTTATCTCTGGAAAAAATTTGAAACCAAAATAATACTATCCCCACGACAGATATCTCACAGAGTACAAATACCGCGCAATATGTCGAGAACTTTAAATAGTTTTCCGAAATATCTCCCAGGTATACGATACTCTAGCACCTATCGTGTCATACGGGTATACAGAGCAACATACTTTCACCTCCTTCCATGGAGCCCCCGGAGCAATACACATACCTCCTTTAAGGAGCCCTCGGAGCAATATGCCTACCTCCTTTTAAGGAGCCCTTGGATCAATATACATGCCTCCTTTCAAAGAGCCCTCGTTTCTCTCACATTATAACGGAAGCCCTCGGAGCACATGTGCCATCCTTATCCCGATAGATGGATAAGAATCTCATCAAGAAAGCCACGCCAGCTCCCTCAAAATATTTGCCCCTCATCCGAAGTATCTTGAAGCCACGACAGATGTTTGTCTTTATTAGAAGAAAGATGATACTTGTACAAAGTTGACACCTGTAAAACTCTTACTTGTATCCAACGAAACCTCCTTCTATAAGAGGGGATTCTGCGGTTCTCACAGCCAATAAAGAAGAAACACGAAGCTCCACGTGTCGCCATCTTAGGAAGTCAACTAGAACATACTCCCACCTACCCCATGCAAGTAAGAGAAAAAAGCACGTAGTTGCTATCATTAAAAACTTCCAGATAAGAATAAAAGTTTTTTAAAAGAAAAACTCTGATTCCGAGATGTGACAAAGCACAACTACTCTATTTATAACAAGTCAATCTTAACATAAAAAGGACAAAACATAAAAAGGACAAAACATGAAAAAGACAAAAATAAAAACCCATGTAAGAGACAAATCCCTTAAAAACCGTGCACTTTATTTAAATTAAATTACAAAGAACAGTCTCATTAAAATAAAAAAAAACAAAATACAATTATGCTAGGAGGGAGGGGGTCTCTAAGACGGGGGAGGTAGAGCCCTCGTGGAAGCAGGGGTTGGTACATTTGCAGAAGGAAGAGTCGGAGCACTTGTAGAAGAGGGAGCGCCAGAAGGACCAGCATGTGCCCCCGTACTGGGAGGAGGGCGAGCTATAGGCAGCGGGACCACGACAGTCAAAGGAACCCGAGTTGGGGAAGAAGAAGAAGGGGGAAACTGAGAGCTATTCTTCAGAAAGAGAGAATAAGCTTGTTCCAACGTGGGCCTCTACATCTCCAAGATATTTATCTGGCGCGGATCAACATTGGGAGCTATCTTCCTGCGCACTTGTCTAAAGCATTGAAGAAACCCCCACATTACATGTCCAACTAAGTACCCATGATTCCTGCGGACATATTGCTCCTTAACTTGAACAATGACATCCTCCTGGGCTTCCTTAACAGCGGCAATCAACTTCTGCTGCATCTCCTCGGGAGTGATGCCCCCCCCGAAACTGGGGCTTTCGATAACTCTTCCGTGAGAGCATCCACCCGACCAAGTGCTTGGGACAAGCTATGCTCCAACTCTTTCTGCTTTACTCCCTAGGCAACTTTCTCTTCCTCAAAAGAGGTAACTTTTTCTTTCAGCACCAACCCTGAGGCCTCCATCTCCGACACGGATGATTGAAGCCCTTTGTTTTCCGCCCCTACTTCCTGAAGTGGCTTCGTGATCTTAGACCACGCCGCTTCGTACTTCCCTATTTTCTCCCGAAGACTCGCATTTTCTTCCTCCATCTTCCGAGACCTTTCTTCAGCCGCGGTCGCCAACTTTTGCAACCTCTCAACCTCAAGCAACAGAAGAGGAAGCATTTTAGGCGCCTAAAAAGCAAAACAAAAGAATAAAGACCCCAAAATTGGACCCTAAGCAAATAAGATAAGTAAAAGGTAAGCCTTACCAACATAGCCACACAATTCGTGCAAGCCTGGACAAATTGCCACCCATCCGATGGAAGAGAGTTGGCAGCAGATAGGAATCGAGTGACTGTATCGAGGGCCACCTTGGCCTCTTCCGGGCTAGGCTCTTGCCCCGCAGCTGGAATGCTATAAGACAAAGGTCCACCCAACGGTACCCCCCCCCCCCCCAATACAGGCACTTGAGTAATCACAAGACTGTCTGATTGTATGGCGGCCAACAAACTCGGAGGGGGATGATCTGCAAAGGAGAGAGCTGTGGCCATCAGCTCATCTAATAAGAGCATCGGATCATCAGAAGATAGAGGAGCATAAGGATCCGAGGGAAAGGGTCCTCCTTCAAGGTTAAAAAGGGCACCCCCTGCGAATTAAAAATCTCCCCAAGTAAGTAATGTATTCCCTAAAAATAAAAACAAAAGGGAAAATATTTTAAGAAACTTACCCAAATCAAAAGAGTTTTCTAGCAGAGATACCCCCTCGTTCTCAGCCAGGAGGGCTTTTCTTTTATCTACCAAATACAATTTTTGATAAGTAAAGGTACAAAGTATCTCAATATCACTGGAACCAAGAAAAGATACATACCTTGGGGAGGAGTTGCCAGTAATATATCTACCGAATCCCTCGATGTCTCCGAGGGTGAAGACGCATCGATAGCACCTAGGGGGCAATGGCATCCCCCCTATTCCTACATCATCTTCCGCTCCTCCTATCGAGAAGGCCCCCACGAGGGCCGCATCCACGGAAGTTACATCCAAACCCGTTTCTTCTGGGGTATCGGACGTTCCACTAGATGACCGAGATATAGCTGTCGAGGTCATTAAACGAATCCTTGCTCGCTGAGCATTACCCTCCTGAGCCACGAGGACTTCACCTTCCCCTGACATCAATCCACCTTCCTGAGCCCCCTTTCCCTCATGAACACCTTCCACCATATATGGCCGTAAAGCATCCACTGCAAAAACACCCAAAGTCAAACAAGAAATAATAATAATAAACAAAAAAATAATAATAATAAAAAAAAACAAAGAATTACCAAAGGCGTTGAAGTATTTCTCGGGTACAGACAAAGGAGTCTCGATTCGATCTATCGGAGCAATGTATCGCAAGCCCGCGATCCGATAGAGGGCAACAAAATTCCCCGACTCCACCAGAGACTTCGCAGCAAATACGGGGGAGAACACCAAAGTATCATCTAAAACCCATTCCGGAAACTTGGGCTCCCTCCAAGTATAGGGCATGTCCCACTCCCCTTCGGTAGGGCGGATATAGAAAAATTTGTTCTTCCACGTGTTGTGAGAGCTAACGTTACCCTCGGAGATACGGCTTGAAACAATAGAAAGGAGCCCCTCCCGGACACACCTTCAACTCAAAAATAGAAAGAAACCTATCCCTCGTACACTTTATCCCTCTCACCAAACACCAAAAGACGAATAAAGCCAAGGACGTGAAGGAATTGGGGGTGCGTTGGCTAGGGCATACATCGCAGTACTTAAAAATTTCGCAGTAAAAAGGCGAGAAAAATGAACGTAATCCCTCATTTACCTGAGAGTAGTACACGGTCAAATGCTTCGCCGGAGGAGAATTGCCCCTCTGATCTGCTGACGAAAACTCCACTGTCACATTCCGGCAGGAGGCACCGTATTCGATGAACAAATTTCGAATCTCCTCCTGAGAAACGATGCTAACGGTCGCATCAACTTTCTGGGTAGCTCGAGGAGCACCACCCTTATCAGCATTTTTCTTTGATTTCTTCGCCTTCCTCGCACTACCACTACCGCCAGCCCCCATCACCGCCGCCGCACCTCTCTTTCGAGAAGTTAAAGAAATTGCCCGCGTCACCGCCGGGAGATCAGTAGCAGCAGCAAAGGCAACCGCTCCAGTACTAGAAGCGGCAGACACCAAATTGGTCGTCGACTGGGATGCCATTAGAGTTGAATTAAAAAATTCTTAAAGAACAAAGAATTTTTTGTAGAGAAAAAAAGATAAGCGGGAGAAGTTTTTCGCTAAAAATTGCAAGTGAGAATAAAAATTAAGAAAATAGGGTATTTATAAACCCTAGGCCCACTACATTATTAATTACCCACTAACTCACGATTGGAAATCGTGCTTAGTGGGAAATAAACCGGCACGCTTTTATGAAAGTAGCAAACGGTTCGTATATCTTGGCAATAACACCACGACTGAACGTGGCATTTAAAACACAATTGCTCAATTAATTAATGCCACAACATTAATTATAATTAATATTCCGACATTAATAAATACATAAATACTAAAATATAAGACTATCGAAACATACCCCTCGAAAAAAAAAACTGAAAGTCCTCTTGCCTCTCCCAAAAGAGAGAGCCACCGGAATTGGGGGAGGGGGGGGGGGGGGGGGCTAATGTTATCTCTAGAAAAAATTCGAAACCAAAATAATACTATCCCTACGACAGATATCTCACATAGTACAAATACCGCGCGAGATGTCGAGAACTTTAGATAGTTTTCCGAAACATCCCCCAGGTATATGATACTCTAGCACCTATCGTGTCATACGGGTATACAGAGCAGCATACTTTCACCTCCTTCCATGGAGCCCTCGGAGCAATACACCTACCTCCTATAAGGAGCCCTCGGAGCAATATGCCTACCTCCTTTTAAGGAGCCCTCAGATCAATATACCTGCCTCCTTTCAAAGAGCCCTCGTTTCTCTCACATTATAACGGAAGCCCTCGGAGCACACGTGCCATCCTTATCCCGATAGATGGATAAGAATCTTATCAAGAAAGCCACGCCAGCTCCCTCAAAATATCTGCCCCTCATCCAAAGTATCTAGAAGCCACGACAGTTGTTTGTCTTTATCTGAAGAAAGATGATACCTGTACAAAGTTGACACATGTAAAACTCTTACTTGTATCCAACGAAACCTTCTTCTATAAGAGGGGAGGAAAACTAAGAAAATAAGATATACTGTTTTACAGGAATAAAATACAATAGCAGAAATCTCTTCAAACTCAGGCAAAAGAGATTATTCCCACTCCAAATATCTTTGAAATAATACTACCGTTAACATTCACAAAACCAATACCTGTTCCAATCAAGTCCTATATCCAGAAAGTTGGAATCAACAGGAAACACATTAAACTACTAAACTGCTCCCCCTCAATGCAAGCTAACATATTCAAAGTTAAATTAGCAAAGACAAGTATTAAGGTCATCACTACATCAAAAGATGTTCAGACCCCAACATTCATCAATGTTGCCTCAACATTGAAACCAGTGAGTTTCCTGCAAAAAAGGTTAACCAGATAGAGATAAATATACTATAACACAAACATATCAACAGTTCATAAGAAACGAAACATAAACTAGAAGACTAAAAATTTAAAAACTTGGAACAACTCTCCCCCTTTTTTGTGAAGAAGGGAGTTTCTCCAAATTTTTCACCATTACCTCTAGCTCTTTGAGATGCTCCTTCATTTCCTCAATCTCCCTCTGAGTATCAGCAATTTGCCCCTTATACCAGTTCAGCAGATGATCCATAAAAGTAGAGGTTATGACCATGCACTCTTCCTCTTTGGACATAGGCACTGAAGTTCCAGCAAACTCCTGAGCCTTCTTATTCTCAGTTCTTGGTCTCACCACTCCTTTTGGGTTCCAAGGAAGATTTCTCACTCTTGATCAAGACAAGTAGTTTGGGAGAATTGTCACTTCAGCATCATTCTTCCTCCAGCCCACAGTGACACTTGTCTTCAATCCTTGCTTGCTAAGGATTCTGCAGATGAGTGAGGGAAAAGGCAGCATGCCATTCTTCCTTCCAATAACTTTAGACATTGACTTCAAAATCCTCTCCCGCATATTCACAGCAAGCCCATTCTTGATTTTGTACACTAAGAGTGTTGATTCCTTAGTCAGTACAGTGACATTTTTGCTTGGCAGCCAGTTGAAGCAAGCTATCTTGTGCAAGACAGCACTAAGGGATGTGAATTTTGTGGTTGGCAGAGCATCTCTCCATATTTTGACCAACCCTCTGTCAAGTCTTCAATCACATCATCATAGTAGGGGTCCTCTGATTCTTCAGTGAGTGGGAATCCACAGATCTTATTAATGGTGTACGGTTCAATGTTGAAGACTCATCCCCCCCCCCCTCACCCAAGCTTTTCCATATTTTAGAGATCTGTAGTCCCTGATCCATTTGGAGAGATTCAGGTAGAACTCCATGACAATCTCACGAGCATAGTCATGCAACTCCATCACAGATTGATGCATCCCTCTTGCCTCAAGCAAGTCCATCATCTTTTGTTCCTTGAAGCTGGCCATCTCTACAACTATTTCAGCGTGAATCTCCCTTCTCTTGAAGGAATCCCACTTCTTCTACAACTCTTGGGTAAGATAATAGGGAGAAAAGTAGTCCTCCGCATCCTCATGGTAGATCACATACAACCCATCTGTGTACTCTTCTGTCCCTGATGTTGCCTTAACATCAGCAGCAACATCCTGCTCTTCCTCAGTCTTTTCCTCTTCCTTCTCCTCCCCTTCCACTTCATCCTCAACATCCACCACCTCTATTTCCTCTTCCATCACTTGTTTTCCTTTCCTTTTTCTCTCAGTAGCAGCAGCAACATACTTCCTCTATTCCTCAGCCTTCTTCTCAGCTTCAGCAGCCTTCTTCCTGGCTAACCTCTCCTTTTGCCTCTTCCTAGCTTCAGCATGTTCCTTAGCAGTCTCAGACTTAGTTCTCAACTTCTCCCCAGTACCGTTGCTCTTTTTCTTTTGAGCCCTAATCCACTTCCTCACTGCTTTATCCACAGACTTATCCACGAAATCTCCCCAGATTTATCAACAGATCCACTACCCTCCCCCTCAACAATTATATCATCAACAATTCAGGGTTGGGTTCAGCCGTGTTTACCTCAATTTTAGGCTCATTGATGATTGGTGCGGTTGACTCGACAGTTGGCTCCACATTAGAAGTTGATTCTCCCTGTTTAGACTTATTTCCACGTCGCACGTAGTGGATCATCGCACGTAGTGGATCGCCTTCCTTTTGGCAGCAACTAAAGCATCCTCTGATTTTGCAGCAGCACCCCGAGTGTGAGAACGGGTGCGCGCAGCTGTGGGTTCACTGCTCAGAGCAACATCTGCAAGAGTATGCATGGGCGACTTGCTTGCCATTGTTAGTAGGAGAAAATCGAGAGAATTTGCAGAAAAAATCGAGAGAAATTTGAGACTAGAGTGTAAATTTTGCAGAGTAAGCACAAATTGGAAATTGTAAGCACAAATAAGGAAATTAGGGTTTTAATTCCTAATCTGACCGTGAATAGTGGAGAGTGAGTGAATGTTAGTGGGTAGTTACTGAATTTGAATCAAATAAAATCTTCCCACTATGTTTTCCCGCGCACACGCTTTGATGTTTAAGTAACAGGTAACCAGAGCAGTTTTCAAAAATTTGAAAACTTATAAGTTCATATTTTCAATGTTGGCCTGCGGTAGCTTGAGATATATCCAAAAATACATCTAAAACTTAACCAATATAGCAAGTGAGTACCTCAGACATACTGTTCAAATCAAGATCATGAGCAAGCAACATAGATAACAAGAAACACACAGAGATAAGCAGTTATGAATTCAAGGAAAAATTCACTTTCGCGGCATAGAAAGTCAAAGAAAAGTGTGTCACCTGCAGTATGTCACCCAAATTGTATGCCTCAACACATGAATTATACTCCCCTTAAGCCTAAACCGACACAACTCAACAACAAGAAAGAAGAAAAACAATGCAGTTCTATATGAATGCAACAATGCAATGTCAAATAGGCAGATGGTAAACACTTATGAAGAACTCCTCAAACCAGCACAGTTCACATCTCTTTATAATCTTTATTATTTTCATAATTCATTTGAACCAAAAACTGAAGGTTGCTAAACACAAAGCTAATGTCACTACTGAATGAGGGCAGCCTGAACTCCACACACCTCAGTAACAACATTAACAACATCAAGTGAGGCAAGTACAAAGGCCTTGAATGTTGGCAATTCATTTATCATGCACCCCAACACCCCAATTCCTTATGCATACTTGTTTACCAACCTTCATTCAAGAGAATCACCAAGTGATCAGTGCTACTAAATGTAAGAAATATAAACCTGGAACACCCTAGTAGAAAGGATCACCCTCATGTGTTCCTTGGCCAAACAAACAGGAACATGTAAATAAGCACAACTGAGTAACACTGAAGCTGTCAACATCATGCACCCCAGCTTCTCCACATGTCCTGTACACCTTCCATATGAATAAGACACAACTGAATAGACATCAAAGTAGTGAACTTTGTGTGCCCCAGCTTCTTTCATATGTTAGCATATCTCAACCTCAGACAAACAGAAGAGTTTTTATTACTTTTTCAAAAACAAAGATGTGAAACTGATAACTAGAAAGAGTTGTTAATCAAAGAGTTCAATCACACAAACCAAATATGACAAAACAAAGATTAAATGAGACTCACACGGAAATAAATTCAACAAAAGAAAAACAACAGAATACCTACTACACCACAAATAATATACGAATGCTAGACAGTGGTGTTGTGTCAGCACTTGTTTCCTCAACATTTTCACATATTGCACATGCCAATAGATTTCCTCAAGCTGAAGAATCTCTCACTATCTAAATGTTTTGTAAACATATCAGCAAGCTGATTTGTTGTCTCAATATGTTCAATGATGATTACTTTGTCCTCTACCATATCTTTCAGGAAGTGATGCTTTATGTCTATATGCTTAGTTCTAGAATGTTGGACAGGATTCCTAGAGATACTTATGGCACTTAGATTGTCACAAAACATGAGAAGTGTATCAATCTCTAGCCCATAATCTGAAAGCATGTGTTTGAGCCACACAAGTTGGGTAACACAGCTGCCAGCAGCTACATATTCCGATTCAGCTGTTGATAATGAAACACAGTTCTGCTTCTTGCTATACCAGGAGACCAAATTATTTCCCAAATAAAAATAGCCTCCACTTGTGGATTTCCTGTCATCCACATCACCTGCCCAGTCAGAGTCACTGAAACCAACCAAGTTAGTATTAGTGTCATAAGAATACCAAATGCCTAAAGGTGAAGTTCTAGAGATATATCTATGAATCCTATCACAAACACATACTAAAAACATGATGTTAGGTTTAGAGGCAGAGAGATATAGCAAACTACCAATCATGGATTTGTACAATGTTGGGTCAACATTGCTGCTAGTGCCATCTTTTGTTATCTTCACTGAAGAAGACATAGGATTTTGCAAGGCTTGGACTCCTGTAGCTCAAATCTCTTCACCAGATTCCTTGCATACTTCTCATGGTTCAGGAAGATACCATTCTCCAGTTGCTTAACTTGTAGTCCAAGAAAGTAGTTGAGCTCACCAATCATGCTCATCTCAAATATTCCTGTCATAGACTCAACAAACTTGTCTAAGGTAGACTTGTTAGTAGAGCCAAATACAATATGATCCACATAAATTTGAGCAATGCATATATCAGAGATTTTTCTAAGGACAAACAATGTTCTATCTCCATCTCCTCTATTGAAACCTAGGCCTAACAGAAAATCAGTTAGCCTCTCATACCAAGCTCTAGGAGCCTGGTTTAAGCCATACAAAGCCTTATCAAGTTTGTACACATGGTCAGGATGTTTAGGATCAGCAAAGCTTTTAGGTTGTTCTACATAAACCTCTTTGTCAATTAAACCATTCAGAAAGGCACCTTTAACATCCATTTGGTAAAGTTTAATCTTAAGATAGCAAGCAATAGCAAGAAGTAATCTAATTGATTCTATCCTAGCTACTGGAGCAAAAGTCTCATCAAAATCTATACCTTCTACCTGAGTATAATCTTGTGCAACCAACCTAGCTTTGTTACTCATAATTACACCATTCTCATGAGTTTTATTTTTGAAAATCCGTTTTGCACCTATTACATTCACATGTGATGACCTAGGCACTAGATTACAAACTCTGTTTTTGGTGAATTGTAAGAGTTCCTCTTGCATGGCATTAATCCAGTAACTATCCTTAAGAGCTTTAGTTACATTCTTAGGTGCAATGGAGGACACAAAACAAGATGCATTTTCAACAGTACATGAAGAAGACATACAAACACACAACTTAACCATATCCTTGTAGTTAACCCTTTCTTTATTGCGTGTTCTAACTCTCTCAGTAATTTGTCCAATTACTTGAGTGGCTGGATGATCTCTTTGTATCCTAGCAGAAGGATCTCTTCTAGATACTGAAGCTATTTTATCTTCAGAATCTGACAGTACAGATGTTGGCCTAACATTGGGAGTTTCTGGTGTTAGGTCATCATTTGTTCCAGTTTCCAGTTCAGCATTTCCAACTTCTGTGTTTAATGTTCAGTCCAATGTTGGAACAACATCTGAAACAGTGACTTCTTCAGTACCTGCAGAAACAGTTAAATCATCAAAAATGACATTCACTGATTCTTGAACAGTATGCAATATTGGATTGTAGACCCTGAAAGCAGCACTATTAAGAGAGTGTCCAACAAATATACACTTTTCACTTTTGGGATCAAATTTGCTCAAATAGTCTCTATCTTTTAGCAAATAGCAGTTAATACCAAATTCATGAAAGTGTGCTACTGTTGGCTTTGAACCCTTCAAGATTTCATAAGGTGTCATAGTAGTACCAGGTCTAAGATAAAATCTATTACTAATATGACATGCAATATTCAAAGCTTCAGTCCAGAGTTTCTTAGATAGGTTTTTAGAATTCAATATTACTCTAGCCATCTCTTGAAGTGTCTTATTCTTCCTCTCAGCAATCCCATTTTGCTGAGGTGTCTTAGGTGCAGAGAACTCATGGAAAATGCCTTTAGTTTCACAAAAATTAGCAAAGCTTACATTTTCAAACTCTTTTTCATGGTCAGACCTAATTCTTCCTACAGAAGTGCCATACAGATTTTTAATATTAGCATGCAAAATCTTGAATGTGTTGAATGCCTCTGATTTTTCTTTCAAAAACTTAATCCATGTATATCTTGAAAAATCATCAACAATAACAAAAGCATACTTCTTACCATTCAGGCTACTAACCTCAATAAGACCCATGAGGTCCATATGTAGCAATTCAAAGCACTTATCAGTTCTAGGGTTAGTACTCTGTACCTGAAGTGGTGGACGAATAACTTTTGTGTGTTTACCTTTCAGGCAGTCTTCACAAACAATTTTACCTGAGCTAGTCAACTTAGGCAGTCCTCTTACAACCTCTAACTTCTGTAGTTTCTCCAGATTTCTATAGTGCACGTGTCCTAACTTCTTGTGCCACATGATAGATTCATCTACCTTGGCATGGTAGCATTCAGCTTCATCTTGAGAGAGATAACAGTTGTCTTTTGTTCTTGTACCTGTCATGACACGAACATTGTCACTATTAAACACATCACATGAACTTTTATCAAAAGTAACTAGCAAGTTATCATCACAAAGTTGACTTATGCTAATTAAATTTTCTTTCAATCCTTCAACCAACAACACATCCTTGAGTGGTGGAAATCCTTCAACATCCAATACTCCTTTTCCAATGATTTTCCCTTTAGTGCCTCCTCCATAGGTAATTGTTCCAACAGTCAAAGGGATTACATCTTTCAGGTTGTCAATGTTTCCAGTCATGTGCCTTGAACATCCACTGTTAAAATACCACTTACCTGCAAGGTTAGAGTAGACAGCAGAAAAGACAACATTGCAAACAATTTTAACCTTAGGAGTTTTTATCTTTTCAATCCAAGTTCTACTTTTGTGCCCTTCAGCTTTGTTACCTAATGTTGGGATAACATTCAGATCAGAGGTTCTCCTAACATTGGTACTGCTATTAATTCATGTTTTCTTCTCAATCACACTTTTTTGCAATAAGGCTTAATGTGACCAGGTTGAAAACAATATTGACAGATAAAGGTAGGCTTTTTCACAGTGTTGACAAGAATTTCACTACCCACACTACTACTTTCCTTGATAAGACTAGCTTTTAGATAGGCAGAATCAACATTTTCAGAGGGAGGTTTCTCAACATAGCCCAAACCATTTTTACCTTGATTTCCCATACTCAGCATCTCATCAAGCATCTCATACAGTTTCAGCATCTCCTTCATGTATCCAATCTCTTCCTTCAGGCTTTTGTTGCTCTTGATGAGTTTGTGATTCTCAAGCAGCAGTTTGTGGTAGATAGACTTCAGGTCTTCAATGATTTCCTCGTGGGACATTTCACCTTCAAATAAATATTCTTCATCTAGATCCACTGAACCATGAAAACAATCAAAGTTAGATTCATCTAGGTTATACACAAGATTAGGTTCAATATCAGCATCATATTCATCCCAATCTGCAAAGAAGGTCTCCTGTTCTGATGTTGGATCCTGAATGTTGGGGTAACATTGAGATCTGAAGCAGTTCAGAGAGTTTTCTGGTGTCCAGTCAATCTGAGTGAGTAGCGCAGCAGTGTGAACCTCTTCTGATTTTTCTTCAGCTTCTCCAGAACTAAATTCATCTTCATTGAAATCATCTACACAAACCCAATGAGAATTTCTTCGTTTTCTAAGAGTGTTAGCACATTCATTAGCCATATGACCATATCCTTTACATTCAAAACATTGAACATCTTTTAACTTATCAGCTTCTAAAGGAGTAGGTTTTGATGTCATGTACTTCACAAACTTATGAGGTAATTTCTTATAACCTGGAGAACTATTACTAAGATTATTTTCTTTGCCTTTTCCTTTAAAGTTCAGCTTATTGAATTTCTTAGTAATTTTACCATAGTTTGAAGAAATTAATTCACATTCATCATCACTTGATCCTCTTAAAGCAACAACCCTATGTTTGCTAGGTTGTGAGGCAAACTCCATCTCAAATTCTCTAAGAGTATTCATCAAGACTTGAAACTGTAGGTTAGCAAGGTTCCTAGATTCACTCATTGCAATTTTCTTCAGAGAAAATTTAGATGACAGTGTTCTCATAGCTTTATAAACCATTTCTTGATTAGTCATAGCAAAACCTAGGTTTTCACATTGGTTAGCAATATCAAGAATTTTCTCAAAATAACTGTCAACACTTTCATCTTCGCCCATCTCAAGTTTTTCAAATTGTTAAAGCAATTGTCTATATTTAGAATCTTTAACAGCAGAATCTCCTTCACAATGTAATTTAAGTATATCCCATGCATGTTTGGCTTTTGTACAATTCTGGATTAACTTGAACATATGATGATTAACCCAACTAAAGATAGCATTAAGAGCATTTTCATTAGAGTTATAGAGACTTATCTCTGCTTCTGGTTTTGGTACTAGATCACCTTCACCATCTCCTGGTAATGTTGGAAGAGAGTATCCATTGATCACGGATTGCCAGGCTCGAACATCAATAGCTTTGATGTGAGACCTCATCATGATCTTCCAGTATGCATAATTGGAGCCATCCAAAACTGGAATCCTGTTGGTATTAGGATTGACATTGACCATTGTGTTGTATCACCTCCAAACCACCAGTGTAGTCGGTGTTTGGCTCTGACGCCAATTGAAATTTTCGGATCGTGGATTGACATAAAAACTTTAAGAGTTAAGTTGCCGTTACCTTAACTCAATTGTGATCTTCTTGAATATTGTAACAAGCAGCGGAATTAAAACACAAGAAGATATAATTTTAAGAAGTTTTTAATATTATTAAAATATTCCGAGCCTTAGGCCAAATAACCATAAAGGTTTTAACACAAATGTTCCTCACAACAATTCACTCACGCTCTTTGTTGATCGGACTCAACGAAGCGGAGAAGTACGAACTACTTAACTTCTATGAACTAGACGTAAATAGTTGATACAAAAACTTCGCAAAAGCAAGACAAAGACAATACAACGTATGATTAATCTCTCAGATTGTTTTTCACGATTGTCTTGTGTTCATCTTGATGAACTTCACATCCTTTATAGATTTCTTGAATCTTGCACGCCAAGATGTGTTGTTCACAGTTTTGGTAACTCTTGTTGTTTCCTTGTTGAATTTTGGATTCTTTGTGAACTCGATATATTTCTTGAATATGTGTTTCCTTTATTACCGATCTAGCAAGGTAACACATCTTCTTCAAATCAGAGAATCCTAGAAAGAATCGAGTTGCAAAGAACCGCCAATATGGTTTCCTTCTTTTGCAAACCGTGTTGAGTTAACTATTCAACTTAACTTGAATTATGGAAACTTCAAGTAAGGAATCATCCATAGCTCTTCCTTATGATTAATATACTTTCCTGGACATAAACATAAACAACTAAAACCGTGGAACTTGATTAATAAGTAAATAAAGGCAAAACTTAAATTTGGCAATTAAAGAATAGTTTTCGTACAGGCTCTCTGGTTTCAATGTTATCCTCAATGTTATCCCAACATTGCATAACATTGATTCCAGAAAACTCTGCACTTTCAGTTACAAAGTCCTCTGTTGTAAACTAAAAATTCCATGCTAAAGTATTTCTAACTCATTATGTATATTTCTTTGCAAAAGTATCTTTACTAAAGTGTAAGAAAGAAATAAGTTGACGTCTATGTCGAAAAAAGTGCATATATACTGTAAAGGAGCTACAACGAGAGTTGTGTCAATAATATAGTCTCTAGGCCTTATCTAGAAATACCAAAAACAAACTACCGCTACAGTTATGTTAAGAAAACAAAGTCTCCAAGGCTTATCTCGAAATACTGCAAAAGAGTTGTACAACTACTGTTAGGACTGCTTTGGTCCGAATATCTTCTTAGAAGTGAAAGATTTTTGTTTGTTTGAAAAGTCTTAACTGTTATAACAATGCAATGCTATACAAAACAACATGAAAACTTTACGTGGTTTATTCTAAATATACTTAGTCTACGAGGCTTTCGTTCAAGTCAACTCAAAAGTCTTATACTAATGCGAGAATTACAACTATAACTATAGGACTTATATCTAACAGTAATCTAAACTCCCTCTAATTACTCTTCAAACGCCCATAGAATTACTCTATCAATATACTCTTTTTGTTCTAGAACTTTTCTTACTTATCAATAATGCTTTGACTCATTATCAATATTACAGACAAAACAAAAACTCTTATGATGATATTCTACTCAAATCTTTTTTTCAATATGCTTGAGTGTTGTGCTTTTATAAGGTTTCAGAAGTGCCTTATGTACGCCTATGATGATATTCTACTCAAATCTTTTTTTTCAATATGCTTGAGTGTTGTGCTTTTATAAGGTTTGAGAAGTGCCTTATGTACGCCTTGCAAGTAGCTAATTGCTTGATCGTTGCAACTTATTGGTATGTATCCAGCACTAGCCGGATCTTGATCTTCAATCAATCTGCAATATTCTTGTTTCAAAAATAAATATATATGATAAAATAGATTACAAGGCAAGAATCTCAACTCTGGTATGAACATCTTTTCAATGCCCAAACATTTTGACTTTCCACACTTAACAAAACCCTTGAAATTTGATTTGAAAGCATAATCAATTACAATATTTATTAGACAAAATAAAACGGTCCTAACAATGTCCCTTTGATTTGTTTTGACAAAACCAAATTTTAACCCACGAACAATTTCAAGGCAAATAAACTTAAGTTGTCAACAAAAACAGAGTAATAATACAGTAAGTTAGTTGCAGTCGGAATGCAACTATTCGTAAAAGAACCAAAATCAGAAATATTCCAAGCATAAAAATATTGTTTAAACTTGAAATAAATTGTTTAGAATTCTAGGGTAGCTCTTCCTAAATCATAACTCTCCCTATTACCCTTTCCTTACCTTTTTTCTTAGAACAAACCAAGTGTATGGGTTGAGATTTATGATTATACCAACTTTGGATTCCCAAATCCAGGAGGTTTCTACTAATATCTTCAAAGACAGACTGCATATTTTCCTGATTGGTAGCAAGGCAGCTGAGTTCAAGTTGAGTTCCTTCCAAACTAACAGCAGCAGACGGTATAGAGCTATGGCCTTTCTTCTTGCCAACTGCAACTACATCAGGCTGTCGTGATTCAGATGCAGACGGGGATGATTGTTGAGCACTTTGACAGAAGACCTCGTAGTCATAGCTTTAACAAACACCTCTTGCATCTCTTTCAACTAGCGTTTCCCACTCAAGACCTTGTAAATGAGGAACGGAAAAACAAGGGACGCACAAGTGATTGGATGAAAACCTTGAAGGAACAGCTCTTGTAAATCACCAAACGCATTTGTTCTGGTTCAGAACAACACAAATACAATAATGGAGTTGATAGTGGAGATTGATTGCAAGGCAACTTAGGCGATATTAAAATGAGAAACAAAATGTTGTACCTGACAGTTAAAGAACTTGTCTATAAGGCACTACCTTTTGGCCACTTGGTTGGCTTCCTAGTTAGTTATGTTGTTACTTGATTCAGATTCGGTTCTAGTTGCAATTCTGGCTCTCTCCCAGTGCCTATATCAGGAGTTCCAATTGTCTAACTCAGTACTTCAGGGGTGATAGTGAAGGCGTGGTCATGAACAAACACCTGAAATCGGTGAGCAAACCCCACAATACCAAGTTGCTCAAATAGGTTGGCATAGAACTCACGGACAACACATAGATGTACTTATCAGCCCTTCTTGTGGACTCTAGAAACTTCTTTTGCTATATGAGCTTCATGATGTTAGAGGAAGAGAAGTTATCCTCGGCTAACCGCATATTTTGGACTATGGTGCGATCAACATAATGCTGGCACTTCTTCATCTTACCTAGAAGGTATAACCTTGGAGACTAATGTGTATTTTCACGTGTTATGTTTAATATGCAATGATCCTCTAATACGCGCGTTCATTCGCAAGTATACGAGTAAAGTTATAATAAAATGGAAAGTATAGTTACTGACCAAATGTCGATCTCACATAGAGTGTTTAACTATAGTGTTCGCTTAATAGACAACTATAAAACAATTAAGAAAATAGATTTGACAAGGAGATTTAGTTAAGAAGGTTTTATAACTAATAAAGCAATTTAATAACAAGAATTGAATATAGATGTTTTGATTATAACTACTACAACAAATGAATAACAAAGATTTAATCAGATTGATGAAATTGTATTTGAAGTCGGTTTCATAACTACTTATTATGTGATTCATAGACAACCCACCAATTCTCCAACAAATATATAGTTTCATCATGCTAAGTTCATGTGTTCAATGAATTATCGGAACTCTAGATGAAACGCTAATTACACCTACAATTCCCTCGCCTCATTCTAAAGATCCGATGACCTGAGTGCGATCAATCTAAAAGAATTAAAGTTTGGTAACCAATTCAACCTTCTCAAGTTAAATACATAGATCCGTGTGATCTAGTTTATGCGTGAGTTACCTTAGTCCTACTTCTAACACATAAATCAAACATGTAGTTTGCCCACGAGGCACATTAATCCTCATCAAATACGAACCATGTCTAAACACAAAAAGACGCAACATATTCATAACTAAAGGTTCATTGTGCATAAATAGTCATTACTCTGTTCTCCAAATACAGAGAAGACCAGCTTCTCCCGACGGTGGTGGTGCCGTGTGTTATAAGATGTGTGGTGAAGGCTAGTGTAAGATAATGATGATATATCTCTAAATTCGTAGCCCTAGTGACCCAATATAGTAAAGGGTTTCCCATGTAATATTGATGATTTTTGGTTTTAGTTTCGTATGAACTTCAACAAAAAGGGTGGCGCCATTTCAGCCTTTTATTACTTGTCGGCTAGGACAAATTGTATGTACTTACTACTTAGATGGTGCAAAGGATAGCTATGGTCGGGATTAGAAACACCAATTTCTCTACATCAGAGAGAGTACTCACTGAGAGTTTTATTGCTTCAGTCGGGACAAGACCGACATTGACGTTTGGCCATAGAGGCCTAATAACGTAGAGGGTAGGAGGGAAAGGTTAGCGGCGCTTTAGGCCGATCCCTTATATATTTGACCATGAGTTATCAAGATGTACTCAGAGCGAGTCGTGTTTCACCCGTTGAGTACATGAGAACTGAAACTTTGGGTATAATTCTTGATTTTTGCATCTATGTGCTCTACAATAATCTTTTTATGCATATGTACTTGTATTTAGCATTTTTGGTATTGTGTTCTTATCCGATCTCACTTTGTCATTTGCAGTCGACATGGTGAGAGATAGATCCGAGGGGATGTGCAGGGCTTCTGCACGAAATAGATTGGCGACTGGCTTTGCGCTCTCTAGTGGTAGAGGTAGAGGGAACTACAACAAACGAAACGTAGCACCTCTATGACATCTGACAAGGAGATGAGAGATGTTCCCATGGAGGGTAGGAGTTCTCCTGTTGCGGACCGGGGTTCACACGATAGCTCGCCCATAAGAGACGAGGAGATGGTTCTTTCTTCTATTGTGGATCCACCCGCATTGATTACTATTGATGATGATGCACTAGAGCCGAGAGAAATAAGGGGATTGCAACCTAGAATTGAGGATGGGCTAGGTAGTGGAGCTAGTGCTTCATGTGACATGGATAGGGGCGCCAACCGTGGAGGATCCTCTCATGGACCCGTTGAGTATGCTTCTCATGTCCCTTACGATCATAGTGCCAAGAAATTGGTTGAGAATGCTGCTACCCAAGCTAAGGCCAAGGAAAAGGCTAAAAAGGCTACCAACGAGGGGTCGAAGGGACCCACAAATAAAAAAAAGGGTTGGCGTTGAGCCTTCAGAGGTTCCAAGTGTGGCCGCGCAATTTATTCGCAACATCGGTTGGAAAACTCGAGATTACCTTACTGGAGATCTCAATAACCACCCGGATAGCGTAGTGCATATGAGCACGAGGTTGGGCCCTAGCGAAGAGCTGGCTGATTCCTATGCTTTGGGGTTAGTAGGTAGCATCAATCCGATGGTGAACAACGATGAATTCATTCAGCAAGTTGGTGGGAGAGAGGGCCTTAGGCGATTTGTATGCCATAGTTAGACATTGGTAAGTGAATTTACCCTCCCTCTTTTATTTATAATATCTTGTTTGGTGAACATATTCTTACTTGTGCTTGTTTGGGCATTTCCAGACTATGTTATGTTCATGCGTGCTTATCAATGAGCATGATCGACTCTTTTTGAAGCAAGAGGCCCATGATAAGTTGATGGAGACAGTGCAAGCTGTTGCGAGACGAGCAGATCAGAAGGTCGTTGATCATGAGAAGAAGATCAAGGCTACCGAGGAGCTGTTGCGAGACGAGCAGATCAGTGGTGGCAAATAAGGAGACATTTACCTTGGAGGATGAGCTAATAAGTGCTCGTTCTATTATGGAGTCTAGGTGTATGGCTTTGGAGGAGCGTGACGCTACCATCAGAAGACTAAACCATGAACTAGATGCAGCTAAGAAGGCACATGCCGAAGCTTTTCGCGAAGGAAAGTCTGCGGTAAGTACTACCCTTTAAGAGATCTCTTATTAAGCTATTTATCCTTTACGACTATTATATTTTAAGAAGATATTCATTTGCATTCGGCTTTTCTGTGAATAATAGCCGTTGGATAGTAACCAAAAGGTCGAAGTGGTTGGTGAGTTCCTGGCATCTGAGATATGGAAGCGTAATGCATGTGCACGTGGCGTTATTGATAACGAAAATGGATACAAGGAATGTATGAGCAATATCGTATATTACAAGGAGATGGGCTCGACTTTTGACCCTACTAGATACTTTCTTGGATGCAGATTATTGTACGAGGACTACATAGCGCCCAATCCTTAAGATGAGGCCAATGATGATCCTGTCGCGGAGGGTACAGATGCTTTTAGCAGTCTGAGGGGTCGACATGTACATCATTTGACTTTGGATATTAATCCGCACGCTCAAGATGAGGTGATAGATGATGCTGCAGTGGCAGGGATCACGCCTACAAGTACTGTGGATGTAGTGGCTCTGTGGGAGGCAGATTTTGCCACTACTATTACTTTTGAGCTGTCAGAGCGCACGGAGCTTGCATGGCTCATATTGATGCGCCCACTGGTGTACTTGGTACACTAGAGGAATTTTTTGCACTAATGAATCTTTCTACCACACATGCTTCGATTATGCATGTTGGCGTCTCGTCTACTTTGCATTATGTCAGAATGAACTCATGTGAATTACATATTTCTAGCAAGTTGGTTGCATACGGAGCACATGCCAAGGATAATTTTAATGGCATAGTGGACACACCAACGTTCCTGAAGGAGGCAGAGGCGTCGTTTGGAGCAATTGGCCCTGGGACCAGCTCCAGTGTAGTCGACGAGGTCGTGACTGAGCCTATAGTTTGAGCATTCGCTTAGGCTCACTTGTTTAGCCGTGTTGGCTTTGTGTTGGCGTATGTGATGTATTATTCGTACATTTCCTATTTCAGTACTTTATGAATACTGGGTTTTGGTACCCTTTGATATTTCACGTCGGTGTATGGTGTTGTCTTTATTTGCACTCTATATTATGCTTTTGTAGTCGTTGGTGGCAATAGGATTTGAGACTTAGTTATGCTCATATTGACTTGTTTATGGATCTTATGTGTGTAGCATATTTTTCCATGCTAGTCTTGTTTGTTGTCTTACATGCATCTATGCTTTACTTATCATTAAATGTTTTGCTGTTGATTTATCGTTGATGATTAAATGGCCTTTTGCTTTATCTATCCCTGATTGTTAAAGAAGATGTTTGCGTAGTTAATCGAATTTTAATCTCGGCAATATGTTGTAGCATTAGCTTTTTTTGGCCGTAGCTTATGCGCATAGTTTACTTGAGGGTAGGTGGTTCCCCATTATGATTGATGAGTTGTACTCGAGCAGTTTGTGTACCTTTTGAATAGGCATATGAGATATGAAGCATTTATGAGATGGTATCTCATCAAAAGCGTGGGATATATGAGTACTGAGCTCGATCTAGAATCAACATCATGTAGGTGTGTTAGGCATAGGGGTCGTGATGCATGACATTCTTTTGGAACATGTGCTTTTTAGATGAGAATTGAGCTCGATCCAGTAAGTGACACCATGTAGGTGTGTTAGGCATAATTGTCGTGATGCACGACATTCTTTTGGAACATGCGGTTTAGATGAGAACTGTGCTAGATCTTGTAAATGACACCGCGTAGGTGTGTTAGGCATAAGAGTCATGATGCATGACGCTCTTTTGGAACGTGTGCTTTAGATGAGAACTGAGCTCGATCTAATAAATGACACCACGTAGGCATGTATTGTGGGATTTGATCTCTTTAAGTCATAGAGCATGTAAGTAACTTGTGGTGTGTCATTCATGGTGTTGTGTGGGTCTTCATGAGTTGTTGCATTTACTCCTTAGCTCTTTCTGATGTAAGAAATACTCTTAGGTTTTACACAACTCGTGCTATCTCTCACATTTTAGCGTGGCTTTACGCTATCTCGAGTATAACCTATTGCAAGGATGTTACATACTCGGATGTAACCATGGCTCTTATAGATTTATGGCTTTAAGCATCAAAGGCAACCAATTGTTACATGGTTTTACGCCTTAAAGGTCACCAAGTCTTGCATGGATTTACGCATCTAAGGCAACCAAATCTTCTATTGATTTACGCATTTAAGCAACCAGATCACACATGGTTTTACGCCTTAAAGGCTACCATGTCTTGCATGGCTTTACGCATCTAAGGTAACCAAATCTTGTGTAGTTAAAGCGTTCCCATCCAATGAACCACAACCATGTATGACATGTCACCAAAGAGAAACAGTGCTAAGTTGTTTGCATGAGCGTGAGTTAGGTTTTTGCAACAAAGGTTTTTACACCAATGCTCCGTATAAGTGCAAATTGCAACAAAAGCTTTCACTCGGCTGTCGGGACGCACCTCTCTTGCGTCGTATGGGTTGCTCATCCTCTTGAGCCTCAGGTAGTGCAACTCTTGGATCAACATCAGGTTCTACAGCTCATCCATCGGTGCCTATGCGCTAGAATATGGCCAAGTTAATGGAGCTCATTTCGCGTATCCTTACATCCTGCACCATCCTCAGAACACCTACTAGCTCGCACAATTTAGTAATCGTGCCTCCAAAGTAAAGATCGGTGGAGTTCTGACCAATAGGACAGTAGTCCATGCTACTATATAGAACTGCTCACGGGTTGTAGGTCTATCCTCTCACTAATCCACATAGGACTCGTCTGAGGCTTTGTAATCCCGTCGAAGTTTGAGTTCGGCCATACGCGGCTATGCGCCAACTTGTACCACACCTTGTGGTCATGCGTCATATTCTTGTAGTTGATCTCATGTCCATTATTGTTGTTCAGGATCATATATGCATATGATAGCTAAACAAATCATCTATCACCTCTAGTGAACATGAAATCATCGTGTCTCTAACCCAAACATGTATCTCTCCAGAATGGGAGGTATAATGAACATAAAAATCATGTACCCAATCATTGTCGACTGTTCAAAGGTCATACATGGCAAGTGTAAGCATCCCAATCCTCTCCAGCTGATCAGAGAAAAGCAGCATCTATCGTTCCTCATGTATCTTGACTAAATGGAAGCGCTCGAATAAGTTTTGTGCCTCTGCATCTCAAAATCGCAATATATCGGCCCCCTCGGCTGGGATGACATGTGAAGTGCTCGCAGACTGAGATCTCGTAGAGTGTTATGCACGGTTGATAGTCATACTGCAAAATAAAAGTATTTAATTCCAATGAAATTTTGGCAGCATAACCCCTAAAACTATCACAACCACCAAAATGCTCAATACCAAGGAGTTATATAAATTCACTAGTTAATCACTAAAGCATTCTCACCAACTGTCAAAAACAATCTACACAAAGAACTGAACAGTGTACTAATGCATGAATACACAAATTCAAATTAAAGCTAAAATTGTAACTCACTAACTTTACCAACAATCTCACAATTATGAAGCATATTAATTACAAAATAACATAGTAAAATTAAAGGAGTTGTGAAATAGGTGAGATGTGTAACGAAAGTGGTGGAAAAGTGCTTTAAGGAGAGAGATTAAAGAGAATTTAGGGTAGATGAAATTTCAGAAAAATGACACGTGTTGAAAACCACAACATCGCTCACATATATACAGGTGCCAGAAGCTCGCATAACTGATAATTGTTTTTTTTTCTTTTGTAATTTAAAAATAAAATTACATTGAAATTAAAATTAAATAACTAGAAATTCAATTACACCAGTTAAATATGTATCATGTTAAACATGTTCATTCTTGGTGTATATTTAATCAACATTTGCAAAATAAAGACAAATAAATCTTAACAGCTCAAAGAAAATCACGAACTTATTAAAACAAAGAAAAAAAAATAAAAAAAAAACTTCATGGGTTGCCTTTGCCTCCCATTCAACACTTGTTTTAGCATCCTCAACCCGACAACTGTTTATTTATTGGACATTATCTTAAAAAATGGTCAAGACATCTTACTGATTTATAGCATAATAATGCTTCAATCTCTATCCATTGACCATAAAGATTTGTTCATCCTTTGTTTCAACATCCACAGCTCCATGTGGTCTTACATTCACAACACGATATGGACCTTTCCACCTTGAACGCATTTTAGCTAATCTCAGTCTAGAGTCAAATAATACCACTTGTTCTCATAGTAAAAATTCCATATGCAAGATTCTCTTGTAGTGCCATAGTTTTGTTTTAACTTTATTAATCCTAGAGTTTTCACAAGTTTCGTTCTGCCATTCATCTAGTTCAGTTTTGAAACTTTTTTTTCACCTGCGGCTTTAGCATCAAAATTTGAAAAATTTGGTGTCCGTATAGTTGCCCATAAAGCATCATCTAACTTCTTTCTTCAATCATTACGTGAATGTGCTACCATCTTATCTAAAATTCTTTTTTATTTCCCTGTTAGATAATTCAACTTGTCAACTAGTTTTTGGATGATATGTTGTTACTCTTCTATGAGCAACACCATTTTTTCTTCGTAAAGCTTAAAGGTATTTATTTCTAAAATATTTACCTCCATCACTTATTAAAGCTCTAGATGTGCAAAATCTCAAAAATATTCTAGACTTCAATAACTCAATGACTACTTTACTATCATTTGCTGGAAGTGTTTTTGCTTCTACCCACTTTGACACATATTCCACTGCGACAAGTACATATTGCATCCAATTAGACATAGGAAAAGGTCTTATAAAATCAATACCCCAAACATAAAATAATTCAATATTTTAAATACTTCTTAAGGGCTTTCCATGTATTGATGGAATATTACCAGTTCTTTGACATCTATCACAATAAACAACAAAATGGTGTGCATATTTATAAACAGTTGGCCAATAAAAACCACATTGCAATACATTAGCGGCATTTCGTTGACCTTCAAAGTGTCCTCTAGCTTCACCGCCATGGCATTTTTCTAAACATGCATTTCCTCTTCTGAAACACATCTTCTTATAATACCATAAGAACAATGACGATACAAATATGGATCGTCCCAATAAAAATATTTCAAATTATAAAAGAATTTATTCTTAGCCTGATACAACATATTCGGGGGTATAATTTTACATACCTTGTAGTTTGCCAAATCAGCAAACCATATGGCCTTCATTTTTTGAATAGCAAAAAGTTGCTCATCTGGGAATGATTCTTTGATGTCATTATCTTCTTCCTCGTGTTGATTTCTCCATTCTAATCCGGACAAATGATCGACTATCACATTTTATGTCCCAATTTTGTCTCTAATCTCCACGTCGAACTCTTGTAGTAGAATAATCCACCATATTAACATCGGCTTTGCATCCTTCTTCGAACAAGTACTTTAATGTGGTGTGATCAGTATAAACTATGACTTTGGTCTGCATAAGATATGGTCTGAAATTATCAAAAGCATATATTGCTAGTAACTCCTTCTCTGTAGTGGCATAATTGAGTTGTGTTATAGTGGCATAATTGCGTTGTGCATATGTTAAAACCTTGCTAGCATTATGAATGGCCTTCATTACTTTCACTTATTTTTGTCCCAAAATAGCTCCTACGACATAATCTCCAGTATCACACATTATCTTAAAAGGTATATCTAATATGGTATTCTCATCGTTGGTGTCGTGGTCGATTTCTCCTTAATTTCCTTAAAAGTTGTCAAACACTTATCATCAAAAACAAACGGGTTATCCTTATTAAGAAGATTACATAATATTTTACTTATTTTTGCAAAATCCTTAATAAAGCTTCTATAGAAATTTGCATGGCCTAGAAAACTTCCAACTCCACGCACATTAATAGGGGTGATAGATTCTGAACTACTTTTATTTTTGCTTTATCTACCTCGATGCCTTCTTGAGAGGGTCTATGACCAAGTACAATTTCTTATTTTACCATAAAGTGACATTTTTGCCAATTTAAACAAAGTTTATTTTCCATGCATCTACTTAGCACTTTATCCAAATTAGCAAGGCAATGATTGAAAGAATCTCCAGAAATAAAAAAATCATCCATAAATACTTCAATAACGTTTTCAATCATATCAAAGAATATGGATGTCATGCAATGTTGAAATGTAGCTGGGGCGTTGCATAGTCCAAACGACATTCTTTTAAATGCGAATATCCCATATGGACAAGTGAATGTTGTTTTCTCGTGATCCTTCGGGTCTATCATAATATCCAGAATATCCATCAAGAAAATAATAATATGAATGACCTGCTAAACATTTTAACATTTTATCAGTGAATGGAAGTGGATAGTGATCTTTCCTCCTTGCCTTGTTAAAAACTCTATAATCAATACAAACTTGCCATTATGTGACTTGTATTGTAGAATCAGCTTGTTGTTCTCGTTCTTCACAACAATTGTGCCTTCTTTCTTTGGAACTACATGTACTAGACTTACCCATGCACTGTCAGAAATAGCATAAATCATATCATAATCCAATAATATAATTACCTTGTTTTTTACCACTTTCTTCATTGCTGGATTTAATCTTCTCTGAGGTTGGACAAGTATTTTGTAGTTATCTTCCATCAGAATTTTTTGTATACATACTATTGCGTTGATTCTCTTTATATTCGCCATCTTTCACCCTATTTCTTCGGCTTTTCATTTTAGTAAGTCAACTATCCTTTTCTCTTTATCACTTGTAAAGTTTGCATTAATTATTATAGGCAATTCACCCTCATCTCTTAAGAATGCATCCTTCAAAGACAGTTAATAATATCATCACTAGTAGCTGAAAATAATCTTCCTAAAATGATTGGTCCATCCTCATATCCAGTATCAAGAATAACAAAGTCAACAAGTATCACTCTTTAATAAATTTGATAAACATATCCTCTCCCACACAAGCAAGTACTCTAGTTGATCTATTGGCTAGCTGTAATAATACATTTGTAGGTTGCATTTTGTTAAGTCATAACCTTTTCTATGTTTTTAATGGCATGACATTTACACTTAGCTCCCAAATTAATTAATGCAGATGTATTAAATACGCATGGATTAAGCAATGAACAGAAAAACTCCACGGATCTCCTTTCTTTAGCGATGTTGTGCTGTCAATTAATACTGAGCACATCCCTAATAAGATTACCAAATTCACTTTCTCGATCTTCCTTCTCAGTGTGACCACTATATCCTTTACAAATTTCCCATACCTTGGCACAAAATTGAGTGCATCAATTAAGGGTATTTCCATTGAAGTCCCCTCTAATGTCTTCAAGAATATTTCACATGTCTTGTCTGCTGTTCTTTCGTGAAACCTCTATGGATATGGTATTGTTGTTGGACGTCCTGGCGCTTTTTGTTGTACTGGACTTATAATTTGACCTCATCTTCTAATTCCTCAACTTCGTTTTGAACGCTCATTGAAAATGGAACTATTTTTTTATGGTTGAACGATTGGCAGCGATGACTGTGTAGCACGACCACTTCATAAAGTGATTGCTTGTACTGGCTCCCTTACATCTCTCGGATGTTGTACTGCATATTCTATCAATTAGTTGGTTACCCATTCATTCTGATGTGAAATGGCATTCACGTCTCTTCGTCTTCTTGTATCAACTTGTGACCGTTCAGATTTCAGATGTAAATGGTGATTTCCCCAATATACACTGATTAAAGAGATGTTTGATACAATTTATTTTGCTACTTCGTCTATGAGTTTCATGAAACAACCTTCTTTTATCGAATTCAACATGTTTATGTTGTTATCCAACCCAACATAGAATGATTCAAGTAACTTGATTGTGGTTTCACAATGATCTGGACATCTTTTGATAAGTAGAATAAATCTTGCTTATGCATCATACACTGGTTCTACTGGTTTTGGTAAAAATCTCATGATTTCGCTGCGTCGTGCGGCGGATAATAAGTCCCTATGAATATTTATGCCATGAGATCCCAAGTTCTGATTAAGTCCCATGTACCAATCATCAGTTGCTCTGATCAACATTTGATGAAATGTATTAAATTTGAGACAATTCTCTGTCATATGCGTTGATGTGTAGAACTTACATGCCTTGTCAAACTTTATTAGATGGTAAACTGCATTTTCGCCTTTTCTTCCTCCGAATGTCAAGATAGTTATTGCAGATTCCACATTTCCTGAAACTCGTGTGAGAAACTCATTTGCTGAATCATTCACAAAATGTTCAAATCTTTTGTATCTTGATACTTCTGTTCTTCGCGGTAGCTATGGTCTCCACGATCCTTGTTTCTTAGGTTGCCCACAATCCATTGATTATCGAGGTATATTTGAGAATTTCATAAATAGAAGTAAGATACTTAACGATATTGTAAGTAAATCTATGAATAAGTGTTTAATTACCTAGTCCCTGGCAACGGCGCCAAAAACTTGATGCGTATTTACTTTGTGTTAATATGAATATGAAATATCCTTCTTATACACACGTTCGCAAGTGTATGAGTCAAGTGATCAAGAACTTAAATTAAACTACTTTAACTAAATTAACTACTTGACTGAATTGAATTGAGTTTGGTTTTGTTGTAAACAATAATAATAAAACAACTTAGAGGTTCGGGTACATTGAACATTCACTATGCTCTTACTGATATTTTTATTTCCTTAAACTTTGTATATGTTCATGGCCTCTTTCGAGTTCACAATATGACATGGTCCCAACTTATATTTTCTACACACTCTCAGGTTCAACTATCCCACAGAACATGCTATGTGGCGGCGTTAGCTATCTCCCATAACTTCAAATCATTATTATGTTGATCCGGAATAATAAGACATTGTGCACAAGATAATCAGATAAACATAAATAATGCGGTTAATTGAGATAAAATAGTCTCAACATAGTTTCAAATCCAATTACTTCCTAACTATAAGTATAAACTAACTTGCCACTCATCGTTTCAAAAAATAAGTTCAACATCATTGATAACAATTGGAATAAATATAAAGATGAGAAGAAATATCATGTCGAATGATTCTCTAGGATAGTTGCAGATCCCTCTCGATTGATTCTCCTTCTCTACTCCAAAGATTATGAATAACGCTTCCTCTTCTATTGATCGATGATTTACTTTCTTTCTACTGATCTCTCATTGTTGATTTGTTGTCGTTCCTTGGTATTTTTCACGGTCTTTTACTGTTTTATTAGGGTGTCCCTCTTCTTCTGCGCATACATCCCTTTTATTAGATTTCTCCTGCCCATTAGGTTAAAGATCGATTCTGCTCTTTTAGTACAAAATTCAGGGGGGCGCGACACTCGTAGCTTTTGTCTACAATCGCGCCACTCTATGTCATTCTTCCAAGATAATATAAGATGTTATGTAGCTCGTGCTACATTTTTCATTTATTTTGTTGCCAGTGCAACTTTTTGCTTCCTATTCCGTAGCTTACTGGTCGACCAGAGTGACTCATGCTACTTCTAATGATGTTGTGCAGCTCACTGCTGCACCTTTTCTTCAGCGTGACCAACCAACTCTTCTTAAATCTTGGCAATTATGTTCTTTTTAGCACCGTATTGACTCAATCGACAATAAAACCTGAAAACATATAAATCTATCTGAGATAAACAGAATATGCAAGGATTGAGCACTATCTCATCACTAAAAGGGGTAAAATATAGATGTCTTATACACGTATCAGTAAGCATCATGTATATATAATTGTCGAGTCTTATAGACATTAGTTTGACATATCGTACGAGTCTAAGGTTATCATACATGGGCATGATAATAGGATACATCTACCGTCAACATGATGTGTTACAACTTTTTCTAAGTATTTATGCTATGGACTAAGGTTTCTCATTACTCTTTAGATAAGATCCATATTGGTTTGATATAGGATTAAACCCCTAGCTCATTTCATGCCCAATGGTTATGCAACCATTATAGGGTATGTTGTACCAATGAAAGCATTGGGTTTTCAACTTTTGGTATCTATTTCACTTGAAATTCAACAATGAAGGAGGTAAAGATTCAGGCTTCTATTATATTTCTGCCCGCTCAAGCTGTACATTCTAGGATGGACCGCGTGATACTCATGGGGCGAAATAGAATTGAGAATTCTTATTTATCATGGAAAGTGTATCGGGTGAGTTTAACACTTATAGTCATGACTGGATCGATGACATTAGCCATTGGCCTGCGAGCCCAAGTGATGTAAACGATAGGATGGAGAGGCTAGTCGTCACTAGCGTCTACCGAGGAATATATGTTATAATTGTCAACTTTACCTATGTATGGATCCTCACCAATTTGGATTTCTAACACATGATACATACTCTCGAGGGATACGATACAAGGTCTACAAAACTTACTTACCATTTTATTATTACTTGACTCGTATACTCGCGAACGTGTGTATAAGTTTACGTTTGCACGGTAGTAACAACACTCAAAATGCACAATCAAGTCTTTGGCGCCATTGTAGGGGAGTAAAAATATCTTTTAGTAATCATCTGCTTTATTGTTGATTTTTGAGAAACACTTACTACTTTGTTCACATTTCAGGTAACATTAGTGCATGACAGAAGAGTCAATGTGACACCACTACAATACGACCCAGAAATAAAGAGAACCTACATGCGTAAGTTAAGAGAAAAGTCCAACATGTTAAACACTAAAGAAGTTTTTGCCACACCATGAAGGACCAAAATGGAAGGAGCACCACTAGCACCAACACCTGCAGTAACTGAGGTGAATGATCAAAATATTTGTGGAGGTTATTATCTTCAACCAACCAGACAAGAAGTATTACCAACACTTGAGGGGACATGATGATGCATTGTAGGTAATGAAGACCATGACCCAATCAATTTAGTATTATTCTCTATGATTAGTCAAAATCAATTCAGAAGAGTAGTCATTGAAGACCCAATCTCCCCCCTCAAAGACTGTATTGGAACATGTAAGGTGTTTCAAATCAAGACTGACTAGACAATCTTAAAGTCGTTTCCATTCTCATTTATTGGAGAGGTGAAAACATGGCTCAACGAGTTGCCAAATAACAACATCACAACATAGAAGCACTTTGCACAATTTTCCCTAAGCTAATTGATGAACATTTATTTAGCGTGATTTATGTACTTGTTTTCTTAGACTTTTGCAAACTTCTTGGTGCCTATTTATTGGTTATAGTATTATTATATATTTTTATAGGATTTTGTCGAGACATGACAAAACAATGGAAAAGAGCACAAAATGAAGGTTTTTGGAATGACTTGCAAAGAGAGCGCCATGACACAACTTTAGGCCGTATAGCACCGTAAACCTAAGCAAACCTAGTCGCATTAAGCAAAGAATTCTAGCAGTTGACCCAGTCGAGGAGGGAGTTGAGCGACAACGCGCAATGGGCAGTAAGTGGCGCGACCTAAGGAGCATTACGTGTTACCACGCAGAAGTGGTAGAGAGTCGCGCCATAGCAGACAATAGTTACACGAGCCGCGCAGCCACCCGAGCGACATGGCTGCACGACATGTCAAAGTCGCGCGTCTTTGGGAATCACCGCCTTATAATGCAGAATAGGTTGCGGCTATTTACGAGACGAGGGCAATACTACTTTCCTATAAATATGAGAAAATAGCCAACACCTAAACATCGCTTTCAAGACTCGTAAATTCTTAGACTAGTCCTTTGAGAAGTTTGAATAGAGAGAAAACACCATTAGAGTTCTATTCTTAGTTTTGTTTTCATATTCTAGAGTCGATAGCTTGTGAAGAAGAAGAAAACACATAGGAGTTGGAGAAGATAGCATGACGTCAAGGTTCCACCGGATATGAAAAGCTTTCCCTATCTCCTTTACTTTGTTTATGCTATTTAACTCTTTGTTGATTGTTAAACTCATGAATATCAGTAGCTAAAGTACTCTGTGCTTGGAGTATGGGAGTAACTCTGATTTATGAATATGTTTATTTGTTGTGTTTGATGTGCTCATGTGTCTAGAATGATTAGTTTAGAATGGATGCACTACCCAGGACTACCAAAGTGTAGATGTTAGCTAATTATGTATACATGCGATTTGTGACTTTAGTACGCTAATGAAGCTATTGTGCAACCCCTAGATCAGATTAAATCATCCTATACTAAGTACGTTTATGTTAACATGTTTAAGATGAGTTGATTGGATTGCAGAATTAATATCTCTACTAAAACAACTGAAATTTGGGTTGATTTCACTAACGTGCTAGGTTATTAGAGACTTAATAATTTTATAGTTAGGATAGGTCTAGCTGTAGGTCGCAGATATATTAGATACATGAAACTCAAACTATCATCAAACTTCTCAAGTACTCATAGATACTTCGTCTATGAGCCGTTATGGTTAAATCAGCTGTGAAACCCAACCTTCAAACTTTTTTTAATCATATGTTTACAAAAAAAGCATTCAACCCCTCAATCATATAAATTATGTTATATTTACTTTCTTGTATTAGATTAGTTTAGTATAATTGCTTTCATCCTACATTCAATATTGCTTTATTTTCTTTTGCTTTCAATATGCTTCTACTTTTAGTTCATTTGTATTCAAAGTGTTTTTTTTTGCTTAAACTCATTTTTAACTTTCATTCACTATTTTCATTACATTCTAGTTTAGTAGTAATCTTCATCCAAAACTGTTTTTATATAATCTGCATTCAAAGAATTCAGCACACACAAAGATAGCAAACGTGACAACCATTAGTGTTCTTGCATTTAAGTGATTCAAGCACACGTCCACCACTCTCGTTGGATACAATACTTGGTTTGTAATTATACTTATCATTTTAGTATTACTTGAATCGTGCACTTGCGAAGGGTAGAAATTTAGATGTAATCCATAAGCCTAATTCTAAGCACTAGCAAACCACTAACCTTCAGTTCTACCCACCAGCAAGATCAGCAAAGATAGAAGTGAGATAGTCAATTTCCGTCAGATGGTATCAGACGTATGAGAACTATTTAAAGGCATGATGAGTAAGTGTCCACAACATAACTTTCAAAAGGAGGTACTAGTCCAACAATTCTATTTTGGACTAAGCGGGGTGTAATAATACACTCAACAATAGTTCTGGAGGGGGATTCATGATGACAACTGATGAGGATGCATTCGCGTTGCTGGAAATGATTCATCCAATATATCTACGTGGAACATGGAACGAGCAACAACAAGAAGAACAATGAGGGTCTACGAGGTAGATGTTGCCACTCAGTTATCTGCACAAGTGGAATCCATCAACAACAAACTGAAGCATATGAATTGTAACACACCACTTATTGTATGCACCAACTGTGGAGGAAATCATCTAGCCACCGAATGTCAAGGGGTTAACTCAATTATGCATGAATAAATCAACTGTACGGGTAATTATTCGAGGAACACAAATCCTTACTCGAATACTTACAATCCTAGATGGAGAAACCACCAAAATATTTATTGGGGGCGACCAACAGAACTAACAACAACAACAAGGAGGAGTTCAAAAACTGTGAATATTTCAATATAATGACAAGAAGTCCAATCTTGAAGAAACCGTGTTCAACTACATGGCAAAGAATGATGTAAGAATGGGACAAATTGAAGTAAGGTGTCAAAAGACAGATGCTTCATTGAAGAATATTGAGAAGCAACTCAGTCAAATAACGTATCACCTATGTATTCGACCAATTGGGACATTACCAAGAAACACTAAGAAAAATCCAAGGGAGCAAGTGAATATGATGTCAACATAAGAGGATATTTTGAGAAACGTTTCTGAACCACTATTGAAGGAGTATTACCGACCAATTCCATATCCTTCAAGAATTCATCATGTGGAACAATTAGATGTATTATTCAAAAAGCTATCGGGACCAATGACACTTGAAGAAGTGATAAGACAAGTACGAGATTATGAAAAATACTTGGGAGATACAAATATGATAAGAAGGAATGAATGAAAAGCAGACCCACAAAGTCTTTACATTTCAAGTAGTTGAAGATTTGCCTACAAAGCTAAAGGATCCAAGGAGTTTTATTATACCTTGCACTGTGAATAATGTTTTATTGAGAATTCTTTATGTGATTTAAGTGCTAGTACAAATCTCATGCCTAACTCTATCTATGAAAATTTGAATTTTCCTAACTTTATAGCAACTGGTTTAACCATATAGTTAGCTGATTGGTGTGTAAGTTATCCTTAAGGGATAATTGACGATATTTTGGTAAAGATTGGTGACTTTACTTTTCACTAATTTTAGGAAGACCATTTTTAGCAACTGATAATGCTTTGTTTGATGTAGGAAGATGAACATTTACTTTAAAAGTTAATAATGAACACGTTAGTTTAAAAATAAACAAACGTATCTATCCTAATGAACCACCAATCAAGATGTAGCATGTGAAGTGAATGTAGCGCATCCATCTAACCATGGTAGAACGATGGTTACACCTCAGGATTAGTAGCATCTGACTAGACAAGGTAAGACAACCCAAATTTTACTATTTTTGAGTTGATTTTTTAAAATACATTTAATTTGTCAAATTTTGATCGTTTTCGTAGGAAAAGAATGTGAATGAGAATGATGAAGAAAAGGAACCTGATGAATGATGAAAGGAGTGCAGATTCCAAACAAGCACATAATATGTCATCATCAAGTTTTTCGAGCAAGGAGACTCGCACAACATGCACAAAGACGTGCGGGTTGCGCAAATAGCAGAACATTGTGCGCGACGCGCAAATGGCTTTGTTGCCCCCGCGACTTACTGGACCACTCGTGCGACCAACACATGTACACGTGCGACACAGACAATCACATGACATGCCACGCAACACGAGATGTTGCCCATCTCTGGAAACTTGTTTTCTGCCCTACTGATTCGGGAATAAGTTTCCTTTTTATTTCTTTTTCATTCAGTTTTAGGGATTTTGCATAATAGAGGTTACCAAATCATCTCAACTATGTACTATAATATTTTCCTAACTCATAATTTACCTATATGGTGAAATCCTAGTCTATCTAAACCTAGATGTATTACTATACTATATATATGGGTCAATATTAGGTTGTGTGTCATTATTCTACTACTTAAGTTAGAAATCCCTAGTTTCTCTTCATAAATTTTAGCATTAATCATATTTTTCTTTCATACCTCTTTTTACTTGTTCAAAGCAATCATGACTTTCCAGAAACACATTGCAAGATGCCTAAAGGACGTTTCGTCTTCCGATGATATAAACACACCACCACTGTCACCACACGCCCCACCGTGCAACAAAAAGAGAAAAGACAATTCACCCACAAGAGAGGAAGGGTTGAAGAAAAAATCTTTTATCATTGAAAGAGGTTTTGATCATTTTCACGAGAAAGTTGCAGAGTTAGGATGGACAGAGTCCTTGGAAAAACCAGTGGAAGTGAACATGATAATGGTTATTGAATTATAAGCAAAGGCAAGCTATCCATGAAGGAGTACGTGACAAGGAGGGGGAAGAAGGTGCAAATTCCCGTGGATCTAATCAATGAAATTTACTATTTGGACATGGACAAAATGCAAGAAAGCAAACACCAAGTGGGGGACAACAATCCAACAAGCCGAGCCGTGAAGAACGTGATGCAATCGGATATAATTTTCCACCCTGCCAATTTAAATGAGCGTTATATTGTGTATTTTAGATTGCTGCCGTAATACAACAATTGTTACAATTTCATAATCTCACGTATTTTGCTTACTAACCATATGACAATTGCACCATGGAGTAAAGTGAAGCCGTTGACATGGATTCAAAAAATAGTCAATATAAATGTGGGAGAAGAGATTATGTCTTCCATCAATCACTTTGTTCAAGAAAATACGTCTGGAGGAATTCCACATGCATGTCTTATTACAAAATTATGCAAAAAGGCAGAGTTACAACCAGATCATCCGACAAGAAGGAGTATGCAGTCGACATCATTACATAGATACAACTTGCCCGATATGCAAAACCAAAAAGTGGTGATGACGCACCGACGAAACAAAAGGCAACCAAAGATGTAGTGCTGCAAGCATTGGTGAAGCACACGATGTAGATGAAAGAGTTTACTAGAGCCGAAATCAAAAAAAAATCGAGATAACTTAGAAGACCAATGATATGACAACACATATGGTAATGAATAATGTGAACCAATATTTTCATTAATTTCAAAAATATTATATTTCACAGTAAAATGTCCATTGAATATTATTTTTAACGCATATTTTAAAATTTATGATGCACGAATATGAACACGATGCAACTACACAAAATTTTAATATAAATCATATTACATGAGATGTCGGATACAACAAACATGAATACCTGCAATTTTTTGAAGTGTTTGTGTATTATTAGGTAAAAATAAAACATAGGTGTTGATAGCAATGGAAAAAAGAGTGTTATGTTTTTTATTTTCATTTTCAAGAATCGGTTCCAGATCTGGAAACGATAGTTCAGGAATAGGTCCAAACTCCAAAGGAATAATAATAATAAGCCCAGCCCAAAATAAAAAAGCCCGGGATACGGTTCTCGATATGAAAAGGTTTTTTGTATTATTATTATTAGTAGTAGTTGAGTTTCAGTTAGGGTTTGACTTAATAATCTCTTACAAGACAGATTCTATAGTATCCATACGGATTGTTCGATCTTGCACTTACTGCTGAATCAAGTAAGCCTCTCGACAATATTCATGAATGATTCTTCTGATTGAATGTAGATGTAAATAATAGAGCTTAGCTCATCTTGTCTAGTGTCTTTTGTCTCACCTGGTTTTTAAGTCTTTTTTTTTTCCTTCTCATATTTGAATGTATTATAGGCTGAATAAAATCCTAAGCTGATTGATTCAGAGATTTATACATTTAATACTCAAATGGAAGATACTGATGGTGGTGGTGGTACATCATGTTCCTGTTCCTTGAGGGATGAAATTTCAGGCCTAAAGAGCAAACCACAAGTGGATGATGGGCACCTAATAATTAGTAGAAATCATAGGGCTATAGAGGAGGATTCCCACGACGACGATGATTTCTCGGAAGATGAACTTTTGTCTCAAATGGGCTATGTCAAATCTCAACCTAATAATAACAAACATGTTGATCATAAGCTGGAACAGGATTTGACCCAAGAATTGGTGTCTCCAGTTACTACAGAATTGGCCGCTATTAATCTTGTCTCCGCATTAAAAGGGAGTCGTCTCAAGGAGGACGAACCAACTGAGGAGTTGCATGTTTCGTGGGCGCCCGAGGTGTATGATCCGCCAACCAGATACATTGAGCGATTAGAAGCTAGTGAGTCCGAGAGGCAAAAGAGTGAGCCCAAAATGAAGGTTGGAGCTGGAAAAAACAAACAAAAGGTTGGGAGTGCATCAGGGAAAGCTAAGGATAGGAAACAGCATCTAAAGAAGCATGGTAGGTATAAAAACAGATACCCTGAGTTCGATAATGATTGACGATTTTGAATCTTATAGGGCTCGGATGTGTTGGCTATTCCACACTTGTTTTGAATCAGGTAAATACTGCTAACTTGTAATTATAATTAAGTACTTGTCTTCATTTTTTGTCACATACTAAGCCTTTTTATTACTTTTTTGAATCTTGACCTGTTCGTAAATATGAAGACTCTACATGTTGAACATGATGCAAACTGAAGCTTGTACAGTGCCTATTGGTTTCTGCTTTCTGCTCTTGCACTAGCACCACACTGGTTTTCCTCTTCTTGTTCTGTACTGTGTTGATTTGTGCCGTTTCTTCATTCAGTTGTATAACTTCCATTTGACGACTTTTCTGTAACAATGATAATTGGTAGGTTGCATAAGTCCCTGATCTTTTTCTAGTGGATTTTAATATGTAGATTCTTACTTTAGAAGCAGTATCTTACTATCAGTGTTTACATGGTAGACTCTAAAATGAGTAATATACTCGATGTTTGATCCCTTCTGGATTATTGATAAGCATGGTCAACTTTGCCAGATCCCTAAATAGTTGGTCCATTCATATGCGACCAAAGAGTGAAGACGAGTACTAGACTTAAACTTTGGCACAAGTGTAGTCAAGTTTTATATCTATACTCAGTTTATTTTTGATTAAAGCGTCTTTGATCAGGGTTAAAATTTAAGAAGTACTGTAGAGATTCTATTATTTATTGAAAGCATTGAGAACCAGATAAATTTAGACATGAATTTTGTAAATCTTAAGAAACACACATATTTGAGTGAGTAAAAGTATTAAACATTTTATAATTACAAATAGAAAGGAAGATTTGCTTTGTGCAAAACCCTCCAGTCCTCCCCGCTCACTATATCTGTTCATGACGACCACAAGGTTAACTATCGATCTTGACTACTGTCAGTAGCTGTTGTGATAGGGAGTCGCACTGCCTGCGGAGGTAAAAAGGGGGGGGGGGGAGGAGAGGAGAAATAAAGAAATTGTGAGGTTGGGCAAGGGATGGGAAGCAAGAAGGGGAACTAATAATTTGTGGAGAAGGAAAAGAAAAATTGGGCATGAAGGAAAAATGAAGTCGGAGAAGCATATTATTCTGTGCCTTTATTATATATTCTGATTGCCCATTGATTCATACCAGCTTATTGTTCCGTGTAACAGTAAATTTCTGATGTCAAAAAATTTACTGATCACTTGACAGAAAAGAATGGCATCATCATATGCGGCTGACATTTGATTTCTGAGTTCTCCAAGCTCCAAGATTAGATCTCAATCAGTTTCTCTTCCTTTTTGTCTAGTGCATCTTTTAATATTTTGATTGATTTGAAAGTGCTCTTGGCACAACACCACTGTGTTAATATAAATATGTATATATTTCAATTCATTTGTGGAGAATAATAGGTAAACTACGTATATGTATGGTTAATAGACACATTAATACTGTGAAAAACAAATAAATGATTCACTCGTAGTATACTTTTATACATCGCCACATAGACTCTTTATATACCGAAATATTTAGTATGGTGGCATGCACCCTCTTTACAAAAGTCAGTGTGTGTGTGTTATGTTCAGTATCATAAATTATAAATTTGCGGATGCTGCATAACATATCGGTATAACTTTTAACTCGTCTTAAAGAAAAATGAACTTACAAAATAAAGCATTAAAAAGTGTGCAAGTATCTCCATGTGTGCTTTGTAATCAGTAAATCAGTCCCTTGTAGAAAAGAAAGAAAGAAAAATCTCCATGTGTAGAAAAAGAAGAAATCTGCAGGTGTGGAAAAACACTGGCTTTTTACCATATTAGGGGAAGCTTTTGTTTTTTAGTTCTTTTTTTGTTAACAGATAACATGGAGGGATATTTTCATCTGTTGTGCATATTACATGAATTTCTTTTGTCTACTGGCTCTTTAATCTTCAAGGAGATGCTCATTATCTGTATCAACTATTTTTTAATTTTCCCAAATAGTTGAACTCCTAAGACGCTTTTTTCCTCCTAGTACAGATATAGAGAATGAATACTTTGGTTCTCCCATTGCTATAAACTCAATCTTTCCTTGTTTTCTCTCCAATTCGAGATGCTGGATAACAACAAAGGCAGCGACAATTTTGCCAGTTCCTTAAGCATGTAGGAGAATTGTTAAGGTATCAACTTCAATTAAACAGACCAGCAGTGGTAAGGTTTTGGTTTGCCTTCTTTCTCTTTCTCTCTTTGGAGAAGGTAATTGATTTCAAGATGGAAATCGTTGGTGATGGATCTACTGTGGGTAGAGGTATAACAACTCTTTGTACAACTAGACTCTTCTCGTTGTTTTAAAAGTTCCTTCTTTGTGGAGCTTTGTGCTTGCTGTGGCATATTGTGGTGTCGGGGAGAGTAAGTTTTCTGTACTTTTTGGTTGCCTATGGACAATGGGATTTTCTGAATTGATGTTGTAGGAGGTTTCCGAATTTAGCCATAGGAGGGTTCTGAATCTGCATGGATTGTGTGTAGGTTGGAAGTGTTGGAGATAGAAAACGAGTAAAAGCAACTTCATTCCGTCATCATTTCATTGATCCTTGTCTTCAATTTCTCGAAGTATTTCTTTTTCCCATACGTTATTCCACTTTTATTCTCAATTAAATTGGTCGAGGTGATTCGACCACTTTAGATCTTTTAGAAACTTGCGTTAGTTTAGGTAACTTTGTAGGAATGAGTAAGTAATTGAGAAAGGCCTACTCTCCCAAAAGAAGGTGGATTAGATATTATATTCCTTTATTACTAGATTTCTAGAGTGGAAAAATGTGATGAGCAACTACTGATAAGCTCATTCACTTGATACCATTATTCTTCATTTTTCTATTGAAATTTGTCTTGGGAGGGGAAAAAAATCACATTTCATACCTTAACTTGGCACTTGTCCAACTTTGGTACTATAAGTTGTCACCTATCAACTTTGGTACCCTAAATTGGCAACTTGACCGAATTTCAGTACCTCGCGGCGGTACCACCAAGTCGCCCCTCCTTGGATCCTATGTGGCATGTCGTTGACCAAAAATTTTGGGATTTTGACCTGGGTCTTCCACGTGGCCCTCGACATGGAATTAAAAAAATCAAAATTAAATAAAAATTTATATACTAATATTTATATCTTTAAAATAAAATCATTAACTCTTAAAAAATTGTGTTTATATTCTTAAAGAAAATCTTAAAAAATTATGTTTAAATCCATGACAATTAGTTAATTACTTCTTAAAATTTATATGTAAATTCTCTACAAGAAATAATTAACTCTAATGATTTTAGATGTTTAAATAAAGTAATCAGTTTTTAAATAGTTAATTTATTTCATTTTCATCTCTTTGCTAATTTTGTTACAGTTAGTTGCAATGTTTGTGAAAAGAAAATCTTACAAGAAACTTATCATCATTTGAGCAAAATTTGAAGTAATCATCACTATAAATAAAACGTTAACTAAATAATAATATAATTGTATAATATTTATTTCTTATTAAATAAATCATCATCTTCTCCAAACTCTCCCCAACTCCACAGCTCCATACCCGTTGCACCACGCCACCACCCACCCTGCCGCTGTGAATTTCGTCGTTTTTCTTTTTCGTTACCTCCGACAACTTCACCGTCTCGTTTGCATTTTTCACCATGGCATACGACGACGAATTCGACGGAGAAAGACAAATTCACCATCCATCATTCACCATTACAGATGCTTCTCTTTGAGCTTAGACATCTGGTCGTTGACATACACCATGATGTCGTTGTGGTTGAGGGATTTCTAGAGGAGGGGGCGACGGCGGCGGAGGACATTGGTAATGGAGTGAACCTCGTCGGAGGATATGCGGGTTTTGTGGTCTTGACAGTTGGGTTCGAATCGGTGGTGTGCGTTTGGGTTTTGTGCAATGGAAGGGTGGGGTTGTGGTGAGGTAGTGGTGGGGTGGGTGTTGGAGGCGGGTGATTGGGGGGGTGGGGTGGAGAATCTGGGGAAGAAGAGTAAAAATATTTTTAAAAAGAATTAATATTAGTTTTTTGGTTTTTTAGAAATAAATAATATTGAGATTTAATTTTTTTTAAGAGTATAAATTTTAAGAATTGACTAAATAGGTTTTAGGAATATTAATATGTTTTTTTGAATAAAAAATATATAATTTAGTGATATAGATATAAAAGCTTATTTAATCAAATTATTATTACCACATATAAATTTTAAATTTATTTTTCCATGTTGGCAATCACTTGGACCTCTCAGGTCAAAATCTCTAATTTTTTGGTCAACGTAGGCTCGAGGAAGCGGCAATTTGGTGGAACCACCGCTGGGGTACTGAAATTCGATCAAGGTGCCAACTTGGAGTACCAATTTTGATGAATGTCAATTTATGGTACCAAAGTTGGACAAGAGTCAAGTTGAAGTATGAAAAATGATTTTTTTCCTCTTGGGAGGCACTAAAATTGTATAAGTGATCGACTTTTAAGTTTCATCCTAAATAGAATTGGTCACTTTTAATTATGGAAATCAATAATTCGATCCCTATTTAGAGGTAGGGTATTTAATAAACTCCAGCATTGAAAACAATTGTTTGACCAATAATAGTTGCTATGAGATGTAGAATATATATATATATATATATATATATATATATCTTCTCACCATCCCCATTATTTATGAGACAAATGTATGTCTTTCGACTGTGGTTGTATGTTATAGTTACGCATTCAACTATATACGTCTTTTGTTCATTAAAATAAATTCTATTGTATGGATGCTTAAGACCTCTCCTTTAAAGATAAAAATCACGATTTTTATATTTTTTGTAAATTCAATACAAACAAATTACCCGTGTACATAACTTAGGAGTTTAGCAACTACACTAATTAACTGTATGTCACCTGTTCATAGTGAAGTGTTTAATTTTGTATATTTTGATACTATTGGATAATTATATTATATGGTTGTGTATATTTGAAGAGATCGGTGGGCTAGATATTATATAGTCCATAATTTTGGCAATGATATTATTACATGAATCTTTTGTTCTCAGTTGAAGTCTTCCCCAAGCACGGGACTAAAATCACATTAATGCCCTTCGGATAAGACAATATTGACAACAGGACAACAAGGGACGATATACATAATTAGAGAGAGGTCTTTTTCCCTTAAAAGTCGCGAATGTTATACTAATATCAACGTGATATGAGAGCCAAAGCGACGGTGGACTTTGTCGCCATATCCAACTTAAAGATGTTTATTGTTAATGGTTGGTTCTCTTTGCATAAAGAAAATAAGACAATTGTTGGAAACTGTGAACCAAACGACAAAACTTAAAGCAGGGCGAGTTTTCCTATATCAGCATAACTCTGTTTTTGGCTGCGAAGGTGATTGGAGATTGCGGCATATATTGATGCAAACAAAACATTAAACATACATCGAGTTTATAAAAACAAGTTAGCTCTAGCCTATTCTGATGAAACTTTTCTGCATGTGTTGTTAAGTTTCAGTTTCAGTCATTGGTGTTAATTTCCCTTTCGAAACAGCCTCTTATCTCTTTGAAATAGATTTTGCACCATCATTAGCGGTATTAATTATTATCAGTATATGTAAAATGTCGGAAAGTGATCAAGATAAAGAGGTGTGCTTGTACCAGAATTGGATGAACCTGCAAGAACAAGAAGTCTTGGAACTCGACCGAGCTGTTGCTATGAGCGCAACCGGGACTGCCAACGACGACGAACTGCGTGAATTAATCGATAAAATCACAAAAAGTTTCGAAGATTACGTCCAAAAGCGCAAAGTCTTAGCACGTGCCGACACATCACCCTACTTTGCCCCGACCTGGTGCAGCTCGTTGGAGAGGTCGGTCCTTTGGATCGGAGGCTGTCGACCCTCTTCGTATGTTCGACTGATTTACGCTCTTTGCGGCATGGAACTGGAGTCACAACTAGCTGAGTTTCTTCGGGGCGTGACCGTGAGAATTGAGAATCTGGGGCAACTTTCGGGGAGACAACTGTCGCAGGTGGACGAATTGCAGAGGAAAACGATAAGTGAAGAGAGGAAGCTATGTACTCGCATGGCCGGGTTGCAGGAGGACGTTTGTGATCAGCCGTTTGCTTCCATAGTGTCGAATGATGGCCGCAGCCGATGTGAGTCGACCGTGGATGTTGCGCTGCATAATCATGACAGGGAAATGGCAGAGATTTTGGAGGAGGGTGATCAATTGAGGATGAACACGATGAGGGAGATCCTAAAGATACTTGCGCCGTCACAGGTATTGAACTATTCATGATTCGCAGTTGCAAAGGTTGTAGAAAGGTAAAAAAAAAAAATTTATTTTATGCTTATTGTGCATAGCGCCCGGCCCTCTTCTTGCAGGTTATAAGTCTTATTCATTGAAGCTAACAATTCTCGAGTTTGCAGTGATGTTAGAAATTTATTTATTGATTTATGTTTACTTCGCGAAAAACAGGCGGTGGAGTTTCTGGCGGCAGGTAAGAAGCTTCGGCTTTGTATGCGGGACTGGGGCAACAAAAGAGACAACGATCATGGTAGGAGGTAATTAAGTGTACAAAGCGTAAGTTTGTCGAAATATGTCTTCCCTTTTTTTTTTCTTTTTTCATTTTTATGTTGTTCCGACGAAGGAAAGGGGGAGTAGCAGAGATTATGAAAAATGACGACGGCCAGATATGTTTTGTTTTTGTTCTTTTTCTTTATTTAAAAGTATCTTTTGTGTATTTTATTCATTTTTTTTATCTTTTTTTTTTGGTTCGGTGGTTTCTGTTTGTAAATTTGTAGTTAGAGATGTTAAGGGAAGTGCCCGTTTTGATGTATTTTCATCAATTTCGTTTCACTTGTTTTGGGGTATTTTTCATTTACCTCGCCTGAGGTTTCAGTGCTTGGCAAATACCCCCTGTAGTTTAGAATTTTGGTAGATATCCCCCTGTAGTTTAAATATAAGGGGTATTGTTGTACTTTTCATAACAAATTAGATTAAAAGTCAATTTTGCCCTTCTTAATAAGATTGTTTTATGTACTACTATTTATAATGTTTATAATGTTTAGTATTAAATTTTTAAACAAGAAAACTTTACTCTATAATTATATGAGTTCGAGTTCATTATTTTTTAATGTTTTGAATATTTTTGAAGTAACAAAAAATTTTAAATTATAAATATAAATTGGGTTTGTTGCAAAATTTTCATTTCTGAAAATATATATCATTTGATAAAGATGAAGTTTTTTTTATAATTATTAATTAAAAAATATAGTTTAATTACCGAAATTCTACTTTTTTATTTTTTTCTTTTTATTATGTTTTTAAGTAGTTTAATATTAATAAATATAAGATATAAATATAAATACTAACAATTTAGTTTTTAAGATATAAATATAAAAAAATACTTTTCTTATATGTTTCGGAATGCAAAAAGTAATTTTAAAATTATAAGGTTAGTTCGGAGATTTTATTATTCTATTATGCACGAATTATTAAAAATGCCCATTTTGTTTGTCGTTTTGATGAAAATGCCCTAAAAATTATACGTGGCGACGATGTGGCAGCCATGTAGGCCAAATAGCCCGAATAAGAACGATTGAACATTTTTAGCAGAGGGTACTCATAGTTACGGGGCACAATTTATATTTATAATCCCAATTTATATTTATAATATAAAATTTTTTGTTACTTAAAAAATATTCAAAACATTAAAAAATAATGAACTCAAACTCATATAATTATAGAGTAAATTTTTCTTGTTTAAAAATTTAATACTAAACATTATAAACATTATAAATAGTAGTACATAAAACAATCTTATTAAAAAGGGCAAAATTGACTTTTAATCTAATTTGCTATGAAAAGTAGAATAATACCCCTATATTTAAACTTAAGGGGGGTATCTACCAAAATTCTAAACTACAGGGGGGGTATTTGCCAAGCACTGAAACCTCAGGGGAGGTAAATGAAAAATACCCCTTGTTTTGGTTTGGAGGTTTGGAAAAGATTTTGAAAAACGTGTTAGAAAATTGTAACTCAGTTTGGATGTATTTTAATATTTAAATTTATGTGATAGATGTGTGTGGAGATAATATTCTAATCTAATTAGTAATTAGTAATAATTATTTATTTGATTAAAAATGTTTGAAGATTGTGATGCATAATTGATAAAAGGAATGAGAAATAATTAATTTCGACTTGCAATTTATATAGCATTAGTGTTATGCCCAAAATCATGTTTATAACTAATGAATATACCTAAAACGTAAGTATGAATATTTTTTTTATCATTGTAATGAATATGTTATATGTACTTATATATAATGGGATATATATATATATATATATATATATATATATGTGTGTGTGTATGCGCGTGCGCGCCCGTCATAAAAATGCGTAACTATACTTTGATGGTCAATTCTTGTAACAAAATAAAAATAATATATGTAGCTATTGCATAATTATTATATACTTATAAAAATCAAACCTCATGATCTATTTCAATATTTAAATTAATAAGCAGCAAAATAAATTTGAAATTTACTTAGATCACACATACATAATTAGGGCATATAATGCATGATGTATTATTTAACACCTTAAACAGAAACGTAGGTTATGATCTAAGACAAAATAAAACACAAGTGACGGCTTGCAACCATGTGATTTACATAAGATATAGGTGTTGTACTTTTTTTTTGGTAGAAAGGTAACTTCAATAACAACTTCAAAAAATAAGAGTCCTACATGCATCACAAAACGCAGAAGAGACTACATGAGGTACATCAAAAAAACCAGGGGGAAGGGACGAGTATGAGATGACACCATTACAAGCATTATCTTTGGCCCACTTTGCGAGGTTATGCGCATCTTTATTGCCTAGACGCGAAATGTTTTGGATTCGCCAGCAGGGAAAGCTTCTCCATATAAGTCTGATTTTCATCAGATCTTCGTGAGAGGACCAAAAAGAATGAGTAGACGTTTCACCAATAAGATAAGCACCTTCCAGTGAGCCTGTTTCAAAAGTAACGTTTTGGAGATTTAGTTGTTGAGCAACTTCAAAAGCATTCAGGATGGCTACAATCTCTGCAGTTGTAGGATCATATGTCAGCACCTGTTTTACCTGAGCTCTAACTAATCCACCGCAGTGATTACGAGCAACAAAAGCACATGAAGCCTTCCCTTCATTGAAAGCAACATCACATGAGATTTTGATCCATTGTTTGGCAGGTGATCTCCAGGAGTAGGATAAAGCTGCACTGGAGAGGTTGATCTTCTTATGCACTTGAGCTTTATACATATCAGTAGCCTTAATTTCAGCAATCCTCACAGCTATAATTTCTAAGGGGGGTTTGGTACTGGCGTGTAGCATTTCATTCCTGATATTCCAAATAAGAGAACATGTGGAGATGCAGAAGTTTACAAACTCTGGCTGAGCTGTAGAGGGGACAACACCTGCATGAGGGTTAAAAATTGCTTCCATCCAGCTAATCATATCCATAAATTGCAGAGAGTCAAGCCTAATATTCCATTTTGATGAAAAAAAATCTTTGAGTGTAATTACTCTCCTTAAATAAATGGAACAATGTTTCTACTCCAGTATCACAGAGAAGACAAGTTTGATTTTGAATATCAAAAAACCTGTTAAGATTGTTTCTGGTAGGGAAACAGTTACTGATCATCTTCCAGGCAAAGAACTTTAACCTTTCATGAAGAGGGGAATGCCAAATCCTTTTAAGCAGAGCCTTCAATGTACTTGAAGGGGAGTGAAATCGGGGCGACTGATATGCCAAATAGGCACACTTTGAGGTGAATAACCCAGTTTTCTCAGGTATCCAGATCACGCTCCGAGGGTTCCTAGAGTTGGAAATTTTGATTTTCAAGATATGCTGGCACACTTCTTGTGGAAAGGTAGCTTCTAGGATTACTTGGTTCCATGCACCTGTAACAGTGAACATGTCTTTAACATTAGTAATAAGGGACTGCTGGTTTGCAGGAAGATCAGGTTTAAAGCCTGCAATTGATGGGATCCAAGGGTCCTTCCAGATTTTGAGGGTGGAATTGTGGGTGACTTTGTAACAGGCTCCTTTGGAGATGATCTGTCTGCATTCAAGTAAATTTCTCCAAACCCAGGAATCAGTATTTTTAACTTCAACAGACCAGAAATCCTCTTCTCTGAGATATTTTTCATGTTACATTTTGGTCCACAAGTTTTCAGTTCCCTTTAGAATTTTCCACGAGTTTTTAGCAAATATGGCCTTATTAAAATCAGCCATTCTTTTGAACCCCAGACCTCCCACCTGTTTGGGTTGACAGATGTTATCCCAATTTTTAAATGCTAGGAATCTTGTTTTCTTATCTGCATTCCACTAGAACCTGCGTATGGTTTTATCCATAATAGAGCATATTGTTTTAGGTAAAAGTGTAGCAGACATTAGATAGATTGGTAAGCTCAGAGCCACTGATTTTACTAGAACTGTTCTGCCTGCCTGAGATAAGTTGCACCCCTTCCATCCACTTAGAGAACTGTCAAACTTTGATAGAATATCATCGAAGTTAGCAATCCTTTTGTTTGTATTACAGAAGGCAATTCCCAAGTGTTTGATGTTGTGGGAGCATTCTCTCATCCCCGTGTATCTTTTAATAGAGTTCTTACAAGAAGGAAGACTGTTTACTAAAGTGGATCACAGATTTCTCAATACTGATACGTTGGCCAGACCAGTCACAGAATTTTTTAAGACATTCAGAGATGTTTGAAGCATTGGGAAGATCAGCACTGCTAAAGATTGTAACATCACCAGCATAAAGTAAGTGAGTAATAGGGGTTGCATTTCTACTTATTTTTATGCCTTTGATATTACCTGTACTTTCAGCATGATTCAAGATTCTTGAAAGAAGATCAGCTACTAAAATAAATAGGGCATGTGACAAGGGATCCCCCTGTCTGATCCCTCTAGTAGGCTGAAAGTAACCAAATGAAGAGCCATTAACAATGGTAGAGAAAGAGGGTGAGGTGATACAGCACATGATAAGGGATATGAATTTCTTATGAACCCCAAAACAAGAGAGAATGTCTGCAATCACATTCCATTCAATCCTATCAAATGCCTTAACCAAGTCAACTTTGATTGCCATAAGACCACATTTACCTTTTTTTTTTGTTAATGTAATGCATTACTTCCTGAGTAATGATGGTATTATCAGAAATATTTCTACCAGGTACAAAGGCTGATTGGGAGGGGTATATAAGCTTATAGAGAAGAGGTTTGATTCTGTTTGCTAGAATTTTTGAGATCACTTTGTAAATGGTTGAACAAAGACTAATTGGCCTGAATTGATCTACCCTCTCTGCATTTGGAATTTTAGGGATGAGGGCTATAAAAGTGTGGTTAAATGCTCTTAGAAAGCTACCAGACTCAAAGAAGTAAAGGATAGCTTTAGTAAAATCGTCTCCCACAATGTCCCAGAAATTTTTAAAGAAGATGGGAGCAAAGCCATCAGGACCAGGACTTTTAAATGAGTCAAAACTAAAAATAATATCTTTAATTTCTTTGGGGATAGGCATTTCGAGCAACATTTCATTATCATTTTCAGAGACCACCTGTTGGAATAGATTTTCAAAATCAGAGGGATATATTGGTTTAGAAGAGGTGAAAAGATTCCTGAAGTGAGTATCAAAAACAACTCCAATAGAATGCCAATCTTTAACCAAACAGTTACTGACAGGATCCAAAATAGTACAGATTCGATTCATACGACGGCGTATGATAGTACAGATATGAAAATACCTCGAATTTGCATCTCCATTCTTAAGCCATTCCTGGTTAGCCCTTTGCCTCCACTTAGTCTCTTCAGAAGATAAAATCGAGCTTAGGTGGAGTAGTACATCACGCTCCTTGTCTAGAGAGTCTTGAGTAGGGGTTTGAGCCTGAAGGGTGCTGATTTGGGATCGAATATAGGTTATGGTGGAGATGGTGGGGGCTTTACGGTTGTGATTCCACCTTTTTAGGGCATTCCTAGTGTTTTTGGATTTCGCATGAAATTTGTAAGAATGGGATCCCCAGGTTTGTTCCTTCCAAGTTGTTTCAACTGTGAGTTTGCAGCTCGGTTCACTGATCCAGGAGACCTCAAATCGGAAGAGTTTAGATCCTTTTAGGCAATTTGGGTGAGTATAGAGAATAATAGGGTTGTGATCAGATTTGATAGCTGAGAGGTGATGTAGCAATGCGTCTGGGAATATGGAGTTCCACTCAACATTTGTAACGGCTCTGTCAATCCGTTGCTTGATATTATATTGATCAGGCCTTCCATTAGACCATGTGAAATTGTTGCCCTTGAAGCTTACATCTTCCATGAGGCAATCATTCATAAAGTCCACCAGTTCCTGTTTTGAAGATTGAGAGTATTCATTTCCACCAGATTTGTTTCTTTGGGAAGTGATGGCATTGAAGTCGTCAATAAGAGCCCATGGTTCATTAGAGGGAGGTGCAAGGGTGGGAAGAAGTTCCCAAAATGCAAAATTTTCCTCATGGTAACACGGAGCATGAACAGCAGTGAGATACCAAGGGGTATTTTCTTGAATAAGATAGTGAAACAACCAAGCATTGCTTTGAATTATAGTAACAGTAATATCAGCTTTCCAAGCAAGTAATATACCACCAGTGATTCCATTGGGAGGTATGAAGCATTGAGAGGAGAGAGAGAGAGACGAGAAAGAGAGGAAGAGAGAGCAGAGATGCGGGTAGTTTTGACTTCGCAAAGAAAGAGAATATCGGGAGAGTGGGAATTTACAATTGCCATGAGTTCCTGTTTTGTCTCGGACTGGGCAAGTCCGCGACAATTCCACGCGAGTATTATCATAGCAATTACTCTCTTAGCCCCCAGGGCCAAGTGGAAATTCAGTAGGTTTGGAGGCAGATTTTGCCGAAGATGTCATATATGCATCTGATTGCATGGATTCTGTAATTTGCATTTTGGAGGATGAAGGGCGACTTTTCCTTGCTATCTTTTTTATATCAGAAAGACGGCGACGTGTCTGAGATTTTGGTGAGTGAAGGCTAGTACGGTAGGGGAGTGGCGGTTGTGTTTCAGTAATGGGAGGAGGATCAGTTGAAGAGTTTGAGTTGGTGAAGAGGTTTGGGAGTTGAGATGGGTAGATATAATTGGTATTAGGGAGCAGAGTGAGTTTAGGCTTTTTGAGGTACCGTGAACCTATAGTGCCTCTTTGGGGGAGAAATTGGTCTTTTCAGTGAACTTAGAGAAGTGTAAACTAGAGGAGTTGGGTTAGGAGGAGGGATCGATATATTGATCCAGTTTAGGGGAATTATGAACATGACTTGTTGATTATCACTATTGGAAGTGGTGAAGGCTGAAAATGGGGATTTTGACAGATTGTGACAGCAGTTAACCTTTGCAGACTGATCATTGGAATTATTTAGAGGTTGGTGAGGGGTACTAACCCTGCATTGGATCATGGGATCAGAGACCATTGGCGTTTTTTTACTAGAGCTTGGGTTATCAGTGGTTAGGGGTAATTTTTGAATAGGGATGGAAGGTGAATATTCATGCGGCAGACTTGGAATTTCAGTACCTTGGTTTGATGAAGATTCTTGGTGGATATCTTTCGGGTTTGGAATGCAAAATTTGTCCTCTTTCATACAGACTCCAAATGGAAGATTCTTGGGGTTGAATCTTGTGGATTTGATGGCTTCTTTGCAATTTTCAAATTTGTGGCCTATGATGCCACAGTAATAACAGAAAGTGGGGAGTCGTTCATATCGAACGTCAGCTGTGACCATCTTTCCATTGTCCCCTTCGAATGTGATAGATTCTGCCAGTGGAGAAAGAATGTTGATTTCCACCCTCATCTTAACTGAATTTTTCCACCGCTTCTTCTCGGTACCAAGGTTAACCGAACTAAAGTTCTCCAGCATATTACCAATTTTTTCAGCCCATTCTCTCGTGGCATATTTTATTGGGAGGTTATGGGAATGGACCCAAAAAGGGCAAGTGACAAACTCCAGATCTCTTAGCGCCAATTCTTCATTCCAGTATTTAAGATAGACCAAATCCCCATCGAAGCACCAAGGAGCATTTTTCATGGTGTTTTCCACATCCATGGCAGATTCAAATATGAATGCTATCATATTTGGGGCAAGAACATTTGTGACGACTGTATTTTTAGGTTTCCAAGCTTTTATTAGCACATTTCTCACACCACAGGAGAAATGTACGATTCAAACAATGACTTCATATAGGTGTTGTACTTACAACCAGTGTTGGACTAAAAGCTTGTACGATACAAATACATGAATAAAAAAAATTCAAAAAATAAGCGATACGATACCACAGGAACACACGTCTTTAATTTATAATTTATATTTAGTATTCCTATAAATAAAAGTAAGTGCAGAACACCCCCAAACTTATACAGAATCTAACATGTTGACAAGAAAAACACACGAACATGATAAATTATAACAAACAAGAACCTTGTAATATTACTAAATCTAAATATACCATTCACAATAATGAGTCAAGTTATTCGTACATAAAAAAACAATACAGATGCTTAACTACAAAAAGTCATACTAAAAAGGTCAATTAACAATAAATATAATATTAACTAAAAAGTAATATATACTATGTACTATTACTTGTTAATCATATTTTTTCTAATATAATATAAAAATAAAAGGTGGCAAAAAATAGACTCGTTCGTATTCCGACACGTCCAAAATGTACGTCCAATTCGTATCAGAGTTCTTCAATTTTTTTTTAACAATAGTGAATGCATCATGTGGCGTATCAGATACACTAAACACACATATAGCAGACATATCAGTATCCGACACAACAAAGTGTGTTTCTTTCGATATAACAAAGTGTGTTTCCCGAGTTATACGTGCAACATAGCTTACAACTCACGTCGTGCAAATCCAAAAAAGAAAAACATAACAGAATATTCAGTATTTGGTTTTTCAAATTTTTGGTTAACTAACAACTACCTTCGACTTGTCTTCTATATTTCAATTCCTTTTTTCATCTATGTCTTCTTCTACTTTCTTCGGATCTATTTATTTTTTCGATTAGGCATTCATTTAAATAATCTTTACTTTGTGTGTGGGATCGGAAGATCAAGCATTTCTTCTTCCAGCGCCTTCTGGTCCAAATATTATAATTTTTCATAGGTTTTAGTCTTTAAAATACTCTCACAAATTTTATTTTTTTGGCAAATGTTTTCTGCATGAATATGCAGTTGATATGAACTTATATAGATTTTTGAATAAATATTTACATAGATTATTTTCTCTATTTAGATTTGAGTATTTTAGTTGGTGAATTGCGTATAACTGATAAAATTAGTTCAATAACTCAAGTTATAGTTATTTATTTAATTAAAAAAAATATTCTATGATTTGAGTTACAAAGTATTAACGGGTTAAATATTAGTATGGACTAAAGGTCTAACGAGAGCAAAAATGGAGAAGTACAAAAACACAAAATAAAAATAAAAATCATAGCAATGCACCTACTTATGCCATATATAGCGGTAAATAATTATGTGATAAGACAGCTTATTTCTATTCATAGTTTGAGAAGGAGTTTCGGTCTTTTTGAGATCCGATTTCAGAAAAGAATCTGAAACATGATACAAATTGTATTTCAACCAGTAAAACACTGAAAAGTTTGGGCGAAAGCCGATCCAAAAAAGGCCTAAATTTGTCAAGATTTCTTTCAGAGTCAAATGATTTGTTAGCTATACGCAACGATGTTGTAATATGTTCCTAATATGAAGTTAATGTAAAAGATATATCACAAGTTACATGTATATATTATATATTTAACGACCGTAAAACAAGAATTAACGGGCCGATTGTTATAGAAAAATTATAGTGCTTTATAAGGTATCTCAATTTTCTGTAAGGCTACAAGCTTAATTTGAATAATTATGCGGTGGTTGTACATTCGTTATCGGACACAAATCTCAACTGGAACAAGTAGGCCTGAGGTGGGCCGGGAGTCCGCGGGATCGGGACCCCAGCCCACAGATTATGGCGGGATTGGGAGCAACGCGGTGGCTCTCGACCCGTCCCGCAGGAATCGGGATCCTGTTCGGGATCCCGAAAATTACAGGGACCAATTTTGGTCCCTGGAATCAGTCAATCAGCAGCCCTGTATGTGTGTTAACAAACCCAAAAAAAAAATGGACATTGTGTCTAGGCCTGAGGTGGGCCGGGAGTCTGTAGGATCGGGACCCCGACCCACGGATTATGGTGAGATCGGGAGCAACGTGGTGGCTCCCGATCCGCCCCGCGGGAGTTGGGATCCCGAAAATTCTAGGGACCAATTTTGGTCCCTGGAATCAGTCAACGAGGAGCCTTGTAAGTGTGTTAACAAACCAAAAATAAATAAAAAATTGGACATTGTGTCCACGAATCCTCAAACACCAAAAAAAAAGGAACTCATCACCAAACTGGAATCAAACATAATCAAACATAATTAAAACATCCATCCAACAACGAGAGCTCATCACCAAAAAAAACAATCATCCAACAACACCAAATTAAGGTCCAATATTCAAAACATGTCAATGCGCACAATCAAAAATAATTAAAAAATAGTCTTAAAAGGTTCACAAGACAACAACGGGAACTCATAAACCGCTAATGTATCATCTTTGTTATACCTTTGTTTCCACTCATTCATCTAGTAAAGTTGCATCTTCACCCATATCCGCAAATTCTACATAAAAAAAAAAACTAATCAATGTCTAATTCATTGATAGTAAAAATAAATAGACAAGTATTTGTTAACTATTAAGTTAACTTTACATACCTCTATCACGTGCCTCCAAGTCCGCTAAACACTCATCGGTCTGAATTGACGTATCATCGTCTCGTAGCCAATCTTGCGAGCAAATTAATCCTTGAACTATTCTCGACGTCAACGAGCTCCTAAACCAATCAAGGACGCGTCCTCCCATACTGAACGCGGATTCAGAAGCAACGGTGGAGACCGGAATCGCCAATAAGTCTCGAGCCATTTTGCCAATTATTGGATAGCATTTGGAGTTTTTTTTCCACCAATTCAATATGTCGAAGTTTGGACTATATGGCTCGACTCTATCCTCAAAATACTTCTCCCATTCGTGCTTCGTTGCAGTTTCATCAACCTCCAACGCCCTAATAAAAGTGATATTCAACCGGTAATAAATACGAAAGTAACAAATCGTATTATAATTAAATCACCATTTAATTCGACAAAATTAAAAATTACCTAAAATAAATGTCGTGCTTCGACGACAATAGGTTTTCTGGGATCCAAGGAAAAGTAGATACGGGGAGTAGACCTTTGAGTAGGCCTAATAGTTGAACTTTCATCGTACATTTCCCTATACTTTGTCAAATAAAGCCAAAAAACCACCCCTCACTGTCTGCCGCAACCTTATATCATAGTCTAACATAGCCTCAACGTATGCCCACTTCAAACGGGGATCCACAATGGTGGCATAGTAAAGTAAAGGGTTCATATTCCCGTTTGTACCCCAATACTTATCATATTTATCTTTCATTAGCAATGGCATTGCTTTTAAATCGTCGTGTTCCCGGGTCACCTCGTCATCCGGACGGCTCAACCACCTACCTAAAACTTCATCAATGCAAATTAGTTGTGTTAGAACCTTGTTTGATGTCACATATGTGGTGCCAGAGACAAGTTCGGTCCAAACCTTGAAAGGTTTTAGGAAATCCACATAAATTTGAGCCTTCTTCCAATCCTCCTCCGTTGGCACATCGTCTTTCATATCCTTCCCATAGTTTGACTCAACATGCTCATAAATATCAAATACACCTCTCAACTCAAGGGCGGCTTCAAGCATGATATACGTAGAATTCCACCGTGTCGGAACATCCAAACTTAGTAACTTTTTACTTTCGATCCCAATTTCCGATACGGTTTCTTTGAATTTTGTATACCGGAAGGGAGTGGCTTTGATATAACGAATGCAAGCACGAATGCGTTCTATCGTGCAATCACCGCCCCTCGTCTTGAACCCATCTTTCACCACGAGATTTAAGATGTGAGCAATGCATTTAATATGCATGTGTTTCCCATTCTCTTTCGTAATGAACCCCCGGGCCGACCACTTGGTGACCGATTCATCAATAGCTACGTCATTTGCCGCCGCGTTGTCAACCATAATTGTGATGACCTTGTTTATCTTAGAATCTCTAACCACCACCTTGTTGACGTCACGTGCTATGTCTATCCTTTATGCCCCGAAATCAAGCTAAAACTAATAATATTTTTCTTCAAATTCCATTGATTGTCAATGAAGTGCATAGTTACACACATGTAGTTGTCATTGGCAATTGAAGTCCATGTGTCGGTTGTGAGGCACACACTCTAAGCATTTTCCTTTACAAACTCAATCAACTGAGTTCTCTCATTAAGATATAACTCGTAGCATGCATTGGTGATGGTCTTTCTACATGGAAATCTCAAATGCGGGCATGCTCATTTCATCATACGCCGGAAAGAAGGCTTCTCAACGGTGATGAACGACATCTCGTTGTCAATAAAAAACATCACCACACCCTCCAAGACCCACTCTTGATTAAATTTCCAATTCGCCACCGAACCATTAACTTCCACTTTCAACCGGCCTTGTGTTTTGACATTTTTGTCAACTCGTTTTGGATACCTCTTACTATGACTTTGAAGACCTCCCGTGCCGTGTTGATGTCCATCTGCAGCGATCTTCTTTCCGCAATTGATACACCGCCCTTTCACGTATTTCTTTATAGGGCATTGTAAAGGTTCAAATGTTGCCCAATACGGGGATGTAAGATGGTGGAGTTTTTGCCATTTTGTGATTTTACCATCCATTTTTTTAGTGTGGAAAGTAATAATGGTCTTGTGCACTTTCTCTTCTTGTTCTTCCTCTTCTCCATCCTCTTCTTCATCCTCTTCTTCATCCTCCTCTCCATCCTCTTCCCCATCCTCTTGTACCCCCTCGTCCTCCTCATCTATTCTATCTTCCGACTGATTCATATCATCGATCATATCTACATCGTTTTTTTCATCTTCATTAATAGTATGTAGATGATCCTCCCACTCCCCATGCGAATAATCATTGTTGTATCTATTGGGGGGAGATTCATGTCCATCCTCCGGTTCACGAGCCTTATTTTTCGCCTTCCTTTGAGATGCCAAAATCGTCAATTTATTTCCTTTACCCCGTGAAGTATCCGGAGCCTTTCCTTTACCCCGTGAAGTATCCGGTGCCTTCCCCTTATCACGTGATGTTACCGGTGCCTTTCCTTTACCCCATGAAGTATCCGGTGCCTTCCCCTTTCCCTTATCACGTTTAAGAGGACTTCGGCGGGGAGTAAGTGTGGAAGGTGTACTTGTTGAAGCTACTTTGGACGGTGAACGACCACCACCACGACTATGATTGCCACTCTTGTTTACCATTTCTACAAAAAAAACACGAACACATATGATTTACCAATGCAACCACCCAAATAAAAGAAAATATACTTTCCAATACTTGATCCTATTATCAAAGGATACCATACACTTCAAATCCAATTATCAATTTCACAACATTACAAGAAATTACAAGCAATTTTACAACAATTAATTGCAATTTCACAACAATTCCATACACTTCAAGTCAAATTTACAATCAATAATTATTTTCGTGTTTTGTTGTTAATTGTCAATCAATCATTAGCAAAGACTAACACTACTTACAATTATATCCTCAAATATGGCCAAATTTGAAAAACCCCAATTTGAAACCCTAATTCGAAAACAATACATATAGTTTTTCATAATTTCAATGATTTCTAACAATAACAAGTGTTTTAAGACCAATGGCTTAATTAATTTAACAAACTAACAAGAAATTTCGATTCAATTTTAAAATTTGAAAAAAAATATATACCTTAGATTGTAGCGGCGGACTGATGGAGCGACGAAGCGGCGATGTCGGAGTTGGAGCTGGTGAGTGGTGCGGCGATGTCAGCGTTGGTGTCGGAGCTGGGGAGCAACGGAGCGGCCGCAAGTTTGAGAGGAGAGATTTTTTTGAAAGTTTTTTTTAAGAGTGTGTATGCTGTTGTGCGTGTTTCAGAGTTTCAGACTTAGTGAAAAAAAAGAGGCAAGACGTAATGAAAAAAAACGCTCCCTGGAATTATCGGGAGCTCGGGTCAGATCGGATTCCGACCCTAGCTCCCGAATCCGACCCGCGGATTCAGCTGCGAGAGTTATTTCCCGCAGTTGCGGGTCGAATCTATGATCGATTTTTTCCCGCCCAGGAAAAATTCGATTGGGTCGAGTCGATTCGCGGGAATCCAACCCGACCCTCCCACCCCTAGGAACAAGATGTCACATATCTCGTAGTGTTATTCAAGTGAAAGAAATTGCGCCCTTCATTAAATCAATTACCGATTTGGTTGTGGTGTGGGCTAAACAGGCCAGCCCAAAACCCCAAACCAAAGGCAAAAGCCCCAAACCAATGATTTAGGCAAGCCAGCTTAATTAGAAGCTCAACGAGAAATGTGTTGAAAAGGTATTTCGACACAATATTAACCGTGTATCGAAATATAATTTCAATACACTTACCTTTCTATACCTACCCCTTAAAAGCCAAAAAAGAGGCTCGCAAATTTATAAATACCCTGGATCTCGAGAAACATGTAAGTCATTAATATTGTAGCAACTACTCGCTCTTGTATCAAATGCTTGTTTTGAGACTTATTTCGACACACCATTTCTATACACTTGAACTTTCGATTCATTTCAGCTTTCAACTCAGTAGTATTGAGACCAAACCGGTTAGACGCATGACCATTTCGATATTCCCTTATTTTGAGAGGCCTGAGATCCAGTTCGAGGTTATTTGTGATTTTTCTCCACTTCGGCCATTCTTTCGTGCTAGAATGTGTTCCAGGCAAGCTAGTCATATTTCTGTAATAGATTATCATATTGTTGTGTATTCTAGGTAGGGCTGGCAAAATGAATTTGGATTTATGAATATATCCGAATTTAATCCAGATCCATTAAATTTCGATCCAGCTTGGTTCCAACATGATCCAAAACCAGATCCAAACTACCAACTCGCTAGCGGATCCACCCAAATTCGATTCAGATCCAAGTCATTTACCCATTAAGCTCATTGACTCATTAAGTTTATTAATCCTTTTAATTACACACATTGCACAAAAAACACGTACTACGATAAAAATCAAGAAAACATACTTTACGTCGAAAAACTCAAAAAATACACAAGCTACACCAAAATTACACATGGCGATTAAAAAACTCGAATAAACCACCTTACGTTTAAACCCCCCAAAAATACACATTTTTCCAAAAAAAAAAAACACACAGTACGACTAAAAAATTCAAAAAATACATATTACGTTCAAAAAACCGAAAAGGTACATATACTAAACCAAAAATAGATACTACGATCAAAGAATTTAAAGAAACACACCTTAAGTAAAAAAAGCCCAAAAAATACAATGATCATACCAAAAACACACACTACGATAAAAAATTCAAAAACCACACACTAAATGTTCATGGTTGATCCATCAAAGAATTAAACAAATTATTATATAAACCACCCTACCCGAATCCACACTGCCTAGTCCCACCATACTTGTGCTACTGCTACTGCTCCACTTCATGTTATCCACCATCCACATGTCACTACCCACTTTGTTGATGTTGCTGCTCTCCTTGACCCGACATTTGATGATGCTGAAGGGGATATCAACGGAAGTGTCTGATGTGCAACATGAGGTATTACCTCCTGCACTCACAAACAAGTGTGACCAGGAAGTGGAGCGGCAACAGTAGCACAACCATGGTGGTGTATATAATTATTTGTTTAATGCTTTGATGGATCAACCATGAACACTTAGTTATCTCTAACAACAATACTATTTTAATTTCAAGAATGGTAATTATATTAATTTTCTTAACAAATGATTTGGTAACTTTTTTGCAATTACAAAAGTTTTGGAAATTGACAACTTAGTCCCTAAACTCATTTAAACACATATATTCTACGACTTAAGTTTAGATTTAAGTTAGATCTACAAATAGGACGGTAAATACCAAATTTCCTAATTTTAGATAACTTATTTGCAATTATAAAAACACCTCTTAAGTTTTAAAAAGTGATGTATAATTTAGTACATAAACTAATTTAATAGACATACCCGCTCATTACAATTTAAACCCTAAGTTTTTTCTTATATCCAAACTTATCAAAAACTACTTAAAAATGCAAATCGACACGAAAGAATATAAATGTAAATGATAAGTACATGTACAAAATATCCTAAGATCGGCGATCACATTGGCGACATACTCCGCAGAAGAATTCCAACTCCGAAATCAAACAATGGAATCAGATAAATTGTCTCTCAATCCTCCCCCGAATATGGGGACGAATCTCACACCATCTCATGCAATCGACATGGACGACGTTTTGAACTCGTTAGAGTGCTACAGAAATGCATCACCAGTGAAGGCCAATAAAGTAAGGCCACAAGACTTTAGAATCGAGGAATCAAAAAAAGCAGCAATTTGGGGTAAGGCTAGGGTTCTTCCCCCATCCAATACTAGACCATACAAGACAATCGAGGTATCAGAGGAACTAAAACAATCGCTAGCATATAAATGGAAGAACACGATCATACAAAAGGTGATGGGAAGACCATGGTTCTACCCAAATCTAGTGAACAAGCTAAGCACGATGTGGTACCTCACGGAAGGCAGTGAGTTGGTCGACCTAGGGTAATGGTGGTATTGTTTGAAAGAGATCTCGCCTTCTCAACGAGATAGGATACTTACGCAAGGTTTGTGCCAATTAGCCGGTAGTTTTCTTTACATTCGCACATGAACACCCAAATTTCGAGCTAACGAGGTTAACATAGATTTTGCCATCACATGGGTAAGAGTGCTTAATCTCCCACTTGCGATGCTGGGCGATGCAGCCCTCATTCCTATTGCAGAAGCCATAGGCGAACTCATTAAGGTAGACGGGAATACCTTCACCGCGTGAAGATGTAAGTTTGCTAATTTTTGTGTTCACATTGCCACAGTCATCCACTTGAGAGAGGGTCTATATTGGAGAGAAATTGTATCAAGTATAACACGAGAACTTAAACGAGCATATGCTTCATCTGTGGCCGTGTCGGACACTCGACACAACCATGCAAAGAAAAATCCGTGGGAAACATAGAGAACAAGGATGCGCAACCAATAGACACAGCTGATTCCATAAAATCGGAGAAAGTCGTACCAAACACATGGCTGGTGGAGAAGGCTAATAACCACTAGTTCGGTGAGGGGCTCCATGTGAAAAAGCAAATACCATGGGGGGGGGGGGGGGAAATGGAGAAGAATAAAGACGCACGACAGCCCCCCAACGACAAATCTAGGGCGAGTCTTAGAGAGAAAAGGAAAATCATTGTCAAGCCGGTCTTAATAATAAGTGATCTAAAAGGGAAAAAATCATCGGGTAAGAAAACTGACAAGGGGCAGTCGTCTACCATGGAAAGAAGTCTACCTCTAAGACCACTCAATAATAGTAAAACGGGAAACAAAGGAAAGAAGAAAGTAAGTCTCAATATAATTCACAATCATCGGCTCACATAACCCTAAATTAGTTCTTCTCAAGTGGTAAAATATTTACAACATTGGCCAAAAACTTTTTAAATATTATGTTCCTACACAAAACTTTCAATATATTTACATTTTTACCTCACTTAAAGTTCAACCTGTGAATGGGTCCTAAAACACCTAATTAAACGTTCTATCCTCATGTTTTCTAAGATTTATCAGAAGCTGTCAGAAGCACTACTCTATACAGCTGGACCAACACATGGGAGGAAATATTCTGGAGTATTGGAGCAGCACATGGGAACGCATGGAGCTGATCCACTACATAAAGCTGATAAAGGACACTTCAGACAACAAGAATATTAGATATAATTCTTTATGTTTGTTCCATACTCTTATGTACTTCTCATTCCGTATATAAATAGGATAAAATCAATGTAAAGCACTAGCTCTCTCTTTCTGATTAATTGAATACAACCGTTACTCTTTTTCCTTTCTTTTCTTCATGCATTCAGCATATACAATGCACAACAGCACACACAGTGCGCATAATGTTTTCTGATATGGTATCAGAGCAATGAATCCATCATTGTCTCAGGTATCCTAGCTTCCGCATAATTTCTTTTTCATTTTTTTTATTCTCGTGAATTCATGGTGAACGTGAATCCAGAAGATTCAGCTACACCTGGTTCTATTGACAGTTCGAGTCGTATTGCGCCGACTGTGCAGAACCAGGCCATGAATGATGATCCTTCAGATCCGTTCTTCTTACATCATGGTGAAAATCCGAATACCTCCCTTGTTGGTCAAAAATTAACCACACAAAACTACCATAAATGGAGCCGCGCCATGTATGTGGCTTTGTTAGCTAAAAATAAGATCGATTTTATAAATGGATCTTTTCTTGAACCAGCCCTCACAAATCCATCTTATGGGAAATGGATGAGGTGCAACTATATGGTGTTGGGATGGATCTCAGCAATCTTGTCTGATGAGCTTGGAGATTACACTTTGTTTTCTGATAATGCTTTTAAAGTTTGGAATGAAATCAAGCGCAGATTTGCTAAATCTAGTAATAATAGGATTTTCATGTTAGAACAACAATTAATAAATACAAAATAAGATGGCATTGCTGTGGTGTTATATTTTTCAAAGTTAAGATCTATTTGGGATGAAATATCTCAATATGAAGAGGTGTATACTTGTGATAATTTAAACTGTGGGGTTATGACTGTATTACATAAAAAGAATGAAAGGAGAAGGGTTATGCAATTCTTAATGGGCTTGGATGAATCATATGGTCATGTTAGGAACCAGATCTTGCTGAAGGATCCTCTCCATGTGCTTGATGATGTTTTTAGTCTTGTACTTCAAGAGGAAGCAAACAGAGAGATGTCATATGGATTGCAGAACCACATTGAATCAACAGCTATGAATGTGCTAACACATTCAACTCCTCAGTACTCACCACACGCTATTGCTGATGTTGGAAATTTTCAGAGGGGTAACAAGCCATGGAACAAGCCCAATGGTGCTAAAGGCAGACCACCATGTGCTAAGTGTGGAAAGAACAACCACACTATAGAGAATTGCTATGAAGTGTTTGGGTATCCACCAGGACATAAGTATGCTAGACTCAAACATGGACAGAACAGTGGAGTAAAGCAAGTTACTGGGAGTGTGAATCAACTAAGCCAGGAAATTGCAAGTGCAGGACAACAACCTCCAATTTCGCAGGAGCAGTTCCAGCAGCTTTGCAGTCTCATGAAAGGAAATGTTGGGCTTGCTAATCAGATGAATTCAAATCCCAAAGGTAGCAGTACCATAGTTAATCAACCATCAGGTAATCACTTCACTCTAAACTGTTTCACTCCCATAACTTATGCTCATTCAACTGTTTCTCATCCACTCTTGAACACTAAAACCTGGATTCTGGACTCAGGAGCCACAAACCACATTGTTTGTAACTCATCTCTATATATAGAATGCAGTACTTTGTCAAATTCCTCTGTTACATTACCAAATGGGATATCTGTTCCTGTTACAATGACAGGCTCAATACAACTCAATCCTCACATATTGTTAACTAATGTTTTATATGTACCATCTTTTTCATTCAATCTCCTATCAGTGAGTAAACTCACCCACAATACATCATATTCCCTAATTTTCTGGTCTGATTTATGTGTGTTTTAGGACATTGCCAGTTGGAGAATGATTGGGATGGCTAAAGAAAGACAAGGGTTGTACTTCTTAGTGAAAGATAGAGAATCTCCTAACTTAAAAAATGTATGTCACTCCAGCATACATTCTGTTATTTCTCCATCAGCATTGTGGCACAATAGACTAGGACATCCATCTATAAGCAGAATGTCTCTAATATATCCCACAAGTAATGATCTGCCACAGAAGTTTAATGATATTGTTTGTGATTCATGTCATTTATCTAAACAAACCAGGTCTCCTTTTCCTTCTAATCCTACTAAGTGTGATAATTGTTTTGATTTGATTCATGTGGATATCTAGGGGCCATTTAGTACTGAATCTACTAATAGATCTAGATACTTCTTAACAATAGTAGATGACCACAGTAGGTTCACATGGCTATATCTCATGACAAACAAAAGCCAAACCAGAACCATTCTAAATAAATTTTTCAAGTTTGTTTTCACTCAATTCAATAAGCATATTAAAGCTCTAAGATCAGATCAGGGACAAGAATTTAATATGCCTGGATTTTACAACACTCATGGTGTGAATCACCAACAAACTTGTACCTACACTCCACAACAGAACTCTGTTGCTGAGAGAAAACACAGACATCTACTGAATGTCGCTAGATCATTGCGCATTCATGCTAATCTCCCTTTATCCTTCTGGGGGGACTGTGTACTCACTGCAGCATACCTCATCAATAGAACACCAACACCTCTCTTGGACAATCTCACTCCATTCTATCACTTATACTCAAAACATCCAAAGTATTCTCATTTCAGGACTTTTGGATGCTTGTGTTATGCAGCTACCATGCCTAAACCCCACAACAAGTTCATGCCTAGAGCTACTAAATGTATCATGATTGGATATCCAGCCAACATCAAAGAATACAAACTATATGATCTTGAGAAACACATTGTGTTTATATCCAGAGATGTAACTTTCTATGAACACATATTTCCTTATCAAACTCATACTCTCACTTCTACTCCTTCTTCCATTATACCTCATACTCACATTTTACCCATGCACATTGATCATGAAACACATAACACTCCAATTCCTCTTTCCTCACCTCCTGAACCACCTCACTCCTCTCACTCTCCTGATTTATCATCTTCACTTAACTCTCCACCATCACAAGAGAATTCACCACCTTCTCTCCCTTCTCCTATCGCTTCTCCACCAAACATTCCATCTCCTCCCATTCTCAGGCGCTCTACTAGAGTTAGAAAGGTCCCATCACATCTTGCAGACTACCAGTACAACCTAACTCACTCTACAGCTGCTCATATGGGTTCTCCTACTGGTGATGATTCTACAGGTACTCTTTACCCTATTAACTTATCTTTTCATAAACTTTCACCTTCTTATTACAATTACATCCTTTCTGTATCTTCTCATCTTGAACCATCATCTTATGAGCAAGCTCAACAAGATCCATTGTGGAGAGAAGCTATGTCTGCTAAACTTAATGCCCTACATGATAACAACACCTGATCCTTAGTTCCTTTACCTCCTGGTAAGAATGCCATTGGATGTAGATGGGTATATAAAGTTAAACTCACCTCTACTGGACAAGTTGAGAGGTATAAGGCAAGATTGGTTGCAAAAGGATATAATCAAAAAGAAGGTTGGGATTTCTTTGAAACATTTTCTCCAGTAGCAAAAATCACTACTGTGAGATATCTCTTAGCCTATGATGCTGCTAACAGTTGGCATCTTTCACAATTGGATGTGAATAATGCTTTTCTATATGGTGATCTGGATGAGAAAGTTTACATGGTTCCTCCTTCTGGTGTTGCTCCTGAGGGGGAGAATCTCTATTGTCACTTGCACAAGTCTTTATATGGGTTAAAGCAGGCCTCTAGACAATGGAATCACAAGCTTACCTCCATCATAATTAGTCAAGGATTCATTCAGTCTGCAGCAGATCATTCCTTATTCATCAAACACTCTAATGGCACCACTACAATTTTGTTAGTGTGTGTTGATGATATTATAATTGGTGGGAACAGTAAACAAAAAATTGATGAGTTGAAAGCATATCTAAAGGAACATTTCAAGTTAAAAGACTTAGGAGACTTGAAATATTTCTTAGGTATAGAGGTGGCAAGAAGTACTAAAGGAATCTCTATCAATCAGAGGTAATATGCCTTAGACATCATTGCTGATTGTGGATTACTTGGAGCTAAACCCTTGGGATCCCCCATTGAACAGAACTTGAAGCATTCCAAGTCAGGGGGAGACACTTTAAGTGATCCAACTAAGTTCAGAAGATTGATAGGAAGACTCATATACTTGGATGTTACTAGACCTGACATATCCTATGCTATCCAAACATTAAGCCAGTATATGAGTGACCCTAAACAACAACACATGGATGGAGCTCTCAGAGTGGTAAGATACTTGAAGGGATCAGCTGGAGAGGGATTGTTCTTCCCTAACAACAACACAATCCATATTAAAGCCTACTGTGATGCAGACTGGGGTGCTTGTATTGACACAATGAGATCCGTGACAGAATATTGTGTCTTCATTGGAGATGCTTTGGTATCCTAGAAATCCAAGAAACAACAGACAGTATCTAGATCCTCAGTTGAGGCTGAGTATAGAGCTATTGCCACAACGATGTGTGAAGTAGTGTGGCTAAATCAATTGATCAATGATCTAGGTGACAAACATGAATATCCTGGTCTAGTCTACTGTGACAATCAAGCTGCAGTTCATATTGCCTCTAATCCGGTTTTCCACGAGAGAACTAAGCACATTGAAATAGACTGTCACGTCACTAGGGAGAAGTTACAGCAAGGAGTGATAAAATTGTTCCATGTCTCAACTAATTCCCAACTTGCAGATGCTTTCACTAAGGCTCTAAGTGTTGAGAGGTTAAAGGGATTAATGTTCAAGATGGGAGTACATGATATGTACTCTCACCTTGAGGGGGAATATCAGAAGCTGTCAGAAGCACTACTCTATACAGCTGGACCAACACATGGGAGGAAATATTCTGCACTATTGGAGTAGCACATGGGAACGCATGGAGCTGATCCACTACATAAAGCTGATAAAGGACACTTCAGACAACAAGAATATTAGATATAATTCTTTATGTTTGTTCCATACTCTTATGTACTTCTCATTCCGTATATAAATAGGATAAAATCAATGTAAAGCACTAGCTCTCTCTTTCTGATTAATTGAATACAACCGTTACTCTTTTTCCTTTCTTTTCTTCATGCATTCAACATATACAATGCACAACAGCACACACATTGCGCATAATGTTTTCTGATAAGATTCAAAGTTATCCTAAACTAACTATAAATTATAAATCTACCCCTATACATTTTGGAAACACCATCTAAAACAAATCTAATCATACTAAAACAACAACAATTGCTAAATAATCAACATATAAAAGATAATAATTGAAAACATTAAACTTTGAAATTGAATCACAAAATTTCACGCATGAAACTTGACAAAAGAATATACCAAAATAATCCTTGCAAAACGTAGATCACTTGCCCATTTTTATTTTTATTTTGTAAAAAATCGACTAGAATGAGCGGTGCAAAAGGAATAACGACGGTTTTGGTGTATGTGTAGTGTATGTCGAATAGAGGAGAATAATCTCACTCCAACCTTTTGATTTGGAATGGGAACCATATTTTTGGTCCCCATGTGGGGACGAAAAACTCGATTCCTATTTCTAAAGATGGGAACAAAAGTTTTTGTTCCTAAGTGGCGAAACTAAAAATTTAGTTCCCATCTCTATATGTTGGAACGAATTATTTCTTCCCACCAGGTTTGACAGCTGCTTCTATTTTTGTTATTAGGTATTTGAACAAATGTTTTGTTCCCGCACTAAAAAAAGTAAAATAAATTTTGTGTTCCCATTTTGTTGTTTTGTCGTAGTGGATTATGCTTATGATCCATTGACAAATCATCATCATGGTTCAATTGATTAAATTTTTTGAAATAAATTGAGTTTATCTAATGCATTACCTCATTAAATTTCTTTCGTTGTTAATCGGTGTAAACAAATTCCATCAACTTAATGATATTGAGCGTGTACATTTCTGAAAAGAGAAAGGCAGGTCAAAAATTCAAACCTCTGGTTAGCTTGGCTTAGTTATCTAAAACGAAACAATATTTATTGTTTTACTTAAAGCAACGTCATTGATATATATATATATATATACACACACATATATGGGACAAACATACATTTACATACAGAATATAATAAGTAAATCACAAACAAATTACATCATAAATACTCGTTCAAAGTGGCATAACAATTAAGTACTTTCTAATATAAATAAATATTAAATTGTTTAGTTACTTATGATTACAAGCTCAAATGCACATAAACAAGATGACAATATACTAAAGAATAAAAGGAAGATAACTTTCGATTCTAGAGGGATTTTGTATAGCCATTCTTTGGATCTCCATTATGCGTTTCCTCATTATCTTCCTGACGGGTCTTGACCTTACTCCTCTTATTCTCTAGACTAATGAAAGTAAACATCTAAAACTAATGATTTTACTAATGACTTCTCGCTGCTAGTAAACATCCCCAAGTCCTCTATTTATAGTTGTGGCATTTAAGACTTTGATTATGGCACTTTTTTTTTGACTTTATGCATCCTAGAGCAGTCGCTCAACTTAGTCCAAGTCATAAAGTTTTTCACGCTCTTTCGTGGGAGGCTGAAATTAAGGTACTTGAGCTTGGGCGTGTTGCAGGATCCGTTCGAGTTGCGCAGTCTCTAACAACTTCTACATTTGTGCAATTTCACCATTTTAGCTACGAATCTCTAGTTTTGAAATAATTAAATTGCTTTTAGTGTTCGAAACTAGACATTTGTATAGCTTTAGAATGTCATATGTTACTTAATTTGACTAATTTCTCTTCAAATGTGCTGATAAATTTTGCTATTTTTTCTCCAACATGAACTCGTATCTACAAAACTTGAAAATAAACTCTAAAGCATCACAAAACCCACATGCATTAACAATTTAATAAGTAAAAAAGCATATTAAAAACAAAAATTATTTTACTCGCTCATCATGTATCATATTTTTGAAGTATTTTTATAAAAGCTAGTATGTAAAAAGATAAATAGAATTTTTTATTTAAAATTAGTTTTATTTTAGACACACAACATAATTACTTTGGATTTTTTTTTTAAAATCACAACAGTTAGTTTTACCAAAGAGTAAAATGCAAAAACCTACCTTGTGTTATTTTTAATTGGCAAGAAAACCCCTGTGTTATTTTTATTAGCAAAAAAACCCATGTGTTATCATGAAATTAGCACACTCTCCCCAAATTTGTTTTAGCTTTGACTTTACAAGAAAATGCCAATTTTGCCCTTGTACATAGAATTCAAAATCTGAATAAACTTAAATATTTAGAGTTTTATATTTAACATATTTTTAAAAACTCAAAATCATTATTTAACGTACATATATAATATCAAAAAAATAAAAAGGTCAAAAAGATAACACTGAGATAAGGTTCAATGTTTTGAATTTTGATGTTTTCCATTTTTTAGGGTTGGATAACGGATTTTTTTTTTTAAAAAAAAAAGTCATTATCCAGCCTCGACGCTGCTCAGTCCTCACTGAACCAGAAGTATAATTCTCTTGATACATCATATTAGCGGCGGTGGTTCTGGCGGTGAGGGATGTGTATGAGTAAGTGATATTTTAAAGAAACCTGAGACCCCTGTCCCCTTCTCCACTATAAGTAGCAACCACCTCCATTTTCCTTTCTTCTCTCATAAATTTCATCAAACACCTTATACTCACTCTTAATATGAAGGCCAATACCAAGTTCATCGTACTCCACCCTTTTGTACACAAACCCACCTCCCACTGCACCAGGGGCGTATTTATGTAGGGGCTAGGGGGGGCTGTAGCCCCCCCCCCCCCCCCCCCATTTTTTTTGAAAAAAAAAATCCAATATATATATGTATAGTATTAGGGAAAGAGAAAATAAGAAGATCTGTGATATTTACATTTAAAAGCCCAATCAAATAGTAAATTGCAAAAATTCCCCTTTTGTTATATTTAGTAAGAAAATAACTTATTTGTTATTTTAATTTGCAAAAAACATTTCGTGGTGTTAATAGCAAACAATTCATTCTACATTTAATTAATTCGTACTTGTTTAACATATTTCTTCGATACGCAAAGAATCAATGTTGTTTAAATTAAATATATGAATACCTTTTATCATATTTGTGAAACATTAGCTTTAAAATATGTAAAAATATATATACAAAGTGTAATAAATTTTCCTTTGCTTTTATCTCGTTCAAATATATTTAAAAAGTTTATAACATAGTCAATAATATTTACCTTGATAAATATATATTGGATAAAAAAATGTTTGTTTGGTTATCGTTGTTGTTATTGTACATATTTATTAGTGAATTTCTCGGTTAAAAACTAAAAGTTGATCCAAAAATTTTCTTGTACGAATTCATCTTCTCTTAAAACTCCAAAAAATCGGTTCAAAACAATATTTTTTTCTTTACTTAGTATTTCAAATTTTTTTCCTCTTATTTCTTTCCTACTGTTATCCAAAATTTTTTTTTTAGCCCCCCCCTTCCCCCATATAAGATTCCTGGATACGCCACTGCACTGCACATGGCTCGCCGTTTTCCTCCTCCTCTTCCTCTTCACTTACGCATACACATCCCTCACCGCCAGAACCGCCACTGCAGGCCTGCAGCCGCCGTGAAATCCCAATCCCATTTACCCCCAAAAATCTCCGACGCACTCCTCCACTACGCCACCGCCAACACCACCTCCGCCGAGGTTCACTCCATCGCCGCCGTCCTCCGCCGCTGCGCTGCCCCCTGCAACATCCTCGTTTTTTGGTCTCACACACGAAACCCTCCTTTGGAACTCACTCAACCTCAACGACCGCACCGTGTTCGTCGACGAAAGGTCGTACCAGGTGTCGAAGCTCGAAGAGAGGCATCCGTACATCGAGGTGTACGACGTGCAGTACACGACCAAAGTTCATTCCTCGTTTCTTTTTAATAAATTTGTAGTAGAATAATAATAATCATATATCAAGAGAAACAAAGGGTAAGATTGTAATCTCATTGCCAAACTTTCAATATCAGTTGCATATATGGCGCGTGGGTTGCAACTTAGGGCTAAAAGGGGGTATTTGCTTTTGACCAAATAACACAAGGCGGTTTTTGTTAATAAAAATAACACAGGGTAGTTTTTGCATTTTACTCTTTTACCAAAGTAAAATCTATTCCTAAGAGTCTAAATCCGTAGGAACGGGAAAATCCTCACTAAGTTATGAACAAATAACCCCTTCCTAATAGTTTGAGATTTAATGATGGGTAAATAATGATCTTGTAATAGTTGAACATTATCCTTTCTCAAAGGTTCACTAGAGACTTTTTGAAGTGAAAGATGGAGTATTGGTAGTTGAAATCGCCTGACATCCCAACTGGGTTAGCACCTCAGTTACGCCAAACAATGTCTATACCCCGCATGGAATTAAAAATAGGGAGACTCACATAAACTACTCCTGAGTATGGGGCAATTACACAAACCACCTCTCATGTTTGAAAAATTATACAAACATCCCCTATGGACGATTTTTCGTATATAAATTATGCAATTCCTAAGAGTCTAAATCCGTAGGCATGGAAAACACCCTCACTAAGTTATGAACAATAACCCCTTCCTAATAGTTTGAGCTTTTACGAATGGTAAATAATGATCTTGTAATAGTTGAACATTATCTTTTCTCAAAGGTTTACTAGAGACTTTTTGAAGTGGAAGATGGAGTATTGGTAGTTGAAAGCGCCTAACCAACCAACTAGGTTAGCACCTCAGTTACACAAAACAATGTCTAGTCCCAAGATGGAAATAAAAATAAGGAAAATTATATAAACTACTCCTGGATTATGGAGCAATTACACAAACCGGCTCTTATGTTTCAGAAATTACACATACACCCCTTATGACCGATTTTTTGTTTAAAATTATTCAATTTTGTTGAATGCAAGTTCATGCTCCTCGTTTATTTTGCACAAGAAATAAAAAATAAATTAAAATTGTTGAAATAGACATTAAACCTCTTTTATTTCATTTTTTTAAAAAAAAATCATGTCTTGAAAGTTAAAGTAAATAATTTGCGGATTTTAATTTCGATTACAATTTGAAGTTGTAAGGTTGTCTTAATCAATTTATTTTTTTACAAATATATTTTTGTGTAATTTTTCAAATATGAGGGGTGATTTGTTTAATTATCTCATACTTTAGGGGTAGTTTGTGTAACTAACCCTTAAAAATAAAATAGAAGAGTAATTACAAAAGTTCATAGTAACGAGTGAGGTAAATTTAATATTTTTCTCTCTACTACAAAAATCACCATTCATTAAATTAAGGCTCCATTTGTTTCCCCGAAAAATTGGAGAAAAGAAAAAAAAATGAAAAATGATGTAAAACAATGATTTTTAGGTAATTTCTTTTGGAAAATAAACAAATCCTCTCATTTTCTAGGCGTTTGGCTTATACTGGTTTTTGGGAAAATTATTATTATGCTTAGAAGCAAATGACACCATATTTTCCTATCTTGTTCAAAGATTTTCTGTCTTTTACAGGATAATCTCAAATTGCCACACAGATGAAAAAAAAAAAGATTTTCCGTCACTTTTTTCTTCTTTTTTTTCCCAATTTTTCTGAGAAACAAATAGAGTAAGTATGGGCAAGAATGCCATGAGTGACACCATGTGCCCCAAAATTAGAGATGTAACTCCAGTTTCTTCGGAATCGTTGGTCGCCAATGAGCCTGCCACTCTATTTTCTTCCTTGAATATATGTGATGCCCGAAACTGAATATAACCACATGATTGAGAGATTTTTCTTACTCATGGACTTCATGCTTTTAACAATAGTTCTGACATTTCAAGTGTATTGAAAATTACATTCCTCCATGGCCTATACAATTCAATCGTTGTGAACAATGTTTTCCTCCCGAAGGACTTCAACCTATTTTAGATAAAATTTGTTGGTATATGTTGTCGCCTCACTGATGAATCATTTTCTCCGATGATAAAGATCGTTACGGAAAATTTTGTTAGAAATAATGGAGATAACGAACAGTATTTAAATTGACAGGCAAATAAACAAAATAACTCGTAACACAGAAACTGAAAATAACCGTAGTAAGTGGTCGAGTCCTTCTCGGTTTCCTTAAAGTAGTTTAGTCCTCTCCACGTGCTGAGATCGTTGGACTAACTCTTCCCAGGATAAAACGACCTTTCGAATTGGCTGCTAGCACTCGCAGAGCAATCCCGGCGAACTCGAACAGTAATAGACTACCACCACCACACAATGATTAAAACTCTTTTTCCTTTTCGTGTATGCAAAAGTGTAATTCTTCTTATATAAACCCTATGGGGAGCGACCCCTTATATAGACTAGGTCAGGGAGAAAGTTGGAAGACTTAGTCACCAAGAAACATGGCATAGATAATTACGAATCAGGTAATTAAGATAATTACAGATCTCGCAAATATCTCGGATGAACGTAGACACGTTTCAGTTATAGAAACTGATAGGTAAATCTTATGGAAAGATTTCCTAAGATAATTAATTATCTCTTTGATGCTTATTATTTTCCGTATATAAATATAACAGAAAATTACATAATTCTATTTACGCAAAATAGAAATATTAAATATTGAAACACAATATTTCTGACTTTAATTAGTCAACGTTGAGCATCAATTTCTCATTCACCCATGTACCAAACTCGACCCAAAGTCGATTGTACAAACCCGTTTCATTTACCAATTTTCCAACAATCCCCCACATGAATGAAATTGAATGATCATGCATACATCATGTGGTGGTGGAGTACTACGGACTATGCCTGCATAGGATAGGTAGGACACGCCCTTGAACCTTCCCTCATGAGAAATACTTTCTTTGCTAGCCGATAGTGTGACTTGACGTCATTGAACTATCCGCCGTTTGTGCAAACGTTCCATAAATCTCACACAGGTATAATTCCTTTTACCGTTGCGGTTCTCATGGTTTATGTCCATTTTGGCCCTGGACATACGCCTGGTTCTGCAAGAGTTTTCCAGAAAATTAAGCCCCCACAATTTTCCTCAGAGGCGGCCCCTCCTCTCTCTCACATAGGTGATTTCTTATCTAATAGTAACCCGTATTACTCCGCTCGGATTTCCGACGCGTAAGAATCATTAAAAGCATAATGCTTAACCTTTCCCATTACGGGTGTCACTGTTTCATCTAGGAATGGACAAGGGTTGACCCCCGCAGTGACCGTACAAAGTTCTTACAATTAGGTTGTCCCATTGAACCAAGATCTTGGGATCTCCAGTCAAACATGGTTGGGTTTTCCTTCATAAGACTTTAATTTCCAATAGGCTTAAGTCCCATTCCCTTCGATGTCTTTTCAACTTGATCTCTATTTAACCCTTTGGTTAGCGGATCCGCAATGTTATCTTTTGACTTCACGTAGTCAAGGATGATAACCCCAGTTGAGATCAGTTGTCTAACGGTATTATGTCGTCGACGTATATGTCTAGACTTACCGTTGTACAGAACATTATGTTCTCTTTCAATCATAAATTGATTATCGCAATTTATGCATATTGTTGGCACAGGTTTGGGCCACTCAGGAATATCTTCCAAGATGTTATGGAGCCTTTCGGCTTCTTCACTGCATTTGTCTAATGCCACAAACTCAGATTCCATCGTGAATCTGGTTATAACCATTTATCTTGAAGATTTCCATGCACAGTTGCACCTCCTAAAGTGAATATAGGTTCACTTGTTGCGTTGGAGTCTTGTATAACATATATCCAACTTGCTTTGGTAAAACATTCAAGCAACATTTGGATCTCTGGTATAATGCAACCCATGGTCACGAGTATAACGTAAGTACCCCAGTACTTTCACAATTGCTTTCCATTGCTCATGCCATGGATTACTCGTGAATCTACTCAACGTGCCAATTGTATAGGTAATGTCTGGTCGTGTACAACTCATTATGTACATCAGACTTCCTATCATTCTATCATATTCCACTTGATCAACACTTTCTACCTTATTCTAAGATAAGTGTTGACTCGTGTCAATTGGAGTTCTGTCTACACCAGAATCACCATTGCTGAATTTTCCAAGAATCTTGTCCACATAGTGTGACTGAGTTAATATAAGACCCACTGACGATCTCTTAATCTTAATTCCTAAGATTACATCGACCAGTCTCATGTCTTTCATATTGAATCTTAAATTCAGCAAACATTTAATGGACTTCACCATTCGGTCGTTGCTTCCCACAATGAGTATATCGTTAACATACATACAGAGAACCAAATATCCTTCTTATGTAATTCTGATGTAGACACATTTGTCGCACTCATTGTTTTTGGGACCATTTGACATCATGACGTTGTCAAATTTTTCATACATCGTTCTCGGTGTTTATTTAAGTCCACACAAGGACTTCACCAATTTATAGACTTTATTTCCTTTCCTATGATCTACATAACCCTTGGGTTATTCCATGTAGAGTTCTTAATCAAGAACCTCCGTTTAAGAAAAGAGTCTTCACATCATTTTGATGTACTTACAGATTTTGGAGAGTGCCAATCGCCAAAATCATTATTATTGAATTTATTCTTGTCACATGAGAATAAGTATCAAAGTAATAATGGCTTTCTTGTTGCTTGTATCCTTCGATCACAAGTCTAGCCTTATACTTTTCATTGTTCCATCTATTTTGATTTTTCATTTGAAAATCCACTTAGAACTAAATGGTTTACATCCCCAATGAAGGTCAACCAATTCTCAAGTGTTTCGTGTTAGATGGAATCAATCTCATCTTTTATGGCTTCTTTCCATATATGATTTTAATAGAGCTTATAGCTTCTAATACGTTTGAGGCTCGACCTCTATCATGTAAGTTAGAAAATAAATTTTCTTTTCTTACCCTTATGCTTCGTCTTGGCTTTTCGTGGACCTCACCAATTTCTTCAATTTCTTTTTGATCTTGACTATGTCAATATCATCGAAGACTCATTTGAAGAACTTTGTCCAGCCACAATGAATTTTACAAGAAAACATTGTTCAAAGAAGAGCGCATTTCTACATTACATTATCGTGTTTTTATGAACCTATAGATTCATACATAACAAACCGATAACCAATGCTATTGTGTGCATAGCCATGAAAATATAGTCCAACGATTTGGATCTATTACCATTTTCTTTGGCACGAGTTTATGCCACCTTAGCAAGACACACCCCACATTTCAGAGTATTTATAAGAAAGTTGTACTTTTCTATAACTCATAGGGAGTGTTCACTTTTTGGGGTATTTTATTTTAAAGAAAGTAAGCCAACAAAATGGCTTCACCCCACTCATCTTGCAATAATACATGATTTATTGCATCAATGTCATTCTCTCTAAAAGAAGGAGAATCTCATTTCAAGAATCTCGCAAGATTCAAACATGGTGATATACGTAGCATTATCTACTACACGTTTTGAGATTCACACGAGTGAACTTCTTTGTTTTTCACTACAGTTCATGAGAATCATAGATCCTACTAGACCAACATGATCAATCAAACCCGTCATGCTCAAAGGCTAGGTTTTCTCAAGATTGAATCAATGTCTCGTTATAGACATTTGAGGCATCGATGGATTGGTATCAATAATAACCATATCTGTATTACTCGATATCTCCAAACATATCAAATATTACTCCCATCTCTCTTGAGATTTGTTCTTTCACATAAGAATGTCTCACCAATCAACATATAAGATGAATACATTTATTCAGTTGTTACTTATGTATATAAGTAAACGATTACCTCAATGGTATAACACGAAGCGTCGTCTTGTGTTGGTCTTTTATGCATATCACCTTGAAGGGTATATCACGCCCCCTCATATATGACTAATGTACACGATTATCCATCACTGCTTAAATGTCAAAAATCTCACGAAGAGAAACAAGTTAGCAATATTATCTCAATATTACTGTACAAAAGATCGAAAGTACTTTTAAGCAAGTTATCAAATTGAACTTTAGTGTAAGGATATCACCACAAATATTTTTACTATACCGTGATCATAATTAAGTACTCATGTACATATCATTATGAATTCATAAGTCATACTAAAGAATTTCTCCTTTTTCGGATATTCTAACAAACGTGCAGCCCCAATTAAAGCTACTGTGCTTCAATTTATTTAATCCCATATCAAATAACGAAAACCAATAATCATAAAATGATTAATTGTGCAATTCTTACCATTTACGGAAAGATACTACAAGTCACTGATAACTTGTATGACTTGAAAGGAATCAAAAAGACATATATCACATATACCTCATGCACCTTCATCATAGAAAGTCAGAGTAATATATTAGATATTAACAATGAAGTCAAATTCTGCGGTAGAAAATATAAATCACTTGCCAAAGTTATTTCCTGCAAAAGGAAATAAAATATTCTGCTGCACATAATGCAATCTGCGGCGAGTTTACCCATTTTGCTAATATACCAAAATAATACTCTTCCAACTATACAAAACTTTGCAAGCATCAATTATCACAAGAATGATTACCGTCAATAATCCGTAGCACAAATTGTATTCTCCCAACAATATTTGGACTTGCTTTTACTTAAAAAGTATGCCACATAAGAGATATCATTAGATCATGATAACACTGGATTAGTACATATCCAAGTCAAGTATTAGTTCTAAAATTAATGACAATCATTAATTAATTTACATGATACCTCTATCAAGGTCAAAAACACATGCTTCAAGCAAACCACATCACGTGCTGGCCCAGCTAATTGGAGTAAACGGTATCACACCACAAATCATGAATCAAATGAGCATAATTAACAATACTAATTAATCCCAATCATGATTAACAACATATACGCATAATAATACGTTTTAATATGCTACAAATTGGCTCTAAGATGAAAGACCACAACATATGAAGAATAAAGAAAATTCTTCATTATCCAAAGTTTTATATTTCTTGTTCCTGCGAAACTCATGCGTGAAGAATAATGAAAACCCCTTTACGCAAACATTATATGTATTTTCTTTTCTTTTGCTTTCCGCACTGCACCGGGTACACACAAGAGTATATATTCATACTCTTAGAAAAAGAAGAATAAAACCATGCCCCGCAATAAACATTATTAGATCATGATAAAAGAGAAATATTAGGACACAAGCCTAACCATTAATCGCAATTAACCCCAATCATCAAATATTAAGCATGAACCTCCAATATATATGTGACACGCACGTATAGTTATTTAAACTATTAACATGTATTCCAATCAAAGTCAACAAATAGAGATTCATCTTTTAATACGTAATCTTGAATCAAGCGATAAAATACACATTCGGCCCAAGAAACATTAACCTTCGTTTATATATTTCCGTCAAAAGTTTCCAATACCCGGAAAAATAAACTTCGCCAACTAAACCTGTTCTTCTCAAGACATAAACTACTTTAAGATTGTTAGAAATAATGGAGATAACGAACAGTATTTAAATTGACAGGCAAATAAACAAAATAACTCGTAACACAGAAACTGAAAATAACCGTAGTAAGTGGTCGAGTCCTTCTCGGTTTCCTTAAAGTAGTTTAGTCCTCTCCACGTGCTGAGATCGTTGGACTAACTCTTCCCAGGATAAAACGACCTTTCGAATTGGCTGCTAGCACTCGCAGAGCAATCCCGGCGAACTCGAACAGTAATAGACTACCACCACCACACAATGATTAAAACTCTTTTTCCTTTTCGTGTATGCAAAAGTGTAATTCTTCTTATATAAACCCTATGGGGAGCGACCCCTTATATAGACTAGGTCAGGGAGAAAGTTGGAAGACTTAGTCACCAAGAAACATGGCATAGATAATTACGAATCAGGTAATTAAGATAATTACAGATCTCGCAAATATCTCGGATGAACGTAGACACGTTTCAGTTATAGAAACTGATAGGTAAATCTTATGGAAAGATTTCCTAAGATAATTAATTATCTCTTTGATGCTTATTATTTTCCGTATATAAATATAACAGAAAATTACATAATTCTATTTACGCAAAATAGAAATATTAAATATTGAAACACAATATTTCTGACTTTAATTAGTCAACGTTGAGCATCAATTTCTCATTCACCCATGTACCAAACTCGACCCAAAGTCGATTGTACAAACCCGTTTCATTTACCAATTTTCCAACAAATTTATGGATCAGGAATTGGTACTTTTTATCCGATCTTGAGATAACACTAGACCATGTCAACAATATCTTAACACGTATCTACTTGACTTAAGATATTACGCAACAGAAAAGTAAAGAACACAAGCATATAATTTGTAGAAGAATATATCCGAGCCTTAGGAGTGATTATGATTTTACAAAAAGATTTGTTATCACATTTCTCAAGCTCCTCATTATCGAATTTCTTAAACAAACAAATAAAGGAAGCTTCAATTTCTCTTTGCACGTATAGTTTCTTAACTCTAATGACTTAGACATAATAAACTAAACTTAAACAATTTGTAAAGCAAGAAAATTACTCGATAACTATAAGATCTAATCTCTCATATTTTTTTAGCCTTTTTGTCTTGTTATTTATCTTAATGTACTCTATGTCTTTATAAAGATATGTTATTCTTCAGCTCCAAGGCATGTTGTACACGTTATGGGGAGTCATCAATCTTCCTTGTAAATGAAAGTTACCATCTTCAGTCTTGACTTTCTTATTAAGGAAAGTTTTCTAAATTAACTTGAGAGTTCTTTTGAGGAATACTTCATCTTCAATGTCGACTTTAACCTTAGAAATTTTATTTGTTGCTTCTTCATTCCATGCTACAACGTTCTCGATCAAACTTTATTTCTTCAATCTATCCACGACCGGCAATATTAGAAAGCTTGTAACTATGGAAACTTTCGTGTTGAACTCGATCCATTATCATCATCATGTTAAACCTGAAAAATTCTCAAACAACTAAAATCTTGGAAATAGATTAATATGTGAATAAAGGCAAAACAAAAGGATATACAACAAATTTCCAGATTGTTCAGTGTTACAGTGTTTGCGTTCAGTATTGTGATAACACTTCATTAACTCAATGTTCTGATAACATTTCACAACGTCGGTGTTATGGTAACACTGCTCAACATTTACACTTTCAGTTTCAAACAGTGTTGTGCCGCGTACATCAAGATAATAATTTTTGTTCGTAAATATCTAAATTTACCAACGTAATTTTTCAGCCGGAAAGATTTATCTCAACAACAGACCATTCTAATTTAGGTTTGAGCATGACGTCATTGTCAACATCACATGGCCTTGTAGGTAGAGTGTGTCCATTGATCACTTCTTAGCACGGGCGTACATCGATTGACTTAATATGTGTTCATATCCTGATCTTATAGAATGCATAGTTCGATCCATCCAGAATTGGGAGCCTATTATTGTTCGGATTCACGTTGTCCATCTTGTAGTATCAAATCTCAACACGAGTAAAATCGATGCTTGGCTCTGATGCCAATTGAAAATTTGTGGATCTGGACTTGTTAATTTTTCTCTGAATGTTGCGATAACACTAGACTGTGTCAATGTTATCTTAACACCAATCTACGTGACTTACGATATACGAGCGGAAAAGTAATGAACATAAGCATAGAATTTCAAGAAAAATATATGAATATATTCTTCCAAGCCTTAGGCGAAATAATCACCATAAGAATAATGGTTTTACAAAAAAAAATTGTTCTTACAATTCTCAAGCTCCTCACTTTAGAATTGCTCAAACAAACAAACAATGCGTAATAACAAAACACGAAAAGATTACAAAATAAATATGAATAAATTCAAAGTACAATAATCTCTCTATTTGGTCCTCTGATTCTGTTTTACAACAAATTGTCCTGAAATTTGGTTGACTTGAAGGCTGATTTCTTTTGATCTCTTCTACGTGTATTTGAGTTGAATGTTAATCCAAGGGCTTTTGAGCTTGATCTTGAATTAGCAATCTATTTGGCTTGATCTTCGCGACGGAAAATTTGATCTTGTCTTGACTTCTTGAACTTGTTGAATGTCAATCTTCTTTGGAGGAATCTTGATCTTCAAAATATTTGGAGGCTTGACCAAAGTTGATTTGAGGGCTTGACGGCCTGATCTCGGATCGAACGGATTTTTGATTTGAAGGTTGATGAAGAACGGTATGATCTTCGTCTTTAGTTCTTCCAATATGTTGGGCTTTGATCTTCTTCAAAAGGATTTCAATCTTCAAAATCAGTTTTTCAAGGGTTTTGTGACTTGATCTCGAATCAAAATGGACTTTGACTTGAAGATTGTTTAAGAAGGGCATGAACTTGGTTTTGAATTTGTTGGATATGTTGAAAATTTTACCTTCTTGGCAGAGGCGCGATCTTCAAAAATAGTTTTTGGATGAACTTGAGGCTTGATGGTGGATCCAAATGAGCTTTCCACGAAGAACACCTTGAAGAATGCCTTTAAGATTGATGGGCTTGTTGGAGGAAATTTGTACAACTTCCTTGCTCTGAATGCTTGAAGGTTGAATTGTGATTTTTGTTCTTCAAGAGCACCTCTATTTATAGTTGTAGAGTGAATCTCAATCAAAATCTCGTGATGAGATGAATAGTTATGATCGCGTCTACGATTTCTTGATTTGGAAGACTTGATTTAAGTGAATCTTCTTGTGATCTCTTGAACATTGGGACTTAGTGGAGAAGACTTTCCATGTCTTGAGATTGGATGAACATTTATTTATTTAATCCTTTAAAATATTAGGTTTTTCTTATTTCTTGCTTTACAAGACTTGTCATTATTCAAATTAATTGTGTAATTGAACTCCAATTAATAAATAAGTCATTAGTTAATTTATTCACCAAATATATTAAAATCAATGTATTTAACTACTTTACTTTGAAAATAGAAAAAAAATTGATAATTAATATACCTTTTTTTTCACGTGTCATGATTTAATTTAGACATTAATTTAAGTGTCTACATAATGCAAGCTTTAATTTTTCTTAGCTCGTATAGTTTCTTAACTCTAATGACTTAGACTTAATAATCTAAACTTAAATGCTTTGTAAAGCAAGACAAATTACTCGACAACTATAAGATCGAATCTCTCGAATTATTTAACTCTATTGTCTTGTTATTTATCTTGATGTACTTCATGTCATTATATAGATGCGTTGCCCTTCAGATCCAAGACATATTGTACACATTATGTAAAGTCGTCAATCTTCCTTGTAAATCAAAGTTACCATCTTCGGTCTTGATCCTCATATTAAGGAAAGTTTCCTAAATTAGCTTAAGAGTTCATTTAAGGAATAATTCCTCTTTAATGCCAACTTCAATCTTAGAAAGTTTCGTTGTTGTCTCTTCATTCCATGCTGCAACGTTCTCCATCAAACTTTCCTTCTTCAATCTATCCGCGTCCGACTATATTAGGAAGGTTGTAATTATGGAAACTTTTGCGTGGAACTCGATCCATTCTCAGGGTCATGTTAAACCTGGAACATTCTCAAACAACTAAAATCTGGGAACTAGATTAATATGTAAATACAGGTAAAATAAAAAATATACAATAAATTTCCAAATTGTTCAATGTTACAATTTTTGTGTTCTGTATTGTGATAACACTTCATTAGCTCAATTTTGCGATAACATTTCTTAGCTTCAGTTTTATGGTAACACTGCTCAACACTTACACTTCAATCTCCCCCTTTTTGTCCTTTTCACCAAACCAAACATATTCTCAAATAAGCACTATGTTCCAAAGATAACACTTAAACTATTTAAACTACTTTCCCGTACTACAGAATAGTTAAACTAAATGTTGGCATAACACTCACTTTTATCAGTGTTGTCTTGACACTCACAATTTAACACATACACAAAAAAATATCAGCAAGACATAATAGAGTAGTCCTAAATAGTCATACCAAGAAATTCTAAACCAGTTAAGTATTTTACAGACCCAAGAAAAACACAAAGAACATATTCCCTAGATCAAAACAAAAAAAAATAAAATAAAATAGAGTACTAGCAGTTCAAATAACATAGAAAATTTTCAAAAAATAGCCGGTTTTAGCCTACTCTCCCCCTTTTCGTGAGGAAGACAAGCTTTCCAAGTGTTCCACAAAAGACCAATTCCTTACAGTGCTCTTCTTTCTCAGCGATCTCCCTTATATTGCCATTGATGTTCTGCTTCAACCACTCCAGGCGTTGTTGCACAAAGTTAGAGGATATCACATTTCTTTCTTGTTCATCAGAAGTTGGTGCTGAAGTTGCTGTGAACCTCTGAGCCTTCTTCTTCTTCCTCTTGCCTCTGATGATATTTGGATTATCTTGAACGGTTTGAGGAAAATCTAGGATTCTACTTTTGCTGAAGAAGATGGGTTTAGGGTTTAGGTTATGTGTCATTATTCTACTACTTAAGTTAGAAATCCCTAGTTTCTCTTCACAAATTTTAGCGTTAAATCATATTTTTCTTTCATATTTCTTTTTACTTGTTCAAAGCAATCATGACTTTCGAGAAACACATTTCAAGATTCCTAAATGACGTTTCATCTTCCGATGATATAGACACACCACCACACGCCCCACCGTGCAACAAAAAGAGAAAAAACAATTCACCCACAAGAGATGAAGGGTTGAAGAAAAAATCTTTTATCATTGAAAGAGGTTTTGATCATTTTCACTAGAAAGTTGCAGAGTTAGGATGGACAAAGTCCTTGGAAAAACCAGTAGAAGTGAACATGACAATGGTTATTGAATTCTAAGCGAATGCAAGCTATCCTATGAAGGAGTACGTGACAAGGAGAGGGAAGAAGGTGCAAATTCCCGTAGATCTAATCAATGAAATTTACCGTTTGGACATGGACAAAATGTAAGAAAGCAAACACCAAGTGGGGGACAACAATCCAACAAGCCGAGCAGTGAATAACGTGATGCAACCGGGTATAATTTTCCACTCTGCCAATTCAAATGAGCGTTATATTGTGTATTCTAGACTGTTGTCGTAATACAACACTTGGTACAATTTCATAATCTCACACGTATTCTACCTACTAACCATATGACAAATGCACCATGGAGTAAAGATGAAGCCGTTGACATGGATTCAAAAAAGAGTCAATATAAATATGGGAGAAGAGATTATGTCTTCCATCAATCACTTTGTTCGAGCAAAGTAATCTGGAGGAATTCCACATGCAAGCCTTATTACAAAATTATGCAAAAAGGCAGAATTACAACCAGATCATCCGACAAGGAGTATGTGATCGACATCATTACACAAATACACCTTGCCGGATATGCAAAACCAAAAAGTGGTGATGACGCACCGAAGAAACAAAAGGCAACCGAAGATGTAGTGCTGCAAGCATTGGCGGAGCACACGAAGTAGATGAAAGAGTTTACTAGAGCCGAAATCAAAAAAATTCGAGATGACTTAGAAGATCAATGATATGACAATACATATGGTAATGAATAATGTGAACCAATATTTTCATTAATTTCAAAAATATTATATTTCACAGTAAAATGTCCATTGAATATTATTTTTAACACGTATTTTAAAATTTATGATGCACGAATATGAACACGACACAACTACACAAAATTCTAATATAAATCATATTACATGAGGTGTCGGATACAACAAACATGAATACATGCAATTTTTTGGAAGTGTTTGTGTATTATTATTAGGTAAAAATAAAACATAAGTGTTGATAGCAATGGAAAAAAGAGTGTTATGTTTTTTTATTTTCATTTTCAGGAATCAGTTCCAGATCTGGAAACGATAGATAGTTCAGGAGTAGGTCCAAAGGATGAAAGGAATAATATTGTAGGGACCGGTCGGCCTACAGTTTCTATAAGCCCAGCCCAAAATAAATAGCCCAGGATACGGTTCTCGATATGAAAAGGTTTTTTGTATTATTATTGTAGGGAGGAAGGAGAAGTAGTTGAGATTCAGTTAGGGTTTGACTTAATAATCAATCTCGTACAAGACGATTCTATAGGATCCATGCATTGCGGAATGATCGATCTTGCACTTATTGAAGAATCAAGTAAGCCTCTCGACAATATTCATGATTTTCTGATTGAATGTAGATGTAAATAGAGCTTACTTATCTCATCTTGTCTAGTGTCTTTTGTCTCACCTGGTTTTTAAGTCTTTTTTTTTTTTCTCATATTTGAATGAATGTATTCTTCTAGGCTGAATAAAATCTTAAGCTGATTGATTCAGAGATTTATTATACATTTAATACTCAAATGGAAGATATTGGTGGTGGTGGTACATCATGTTCCTGTTCCTTGAGGGATGAAATTTCAGGCCTAAAGAGCAAACCACAAGTGGATGATGGGCACCTAATAATAATTCATAGGGCTATAGAGGAGGACTCCCATGACGGCGACGACGATCATGAACTTTTGTCTCAAATGGGCTATGTCAAATCTCAACCTAATAATAATAACAAACATGTTGATCATAATAAGCTGGAACAGGATTTGACCCAAGAATTGGTGTCTCAAGTTACTACAGAATTGGCCGCTATTAATCTTGTCTCGGCATTAAAAGGGAGTCGTCTCAAGGAGGACGAACCAACTGAGGAGTTGCATGTTTCGTGGGTGCCGGGCGTGTATGATCCACCAACTGAGGAGTTGCATGTTTCGTGGGCGCCGGAAGTGTATGATCCACCAACTGGGGAGTTGCATGTTTCGTGGGCTCCGGAGGTGTATGATCCACCAACTGGGGAGTTGCATCTTTCGTGGGCGCCGGAGGTGTATGATCCACCAACTGAGGAGTTGCATGTTTCGTGGGCGCCGGAGGGGTATGATCCACCAACTGGGGAGTTGCATGTTTCGTGGGCACCGGAGGGGTATGATCCACCAACTGGGGAGTTGCATGTTTCGTGGGCGCCGGAGGTGTATGATCCACCAACTGGGGAGTTGCATGTTTTGTGGGCGCCGGAGGTGTATGATCCACCAACTGAGGAGTTGCATGTTTCGTGGGCGCCGGAGGTGTATGATCCACCAACTGAGGAGTTGCATGTTTCGTGGGCGCCGGAGGTGTATGATCCACCAACTGGATACATTGAGCGATTAGAAGCTAGCGAGTCCGAGAGGCAAAAGAGTGAGCCCAAAATGAAGGTTGGAGCTGGAAAAAACAAACAAAAGGTTGGGAGTGCATCAGGGAAAGCTAAGGATAGGAAACATCATCTAAAGAAGCATGGTAGGTATAAAAACAGATACCCTGAGTTCGATAATGATTGACGATTTTGAATCTCATGGGCTCGGATGTGTTGGCTATTCCACACTTGTTTTGAATCAGGTAAATACTGCTAACTTGTAATTATAAGTACTTGTCTTCTTTTTGTCATATACTAATTACCCTTGTTATTGCTTCTTTTCACCTGTGGTATTACACTGAATTTTGACCTGTTCGTAAATATGAAGACTCTACATGTTGAACATGAGGCAAATTGAAGCTTGTACAGTGCCTCTTGGTTTCTGCTTTCTGCTCTTGCACTAGCACCACACTGGTTTTTCTCTTCTTGTTATGTACTGAGTTAATTTGTATCGTTTCTTCATTCAGTTGTATAACTTCCGTTTCACAATTTTTCTGTAGCAATTAGTATCGGTAGGTTGGATATTCTGCTTACAAGTGTTTACTTCCGAAGCATTATCTTATTATCAACGTTTATATGGTAGAGTCTAAAATGAGTAATATATCAGATGTAAATCCCTTCTGGGTTGTTGATAAGCATGGTTCACCTTGTCTGATCCCTAAAAGTTGGTCCACCCAGAACCAACCAAAGAGTATAGATGGTACTAGATTTAAACTTTGACTCAAAAGTAGTCAAGTTTAATTCTATACTCCAGTTGATATTTGATTAAAAGGGTCTGAGATCATGGTTAAAATTTAAGAAGTACTGTAGAGATTCTAATATTTATTGAAATCAGTGAGAACCAGATAAATTTCGACATGAATTTCAAAAATCTGAGAAACACACACAGTTGAGTGAGTAAAAGTATAATGAATTTCAAAAATATGGAGGAAGATTTACTTGTGCCAAAACCCCCAGTCCTTCCCCACTCACTATTTCTGTTCATGACGACCACAAGGTCTACTATCAATCATGAATACTGTCAGTAACTCTTGTGATAGGGAGTCACACTGCCCGCGGAGGTGAAAGGTGGAGGGGTGCAGAGGAGAAGGGAAAAAAAGGAATTGTGTGGTTGGGCAAGGGATGGGAAGCAAGAAGGGAAACTAATACTTTTTAGAGGCATGAAGGAAAAATGAAGTCAGGGAAGCATATTATTCTGTGGCTTTATTATATATATTTTCTGATTGTGCATAGATTCATTTACCGGCTTATTGTTTCGTTTCAACAATAAATTTCTTACGTCATAAAAATTTACCAATCACTTGACAGAAAAGAATGGCACATCATATGCAGCTGAGATTGTTCTCCAAGCTTCAAGATTAGTTTTCAATCAGTTTCTGTTCCGTTTTGTCTAGTGCATCTTTTAAAATCTTAATTGATTAGAAAGTGCTCTTGGCACAAAACCACTGTTTTATGTTAAATATTTATATATTTCTATTTATTTGTTGAGAATTATTGGTAAATTACTTATATGTATGGTTAAATAGGCACATTAATCAATCTGAAAAACAAATGAATGAACTACTTCTAGTATACTTTTATACGTCGCCAGATAGACTATTTTATACCCAAATATTTAGTATGGTGGCATGCACCCTTTTTACAACAGTCAGTGTGTGATGTTCAGTATCATAAATATGTTTATGCTGGATAACATATCGGTATAACTTTTAACTCGTCTTAAACATAAATGAACTTACAAAATAAAACACTAAAAAGTGTGCAAGTATCTCCATGTGTGATCTGTAATCGGTAAATCAGTCCCTTGTTTAAAAAGAAGAAACCTGCAGCTGTCGAAAAACTCTGGTTTTTTACCATATAAAAGGAAGCTTTTTGTTTGTAGTTCTTTTTTTGTTCACAGATAACATGGAGGGATATGTTCATCTGTTGTGCATATTACATGGATTTCTTTTGTCTACTGGCTGTTTAATCTTCAAGAAGATGCTCATTATCTGTATCAACTATTTTTTTATTTTCCCAAATAGTTGAACTCCTAAGACGCCTTTTTCCTCCAAGTAGAGATATAGAGAATGAATGCTTTGGTTCTCCCTTTGCTATAAACTCCATCTTTCCTTGTTTTCTCTCTCCAATTGGTGATGCTGGATAACACCAAAGGTTCCAGCTGGTACAATTTTGCTAGTCTCTCAAGCATGTTGGAGAATTGTAAAGGTATCAACTTCAATTAAACAGACCAGCAGCCGTATGGTTTTGTTTTGCCTTCTTTCCCTCTCTTTGGAGAAGGTAATCATTTTCAAGATGGAAAAATCTTTGGTAATGGATCTTCTGTGGGTAGAGGTATAACAACTCTTATTGCAACTAGATGCTTCTCGTCGTTCTGAAAGTTCATGCTTTGTGGGTTTTCTGTGGCATATTGTGGTGTCGGGAGAGTGAGTTTTCTGTACTTTTTGGTTGCCTATGGGCAATGGGGTTTACTGAATTGATGCTGTAGGAGGTTTCCGAGTTGAGCAGTAGGGGGTTTCTGAATCGATACAGAAGAAGTGAATTGTGTGTGGGTTGGAGTCCTGGAGATAGCAAGGGAGTACGGGGGGTAGAGGGGGCATTACAGCCTAGGTTTTGCAAAAGCAATTTCATTCCGTCATCATTTCATTGATCATCGTCTTCAATTTCTCAAAGTATTTTGATTTCCCATACGTTTTTCCACTATTCTCAGTTAACCTGGTCAAGGTAATTCGCCCACTTTAGATTTTTCAGAAATTTGCGTTAGTTTATGTAAGCATTGTAGGAATGAGTGTATAATGTCCTAATTGGAGAAATGTTCACTCTCCCCAGAGAAGTGGGTTAGATATTTTATTCTTTTATTACTAGATTTCTTGATTAAAAAATGTGATGTGGAACTACTGAGCTCAATCATTTGATGCTGATATTCTTCAGTTTTTTGTTGAGGTATATCCTCTGAGGTACTAAAAATATATTAGTGATCGAGAGCTAAGTTTCGTCGCAAATCGAATTAGTTACTTTCAATTAAGAAAATCAATTGTTCAAACTCTATTTAGAGGTAGGGTATTTTCCTCTTTTTAATAAACATCAGCAGCATCGAAAACAATGGTATGACCAATTGTAGTATATATCTTCTCACCATTCCCATTATGTACGAGACAAATGTATGCATGTATTTTATAGTTACGATGAATATATGTTTTTTTTCATTAAAAGTAAATTCTACATACAGACACCCTTTTGTGCCGTTTGGAAGAGTTGCCTGCTCGGCCTGCATATATACGCGCATGACGCGACAACTAAGACCCCGCCCTCTATGTATGTACATTATTGGGCTCAGGGCTATTATATAAATATACATGTTGTGTTAAAAAAGAAAGTAAATTCTACATGAACGCTTATGACCTCTCCTTCAAAGATAAAAATTAAGAAAAACTTTCTTATACTATTTGGCAATTCAATACAAACAAGTCACCGGTGTACATAACTTAGGAGTTAAGCAACTACTAATTAGCTGTCATCTGTTCAAGTTGGATACTTAGTGAAGTGTTTAATTTTGGCACCTGCATATTTTGATACAAGTAGATAATTATATTATTTAATTTGTTGTATATATTGGAAGAGATCGATGGGCTAGATATTATAATCCAATCCATAATAGCAAGCCCATCCTACTGTCAATGATATTATGACACGAATCTTTTATTACCTGTTGAAGTCTTTCCCTACCACGGACTGAAATAACATTAATGCCCTTGGGTAAGACAATATCGATAACAGAGGTCAAGGAGGGATGATATACATAACCAATTAGACAGAGGCCTTTTCCTCAAAACTCACGAAGAGTATCTTAATATCGACGTGCATTGAACCAAAGTGACGGTGGACTTTGTCGCCATCCAACTTAAAGATGTTTACTGTTAATGGTTTCTCTTTGCATAAAGAAAAGAAGACAATTGTTGGGAAACTGTGAACCAAACGACAGAACTTATAATTAAAGCATGCAGCCGCAGGACGAGTTTTCCTATATCTGCGTATAACTCTCTTGTTCGCTGCGAAGGTGATTGGAGATTGCGGCATGTATTGATGCAAACAACTGGACACACTTAACATAATTCGAGTATATAAAAATAAGTTTGCTCTAGACTCTTCTGGTCAAACTTTTCTGCATGTGATACGGGCCAAGATGAAAGCCGCACGGTTTACTAATTAGGAAATTAGTTTATTAAATTATGTTATTCTTATATTAAGAGTTTAATGTTAGTGTTAGATTATGAATCTTTATTTAATTAGAGTAGTATTATATTTTTATTTTCTTTAGCAGTCTAGGTTTATTTGGTATGAGTTTATTAGAAGTAGTATAAATAGTCAAGTCTTGTAACTTTTATTCATTCAGAAAATAATTAAAAGTTTAGTTATCTTAAATTTAGTCTCTCTTCTCTCCTAAAATATTCTTGGAGCTCGTTCTAGCTCGAATAGAACTCTATCCCTAACAGCATGTTTCAGATATTGGTGTTAACAGCCTCTTATCTCCTTTAAATAGAATCCGCACCAGCATTAGCAGTATTATTATTATCAGTATATGTAAATGTCGGAAAGTGATCAAGATAAAGAGGTGTGCTTGTACCAGAATTGGATGAACCTGCAAGAACAAGAAGTCTTGGAACTCGACCGAGCTGTTGCTATGAGCGCAACCGGGACTGCCAACGACGACGAACTGCGTGAATTAATCGATAAAATCACAAAAGCTTTCGAAGATTACGTCCAAAAGCGCAAAGTCTTAGCACGTGCCGACACATCACCCTACTTTGCCCCGACCTGGTGCAGCTCGTTGGAGAGGTCGGTCCTTTGGATCGGAGGCTGTCGACCCTCTTCGTATGTTCGACTGATTTACGCTCTCTGCGGCATGGAAGTGGAGTCACAACCAGGGGCGTATCTACTTGAAGACTAGGGAGGGCTTCAGCCCTCCCTAATTTTTCAATAAAAAATTGATTAGTACTAATCTTATATACTATATATTAATTTATATAGTACTAATCTTATCAAATTACGCATGATATTTTACATGTGTATGTGTGTGTTTGTGTCTTTGTTCCTTTTCACACTTTTTGGTGGTAATGTTGATTTCTCCCATAAAAGTTTATCAACCACGCTGCATTTGTCTCAGTTAATGCCCTACACCGAATGGCTTACTCATCATATTCATTATTTTACGTCAAAATTGTTTTCTCCAATTAATTTCAGAACCAAATATCAGAAGCAGTAGAGTTGGTTAATAAGTTAGTTATCCTCATACAATCTTTAATAACTATTTTGAGTACTAATTGATTCTTGGTGAGTTGATGCCTATATAGAACCAATCAACCTATATATGCAGTATTCTGCTCAATGGCGTATCTATGTACTGGCCCCCTCATTTTATTTGAAAAAAAAATCGAATATATATAGCCTATTAACAGCAATAAAAGAAATTAATGAGCAGAGTAAGGAGGAGATTAGTTACGAGAATTAAGGAGCAGATTAAGAAGATAACAATAAATAAATCTTGGTATGCATGTTTAGTTACGAAGTTCAATCAAATAGTAAATGGCAAAAACTCCCCTTTTTGTTATATTTAGTAAGAAAATAAACTCATTTGTTATTTTAATTTGCAAAAAGTTCCTTATGGTGTTTTTATTTTAATGCGTATTTGTTGAATTTGATCATATCATAACGTATTTTTTCAATACGCATATTTTCCTTTGTTTTTATCTCGTTCAAACATATGTCTAGAATGTTTATAACATAGTCTATAATATTTACTTTGATAAAAAAAAAATTGTTTGATTATCGTTGGTTCTCGTAAATATTATGAGTGAGTTTTTCGGTTAAAAACTAAAAATTGATACAAAAAGTTTCTTGTACGCATTTATATTCTCTAAAACCTCCAAAAAAAAATCTGTTCAAAACAACATTTTTTCTTTGCATAGTATTTTCGATTATAGAAAAAACTAGTTTTCAATTGTCAAAACATTCATATATTTATTATGTCAATTAGTTTTATAATGCTTACACATGAAGCAAACCTAAAAGAATCATAAGTTACTAACACCAAAAAAACTTTATAAGAATTTGTACAGCATAACAATCATATATTATCAACAAATCCATCCTAAAAAAGATTATCGGAGGCATTTTTGCTTTAGAACTAAATGGTGAAACGATACACAAACCCTTGTGTGCATTTTGTTTTTCAAATGCCGTAAAAATGATTCAAGGCAATTTTTTCTTTCATTAGGTATTCTCTTTTGATTATTTTTGCTTTTTCTTCAAAAAAAATTCTTGGCAATCGTTCTTGTAAAGAAAATAAATTTAGCCCCCCCAAAGTTCAAATCCTGGATACGCCCCTGGTCACAACTAGCTGAGTTTCTTCGGGGCGTGAGAATTGAGAATCTGGGGCAACTTTCGGGGAGACAACTGTCGCAGGTGGACGAATTGCAGAGGGAAACGATAAGTGAAGAGAGGAAGCTATGTACTCGCATGGCAGGGTTGCAGGAGGACGTTTGTGATCAGCCGTTCGCTTCCATAGTGGCGAACGATGGCCGCAGCCGATGTAATAAGTCGAGCGTGGATGTTGCGCTGGATAATCATGACAGGGAAATGGCAGAGATTTTGGAGGAGGGAGATCCTAAAGATACTTGCGCCGTCACAGGTATTGAACTATTGATTCGCAGTTGCAAAGGTTGTAGAAAGGTAAAAAAAAATTATTTTATGCTTATTGTGCATAGCGCCCGGCCCTCTTCTTGCAGGTTATAAGTCTTATTCAATGAAGCTAACAATTCTCGAGTTTGCAGTGATGTTAGAAATTTATTGATTTATGTTTATTTCGCGAAAAACAGGCGGTAAAGTTTCTGGCGGCAGGTAAGAAGCTTCGGCTTTGTATGCGGGACTGGGGCAACAAAAGAGACAACGATCATGGTAGGAGGTAATTAAGTGTACAAAGCGTAAGTTTGTCGAAATATGTCTTCCCTTTTTTTTTCTTTTTTCTTTTTTCTTTTTTATGTTGTTCCGACGAAGGAAAGGGGGAGTAGCAGAGATTATGAAAAATGACGACGGCCAGATATGTTTTGTTTTTGTTCTTTTTCTTTATTTAAAAGTATCTTTTGTGTATTTTATTCATTTTTTTTATCTTTTTTTTTTTTGGTTCGGTGGTTTCTGTTTGTAAATTTGTAGTTAGAGATGTTAAGGGAAGGGCCCGTTTTGATGTATTTTCATCAATTTTGTTTCACTTGTTTTGGTTTGTAGAGATAAAATTCTAATCTAATTAGTAATTAGTAATAATTATTTATTTGATTAATAATGTTTGAAGATTGTGATGCATAATTGATAAAAGGAATGAGTAATAATAAATTTCGACTTGCAATTTATATAGCATTAGTGTTATGCCCAAAATCATATTTATAACTAATGAATATACATAAAACGTAAGTATGATTTTTTTTTATCATTGTAATGAATATTTTATATGTACTTATATATAATGGGATATATATATATATATATATATGTGTGTGTGTGTGTGTTGTGTGTGCGCGCGCGCCCCATAAAAATGCGTAACTATACTTCGATGGTCAATTTTTGTAACAATAAAAATAATATATGTAGCTATTGCATAATTATTGTATACTTTTAAAAATCAAACCTAATGATCTAGTTCAATATTTAAATTAATAAGCAGCAAAATAAATTTGAAATTTACTTGGATCACGCATACATAATTAGGGCATATAATGCATGATGTATTATTTAACACCTTAAACAGAAACGTAGGTTATGATTTAAGACAAAAACACAAGTGACGGCTTGCAAAATAAGATATACGTGTTGTACTTAAACCAGTGTTGGACTGCAGGTATGCATATGGTGATATTGGTAGTATACGATACAAATACATGAATAAAAAAATTCTAACACGTCTTTAATTTATAATTTATATTTGGTATTCCTATAAATAAAAGTAAGTGCAGAAAACCCCAAAACTTATACAGAATCTAACATGTTGACAAGAAAAACTCACGAACATGATAAATTATAACAAACAAGAACCTTGTAATATTAATTACTAAATCTAAATATACCATTCACAGTAATGAGTGAAGTTATTCGTACATAAAAAAACAAGGGCGATTTATTATTTTTGCCCATTAATTTATTAGAACTTCAAGTTTTGCCCTTTTTTTATCGGTCTTTTTTTTTGCCCGGTAACTTATTTTTTTTGTTTAAAATTTGCCATGTGGGCTTCAAACTGTGCTGAGTCGAAGCCTAGTCGACGTGGCCACCCACGTGACGTACAGACGACGGTCACGTGGCGCCACGTCATTTTTTTAATTTTTTAATTGGACCCGGGGTGAATTAACCGATTTACCCCCGTCAACATCAAAACCACCCCTCTTCTCCCTCCTCCTCTACACTGCTGCCGCCGCCACCACCACCACCCCCCTCCTCCGCCCTACTCGCTGCTGCCCTCTCCACCACCCCCCACCGCAACAAAAAAAATAATATTAACTAAAAAGTAATACTATGTACTATTACTTGTTAATTAGATTTTTTCTAATGTAATATAAAAATAAAAGGTGGCAAAAAAGAGACTCGTTCGTATTCCAACAAGTCCAAAATGACGTCCACTTCGTATAAGAGTTCTTCAAATTTTTTTTACCAGTAGTAAATGCATCATGTGGCGTATCAGATACGCTAAACACACATATAACAGACATGTCACTACAAGAATTGGTCGGTTTTTTCGACCAGAAAATTGAGGTCAGAATCTGGTCGAGAAAATTTTCGACCGCTTCAGACCAGAATACAGTCGAAAATATTATTATAAAATTTCCCGACCGGATCCCGATAAGGACCCTTTGGCGAGACAAATTCCCGCCGAAGGGCGCTGCCCTAAACTCGGCCCAGCTGGGCCGAGTATTACCGACCGCAATGCGGTCGGAAATGAGGGAGGTATTTCCTCCTCCTCCTCATTTCTCACACTCCACTATCTCTCTCTTCCTCTCCAATTTTCGACCGCCCAGCCCCCTTTCCCTACCGAATTTCGGTCGAAAATTCGGATCGGTAAGTTTTTCGTCTTTTCTCGTTTTTATGTTATATTTATTGTTATAATAATTATTTTATATGTTTAATTGTTAGATATTGTAGAAGTTGTCAGGCTTTAATTAGGAAATGCCTTTAGGTAATATTAGAGTTTAGTAATTATTTAGGCCTTTAGGAAATGTTATGCAATTAGACTTTAAATAGTATGTGTTAACGGTGTTTTATTTTCGAGGGATTTCTGGGGTGGGAATGATCGCTTTTGCCTGAGTCTGAAGAGAATTTTTACTATTAGGCTTGTTATTCTTGGAAAAGAGTATATCTTTCTTTTTTGCTTTTCTTCCCCTTTTATAGGGGGTAATTTTGCACGGTACAAGTGGGGTGTTACACATGTCGTATTCGTGTGATCTTCATCTTCCTTTTGATAGAGACAATCAGTTGTCGTGGCTTCTAGATGCTTCGGATGGGGGACAGATGTTTCGAAGGAGCTGGCGCGGCTTCTTAAGGAGATTCTTATCCGTCTATTAGGATAAAGATGGCACGTGGGTTCCGAGAGCTTCTTTGTGAGTAGAGAGGTATATTGCTCCGAGGGCTCCTTGAGAGGAGGGAGGTATATTGCTCTGAGGGCTCCTTGAGAGTAGGGAGGTATATTGCTCCGAGGACACCTTGAGAGGTGGGAGATATATTGCTCCAAGGGCTCCTTGAGAGGAGGGACATTGCTCCGAGAGACGTATACCCGAATGACACGATAGGTGCGAGAGTATCGTATACCTGGGGGATGTTTCGGGAAACTATTTAAAGTTCTCGACATCTCGCGCGATATTTGTACTCTGTGAGATATCAGTCGGGGGGATAGGTGCACTATTTATGTGGTATCGGAGAGTTTATTTTTGTTCATACCATCGATTTTTCCCAGGGTGTTATTTTTTTTAAGGGTTAACAATAGCCCCCCCCCCAATTCCGATGGCTCTCTCTTTAAGCGAGAGGAATTTAGGCCATGATCCCTCGAGAATGGTATAACTACATAATTCTGATAGCTCTATTTATTGCAGGTTCATTATTTTTTATTTTAAATATTTATTATTACTTATTAATGTCGGGACATTAATTATAATTAATGTCGTGGCATTAATTATTAGTTATGATTAAATGCCACGTTCTGAAGTGGTGCGAGTGCCAAGATATTCGGACCGTTACACCTTCCATAAATGAGGAGGCGTGGTGGTTCGTTATATCTCCCTACGTGTAGCCACGATTTCCAATCGTGGGTGTGAAGAGGAGTTAATGGGCAATTATAATCTTATTGGGCCTAGGGTTATAAGTATCCTCTTTCCCCAATTTTATTCTTTCACTGCAAAAAAGCTTTTTTTTTTTTGTTTTTCTTCAAGAATTTTAATGGCGTCCCAATCTACTGCAAATTTGGTATATGCCGCCTCTGGTACTGGTGCGGTTGCTTTTTCGGCTGTTACCGATCTCCCGGCGGTGACGGGGGCTGTTTCCCTATCTTCTCGAAAGAGAAGTGCAGCAGCGGCGATGGGGGCTGGCGGTGGTAGGAGTGCAAAGAAGGTGAAGAAGTCCAAGAAACATTCAGATAAGGGTGGCGCTCCCCGAACTACCGAGAAATTTGAGGCGATAGTTAGCACCGCCTCTCAAGAGGAGATCCAGAATTTATATCTTGAGTACGGTGCTTATGGCCGGAATGTGACGGTGGTGGTTCCGTCAGCAGATCAGAGGGGTAATTCTCGTCCGGCGAAGCATTTAACCGTGTATTTTTCGCAGGTAAAGGCGGGATTGCGTTGGTTTTTCCCGCATTTTTATTGTGAAATTTTTAAGTATTGTGACGTATGCCCTGTCAACTCACCCCCAATTCCTTCACGGCGTTAGCCTTATTTTTTTCTAGTGTTTGGTGAGGGGAATCGAGTGCACGAGGGAAAGATGTTTTGCCATTTTGGAATTAAAGGTGTCCCCGGGGGGGCTCCTTTCTACTGCTTTAGCCACAAGAACAAGGACGACCGTATCTCCGAGGGCAACGTCAGTTCCCACAGTACATGGAAAAACAAATTTTTCTATGTCTGTCCTACCGTAGGGGAGTGGGACATGCCGTATACTTGGAGGGAGCCCAAGTTTTCGGAGAGGGTGATGGATGATACATTGGTATTCTCACCAGTGTTTGCTGTGAAGCCTTTGGTGGAATCGGGGAATTTCGCTGCTCTCTATCGGACCGCAGGCTTGCGGTATATCACTCCGATAGATAGAATCGAGACTCCTTTGGCTATCCCCGAGGAATACTTCAATGCTTTCGGTAAATTTTTATATTTATTTTTTGCCCTCGTAGAGTTAAGGACTTTTTTTGTTAGGTCGTCTGACTTTAGTTGTTTTTGCAGTGGAGGTCTTACGACCATTTATGGTGGAGGGTGCCAGCGGCTCTGGTGGTCCTGAGGAGGAAGGAGCTCAGAATGGTGAATTGATGTCGAGAGAGGGTGAAGTCCCCGTGGCTGCAGAGGGCAACGTTGAACGTGTAAGGACTCGTTCAACGGTTTTGACAGCTCCATCCCAGTCGTCAAGTGGGACATCCGATACCCTGGAAGAGTTGGGTTTGGATGTGACCTCCGCGGATGTAGTTATCGTGGGGGCCTTCTCGCTAGGAGGGAATGAAGACGATATAGGGATAGGGGGGATGCCCTTGGCCCCCCTTGTTGTTTCTACCCCCACGGGTCCTTCCGAAGGGCTTACATTAGGATTGCCTACCGAAACTTTAGGTGTTGTCGACGTATCTTCTTCTGATAAATTGGAGGCGTCGAGAGATTCGGTGGATGTACTACTGGCGACTCCTCATTCCTCTACTTAAGCTAAGGGTATGTATCTTTAATTGGTTTGAAATGTATTAAGATATGTTTTATCTTTACTTATGAAAATTGTCTTTGATAGATAAAGGAAAAGCCCCCCTGGTTGAGGACGAGGGAATATCCCTGCTGAAAAATGCTCTCGATTTGAGTAAGTTCCCAAGATTTACTATTTTCTGTTTTCTTTATGAGTTTTTAGTAGATAAATAATTCATTTGGGAGAGTGTTTTATATGCAGGGGGTGATTTCTTTAATTTTGAAGGGGGTCTTTTCCCTCGGATCCCCCAGTTCCCCCGGTTTCTGATGAGGCAATGCTTTTGCTGGACGAGCTGATAGCCGCGGCGCCCTCCTTTGCCAATCACCCTCCTCCGAGTTCATTTGCCGCCATCCAATCTGACAGTCCCGTAGTAACTCAGGTGCCCCTATCGGAGGGGGTATCGTTGATGGGACCCTCATCCTCTAGCACCCCAGTTCCGGGGCAGGTGCCTAGTACGGATGAGGCTCATATGGCCCTTGATACTGTCACCCGATTCTTGACTGCTGCTAACTCACTTCCATCGGAGGGATGGCAATTTGTCCAGACTTGTACTAACTACATGGTTATGCTGGTAAGACTTACCTTTTTCTTATCTATTCATTTAGGGTCCAATGCTTTGGGTCTTTATTTTTCTGTTTTGTTTTTAGGCGCCTAAAATGCTTCCTCTTCTGTTACTTGAGGTTGAGAAGTTGCAAAAGGCTGCAGTTGTGGCTGAAGAGCAGTCTCAGAAGACAGAGGCGGAAAATAAGGGTCTTCGAGAGAGGATGGGGAAGTAGGAAGATACGTGGGCTAAGGTCACGAAGCAGCTTCAGGAACTACCTGCTGAAAACAAGCAACTCCAATCTTCCATCGTGGAAACGGAGGCCTCGGGGTTGGTGCTAAAGGAGAAGGTTGCCTCCCTCGCGGAAGAGAAGGCTGCGTGGGTGTTAAGGCAGAAAGAATTGGAGCAGAGTCTATCTCAAGCTCTCTTCCGGGTGGACACCCTTACTGAGGAGCTGGCGAAGACCCCGGTTTTGGGGGGAATACCCCCCGAGGTGATGCAAGAGAAGCTGACTGCTGCTGGCCATCGTTCAAGTCAAGGAACTATATGTTCGCAAGAATCATGGATATTTGGTGGGACATGTGTTGTGGGGATTTCTCCAATGCTTTGGGCAGGTGCGTAGGAAGATTGCTCCCAACGCTGATCCCCGACAAATAAACATTCTGGAGATGCAGAGGCCTACGCTAGATCAAGCCTATGCTCTCTTTATGAAGAATAGCTCTCACTATCCTCCTTCTTCTTCTGCCCCGGCTCGAGTTCCTATGACTGATGTTGTCCCGATGCCCGTAGCTCATCCATCTCCCAACGCGGGACAACTGGCTGGTCCTTCGGGTGTTCCTCCTTCTGCCAGTGCTCCGATCCCTCCTTTTGAAAATGTTCCAACTCCTTCTTCTACGAGTGCTCCGACCCCTCCGTCTTAGAAGCTTTTTGTTTTTTTTAGCATAGTAACGAAGTTGTACTTTGTTTTTAATGAAATTTGTCCTAGTACTTTTTTGTAATTATTTAATTTAAATAAAGTGTATGTTCTTTTTTCAGTGAATTTATCTTCCATGTTTGTCTTTATTATGTTTTGTCCTTTTTTATCTTTTGTCTTTATCATGTTTTGTCAAGACTGACTTGATATAAATAGAGTAGTTGTTCCTGGGAATCTGAGTTCCTCTCTTAACGTGACTAAAAACGTTTGATTTTATCTTGAAGTTTTTAATGATAGCAACTGCGTGCCTCCCTTTCCTCCTTGCATGGAGTAGGTGGGAGTATGTCTTCGGTTGACTTCCGGAGATAGTGACACGTGGAGCTTCGTGTTTCTTTTTTATTGTCTGCGAGAACCACACAATCCGGGTGGACCTGCCTTTGGGGGTGGGTCCCGTGCGCTTACTATATATTGCTTTCTCCTGAATTGTCACTTTCATCAGGTTCCTTAGATTCCACTTACATAAAGATTACTTGGCTTTGTTTTCTTTACTCAAAAAGATAGTTTTTGTCCTTAAGTGCTTTATTTTGAAGAAAACTGTTTTAAGGAAAGTTTTAGCACTCTTTAATAAGTTTGCCTTGACGCTTCCCCGCTCTACTCGTTCTCAAGGGGGCCTTACTCCCCTTCATAGGTCCCCTTTCGTGCATATGGTGCGTCGTATTTCGAGTGAAACTTCTATGCCCGGTGTTCGCCGCAGGAAGGTAAGTTCACCCTCCACCCCGAGGGGTTCAACTGTTCGTCCCTCGGTGCAACTTCGGGCGGATATGTTGCTGACACATAATATAAGGGATGTTTTTATGAACAGGGAGGCGTACCTTCCGATAGATCGATTATCGGTTTTCCATACGATCACGGTGAATCCTCGAATGCTGATAGGGGGGAGTCGCATTGGATCTGCAGAAAGCACGAAATCCGCAGATTCAGTGGCAGCGTTGTTTGTGGAGTACAACTTGGACTTGGGGGGATATGATGTTGTGATGCCTAGGGTGGACCAACAGGCGTACGACCCTCCTGCTGGGTACATGACAGTGTACTAAGATCAGATACGCTGTGGTTTGCGTCTGTTCTTTCATCCATTTTTATGGGCGCTCTTCCGTTATTGGCAAATCTGCCCAAGCCAACTTACACCTAACTCCTACCGTTATCTGGTGGGTTACGTTCTTTGTTGTGGGCTTTTGGATTTGCCTCTGACTCCTTATCGGGTGGGGAGTGTCTTTTTATTGCGTCCTTGTTCTGGAGATCTACCCTTTTTAGCTTGGTGTATCGTGATCAACATCGCTCTTTTACAACTATTACTAGACGAGTTACCCCACGGGACGACTGGAAGAGTCATTTCTTTTATCTGAAGCCTCGTGGGATGACAGCTTGTGCCTGGGGGGTGCCCGTTCCTTGGGGATTAGGGTATGTGGTTCCTTCTTCGGAAGTGATTACTCGTGAATTGGAAGTTTTACGAGAGTCTTTGCTTTTTAATGGTAGTTATGACACATGTGGCCTGCTGGAGCTGTCTGATGCCCTTTCTCTCGCCGGTTTGCAAGAGGGATTGGCGGCACGAGAGCTTTTTCCTCGTCCTCTACATACCAATTTCTTTTTCTGTAACGTCCTTCTTTGTGTGATTTCTTTTGAAAGTATTTTATGTTGGGGGGGGAGGGTTCTATTCTAATATGCTCTGTTTCTTTTTATAGGGTCCGAGATGGACTTTTTTGCCGTGGGGAGATCTGAAAGGGTTTTCGGGAGTAGCAGCTCCGAGGATGTGTCCTACCGTAGGGAGGAGGAGGGGTTCTCACATACGAATGAGGATTTAGCCTTATTGAGAGGGGACGCGGGCCGCCTCCCCATGCGAATGGTGGGGGATTCCTCCTCTCGTGGACTTGCGAGGGTATGGGTATCTGGGGTTGCTGCGAGCCCTTCGCTTTCCTTGAGGTTGGGTTCCCGGACCGTCGGAGGTAGCAGTAATCACGGTGGGAATCCCTCTGATGTTTGCAGGGATGTTGTTAACGTCATAGAGGAGGGTGTGCCCTCTTACCCGGATACGCCACCTCCCACCGCATAAGTTGAGCAAGGGGAGGGCTCACGAGTGGCTGAGCGATTTCCTAGGATTAACCCTGATATACTCTTTTGCTGATCTTTCCTGAGCGGATTACTGAATCATTTGGACTGCACCCAATTGAACGCTCTTCCGTTGTCTTCTCTACATGATTTGGCCTGTAATGACCTTTGCGAGGTAACATCTCCCTTTTCTTTTGGTATAACTTTTGATCCAATGATCATTTAAACTCCCTATTGATGGGACATTTCAGCTTTTCATGGTGATCAACGCCGTGGGCTCCCGTAGGGACCAAATTACTTCCGAGGCAGAGTTGATCTATCGTCATCGGGATGATCTTGAGAGGGAACTTTTGCTGACTAAGCAAAAGGTAGAACAACTCCGAGGAGATAGGGAAGAGGCGCAGGAAAATCATCGTGGGGTGGTGAATGACTTGACAGAAAAGTCTTGGGACATGGAGAGGCGTCTGTTACTGGAGCGAGCCCGAGTGGTATGTTTAGAAGAGAGGGTGGAGGATTTACGAGGGCAGTCGCATGTTTTAGATGAGCGACTGTCCTTGGTCTCGGAGGAAAAGGACGTAGCTACCCGAAAACTACTGGAAGTGATGCGAAAGCAGGAGGTAGCTTTGATGTTAGCACGACCCAGGCGCTTATGGATATATCCAACGCTCTTGCCCCTCGGGATATGCTTCGAGAGCAATTCTGGGACATGGTGCGTATTGGATATAAGTTATGTGAGGAAGCCGTGCGGTCACTGCCGGGATTCCCTAGCTCTATAGTGATTCCACGCCTGAATATAGTGCCTGGACCTCCTGCTACTTCCCTAGAGATGGTTTCAGAAGCAGTGCCGTTGTCGGAGGGTTTGGTTGTTCCTTCTGTGGATCTAGCAGAGCCTATGGATCTTTCACAGGTACAACTTCGTTGATTGATTAGAGAAGGGAAGCGACCACGTGAGGATCCTTGAGTGTTGTGGTGTGTTCTGGGATGATCTTGACAATGTATAAATTGTTATATAAGCTTGTTTGGGGATATGCATGTTTAGCTTTCTTGGTTATGTTTATTTTCACCTCTTTTTTTTGTTATGTAACGGAAGGCTCAAATAAGATAGGTTTGCTGATAGTCATAGGGGGACATTTCTTCTTGTAATGGCAAGGCTATCTTTGTTTAGACAATAAAATGAGAGCCATCTATTGTAAATATTGTTTTATTCACGTACATCTTTATTTATATACATATACAAAGGGACCCTGGTTTCGCACCGGGCAAGTATGTTATCAGGCGTAGTATTTTATTAAGTTGTACGCGTTCCAGGAGTTATGGAGCACTTCCCCTTCATGATTTTCTAGGAGGTATGTGGCACCTCCGATGATTTTAGCTATTTTAAAGGGCCCTTCCCATTTAGGCTGAAGCTTCCCTATGTTTTTGGAGGCTTCTGCTCTCTTTAGTACGAGATCTCCGGCTTGAAAGAGTCGGGGTCGTACTCGGGCATTATAATACAGTGCCATGTGCGTCTTGTACTGCTCCATGCCAACAGTTGCGCGGGCCCTTTTTTCTTCAAGAAGGTCCAAAGCTAGGGCTAGATTAGAGCTGTTACCCACTTCCTTATACTCTCGGACTCGCCAACTTTCCACTACTATCTCTGGGGGAATAATCGCTTCACTTCCATAAGTTAAGCTGTAAGGGGTTTCTCCTGTAGCAGTCATTTGGGTAGTCCGATATGCCCATAGGATTCCAGGAATTTCTATGACCTACCGAGTCTTGTGCCATCCCAACCTTGCTTTTAGATTTTTCAGTAGGGTTTGATTGGTTCGTTCGACTAGGCCTTTGGCTTGGGGATATCCAACGAAGGCAAAACGATGTTTTATCTCCCAGTGGCTACACCATTTTTCTAAATCTTGACTCGTGAATTGGAGCCCATTATCGCTGACTAAGTATCGGGGGATGCCGAAACGACAAATAATATATCTCCATATAAAATTAATAACTTCCCCCGAGGTAATCTTGGCTAGGGGTTCCGCCTCCACCCATTTGGTGAAGTAGTCTACTGCTACTAACAAAAACTTCTTCTGTCCCGCGGTGGGGATTAGTGGCCCAACGATGTCAATTCCCCATTTGGCGAAGGGGCATGAAGGTAGTCCGGACACCCACGGTATTGCGGGTTGGTGCACTTGGCGAGCAAAATTTTGACATGCTCTGCAGCGTTTGGCATGCTCTCGGTAGTCTTTTTCCATCATGGGCCAGTAGTAGCCCTGGCGGGGTATACGCCCCGTCATACTTTCTCCTCCCGTGTGGCTACCGCATGTCCCTTCATGCGTTTCTCGGATAACTGGCTCGGTTTCTACATGGCCTAGGCATCTGGCATGAGGGTGGGAGTAAGATCGTTAGAAAAAAACTCCTTCGTGGAGGAAGTATCTGGGAGTTATACGTGCCATCAACTGTCGTTCTGTTTTATTAGTGTGAGTAGCATACTCCTCGGGATGCTTGAGGTAAGCTAGAATGGACTCCATCTATTCGTCACTCGTTAGCTGTTGTGTCGTATTCACCTCTCCCGCTTCAGATTTTTCTGAGGTTGTGACTTGGAGGAGTGTAATACGACGGGTGTGGATAGTAGCGGTCTGGGAGGCTATTTTAGATAAGGCATTCGCTTCTTGGTTATCGGAGCGGGGAATTCGTATGATCTCGTAGCTCTAAAACCACACACTTCTGTGTTGTACAACATGTATACACTCCCGCATTCTTTCCTCTCAGGCCTCGTATGTGCCTTTTGTTTGTTGCACGATAAGTTGGGAGTCGCTATGTATCACTACTCTTCTAATCCCCCCATCTCAGGCCAGTCTTAGCCCTATTAATAGGGCCTCGTATTCGGTTTCATTGTTTGATAGGGGATAGTCAAGTCTAACGGCAAAGTATAGAGTTTCGTCCTCTACTTTCGTATTAGATAGGACAATTCCGGCTCCACCGTGAGTAACTGTGGCGGATCCATCCACGAATACGTGCCATACGAGGGGGGTGGGGGGTTTAGTGATCTTCATACCTGCCATTTCAACCACGAAATCCGCCAAAACTTGGGCTTTAATGGCGGGACGGGGAGCGTAGGTAATGTCATACTCGGTAAGTTCGATGGCCCATTTTATAAGTCGGCCCAAGGTTTCGGGCTTGTTGAGACTGGTTCACAAGGGGTATTTAGTTAACACTGTTATGGGGTGGCAAAGGAAGTAAGGCGTAACTTCCGCGCGGTAGTGACGAGAGCCAGCACTAACTTCTCGGTTTGGGTGTATCGTCCTTCTGCCCCTTGTAGTGTTTTAATAACATAGTATATCGGGCGATGTTCCCGGTTATGTTCCTTGACTAGCACCGCACTTACGGCCTCTTCCCCTATAGCCAGGTATACAAACAAATCTTCTTGGGGGGTGGGTTTCATTAACAATGGAGGCTGAGTTAGGTAGTCTTTTAATTCCCCCAGAGCTCCCTCGCACCGTTCAGTCCACTTGAAATCTTTAATGTTTCTTAAGATTTTGAAGAAAGGTAGCCCTTTGTCAGCTGATTTGGAGATGAATCTACTTAGAGGCGCCATTCTTCCTGTGAGTTTTTGGACATCTTTGATTGTTTTGGGAGTAGGCATATATAGGAGGGCCTGGGCTTTTTTTGGATTCATTTCTATTCCTTTTTCCGTAACCATGAATCCTAAGAATTTACCCCATTTTATTCCAAAAGAACACTTCCGAGGGTTGATTTTCATTCCAAATCGGTCCATAATGGCTAACGCCTTACGGAGATCCTCTAGGTGATCTTCAGCCCGAGGGCTTTTGACAATCATATCATCTACATACACCTTCATTGACTTCCCAATTAGGCCAGCGAACATTAAGTTCACAAGGCGCTGATCGGTAGCGCCGACATTTTTTAGTCCAAATGGCATTACCAGGTAACAAAAGGTGCCCACCTCAGTAATGAAGCTGGTCTTGTCTTGGTCTATGGCGGCTATGGGTATCTGGTTGTATCCCTGATCCCCATCCATCGTGGATAGCAATGCACATCCAGCCGTATAATCTACTAGTTGATCTATGCTGGGGAGGGGATAACAATCCTTTGGGTAAGCTTCGCTCAAGTTAGTAAAATCAACACACATACGCCACCTTCCTCCTGTCTTAGGTACAAGAACCACATTGGCTAACCATTCGGGATAATGCACCTCTCGAATCTGGTGCAAGTTGAGCAGTCGTTGGATTTTGGATTGGATTATTTTATTTCTATCCGGCCCCATATTCATTTTCTTCTGTTGTATGGGCTTGGCTCCAGTTTTGACATTGAGGAAGTGTTGACACACCTAGTTACTTATCCTTCCCGGGGGCCCGCCTTCCCAGGCAAAGAGGTGGCTGAATTCTTTAAGCATAAGGGTTACTCCTTCTTTTACTTCGGGGTTCATGCCCGTTCCTATCTTTACTGTCTTAGAGGGGGTTCCTTCCACTATTTCAATCAACTTCAGCTCCTCTACAGGCTGTACTTTCAATTCTTCTTCTATTCTCTGTTTTTTGGTTGGCAGGGGGATCCCTTCTTATTTTTTCAGATGGAATAGCATTCATGCGGCATTCTCGGGCTTTGACTTGGCTACCGCGAACTTCCCCAATGCCTGAGGGGGTGGGGAATTTGACCTTCAGGTGTAAGGTAGAGGAGATGGCCTCAAAAGTTCGTATTGACGGTCATCCGCATATCGCATTGTACGTCCTAGAGGAGGCCTCTACTACCCAAAACTTGGTTGGTTCAGTGCGCCTCGTGGTACCCTCTCCCCAAGACATGGGTAGGGTGATGGTTCCTAGGGTGAGGTATGTATCCCCGGCAAACCCGACGAGGGGAACTTCGACCGCTTCTAGATGCTATTTCTTTAATCCCATAGCTAGGTAAGTTGGAAGGAAGAGAACATCAACAGAACTTCCCGTGTCAATTAGGATGCGTTGGGTTTCAATGCCGAATATCGTGGCTTTTATGACCAGAGGGTCCTTGTGGGGATACACAATACCTTTCAAATCTTCTAGACCAAAGGTAATTATAGAGAATTGGGCTCCTTGCACGGAACACAGGAACACACGGGCGGTCCTTGTTCTACTCGCCTTGCCTCCTTTAAATATTTCTTCTTTTTTCCCGGGGGGGATGCGGAGATAGATGTACCCTCCCTCTATCATATTAATTGTTCGGCCCGAAGGAGGATTATCCTCGTAGGATTCTGGAGGGGGTGGCAACCTTTGGCGAGGGGTATCCTCTCAGTTCTGGGTATCGGACCCTCTCTATTCTGTAGTTCCTTCGGATCGAATTCTCTTCCAAACATTGGATTTGGGGATTTCTTGATTATTTTCTTGTAAATAATTTCCCAAATATCTGGCGCTGAGAAGTCGGTGTATTTCAGTTTTCAGGGTGGTGCAAGCGTCAGTATCGTGCCCCAATGCTTTATGGTATTTACAAAATATACCGAAATCTTTTTTGTCATGGGGTCTCCTAACGGGACAGGGCCGTTGGAGATCTGTATTTCCTGTCATAACATTGAGTACTTCTGCGGGGGTGATAATTAGGGGGGGGGTAGGGGCGCAAGCTGAAGATGTCGCTTTACTGGCCGCCCTCTTCCCTCCTCTTTGGAGGTGCCTTTCCTTCCTTAACTTTGTCTGAGGTCACCTTTCCCTGTTCTAAATCGTGGTGCTCTGCCCGAATTTTGGAGTTTTCTGCTTCCTCCATGATGATATAGGTCTCTGCTTTGTGCATAAGGTCATTCATATCTTTAACTTGATTAGCCATAAGGTATCGGAAAAAATCCCCTACTCTAAGTCCTTGAGTCAAGATATCAGCTATGATGGACAGATGAGTATTTGGTACGTCCAAGGCTTCATCCGAGAAGCATTTCATATATTCTCTAAGAGGCTCGTCTTTTCCTTGTTTTATTGTGAACAGGTGGCTGGCCGATTTTGGGTATCTCCGGTTACAAGCGAATTGGCGTACAAACAAGCATGCCAATTGATCAAAACAGGAGATCGTGCTAGGCGTCAGCTGGGAGAACCAAGCTTGAGCACTACCCGGCAGGGTGGTAGGAAATACTCGGCATAGAATAAAATTCGGCGCAGAGGCTAGGTTCATGGTAGCAATATACTGATGGATGTGATCTTGAGGATCTCTCCCATCATTTTCTCCCAGGTATAGGGGGAGGTTGCTGCGGTGCATCCCGGGTGGAACTAGTGCGCGGGCTATTTTAGGAATGAAGGGAGACCCGTGGTACACAACTTCCTCACTCGGGGCGAGATTTCTTTGTAGGTTCCTCATTTCCCTGCTTAGGTTGGTAACCATGCTCCACAGGGAGTGGTCACCAGCTGAAGAAATAGCTGGTAACTGGTGTTCTCGGTGGTAGGGGAAGTCTGTTCCCTCCATGCTTCGAGGTGCTCTGCCCCTAGCGTCTTCGAAGGGAGTTCGTCGTTCTCTGGCTAGAGGGAGGATATCCCGACGAGGAGGAGCCGATTGGAAATGGGATCTTGGGCGGGACTCGTATTCTTTCAAGTAGGTATGTTCCCTGTGGTTCCTGGGAGGAAATTCGTCACGGGGGTAAGTTGTTTCTGGCCTATCCCTTAGGGTTACTCCTTCTACGAGGCGTTCAAACACGGATCGAGGGATATTTATGAAATCCCCTCTTTCTGTAGTTGGAGATGAGTGTATCTCCGAGTATTCTCTGGGTATGGATTCTGCGGAATTCCGTTGGTTCCCTGAATGTCTAGAGTCAGGGGAATTACTCATGATAACTCCTTTGTTTTTTGCCAAAAGATCTCTTCAATCGTTTCTCAAAGGCAAAGTTATAAGGCGGTTCCCACAGACGACGCCATTTTGTTAGCGGTGTTTTATTTTCGAGAGATTTCTGGGGTGGGAATGATCGCTTTCGCCTGAGTCTGAAGAGAATTTTTACTATTAGGCTTGTTATTCTTGAAAAAGAGTATATCTTTCTTTTTTGCTTTTCTTCCCCTGTTATAGGGGTAATTTTGCACGGTACAAGTGGGGTGTTACATGTGTCGTATTCGTGTGATCTTCATCTTCCTTTTGATAGAGACAATCAGTTGTCGTGGCTTCTAGATGCTTCGGATGAGGGACATATGTTTCGAAGGAGCTGGCGCGGCTTCTTAAGGAGATTCTTATCCGTCTATTAGGATAAAGATGGCACGTGGGTTCCGAGAGCTTTTTTGTAAGTAGAGAGGTATATCGCTCCGAGGGCTCCTTGAGAGGAGGGAGGTATATTGCTCTGAGGGCTCCTTGAGAGGAGGGAGGTATATTGCTCCGAGGACTCCTTGAGAGGTGGGAGATATATTGCTCAGAGGGCTCCTTGAGAGGAGGGACATTGCTCCGAGAGACATATACCCGAATGACACGATAGGTGCGAGAGTATTGTATACCTGGGGGATGTTTCAGGAAACTATTTAAAGTTCTCGATATCTTGCGCGGTATTTGTACTCTGTGAGATATCAGTCGTGGGGATAGGTGCACTATTTATGTGGTATCAGAGAGTTTATTTTTGTTCATACCATCGATTTTTCCCAGGGTGTTATTATTATTTTTTTAAGGGTTAACAATATATATTTTCTTTATGCATTGTTAGTCTTTAAACTTTATTTATATCTTTAGGGATTATTTGATATTGTGTTATTGTTAGACCTTCAACATTGTTTATGCCCTTTAGAAAATTAATTTATAAATTAGAATTCATGATGCTTTTGGGGAATTAATATAAAGTAGAAATGATTGTATTTTTAGAATATCTACTTGAAGTTTATGATTTTAGCTACTCTCAAATTATCTATATGTCTTTTTAGGTGATATTATTTATCTTAGCATTGTTTCATTTCATATGATTTTTATATGTGTTAATTTAGTTATTATGGCATTAATTTTATGTAATGTTGATAGATATCTTAGAAATAATAGTTTTTATAACATAGTTCATGCCTTTAGGAAAAGTATATAAGTTAGTAATGATTAAATTCAGGTCATCTCTATAATTAGAAATACTCTAACTTAGATGCTTTTACTTAGTACATAGCACTTTAGTCGACGACATGTCGGGCGATCCTCCACGTTCGTCTCGTGATACCGGCCATGGTCAGCCCTTGAAGAGAGGGTGTAGTGGTCCACCGAGTGCCGGAGGGCTTAGTGCTCCACCGAGATTAGGTCCTCGTCTTCGATTTGTTCATTCTGGCGCTACACCACCCGAGTCCCCTTCTACTTCCTAGCCACCTAGGCGCACGACTGGATCGAGCGGCGGTACTCCACCAGATCGAGTAGTACCACATCGACTAGATGATGATCACGCAGCATCGACGCCACCTACGTCATCTAGATCGAGGCATAGGGCACCTAGGCCACCATCTATTAATTCTACAACAACGGGTCCCAGCACTTCTTCCTCGATAGATGTCGTTGGTGCAGGACCATCTACAACGATATCTAATTATACACAAACAAATATATATATATATATATATATATATAAAAACATTAAGAGTGATCGTTTTAATAAAAAATTATTGAGAAAACAAACACAAAATAGTTATAACAAGGAAAAATCGTGAATACCTTGCAAATGAGGAATAATGGAATGATTTGACAATTGGAATGTGGTGGGTATTTATAGGGACATCTGGGCACTTTTCGACCGCATCCCGGTCGAAAAAAATAACTAACCGTTGTTATTTTCGACTGGAATGCAGTCGAAAATAACAACGGTTAGTTGTTTTTTTCGACTGGAGTGCGGTCTGAAATATTAGGACTTAGTGTCTAGGGTTTAGGACTTCTTTCGACCGCATTGCGGTTGAAAATGCTTGAATTTTCGACCGAAATGCGGTCGGTAATAATATTCATATTTTTTATTTTCCCATTTCGCTCTCCAATTTTAGATAAATCGTTGGTTTAATGATCAATTACAACAAAATTAGTTATATATAAGTTACAAAATAAAAAAATATTTTCTCGCACGTTAAATAATCATTTAAAGCGTCGGTTCATAATCTCACTTGTAAATACATTAGTATATTTTGCTAATTAACTACTTATGATTATGTTAATTGAATGTAACATCTAAACATATATATCGCAATTGCTTTCTCTATACTAACGTTTCTAACGAATGCTAATCGCAAATGAGAGATTACTTTATACTACGTATGATTAATATACGTAGAACTTCAAACAACTTTAATAGTAATCTTACTATGTTAATCAATATTAACTAAATACTAGTTCAGAAGAACATTAAACTAACTAAATATTATTTCAATTCATGTATTTTTCGTGAAATTATATAGTTAAACTCACAAATACATCAACATTGTTTTTCTAAAATCAAGCAAAAAATAATTTTTTTTAGACTATTTCCGACAGGATTCCGGTCGGGAATTTCGAAAAATTTGGCGCATTTTCAAAAATTTCAAATTTCAAACTTCTTTTGACCGGAATTCGGTCGAAAAATATCGAAAATTTAGGCGGGCTTAGGTGGAAAATTCAAAGTTTCCGAAAATTCAAATATTTTCTCCAAATTCTATATATTCACATCATTTTCACCCCACTTTCATCAAAATACTCTACGGAAAAAATCGATACTAGTTACAGTTTTCGGCCTTTATTGTGTCCTAGTTTTTTCTTGTCATTTATTGTGTATTTCGCTATAATTTTTGGTCCTTCGAAAAAAATCTGAGTCGAAAATGTCACGTGAGAGCACTTGTAGGCCAGAATTCAAGCTTTTTTTTTTTTAATTCCCACATGCGAATTCACATGTGGAAACACATGTTTCAATTTTTTTAAATTTTATTAATTTTGAATAATGACCCATCAGACGCGATTTGACCGGCTTGCCCGGATCGGACGGGTCAGAATTTTGACAAAATAAATGAAAAATAGCATTTCGACATGTGAATTTACTTGTGAAAAATTCCAAAAAAGAGAGTTTAAGGTGGCACGTGCTCATACGTGACATTTCGGCTGAGATTTCATTTGCAGGACCAAAATCGTAACAAAATATACAATAAAGGACCAAAACAAAACAAGGAAGACAATAAAGGACGAAAACTATAACTAGGACACAATAAATGACCAATTTCATTTTTTTCTCAATACTCTCTTTATCTTTAAATACTCTCTAAACACAAATATTTCACCAACAAATTTCAACTTAAACACTTTTTTCATGTTTAAATACTCTCCAAACACAAATATTTCAATATTTTATTTCATCTTTAAATAAACACTATTTTCTTCCTTTCATCTTTAAAATAAACACTTTTTTTTCTTTCATCTTAAATAATTTTTTTTTTCTTTTCATCTTTAAAATAAATACTTTTTTCTTCCTTTCATCTTAAATAAATATTTTTTGACTAACAATTATTTTTTATGTTTTAGATTGGTGCAATAAATCGAAATATTTCAAAAAAGCAAAAAAATAACATTCCGGTAATTATTACCAGAATATTATTTTTTTATTTTGTTGAATATTATTCCCGACCAGACTCCGGTCGAAAATACCTTCATATTACCGACCGGAGTTCGGTCAGAAATCCCTTAACTGTTATTTTCGACCGGTATCCGGTCGGTATATTATGTATTCCGACCGCACCGCGTTCTAAAAATTTGCCACCGCAGCGTGGTCGGAATAGTTTTTTCCGACCAGAGTCCGCTAGCAAAGACTCCGATCGCGGTCCGATCGGAATTATTATTTTACCGACCGGATTCCGGTCGGCATATTTGCTACCAGAGTCTGGTCGGGAAAGAATATTTCGACTGCAGGAGTCTGGTCGGGAAAAGTCCCTACCGGAGACCAATAGGAAAACGTGATTTCTGACCGAATTCTGGTCGGGAAAAGTTTTTCGACCAAAGCATCCCCGACCGGAATGCGGTTGAGAAAAAGTCTTTTCCGACTGGATTCGAGTTATTTTTTACCAGAGTTCCGATCAGAAATGACCTCATTTTCTTGTAGTGTCGGTATCCGATACGACAAAGTGTGTTTCTTTCGGTATAACAAAGTGTGTTTCCCGAGTTATACGTGCAATATAGCTTAAAACTCACGTCGTGCAAATCCCAAAAAAGAAAAACATAACAGAATATTCACTATTTAGTCTTTCAAAATTTTGGTTAACTAACAACTACCTTCGACTAGTCTTCTATATTTTAATTCCCCTTTTCATCTATGTCTTCTTCTACTTTCTTTGGATCTATTTATTTTTTCGGTTAGGCCTTCATTTAAATAATCTTTACTTTATTTTTTTGAGTGTGGGAGCGGAAGATCAAGCGTTTCTTCATCCAGCGCCTTCTGGTCCAAATATTATAATTTTTCATAGGTTTTAGTCTTTAAAATACTCTCACAAATTTTAATTTTTTGGCAAATGTTTTCTGCATGAATATGCACTTGATATGTACTTATATAAATTTTTGAATAAATATTTACATAGATTATTTTCTCTATTTAGATTTTAGTATTTTAGTTGGTGAATTGCGTAGCTGATAAAATTAGTTCAATAACTCAAGTTACAGTTATTTATTTAAGTTAAAAAAATATTTTATGATTTGAGTTACAAAGTATTAACGGGTTAAATATTAGATTTATGTAGTATGGACTAAAGGTCTAACGAGAACAAGAATGGAGAAGTACAAAAACACAAAATAAAAATAAAAATCATATCAATGCACCTATTTATGCCATATAACGGTAAATAATTATGTGATAAGACAACTTATTTCTATTCATAGTTTGAGAAGGAGTTTCGGTCTTTTCGAGATCCGATTTCAGAAAAGAACTGAAACATGATACAAATTGTATTTCAACTAGTAAAACACTCAAAAATTTGGGTGAAAGCCGATCCATAAAAAGCCTAAATTTGTCAAGATTTCTTTCAGAGTCAAATGATTTGTTAGCTATAGGCAACAATGTTGTAATATGTTCGTAATATGAAGTTAATGTAATAGATATATCACAAGTTACATGTATATATTATATATTTAACGACCGTAAAACAAGAATTAACGGGTCGATTGTTTTAGAAAATTTGTAGTGCTTTATAAGGAATCTGAATTTTCTATAAGGCTCCAAGCTTAATTTGAAGAATTCCGCGGTGGTTGCACATTCGCTATCGGACAAAAATCTCAACTGGAACAAGATGTCACATATCCCGTAGTGTCATTCAAGTGAAAGAAATTGTGCCCTTCATAAAATCAATTATCGATTTGGTTGTGGTGTGGGCTAAACAGGCTAGCCCAAAACCCAAACCAAAGGTCAAAAGCCCCAAACCAATGATTTAGGCCAGCCAGCCTAATTAGAAGACCAACGAGAAATGTGTTGAAAAGATATATCGACACAATAATAACCGTGCATCGAAATATTATTTCAATACACTTACCTTTCTATACACACCGATCCAGCTTGGTTCTAACATGATCCAAAACTAGATCCATACCACCAACTCACTAGTGGATCCACCCAAATTCGATTAGGATCCAAGTTATTTACCCATTAAGCTCATTGACTCATTAAGTTTATTAATCCTTTTAATTACACACATTGCACAAAAAACACGCACTACGATAAAAAATTCAAAAAAACATACTTTACGTCGAAAAACTAAAAAGACACACAAGCTACACCAAAATTACACAAGACGATTAAAAAACTCGAATAAAACACCTTACGTTTAAACCCCCCAAAAATACACATTTTTCAAAAAATACACAGTACGACTAAAAAACTCAAAAAATATATATTACGTTCAAAAAACCGAAAAGGTACATATACTAAACCAAAAACAGATACCACGATCAAAGAATTTAAAGAAACACACCTTAAGTAAAAAGAAAAACCCAACAAATACAGTGACCATACCAAAAACACACAAATGTTCATGGGTGATCCATCAAAGAATTAAACAAATTATTATATACACCACCCTACCCGGATCCACACTGCCTAGTCTCACCATACTTGTGCTACTGCTACTACTCCACTTCCTGTTATCCACCATCCACATGTCACTACCCACTTTGTTGATGTTGCTACTTTTCCTGACCCGACATTTGATGGTGCTGAAGGGGATATCAACAGAAGTGTTTGATGTGCAACAGGAGGTAGTACCTCCTGCACTTACAAACATGGTGGTGTATATAATAATTTGTTTAATGCTTTGATGGATCAACCATGAACATTTAGTTATCTCTAACGACAATACTATTTTAATTGCAAGAATGGTAATTATATTGATTTTCTTAACAAATGATTTGGTAATTTTTTTTTTGCAATTACAAAAGTTATGGAAATTGACAACTTAGTCCCTAAACTCATTTAAACACATAGATTCTACGACTTAAGTTTATATTTAAGTTAGATCTACAAATACGACGGTAAATTACCAAATTTCCTGAATTCAGATAACTTATTTGTAATTATAACAACACCTCTTAAATTTTAAAAGTGATATATCATTTAGTACATACACTAATTTAATAGACATACCCGTTAATTACAATTTAAACCCTAAGTCTTTTCTTATATCAAAACTTATCAAAAACAACCTAAAAATTCAAACCGACACGAAAGAATATAAATGTAAAATGATAAGTACATGTACAAAAAATCCTAAGATCAGCGATCACATTGGCGACATACTCCGCAAAAGAATTCCAACTACGAAATCAAACAATGTAATCAGAGACATTGTCTCCCAATCCTCCCCCGAATATGGGGACGAATTCACACCATCTCATGCAATCGACATGGACGACGTTTTGAACTCGATAGAGTGCTAGAGAAATGCGTCACCAGTGAAGTATGCAACCGAACCTAGCCCTAGAGTGTCTTACGCCAATAAAGTAAGGACACAAGACGTTAGAATCGAGGAATAAAAAAAAGTAGCAATTTGGGGTAAGACTAGGGTACTTCTTCCGTCCAATACTAGACCATACAAGACTATCGAGGTATCAGAGGAACTAAAAAAATAACTAGCATATAAATGGAAGAACACGATCATACAAAAGGTGATGGGAAGACCACGGTGACCATGGTTCTACCCAAATCTAGTGAACAAGCTAAGCACGATGTGGTACCTCACAGAAGGCAGCGAGTTGGTCGACCTAGGGCAATGATGGTATTGTTTGAAAAGGATTCTGCCTTCTCAACGAGAGAGGATACTAATGCAAGGTCTGTGGTAATTAGCTGGTAGTTTTCTTTACATTCGCACATGAACACCCAAATTCCAAGCAGACGAGGTTAACATAGATTCTGCCATCACATGGGTAAGAGTTCTTAATCTCCCACTTGCGATGCTGGGCGAGGCAGCCCTCATTCCTATTGCAGAAGCCATAGGGAAACTCATTAAGATAGACGGGAATACCTTCACCGTGTAAAGATGTAAGTTTGCTAGATTTTGTATTCAAATTGCCACAGTCATCCACTTGAGAGAGGGTCTATATTGGAGAGAAATTGTATCAAGTATAATACGAGAACTTAAACGAGCATATGCTTCATCTGCGACCGTGACGGACACTCGACACAACCATGGAAAGAAAAATCCTTGGAAAACATAGAGAACAAGGATGCGTAACCAATGGACACGGCTAATTCCATAAAATTGGAGAAAGTCGTACCAAACACATGGCTGGTGGAGAAGGCTAATAACCACGAGTTCGTTGAGTCGCTCCATGTGAAAAATAAAATACCATGGGGGAAAAAAGGGAGAAGAACAAAGACGCACGACAGCCCCCCAACGGCAAATCTGCGGCGAGTCTTAGAGAGAAAGGGAAAACCATTGTCAAGCTGGTCTTAATAATAAGTGATCTAAAAGGAAAAAAATTTCACCGGGTAAGAAAACTGACAAAGGGCAGTTGTCTACCATGGAAAGAATCTACCTCTAAGACCACTCAATAATAGTAAAACGGAAAACAAAGGAAAGAAGAAAGTAATTCTCAAATATAATTTACAATCATCGACTCACATAACCCTAAATTAGTTCTTCTCAAATGGTAAAATATTTACAACTAAGGCCCAAAACTTTCTAAATATTATGTTCCTACACAAAACTTTCAAAATATTTACATTTTTACCTCACTTAGAGGTCAACATGTGAATGGATCCTAAACATCTAATTAAACGTTCTATCATCATGTTTTCTAGAATTCAAAGTTATCCTAATCTAACTATAAATTATAAATCTGCCCATATATATTTTGGCAACACCATCTAAAACAAATCTAATCATACTAAAACAACTACAATTGCTAAATAATCAACATATAAAAGATAATAACTGAAAACATTAAACTTTGAAATTGAATCGCAAAATTTCACGCATGAAACTCGACAAAGAATATGCCAAAATAATCCTTGCAAAACGTAGATCACTTACCCATTTTTACTTTTATTTTGTAAAAAATCGACTAGAATGAGCGGTGCAAAAGAAATAACGACGGTTTTGGAGTATGTGTAGTGTGTGTCTAATAGAGAAGAACAATCTCACTCCAACCTTTTGATTTTTGGAATGGGAACCATATTTTTGGTCGCCATGTGGGGACTAAAAACTCGATTCCCATTTCTAACGATGTGAATAAAAGTTTTTGTTCCTAAGTGGTGAAACCAAAACTTTAGTTCCCATCTCTATATTGGAACGAATTATTTGTGCCCACCAGGTTTGACCGCTGTTTCTATTTTTGTTATTAGGTATATGAACAAATGTTTTGTTCCTACACCAAAAAAAGCAAAATAAATTTTTTGTTCCCATATTTTGATTCCCATTTTCATGTTTTGTCGTAGTGGATTATGCTTATGATACATTGACAAATCATCATCATGGTTCAGTTGATTAAATTTTTTGAAATAAATTGAGTTTATCTAATGCATCGCCTCCTTAAAGCTATTAATAGGTGTAAAGAAATTCCATCAACTTAATGATTTGAGCGCGTACGTTTCTAAAAAGAGAAAGGCAGGTCAATAATTCAAACCTCTGGTTAGCTTGGCTCAGTTATCCAAAAAGAAACAATATTTACTCTTTTACTTAAAGTAACATCATTGATATATATATATATATATATATATATATATACACACACACATATATGGGACAAAAACATACATTTACATACATAATATAATAAGTAAATCACAAACAAATTACGTCATAAATACTCGTTCAAAGTGGCATAACAATTAAGTACTTTCTAATAAATATTAAGTTGTTTAGTTATTTATGATTACAAGCTCAAATGCACATAAACAAGATGACAATATACTAAAGAATAAAAGGAAGATAACTTTCGATTCTAGAGGGATGTTGTATAGCCAGTCTTTGGATCTCCATTATGCGTTGCCTCATGAGGGGTCTTGACCTTATTCCTCTTATTCTCTAGACTAATGAAAGCAAAAAACTAAAACTAATGATCTAACTAATGACTTCTCGCTGCTAGTAAACATCCATAAGTCCTCTATTCATAGTTGTGGCATTTAAGACTTTGATTATGGCACTTTCTTTGGACTTTATGCATCCTAGAGCAGTCGCTCAACTTAGGCAAAGTCACAAACCTTTTCACACTCTTTTGTGGCGCGTGTTGCAGGATCCGTTCGAGTTGCGCAGTCTCTAACAACTTCTACATTTGTGCAATTTTACCATTTTAGCTACGAATCTCTAGTTTTGAAAAAATTAAATTGCTTTTAGTGTTCGAAACTAGACATTTGTATAGCTTTAGAATGTCATATGTTACTTAATTTGACTAATTTCTCTTCAAAGGTGCTGATAAATTTTGCTACTTTTTCTCCAACATGAACTCGAATCTACAAAACTTGAAAATAAACTCTAAAGCATCACAAAACCCACATGGATTATAAGTAAAAAAGCATATTAAAAACAAAAATTATTTTACTCGCTCATCATGTATCATATTTTTGAAGTATTTTATTTATAAAAGCTAGTATGTAAAAAGATGAATAGAAATTTTTATTTAAAATTAGTTTTATTTTAGACACACAACATAATTACTTTGCCTTTTTTTTTTTTTGTAAAATCACAACAGTTAGTTTTACCAAAGTAAAATCTATCCCTAAGAGTCTAAATTCGTAGGAACGGGAAAATTCCTCACTAAGTTATGAACAAATAACCCTTTCCTAATAGTTCGAGCTTTAACGATTGGTAAATAATGATCTTGTAATAGTTGAACATTATCCTTTGTCAAAAGGTTCACTAGAGACTTTTTGAAGTTACCAATCTTCTCAATCTTCCTTGTAAATCGAAGTTACTATCTTCAGTCTTGACTTTCATATTAAGGGAAGTTTTCTAAATTAACGTGAGAGTTCTTTTGAGGAATACTTCCTCTTCAATGTCGACTTTAACCTTAGAAATTTTATTTGTTGCTTCTTCATTCCATGCTACAACGTTCTCAATCAAACTTTCTTTCTTCAACCTATCCGCGGCCGGCAATATTAGAAAGCTTGTAGCTATGGAAACTTTCATGTTGAACTCGATCCATTATCATGATCATGTTAAACCTGGAAAATTCTCAAACAACTAAAATCTTGGAACTAGATTAATATCTGAATAAAGGCAAAACAAAAGGATATACAACAAATTTCTAGATTGTTCAGTGTTACACTGTTTGCGTTCAGTATTGTGATAACACTTCATTAACTCAATGTTGTGATAACATTTCACAACGTCAGTGTTATGGTAACACTGCTCAACACTTACACTTTCAGTTTCAAACAGTGTTGTGCCGTGTACATCAAGATAATAATTTTTGTTCATAAATATCTAAATTTACCAACATAATTTTTTAGCCTTGTCTAATTGATAATGAGCAAGTTTTTTTTGTACCGTGTAATTGAATGCACCTCAATAATCTCTCACTTATTTCTTTTATTGAAGTAGATCAATTTTGAATTAACTTAAACATGTGTTGATCAACCCAGGCAAATATGACATTAAAAGCTTTTTCATTGAAGGCGGAAAGATTTATCTCAACAACAGACCATTCTGATTCAGGTTTGAGCATGACGTCATTGTCAGCATCACATGGCCTTGTAGGCAGAGTGTGTCCATTGATCACTTCTTGCTAGGCGCGTACGTCGATTGACTTAATACATGTTTATATCCTGATCTTATAGAATGCATAGTTGGATCCATCCAGAATTGGGAGCTTGTTATTGTTCGAATTCACGTTGTCCATCTTGTAGTATCAAATCCAACACAAGTAAAATCGATGCTTGACTCTGATGCCAATTGAAAATTTGTGGATCCAGACTTGATACTTTTTCTCTGAATGTTGCGATAACACTAGACCGTGTCAATGTTATGTTAACACCAATCTACGTGACTTACGATATAATGCAGCGAAAAAGTAATGAGCACAAGCGTAGAATTTCAAGAAGAATATATGACTATATTCGTCCAAGCCTTAAGCGAAATAATCACGATAAGAATAATGATTTTACAAAACACAATTGTTCTCACAATCTTCAAGCTCCTCGCTCTAGAATTGCTCAAACAAACAAACAATGTGTAATGACAAAACAAGAAAAGATTCAAAATAATATGAATAAATTCAAAGTACAATTTGTGGTGCAATCTCTCTATTTGGTCTTCTGATTCTTTTTTACAACAAATTATCCTGAAATTTGGTTGACTTGAAAGCTGATTTCTTTTGATCTCTTCTACGTGTATTTGAGTTGAATGTTAATCCAATGGCTTTTGAGCTTGATCTTGAATTAGCAATCTATTTCACTTGATCTTCGCGACGAAAAATTTGATCTTGTCTTGACTTCTTGAAATTGTTGAATGTCAATCTTCTTTGGAGGAATCTTCAAAATACTTGGAGGCTTGACAAACGTTGATTTGAGGGCTTGACGGCCTGATCTCGGATCGAACGGATTTTTGATTTGAAGGTTGATGAAGAACGGTATGATCTTCATCTTTAGTTCTTCCCATATGTTGGGCTTTGATCTTCTTTGAAAGGATTTCAATCTTCAAAAAATGGTTTTTTAAGTGTTTTGTAATTTGATCTCGAATCAAAATGGACTTTGACTTGAAGATTGTTTAAGAAGGGTATGAACTTGGTTTTGAATTTGTTGGATATGTTGAAGATTTTACCTTCTTGGCAGAGGCGCGATCTTCAAAAACAGTTTTGGATGAACTTGAGGCTTGATGGCAGATCCAAATGAGCTTCCCACGAAAAACACCTTGAAGAATGCCTATAAGATTGTTGGGCTTGTTGGAGGGAACTTGTAGAACTTCCTTGCTCTGAAGGCTTGAAGGTTGAATTGTGATTTTTGTTCTTCAAGACTTGATTTGGAAGACTATATATAAGTGAATCTTCTTGTGATCTCTTGAACATTGAGACTTAGTGGAGAAGACTTTCTATGTCTTGAGATTGGATGAATATTTATTTATTTAATCCTTTTCTATGTCTTGAGATTGGATGATATTTATTTATTTAATCCTTTAAAATATTAGATTTTTCTTATTTCTTGCTTTACAAGACTTGTCATTATTCAAATTAATTGTGTAATTGAACTCCAATTAATAAATAAGTCATCAGTTAATTTTTTTACCAAATATATTAAAATCAATGTATTTAACTACTTTACTTTGAAAATAGAAAATAAATTGATAATTAATATACCTTTTTTTTTTCACGTGTCATGATTTAATTTAGACACCAATTTAAGTGTCTACATAATGCAAGCTTCAATTTTTCTTAGCTCATATAATTTTTTAACTCTAATGATTTAGACTTAATAAACTAAACTTAAATGCTTTGTAAAGCAAGACAAATTACTCGACAACTATAAGATCTAATCTCTCGAATTATTTAGCTCTCTTGTCTTGTTATTTAACTTGATGTACTTCATGTCATTATATAGATGTGTTGCCCTTCAGATCCAAGACATATTGTACACGTTATGTAAAGTCGTCAATCTTCTTTGTAAATCAAAGTTACCATCTTCGGTCTTGATCTTCATATTAAGGAAAGTTTCGTAAATTAGTTTAAGAGTTCATTTAAGGATTACTTCCTCTTTAATGTCAACTTCAATCTTAGAAAGTTTCGTTGTTGCCTCTTCATTCCATGCTGCAACGTTCTCTATCAAACTTTCTTTCTTCAATCTATCCGCGTCCGGCTATATTAGGAAGGTTGTAATTGTGGAAACTTTTGCGTGGAACTCGATCCATTCTCAGGGTCATGTTAAACTTGGAACATTCTCAAACACCTAAAATCTTGGAACTAGATTAATATGTAAATACAGGTAAAACAAATTAGGAAGGTTGTATACAATAAATTTCCAAATTGTTCAATGCAACAATTTTTGTGTTATGTGTTGTGATAACACTTCATTAGCTCAATGTTGCGATAACATTTCTCAGCTTCAGTTTTATGGTAACACTGCTCAACACTTACTTATATTACTGAATACAGACCCATATCATGTTGTAATGTGATTTATAAGGCCATAACCAAAGTACTAGCCAATATAATTAAAGACATGATGCTTGATCTTATTCTTCATAGCCAATCAACTTTTGTTAAGTATAGGGATATCTTTCAGAATATTTTTCGAGCTCAAGAATTAGTGAGAGGGTATGGTATGAAGAATATGTCTCATATGGGTATGATTAAAATTGATCTCCAAAAAGCTTAATGATACCGTGAGCTGGAGTTTTCTTGAGAATGTCCTTAAGAGTTACAACTTTGATGAAAACTTTGTTAAAATTATCATGTTATGTGTGACTAGCCCTAAATTATCCTTTTGTATAAGTGGTAATTTGGAAGGGAACGTTGAGGGTAAACAGGGGCTAAGACAAGGGCATCCATTATCCCCCTATCTGTTTGTGTTTTGCATCGATTATCTGGCTAAATTGTTTAGGAAGAGGACTGACAATACTAGAGAGTTTCATTACCATCCAAAATGTGCTAAAATTAGACTGTGTCACGTGGCTTTTGCTGATGACTTGCTGTTATTCCTCAGGGGGGATTGGACATCAATGCAAATTCTTAAAACAGCTATGGAAGAATTTTCTACTATGTCTGGACTAAAGATAAGTGAAAGCAAAAGTCACATATTCCTAGCAGGAGTTGGGAGAGAGGAAGAAGAGAGGATTAGAGGAATTCGGGGATTCCCAGAAGGAAAATTCCCTATTAGATATCTGGGAATTCCCTTAAGTCTTAGAACATTGAAGATAGCAGATTATGATGGGCTAATACAGAAGATGCTAAGGAGAATCCAGAGCTGGCAAGCCAAAAACCTCAGTTATGCAAGGACGCTACAACTTGTCAAATCAGTTTTGCTGAGTATAAAGAACTTTTGGAGCTATATATTTGTTATACCACTGGGAGTTATGAAAAAGATTGAGAAAGTGTGCAGAAATTACCTCTGGGCAGGGAAAGAGGAAGGGAAGAAAAGTACAGTGGCATGGAAAGTAGTGTGCCAAGAGTATAGAAATTGTGGTCTTCAAATCAAGGAAGTCTTGGGTTGGAACAAAGCAGTGCTAGCTATGCAAGTTATGAAGTTACACAACTTAGAGGTAGCTCACACCATCTGGCAAAGATGGATCAAAGAATATAAATTGAAGGGCAAAACCATATGGGAAGTAGAGATAAAGGTGAGTGACTCACCTTGGTGGAAGCAATTGTTGAGGAACAAAATAGAGGAAATTAGGCCTAATGTCAAACAGATAGGTGAAGTGAAAGAAGGGAAACTCACATGGGCTAATGCAATTTACTTACTGATGGTCAATCCCAAGCTAGAGGTGAAATGGTGGAACCAGGTTTGGAACAATTTAGCTACCCCCAAAGCTACTTTTATACATTGGTTAGCAGTACAAGGCAGGCTAGCTACTAAGAATAGATTAAGCAAATTTACAACACTTCCTGATACAAACTGTGTGTTATGTGAAACTAGAAGTGAAACTCATGAGCATCTTTTTTTTTTGAATATGATTGGTCTTATAATGTGATGAGTGTAATTATGAAAAGAACAGGAATCAGGGACTGTCCAAGAGCATTGAAAGGCTGGATCAGACTATCATTCAAGCAGAAGGGAAGAAAGCAAAAATATACCAGACCAGGGCAGCTGCTATTGGTGAAATGATTGCAGCAATGTGGAAAGCAAGGAACAAAAAACATCTTTGAGGGTAAGCAATATTCAGAGGATCAGGTATGCAAAGAGATAGGGTATATCTTAATGAATAGAATTCTTAACAAAGGTAAGAATAATAGAATAGGTAGAAGTATATATGAGAAACATAAATATTTAAATAACTATTGACTTCATTTTCTGGAGGATTTGTGGCTGTTTTGTGTGTTCTGTGTTTGTAGGAATACTAGAGGGGACAGCTGGATTGTAGGACATGTACCAATCTATCCCTCATCCAAACCACCCAAAAAAAGTCCACTAATCGAAGAAAGCAATGCCATATGTTCACAAGGCTAACTAGGACTACACTATGATAGCCCAGGAAATGTCACAGTCCTACACTGGAGCCAGTGAAGACAGAGAACATATTCCCTAGATCAAAACAAAACAAAAGAAAAATAGAGTACTAGCAGCTCAACTAACATAGAAAATTTTCAAAGAATAGCCGGTTTTAGCCTACTCTCCCCCTTTTTGTGAGGAAGACAAGCTTTTCAAGTGCTCCACAAAAGACCAATTCCTTACAGTGCTCTTCTTTCTCAGCGATATCTCTTATATTGTCATTGATGTTCTGCTTCAACCACTTCAGGCATTGTTGCACAAAGTTAGAGGATATCACATTTCTTTCTTGTTCATCAGAAGTTGGTGCTGAATTTGCTCTGAACTTCTAAGCCTTCTTCTTCTTCTTCCTCTTGCCTCTGATGATATTTGGATTATCTTGAATGGTCCGAGGAAAATCTAGGATTCTATTTTTGCTGAAGAAGATAGGAACCAGAATCATGTCAACCTTGATCTTCACCCATCCAATACTTCTTTTGTCCTAAAGCCTTGATTGACCAGAACAGTAGAATGAGTTATGGGAATGGTAGAATCCCTTGATCTATTTTAACATCAGGATTCATGGCATCTTGGATCCTCTTCCCCGTGTCCACATGCATACCATTCTTCAATTGGTAGACTAGAATTGCAGTGTCCTGGGTGAGGACAATAGAGTTTGAAGGTGGCAGGAAATTACTTGATGCAATCTTGCATAAAATGGCATTTAGGAAAGTAGGTCTAGTGGTTGGAAGTCTATCTTTCAAAACTCTAATCAAACCACCAGTGAGATCTACAATAATATCATTTAGTTTAGGGTCATTCCCCTCTTCAACACCAGGTAAACCCCAAGCATCATTAATTATTGAAGAACTGATCTTGTAGATGTCCCCTCTAACATATACCCTTTCAAACTTGGGACAACTTGAAGGAACCAAAATCGAGAGAGGTTCATATAGAACTCTATGATCACCTCATGGAGATAGGCCCTCAAATTCTGCATTGACCCCAGAAAACCTCTAGCCTCAACAAATTCATACACCATATGCTTCTTAAAACTTGCAATCTCCGTTAACCTTTTCTTATGGATCACTCTTTCCAGATATGCTTCCCACTTCTCCTCAACATCCTTGTACATGAAGTTCTTTGTATATAGTATCTTAGGAAGTCACTATCAGAAATATTGAAATACTCATCCTTCTCAACGCTAGTTGGTGTTTTTTCAACATCATCCTCTCCCTCAAGATCCTCTTGGATCTCATCGTCAACAACAACAATTTCATCTTCTCCATCATAGTCCTCCTCAAAACCATATCCCGCATTCTCCTTTCCTTTCTCAGCCTTGTCATCCTCACCAGATTCCTCCTCATTAGACTCATCCTCATTACGCTCATTGTTCTCAGTATTACCATCATTCTCTCCACCCTCAGTAGTCTCTGTAGCCTTACTATTCTCAGAGACCTCATTACAAGTAGCCACATACTCATCAACCAAGTGATCAACGTCATCATATTTTTCAATCTCCTTCCCATTCACGGTCCCAAAAATTAAAGTAGGGGCAGTAGCTGAGTTGCTTACCTAATTATCAGATTATGGAGTGGTAGTTGCAGTAACATTCACCTCCATAAACAAAACCGTTGGTTCAATGTTGGCAAGAGTGGATGTTGCAGCAACATTGGACGCCTCACCCTTCTTTGCTTTCACATTCTTGTGTGTATGTCACGGCTTTCCCTTTTGCAGCAGGGGTGGTAGTAGTAGGGAAGTTGTGTGTGTGTTGTACCGCTTTGCCATGGCTCCAGTAGTGGCCTCTTGATTAACAATATTATTCACTAGGTCTGTGATTAGGCTTGCAAGCCATGATAGGTTTTTGATAATCTTGCAAAGAAAATCCAAATAAATATGCAAATTGCAGAAAATAGAGAAAACTAGGGCACAATTTGCAGTTTAGATCGTGTAAATGTGAAGTGAGAGAGGAATAAGAGCACTTTCCAAACTTAATCCACCAATTTTTTCATACAAGGAAACCTCCCGCGTGCATAGATAACACATGTCGGTGTTAGATCAACACGTGACCAGAGCAGTCTACTAAGGAAACTTACAAGTCACAATGTTACAAAATGTTATGCTAACACTACAAAACTAAATGTTGTCATAGCACTTGAATTTGATAAGTAACACTAGCCCATGAACTTGTGGAGGTGCAGAGCTTCATCCATAACAACTCATGTGAGAGGGTGAGATAGATCTGAAACGTTGTATCTGGAACTCAAAAACATATGAAAAGTTAGTACATCTCACAAATATACCATTTAAATCATGATCAAAAGAATGTGAAGTAGCTAATAGAAAAACACACATATGATTGGGAGTTATGAATTAAAAGGGAGAATCCATTTCCACAACGTAATACGAAACAAATTCAGTGTGTCACTTCCTCCCATATTACCCAAAGTGTACACCTCAACACATGAGACAAACTATATACTTCCCTTGAGCCCAACTCGGCAAAAACAAACAAAAGAAGAAAGATACAGACCTAACTGAATGCAGAATGTTATGACAACATGGAATGATGGTGTTAGCATAACTGTGACTGAGAACTGCAGACATCAATTTTCTTCAAGTTCAAGATCATTAAATATCAACAAGTTTTCTCTCTTGATCACATCTAAAGGATTTATAAACAAGAACATAGGCATGAATAATGGCACTACATTATCAACACCCCAGAACGTAATGCATACTTATTTATTGTATCACAGTCAAGGTTTTAACACTAAGTAATCAGTAGCGTGCAGGCAATCAAAACCCCAAGCACGCCAGTAGAAACGTTCACGATCATATGCCCATTGGATTGAAAAACATTATACATGTGAATAAGTCACAACACAGTAACAACATAGTAACAATGTAGTAGTGAACTTCATGCACTCCAGCTTCTCCACATGAAATGCGGTTTGTACCGTGTAATTGAATGCCCCTCAATAATCTCTCACTGATTCCTTTTATTTGCGAGTCTGCTTTTGATAATCGAGAAAAAAAAAATTTGGATCGTGCTCGACGTATGTGTTTTTAAACTAGATAACAGAGATTTGTCTTTTCAAGCAAAAAATTGCCTTTATTAGGCAACCCCGCTAGCGCCACGCACCAACCATTTTCTGAAACTTCTGAATAAAGACAATCTTACATAATTGCAACATTATTATACATTTATGACACAATAGATCTCAACTTAGCCTAAACCTGGAAGGCAAAACCACTACAAACTATATAATCTAGTGAAGCTTATTAAGTACATCATTTCAGTTTCTTCCATGCTCACAGTCCCTTATTCTCCCCCATACATGGAGGCAGAGCTCCAACTTTTTCCCCGCGGCCAGAAAATCCACAGCCTCGATCGGTGTCAGTACGCTCGTGAGCCTACATCCTCCGGCCCACAAAGGGCGTAAACGAGCCTGATAAATATCGATGGCCTACATCCTCCGGCCCACAACATGGATCCTTCGAGGGAAGAGCACCAGGCCGGTGAAAAGTAGGGGCAGACGTTGTTTCGTGCTAGGCTGGCACGTTGTGTTGCGTATTCTTCATAGTGTTTGATATTTTTCTCAATGAGCTCACTCAACGAAGTGTGATCATTAGAATTCGCCTCGTTGTTAATGAGGTTGAGTGCTTGGAGAAGTTCCGAGAGATCTTGCTCTTGGAGTTTCATCCAGTTGTTGTAGCAAGTATGTTGAGCACCTTGATCATGATTTTCCATATTCAGAATTGTTCTTCTCGGATACCGATTTCTGAAAAAATGTAGCAGCCTTAATATATATATATTGATATGTCCGCGTATAACATGATGCAACTAAGATCCACTTGTACAACTCCCAAGTAAGACATAATCAACTTCTTAATTAGTCGTACGTGGTTCATTCCATCATTTATAATGTATATAGGACACATTAATAATAGTATAATCCTATACTTTTTTAAAGTATATCGAAAAGGACGCGCGCGCGATCATTAAAAAATTACAACCATAAACAATTTATATTGTTCTTAAATAGCTTAATCGTGGTTTACGAGATGTGAAATAAATAATATTGTATATATAATTATATTATAAATAAAGAAAAGCTATATACATTAAAAAATTACATAGACTCTCTAAACATATATTTATGTATATGTATATTAGAAGCAGAATGAAAGTGTAATTAATCAAAAATACCAACGTACGTGTTTATGAGGAAAATCTGTAAAATCCATAGCAGAGTGAAATAAAACTCCAATTTAATTAAGAAAACATGAAAAATTCAGATGAATTATTATTCTAAAAAATGGAATGCAAAGAAGAATTAAACAACTAATCAAACTGAATAAAACTACAATCTTAACTGGAAATAACTTCTAATACTTAAAATTAATATATAGGACTAAAATACGCAACATAACAATTTTCCTCCAAAAGTGCTCGGAACTATGCTGTTCCTGCTCGAAATGGATAATATACAAGTACATTTACTAAGTCAAATGATAAGAAAGGTTTTCATTCGACCAATATTTTATTTTGTTTTTCTCCAACCTCTAATGTCTTGTTCTATGTAAGTAAACAGGTTTTTCCGGCCATGTAGTAAAACACATTATATATAGGGATAATTACATTAAACCCTCCATCGTATGGTCCATTTCTCAGTCAACACCCTTAACTTTGTTTTGAATCAGTCAACCCCCCATCGTTTGCCAAAATCATCACTTTGCCCAAGTCAACTTTTCAGCACTTTTTTCAGGGGTATTTTCGTCAAATGTTAAAAATTTTAATATTTGTTTTAAAAAATGTAAAATCTAAAAATTTGTAAAAAAATTTAAAATGTAAAATTTTTTTTCAACCAAATTTATTTCCGAATTTTTTTTTCGGCAAATATTTTTTTTTCAGAAAATTTTTTTTCGACAAATTTTTTTTCGACATAATTCTTTTTTCAAAAAAAAAATTGTCGAAAAAAAAAAATTGTCGAAAAATAATTTTTCTGAAAAAAAAAATTTGGCGAAAAAAAAATGTTGTCGAAAAAAAAAATCGTCGCAAAAAAGAATTTGTTCGAAATAAATTTGGTTGAAAACAAATTTTACATTTTTTATTTTTTTACAAATTTTTAGATTTTACATTTTTTTAAAACAAATATTAAAATTTTTAGCATTTGACAAAAATACCCCTGAAAAAAGTGCTGAAAAGTTGACTTGGGGCAAAGTGATGATTTTGGCAAACGATGGAGGTTGACTGATTCAAAATAAAGTTAAGAATGTTGACTGAGAAATGGACCATACGATGGGGGGTTTAATGTAATTATCCCTTATATATATATATATATATTAAGAACTATATATGAGGAGAGAGAATTCCCTATCCCACTTTCAGCAAATATATCTGAAAACCTCACCCTCCCCCCGTATCACAAAATAGGGAAATTATCCTACTCAAGAAAAGAATAATAAGAAAAAGAATCTTCTAGTGTGTCGTCGTAGTCCAACGCTATGTCGTCACTTTAATCACCTCAATAAATTTTTCAATAACCACTTTTTCCGGAAAAAATAACCTTATAATTACGCACATTCCCAGTTGTCCACACTATGAAAAACCAAGTACTTCACATAGCTTTTTCCTCTTCTTTTTGGATACAGGCTCATGAATTGTCAGAAGATATTGAATATACCTTTACGAAGAAATTGACTACCAAACTCATTAATAGTCTTTCTCTAATGATCAAAGACAATTGGTCAGGTAGAGAAGAAATGAAGTGTATCTATAACACCCCCACAAAGAACACAATGCAAGTAGAGTTTATATATTTAGTTTGTAATATATCTTATATATATGATATAACACTTATTATGGATCCAATTTTCCAAATACCGTATCTCAAGTAAAATATACATAATATGTATAGAGAAGAACAATATTATTTATAAGGATAAAAACCATTGAGCCTCCTGATGCATACCATGTTTCGCATTATGTTCATTCGAACATGTCGAAAGGTGAAACACCACCTCTTAACTAATAGAATAATGTGCTAACATACATGCTCGTAGTATTTGACCATCCATTTGATATAGGCAGCTTCTGCGTTTTTCATTACTTTCGACCTCAATTAGGAGTTTGCACACATCTTTCACTAGGTTAGATGAGTACTTTTTATTCCTTTAAAAGTTTGGATGTACCCTGCAAAATACCTATTTTGTTAAGAAACTTTGTGGGTTCTATCCTACTTATAATCATAATCACTTGATCAACTATATATTCATATTGAATCTGCTTATAGTTAATATGCGAAACATATTTATATATCATCTAATTCATCTATATTATCTCTTACCCCCAAAAAAATCATCTATATTATCCAATTAATCAAAGAAAATGATCGATGAATTCTAAACCATTATCGGCATCACCGTTCATTTATACCTCAACACAACCATTCATCACCCTGAATGATGAGTTTGTCTCGAACAATGATTCCATGGATTCTAATATATGAATCATGATTCAATCGGCAAACTCAGATACATATCAAAACGATGCATGGATCGAAACTGCTAGAAAGATCTATCAACCACCATTTTTTGGATTTTACGTTCCTTCGCAGTTTTCTAGAGGTTTTCGGTCAGTTCACGACAAGTTTGGATAACCTTGAACTATACATGTAGTACTAGAAAAACCTTTAAAATATTCCATGTTTAAACAAACTATATTTAATGCTATTCCACCAGGCTAATTCGACAAGTGCAGCCATAGCTCAGACGAAACGTGTTGAAGTCTACTTTGATGCATGCACATCTGAATCCAAAAACATTATTTAATGCGTCACTGCTCTGAATAGTACTGGCATACCTTTTTTAAATGAAACAGGTTCAAGTAGACTTTTTTTATCTCCTATGGTTGAAAAATTTATCAGATTGGAAGTCGTATTAAGGGAAAAAAAGATTTTATATTTTCTATATAAAATTGCCTGACCATCTTTTAATTGAACACTCCATATATATATAAATAATTAGATACTGTTATAATCACTACAAGATTTAAGCCTAATTTGCGACTGCAAAATCATGTCGCAGATGAGGCCCAGTCGCTGATACTCGGTCGCGCGGGACACTGTCGCAGTTGACACCAACTGTGACCGCTAAACGCGCGACCGCACGACGGTCCCTGATACTATTTGGGACAGCGAGGCAGTCCCACATGCCAACTTGGTCTATTGTGAACGCGTGACGGTCACATAATGTGTAAGGCTATCTGAGACCGTCTCGCGGTTTCAAAACACACATATGGCTTTTTCGTCTTTTGGGACCGCGCTGCGGTCACAGAATCTTGAAGGTCAATAGCAACTGCCACGCGGTCCCAAAGTTTACAAGGCCAATCGAGACCGCAACGCGGTCTCAGTTAATCTTCAAATATTCGGACCGCAACGCGGTCTCAGATAATATTCATACTATTTGAGACCGTGTTGCGGTCGTTGATACACTGCGAACAAAATGAAGAAAAACCAATAATATTCAGGTAATTTTTCGAAATATTATTGATTTTTTGTAGAAATTATATATAAATAATGGCAACAAAGCAAAATACAAGATCAAATAAAATTAAATAATGAAGAACAATTAGTATAATAAAATAAAGAGATTAATAAAAGTAGAAATATTCTAAAAATAAAGAAATGTAAAAAAGAAGAACAAAAAAGCAAATGAAAGATAAATAAATGAAATGGAAAAGGAAGAAGAGAAATAAAGTTTGTGAAAAAGAAAAGAAGAGAAGAGTTTTTTATTTTGGATTTTGAAAAGAAAAGAAGAGAATTGTTTATTGTTGAGTGATTTTTTTTTTATTTGAAAAAAAAAGAAGTAGAGAAGAGGTGATTTTTTTGGTGTTGGTGTTCTTGGGAGGTGTTTTGAAAAATTGAGAGAGTAGTGGTGGGCATATATAGAAGATGGGGTGAAAATTCAAAATTTCCCCCATAACACGCCGAAAATTTGAATTTTCAGGCTCGCGGTCGCTAATGATTTGAAAATTCAAATTGGAGTAATAGTGACCGCGTTACGGTCTCTACTGTCTGATATTCGCGACCGGGCTGCGGTCACAAATGTCAGCATTAGGGAACACAACGTGGTCTCAATTACCCGTATTTGTAACCGCGTTGCGGTCACAAATAACACTTGTACTTCAAAATCGCTATTTTATAGAACGATCTCAATGTGTTTGAGATTTTTAGCAGCAAACACCAATACCACATGTGAAATGAACTAATAAATGCTTACAAAATAAGTAATTGAGGTATGAAATAGTAGATTGAATGTGATAGAGCGAGTTATTAGTGTTGAACTTATTTTATGTTCTAACTACAACTCATCATCATACACACCTTGTCGATTTGTTATTATGATTTTCTTCACAAATTAAAGTATAAATATCATTAATGGGTATAATATGTAGATCATATTACACATTACGTTTATATCTATATGTATCTAGGCATGATATGTATATATATATATATGTATATGATCGTTGTCGTTCCAAATCGTAAGAATCTTCATAACGGCTTGTCCCACATATATAATGCTTGGATTTGTAATGATACATTGAAATTATGGTTGTTTTTACTATTATTATGGTAGTTATCAACCAAAACTAACAACGTGGTACCTCAAATCATCGAAAACACGTCATAGTGAAGTATGAATATTATTTGTGACCGCGCGGCGGTCACTAATAAGTGTAAATACGACAGCCGCGCAGTCTCAAAAAGCAACGGATAGTCACATTAGGGACTGCGCGGCGGTCCCTAATAGCAATGGAAGGGGTTTCTGGGACTGCCTCGCGGTCGCAGAAACCAACGACTACTGGCTTCTACAACTGCCAGGCGGTTGCTGATGGTTGTAGCCGTTGCAGAAACCCAATTTCTGCCTATATAAAGGCCCCTCCCTCCTCTTCAAACATTCATTCCAATCTTCACTCTTACTTAAGGTATCCACATTTTTTTCCTTACTATCTCAAATTTTTATTTTCAATAATATATTTTGTTATTTAATTCTAACTTAAGTTATTTATTTGTTGATAGGTAAATGTCGTACACACACCGAGCGCAATCGTGGTGGAAGCAACATTCTTGAAGATCCTTTTTCACGCTTCAAGAAGTAAGTTGATAATTCTATCGCGCTTTAACTTGATTGTGCATGATATAAATTGATTATTGTATAAATTGTAATTTTTTGTTTTATATTTTACAACTTAGATCGATAAAAAATGGATTATGAAGCCGATAGATCTTGGATGTATGATAGATATGATAGAGACGGTTATTTATGATAGGGGTTCGGACTTTCATTGAATATGCTATGAAATAAGTCGAATACTTAGATCTACAATCGCAAATTAGGTGCCCTTGCATGAAATGCAATAATTTACAATTTTTTAGTAAATACGTCGTATGGGATCATCTACATAAGTCGGGATTTATGCCTGGATATTTAGAATGGGTATTCCACGGGGAAACGTCAAAAGAGACTATTCGTCGTATTTGCCCGATTTTTCCACCTCATCAAACTCCAATATTATTGACAACCCCGAATTTGTTGATGTGCCGTTTACAAACATGGTTGTGGATGCACGTGGAGGTGGCTATTTTGAGGACGAGGCCACTAACGAGGATCCCAATCAGGACGCGGAAGCTTTCTACAAACTGATGCACCTAGGAAAGGTGAAGTTACATCGTAATACAAATATAAGTATCCTTTAGTGGATTGCGGAGTGGTTGCAGGACAAGGCACAACACAAGGCGAGTAATATTTATCCCGATAAGGCTTTTAGCAAGACGAAGCTAGGTTTCATGCCAAAGACTGTGAAGTTATTACCAAAGGACACGAAATGGGTGCGTATGATGTTAGAAACAAAGTTAGGGTACGTTAAGTACGATTGATGTCCAAAAGAGTGTTTCTTGTATTACGGGGAGGGTAAAGACTACAACAAGTGCCCTATATGCGATACGGATAGATATGTGCCTGGTTTGAAATCAAAGGTCAGGAAGAAGAAATTGTGGTCTTTCCCTATTGATCCTCGTCTTCAGAGGTTGTTTTATTGTGGTTTTATATGACTTGGCATTTGAATTGTGAAGGGGTTATTGATCGAATGATTCACCCAACGGCAGGAGAGGCATGGCATCACTTCGACCATACGCATCCGAATTTTGCAGCAGAGCCCCGTAACATAAGACTAGGTTTGTGCACGGACAGCTTCACGCTGTATGGATCATCTGGCAAGAATTACTCATGTTGGCCATTGTTTGGCACCCCGTATAACCTTCCTCCAGATCTTTGCATGAGGAAATAGTTCATATTTTTTAGCCTAATAATTTCCGGGCCGTATAGTCCTACAAATAACTTGGATGTTTTTTGGAGACCACTTATTGACGATTTTAAGGTTTTATGGAGCACTGAGGATGAGACTTACGACATCTCTAGAAGGCAACACTTTCAATCATGTGCAGCCCTCATGTGGACGATTAGCAATTTCCCGGTGCACGGAAAGTTGTCGGGGTGGAGTACACACGAAAAGTTATCGTGTCCTTATTGTATGGGAGACACGAGATTCTTTACGTTAGTGAATGGGGGTAAACCGACCTTTTTTATTGCCATCGCCGGTTCTTGCCCAAAAAGCATGGTTGGAGAAAAGACGCACATAATTTAAGAGTAGGGAAAAAGCCACTCGAAGCACTGATTCCTAGGAAGTCAGTTGACCAAATGCGGGAAATTGTGAATGGGCTTCAGCCTGTGGGATTTGGTAACAATTCAAACACATACCAAACTTTGGTACAAAACATAATTGGTTGCGGAAGAGCATATTTGGGAACGGCCCATACTGGTCCACAAACTTGGTTCGTCACACTCAATATGTCATGCACTGCGAGAAGAAAGTTTTCGATAACATCATCAACACGGTATTGGATGACTCTAAGACGAAGGAAAACATCAAGTCCATGAAAGATTTGGCCCTCTTGACCAACCATAGAAAGTTCGTTTTACAACTCACTGCCCGAGGTGGGAAATCGAAAAAGCTAAGGGCACTCTATTGTTTGACAAATGAGCAAAAGAAAAAGATGTTTGAATGGTTTGACTAGCTGACTTTTTTGGACGGATACGCCTCGAACCTGGGACAATGTGTACAGATGCAACAATAAAGGTTGTTTGGTATGAAGAGTCACGATTGTCACGTGTTCATGCAGAGATTGATTCCGATTACTTTTTGTGACTTTCTACCGCCTGAAATTTGGGCTACGCTGGTGGAGATCAGTTTGTTCTTCAAGGCCATTTGCGCTTCAGAGGTTTCTGCCAAAGATATGAAGGGGCTTGAGGAATTCATCGTTGTCACAATGTGCAAGCTTGAGAGGATATTCCCGCCTTTCTTTTTCGACTCTGTGGAGCATTTGGCGATACAAGTACTGTACGAGTCTAGAGTTTGTGGTCCGGTTCACTACAGGTGGATGTATCCATTCGAGAGGTAATTAAACGTTTAATTATATTAATTTACTTATAAACATCAATAATTTATTGTATTTATCATTACAGTTTTTTTCAGCGCTTGTTTGATTTTAAAGGGGCTGTGCTGAATAAAGCGAGGCCCGAAGGATGCTAGCCAATTCATACATACTGTCAGAGCTGTCAAATTTTTGTTCCCAATATATTGTTAAAGGTTATGGTTCTACTCATAAACGACTAAACAAGAACGAGACTTTAGAGAGTTAAGAGTGGGATGATGAGCTCTTGCTATTTTGGAAGTTGTTGAACGACAAGAAGCTGTTGGCATCGAAAGAAAAGGAGCAAATTGTACTGTACACACTTCTTAATTGTGAAGAGTTGGATGGATGGCTCGAGTGAGTGAACTTTCTTTTTCATGACCTAATGGTACGTGACGTATTACGTTAGTGTACTGACTTGTTTGATTTGTAACTCGCAGGTTGTTCATTGAAGAGGAGTGTGGTGGATTGAGTCCAATCGAGATGCAAACGAAGAGGAATAGAGATTATGTGGCGTGGTTCAAGCAGACGTACTCTAGTGGAAAGTACATGTCGGATGACCGTGTACTACCGTTAATTTATGGTCCCCTCAACACGGCATTGACATGCGAAGGCTACATTGTCAATGGGTTCCCATTCCATATTGATACGAAATTGGGCCCTAAGAAGAATGATTATAGTGGAGTTTACATGAAGGGTGACATGGGAGACACTGATTCCACCAACTTCTACGGGAGTTTGAAAAAGATCTTAGAAGTGGAATACTGGGGAGGAAGAACTGGAAAACCGCTGTACATTGTCCTTTTCAAGTGTAGGTGGTATGATATCGGGTTACGAGACGTTCAAGCTGGTTGAAATTAACCCACAACGAGCACTCTCAATCGACGAGCCATTTATTTATGCGAATCAAGCCCTACAATCTTACTACGTGCCTTATCCAAATCTAACGAATGGAAGGCCTAGGCGAAAGGGATGGTTGTCGGTATCTCATATTCCCGTTAGGCACATCATCGACATGTTATCCGTTAGTGGTTCTAGTCAAACTGAAGCGGCGGGGATGGAGGAACCAATTCTTCAGGAGAACGACTCATTGGGGCTCAATATATTTGCAGACTTGGGACCGTTTAATATGGATATTAAGCTAGGCGTTGATGAGTTTGAGGTCGTCAATACGCTCGATGTGAACGCGGAAGAGGGTGAAGAAGAAGAAAATGAAGACATTGACGGGATGATGTGTTCAGATGAGGATGACTATGAATATTGAGATGAAGATTAGATTTGTAATAAGATGTATTGATATTTTAAGAGCTTTTTTTTGTGCAAAACTCTATACGTTAGTAGTGATGAGTTTGCACTATCTTTTTCCAATTCCATTTTGGGTTTATATATGTGAAATAATGTCTAGATTATTTAAATGTCAAGAACAACACACAATTTAATCTAAATTATGCAAATAATAACCCAACATGCAAATAACGATTAACAATAATTACAAAGAAAATAAACTAGCAACATTCAACTTACACTAAGAGATAAACAAATTTAAAAAGAAAATTACGTATTAATTAATAATTCAATATTAATAAAAGTCCAACAATAATAAACTATCCAACAATAACTCCACCGCCATAGGAAAACTCGCTCGAATGATCACTCTCCGGATACTCAACCCCTCCTCACAAGAACTCACACCCCCAAAGCATAATTATCATCCACGATCACCAATGGGTCTGCTGCATCTGCCCCCTCATCCTCCTCCAAATCATCAAGGCCTTGATGTGCTGTATCGGAGTCCATCATGTCGACATCTGCATCCTCATCATCATCGATGTCATCGAAAAACTCTGGCGCTGTGGAAGAACTGGGAGAAAATGGATCTTATGTCGGACGTGGCGGCCTTGGAACCCTGAACCCCAATCCAGACCTAATAGCTAAGCTTATAAACAGCTCCTCGAGAAGCTTGCGCATCGGTCGACTTGTACTCGTAGCCACATCCTGTCAGAAATCCTGCAAGAAGTCTAGGAGCATATCCACTCTCGGATCCTGAGTCATCCTCAACTCGTGGTTCTCCCTCGCCAACTGCCTGACGTAGCATGGCGTGTAGTCTGCCTCCCTCCTGAATGGCAAATCAAAGTCCGTCGGATCCGCATCAGTCGGTATCCCCTCTGCCTTCCCCTTCTTCACCTTCAATATGGCCTTCTTCCAACAATCGGCATCCCACTCGGGCAACTCCTCTGGTGGTGAATATCTCTTCCTCAGCTCCGTCATGTACTTCTTTTGTTGATATAAAAAGGAAATTATAAAGAAAAATTAGAATCAGTAATTAGAATATAAAAATGATTGAATTCACAAAAACTAACGAGTACAAAATTGAAAACACTTATGCAAGTAAGTCTGAAACTAACATCCACCCACTCTCGCTTCAATGGGACACCTGTACGTCCGCCAGTCCTGACCACCTTCTCCGTACGTCCAACCTTGTACACCTCATCGTGTCGATAGGGGTTGGGTGGTTGGGCTGATTCCTAGCCTATAAATTTAAGGAATAAGTACATTAAAATTAAGAATCCTAAATTACGACTATATTATATTGTTAATTCAAATAAATCATACCATCTTGCGCTTGATCTGCTCGTAATCGACGGAACCACCGAAAAAGGAGCATGGTGCCCATGGTAAATCAGCTGGATCGCGTCCTCCTCGCCTAGCAACTCGTGTCCTCTTGGAAAACCTCTGATAGGCCTCGGTCCCCCAGTGAATGGCCGTCTGCGGCTCCAACGCAGAGTTCATCCACGTCTTCGATCTCTCACTAAACTCCGATTTTTCAAGATTCTTAAAGTAGATGATCTTCTTGTTGCTCACCAAACGCTTGTAGCACCCCTTCGTCTTCTTAACGAAGGCCTTCTGCACCGCTTCCAACTCCGAGTAATGGACCACAGATTGTCTACAATAAAACTATAATTTTATGATTATTCGTATTTTCTTCAAATATTTATTAATACACTAATTCAAATAATATTATTATGTAATAACTTCTAATCGCAAATCTGCTCCACATTGCATCTCGCGCATCCTGGGGCATGTGCAAGTAGGAGGGCCAAAATATAGTCATAAACTGTCTAATGAGGGACGTGATCATTTTTGCTATCTCCCGACTATGGGGGGCCTGTAAAAACTTCGGGTGTCAATGTAATGATCCGCGTGTCCTCGGGTCGTCAGGGTGTTGTAACCTTTATAGACGGTCCCCTGCCCAGTCGGCGCTGCGTGTTTGTGGCTGGAGTCTCTGTCGGCATTTGGATCGGTCTAGCTCTAGTAGGTGGTGTCCCTATCGGCCTCTAGCTCGGTCCAGCTCTGGTGGTCAGTGTCCTCTAAGCTCCGCTAGACTCTGCAGATGGCGGTCGATGCACTTTGGTCGACTCTGATGATCGTGGTCGAGGGCCCCCGTGGACTCTGATGATCGTGGTCTAACTCCAGATCCAAATGTACGGGGGGTCGAGCGCGGCTCAGCTGCAGTAGGGGACTCATCATCGTCATATGTAAGCTAGCGCAGTACGGGAGGATACAACGGTGTAGATCTCTCGCCTGACCCACGAGATCATGGCGGGAGGGATGGTTCGGCTAGCACGCTAGTCGATGGACCACGACCCGAGTGGACAATACGTACAATCGGTCTACAACTACCTCGACCACCTCTCTCGGCGCTAGTACGACCCTGAACCCCACCCTCGCTAACATCACTAGGGCCTCCAGATCCTCTACCTCGACCACGAGCTCCTCCTGGAGAAGGGCCACTACCAGACGTACATGGTCGACGCGTAGGAGCGTCTGACATGATGTACTACGAAATTAAGGAGAAATATCTAAGTTAGATCATTGATAGATTGTAGAGATTTCCTAAAATTCAATAGTTACTAAGTGATAAAGATTTCCTAAAGGCATCGGAGTTGAGATATCTAAAACTAACATTATGTCTAAGTTATAAAAAATCCCTAAAGCCCTCGTACTATCCAAAGATTCTTAAAAATCATTTGTTCTAAGTTATGTAAACTAATTAAACCATTAATTTTTTATTTAGACTAACACATATAAACTTTAAATAAAAATAATACTTTTAATATAACACACATAAACTTTATTTTAAACTAACAATTATACATTTAATCTAACACATGTAAATTTTAACATAAACTAACAATTGCACATATACTAACTAAAAATTATAATATAAACTAACATACATAATAACACATATAAAACTAACAATTTCACAGTTAAACTACTAATCAAACATTAAACTAATTATTTATAACTTTAATTAAACTAAACCTCCAAACTAATCATTATTCAATTTAAACTAATCATCATTACTTTACTTAATCTAAACTAACAATTTAACAACTAAACTAACAATTCTTTACTTTAAACTAATCAAACTTCACTTTACTCTAACAATTACACATTTAAACTAACATTTCAACACTAATCATTCATTAATTTAAACTAATCCTTATTCAATTAAACTAATAAATATATATTTAATTAAGCGAAACTAACACTTTAATTTTCATCAAAACTAACACTTTGATAATTCTTAACTTTAAACTAATTAATCTTCAATTTAATCTAACAATTACACAATTAAACTAACAAATAAACATATAATTAACTAAACTAATAAAAATTTAAAACATTACAACATAAATCGAGAAAAATCGAGAAATTAGCATTTTTCTAACGAAGATATTACAATGAAGGAAAAAATTCAAGCATGTAGTAAAGTGGATTATGATTGCGTGAAACTAAACACTGGCGAAAGTGTAGTTGTGAGGGAAAATCGAGGGGCTGTTGCGGGAGTGCTTCGCATGCCTCAAGGGACTTGGTTATGGGGATTTCACAAGAAATTTTCATCACCTACGATGGACGAAGCTGAATTGGAATAAATTAAAAGAGGATTGGAGCTAGCTTGGGAAAGGAGATTCCTTGATTGCATTTAAACTCATCAATGTGGAGCGTAACCTCGAGCGGATAGAATAAAGCTCGTTCAAGAGTGCTTGAATTTGATGAGGAAGCCATGGAGCGTCAAATTTAGATGGATACTACGTTCGGCAAATAGTGCGGCTCAGAAGCTTGCAAATTTATATGTCGATATTAGAAAAGGGTAAATATTTTGGGAGAAGCCTTCACCTTAGATTACCAGCTTGTTAAGCTTGGATATGATCTAAGGACCTTCTGTTTTCCGTGTTTTTACAAAAAAAAAAAAAAAAGATGCAGTCATAAGACAAATTGGTTAGCTTGAGACTTATTATGATCCTCAGTGGCATTTGAGAATTAAAAGGGGTAAATTTGTAACTTCTTTAATTTTAGAGTTATATTATATTAAAAACTTGAATAATCTTTAATTAGAAATCCTATTAAGCCGTTTATTTATATTCTATATATAAACAACCCTCTTCGTAATGTAAATATCCATAGCAAATTTCATAAATTTAGAGCAATTTGTATTATTCACTATTTTATCCTTTGTAAATCTCCTAACTTAATTTAGGGTCGTTGTTCTCACTCGGATTGGGCTTAGTTCCAACCGGTCCAACTATTGTTTAATTGATATTGTTTTGTTTAATCATTAGGTTAAAGTTAAAACTTAGATGGTAGTTATCTTGTTAATCTTTCCATATCTTGATATGGTATTATTCCATCTTACTTACATATATCTCCTTATTATGCATCTAGACATATTTAGGTAGCATATACAATTGAATATCTTGTATGATATTGCAGGAATCTTTCGGATAAGGTAAGGAAATATAATCGGGTTACAACCGGATAAACATACGCGCTTATCTATAAGGAAAGAAGATCCGCGTTGATTGCAACTAGAGATATGTAGATCTTATCTGTTAGGGAAAGAAGATCTACGAGGGTTACACCTGAAGATCTGCAGAGATTCTGCTCATGCCTATATAAATAGAAGACTCAACACATTTGAAGACAAGCTTTGAAAAGGATAATTAGTGATTTCAGTCCTGTATCGAGTCAACGTCTTCTATGAGAACTTCTTGTCAAAGGAGCTTTGAGTTAATCTTGAAGTTCTCCGACTCAAAGGAGTATACCGAAAATAGTTGAGGGTTAGGTATTGCAACTGTAAATTAGAGGGAGTCTAGATTTACGTTGGAGTAATTCCTATAATTGTAATTCTTAAGTAGGGTACTGGTTGAGTCACAACATTTGTGTGCAAACCCCGTGGACTAGGACCATTTGGACCGAACCACGTTAAAACTCTTTGTGTTCTTTACTGTTTTATGTTTAACTATCTTCTCTTAGTTGCAACAGTCAAACAGGTTTTTAAACGTTAAAGAACTGTCATCTGTCTTACTTACGAGCATAGTTACAACTATTGACAAGTACAACTATATTCGACTACAAGTAACATAGATCTAAGATATTTCAGAGTAGATTAACAGAACTATGTTCATATATTAATGTTCATTGATTTTTTCTTTTTTATGCATTATACATATAAGTTGGTTATTAGCCCTCCTAAATTGAGAAATATATACTTACTCTTATAATCTTACTGAATTTAATTCTTAGAATTCAACAATTTTTAGAGACAAACTATTCCATTGAGTTTTTTCGATCAAAACTTATAACAAACAAATGTAAGTTTGAAATTGTGATAGTTTAAGTTTCCTATATGAATTACCTAGAAAATAAGTAATTTTCAACTAATCTTAATCTAGAGCACCTACTCATTGTGCGTGTAATATGAACAAAAGAATTGCTTGTGTCAAGTCAGTTAATGAAACTGTCATTATAGCTGAAAATGACACTAAAATGTCTCCATATGACATATTTGAATGTCATTAAATTCTCGTTTTGTTGTAGTGCGTCTTGTTATCCTAATAGAGCTATTCTCTGTGAACTTTAGAGCCTCAATATGTATATTATCACCATGAAATATTATGTCATGTGCAACTCGTTTTTTGGATGTCTTCGTTAATATCAACATTTGTGTGATACGAGGCTTGCGGCAATATGGAAGATTTTTCGAGGTAAAGAGTTGCATTTACAAAAAAAAAAAAAATCGAAATAAAACCTTTTGTACGTCATCCAATAGATTATTATTTGATTGACCTTCTAGTAGGCAGTTTAAACATGATGAGACAAAAAAAGCACGTTCCACCTCGGGTTATATAGTAAACGCTCGAGTTTTGAAGAGTTGTCAATACTTTCTCCCAAAGAAAAATAAAAAGTCGACATGCACAAGTAATAAGCGTATAGTACAAACTACAAAGAATATTTTCACCGATTCAACAAGACTGATATGGGCTATACTCGGCCCAATTAGCTGGCCCACTGGGTAAATTGAGCCAAATCACTAAATCCATCAAGCCTCTTATATGTCGAGTATCCATGCTCAACATACCCCATGTCGAGTATTCATCCTCGACATGGTACTGTTTTAATTCAATAATCACGGGAGCGGTCCCTACGCCCCAATGCCTATAAATATCTCCGCTCCACAATTCAAGGTAACTTCACTTAAGACATCGCACTGTTCATACAAGCACATCGAGCACGTACACTCAACGTACCCTCAAAATATATTACTCCTCGACATACTTATATTTACTCGACATGGACATGATTCTCAATGTTACCTGAGACTCGACATCACCCAAACTGGACATCTTCCAAATTTAACGTCCAAGACCCTCGACATGTTCCAGATTATTACCCTAGTGTTAGTTTGTAGGTGTTTCAGATATAAGTTACTCTACACACTTGCATAAGGTATAGATTAACATAATTTTGTATAAGTTTCCTTATTTCTATTACACTTCACGAACTTGTACCGAAGTAGTGGGGCCATTTATGGGACTACTACATTCCAAGACGAGGACACTAGGATAGTACATGTAACCCGATCAAGATCTCAGAGATCGACCACGGATAACTTAACTGCTGAAAATGTTCCTATCGATCCACCATTGTTAATCCCTATTGTAGAGCAACCACCAAAAGCACCCTTGCCGTAACAAGCTCTGGTACCTTCACCATCAACGCCAACCATTTTACCTCCTAAAGTGATAGCTAAGATCAACGCCACTATGCAGGCAACATTAGCAGAAGCTCTGGCCGTGGCCCTTCCGCCTCAATAGGTGGGCTAGTGCAGCGGAGTGTACATGAAGGGCAACGGAGAAGGGTGTTGAAGTCAAATTTTTTTATGGGACGAGAAGGTAAAGTGGTGCGGTGGCGAGAATTTTCTCTGGTATGGTGGCGAGAAGGTAAAGTTGATTGTTTTTTTTTTTTTCAAATTTGTGTGGTATGATATCAACCACGATAGAGTAGTACACCCGGTGTACGGACTTGTTGATATCAACCCGAGGTGTTCTCTCGCAAATGAACCATAAATATTTGCTAATCAGGCTCTCCAAGTGTACTACACACCATATCCAACTCAACATGTATGTTTGAGGAAAGGATGGTGGGCTATTTGCCCTATTCGTGCAAGGAACATCATCGACATTCCATTAATGCTAGAGGAAGAAGATGACGAAGTGCCGATCCAACCAACATAACTGTTTCCAGGTGTTGATTCCCCTAGCATGAACTTGTGCATAGATTTGTCCGGCTCTAACCTTGAAGGCCAATTGATAATTAATGAATACGAGCTGGTGGAAGATCGTAACAGAAAAACTAACGAGGATGATGTTTAGAATGTTGGTTTTCTTTTACTTGATATTCTTATTGATGAGTTCTCTTATCCTTTTTTGTTGAACACTTTTTCGTGTTTTTTGTTCTATTGTTGCTTTTATTTTCTTAGTACGTGAATGAGAATTATATGAAATAAAATACATCAATAAGATAAATAAAAATATTGAATAGTATATGTCGAAATACTTTTGAGAGGGAAAACTCGAATGTGAGTACATAATGATCGAACCTTGACTTAAGTACATCATTTAAAACCATTTCTTAAAACTCAGAATTTAAACACACAACTAAAACTCTTAATTTAAATGCACAACTTAAAACAATTAATTTAAACACACAAATTAAATCTCTTAAGTAAACACAAAACGAAAAACCCTTAATAAAAATAATGATACTTGATATTCAATCACTATCTTTGTTGCCATCTTCATTCACGTGGGGAGAGTTTGGGGCAACAATGAGATTTGGCTGGCCTACCACTATTCTTCCTCGTGGCCTATTTGACCTTGGCATCTGATACGCGTCAAAAAGTTGAGGCAAAGGGGAAAACTCCTCCATGAATATTGTAGCAGGTATGGTAAGTGATTTCGGTCGAAACCCAAAAATGGGTCTTAAGTTACTGGGACAGGAACATACCTTGAGGCTAAACCTCTTCTTGATGAGCTTGGATGATTCCCACTTAAGCTTGAACGTCGAGGGATAGGCAGACTTGGACTTGGAGAAACATGTAACTATGTGGGAAATCCAAGAAGTAAATCGTGATGATGATCAAAACAAGATGTATTGCCATGATTTTCTACCCCTCATTTTCACTAGACTATTGTGTTAGGTTTTGTCGCCAAAACTAAGGGTTTGGCCTTGCGATTCGGAGGGGGTGTTGTAATTCTGGGTGTTCGAATGAAAGTGGTTTGGTGGGGCATTGTAATTATGGGGGTTCGAACTAAAGTAGTTTGGCGCCGAGTTGTAATTATGGGATTTTGGATTAAAGTTGTTGGGTGCCATGTTGTGATTCCGAGGGTTTGGACTAAATTTGAAATTACATTCCTGCTCCCGCTCTTGCTCTAAGTCTGCAAGCCTTTGTTCCATAACTTGCATTCTTCTTTCACAATCTGTGTGAACTACTTTAATGGCTTTGTCAGTTCTTTTTCCTTCGGCTTTGTTCTCGTTAAAGCCCCGTGACAAACCATAATACGAAGAAATGAGGTGAGTTGTTATGTCGTGCACCCTCCCATGCATGCCTCCTCCATCCTCAATGTGCGAGATCTCTGGAACATTTTCATATGGCCATTCTTCTTCATTTGGTCATCGCCTCTTAATTTGGTGACATACCAATTTAACAATTTTTATAATAAATAATTTAAAAAGGTAAATATAATGCAGAAAATAATACTAAACATTAGTATACATGTTTAATCGAACTTACATAATATTCTAGTGCAGCCAACATCCACCTAATTATCTTCCTATATGGGGTCATTTGCGTTTGTTGGATCGCATAAGGCTCATACCAGCGTAATCCACCCTCATCATCTTGCTATAAGAATATTTTTGGAAAAAATATTACTAATAACCTTGAAACTTAATATCACTTATGATAATGTAAAAACAAGGAAACATCTAGAGAACGTATTGCTCGGTGTACATTCTCCTCGACACACCAACAAATCACCCTAGTACGTGGCTAACGAACCGCTAGCGTCGCCGCTCTTCTTCTTGCTTGCCTTCCGGTTTTGCTTATTTTGTTTTTTCTTTAGCTTTAGTTTCTTTCTTTTGCCAGTACCACTCGTATTGCTTTAAGTAAGCATCTGGTAGCCAACACATTTTAAAGTCATCTTATGCAAGATCATCCTCACGCTTCAGGTATTGGTTTTTAGCCGTGTATAGCCCGTCTTTGAACCTTTTGGTCGCCACTTCACAGACTAATATTTGGATTGCGTAGTATCCCATTTGTACACCGTCTTCAAATTACAATAACATATAAGTATAAGAAAAAAAAATAATGATACAAATAAGACAAAAACTGTTAAAATAAGTTAAAAGAAGATATCCTAATGTTATTTGTCTTCGTGCTCCGGGGATATTTGAGAGTAATGTATAGCACATTCCTTTAACAATTTATTCAATTACGACACTTTTTTTACGGTTGATATCGCCACGAGGTTCATAAATATCATTGCTCCACTCTAGGTCATTGTCAACCACTATGAGTGGCCTAGCTCCATTGTGGTGGGAAGGCAAGCAACCCTAAGCCATTCTCTAGCTGATCGCTGACTGGTTGCATTAGTTCCAGAAAAAAATCGAAAGCTGGAGTTGGTGCTTGTGACGAAGATCCCACGTGAGGTTTTTGTGGAACTTCATCTTTCAAGGCATGAGAAATGCGTGATCCTGGAGAAGTGGATGATGGCGGCAGGATGTCAACTGAATTCCTTCATGCAACATTCGTTCTTGATCCAAACATACTTCAGATGGTTTGCTTAAGATTTTTCATTGTAGTATATTTTCTTCCTTTCCACTTATCCCTTTGATTATTCTCATCGGCCATCGAAACGATTTTTTTTTTTTTTTTTTTGTAATAATTCGAAATTTATTTAAGTTGTGAGAGTGAAAGTGAGAGGAAGTGTGTGAGTGGAGTGAGTGAGGATTATGAGTGGAGTGGGGGGGGGGGGGGGGGGGCGGGGGGCAACTCGTCGGTAAGTTCAAAACCACGGCCACGTGAACCCCCCCTCCCATTTTTATTATCTATTTAATTACATCATTGTGGATGGGCTTACGACATTGCCAATGGCACGACGACAATGGCCTTTCTTGATAGTTACTTGCTGCCGAGAGCAATTCTGACGGCGCCATGCCTCAGAAAGTTAAAAAACCATTTTCAACGACATTTTTTATGGGGAGGCTATTAGAAATGGTTCATATGGTGTAGTGATAAATGTTTTTAATGTGAAATACTAGACATTATAAAATTAAATTTATATTATATGACCCATATACATAAGGGAAAGAGGAATTATTACTCATAGCTAGTACTCCAAATTATTCGTTGAAATGCTTAATCAAACAAGTTGTTTTTCAGAAATAGACCATGAACTTTTTAATGAAGGCATTTTAGCGTAGAATGTTTTTTAGCAACAACTCATAAGAAGACTTAGTTACCACCACAAACAAAACTTTTGACAACATCGTCTACACTTAGCCATTAGTCTCTTTAGGTATTGCATTGCAAAAAGTACAATGCTCATTTCACATTATTTCAAATATTGTAACACTAGCTTTTAGTTTATTGGATCTTTTCTTAAGAAACATACTAAAATGTGCCTTGTCAACTATAAAAGTTAGAATGTCTCTATCTATATATATTCTAACCAATCGACGAGTTATTTCAGATTTGACTAGAGCCGAATAAGCACAAGATCGTAGACTATAACAAAAAAGGTTTTCTCCCATGGACATTGCCAAAAGCCGTAGGCAATGGCTTTTTCTCCACTGACAACGAACAATCCTTTGCCAATGGCGTTTTTTAGTATTTTAAAAAAATAACAATAAAGGCGATGCTTTCCCGTCGCCCTTAATTAAAGGTAACAACTTTCCTGTCACCCTTATCCAAACGCGACGGGTGCATTCATCGCCATTGGTATGTGCTGGGTGGGCTTTAATTTTCAAATGGTTTTCTTTTTGCAATTGTCATTCTTTGCGGGCCACAAGTAAACTGCCAAGATGAATACGGGTATATTTCTTTGGTATATGTTGCATTTTTCTATCTTCAATATTCAATATCTCTAAAGTTTAGGAAATTCGTATTTGTTCATGGTACCGTTCATGGATAAAAAGAAGATATGCCCAATTGTCAATATGGGCTTATTAGATTTAAGATTTAATCTGAGGTCTAGATCTCTAGAAAGGCCCACTGTGTATGCTTACTCTCGTACAAATTTTTAGGGAAAAATGCATAAAATTTCTTGGGTTTTAAAAAATCTGCACGAAAGCCCTTTGTCATTTAAAAACTGCACAAAATCTTCGTATTGCTTCAAAAGCTCTGGAAAAAAAAATTCTCCATTAAGTTTAAAGTAACTGTCATTAATTTAAGTTTAAAATATCTATTAATATATTTTAAGTATATTTATATTTGTGAAGTAATTTTTGTTTTTGTAAAAACAACCAAAACGTAATATTTTTTAATTATATAAAATTGTTAAATAACTATACCTTATTTGAAAATAAATAAATTAAAAGTAGGAATTTTGTGCAAAGTTTTTAAGACCATAACGGAGTTTCGTGCAAGTTGGTGTTTGTGCTAAATATTTTAAAGGGTATAATAGACTTTGCTAAAAATTACTTATTAAAAGTCAAGTCATGTCTTGTACAAAGCGAGTCTAACAGAGTAAGACGAAAAATAGATCTCTTGCAATGTTTATGAAATCACGAAGAGGCTTTAATTTGTGCAGAGTTTTCGAAAGCGCAAGGGAATTTTATACAATTCTTAAACAACTAAATAATAATTTCAGGTTTTAAAAACCACATAGGAGTTTTATGCACTTTCCCCTATTTTACTTAGTACTTATTTCAAAATGAATGTATTTTCATTTAAAAAATGAAGACCTAAATTGCGATGTTTATATAATTTGCATATCACAAGGAAATACGCTATATATTATCTTGTTTACAGACTCAGAATCATTACTGGTCGTTTTTTTTTTTGGTTAACTGGACGATTAACAGTTTATTATGATACAACTTAGTTATATATATGTAATTTTCTTGTAGAAGCATTACTATGGAAAACCAAGAGGCAATAATTTTAATTTTTTTGTAAGAAATACAATAATCTTCTAACGAGATATAATTCGGGGTCAAAATAAAATTAGACATCTCAAAAAAAAAAAAATCTAACCAAATCATAATTTATAGGTTTCGACGATTCATTGTTTTTGCTTTAGCACAATAAATATATATAATATATTATATATATATATGCATATTATATTTGTTTTAATAACCACTGGCTGTAATTCCGTCATTCCCTTTTATGCAATCAGACAACTTTCCTTAATCATTTCAAACGAATACTTTTATGTGGTTGAAGAATAAATGGTTGTTAAGTATCACTTATTATTCGCATCGCGTTCTCGTATTACATAAAGGTTGCAATAACTAGAATCTGTCATGTATTTACTACATATAGCTCATATACCACATCGCCGAATTGTTAGGTAAGAAAGTCTATTCTGAGACTTTTCATAATTTGTCTTCAAAATCATGGAACCTCGTTATTCTCAAATAAAATTCCTCATTTTTTGTCAAAACTCACTTTTTTCTTAAACCAGGGAATTTATGTAACCTTGCCTTCCGGCAAGGTATCTATTCCTCCCTGATTAGTCCTAATCATTTGTGTAAGTCAAACATAGATGGCCAAAACATGTGTACTTATGCCCTTTAATTCATCACAAAATTAAATCTTTCCATCAAAAGAATACTAATGGAGAAGAAGGGTAACATTTTAATGCAAAAGTACGAAGTTGGGAAACTTCTAGGACAAGGAACTTTCGCGAAGGTTCATCACGCGAGAAACCTTAAAACAGGTCACAGCGTGGCAATCAAAATGATCGACAAAGAAAAGATCGTAAAAGTAGGGCTAATGGATCAAATCAAGCGTGAAATCTCCATAATGAGGCTTGTGAAGCACCCAAACGTGGTGGAGCTTTACGAAGTCATGGCAAGCAAATCCAAGATTTATTTTGCCATCGAGTACGTAAAAGGTGGCGAACTTTTCAATAAGGTGGCGAAAGGCCGCCTCAAGGAAGAAGCCGCTCGTAAGTATTTCCAACAATTAATCGCGGCTGTTGATTTTTGTCACAGCCGCGGCGTGTACCACCGTGATCTAAAGCCAGAAAACCTCCTCCTCGACGAATGGGGGAATTTAAAGGTGTCCGATTTTGGATTAAGTGCGCTTGTCGACTCCAAAAGACAAGACGGGCTTTTGCACACAACGTGCGGAACGCCAGCGTATGTGGCCCCTGAGGTTATAAGTCGAAAGGGGTATGATGGAGAGAAAGCCGATATATGGTCATGCGGCGTTATATTATTTGTTTTATTAGCCGGATATTTACCTTTTCAAGATCCTAATCTCATGGAAATGTATAAAAAGATTCGCAAAGGTGAATTCAAGTGCCCTCATTGGTTCCCACCCGAGGTCAAGAAGCTTCTATCTAGAATCCTTGATCCAGATTCCTCAACGAGAATAACCGTTGCCAAAATCATGGAAAATTCGTGGTTTCAAAAGGGGTTCAAGCGAATAGAATCTAAAGACCTAATTGATAAGGACGATGATGAATCGCCGCGTAGTACTTTAGATGCTTTTGATGTTGATTCATCACAGGCTACTAGTTCCATAAAGAAAGAAACAATTCAAGCAACGCCATCGACGACTAAGCGGCATTGTCTCAACGCATTTGATATAATATCTCTTTCGCCTGGATTTGACTTGTCGGGATTGTTTGAGAACGAGAAAGATCAAGGTAATAAAAAGGCGGAGGCATGGTTTACGACACAGATGCCACCTTCAATGGTGGTATCAAAATTAGAAGAAGTCGCGATGACGGAGAGTTTTAAGATTAAGAAGACAGATGGGATGGTGAAAATGCAAGGTAGTAAAGGAGGAAGAAAAGGGCAACTTGGGATAGATGCAGAGATATTTGAGGTTACGCCGTCGTTACACGTGGTAGAGGTGAAGAAAACGGCGGGTGATACTATGGAGTATCGCAAGTTTTGCGAACAAGAATTGAGGCCATCGTTGAAGGACATAGTGTGGAGTTGGCAGGGAAATGGGAAGGATAGTTCGCCGCAACAAGACGAACGTGTTAATTAGTTAGATTTGATTTAAATTAATTAGTAATTACCGTGTTACGAATTATTTCTCCGTGCGCTTATAGTTTTAGAATATTTGCATGTAGATGGAGATAACTTCTAGGTCTTTCATGATCAGATTTTTGATGCTTGGAATAATTAAATTTGTTTTACTTAGATTTTTTTTTTCTTACGGCCAAACTGCATAAACACGCCTAAAATGTGGCTATTCCCGTAAATAATTTCTCGTGCTTCAGAAATTCCAACACACTACCATAACATTTTTTTTCAGTATACTTTTCCACCGTCACGTTTTATCTTAATAATTCTGAAATGGATATTTCCCGTATTGGGCTGGCCATGAGCCGATGACCCATATTTTACCTATATCGGGGGTCTTTCCCGGTATACATATCGAATATGACACTCGATATAGTACGGCTCACATGTTTATCACGTGTGCGGTCTTCGCTTCCCAAGGCCTATAAATACCCAAATTCCACTGATCAAGGTAAGCTTTAATTATACTAAGATACTGTACATCGATATAGAGCACCCCTGATATCGAACCCGACATAATACCTGATATATATCTTCGATATATATCACCGATACACCCCTCGACATACCATTCGATATCATATCTGACATCACTCCCGACGTCAGCCAAGACATCATTCCCGACGTAGAAGGCCATCGATATCATACCCGATATAGCCTTCGACGTCATACTTGATATACCCTCAACATCAAGCAGAGTATCTAGCGTCAGTTTGAGGTGTTACGGACCAAGCCTACTTAGCACTAGCCTTAGTCAAAGTAGGTCTAGTATGTAATACAATCGTAGCACCACAAATGTAATATCCATCTCGTTATATATATATACGATCTATTGTTAAACCAGTGGCACATGTAATATGCATCGTTATTTCTTATTTTTCATGTTGCTATATATCTGCATTTCAAGATCGATAACTATCCGCAGCTACACAGATTATGAGATATCCATCATTGGATATCCTATTATGGAAATGCCATGTTATTATGTCATATGCAAATATTCTTGTTTGACATATCTATGGCAGGTCCAACGACATTCCTTATCAATATAGCAAGGATATGATCTCTTACCTATCGCAACACGAAGACATGGTGACTCTGATGCCTTAACAGGCACGAGGAAGAGTACCTATTATGGTTGAATACCTGCTATCCTACTGGGTACGGTATAAATATAACCTAAAGGGTAGAGGATCCCCTATCCACCGAGATAAGGAGGATAAAAGAAAAAAAAAAGATAAATCTCCTATCCACCGAGATAAGGATGGCAAATGGAAAAAGAAAAGTCCCATATTCACCGCGATAAGGAGGAAAAAATAAAAAAGAGAAATCCCCTATCCACCCAGATAAGGAGGGCAAAAGAAATAAGAAAAATCCCTTATCCACCGAGATAAGGAGGACAAAAGACAAAAGAAAAGTCACCTATCCACCGCGATAAATAGGACAAAAGAAAAAAGAGAAATCCCCTATCCACCGAGATAAGGAGGACAAAAGAAAAAAGAAAGATCGCCTATCCATCGAGATAAGGAGGACCAAATGAAAGAAGAAAGTTCCCCTATCCTTTGGGTAAGGAGGAAACAAGAAAAATTCCCTACCTACCAAAATAATGGAGGCAGAAGAACATGAGAAGATCCCCTCTCTATCAGGATAAGGAGGGCAATGGATCGAGAAGAATCCCTACTCATCAAGAAATAAAGGGATAAAATCGACAATATGCACCAAAAGATTACTCCTTCAGAATAAGAAGAGCAATATGCTGTTTTATTGAACTATTCGAAATTACAAATAACATAAAAGAACTACGGGAACAATCCCTAAGAAAATACATCAGATACAACATTCATCCAGGATACTTAGGGGCACCCTTAGTATGAATCATCACAAGGCTCTTTTGCTGCAAAATCTTAGCATAGACATCTGGCCTCGAGTACTTGTCATCGTTGGAGTTCGAATCTTCAGGAATTTTACAATCTGGACCTAGCAACGGGTAAAGCGGGCTAGGGTCAAATCCATTTCTGAATCTGTCGAGCAATCGAACTCGACCGATGATAGAGGCTTTTGCCTTTTCTCTTTCTTGCACGACGCGCTCTGCGCATATCTCCTTGAACGTTTTGCTCAACAGGAAACCCTTGGCAACGTTGACTTTCTACTCTCGGGTGGGCTCCTGGAACATAATGGCCCTCTCAACAAGGGCCAATTTTTCCCGCACGTGCTGGAGCTCCAGTTCTGCGGCTTCCCGTTTCTCCCTTTTAACCACAAGAGAAAGGTTGGCATCATCATTGGGTGTATCCAACTGCTTCCTCTGCCTCAACAGGAGCTGCACATTCGCCTCACTAGAGGCAAGTATACTTAACGCCTCATCGCATTCGGCTGCTAACTTGACTGTCTCAGCACGGTCATAGTTCCCCATGATTTCAAGGTCAATAATTGTCCGTGAAATGGACTCGACCCTATCAGCATTGCTGTTAGTTGTCACCTTCAAAAACATGGCAGAGAACTTACCAACCTGTGACAAGCAAATTATTAATCTATCATTACTACAAAAAGAAAGGGGCTATAACAAGCTTACCGACTGAAATATGGCACTCCTTCCAGTAGCCGATCCACCACCACCCTCGGTGCATTTCCTCTTGTGTAGGGAAAGGTTCACACCTGAAATCCCCGGAGCTTGGCTCCTACTAGAGCTCGCCTCGATTCTATCCTGCGAGGGCGCACTACTCCCAAGGACCCCACCAGCCCCACCATCCACATGTTTCTCACCTAGGTATGCCCCACCCATCTTCTCCTTTAATCGGTGCCCCTCTCCCCCGCGTGTTTTAAGTACGACTGGCAGTGGCGCCTCGATGCTGGCCTCGGCTTCCACCGCAATAGCACGCTTAACGATCATATCCAACCTCCAATACTTAACGAGTTCTACTGTATACAAAAAATATAGCATAACCAAACAGAGGACTACTTGAAAATATACAATTAAGACAAGGTGAATGACATACCAAGGTCGAACGAGCCTCGATAAGGCACCAGCGAAAGACCACTCATGCGAGTACCTCCTCATCAGCAAGACTAGTGAGATCATACCGCTGGGCCAATAAACCGTCCAAAAACCCCGCAACCCATAGGGGTGCGCCCGTATTGCAATGCCTCTGGTACTTACCCATTTTCTACCATTTCTGAGGGAGATCATTTAACTCCCCAGTAGCTTTCTCCTCGACATAGAAGTTTTCGTTCTTGTTGCCAAAGCCGTAACTGGTCTGGCTACCTTGTAAGAACTTCCGTCCAAAATGAGCTCTGATAAAGAAAAATCCCTTTATCCCCACATTTTTTGTTGGTAACAATGGAGACGAAGCTCCAGAATACATTGACCATGTGGGGCACACTAGGGCCTTCATGACCAAAATGAAGGCCACGATAACACCAAACGAATTGGGTGAAAGCTGTCCCAGGCAGACCCCGATACTATTACGAATAACAACAATAGCCAGGTCGATGGGGGCAGCATAGCCCATTGGCGAAATGCTTCGCATGAATGGTGATAAAAACCCAAGGAGACGTATGCATTCGCTCCTCTTTTCCAGGGAACTTGATCTTGTACCTATCATCTACATGATAAGTAGCAGAGTAATGACCAGGATGATGGGGAACGTAGGACACCATGTCTTCATAGCTAATGGCCGTCTTATACTTCTTCACCTTGGGTGAGTCGCAAAAACACCATTCATTGTATTTCGCACCATCATCCCCGCTAATTTCACCACCTTCCGTTAGAACCATCCCCCATCTCGTCACTAAACAAATCCCATGTCCTAAACATCTCAGAATCAACAAATGCATGTTGAGACCCTATGACCTCTTCATTCTCATGTCCCAAGTCAGATACGTCAACTCTCCTCGCGCCCGACATCATTACTACGAACAAAGGAGCACATGTACAAGATGCAAAAAACTCTTGGATGAGGTAAGACCAAGACAAACACAACCTGAAAAATAAAAATTGAAAGAAGGGTTAAGTACAAAATTTATATCGAAAATCATATCGAACAACATATCGAGTCTATATATCAATATCATGTCGAAAACAGATATCGAAAAAGGATATCGAGTATGTAAATCGAAAATGAATATCGAAAACAGATATCTTGTGTGTATATTACAAATGCATACCGAAAACTATGTCTGGTATCCCCGACATACCTCAGCGGAAGAAAGACAAATTTCGCTAGAAGACAAATGACCATTATCTCTCCAGCACACTGTTATTTATAGACATCGGGTCCTGCGATACGCATTTCTGAGGGACAATATTGAAATCCAAATTCGCTAAGCATATGGAAAATAATTCGATATAGTCTCTAAAATTCTCTAGAAATCATCTCTTTTGACGGTGACGGTAAAATTATGTCACAAAAGATGCCTACGCATGATAATTCAAACGAGGATCTCAAGACAACACCAATTACATTGGGGGTCCACCAACAATGTTTGAAATGACTTCCCATATTCGAGCTCTGTCATTTGAACTGGCGGGACAAGAGGTACTAGTGATTCAAACTCAAAAATAGTTTAAGAATTATTGTTTACAATAATAACTCCCACATTGGGGGACTACACGATATGGGTATTTTTTGTATTGGGCTGACCCATAGGTTGGGCCCATATTTTACCTATATCGGGGGTCTTTCTAGATATACATATCGAATATGACATTCATTATGGTACGGCTCACATGTTTATCACGTGTGCGGTCTCTGCTTCCCGAATCCTATAAATACCCAGATTTCGTTGATCAAGGTAAACTTTAATTATTCTAAGATACTGTACATCGATATCGAGCACCCCTGATATCAAACCCGACATAATACCCGATATATATCTTCGATATATATCACCGATACACCCCTCTACATACCATTCGATATCATATATGACATTACTCCCGACGTCAGCCAGAACATTATTACCGACGTAGAAGGCCTTCGATATCATACCCGATATAGCCTTCGACGTCATACTCAATATACCCTTGATATCCAGCAAAGCATCTAACGTCAGTTCGAGGTGTTCCGGACCAAGCCTACGTAGCACTACGCTTAGTCGAAGTAGGTCTAGTTTGTAATAGAAACGTAGCACCACACCTGTAATATCCATCTCGTTATATATATACGATCTATTGTTAATCCAAATGCAAAGTTGCGAAAACTGTTAATTTTGATTTCTAGAATTAGGTGATTGATTAGCATATATATGGAACCAATTAGTTTAACCGACAGTTCTCGCAAATAATCTAGTGAGTCAATTAACCGCGTTATTACTTCATTATTGCGAAAATCTTCTACACCACTCTATACAACACTCTCTACAGCACATGCGATATTTTAGTTTATAATTACTAAGATTTTCTCTCTATTGAGATAAAAAAGGAACTAGCCATTAAAATATTCAACTCTCTCTCTCCTCTCTCCTCTCACGCCCGGAAGTTGTATTCTTTTTTTTTTCAATCAGAGGAAAATTTTATTCTTAACTGCATTATTTCCAGTAATTCTAAAAACATTTTATCTCTCTCCGTTGCTTTCCTAGGGGAAAAATTGTATTCTTTTTTCTTTTGTTTTTTGAGAATGGGAAAATTGTATTCTAAACGGCGTTATTTCAAGAAATTTAGAGAATTACGTTTATTTTTAATTTAATTCTATGAAGCTTTTTCATAATTTTTACTCATGATTGAATTGCTATAATGTCTTTAAATTATATTTTCTCAAAATTTGTGATGAAAATAGTAAATAGTGAATGCCTTCACGTATCGGATGACAGTGATTTAAAAAATAAAAATCAAATGATAAGGAAACACTACTCCTTTTTATAATTTTTTATATTAAAATATAATCTATGCATTAGTAAAAGTGCAAACTCCACAAAAAAAGTGCAAACACAATTAACTTGAACATTCACAATTTATTCCTTATAACTTAATACAAATTCATTGTGAAAATATTTTTCTCAAGTGATGGACGTGAGAGGAGAGAGAAGAGAGAGAGAGTTGAATATTTTAATTATATTGAAAAGCTTCACAGAATTATCAATACAATTGAAAGGAAACGTAATTCTCTAAATTTCTGGAAATAATACTTTTAAGAATACAATTTTCCCATTCCAAAAACAAAGAATACAATTTCCCCCAGGAAAGCAATGGAGAGAGAGAAAATGTTTTTCGAATTACTAGAAATAATGCTGTTAAGATTAAAATTTTCCTATGATAAAAAAAAAATACAATTCCGGGTGTGAGAGGAGAGAGGAGAGAGAGAGAGTTGAATATCTTAATGGCTAGTTACTTTTTTATCTCAAGAGAGACAATCTTATAATTATAAACTAAAATATATATGCGTTGTAAAGCGAGTTGTAGAGAGTATTGTAGAAGATTTTTGCCGTATTATATTTTCAAAATCAAAACAAACATAGGATTGATAACCTTACTAGTCACAGATATTACTGGTGTTATTCGATCAGACCACTGATTCGATTAGTTAATGTAGTCAAATGATAAAACTAAAACTATACTATTCCAGTGATAATTTATTATATTTTTTGTTGTTCATATATATAAACAAGGGACAAAATATTATTTGTGCCTAGTACCTTTTTCCCTTTTACAAATATGCCTTAGATATTCTCGGACCGGAATTCTTCCACGCAATTATTAATTTTTCAACTAAAAATGCACTTTTTGTTATAATCGGGCTTTTTAGCTATTATGTGGTTGCTGTGAAAGTTTAATAATCTGTTTTTCATTGCTCTGGTAAACATGCTGTACATTAGTTATATAGAGTTTAACTTGGAGTTATCCATAATCAGCCCTATACAATTGATATACTCAAATAATCAGGTAGTTATCAGATAAAGAAGAAATATGGATTTGCTGCTATCTCCTAAGATCAGGTCTGTATGAGAGTATGCTTCTATACGCCCCCACAATCTTGGGGTAAGGAATGGACGCCAAGATTGGTACGCATAAGCTGAAAACGAGCAGATGGCAGTGCCTTGGTGAGTGCATCAGCAAATTGATCCTTGGTGGAGACAAACTTAACATGAAGTTGGCCTTTGAGAACTTGATCACGCACAAAGTGGAAGTCAATCTCGATGTGCTTGGTACGAGCATGGAAAAAGGGATTGCTTGTGAGGTAGATGGCTCCGATGTTGTCACACCATAGGATTGGAGAATGCTGAATAGGGACACAAAGATCAGACAAAAGAGACTTAATCAATTGGAGTTCTGCAGCGCCATTAGCAAGAGCTTTATATTCCGCTTCGGTGCTGCTACGAGCAACGGTTTGTTGTTGTTTGCAGCTCCATGAGATTAAGTTTTTGCCAAAGTATACACAATAGGCACCTATAGACCGACGATCATCACGATCAGAAGCCCAATCAGCATCAGTGAATGTTTGAAGCTGAAAAGATGTAGCTGGTTGAATAAATAAAGCATAAGAAGCAGTTTCCTTCAAATATCGGAGGATGCGTTTAACAGCTATCCAGTGAGGAATCTTTGGATCTTGTATGTATTTGCTGACCTTGTGTATAGCAAAGGCAATATCAGGCCTTGTGAAAGATAAATATTGGAGGCTTCCAACCACGCCGCGGTAGAGATGCGGGTCATGAAATGAATTGCCATCAGATTTGGTGAGCTGTTGTGATGTAGACATAGGAGTTAGACACGGTTTTGATTTGTCCATTTTGCTGCGCAAGAGAATATCAAGGATGTAGCGACGCTGAGAGAGGTATAAGCCGTCGGGACGTCGGATAGCTTCAATATTGAGAAAAAAGTTTAGTTCACCCAAATCTTTCACAGGAAACTCTGTGCGCAACCGATCAATCACCTGATCAATGGCTTTTGGATTATTGCCAGTAAGGATGATATCATCGACATATATGAGAATGTAGAGCATGTCGTCCTTGGTCTGATAGACAAAGAGGGAATGATCAGCCTGACTAGCTCGAAACCCAATAGCTTGTAGTTTATCAGTTAGGCGGGAAAACCATGCTCGTGGTGCTTGACGAAGGCCGTACAAAGATTTTTCTAATTTGCAGACATGTTGAGGAAACTGAGGATGAACAAAGCCAGGAGGTTGGGTCATGAAAACATCTTCATGAAGAACACCATGCAAGAATGCATTTTCAATATCAATTTGGCGAAGCTGCCAGCCACGAGATACTGCAATTGATAGCACCAAACGGATTGTAGTTGGTTTTACAACTGGACTGAAAGTTTCACCAAAATCAACCCCCTCCTGTTGATGGAATCCCTTTGCTACGAGGCGAGCTTTGAAACGCTCAACTGTGCCGTCAGCCTTTCGCTTGATGCTATATACCCATTTACATCCAACAATGTTAGCATGAGATGGAGGGTTGACGAGAGTCCAAGTTCCATTAGTTAATAAAGCATCAAACTCCTGATTCATTGCCTCTCGCCAAGTATGATGCTTAACTGCGTCAGAATAGCACGTAGGTTCAGAACCAATGTGTTCCATGGTAGCCATAAGTGCCTTGGGTAGTGGATAGCGAATATGGGTGTCGGAGGGTAATTTTCGCTTGTGTATATTGTTTTTACTCCTGGTAGTCATAGGATGGATGTTCCCTGGAATGATTGTTGATGTTGTTGAGGAGGAAAGAACTGAATCATTGTGTAATGGCAGAGAGCCGTCACTTACAGAGGCGTGGGATAAAGCATTTTCCTCAATGGGAGGATTTGGTGGCAGAGCCGCATTCGAGGAATGTAATGGTGCAGCTGGAAGATGATGACCTGCATGTAAAGTAGAATTGCAACTGTCCAAATTTATATTAACGGGGAGGACAACCTGAGAAGTGGTGTGGAGAGGGAAGTTAGAGGGTGCTGGAGTTTGAAAAGGGAAGAGAGATTCGTCAAAGACGACATGTCGAGAAACAAAAACTTTACCAGTTGAAAGATCTAAGCATTTATAGCCTCGATGACACACACTATACCCGATAAATATGCAAGTTTTTGATCGAAAATCCATTTTATGTTTATTATATGGACGTAAGTAGGGCCAACACGCACACCCAAATACTCTAAAGAAGGTGTAATCGGGCTTTGAACCATGGACCATTTGATACGGGGATCGATTTTGGAGAACAGGGGTCGGCAAACCGTTTACTATGTAAACAGCGGTTAAAAAGGCGTCATCCCAGAATGTTTGAGGCAAATTAGAGTGAGCAAGCAAGGCAAGACCAACTTCAACGATTTGTCTATGGCGGCGTTCAATAGCCCCGGCTTGTTGGTGTGTATATGGACAAGTGATACGATGAGTAATGCCTTGAGTGGCTAGGTAGTGTTTTAGGCTGCGGAACTCACCGCCCCAATCTGATTGGAGTGCTTTTATTTTTGTGTTAAATTGTCTTTCCACGACAGCTTGAAATTGTAAAAAGATTTGATGAGCATCATATTTAAGTTTTAGTGGAAAAAGCCAAAGAAACTTAGTGCAATCATCTAGAAAACTGATATAATATCTTGCACCAGAAGTAGATAAAGTGGGTGCTGGCCCCCAAACATCACAATAAATTAACTCTAAAGGATTTAAACTAGATACATGCATATGTTTAAAAGGTAAAGTGTGGCTCTTGGCCAATTGACAATCTGAGCAAATAGAATACTTCTTATTAACTACTGGAAAAGAAGAAATAACTTTATTTAGAACGGGTTGGGAGGCATGGCCAAGACGTCGATGCCAGGTTGTGGGAGAGATACGAATGCTGGACAGTGCTTGAGGCTGAAGGCGAGCAAAAGATGGTGAAAAGCTGTAAAGACCGTTACGAAGTGGTCCTCGGTGTAGGACGTTCGCCAAGTAGTCCTTCACAAGAAAGAAAGAGTCATGAAACTCGAAGAAGACATGATTATCTTTACAGAAACGTTGAACAGAAAGAAGATTTTTTTGTATATCTGGAACAAGTAGAACTTTATTAAGAATAAAAGACTTAGGTGTGGAGGGAAGAAAATAATTTCCAGATTTAATAATCTTCAAACCTGCACCATTCGCCACCTGAATTTGGTCATGACCACTGTAGTCCTCGCCGTTAAGATGAATGTTATTAAAATCATTAGTCAAATGATGTGTGGCGCCCGTGTCGGGATGCCATTCCTCACTGGAACTCGGATGTGCAGTAGCGATCATGGCTTGAGGTAGGCGATTGGGAGCAATCTGATAGGAGACATCAAACCGATGATAACATTTAAGGGCCGAGTGACCTGGTTTCGAGCATACCTGACAGATAATGGAATTAAAGGAATTCTGATCACGGTAGTTTTGTCGACCAGTGCGCCCCCTACCTCGAGAGCCCCTACGCCCACGGTTGTGGGTATAGTAAGAGGGAGAAAAGCGATGTGGCTGAGAGGGTGTGCTGTTGTGTTGTTTAGTAGCAACATTGACAGAGGCAACAATCTGAGAGGGTTGATTGTTGTGATTAATACGGGATTCACAGGTGAGAAGCAGAGAGTAGACCTCGTCTAGAGTTATAGAATCGGGACGTGAAGTGATCGAAGAGGCAAGGGAATCATACTCCTGACCGAGGCCTGCAAGAATATAGGTGATGATTTCATCACATTGCAGTGGCTGCCCAGCAAGAGCCAAATCATCAGCGAGGCGTTTGATGGAGAGAAAATAATCATTGGCGGACAGGGCACCTTTCCTTGCATTGGCGAGTTGGGTGCGAATCTTAACACCCCGAGCGCGAGAGAGAGAGGAGAATTTACGCTCAAGAGCGAGCCAAATATCACGTGAGGTGTTGGAATCCATCACTTGGGTAAAGACTTCCTCAGTCAGAGACGCATTGATGGTGGCAAGAATGATGGCGTCTTGACGGATCCACTGGTCATAAAGAGGATTAAGAGTGAGACTACCAGCAGCATCGTTGGCAGAATTTAAGTATTGTGGGGGACGTGGAATGCTGCCATCGATGTACCCCAGGACACCCTGACCACGAAAGTAAGGGAGTGCTTGTGCCTTCCACACAGGATAATTAGTGTGGTTGAGTTTGACAGTAATGGTGAATGGAAGATTGACAGAAGGAGGGAGAGTGAGGGGGATGTTATTAGATACAGATGAAGAAGAGTTAGTCATGGTTCGGGAGTCTGATAAAGAATCAGTCATGGTAGGATCAGACGTGAGTCTTTTTCTGGCTCTTTGATACCATGTGAAAGTTTAATAATCTGTTTTTCATTGCTCTGGTAAACATGTTGTACATTAGTTATATAGAGTTTAACTTGGAGTTATCCATAATCAGCCCTATACAATTGATATACTCAAATAATCAGGTAGTTATCAGATAAAGAAGAAATATGGATTTGCTGCTATCTCCTAAGATCAGGTCTGTATGAGAGTATGCTTCTATAGTTGCCAACGTAGAACGATATCAAACTTTTTGGTTTTTTTTTTTACAGTTTAACTTTATAATTATAAAAAAAACTAAAATCTACTCTTATAATTTTGAAAAGTAAAAAAAAAAAAAAGGTAACAACTCGTCAAGATGGAGGTAGTGGTGCCTTAAAACCACAAGTCCCATTTAAATGTTAAATGAATTCGGGAAAAATCGCCAAGAGTATTTTTCCAATTCCGTGTACCAATTTTTAATTTATTGTGTATGTTCACCTAATTATGAATAGTAAAGAATATACATTAGCTTGGTAAAGACTAAATATTTATAAGTATTATATATTCAAGTTATGTTGAATATTAGGTGTATCTATCTTTATTAATCTTAAAAAACAATATTCAAAAAATCTCGTCACTACAGGATTTTCGGGTCATTTCCGACCAAAACGTCGGTCGGGAATGACACTTTTTCGGTCGGGAATGACCTTTCCCAACCGATTTTCGGTCAGGACGGGCCGGTCGGCATTGCTTCTGTCGAAAATACTTTTCCGACTGAATTCTGGTCGCCGAATATCGGTCGGGAATTTCCCGATCGGCCCTCCCGACCGAATATCGATCGGGAATAGTCCCGACCGGCCGACGGTCGAAAAAATAAATCCTGACCAATTTTTGGTCAGGAAATTTTTTCCGCCAATTTCGACTGATTACTGGTCGAAAATCCCGTAACTTGTTTCCCGAACGATTCCTGGTCGACAATACTGGTGACGTTATTCCCGATCAAAAATCGGTCCGCAATAATAATCATATTATTACCGACCGCTTTTCGGTCGGGGATTATGTTTGCAGTATATTATTCCCGACCGATTTTCGGTCGGGGGTAATATTTATATTATTCTCGACCGAAAATCGGTCGGGAATAAAACTCATCAGAATAAAAAAAATATTCCGATAATAATTATCAGAATATTTTTTTTAACTATTTTGAAATATTTTAAAACATTCTTTAGCTTTTTTGTTCTTAGATGAACAATTAAATTTTGGATTTATTGCTCAATCTAAAACACAAAAACATTAAATAAGTGTTTGATTATTTAAAAGTTGAAGAAAGAAGTGAAAAATATAGGTTTGAAGTAGAAAGAAAAAAGTGTTTGAAGATCAAAGAATAAATTGTGTTTGTAGAAAAAAAAATTGAAATGAAGAGAAAGTTGAAGAAAAAATGAAGAAAGTTAAAGTAGATGAAAAATCGAGGAGAATAATAAAGTGTATTTATAGAAAAAGTTAAAAAAAATTGAATTTTCGGCAAATTTGAATTTCCCACCGAGTCCCGCCAATTTTTTCGAGTATTCACGACCGAAAATCGGTCGGGAAAGTTCAAAATTTGGCCAACCCGCCAAATTTTCAAAAATTGCCGACCAAATTTCGGTCGGCAATACTTTCCTGCCCAGATACGCGGTCAATGCCGACCGCATTTCGGTCGGCATTGACCTTGAATATTATTCCCGACGAAAAATCGGTCGGGAATAAGTTTAAATATTATTTTCGACCGAATTTTGGTCGGGAATAAGTGTAAATGCCGACCGAAAATCGGTCGGAAATGACATTGAATATTTTTCCCGACCGAAAATCGGTTGGGAATACTAGTAAATATATTTTTTTTTCGATCTTTTGGAAAAACTTGACGTGTTTGTTAAGTATAACTATAGAATCTCACTAAATACATGAATTGCACTAATAGTTAGTTCGTTTAATGTACTTTTAATTATGAAATTAGTATACATTACCGGAATAGAAGTGAAGTTAGTTTGGAGTTTTACATATATTAATCCTACGTAGTATAGAGTATTCACAATTGGCGATTAACATTTGTTACAAACGTTAGTATAGAGAGGCTAATTGTGATATATATATTAACACATGTTTAACACAATTGTAAGTAGTTACGTTATTAGCATCTACATATACCACTCTGTTTATAAATGACAATATGAATCGACGCTTCAAACGATTCATCAACGTGCAACTAAATTTAAGTTTTTTGAGGTTTTCAGTAATATATAACTAATATTGATGTTCGTGATCATTAAATCAACGATTTATCTAAAATGGAGAGCGGAATTATGAAATTAAGAATATGAATATTATTCCCTACCGAAAATCGGTTGCCAATAGCCCTAAACCCTTAACCCTAAATCCTAATATTTCCGACCGAATTTCGGTTGCTAATAAAAATGGTCATTACTATTCCCGATCGAAATTCGATCGGGAATAGTGTCAGCCCCCCTATAAATACCCCTCTCTATTCCACTTGAGAAATCATTCCAACATTCATCTCTTGCTAAGATATCCACGATTTCCTCTTGTTATAACTATTTTTTCTTAGTTTTCTCAATTAAGATCGTCTTACTAACTTTTTTTTCCCATGTTTCTTTGTTTTAGATATTGTGGTAAATGCAACGAGGGGTGTGTGTGTGCAAACAATACTTGATCTAAGTATTTTCTACGCTACAACAAATAAGTATTAATTGCCTTGGCTCCTATGTACTCGTGTTTTAAATTTTTTATATAAATGATAAATATATTGATTGGTGAAATTAATTGTAGCAATTTCTTTTTAATTTTCTTAGATTAGAAATGGATTATCGTCCCGATAGATCTTGGATGTACGATAGGATAGATAGTACCACTGGTTATTTGAATGTACGATATGATAGATAGTAACACTGGTTATTTGAATCAACATTACGTGGTTGGGGTTCATGAATTCATACAATATGCATCACAACAGAGAGATTACTTAGATCTAAGAAATCGTATTTGGTGCCCGTGCCAGAGATGCATCAATTAAAAGTTTTTTTTTTATCGAAACGTAGTATGGGATCATCTTCATAAGTCAGGATTTGTGTATCAATATTGGATATGGGTGTTGCATGGAGAGAAGGCGAGTGAGGCGTCCACATCGTATGTACCAGAATTACCGTCCGTTAGTATCCACGTTGATAGTCCGGTTCATGCCGATACTTCGTTTAGAGAATTGGTTGTGGATGCATATGGGGTCGATTTATTGGGGGAGAGGTGTGCAACGAAGATCCAAGTCCCGAGGCAAAGGAGTTCTACAAATTGATGCATATGGGAGACATAAAAGTGAACAGTAAGAAGTCGAATACTGTGCTCCAGTGGTTTGCCGAGTTCTTGACTACCAAGACGATGCACAAAGTAGCTAATGTCGCTTGCGAAAAGTACTTAAGGTTGTCTAAAGATATTATGGACCCAGAGATTGAGGAAATGCTACCGAATACAGTTCCAGGCATGAATAAAATGCTCGTGGGTTTGGGTATAGGGTACAAAAAGATCGATGTATGTTGGAATTTTTGTTTGTTGTACTATGGCGATAATGCCAACCATGATCTCAAATCGTGTCCGATATGCAAGACCGATAGGTGCGAGGCTAGTAGAAAGTCCAGGGTTGCAAGGAAGAAATTGTGGTACTTCTCCCTAGGCCCTCGATTACAGAGGTTGTTTTATACTGTAGGCACTTCGAGACATATGACTTGGCATTTGAAGTGTCGAGAGTCATCTGATAGAATGATTCACCCAGCTGCAGGCGAGGCATGGAGACATTTTGATCGTACGTATCCGAACTTCGCAGCAGAGCCTAGAAATGTCCGACTCGGCCTATGTACTAATGGGTTCACACCGTTTGGGAAATATGGGAAGAACTACTCTTGTTGGCCCGTGTTTGTTACCCCTTATAACCTCCCGCCGTATTTATGCATGCGACCGGAGTTCATTTTTCTGAGCCTTATTATACCCGGTCCAAAGAATCCTCGAAAGAACTTAGATCTTTTGCTGAGACCGTTGATTGATGAGTTGAATGATTTGTGGAGTAATGGTTTGTGAACATATGACAACTCGCAAAAGGAAAACTTCCAAATGCGAGCGACCCTAATGTGGACTATTAGCGATTTTCCTACTTATGGAATGTTGTCCCAGTGGATCACACACAGTAAGCTGGCTTGTCCTTATTGCATGGGTGAGACAGATTCTTTTACACTTAAGCATGGTGGAAAAGCCTCGTGGTTCGATTGTCATCGTCGATTTCTACCAGAGGGTCATAAATGGAGGTACAACAAGAAGGATTTCTACAAGGATAGGGAGGTACTTGAAGCGCCCATTCGAAAGAAGACAGGAGCAGAGATGAGAACAATTGTGGATAGGCTACGATCGGTTAGATTTGGGGCAAACTCCACAAAGCTTCCGGGATTTAACACAACTCATAACTGGTGTCGTCGAAGCATCTTTGGGAACTACCTTATTGGTCCACGAACTTGATTCGCCACAATCTAGATGTCATGCATTGTGAGAAGAACTTTTTTGAGAACATCATCAACACGGTGTTGGACGATGCTAAGTCAAATGACAACATTAAGTCGAGGCACGATCTTAAGCTGTTGACCAATCGTAAAGAATTGTTCTTGAAACCTAGTGGCAGAGGAAGTGAGTATATAAAGCCAAAGGCAAAATATTATCTTACGAGGGATCAAAAGAACATGGTCCTTGATTGGCTAACCGAGCTGAAGTTTCCTGATGGATATGGCTCGGACTTGGGAAGATGTGTTCAAAAACAACAATGAAAATTGTATGGTATGAAGAGTCATGATTGTCACGTCTTCATACAGAGATTGATCCCGATTGCATTTCGCAACTTCTTGGAACCTGAAATCTGGGGGACCTTATTAGAGATTAGCCTTTTTTCAAGGAGATTTGCGCCTTATAGGTGTCGACCGAGGATAGGGAGCGATTGGGGGAATCATTTATTGTTACCATGTGTAAGATGGAAATGATATTTCCTCCTTCATTTTTTGCCTCTATGGAGCATTTAGCCATACACCTTCCGTACGAGGCTAGAGTTGGTGGTCCAGTTCATTATAGATGGATGTATCCATTCGAGAGGTACAGTTTTATACTTTTAATAACAATTATCTTTTACAAATATCGATTCTTTGCCTAATCTTTCGTTTCTATGAATTAGGCGGATGTTCGACATGAAGGGTTCAATACTAAACAAGGCGAGGGTAGAGGGATCCATAGCCAATCAATACCTACTTGCTCATCTGTCCAATATGTGTTCTCAATATTTGGATGTATCTTTTCAGACTAAATATAAAAAACTTAACAGGAACGAAACACTAGACAGCACGGAGTGGGATGATGAGCTTAGTATATTTCACAAGAAATGGGCGCCATAGGGCCACTAAAAAAAAAGCGATACTTGACTTCCGATGAGATGGAGCAAATAGAGCTATACACGCTTTTAAACTGTAAAGAGCTTGACGAATGGGTCGAGTCAGTGGTCGTTAATTATTTTTAATAACGAAATGCTTAAGCGCTTTAAAGACAACTAACTTATGAAAATTTTCCTATGCAGACTGTCTGAAGAAGAGGAGTACGGTGGATTTAGTCCAATGAAGATACAATCCAAGAGGAACCAAAAGTACGTAGCATGGTTCAAGCAGACATATTCAAAGTGGGAAACAGGAGACCGACGTACGAATAGATCCTCTAATCACATGTCCGGCTAATTCAGTGGCATCCTATGAGGGATACATTGTGAATGTGTTCAGATTTCACACCGATATGATTTTGGGCCCGAAGAAGAGTGATTGTAGCGGTGTTTATGTGAAGGGAGACATGGGAGGATCCGATGCTACAAACTTCTATGGAACGTTGAAAGACATTATATAGGTGGAATATTGGGGCAGAATTAGACCCCTGTACATAGTCTTGTTCAAATGTGTTTGGTAGGATATAAACGCAGGTACGCAAGAGCATTCAACGTACAAGTTGGTTGACATCGACCCGAGGTGTACCCTTAGCACCAATGAGTCGTTTGTATTTGCTAACCAAGCAAAACAGGCGTACTATGTGCCCTATCCAAAGAAGACGACGGGGCGACCGGGACATAGAGGATGGTTGGCCGTATCCACTATTCCTGCCAGACGCATAATCCATATGTCGTCAGTTGCGCGATCAAACGATGTTGACGCGGGGATGCCGAACCAAGTGCTACAAGAGAATGCATCTGAAGGGTTTAACTTATGCGTGGACCTTTTCTCATTCGATATGAATATCCAATTGGCCAACGAGGGATTTGATGTGGTTGATGAGGAGGCAACATCAGAGGGCAACGAGAAAGAGGAGGGCAACGAGAAAGAGGAGGGCAACGAGGACGAGGAGGGCAACGAGGACGAGGAGGGCAACAAGGATGAGGAGGGCAATGATGAAGAGGAAGAGGAAGAGATAATGAGTGACTCAGATTTTGAGGATAGTATGTATGACTAGCGTGCGATTATGGTTTAGGGGTCGATTTCTATTTTATAAAAATATTTGATGCACGTTATTTAATTTCATATTATAGTTTGTATTCGTGCTTGTAGTAATAACAACATTACACAATTACCAATAAACAAACAACTAACACAGTTTTCAATACTTAGATAAAACGAACAAATAATACTACTACTCCGCATCAAATGAACCAATAATACACTACTACTCCGCATAATTACAGAATAAATACGAAATTAGTTTAACATTACATAATTGGTCCAGGCATCAAACGAATTACATAAATACAAACAACTAACACAGTTTTCAATACTTAAAGAAAACAAACAAATAAAACTACTACTACTCATAGTAGTTGAAAGTGCAGGGTTTTCTGGAGTCAATGTTACACAATGCGATGTTAGACGATGTTGGGTTAACATTGAGGATAACATTGAAAGCCGAGAGCTTGTGCGAAAACTGCTCTTTAGTTGCCAAAATTAAGTTTTGCCTTTATTCACATAATAACCAAGTTCCACGGTTTTAGTTGTTTATGTTTATGTCCAGGAAGGTATCTTTATCATAAGGAAGAGCTTTGGAATATTCCTTACTTGAAGTTTCCATAATTCAAGCTAAGTTGAATAGTCAACTCACACGGTTTCAAAAGAAGGAAACAAGCTACTTGTTCTCTGCGACGCGATTCTTTCCAGGATTCTACGAATTGAAGAAGATGTGCTACCTTGTTAAATCGGTAATAATGGAAACACATTCTCAGGAAAGATATGAAGTTCACAAAGAAGACAAATTTCAACAAGGAAACAACAAGAGTCACCAAAACTGTGAACAACACATATTGGCGTTCAAGACTCAAGAAATCTATAAAAGATGTGAAGTTCATCAAGATGAAGACAAGACAATCGTGCTAAACAATCCAAGAGATTAATCATTCTTTGTATTGTCATCGTCTTGTTTCGCGAAGTTTTTGTATCAACTGCTTAAGTCTAGTTCATAGAAATTAAGTAGTTCTTACTTGTCTGCTTCGTTGAGTACGATCAACAAAGAGCGTGAGTGAATTGTTGTGAGGAATGTTTTTGATAAAACCTTTATGGTTATTTGGCCTAAGGCTCGGAAGTTTTTAATAATATTGAAAACTTCTTAAAATTATATCTTCTTGTGTTCTTACTTCCGCTGCACATTATTACTATCAAGCAGATCAAAATAGAGTTAAGGCAATTCCAGCTTAACTCTAAAAAGTGTTGTGTTAATCCACAGTCCAAAATTTTCAATTGGTATCAGAGCCAAACACCGACTACACTGGTGGTTTGGAGGTGATACAACACCATGGACAGTGTCAATCCTAATACCAACAGGATTCCAGTTTTGGATGGCTCCAATTATGCATAATGGAAGATCAGGATGAGGTCTCACATCAAGCTATTGATATTCGAGCATAGCAATCCGTGATCAATGGATACTCTCTTCCAACATTACCAAGAGATGGTGAAGGTGATCTAGTTCCAAAACCAGAAGCAGACTGGACATCAGCAGAGGTAAGTCTCTATAACTCTAATGAAAAAGCTCTTAATGCTATCTTTAGTTGGGTTAATCATCACATGTTCAAGTTAATCCAGAATTGTACAAAAGCCAAACATGCTTGGGATATACTTGAACTACATTGTGAAGGAGATTCTGCTGTAAAAGATTCTAAATATAGACAACCGCTTTTGCAATTTGAAAAACTTGAGATGGGTGAAGATGAAAGTGTTGACAGTTATTTTGGAAAATTCTTGATATTGCTAACTAGTGTGAATACCTAGGTTTTGCTATGACTAATCAAGAAATTGTTTATAAAGCTATGAGAACACTGTCATCTAAATCTGCTCTCAAGAAAATTGCAATGAGTGAATCTAGAAACCTTGCTAATCTACAGTTTCAAGTCTTGATGAATACTCTTAGAGAATTTGAGATGGAGCTTGCCTCACAACCTAGCACACATAGGGCTGTTGCTTTAAGAGGTTCAAATCTTGACAATGAAAGTGATGATGATTTTGAAATAATTTCTTCAAATTATGGGAAAATTACTAAGAAGTTCAATAAGTTGAATCTTAAAGGAAAAGGTAAAGAAAAGAACCTTAGTAATAGTTCCCCCGGTTATAAGAAATCACCTAATAAGTTTGTGAAGTACATGGCATCAAAACCTACTCCTTTAGAAGCTGATAAGCTAAAAGATGTTTAATGTTTTGAATGTAAAGGATATGGTCATATGGCTAATGAATGTGCTAACACTCTTAGAAAAAGAGAAAATTCTCATTGGGTTTGTGTAGATGATTTCAATAAAGATGGCTTTAGTTCTGGAAAAGCTGAAGAACAATCAGAAGAGGTTCAAACTGCTGCGCTACTCACTCAGATTGACTGGATGCCAGAAGACTCCCTGAACTGCTTCGGATCTCAATGTTATCCCAACATTCAGGATCCAACATCAGAATATGAGACCTTCTTTGCAGATTGGGATGAATATGATACGGATTATGAACCTTATCTTGTGTCCTACTTTGATGAATCTAACTTTGATTGTTTTTATGGCACAGTGGATATAGATGAAGAATATTTCTTTGTAGATGAAATGTCCCAGGAGGAAATCATTGAAGACCTGAAGTCTATCTACCACAAACTGCTGCTTGAGAATCACAAACTCATCAAGAGCAACAAAAGCTTGAAGGAAGAGATTGGATGCATGAAGGAGATGTTGAAACTGCATGAGAAAGACCTTGACAAAACTGAGGCTGAGCTGAAAGAGGTAAAGGTAAAACTAAATAAAGCTGAACAAACCATTGACGAATGGAACTCTTCTACATCTCTGCTTGATGAAGTGCTGAGTATGGGAAATCAAGGTAAAAATGGTTTGGGCTATGTTGAAAAACCTCCCTCTGAAGATGTTAATTCTGCCTATTTGAAAGCTGGTTTTATCAAGGAAAGCAATAACTTGAGTTGTGAAATCCCTTCCAACACTGTGAAAAAGCCTACTTTTATCTGTCAATATTGTTTTCAACCTGGTCACATTAAGCCTTGTTGTAAAAAATATAAAATTGTGATTGAGAAGAAAACAGTAATTAATCGCAATACCAATGTTAGGAGAACCTCTGATCTGAATGTTATCCCAACATTAGGTAACAACGCTGAAGGACATAAAAGTAGAACTTGGATAGAAAAGTTAAAAACTCCTAAGGTTTAAATTGTTTGCAATGTTGTCTTTTCTGCTGTTTACTCTAACCTTGCAGGTAAGTGGTATTTTGACAGTGGGTGTTCAAGGCACATGACTGGAAACATTGACAACCTGAAAGAGGTTATCCCTCTGACTGTTGGAACAGTTACCTATGGAGGAGGCACAAAAGGGAAAATCATTGGAAAATGAGTACTGGATGTTGAAGGATTTCCACCACTCAAGGATGTGTTGTTGGTTGAAGGATTGAAAGCAAATTTGATTAGCATAAGTCAACTTTGTGATGATAACTTGCTAGTTACTTTTGATAAAAGTTCATGTGATGTGTTTAATAATGACAATGTCCGTGTCATGATAGGTATAAGATGAAAGGATAACTGCTATCTTGCTCAAGATGAAGCTGAATGCTACCATGCCAAGGTAGATGAATCTGTCATGTGGCACAAGAAGTTAGGACATGTGCACTATAGAAATCTGGAGAAACTACAGAAGTTAGATGCTATAAGAGGACTACCTAAGTTGACTAGCCCATGTAAAACTGTTTGTGAAGACTGCCTGAAAGGTAAAGAAACAAAAGTTGTCCATCCACCACTTCAGGTACAGAGTACTAACCCTAGAACTAATAAGTGCTTTGATTTGCTACACATGGATCTCATGGGTCCTATTGAGGTTAGTAGCCAGAATGGTAAGACGTATGCTTTTGTTATTGTTGATGATTTTTCAAGATATACATGGATTAAGTTTTTGAAAGAAAAATCAGAGGCATTCAACACATTCAAGATTTTGCATGAAAGTATCAAGAATCTCTATGGTACTTCTGTAGGAAGAATTAGGCCTGGCCATGGAAAGTAGTTTGAAAATGTAAGCTTTGCTAATTTTTGTGAATCTAAAGGCATTTTTCATGAGTTTTCAGCACCTAAGACACCTCAGCAAAATGGGATTGCTGAGAGGAAGAATAGAACACTTCAAGAGATGGCTAGAGTTATGTTGAATTCTAAAAACTTATATAAGAAACTCTGGGCTGAAGCATTGAATACTGCATGTCATATTAGTAATAGAGTTTATCTTAGACCTGGTACTACTATGACACCTTATGAAATCTTGAAGGGTTCAAAACCAACAGTAGCACACTTTCCTGAATTTGGTATTAACTGCTATTTGCTAAAAGATAGAGATTATTTGAGCAAATTTGATCCCAAAAGTGAAAATTTTATATTTGTTGGATATTCTCCTAATAGTGCTGCTTTCAGGGTCTACAATCCAAGATTGCATACTGTTCAAGAATCAGTGAATGTCATTTTGGATGATTTAACTGTTTATACAGGTACTGAAGAAGTCACTGGTTCAGATGTTACTCTAACATTGGACTAAACATTGAACTCAGACGCTGGAGATCCTGAACTGGAAATTGGAACAAATGTTGACTTAACACCAGAAACCCCCAATGTTAGGCCAACATCGGTGCTGTCAGATTCTGAAGATGAAGTGGTTCCTGTATCCAGAAGAGATACCCCTCTTAGAATATAAAGAGATCATCCAGCCTCTCAAGTAATTGGACAAATTACTAAAAGAGTTAGAACACGCAACAAAGAAAGGGTCAATTACAAGGATATGGCTAAGTTGTGTGTTTGCATGTCTTCTTCATGTACTATTGATAATGCATCTTGTTTTGTGTCCTCCATTGAACCTAAGAACGCAACTGAAACCCTTAAGGATAGTTACTGGATTAATGCCATGCCAGAGGAACTCTTACAGTTCACCAAAAACAGAGTTTGGAATCTAGTACCTAGGCCATCGCATGTGAATGTAATTGGTACAAAATGGATTTTCAAAAATAAAACTGATGAGAATGGTGTAATTATGAGGAACAAAGCTAGGTTGGTTGCACAAGGTTATACTCAGGTAGAAGGTATAGATTTTGATGAGACTTTTGCTCCAGTAGCTAGGATAGAATCAATTAGATTACTCCTTGCTATTGCTTGATCTCTTAGGACTAAACTGTACCAAATGGATGTTAAAGGTGCCTTTTTGAATGGTTTAATTGACAAAGAGGTTTATGTAGAACAACCTAAAGACTTTGCTGATCCTAAACATCCTGACCATGTGTACAAACTTGAAAGGCTTTGTATGGCTTAAAACAGGCTCCTAGAGCTTGGTATGAGAGGCTAACTGATTTTCTGTTAGGCATAGGCTTCAATAGAGCAGATGGAGATAGAACATTGTTTTAGAAAATGCTCTGATATATGCATTGCTCAAATTTATGCGGATGATATTGTATTTGGCTCTACTAACAAGTCTACATTAGACAAATTTGTTGAGTCTATGACAGGAACATTTGAGATGAGCATGATTGGTGAGCTCAACTACTTTCTGGGACTACAAGTTAAGCAGCTGGAGAATGGTATCTTCCTGAAGCAGGAGAAGTATGCAAGGAATCTGGTGAAGAGATTTGAGCTACAAGAGTCCAAGCCTTGCAAAACTCCTATGTCCTCTTAAGTGAAGATAACAAAAGATGGCACTGACAGCAATGTTGACCCAACATTGTACAGATCCATGATTGGTAGTTTGTTGTATCTCTCTGCCTCTAGACCTGACATCATGTTTTCAGTATGTGTTTGTGCTAGGTACCAAGCTGAGCCAAGGCAATCTCACTTGATTGCTGTGAAGAGGATTCTTAGATATATCTCTGGAACTTCACCTGTAGGCATTTGGTATTCTTATGACACTAACGCTAACTTGGTTGGTTTCAGTGACTCTGACTGGGCAGGTGATGTGGATGACAGGAAATCCACAAGTGGGGGCTATTTTTATTTGGGGAATAATTTGGTCTCCTGGTATAGCAAGAAGCAGAACTGTGTTTCATTATCAACTACTGAATCAGAATATGTAGCAGTTGGCAGCTGTGTTACCCAACTTGTGTGGCTTAAACACATGCTTTCAGATTATGGGCTAGATAGTGATACACTTCTCATGTTCTGTGACAATCTAACTGCCATAAGTATCTCTAGGAATCCTGTCCAACATTCTAGAACTAAGCATATAGACACAAGACATCATTTCCTAAGAGATATGGTAGAGGACAAAGTGATCAACATTGAATATATTGAGACAACTAATTAGATTGCTGATATGTTTACAAAACCTTTAGATAGTGAGAGATTCTTCAGTTTGAGGAAATCTCTTGGCATGTGCAATATGTGAAAATGTTGAGGAAACCAGTGTTGACATAACACCACTGTCTAGCACTAGTATATTGGTTGTGGTGTAGTAGGTACTCTGTTGTTTTCCTTTGTTGATTTCATTTCCTCGTGAGTCTCATTTCATCCGTGTTTTGTCATATTTGGTTTGTGTGGTTGAACTCTTTGATTAACAACTCTTTCTAGTTATTAGTTTCACATCTTTGTTTTGAAAAAGTAATAAAACTCTTCTGTTGTCTGAGGTTGTGATTACCTAACATATGAAGAAGCTGGGGTACACAAAGTTTACTACTTTGATGTCTATTCAGTTGTGTCTTATTCATATGGAATGTGTACAGGACATGTGGAGAAGCTGGGGTGCATGATGTTGACAGCTTCACTGTTACTCAGTTGTGCTTATTTACATATTCATGTTTGTTTGGCCAAGGAACACATGAGGGTGATCGTTTCTACTAGGGTGTTTGAGGTTTAGATTTCTTACATTTAGTAGCACTGATCACTTGGTGATTCTCTTGAATGCAGGTTGGTAACCAAGTATGCATAAGGAATTGGGGTGTTGGGGTGTTGGGGTGCTGAGGTGCGTGATAAATGAATTGCCAACATTCAAGGCCTTTGTACTTGCCTAACTTGCTGCTGTTAATGTTGTTACTGGGGTGTGTGGAGTTCAGACTGCCCTCATTCAGTAGTGACATTAGCTTTGTGTTTAACAACCTTCAGTTTTGGTTCATATGAGTTATGACAATAATATAGATTATTAAAGAGATGTGAACTATGCTGGTTTGAGGGATTTTTCGTAAGTGTTCACCATCTGCCTCCTTGACATTACATTGTTGCATTCATGTTGAACTGCATTGTTTTCTTTCTTGTTGTTGAGTTGTGTCAGTCTAGGCTTAGGGGGAGTATAATTCATGTGTTGAGGCATACAATTGGGTGACATACTGCAGGTGACACACTTTTCTGTGACTTTCTATGTTGTGGAAGTGAATTTTTCCTTGAATTCATAACTGCTTATCTCTGTGTGTTTCTTGTTTTCTATCTTGCTTACTCATGATTTTGATCTGAACAATATGTCTGAGGTACTCACTTGCTATATTGGTTAAGTTTCAGATGTATTTTTGGGTGTATCTCAAGCTCTCACATGAATTTGCCTTGGTGAAGCCTGTACCTCCATCTTCGGTTTTGAATGTTATTGAATGTTATCCCAACATTGTGCACAGTCGCAGGTCAACATTGAAAATAGGAACTTATAAGTTTTCAGTTTTTTGAAAACCGTTCTGGTTAACTGTTAATTAAACATCAAAGCATGTGTGCAGGAAAACATAGTGGGAAAGTTTTACTTGGTTCAAATTTGGTAACTACCCATTAACATTCATTCTCTTTCCTTATTCACGGTTATTTCAAAAATCAAAACCCTATTTTCCTTAATTGTGCTAGCGATTTTCATATTTGTGCTTACTTTGCAAAATTTCTCTCGCAACTCTCAAATTCTCTCAATTTTCTCTGCGATTTCTTTCAAAACTTCTATACTAACAATGGCAAGCAAGTCTCCCATGCAAGCTCTTGCAGATGTTGCCCTGGTTAGTGAACCCACTGCCACACACACTCGGTCACACACTAGAGGTGATGCTGCAAAGACAGTTGATGCTCATGTTGCTGCTAAAAGGAAGGTTATTCCCTATGTGCAACGAGGGAAGAAGTCCAAACAGGGTGAATCGACCTCCAATGTTGAGCCAACTGCTGATTCAACCACTCCCATCACCAAAGAGCCTGAAATTGAGGTACACACTGCTGAAACCAAGCCAAAACTTGATGTTGACTTAACTGTTGAGGGGGAGGGTAGTGGTTCGGTTGAGAAAACTGTGGAAAAATCCATGTACAAGTCTGTGGACAAATTGGTGAGGAAGTGTATTAGGGCTCAAAAGAAAAAGAGCAAGGGGGCTGGAGAAAAACTGAAAAATATGTCTGAGCTTGCTAAGGAACGGGCTGAGGCTAGAAAGAAGGCTGCTACTGCTGCTTCTGAGAGAAAGAGGAAAGGAAAGCAAGTAGTGGATGAGGAAACTGAGTTAGTAGATGTTGAGGATGAAGAGGAAGAAGAGGAGAAGGAAGAGGAGACTGAAGAAGAGTAGGATGTTGCTGCTGATGTTGGGGCAACATTAGGAACAGAGGAGTACACAATGGGCTATATGTGGTCTATCCTGATGATGATGGGAGCTACTTTTCTCCTTACTATCTCTCTCAAGAGTTGGAGAAGAAGTGGGATTCCTGCAAAAGAAGGGAGATTCACACTGAAAGAGCTATAGAGATGGCCAGTTTCAAAGAGAGCAAGGTGATGGACTTGCTTGAGGCAAGAGGGTTGCAACAATCAGTGATGGAGCTGAGTAACTATGCTCCTGAGATTGACATGGAGTTCAACCTAAATCTCTCAAAATGGATCAGGGACTACAGATCTCCAAAATTTGGAAAGGCTTGGGTGAGGGGGAGAGTCTTCAACATTGACCCCTACACCATCAACATGATCTGTGGATTCCCTACTACTGATGAATCCGAGGACCCCTACTATGATGATGTGATGGAAGACTTGACTGGAGGGTTGGTTAAAACCTGGAGAGATGCTCTGCCAACCACAAAACTCACCTCCCTGAGTGCTATATTGCACAAGATAGCTTGTTTCAACTAGCTGCCAAGCAAAAATGTCACTGTTTTGACTAAGGAATCAGCAATCTTAGTCTACAAAATCAAAAAATGAGCTAGCTGTGAACATGGGGGAGATGATTGTGAAGTCTATGTTTGAATTTGCTGGAAGGAAGAATTGCATGCTGCCTTTTTCCTCACTCATCTGCAAAATCCTTAGCAATCAAGGATTGAAGACAAGTGTCACTGTGGGCTGGAGGAAGAATGACACTGAACTGACAATTCTCCCAAGCTACTTGTCTGCATCAAGAGTGAGAGACCTTCTATGGAACCCAAAAGGAGTGGTGAGACCAAGGGCTGAAAAGAAGAAGGCTAAGGAGTTTGCTGGAACTTCAGCGCCTATGTCCAAAGAAGAAGACTGCATGGTCATAACTTCTGCTTTTGTGGACCATTTGCTGAACTGGTATAGGGGCAGATTGCTGATTGTCAGAGGGAGATTGGGGAAAGAAAGGAACACCTCAAAGAGCTGGAGGACATGGTGAAAATTTTGGAGAAACTCCCTTCTTCACAAAAATGGGGAGAGTAGTTCCAATTTTAAATTTTAGTCTTCTAGTTTATATTTTGTTTCTATGAACTGGTAATATCTTTGAACTGCTAGTACATTAATCTCTAATTGGTTTTATTTGATCAAGGGGCTTGTCCTTGATTTTTTGCTTTGGCCTGTAACTCTAAGTACTACTGTTGAACTGCTTTAACTACTATTACTTATAAAGTACATTTTGAACTGCTTGTCTAGTTAACCTTCTGTGCAGGAAACTCACTGGTTTCAATGTTGAGGCAACATTGGTGAATATTGAGGTCTGAACATATGTACATATCTGGATGTAGTGATGACCTTAATGCTTGTCTTTGTTAATTTAACTTTGAATTTGTTTGCTTGTATTGAGGGGGAGCAGTTTAGTAGTTTAATTTTTTTCTTGTTGATTATAACTTTTTGGATATAAGACTTAATTGGAACAGGTGTTGGTTTTGTGAAGAAAGGCAAAAAGGGGGTAGATTGAAAGTGCAGGGTTTTCTGGAGTCAATGTTACACAATGCGATGTTAGACGATGTTGGGTTAAGATTGAGGATAACATTGAAACCCGAGAGCTTGTGCGAAAACTGCTCTTTAGTTGCCAAAATTAAGTTTTGCCTTTATTCACATATTAACCAAGTTCCACGGGTTTAGTTATATATGTTTATGTCGAGGAAGGTATCTTTATCATAAGGAAGAGTTTTGGAAGATTCCTTACTTGAAGTTTCCATAATTCAAGCTAAGTTGAATAGTCAACTCACACGGTTTCAAATGAAGGAAACAAGCTAGCTGTTCTTTGCGACGCGATTCTTTCCATGATTCTGCGAATTGAAGAAGATGTGTTACCTTGTTAAATCGGTAACAATGGAAACACATTCTCAGGAAAGATATGAAGTTCACAAAGAAGGCAAATTTCAACAAGGAAACAACAAGAGTTACCAAAACTGTGAACAACACATCTTGGCGTTCAAGACTCAAGAAATCTATAAAAGATGTGAAGTTCATCAAGATGAAGACAAGACAATCGTGCTAATCCAAGAGATTAATCATTCTTTGTATTGTCTTCGTCTTGTTTTGCGAAGTTTTTGTATCAACTACTTAGGTCTAGTTCATAGAAGTTTAGTAGTTCTTACTTGTCTGCTTCGTTGAGTCCGATCAACAAAGAGCGTGAGTGAATTGTTGTGAGGAACGTTTTTGATAAAACCTTTATGGTTATTTGTTCTAAGGCTCGGAAGTTTTTAATAATATTGAAAACTTTTTAAAATTATATCTTCTTGTGTTTTTACTTCCGCTGCACATTATTACTATCAAGAAGATCAAAATAGCGTTAAGGCAATTCCAGCTTAACTCTCAAAAGTGTTGTGTCAATCCACAGTCCAAAATTTTCAGTCCTCATCATGAAAGCCAAATGTATCATATAGAGGGTCCAACACCATCATCACCATCACCGCCAACATCGGTTGCATCACCATTGAGAGTGTCATCCTCGGGGTCATCCTCGTGGTCATCCGCGTACTCAGGATCATACATCGTAACATTCAGAGCACCATGCGCAAAGTGATCAGAAGGGAGGGGGGGGCAAAGAACGCTGGCCGGCTCGACAAGCATTACACATGAATCCAGTAGGCATGGGTCGAGAAGGAGGAGTACATGTAGTCTGGGTGTTGTGCTGGGACAAGTACTCTATGTGAGTAACAAGAAGGTCAACCCTCTCATCAGTAGCATTCCTAAGACGACGGTTCTTCCGCTCTAACGCCCTCGCATAGTCATGTGTCTTGTCTGACTTCTTCTTCGTCGTGAAACCAAACCGATCGTGATGTGCATCCGTAGGGAGACCCGCAACCTTCCCCTTCTTCACTCCTCCTATCGCCAGACTCCACAACTCCTGATCTAGTGGTGGCCACGCAGAACGATCCGCCTCGTACCTCTCGATTATACGGCCTATGTAGTCCTCGTGTTCATGTTGTCAGAATTGTTAGTACATAATTAAGGAAGACATATGTTAATATAGTAATCAAAGAATGCTTTACAAGTTAAATACTTATGTAGATAGCCCTACACTTGGGGTGAAACCAAACGCGGCGACATGCAGCTCCCTCTCGCAGACCACTGGGCACATGTGTGTGCTGATAACGATATGCCTCATCGTGCCGAGGCTCAGGGCCCCCTAGAGGTCTGGAAGCAGCCTTAATATTGATATACATTTGTTATTTTAGCTATTTAAATTTAAGAATAATATTATTCGTATAGAAACTCAATTTAATAAGACATACCATCTTACGTCGAATCTCCGTGTAGCTCCGGGACCCACTAGCATGAGTAGCTCGTGCAGGATGATCAGGGTCTGGTGGATGTCCTCCTCGCCTGTTCTTCTAGCCTGACTCTGATTTCTTTGCATGGTCAACCGACTCCCAATGCGTCATGAACATTCTCTCTAACTTGTCGCTCATCCAACTGTTCTTCGGACGCGTCGCCCACTTTGGATCATCCTTCTTGTCATAATAGTTCTTCGCATTGTAGATGATTTCCTTGTAACACTTCTTAACCTTCATCTCGTATGCGGAATGTGCCCGAACCATGTCAGACTTACTAGTATATGTTTTGCAATTAAATAAGGTTTTTAAATAATGTTTCGTTAAATAAAAATCTTACTATGTATATATATTTAGTAAACTTTCAAAATCTCACCTTAAACTTAGCCCACATCTGTCCCTGGACTATTGGATCGACCTCGGTGTATGGAGGAATACACGTCTTCATAAACCCCCTAAAGATCGAGGTAATCGCCGCCGCTACCTTGCTCCCATCAACAAATATGCCGTGCTCACCCAGCTCTACCCTACGACGGGCTCAACCCTCTCGATATGCCTCGGCCAGATCTTTGCTGCGTCGCTGAAGATGGTCCTACACCGGCATCGTCTGCAGGGAAAGAAGTACTAGGACCTCTCGGTGTAGATTCAGTATAGCGTGGCCTAGGTGCTGTACGCCTCGATGATGACGATGGCCTAGATGATGACGGTGGCGTCGATGCTACGTGGTCATTATCTAGTCGAAATGGTACTACTAGATCTGGTGGAGTACCGCTGCTCGGTCCGATAGTACGCCTATGTCTATGTGAAGAAGCAGGGGACTTGCCAAGATCGGTATCAGGTGCATCGACAGGATCGGGTGGTGCACCGCCAGAATGAATGATCTGTAGATGATGACCTATCCTCTGTGGACCAGTAGGTGGAGTACTCGATGGAGTGCTCGATGGACCACTACGCCCTCTCTTCGAGGGTTGGTCACGATTGGTATCACGGGACGACATGTCATCGATGAAAGTGCTACGGACTAAGTAAAAGCATCTAAGTTAGAATTTTTCTAATTATAGAGATGACTTAAATTTAATCAATACTAAGTTATATACTTTTTCCTAAAGTCATGAACTATGTTATATAAACTATCATTTCTACGATATCTAAACTCATTTCATAAACTTAACGTCCTAATAAATAAATTAACACATATAAAAATCATACATAATTTTCCTAAAGTCATAAATAATTACTAAATTATAACATTTCCTAAAGCCTAACAATTCCTAAAGGCATAAAAATCTAACATTTCTCAAAGCCTAACAATTCCTAATGGCATTTCCTAATTAAATCCTAACAATTTCTACAATATCTAACAATTAATATTAAAACATTAAATATAACATAAATAATTAAACATTAAATATAACATAAAAATCATATATAGTTTTCCTAAAGTCATAAATAATTACTAAACTATAACATTTCCTAAAGCCTAACAATTTCTAAAGGCATAAAAATCTAACATTTTCCAAAGCCTAACAATTCCTAAATGCATTTCCTAATTAAATCCTAACAGTTTCTACAATATCTAACAATTAATATTAAAACATTAAATATAACATAAAAAACAAGAAAAAGCGAAAAAACTTACCGATCGGAAGTGGCGACGAAAAATAGGTCGCGAAAATGGGCTAGGGTGTCGGGAAAAATAGGGGGGAGAGAGTTTTTGGAAAGTGAAAATGAAGAGGAGGAGGGAGGTATTTATAGAAATCCCTCCCTCATTCCCGACCGAAAATCGGTCGGGAAGTCTCGGCCCAGCTGGGCCGAGACTAGCGCTACACTTTGGGCGGGAAATTTCTCGCCCAGAGTATTCCCGACCGAATTGCGGTCGGGAATACTTTTCCCGACCGAAATTCGGTCGGGAATGATTTTTTCAGATTTCCTGACCGAATCTCGGTCGAAAAAAATTGTCCTGACCGAATATCGGTTGAGAATGCTCCCGACCGAAATCTGGTCGGGATTTTCCGGTCGAGAATGAGCCCGAATTCTTGTAGTGCGTATATCAAATCAATAAAAGAAAGATACAAAATTAATAGAGAGAGAATATAGTGAGCTTCATACTTCTATAACATATTAACCAAACCATGATTTTAAAAATTATGAGTCACAACTAGGAATAATAATCAAATAATCTTAGTAATTACGAAAGACAATGGAAAATAACAATTATTTTGAGCAAAAAGTAAATGAAAAAGAACATAAATAGCTGGATTAGTAAATGCCTCATACATATTAAAACAAAATCTAGTATTGAAAAGTGCACAAATTCGCATCCTAGAGGGGTTTAGAATGCGAAAATTCATGTCAAGTTCACACTCTAATACATCACTTGCTAAAGAATATATGGGCAATTTGCATCCCAAAACTCTATAGACGACCTCGTCAAAAGAAGGAGCTATAAGAATGGCCTTCGTAAAACTTCACCACCGCCATCCACTACCAAGGTAAAGTCCCAAGTGAGACAGCCTCGTGAACAAAAAAAATGAGGCTGCCTCAAAGGACAAATATAATATATTAAAAGTTTGACATATGCCCGACACAATTAATACGACCACTAGCAGTCACCCATGCGCCATTATGTCGCAAGTTTGAAGGCATTGAAGCCTCGGTCGAGTCCACACTAAAGTTGTGGGAAACTTTTCCTACTTTGAGAGTAATATTAATTGCTCATCATGCGTCCATTAAAATAAAGCCAATCTAGAGTCGTGATTGCCTCTGATGCTCAAGCGCGAGCAATGCCCTCTTCTCGTGTTACATGTGTAGTCTTATTTTGTTCAATAGTTATAATTGACAATTTGGCTTTCAAGAAGGGATCATTCTCGATCAACTCGTTTGCATATCTTTTTACATCAAACCGACTCAATTTACTCTAAAACCTGAAATCAATCAAAACATACAAAACTAAGCTAAACCCTCAAGAAATTGGTAATGTATCTATAGTAATAAATTAAAGACTGAAGATGAGTGCCTAAGACACTCATCATGCCCTTTCGAGGGTCTTATTGAAGTTCGGCTCGTTCTAGAGGGTCTGTTTTCTTTTTAACTTGTAGTTCGAGACTCCTAAAAAAGAGAAGAGTTAGAAAGTTAGTTCTTTAATTTTTAGCTTGATTTTAGGCTCTATGCTATTTCCGATTTCCGTTGTTTTGAGTGATTAATTTTTTTTTTTGTGTGTTTAGTTACTTGTAATGTTTTTTATCTAGTTCCTTTTGTATTGATACATTTTCTATTCAGTTTCTTACCTACTTTGTATATGTTACAATTAGTTTGATTATACTTATTGGTACTTTATCTTATACTTTAAGCATACCATTATTTACTGTTTATAAACTTTCTGCAGCAAAGTTATTGATAAATGTATATAATATTATAATGTATAGCGTCGGTAAAATTAAAAGTATTTTGTTGTTTCAAAATTCTTTGAAATCATGGTGGTTTCACCGCCACTATTTTTTTTAATAATATTTGTAAATTCAGCAACGGAATTATGCTTCTAATTACTAAGTGAAATCTCCTTACTATTTTGAATTTTGGAAGGAATATTTTATGTTGCTAACTTAACCAGCGAAATGTTGTTTCTCAATTAGTAAACATTATTTTTCTTACTAAATTATGAATATTCCCTTGCTAATATAACAGGCTAGCTGATATTGGGAATATTCCTTAGTTTATATTTTCCTCGTGGAATATCTTTCTCGTAATTACGTATAGTTTACCTTATTTAGATTTGTTGTACTCTATACATGTACGTAACACCTTTGTGGTTAGTAAAATTATTACTAATTCATAATTTTATATGGTATCAGCATGATAATATATTTAATAAAAATATTCGGTCCCCAAGTCTTCCCGAAATCCTAACTTCGACGGCACCACTCTCCCCACAGAGTCGGCCCAATCTTCCTTCGTTGCCGTATTTTCTATCACGTGGTCATCGTTCATCCCGTCGAACGACACCTCTGGTGATCAACTCGTGCCTATCAGTGCACATACTCACCTTCTCCTGGAGCTAACCTCCAGTAACTACCCCTCATGGAGCGCCCAGGTTTATCATCTGTTGTATGGCTATGGCCTCCTTGGCTATGTGGACGGTACCATTATATTCCCCACCGGCACTAACTCCCCAGACCTTGTTGTAGCATTCATTCTTTGGACTCGACAAACTGCTCTCTTCTTATCTACGTTTTTGGGTCGGTATCTTCAGATTTCACGTCCCTCATCTCTTCCGTGATAACCTTTGCTATTGTCTGGCAAATTCTTCAGTGCACGTTTGCCAACAAGTCCTATTCTCGTGTTATGCAATTAAACGAGTCCATTGCCACCATTACGATTGGGACTAAGTTTGTCTTTAAGTTCCTTCAAAAATTCAAGCAGAAATTGATGAACTTTCCATGATTGATCATCGTCTCTCTGATGATGATATTACGTTATTAGTGCTCAATGGTCTTGGTGCCCCGTACCGCGACCTTGTTGCTCAAATCCATGGTTGTGATACCCCACTTTTCTTCCCAGAGTTACATGATTGTCTCATTGCCCATGAGACCGATGTCAAACGCATTGAGGCTCAAGCAACCTCCCTTGTCGCCGTCGTGTATCAGCTAAAATGCACATACCACAGTTGTCACGGATCGGGTAATCAGCATCGAGGGTAGTCTCATGGTTGTGGTGATCAGAATGGCAACTCTCCAATTCTCACCCCAACCATCGTCAGGGCTTGAACAACTCCAACATGCCAAACTTCACATGTCAGGTATATGGAATCTTTGGACATGACGAGCGTACTTGTCGCCAACTTCAGCAACCACTTTTCCATTTCGCCACTTCTTCTAATCTTGGTCCTCTAAACTGCAATAATGTCTTGTTAATTATGGTGCCACACATAACTTAACCTCCGATCTTCAGAATTTATGTGTGCACTCTGAATATGATGGCACTCATGAGGTGACAATTCAGGTTTGCCAATTTCTCTTGTTGGATCTTCTTATTTCTCATTTTCTTATTAGACAATGTACGCTTTCTACGGTTCTATGTGTCCCTCTTGAAAAGGAGTTTGCTATCGGTTGATCAATTTACCTTACGCAATAATGTGACACTTGAATTTCATCCTTCTCATTTTTTTGTTAAGGATCGGGTTATGGAGGCGAGACGGTTGCGTTGTGCATGCACTAATGGAGTCTATCACTTGAGATTTTTGCCTCCTTCAGCACTTCTCCAATGGCGCTTGTTGGAGTTCTAACTCATAAGGTAAACTAGCACTGTCATTTGAGACATCCATCTAAGGCGATTAGTTCTTTATTTATTAAGCACTTTTCTTTACCTTGTAATTGATTAAATTCTACAAACACTAGATTATGCGGTTTCTTTTATCGAAGGAAAGCGTGCAGTTGCCATTTAGTACTACTTTCTTAACTCGTTGCATCTGTTACATTATATCTTTTGCAATGTATGAGATCTCTCGTCGGTGCCCTCCTTAAATGGTTGTCATTATTATTTACTCTCGTCGACCTTACTTATCTGACAATGGCATAAGTTGCCTCACTACTACGCCTCATACCCCACATCAAAACGGCACGGTCGAACAATACCACTGCCAAGTTATTACTATCGGTCGTATCTTGCTGCAACTAGCTTCCTTGTCGTTGACCTTTTGGGATTATGTAGTTGCCACAATGGTCTATGTGTCCAATCGTCTTCCTACCTATGTGCTTCATCATCAGTCACCGCTTGGTACTCTTTTTGGTAGGCCTCCCATTTATTTGAAGCTTCGGGCTTTTGGGTGCATGTGCGTTTCTGGCTTCGATCGTATATTCTTGGGAAACTTAATTCCACATCTTAGCCTTGTCTCTTTGTTGGGTATTCTACTACACAGAGTACTTGTCGATGTTATGATGTCGAGATGGGTCGAATCTTTGTATCACTCCATGATTCGTTGAATCCAAATTTCCAAAAGTCTCTTGCCCAGTCCCATCATTCCTTGGCCTTCATGCTTCACCTCAACCTGCACCACTACTGGTTCTGCCTCCCGAAACACTGCTACCGGCTCTACCTCCTGAACTACCCGCACTGCCTGACTAGTCTATGGCACTAATCACACCCTGTCATGAAGACCCTCTTGAGACGCGCGACATGACAAGGGAATGGAGAGTTGCGCAGAGTTATTCACGATGAGACGGGCGACATGACATGTTGCACGACCCCCCAAACTCGCTACATACTGCTACCTCGATTATTCCCTCTTATTTGTCTCCCACCTCATCCTCCACTAATTTTGTTGGCTCTCCAGAACCCACCTACACGGCTCGTCCTCTTCGCACACACCGCATGACAACTCGGGCTATGAATAATATCCTCAAGCCCAATCAAATTACTCTTGCCATTAAACATCTTTTTCTTGGTCCCGTGCACCGATATGTGTAACTCATGCTCTTAAGGTTCCCTTGGGGCGAGCAAATATGGATGAAGAGTTTACCGCTTTAATGAGGCATTGTACGTGGGATTTAGTGCCCCCACCAGTCAAAGAGAATGTCATTGGTTGCAAGTGGATGTTTCGCATCAATGAAACCTTGATGGCTTGATTGGGAAGTACAAGGCACGCCTTGTTGGTAAGGGTTTTCACGCGGGTCTTGAATTCAAAGATACTCTTTATCCTCATGTGATGTCCGTCACTGTACGTATTGTCCTCTCACTCGCAGTCATGCGCACTTGGCCTGTTCGCCAACTTGATATCAGTAATGCGTTTCAAAATGGTCGACTTACCTAGGATGTGTGGCTGTCACAACCTCCAAGATTTTTTGACACCTCAGCACGTCATCATGTTTGCCATCTGAGAAAATCTCCTTACGGCCTTAAACAAGTTCATCGCGCGTGGTACCTTGAGTTAAGCAAGGCTCTTTGCACCTTTTGCTTCGTCCAAGCCATGTCGGACATGTCCCTATTTATTTTCGCTCCTGATTGTGCCTTGATCTATATTTTTATTTATGTTGACGACATCACTGTTACGGGGATCCGACCCTCTCTTAGTTCCTCCATTATTTGCAACTCGGCCAAAAGTGTTTGGTAAAACACCTTGGTGCCTTATCCTACTTTCTTGGCATTGAGGTTTATCGTTGTCGTGAGGGTATTCTCCTCTTTCAACACAAATATATATTTGATGTTTTTGCTCATCACAAGATGGATGGTGCTAAGCCTCTTGTCAATCCTATGTCCTCGACTTCTTTCATTTCCACCTATTCTTCATTGACTGATACTACGGAATTTTGAAGTATCATTGGTGCCTTACAATATCTCACCTTAACCCGCTCAGATATTGCCTTTGCTATTAATAGGCTTGCTCAATGCATGTTTGCCCCAATTGAAACTGATGGACGACCCTTAAGAGGGTTTTATGCTATTTAAAAGGCACAACTTCTCATGGTCTGCTCTTATGCCACTCCTCCTCTCTTAAGCTCACAACTTACTCTTATGAGGATTGGGTAGGGGATGTCTTTTCCACAACCTCTCCTTTGGCGTATATAGTCTTTCTTGGAGACAACCCGGACCCGTGGTCCTCTCGTCGACAACGTCCAGTGTCTCGTTCCTTGACCAAATCCGAGTACCATGCTCTTGCCAACATAGCGGCTGAAATCCGTTGGCCCCAACATCTATTTGGTGAGCTTGGTGTTGTCTATCCTGCTCCTCCTTGTATTTTGTGTGGTAACTTATGTACTATTCGCCTCTCACTACATCTCGTGCTCCACTTGCGCATGAAAAACATCTATGTTGACCTTCATTTTGTTCGTGATCTCGTCAACAAAGGCTCGTGGATCTTCTCATGAAACCCTTGCCTCATGCAAGAATTTTGTTGCTTCGTTCCAAACTCACAACTGCCGATGGCACGTTAATTTTGCGGGAGCATTTTAGAAATATTCCTTATTATATATTTTCTTTGTAGGATATCTTCCTTGTAATTATCTAGTTTACCTTATTTAGATTTGGTGTGAACTATATATATATATATCACTTTTGTAGTGAATGAAATTAGCATTCGTTCATAAATCTATATAGCTGACTTGTATAACAACTTGTTGCAAACAATATTTCCTTGCCAAATTGTTTTAGCAGCAGATTTTCTTGGAAAGGAAAGTGATTAGTTTCTAACCAATTAAATATTTTCTTGTAGTTTTGAAACTTAATGGAGAAGATTTTGTACATCATTTTTAAAACCACAGAAGATTTTTAATTTGTGCAGTTTTTAAAACGCAAGGTAATTTTGTGCAGTTTTCTAAAACCGCAAAGAAATTTTGTGTAATTTTTTAAAATCACAAAGGAGATTTTATGCATTGTCTCCCATAAATCATTGATCGGATATATTTTGGTCTTACTTCGTCATGGTAATAGAACACGGTAAAATAGTACAAGTGAAATATAAATAACCCAAAATAATGTTAATCCAATAAAATGAACAAACGAACTTTGTCCGGAACACCTACTATCTATTATAGATATCGAATTACTTTAGACATCCCAATAAGACAAATTAACTTGCGTATCGAATTCCAACCATTCGATGTGCGCCTCGAATGATGCTGGTTCGATGATGAGGATATTCTCTGATAACTGATTCGATTCGTGCACATCGAATCTCTAGGATTCGATGTTGCTTTGACTCGAATTTGGTTGATTCGATGTCGATGTGAAATAATCTAGATGGTGTCGAATGCAGCGCGTCGAATGAAGTTAGGTATCGAACGAGTAAACGTATCGAACATGTTTGTTCGATGTGGTAGTGGTTGGGCACAGGTTTGATCTCTCTCTGAACAGTCTGGGGACGAGCTATATATAGATCTTGCTCCGTGGGACCCCTAGACAGCTGTGAAAAACGCATCGAATGAAGATGTTTCGATGTCCATATCGAATGACGCCCATTCGATACGCTATTTGGTATCGAATAGTACCTATTCGATACGTTATTGGGCCGGCCCAATATACAATGATGTGCCGATCCTGAAATACCCCTATCACATAGTCCCCCCCAGTTTGGAAGACGGTATCAATTAGAGAGTGCATTTCCAAACTTAATTAAAAAGTTCGTAATCATATGTCACTTCGAGACGAGTTGGTATAGTTGCAATCATTATTTGAACAATTAAAAAAGAAATATGATATGCATCGAATCAGTGTTCGATTTGATTCTGTCGCATCGAACGGTTGTCATTCGATACGGTTTAGGGTGAACATCAAACTTGAGATATTCGATGCGGCCACATCGAATGAAGTTCGTTCGATGCAGTTATGCCGGTTGACCGTGCGTGGGCCTATATGAAGGGCCACCTTTCACGTCATTCTTGTCTTTTTCTCCAGAAATAATTTTTTGTTTTCTTCTCAATCGCATCGATCGGGGATCATTCGATACTGCCGGCATCAAATTTTCCTTGTTCGACACACTCTCATATCGAATTTCGCGGATTCGATGCTCATTTGATTTTATCTTTCTACCTCAATTCAGCTTATTTTATAATTTGTTTGATATGGTACAGACAAAATCTAAAAATTGGAGCAAATCTGTGGTGACACCTGCGAATATTTATGACCCTCAGAGACGGAACGAAGGAAATGAGCCCTTCGAAGCAGGTCCATCTGCGACCAATATTTCTTCAGATGATAATCCAAGGGAGACCGCTGGAAATGAACCTGAAACTGTGGCCCCTGGGAATCTCTTCGATAATTAGGGTGCGGGTCATTCTGAGACTCCTCTAGTGGATCATTCGACGATGAGACTCAGTGGTGTTAGTGCTGCAACTCGGGTACCTATCGTGAGCGATTTTGAGCGTCACGAAAATGTCATCCCGCGAAGATTGGTAATAACGCCAACCATTACTGGTGGACGTATGAAGGTAGGGACTAATCGTCAGATTCGGATCATGGAAGATATCGATGTTGAGGATGAGAGAATTGCTGCGAATTTGGCTATATTTAATGCGTCTAATCCCACATTCAGGAATGTGCAAAATACAAACGAGGCAAGCTCCTCCCATTCGGGAGGTGAGGACTGGTACACTTCCTCTAAAAGGAAATTTGCGGAGGAAGAATCTGCTCGAGAAGCTCAAGATATACCCCCGCCCCCATTTAGGCGTCCTCGACGATCAGCGAACCCGAGGCTGGCCCCTCCAGGGAGCCTTTTCAAATATGGTTTTCTCAATAATGAGAATTCAGAATCATTGAGCGCCACACTAAGTGCATATAGGTTGAGAGAGGAGCAAGCAGGAGAAATAATGCGGAATTTATGGCCTCAGTTAGATCGCCAAGTCGTAATTGATCGATTAGGATTTCAGGGTGTGGCTCGCTTTGGGTGATTGTTCCTGGCTGCTGTTATTTTAGGGTGTGGCAATTATAGCCGCCGTAATGCATTGAAACGTGCTAAAGAGGCAGAGAAAATAGCGTATAAGGCCGCAAGCGACACTCATGATGCTGAAGTTAAGGCCAAGAAAGCGGAAGAGAATGCTGAAGCATTACACGCTGAGATAGCTGCGCTAAAAAGGGAAAATGATTCCTTGAAGCGCGTGAATTGTTCTCTCACAGCGTCAACTGTCGAAGCGGACAATATCATTGCCAATTTGAATCATCGTATCAAATATTTTAAGTCGGGGAATTATAGATGCTCCATTGCCCAAAATTTTACACAGAGCAATGTTTATAAATTTTACACAGAGCAATGAAATATGGAATGGAACTTGGCGTTGATCAAGCTTGTCATCTTGGGTATCTTGGAGAGGGTTTTCGTCAAGATATGCTAGATGCGAGTCGAGGTTCGAGAATGGAGATCCTAGAGGCTAGTGGTGACAATGATGATGATTTGCATACTCCTAGGCCTGGTGATTCATTCTATGCCGTGTGGCGTGATCGTAAAAACAAAAATGGGACAGGCTCAAGTTCTTTGAAATCAATCTCAACTCCTGCGTATAAAGGAAAAGAGAAAATCGCGCCTAGCACTGCTTTGAGTGACTCAGCGAGTATCAAGAAAGCTCTTCATAAAGTTTTTGGTCAGAGCGATGATGAAGCGGAATTGCCCCCAAAAAGGTCTATGATTTTTCTGCAGAGTCCTCCAAAGATGTCGAGTTTTGAAAATGTTCCTGCTACGGCCGCGGATAAAAGAAATAAGGTGAAAACCGTATCCAAGACTTCTTGTCCAGCACGGATCTCGCGAAGAGGGATGCATCCTTCTCGAAATGTGACTGAGCAATCATTTAATGCCCATAATCTGATTTCTCCAAGCAGATATCAACTTGATGATCCAATTGAAAGAAATGAAGTTGTTCTGCCCGATGTTGGGCACAAACAGATGAATTGATTCTTACAGAGGATCAAATTCATGGCAATTGTGCTAATTTTGCAAGGTCAGTGGGTGTGATCCTCCGTCAAGAATCCCCCCAGTCTTCGAGCGAGTAGTAGCATTTAAGTTGTAATGTTTTGATGACATTAGGCCTTTTTATTTTATATCGAATCTTTGTAACTCTCTTGCAGTGGTTTTTTGATAGAAACCAATTTTGTCGTTTTATATCATAATCTTTTATTTACGTTTTACTCGCATAACTTTTTCTTTCTAATACATCTCAAGGCGTGTTTTCTCGTTCTTTTGTTTGTTGCTGACTTCACAGTTATTTTATGTTTTATGGAGATTTTTGATGTCATTGGGAATATCCATTATAACGATTGCGTTTGATATGAGAAGTATTAGCAGTTTAGGCATTTAATATTGCCTTTAGGGTATTTTTGCTATACGTGAGAGATTGGATCACCTTGGGCGTCTGATCTCACCGTTATTGTGTCGGTTACGTGCATGAGGGATTGGACCACTTTAGGCCTTCTCATTCCCCGGCATAATCATTTCGTCTGGCATGAGGGGTTGGACCACTTTGGGCCTTCTTATTCCCAAGCATGTTTCTTCCGTCTGGCATGAGGGGTTGGACCACTTTGGGCCTTCTTATTCCCCGGCATGCTTCTTCCGTCTGGCATGAGGGGTTGGACCACTTTGGGCCTTCTTATTCCCCTACATGCTTCTTTCGTCTGACATGAGGGGTTGGACCACTTTGGGCCTTATTATTCTCCGGCATGCTTCTTCCGTCTGGCATGAAGGGTTGGACCACTTTGGGCCTTCTTATCCCCCGGCATGTCCACCTGCGTCAGTTGACGGATAAAAATAGAAATTATAATTAGTAACTTGAAAGGGATTAAGATTAATATCTATCGAAGTGCACTTAACAGAACATCGAATGAAATTGATTTAATTTTTATGCATAATAACGCCTAAGATGTTGCACATTCCACGGACGCTTCTGTTGAACCCCTTGTAGAGATTCCAAATAATAGTATCCTCGTGAACTTGCTTCTACGTGTCTAAAAGGCCCTTCCCATTTCGGTTCTAGCTTCCCGATATGCTGTTTTGTTGCAATACTCCTCAAGAACAAATTTCCTACTTCAAAATTACGAAAATGAACCATTTTATCATAGCTTTTGGCCATTGCTTCTTTAAAAGCAATAGTTCGTTGATTTGCATCATCCCTCGCCGATCCTATCATATCCAGATCCATTTGTCTTAACCGGGCCGACTGCTCTGGATCATACTCATTAATCCTGCGTTGGCATACCTATTTCTGCAGGTAATACAGCTTCGGTGCAGTAGACAAGGACAAATGGAGTCTCCCCAGTCGATGTTCTTGGAGTTGTTCTATACGCCCATAATATTCCTTGAAGCTCTTCCGGCCAAGTTTTTACTGTGCTTCTCACCCTCCTCTCGAGATAATCTTTCAATGTTTTGTTGGTGGACTCCGTTTGGCCGTTGGACTGAGGATGATATACTGAAGTCATGTTGTGTGATATTTTTAATTTCCCGAACCATGATTTAATCTCCTTTTCGATGAATTGCCTGCCATTGTCACATACAATTGACCTTGGAATTCTGAAACGACATATGATGTATTTCCAAATAAAATCGATCATGTTCTTCTCTATAATTGACGCCATAGCCTCTGCCTCAACCCATTTAGTATAATATTCAACTGCCACTACAAATATCATTTTTGACCTTTGGCCGGCGGAAATGGTCATACAATATCGATTCCCCATTGGTCAAAAGGACATGCCACGTCGATAGGTTGTAGCTGGCATGAAGGTCTATGGATGAGACGGGCGTGGTATTGGCAGCTATCATATTTTCTCGAGAAAGCTGTCGCATCCTTTAATAAAGTTGGCCAATAATATCCCTGACGCAATATCCGCTGAGCTAAAGCTCGTCCCCCGAGGTGATTTCCACAGCAACTTGCATGGATTTCTTCCATGAGGTATCCGGCTTGTGTTGGAGTCAAACATCTCAACAACGGTCCTTCGAAAGATCTTTTGTATAATTCTCCATTGCTGATAGTAAATCTATAAGCCTTATATCTCCTTCTGCGCTGTGCATTTGGATCTTCCGGAAGAATACCCTGCTGAAGATAAATCATAAACTCGTCCTTCCAAGATGGGTCTTCCTGTATTGCCAATATGAACTCCACTTGTGCTTCCGTGGTAATATATTTTGATATTCCAATCGAAGGTTTATTGGCAACCATAAGTGTTCTTCGCTTCTCTGCCAGAATCTCCAAGGAACATGCAAATTTAGAAAGAGCATCTGCTTTTGCATTGTCGTCCCTAGGAATCTGACTAATGGCAAAGAATTTGAAATTCTTTGCCAATTCTTTTATCTTAGCGGCGTATAACTTCATGGTCTCCTCACGCATCTCATATCGTCCCGAAAAATGGTTTGCCACCAAGAGCTAGTCTGTGAATATATCCAAATGTTCAATTTTGAGTCCGAGTGCCATTTTGACACCAGCAATAACAGCTTCATATTCGGCTTCGTTATTCGTCACCATGTAATTTAAGCTGATAGCAAATTCAAATTCTCTTAGCTCCCGGGACAGCAAATGGATTCCAATTCCTCCCCATGAGTGGTCGCTGATCCATCCGTGTGTAATATCTACGTTGTGGTTGCCCTGCTGGTTCCAGCTTGGTTTGATATAGAAAATATACAGCTTGCGGTCTCAGATTCACTGTTTCCCAAAATTTTAGCCATGAAGTCTGCTAAAGCCTGTGCTTTGATTGAAGTCGATGCTTTAAACTCCAATCCGAATTCACTGAGCTCAATTGCCCATTTAACCAATCCACCAGAGGTTTCGGGCCATGCTAGCACTTGCTTCAATGGTTTGTCTGTCACCACAGTGATCGGGTGAGATTAAAAATATGGTTTCAGTTTCCTTGTAGTAACAACAATTGCTAATGCGAACAACTCTATTTCCAGGTAATTCCTTTCTGTCCCCTGTAGAACTCTACTCACATAATGAATGGGTAATTGCTGAGTTCCCTTCTGCTTGAGTAGCACCGTACTGATGGCATACGAAGATACCGCCAAATATAGATATAGGATCTCATTTGCTCAGGTTTGGCTAACAACGGCGGGCTTACCAAGTAATTCTTCGTTTGTCTGAAAGCCTCTTCACACTCCGGCGTCCAAATGAAATCTTTGCTTCGTTTCTTCACTTTAAAGAAAGGAAGATTCTTTTCTGCAGATGCGGATATAAATCTTCCTAAAGCTGTTAAACGGCCCACCAGACACTGGACGTCTCTCACTGTTCTTGGCGACGATAAATCCAATACCGCCTTTATTTTGTCAGGATTGGCTTCAATTCCTCTTTGATTCACCACATAACCTAAAACATTTCCAGCTGTTACCCCAAAGGTGCACTTTTTGAGGTTTAATTTCATTCCGTAAGTTCTCATGATGGCAAAGGCCTCATCCAAATGACGCACATGCTCTTCAGCCTTGAGACTCTTCACTAGCATATCATCAATATACACTTCCATTGACTTTCCAATTTGATGGTAAAACATTTTGGCTACTAGCCTCTGAGATGTTGCTGCTGCATTCTTCAACCCAAATGACATCACTCTCTAATAATACACTCCGGTATCAATAGATAGTACTTTGCATCTCCAATAGATAGTACTGGTGCTCGCCAGACGTCAGAGTGATTCAATTCTAGAATGACTTTACTTCTAGAATCTGAACTACGAAACTTTATACGATGTTGCTTGCCAACAACACAATGATCACAAAAAACTAAAGATACCTTTGTGAGGCCCGAAAGTAGTTTCTTCTCTGCAAGAAACTTCATGCCTTGTTCTGACATATGCCCGAGCCACTGATGTCAAATCATTGATGATTTCTCAATCGACTCAGATGAAGCCATCGACGCTTCTCCCACTAGCAGAGCCATCCCCTGTACCATGTATAAGTTTCCGGAAATCTTGTCCGCCTTCATCAGTACAAGCGCACCCCTTTTAACTTTCATAATCTTGTTTCACGACCCAATCTCACAACAAAGATCATCGAGTTGTCCATAACATAACAAATTCTTGCACAATCCCTCTACGTGTCGAACATTTCTAATGGTCCGAAAAATCCCATCATGCATCTCCAGCTTGATCGTACCGACGGCAACAACATTCAAAGGTTCATTTTTACAGCTATACACAGATCCCCCAGTGATCGGTGTATACTCATGAAACCACTCCCTCCAGGGAGTCATATGAAAATTGGCTCCTGAATCAATAAGCCATACATCATCGAAGCCACGCATACCTCGAATAGATGTTGCTGCTTCACATCATAGTACATCACCATCATCTGAAGTGCTAGCAACAATCCCCTGAGGATCATAACTCTTGTTGTTTGAATCCTTTAGATTCCAACGATCCTTCTTCAAGTGACCTTTCTTGCCACAGTGCCAACAACTGCCCTTGGTCCTTGACTTGGATCTCCCCTATTTCTTACTCCCACTTGCACCGCGCTCCGTCATTCTGCCTCTTGTCACCGACAAGGCACCTACTTGTTGCGAACCTGTCTCCCTGTCTTCTTTGTTCCTACGCCGACTCTCTTCTTCCAGAATAACGGCTGCAACTTCGTCGAAGACCAAATAATCCATGAGGACATTATTTGTTAAGTTGATGACAAACTGGTCATACGAATCAGGCAGACTTTGCAGCAGAATTTCAGCACGTTCAACCACTTCTATTTTATGACTCAACGACATCAATTGAGAAAATAGAGTATTTAAAACATTGAGGTGCTCAGTTACCGGGGTAGATTCCGCGATCCTTAGTGTGTAAAATTTCTGTTTAAGGAATTTTTTTTTGTGTAGGGACTTCGCCTCATACAGCTTGTTGAGATGGTCCCATATCTCCTCAACGCTTGACAACACGCCATCACCTAACGCCAGGTGAATATTTGCAATAGCGTTGCCGTCCATCTCGTTCCACTTCGTATCATCTGTGATTTCCACCAGCCTATCGCCGATCGCCGCGAGACACCCATCTTTCCGCAAGATGGCTTTGATCTTCAGCTTTCACAACAAGAAATTACTCTCGTTGAATTTTTCGATCTCGAATTTCGCCGTCATTGCTTCTATCACGTACCACCGTCACTAAAAAATAATTTCAGCACGACACCCACAAATATTACCGAGACCCCGGATATGAACCGAGGCTCTGATACCACTTATTGTAAAGTGGACCCTGCGTATAGAGCGTTAAACACGGCAATAATTGAAAGACGGAAAAATAAACGACTCACAGATTTTACGTGAAAAACCCCAAATTACTTTAGGATGAAAAACCACGGGCAAGGTAGAAGAACTTCACTATGAGTGTAAAGTAGGAATTACAACACTCCCACTTTTACCGTAGTAAAGTCACACAAAACTCTATATTTTTACCTCACACTAACAACACTCTTAACCACTTGTTATATATTATTGTTTAATTATATAAGAGAAAGAAATATTTATTTTGGGATGAAGAGAAATGCAGTGGGGAGCCTGCTATTTATAGCCTCAATTCTAAACAAAAAATGTGTTAAAATAATGCGGTGATTATAAAAAATCTTGCACGCCCCAACACCATTAATCACCGCCCCAACACTTCAGCCAAATAATGCTACACCATGAGTTTTATAATCAACCGCCTCAACATAATCTTGAGTGACATCATACATCTAGTAAATTTTAATAATGTCACAATAATTTAGTTAAGTGGAGTTGTAGAAAAAAACGCGACAATGATTTTTTTTATGACATGGAGAAAGGTCGCCATAGCGGACAATCAGTGGTATATATTGTCTTGTAAAATTGGTGAAATGTAGCTGTAATGCCAGTAAATAGAAGAATCACATTAAAAGTTATGTTGTATTGTGAGTTAAGAAATAGGTCTCACGGATATATTGTATGGGGGCGGCGTCATTATAATTAATTTGGATTGTTGTTAACAATATATTGTGAAAATAGCGGAGACTTAACCTAATTTTCTTGATTCGTCTTTTGATTCCTCTCTTACGTAGAAGATTACTGGAACTTCACAGTTCATATCCTTTGGGAGAACCCGCCAAACAATCTGCACCATCTACAATTTCTACATTGTATAAGCAATTTTGCTAATCTTCTTTAATTGAGCTTGAGTGAGAAGCCAAATTGAATTAGTGTTAGGGATAAAATACACCTTCTATTTAGCTTCTCACTCATGTATCTTCTTCCATGTACATTTTTGTTTCTTTGATTGCAAATCGCAAGGAATATTCAACACGCCCGCAAGGCTGAAAACTATGCCAATGACTAATTTGTATTATGTTGTGCGGTAGAGAGGAATTATTCAGTTTAAGTTGCCCTGGTTGGATGATTGGGTCACTACATACGTCAATTGATCCGTACGTAATTTTTAACTGTAATTTTATGGCCACATACATCAAGAGATTGTATTTGAATGTCTACGGTAGTCTCTGCTAACATACATAAAAGATTGGGATAAAAGCATCAAACCCCCTGAACTATACACGTTTTTGCTACTTGCCCCTTAAATAATTTTTATCATCACTTTCTCCCCTAAACTATGCACTTTTGTGCGATTTGCCCCCTCAGTACATTTTTGGTCGAAATACTCTCCGTTCGAGGTGTTTGTTCCCCTACATTTTGTAATCAACAACTAAAATACATCTAGTACAACGCATATGAGTCGGTTAGGGAGAATATTACGGCAAAGAATGGCTGAAATATACTGAAGGGGCAAATCACGCTTCCGACCATTTTTGGTCGAAATACTCCCCGTTTGAGGTGGTTTTTTCCTACTTTTTGTCACCAACAACTAAAATACATCTAGTACAACACATATGAGTCGGGTAGGGGGGAATATTCTGGCAAAAAAATGGCCAAAAATGGTTGGAAATGCACCGAGGGGGCAAATCGCACAAAAGTGCATAGTTTAGGAGGGAAAGTGATGATAAAATTTATTTAAGGGGCAAGTCGCAAAAACGTGTATAGTTCAGGAGGTTTGATGCTTTTATCCCTAAAAGATTACAAGGTTCCATCTTATAATTAACGTTTTTGACTCAAGTAGAGTGTTGCTTCTTTAATTTGTTTTCGTATTAGTAATATTCTTCTTTTGCCCTATTTTGTGTTGAACATTATTTTCAATATTTCATCCAGTTTGTAAAGTAGGTACAGCTAGGTAGCATCCGTGGCTTGTAATCTACATATAGAAAATGATGAAAACTCTTTTCGAGAAGAGATAAGAACTCATCTTCTGTTACCAGAATAGAAAGCAACAAGTGGTGATCAAGAGCATGCAACCCTCGAAGAGTTATATAGCCAGGAGCACGTGGTTTATATAACTACCTTTGTCAAAGTTTGAGGTTCTCATGCATCCGGATCTTGTGTACGTATAAATAAGATTGCCTCCTCTTTACACTACAAGATAACAGGGTCAATAGGGACCAAAATTAGGTCCCTATTGACCCCTGCAGCGGTCCCTGAAGGCCAATAGCGACCGCACGTAGGTCGCTATTGTACGGTTCCTATTGACCTCGGTCGCTTGCCATCAGGGACCGCAAGTCCCTATTACTATTATTAGGGACCGCGATTAGGTCCACCCTCATCAACACCAACACCTCCTCATCCCTACCGACCTCCATGTCGAAGTCCTGTGGATCAACATAGCTCGGTAAACCCTGTGCCTTCCCCTTCTTGATCCTCCCTATCGCCTTTTTCCACGAATCGGCGTCCCATTCAGGCAAGTCTTTATATTCCACTGCATTCGGAGTTTTCTTCCTCAGTTCCCTCCTATAAGTCTTCTGTTGAATTTTCAAAGATCATTAAAAAGAGAAATTAGTTCAAAGATCATTAAAAAATTAAATTAAAACAAAGATCATTAAAAACGAGTAGAAAATTTAAAACACTTACGTAAATAAGTCTGGAGGCCTCAGACTTCCACTCCTGCCTCAAGGGTACGGATGTACCTCTGCCAGTCCCCACCACCCTCCTCGTATTTCCTGCCTTATAAATCTCGTCGTGCATGATAGGGTGGGTGCGGTTGGGCTCATTCCTCTCCTTCAAATTGTAAGTAATAGTTGGTTATAATTCTTTTTTTTTAAATGTTAAAATTATATTTTTTAAACTAATAAATAAACAATAATCTTAAAATTTAACTACAAATAATATATATAATTTTAACAAAACATACCAGGCGCCGCCGGATTCCCTCGTAGTCAATGGAACCACCGTAAAAGGTGGCGGACACATCGCCGTCCAACTTACCGCCTCGTCGAGCCTTCTTTCCCTTCACAGGCTTCTTCTTAAACCCTTCCGTGTCCCAGTATCTTGCCGTCTGATCCTCCAAACTCTGGCTCATCCACGACGTCTGATGCAAATATGGACACGATGACAAAAGAAGAAGATTACGAGAATTCAAATGAAAAAGATGTCACAAGAATGGACCAAACTCGCACTTCAAATGGGCCAATCACAAGAGGGCTTGCCAAGAAGATGAGAGCATCTCTTTATGGGCTAATTAACCAAGTTTGGGTCCATAATGATAAAGGAGGCCCAAATGAGCAACAAAGATGGTCAAATCTGATCCAAGTGACCTTTTAAAACATGGTCAAAAGTCAAAAACGAGTTTTGACCACTCTTTCATCATTTCCTAGTCTAGTTAATGTATTTTCTTTTTCTATAAGTCTTTTTCATCATTTTCTATTCTAGTTAATGTATTTCCTTTTCCTAGAAGTTGTTGGAAGGTCATAGTTGATTTCTTAGTGACCAAGTTTGTCTCTCCTATAAATTAGGGAGACCATTTTCATTGTAAGACAACACTTATCATATTTATAAACTTTGTGAGATTTTATTCTCTTTGGTTCTTTGAAGAACTATTTTCCGAACTTATCAAACGGGTTCATCACCCTCGTTTGTGGCGTTCAAATCCGACTTATCAAATGACACCCTCCATAACCGTTTGTGGCATCATCATTATACTAAGGTTCGTGTTTTGTATCAAGTAGCGGGTCGCGGTCTCTATACCAAGGTTCCTATTTGTACTAAGGCAACGGGTCGAGGTTCCATCCAAACAACCTGAAGATAACGATCCTACGTTTAGCATACGAATACCATTCATCATTGGTGGATATCGTATCAACGTCTTAGGCTTATCTTTAAACTTCTCCTTGTCCTTGTTCTTCATGTACTGCTCCTTCACCTTGTTCATCATACGCTTATAAATCCCTCTCGCCTTCAACTGGTATGCCCTATGTACCTGATCCCTCTCTCACCGCCGGATCCCATAGGTATTCTACAAAAGGATAAATATTAAACAATAAATTAATACACAAAATTAAACAATATTTGACTCTCGAGTAAATATTAATAATTCATTAAAAACTCACTGTAAATCTCGAGTAAATCTCTTTTCGTACTTTCTCAGGAACCTTCATGTAGGAGGGCCAAAACTCACTCATAAACTGTCGAATGATTGAAGTGATCGTCTTGGCAATCTTGCGACCGGGGGGTTTAGAAAAACAACCCCGCTTCAACTCAATAAGTTGCTTCTTCTCCCCAGGCCTAACCGCCGTAACCCCTACATTGGGTTCTCTACCCGGTCGAGTATCGCTCGGTCTTGGAGTCCCGGTCAACCTCTGGCTCGATCCAGCTCCGGTGTCGGCTATAAGTGCTGGAGTGTGAAGTCTGTTAGACTCGACTGATGGGGGCACGTGAATCCCAACTAAATATGAGTATGTGGTCGTGCCACCTGGGATGCGGTGGACTCTGATGATCGGGGTCTAATACCCGCTCTGGGGATGGCCGCCTCATCGTCTACAAATAACTGTCGATGTGGTGCACGTGTCCTCGATGTAGATCCGTCACCTGACCGAAGTAGCAGGACGGACGGCTCGGCTGGATGGCTCGACCCTACACCACGTCCTGATCGGACAACCCGTATAGGTCGGCAACTACCTCGATCCCCGCTACCACTACCACCACCATGTCCAACGCTACCACTACCACCACCACTCCCGCTACCACTGCCACCACCATGTCCAACGCTACCAGTACCACAACCACGACCTCGACCTCCACTACCTCCAACACCTCCACGAGCAACACTGCCACTACCTGAACCCGATACCCCACCACGACCTCGACCTCGACCTCCAAGATCTCGATCTCCAGTACCGCTAGGGGTCTTACGTGACGACATGCCGAATATATAGATGTACTGTAACAAAAAAATAATTATCAATTCAACATTTAAATGTCAATCTACACTAATTAATATAATCTTACAAATTAACACTAATTAACAAATTTTACAAATATAATCTACACTAATTAATATTACACTCATTATAATCTACACTAATTACAAATCTTACAAATTATAATCTTACAAATATAGTCTACACTAATTAATATAATCTTACAATTTTTTTTACTAATTAACAAATTTTACAAATTTTATAAATATAATCTACACTAATTAATATTACACTAATTATAATCTACACTAATTAGAAATTTTACAAATTATAATCTTACAAATATAATATACACTAATTAATATGATCTTACAAATTAACACTAATTAACAAATTTTACAAATATAATCTACACTAATTAATATTACACTAATTATAATCTAAACTAATTACAAGTTTTACAAATTACAATCTTAAAAATATAATCTACACTAATCAATAAAATCTTACAAATTTTTTACTAAATTAGAATTTTAACACATCTAACAATATAATTAACACTAAACAAATCTAACAATATAAACACTAATTAATATTAAATTCTGATTATAATCTAAATTAAACAAGTCTAACAATATATTAACGTTAATTAACACTAATTAATACTAAATCTGGATTATAATCTTAATTAAACAAATCTAACAATATATTAACACTAAAATCGGAATTTAATAAAAATTGAGTACAAAAACAAAAACATTTAATAAAGGATAGTCGGACCTTTCACCGGCGGTGACGAGGCGACGAAACGACGGAGATGGAGGCGGAGAAACGGACGAAAATCGGCGGAGAAACGGACTAAATCGCCAGAAATGAGAAAGATTTGGTGTGGTGACTCAAAGTGGGTCGAAAAATTCGAAGTTGGGTCGCTGATTTCGGAGCTTTGATGAGGGCGGGTCGGGTAAAGAACGAAACGGGCGAAGATGGAGAGTAATTGGGAAATAATTTTTTTTTTTACTTACAGTTAAGAATCAGCGACTCAAATTGAGTCGCTGATAACTTCCGGCAAAATTAGGGCTATTGAGGCTGTGGCCCAATACATTAAAGGACTTCAGCGACTCAGTTTGAGTCGTTGAAAGTCCATGAGGACAAACAGCGACTCAACTTGAGTCGCTGAAAGTCCATGAGGACAAACAGCGACCCCATTTGAGTCGTTGTTTTCCTCGTGACTTTCAGCGACTCAAGTTGAGTCGCTGTTGCCTTCAGAAGTCGCTTAAAATTGTTGGACCGTGGATTGACACAACACTTTTTGAGAGTTAAGCTGGAATTGCCTTAACTCTATTTTGATCTTCTTGATAATAATAATGTGCAGCGAAAGTAAGAACACAAGAAGATATAATTTTAAGAAGTTTTCAATATTATTAAAAACTTCCGAGCCTTAGGCCAAATAACCATAAAGGTTTTATCAAAAACGTTCCTCACAACAATTCACTCACGCTCTTTGTTGATCGGACTCAACGAAGTAGACAAGTAAGAACTACTTAATTTCTATGAACTAGACTTAAGCAGTTGATACAAAAACTTCGCAAAACAAAACGAAGACAATACAAAGAATGATTAATCTCTTAGATTATGTAGCACGATTGTCTTGTCTTCATTTTGATGAACTTCACATCTTTTATAGATTTCTTGAGTCTTGAAGGTCAAGATGTGTTGTTCACAGCTTTGGTAATTCTTGTTGTTTCCTTGTTGAAATTTGCCTTCTTTGTGAACTTCATATCTTTCCAGAACATGTGTTTCCTTCATTACTGATTTAACAAGGTAACACATCTTCTTCAATTCGGAGAATCTTGGAAAGAATCGCGTCGCAGAGAACAGCTAGCTTGTTTCCTTCTTTTGAAAGTGTGTGAGTTGACTATTCAACTTTGCTTGAATTATGGAAACTTCAAGTAACGAATCTTCCATAGCTCTTCCTTATGTTTAAGATACTTTCCTGGACATAAACATAAACAACCAAAGTCGTGGAACTTGATTAATAAGTGAATAAAGGCAAAACTTAATTTTGGCAACTAAAGAACAGTTTTCGCACAAGCTCTCGGCTTTCAATGTTATCCTCAATGTTAACTCAACATCGTCTAACATTTCACCGTCTAACATTGATTCCAGAAAGCCCTGCACTTTCATCGCTGAAGACTAGCGACTCAACTTGAGTCGCTACTGGGCGGTCCCTATTCACCGCCCAGTCTTGTAGTGTTAAGTGTGATCGATTATGTTTCCATGGTTATTACTTTTGCTTTTAAGTTTTCAGACAGGGTATTGGATCACCCATACAGTTTGCCATCACAGAAGATGTAAACCTATCACTAGTAGAGGTTAGTCACTTATATATGGGTAACTTAACCAATTTCAATTTCTTGTACAGCAAAGAAAATATAAATGCAATGGAAATAGATATGCTCACCTAATTTATGAGTAAATTATAATGCTATGAACCGTAAAACATCTCAATTCTGGTTTTATAAATTTTGGAAAATAGCTTAGAGAGGACAATTACCTGCTCAAATTCATTGATTCTTGACATTAATTTTTTTAACAAGTAGAGGTGTGCAAAATGTTCTATTTTGATGTCCGCTGTGTATATTGTTGCTAATATTATTTTAATTAGCATGAGTACCTTATCTTTAATTTTGTGCATGTGGAAGAAATGGAGTAAATTATTTCAGAATATATTATTATAAATACAATGTGTAGTTTTTCCTCCTCTAGTAAGCGATTATATGGAAATTATGTTCTTTTGTGAATTGGATGTGGTTGTATGATGTAAGTTACTCAAGCTCACCACCTTGATTTCAACATTTATATGGGTTTGCTAAGAGTTATTATTTTTGCATATATTCACCTAATTATCTAGCTCCGGCTCCAATATTGTGATGTTCTGTATTCTTATGTATTTTTTTAATACCAATGAACAGCTTAATGTCCTTTGAGGTATTTTGTAGGTTTTGAGGACGGAGTTGTTCTATGTTATGTGCAGATTACTATAAAGCTTTATGAGCAGTTTATACGATCAAGTGGAGGCGTACAAGACTATCACAAGTTGTTTGGTGTAAAAACAGTAAGTGAGAACAAAATCTTCGTATTAAAACGTCTATTATGGCTTAAAATTTTCCGAAATGATTTAACTATAAGTCTGTAACGATGAATATTGACATCTCTGCCAACTTGTCTTATACGTGTAGTTTTAGAGATTTGTTGCCATGTTGATCAGTTGATGGTACCAATGCTTTCAGAAGAATAATTACGACAGTATTTGGCTTCTCGCGTGCGGATGAGTCTTGCCACTAAACATGATGAACATGAAGATGGAGTCAGATTTTGTTTTCTAAGTTCAAGCCCTTACAAATTGCATTTTTTCTGAGTTGCTATAGTCCATCGTTTAGTTCACATTTACTCTGTGCCTCGTTCAAATTGCATAATTTATTTTATTATATAGTGATAGGGCCGTGCTTTCTTACTTCTTTATTTGTCTGAAGCTCCATCAGTAAGCTGCCGACTTCATGAAAAGAGGTAAGAATATGATAGTTTAGATGACGTTTTTCTCTTAATATTAATTTTAGGACGAATTATCAAAAATGCTCGCTAACTTTGGCCTTTAATCCTAAATGCCCGTTATTTCTAAACCTGCTGAAAATGCCCGTTAAGTTTTAAATTTTCTAACAAAAATGCCAGATTTTAAAAAATCGAACTTTTTATCCGACGTGGCATCCGAATCAAAGAGACGCAATGCTGAATCAAAAAGTCGCGTTTTAAAATTTGGGCATTTTTGGTAGAATTTTAAAAGATACAGGGCATTTTTAGCATTTTTTTTCAGACAAAATAAGTGTTTTTGTGCTTATTTTTCATTTCGGGCATTTTTAGTAGAAATTTTAAAAGATACAGGGCAATTTTAGCATGTTGAGAAACAACGGGCATTTAGAATCAAAGGCAAAAGTTAGCGGGCATTTTTGATAATTCGTCCTTAATTTTATATTATTGCATTTACTTTTAAGAGAGAGGAATTTTTTTGGGTATTTGGTTGCTACCTAAAACTTATGCAATGCTCATAGTATGTTTTGTGCTCTCTTCTAACCACTCAAGAATATATAGTAGCGATGTCCAAATTGTACGCAATCTTGATTGATACAAAAAATTGTTGTTCACATGACTATTATTCTCTTATGAAATTATTGTTAAATCATTGTGTTGATTTATGCATGTAGCTGGGTACGGGATGACATGGATTCTAGCTTGCACAAGTGATAGAGATACTCGGGCGACATGAAGTGTCTTCTTTATTCTTTTTTAAAGGATGCTCAGAGGTGGCTTTGAAATTACGGAGACTCTAAGTAGAATGTCTTAGTTTTGTTATATTGCACAAAATTACGGTGTATGAGAATATATGGACGAATTATCAAAAATGTCCGCTAACTTTTTTTTTTCAATCTTAAATGCCCGTTTTTTTCCAACCTGCTGAAAATGCCCGTTAAGGTTTAAATTTTCTAACAAAAATGACCGATGTTAAAAACTCGGACATTTTATCCGACGTGGCACCCGAGTCAAAGAGACGTGCTGCTGAATCAAAGAGACGCGCCCGACACGTAATTTTTTGTTCGAAAATAACGTTTCTTTTTCTAACCAAACCATATAAAGCCAAAATCCGACACTTAGGTTTTTTTATTGTCTTCATTTGCACAATAACGCGGCAAAATCGAAAACCCTAATCCCTAAAAACCGAACCCTCAATTTCTCACCCAAAATCGTAAATTCGCAGTGGTTTGTTGCTTAATCTTGAGTTAGGGTAAAATGATGTACAAGTTGCGACCTCATAACGAGTTGGATTTGCCTCCACCCGAATATTGTAAGTTTTCTCCTTCATTTGAGAGTCTTTGTTAAATATGATGTTAAATTCGTACTTTGTTAAATATGATGTTAAATTCCTATATTAAGCTTTTGTTCTCTTCATTATTGCAATACCAGAAAGCAAAGGATTTACCCTTGTATTACATTTTGGAGGGTATTACACAGATAGCGTTTACCAAAGTGGGGATTATGCATTTGAAGGATCTGACACAAGATGTGCTTAAAATCTCTCTATTGAATAGGCTGTCATATGAGATTGGAGTAAGAGGCAGAAAGAAATAATGGTACCAGGCGACACACTGTAAACATGTGGCGTCAAATGATCCACTGTTACATGATTTGGGTAAGATAGCTCATAGAGAGCAAAGGGAGTGCCATTTGTACATTACTGATGAAAACAACAGGGCTGTTTTGTTAGAGAGTACTCATGATGAAAGAGAGGATGCAACGGTTCCTGTTCTTAATGAGGTTGGAGGTTCAAGACTGGACGCTAATGTTGAAGCTAAAAACATAAATGCAGTCGAGGATAATGGTGTTGCACACGATAATGGACTTGGTGATGACAATCAGGAAGATGATGGTAATCCTTCAAGGTTGGATAAGGGTAAAGGTATAGTTGTTGAAGAATCTGACAGTGATGATGAAGAATACATAGCATTAGGAGATGAAACAGATGATGAGTTGTTCAAAATATTGATGAATTTAGTGAGATGGATGTTGAGCCTGACAGAGGTTTGATCAATACAATGGTGTATTTGCTGATGATCAAGAAGGTGCTGATGAGGATCAAGATGGAGCTGCTGATAATCAAGATGGTGCTGCTGAGGATGAAGATGGTGCTGCTGAGGCACAAAATGCTACAGATGGTGGTTACAGTAGGAGGAAGAAGTACACAGCCACTGATGCAAATGCAGAGAAATAAGAAGATGATCCAGATGTGACACTAATTGAAGAGAGGGACCCCTAGCATTTTGTTGATCATCATGGAGATCCTGACCCTGAGGTGGTTTGTTTTAATAGGGCAAACAAATTTGATCCCATTTTCACATTGAAAATGTTGTTCATAAACAAAAAACAACTGGATACTGTTGTAAAGTCCCATGCTATCAAGAGAAGCAGAAGTGTAAAGGTGGGGAAGAGTGACAAAGGCAGGGTTCACTACAAATGTGTATGCAAAGATTGTCCATGGAGGTTGCATGCTCTGAAAATCCAAGGTCGGGAGAGTTATCAAATTAGAATGTTCATTGATGAGTATACTTGTGCTGACTCATTCTATGACAACAATGTTAAGACTTCCTAGCTTGCTGAGTGGTTTGCAGATGCATTCATCACATCCTAAAAGAGACATTAATGGTTTCAAATTAGACACCATTGCCAACATCAAGTGCAATGTCACCTTCCGTCAAGCATATAAGACTAAGAATTTAGTTAAAAAGAAGCTAGAGGGGACTCTTGCATTTCAATACTCTAAACTATTTGATTACCACGATGAGCTGAGGAAGACAAATCCTGGTAGCACTATTGCCATTTGCACAGAAGAGATTGATGGAGAAAATAGATTCAAATGTATGTACATTTGTTTCCAAGCCATGAAGGATGTGTATAAAGCAGGATGCAGGCCATTCATAGGTGTTGATGGTGCACATCTTACTGGACTTAACGATGGAAAACTGCTTACAGCTGTGGGACTGGATCCAGCAAACAGCATATTCCCCATTGCATGGGCTGTTGTTGCTATTGAATATACTAATAATTGGATGTGGTTCCTATCACTTCTGCAAGGTGATTTGAAGTTGAATGATCCTACTAAAATGACCTTTATGTCTGATAAGTAGAAAGGGTTAATTGAGGCATTTGCTCAGATTTTGATAAGAAAACATGTGAGAGAAGGAGAAACAATAATCAGAATACCCAAGTAAGTCATAGTGAATGTTTAACATTTCTTGAATTTTGATAGCCAAAAAATCTAATATGTTTTTTTTACACAGTGGCCTCCACAGGGACAGACATCTAACCCTCAAACAGAGCAACCTACTGACACAGATGCTCCAAATGTCACTCCTGCTCCAACTGATACTCCTGCACCTAACACTTCTGCTCCTACTCCCCCTAATGGGACACAAGCTCCTTCTGACACTCATGCACCTTCAATTACAGTGGAATCTACCACATATGTAGCTCATGTGGATGATTTCACTTTGCCTGAAAATAGATCACCATATGTGGCTCCTGTGGATGACCTCACACTTCCAAAAAATAGAGCATCAGTTGAAGATAATATAGATGAGGTCCCAGAAGATTCATCCAATGCTGATGTTGGTTTGGTTGACATTAACAACATATTCACTAAGTCCAGAGCAAGGAGGAAGAAGAAAAATGTTGTGACCAAAAAGGTATTGTTCTTGTAAAATGTCATATTATTGTCATTGATTTAGTTGAACTCTAATACTTAATTTCAATGTCATACATGATCATTCAGGTGACCAGAAATGTTAGTGATGGTGTAGATTTGATACCAACTACTGGAGAAGGGATTCCCATGAAGCTTGGACAAACCTTAAGGTCAATCAGAAAGAACAAAAGATCAGAGAGTAGAAGGGTTGGTTGATTAGTCCTTATAGTTAAATGTTGAATTTCAAATATGTGTGTATTTACAATAGTCCTTTGTAGGTATTGTTTGCTGATCCTACAACTGGTCTTATGACATCCCCAACCCCAAATCCATGTGCTTCGCCAATGCCATCCAAAGTTGGTCCGGTTCATATAAGCAGGAAGAGAGCAAGGAAAGAATCACTAGCTGCTCAGGCAGCAATGGGTAGAGATGAGGCTGATGTTGGTGCTGGTCCGAGTTCAGAGGGTGGTTGGGTAAGTAGAAGGGTTAAAAGAAAGCAAACCAAGCCTACTCCAAAGGTGACAACTCAACTAAGGGAGAACCAAGAAGCCTTGGGAACCCCAGTGGAAAGGACTCATGATCCCAAACAAGGTGTATCCAGAAAGTATGTGAAGTTGTCAGACCTTGGTATGGATATGGGCAACATCAACTAACAAGCCAACCAGAAGGGTCAGAATAAAGGAAAGGGCGAGAGGAAATATAAGACGGTTTGGCGAGGAGGAACCACAACTGTGAAGAAGACCTCATTTTGAATCATCACAATTTTGTGTTATTTGTAGTGCAAATGAATATCAAGTGAACGAGTGTAGCTTTTTTTTTATAGATTTTCACTTGAATATTATTTGCCACTTATAACTTGATTGCTCCCAATGACACTCCCAGCAATGGTTTGATGGATTAGGTGATTGTGTGTTGTGACCTCATTTTGGTATTGACACTTCCAAAACCAGAGTACTAAAACAACATAATTACAACAGTTCATAAACCATAAAATGAGTAAACATAAAAACCATTAAGAGTTCATAACAATTCAAACATAATAAACACTCACACCTCCCAATTATTCAAAGTTCATAAACATAACCAACATTAAAACATAAAAATTGTTCAAACATTCATAAAACATAATTGTTCATAAAAACTTAAAACATAAAAATTCTTCATTCTTCCTCCGGCTGGTCGGCAATGTGATGCACTGTGAAGAGCTCATGCAGATAACCAGCATTCGGACAACCATACAACTGAAAGTACTTCTCTCGGTCAGTTTCCTACATCACACGAAAAGCAAGTGAAACCATTAATTAACGTTTCTGGAAAATAACACGCATATTCAAGGGGATGAATCGATTTCTTACATGGCCGCGAATTGCATGATACTCCTCATCAACGATCACTGTCCACTCAGGGGGAGCGCAGTGAACGCCAAGCAGAGCACGAAACTCGGAGAACCACCAGAACCTGTTGAACAAGGAATTGAGCTTCTTATAGATCATCTTCATCTCGAACTCACCACCACCCCAGCGTATGGCATCCAACTCTTGTTTCAGCAGATCCAACCCCCTCTTCAAAGCCGGCGTATCCATCAAACGATGCCTCCTGCCATACTCACAAAGCAACCTACACAATTGTGTCTCATAGTGTAGGTTGAACTCCCCATCGTGAAACAAACACGCCACATCATTGTTGTTCGGGATCTCCATTTTTTCACAAGTATGATTTTTGAATGAAAAATGAGAAGCAGAAACGAAACTTTTGTGCGTTTACACATGAAGTTGAGGGTATTTATAAGATGAAGGGTGACTTTTCGTATGGACGGACATGACTTATCAGTCCAAAAACCGCATGTTTAATGACCAAGGCTTAATGCCACCTTTTACCAATGCCACTAAACCGAATATCCAACCATCACTAAATGTTACTTTCGGTCACACTAAACATTACCACACAAAACAACACATACATAAATAAACAAACCGTTCCAAAGATTCTTCCCCTTTCAATACAATTTGCAAACGAATAAAAAAAGTGCAATCATAGCAATTAAACAAAACCTATTTCTTCCTCTCAATTTCTTGTTCTCGGCTTCCAGATTCTTCACCTTCTCTTCCAACTCCTTATTCGTTTTTTCAAACACTCTTCGAATCGTATCCAAACTCGGGTGATCCATCAACTCCATTTCTTCTATGAGTTGCTTAACTTTCGCCTCGGCCTTTTCAATTTTCGTACGTAGTAATAGTACTATAGTCCGCAGTCTTTCGCAGATAGGATGATCTTTCCAATCGAAAAATTGACAACCGTATTTCCCCTTCCAACACCCATGGAATCTACGGCCCGGGTTTGAATCGGTGGTAGCAACCCTCACGACGGCGGGTCTACCGCAGTCGCACATCAGACCAGAGTTATTAATTGATTCCGACATGTTCGTAATTTTGCGAATTGGAAGTGAATTGATCGATTTTCAGTTGTTAGGGTTTATAAAAAGTAAAACTGGGGGTTGTTTTTTAAAAAAAAATTACCGTTAGCTAAAAGAGTCGTTGAGTTGTTTGGTTAGAATAAGAAACGTTATTTTCGAACAAAAAATTACGTGTCGTGCGCGTTTCTTTAATTCAGCAGCGCGTCTCTTTGACTCGGATGCCACGTCGGATAACATGTCCAAATATTTAACATCGGGCATTTTTGTTAGAAAATTTAAAAGTTAACGGGCATTTTCAGCAGGTTGGGAAAAAACGGGCATTTAGTATTGAAAAAAAAACTTAGCGGGCATTTTTAATAATTCGTCCAGAATATATGTTGACAAATAACATGACTTGAATAATATTTATTTTTTAATGATCAATTTTTGATTTCGTAACGTGTTGCTGTGCGTTTTGGATTTGTGATTTAAATATACTAATTTTTGTATGTTGTTATTTTGGATATTCTTTTATAAATAGGTTTATAAATAATCAAAAATCTTATTTATTGTCTCCAAAGTCCTAAGATGGTACTGGTAAATGTCCTTTTCATTATATTTAGTGACATTGTGTGGTGTCATTAACGCTATTATAACTAACATTATAAAATGTCCGTGACTCATTAAGTTATGGCATTTATGATTGTGACAGTTGGCAATATTCTCGACCATTTAGAGTGTCGTGAAACTGGTTTTGGTGTTATTTCTTAATGCAATTATTACATATAGTGTCATTGTAAAATGCCAAGAAACCTAATGATTTGGCACTTTATAATGCCAATATAATTATATCTTGTGGCGCTGTTTATTGACATTATATGAATATTACATGACATTACTTAAAATGCAACTAAAAAGATGAATACTTTTAGCTACATCGCTATAAGTGGAATTTGTTTGACGTGCCATTATAACTTACAATGCCACGATGTAATGTTTATATAGCCTTTATTGATGATACTCAATGTGACTTTTCACTACAAGAAAATGACACTTTTCCCGACCGGACAACGGCGACCGGATCTGGTTCGCCCATTTTCGGCGACAGAATTCTGGTCGCCGTTAACGGGCCGACAGGAATCCAGTCGCCCCCAACCCGGCGGGAAAATTTCCAGCCCAATTATTAGCGGTCAGCTCGGGTTCTGGTCACCTTTGATAACAAGAGCGACTGAAATCCGGTCACCTTTGGAGGGAGGTATTATATAAATATATCCCTCCCCTCCTCCCATTACTTGCTAATTCACAATTTCTTCCTCCCCCCCCCCCCATTAGCGATCGAATTTCGTCGACAATTTCGATTTTGAAAAGTTTTTTTTAACATTTTGTATTTTTTTTAATAGTAATTTTATTGTTATATTGTTAGTTTAGCATTTAAATATTATGTATGCCCTTAGAAATGGTTAGATATTGTATAATAGTTATTTTTCTTTTTAGGTAATTATTGTTAGATATTGTGGAATAGTTATTAATGCTCCTAGGTAATTAATGTTAGATTATGTAGTATAGTTAGTTTTAAAACATCGTTTATGGCTTTGATTACGAAATGATTATGTTTTTAGAGAATTAGTTTATAAATTAGAAATAATGATGCTTTTAGGAAATTCCTATATATAACTTACAAATGATGCTTCATTTAGTAATGTATTTTTGTTGAATTGATGCATGTTTAATTTCTATAATAGAATTCATATAACTTAGATTTGCAATTAATATTTAATGTCTTAGAATTATTTGAATTGATATTCTCTTTATATATATGTTTATATGTTACTTTAATAAGTTGGATTGAAAGTTATTATGTATGCCTTTAGGAATTTATGTTAGATCTCTTAGAGCTAGTATTTATAACATTGTACGAGCCTTTAGGATATTTATATAACATAGCAATGATTTAATTCTAGGTCATCACCATATTGAGAAATAATCTAACTTAATTTTTTTTACTAAGAACGTAGACATGTCGGACGATCCTCCACGGTCGTCGCATTCGATAGGCTTAAATCGCCCCTCGAGAGGGGGCGTAGTACCGTCGCCGGACGTACTTGTGACGGTCGTGCCCCATGAGTAGTGGCCCAATTCGAGTTGGTTCGGTGCTTGTCTAACACTTTACCCAGCCCAGACTAAAACACGTCTCGTAGGAAGAGGTGTCACTGTCCAGCATCAACCATACACATTATGATAAAAAAAAAACTTTTAATATACACAACAGAAGTCTTGAAAATACAAATATATTCATAACTTTGATAATTACACCCTGTTGATAAACATTTTCAATTATACAGACATTCCAAAAGACAAGATTAGCAAGAATATTCACATGATCCATGCTACCCTGTCGGTCTTATCTCGAGGAATGGACAGACAGGAAAAACGAGAAATAAGTCTTTGATGACTTAGTGACATTCATATAAAATAAGTGGCAATGCAAGAATTGACAGTGATTCAATTGATATATATCTAGGAGTGATCTTACTGATAGAAACAGTTTAATAGATAATTTGATGTAACAATGGTACTAGCATATTCTGGAAATAGTTTATGAACATGTGCGTTTACACTAAACCAATCCAATCTTATACTTCCAAATACTACCTTATACCTCCCAACAAGGAGTGACCTCGCAAACAAAACATGCGACATGTTCGAGTACATCCCGATCTAGTACGCGGGTTACAGCCAACTCCTGACTGCAAGATGCGCCTAGATAAATGGGTATCAAGCAAAATAATTTAAACCGGCAGTCTTTACTGCCCGGCAGCAAATCGACTCGATCCCTGAGCCAAACTTCCCAATGGGCGTCCTAACGGGTGATAAACAAATAAACTAGTAAACCGGATAATATTTATTGCTCCTTGAGATACATGTCCCGAACATAGTTCGTTGCTCTTTGCACAGTTCAAGAACCAGCATATGAGATAATTGACGAATTAACATGATTATGAATTAATATGTGATAAATAATTAACGGTTGAGTATGATTTAATGATGACCAAGAAAATCATGTTATGAGACGAGATGAGATGCAAAAATAGGAATTCGGTGAATAATATAGGTTGTTTGTGATTTGGTAACTGGGAATATCTTTTCTGTCCAAGTTCCTCAGGCCAGATGCCAAACTGAGCTAGAACAAAATCAAAAATTGAACCTCACCTTTATTTATAAGGAGAATCTTGCGCGTCGTTGATTAATTTGTCAAACCTTTAATAACATTAAGATAATATCAGTTAACGGAATAATTATAACTCACCACTATAAACATATGTACAATTCAACTTTCGTGTTGATGAAATTTGAGGAAGTTCTTGTTAAAAAGGTAGCTAATACTAACTTAAGTAAATAGCACATATCATTGATGAAAATCTTACGCGATAAAATTTGATGTCGTAAGGTTAAGTTAAATATCAAATATACTTTGTATACGTAATTTATATCTCAAGATTTAACTTAAGCAACCATATATTTATAATTATAATTGTAGTTATAATTTTTCTAATGTTAGAAAATCATATCAATGGTAAGTATATAATAATATCATGTATAGTATGATAAACTATTTAATTTGATGCATAATAAATCTGCAAAATATATTACTTAACAGATTTATGGAAAATCATTATTTAAGTCTATAGTACATCCAAAAATTACAGGGATCGTGACATCAAACAATTACTTTATGAAGCAATCTAGTAAATTGTATAACTTAGTTAATATTATTTTGTTTCAAGATTATCTTAAGTTACATAACATTGTATTGATAACTTATAAAAATATTAATACGTGAACCTAATCAAGGATATGTTACGATACATAATCATATAAGAGGATTAGACCGAGAAAGTATATACGATAATCTTATTAAACTTATGTAAGGATATGTTAAACATGATAAATATACTATTTATATACTATTGAAAATTCTCAAAAATATTAATTCGTGAGTACAAATCATATTAAAGTGATTTTAATGATTGTTATATCTTATAAGAGTCATGTGTGAGTGATCAATCAAGGAATTATGATGATTATTGTCAATCATTAACAAAGAACTTAAAGTATGTAAAATAAGCTGAAAATCGTCGTAGTTTCGAGTTTACCGTTGATCGGATATCCAAATGAACTTTGTTTCCAAATATTTTTTGGCAACTGATCCCTAACATCACTAGGAACATGTGTACCCAAATGGGAAGGAAAATCCAAAGGTTTGCTATGCTAAATAAGTTTTGTAAACATAGAACCTATTTTCGGATATTCAGAGAGGAGTTTACGGTTTAGGAATTTCGACCCTCTAAATCACATTATTTTAAAAAACATTTACTCATATGAAAGTTAGAGAACATCATGAGGAGTATTCGACCGTTGACCTTGATCAAAAAGGATTGTTCTACAATTAATTATGATTTTTCTAAGGTGCAGGACAGAATGGATAATTTCTGCGCAATAAAAGTCTGGGGTATTTTCGGGTAAAAAGGATAAAAATAAGAACTTAGGATACTTTTTCCTGAATATAGACTCAAAAATGAAGAGATTGGTAGGAACAAATAAGGAAAAACCGAAATGATTTTGGGTGTGAAAATTGTTGGAAGAAAGCCTACTATTTATAGTAAAAAAAAATCATGTTAAAATACTTTAATTAAGTTTCCACTTTAATTTATTTATCCTTGGCCACCTAATGAAGACTCTAATCTGATAATAGGGAGATGTGGCTGATTTCAAAACCATTCACCTATGATCTAATATTATTCTTGTTGTTTATAATAAAAAAATATGAATAAATATATATATATTTTTACACATATTTATTTATGTAAGTTTTTCTAAGTAAAAAAACTGCAAGATCAATATGTACATGTAAAATATATTTCTTAAAGACATTTGAAGCATATAAGATAATAAAAAAATGGTTAATTTTCGTTCAAGGACAAAAATTCAATTTTCCCCAAATGCTTGGGGTCAAAATGCTATTTCCAAAAGTTTGAGGACCAAATGGTAAATTGATAATTTCGTTCAAATTTCAGGGGCGTTACAATCTTCTCTCCATAAAAGAATCTGGTCACCAGATTCTTACTTTGATTTTTTCGAAAGTGTTATGGTTTCATTCTTTATATTTCAAAATCAGTGTAATTTTCACCGACTAGTGATTCATGCTAATATATTCTATAACATTAAAATTTGATTCTCGAACTTCTAAAACATTCAACCGATTAAATAAATTCTTCAAACTTTTCAAACTTAAAAATCAAATTGCTCCTTAGACTATCATTACAAGAAATCTTTACATCTTTGGTCGAATCAATACTTTCTCAATAAAGATATTCATAAGTTAAGTGGAAAGCTCTCAATTAAATAATTTTATAACTAGGAAAATGTAAGTTATAAATCTGAATAATATCAAAAGCAAGAAAATAAAATTTGTTGATACAAATGACAAGGTCAATGTTTATAATTTCAAAAATGATTTACGTAGAAGATCTTTTATTCTTTATGCTAGCCTTTGAAAAGAACGAGGGTCAGATTTGTTTCGATTTTATTTGCTAAAAATAGGAATGTGTAAATCAAACTTTGACGGTTTAACATTATCAGGGCTATAATTATAATTATAAGATGTAATACTTTAATTTAACTTACACAAATATAAACTCATTTCAAACACTACAAGAAAATGGCATGTTTCCCGATCGAAAATTTCCTACCGGAATCCGGTCGAGAGATTTTTTGACCGCGCCTGACCGAATTCTGGTCGGTAATGCCATTTCCGACCGGAGTTCAGTCAGAAAACTGAACTCTAGTTTTTTCGACCGGACTTCGATCGAAAGGTTATTTTCCAACAGGATTCTGGTCAGGAACAAGTATTCCCCACCGGATTTCGGTCGCCAATAGTGCTATTACCGACCAAAATCCGATCGGTAATGATAGGGTTTAGGTTTAGGATTTAGTACGTTTTCCAACCAAAATGCGGCCGGTAATGCCTGAATTTCCGTCCGGAATGCGGTTGGTAATGATATTTATATTTTTAATTTAACCATTTCGCTCTCCAATTTTAGACAAATCGTTGGTTTAATGATAAATAGTACAAAAGAACATTAAACTAACTAAATATTAGTTCAATTCATGTATTTATTGAGATCCAATAGTTAAACTCACAAGAACATCATGACTTTTTCTAAAAATAAGCAAAAAATTGAATATTTAGAGTTTTACCGACCGAATTTCGGGCAGAAAAACTATTCATGTCCATTTTCGGTAATAATATTTGAAAGTGCAAGGTTTTCTGGAATCAATGTTATGCGATGTTGGGACAACATTGAGGATAACATTGAAACCAGAGAACCTGCGCGTAAACTGTTATTTAACTGCCAAATTTAAGTTTTGCCTTTATTTGCTTATTAATCAAGTTCCACGATTTTAGTTGTTTATGTTTATGTTCAGGAAGGTATCTTAATCATAAGGAAGAGCTATGGAAGATTCATTTACTTGAAGTTTCCATAACTCAAGTTAAGTTGAATAGTCAACTCAACACGGTTTGCAAAGAAGGAAACAAATTGGCAGTTCTCTGCAACTTAGATTCTTTCCAGGATTACTACGATTTGAAGAAGATGTGTTACCTTGCTACATCGGTAATAAAGGAAACACATATTCAAGAAAGATACCGAGTTTACAAAGAAGCCAAAATTCAACAAGGAAACAACAAGAGTTACCAAAACTGTGAACTACACATCTTGGCGTGCAAGTTTCAAGAAATCTATAAAATTGTGTGAAGTTCATCAAGATGAATACAAGACAATAGTGCAAAACAATCCAAGAGATTAATCATACGTTGTATTGTCTTCATCTTGCTTTTGCAAAGTTTTTGTATCAACTATTTACGTCTAGTTCATAGAAGTTAAGTAGTTCATACTTGTCTGCTTCGTTGAGTCCGATCAACAAAGAGCGTGAGTGAATTGTTGTGAGGAACATTTTTGTTAGAACCTTTATGGTTATTTCGCCTAAGGCTTGGAAGTTTTTAATAATATTGAAAACTTCTTAAAGTTTATATCTTCTTGTTTTTAAAGTTTGCTGCATATTACTTTAGTCAAGAAGATCACAATAGATTATCTTAACTCTCAAAGTTGTTGTGTCAATCCACGATCCGACAATTTCAATTGGTGTCAGAGTCAAACACCGTCTACACTGGTGGTTTGGAGGTGATACAACACAATGCACAGTGTCAGCCTAATGTCAATAAGATTCCAGTTTTGGATGGCTCCAATTATGCATACTGGAAGATCAGGATCAGGTCTCACATCAAAGCCATTGATATTCGAGCCTGACAATCTGTGATCAATGGATACTCTCTTCCAACATTACCAAGAGATGGTGAAGGTGATCTAGTACCAAAACCAGAAGCAGACTGGACAGCAGCAGAGGTAAGTCTCTATAACTCTAATGAAAATGTTATTAATGTTATTTTTAGTTGGGTTAATCATCACATTTTCAAGTTAATCCATCCAGAATTGTACAAAAGCCAAACATGCTTGGGATATACTTGAATTACATTGTGAAGGAGATTATGCTGTTAAAGATTCTAAACATAGACAACTGCTTCAGCAATTTGAAAAACTTGAGATGGGAGAAGATGAAAGTGTTGATAGTTATTTTGAGAAAATTCTTGATATTGCTAACCAATGTGAAAATCTATGTTTTGCTATGACTAATCAAGAGATTGTTTATAAAGTACTGAGAACACTGTCATCTAAATTTGCTCTAAAGAAAATTGCAATGGGTAAGTCTAGGAACCTTGCTAATCTACAGTTTCAAGTCTTGATGAATACTCTTAGTGAATTTGAGATGGATCTTGCCTCACAACCTAGTAAACATGGGGTTGTTGCTTTAAGAGGATCAAGTCTTGATAATGAAAGTGATCATGAATGTGAATTAATTTCTTCAAACTATGGTAACATTACTAAGAAATTCAATAAGCTGAACTTTAAAGGAAAATGCAAAGAAAAGAATCTTAGTAATAGTTCTCCAGGCTATAAGAAATTACCTCCTATGTTGGTGAAGTACATGGCATCAAAACCTACTCCTTTAGAAGCTGATAAGTCAAAAGATGTTCAATGTTTTGAATTTAAAGGATATGGTCATATGGCTAATGAATGTGCTAACACTCTTTGAAAAAGAAGAAATTCTCATCACTACAAAAAAAACTGCTTATTTTGACAAAAACAATTGTCTTAAGAAGCCCAAAAAACGTCACATAAGGTTTATCGTGACGAAAAAGTGCACAATGAAATTCGTCGCCACAGGCCCATCGTTTAAGGGTTGTAACGACGAGATCTACATTTGTCACAATAGCTTGCGACGAATAGTAATTTCGTCACAAAAGTTCAACCTTTCGCGACGATATTTCGTGTCTATAGTGTCAATGTTTCGTCATAATAACCTAATTTCGTTGCAAGAAATGATTTTTCGCTAATGTTGTTGTGACAATTTCTTCGTCGCAACAACAGGAATCCTATAATGACAACAACTTCGTTGCAATATGTAACTCATATAAACTCTTCTTACACTTACGGTAACAAAATATTTGTCTCACTAGTTACTACTTATTTGTCATATTAGCATGTGCTCAATTTATTAAGCTTTTATTTGATAATAGAAATAAAAATACACATCAAATTTGAAACTCAACAAATCCATCATAATATTAAAAACTAATAAAACCAAGCACCTCAAATAAGAATTCTTTTTCATTAGAAAAACAAAGAAGTTGACAACGATCCGTGATACATGATACTAATTTCCTTCGAAAACATATAATCGACATTTACTCTAAACCAACTCTTCATAAGTTCTCCGCATCAACTTAAAAACCATCTCTTCCAAGCCATTCTCCAATTGCTTTATGTTCAATTCTTTAGACACGTACTGAACTTGCCCAATTGCTTTATGTTCAATTCTTTGGACACGTACTGCACCTGCAAAAACAATGAGAAATTATTGAAGTAAGCTAATATGGTAAGGAATGATTGAAAATAACATTAATTTATACAAAATGATGTATTTTTATGTCAATAGGTCCAACTACTTAAAAGTGCAACTACTTAGAATGAGAAATATATAACTTTTTACTAAAAACACTTGATGAAGCAGGAATAATCTACTAAATCAAAGAAGTATTATCCTCCAAAAGAAATTTACGTTTTAGTTTATAAGAAACACAAAAATCTCAAGTGCTGAATCAAATTAAAGTGGAATTCTTTCAACTTATTGAATAAACATATCTAACAGAACAGTTATACATGCAAACTTATAAATCTCACATAACATCATATTCAATATCACACCATTGACAAATCCCTGAAGTGTTTGCAAGAATATACAGAACACAAGTTAGCTCCTTTTAATTAGTACTGAAGTTTTAGATACTCGAGAAATAAGATTACCCTGAAACACTGCGTTCCCTTTAGAAAACCAGTAATAAGGTCGTGATTAGCATGCATCTTCACCCCATTCCAGCTTGAGTAGGAGATCATAACAGTCGACAAGCCTTTGATGATTGCATCAAAGTAGGCTGGCATATGAATACTAAGCAATCTATGCCTGGTTGCCACTGTGTTGTTTTCGTTTATGTCGTCCGTTGTTCCACCATCACCAAGATAATGTTTCGCACATGCTATGACATTTTTTCTTAACAGGAAACAAACATACACAACTCAACAAAATAAAAAAAAAAAAAAAAACTAAAGTTCCCTGAAGAGAAGTACAAAAAAGTTAATGAATGAGGTCAAACTGATCATTGATAATATATAGTATTTATTTAAACAATTCACAAATCATATATTATTGTCATTGACATCTACATGACTAGATTAATATTCCCTAGTTGAATAGACAATGCTTGTTCTAAATCTGAAGTTTACACCTTACAAATCAAATTTTGATTCTTTGACAGCCACATTGGACCCATAACTATTTTTTATTTTTTTTGGTTGAACCTTCTCTTTGAATTTTCTTTCACATGCTTAATGGAATTATGGTCCATGTCACAGGTCCTAACTACTAACAATTGCCCCAAAAGTTGCTTTCCCCATTGATTAGTGACAAAAATGCAGTACTCAACAAGAAAGTTATGGCCATAGCTCAAGAAAGGAAGAAAAAACTTGCAAGAATTTGAATAAAACACAGGGATAAGCAGGACTCGGCGTAAAACTAGTATATGCCGCAAAATAATGTCGGGTTTCAGGATTGAGAATGACCATATATTCACTATTTCAATCATCTAACTCTATATATTGGATCTTCATATTTTTCAGCATAGTACTTAGGCAAGTAATTCTCAGCACTATACTCATGTAAATGATTTACTCCAAATTATTTTGAATATATCAAAGATAAGAGTCATTAAGGAACTTACTGGCCAGCCACGTAGGGAACGCCAAGAGAATTAGTTGGTGCTTCTCCTTGTAATCCAGAAATAATCTCAGTCATTGATTTAACTACTTTTGGATCTTCGCTATAGCTCTCAAAACAATGACCCCATCTTGGATCTCGACACACCTATTCATGGAACAAAACTGTTATAAGAGAACATATATTTCGTACACATTACTTGTCCGACTGCGGATTACTAAAGAAAAAATCCAGTTACCGCGATACAAGGAGCAAAAGCATAAGGAATCCCAGTAACTCTAGCTTCAAGTGCAGTCGCTGACCCGATTCTCTTCACCAATTGTGGATCTCTGTTCAAACAGAACACATGTCAAGATACCAGAACTAATCTCGATTCAATAACTCCATTCATTACACACTTTGAAATTGAATTCATCCAAAAATTGTACTGATCATGAAATATTTTTCATCAGATTGTAGCAGAAACTGTCGAAAAACGAAATGCAATTACTTGCCTAGTAGCACCAAGACCAACATTATGTGGGAAAATTGTAGCCTTGTACACATTGTTGTTCCCATGAACTGCATCGATCCCATAAATCATCGGTATCCCGAGACGAGTGGATAATGAGCCCTTCTGGAAACCATTCACCATATCCATCCACGTCTTGGCCGACGCCTGTGGAGCCGGTACACTGCCACCGCCACTCAATATACTGCCTGATCCACATTTGAGCCTGAAACATCAGACACAGTAACACAAACCAACAACACAACAACCACGTACGTAATTCCAACTAATAAGTAGGCGATATGAACCAAACGCAAATCACGTTAAGCCAAACACAACGAAAATGTGATCAAATTGCTTAATTATGTACCTATGTAATACTTCTTCATGACAGCGGCTGATGCGACCGTTCTATCGATTTGTGTCATTTGGCCTATCTTCTCTTGTAAGGTCATCCTGCTCATAAGATCCATGATTCTATAATTTGTAGCACGTTTGGGATCTTTGTACAAAATGTACTCAGCATTTGATGTACATGTCCAGCAACATAGTACTAAAATCCCAATTAAGAATACATGAGACTTATCCATTTTCATCAGCAGTAAATACTCCTCCCTGAAAAAGATCCAAATTTTACCATTAGTGCACAAGTTTGATCAAGGCATTACAACATACAATGGAGAACACGTGTTTTTAATGTGACATCATAAAGTTGAAGTGGTAACACAAAGAAAATGAACAACAACTTACAGTTATTTAGTGGTGGGAAGATTTTTCTTAGGAAGAAATGAGATGGGATTACTGGTGGTATTTATAAACCTTGAAGATGTTTAGTAGAATCAAGATTTGATGTCTTGAATACTATTTCACTCCAATTGTTCCTGACCCTGGAGCCATCTATAGAGATAAATCAGAACAAACTAAACATTACATGTATAAGCAAAAGCATAAATCTAATGAAGAAAAGCCTTGACGCTACTCTGATATTTAACTATATATATTAAGACTGCAATAGAAAAATCAGTTTTTTAACAATGTCTAATTTGCATATCCAGAAATTACAAGTGAAACATGTAAGGGTGATCTTTCCAGTTGTGTTACTTTCTGAAATCAAGAATATTTTGACAAAAGTTAACCGTAATTCAAGTTCATTACACAAATTTCCAAGTTTCCAGGCATCTAGAATACTCACATCATAAACACAAATCCAAGAGTTTGAAAAAGAAAAGATACAAAACAAAAGAAACACAAACATATATATAAATATATATATATATATATATATGCACGAAATTTGACTCATTGGCATGTATGAGAATGATGATAGCAAGAAAATTTACCTCGCCTCGAAACAAAGCCAAACTCCACCAAAAAGTCCCTCACTTCACTTTTTCTGCTAAAAAAACAAAAACAAAATAATGTCAACACTATTGATATAATATGTCCAGCTAATCTCAGTACTCTATGCAACATCCATCCACAATTTTAAATTTCCAGTTCTTTGTGACATTTCATCGAACATCATGTCGTCAATGAAACTTTGGTGTTCCGTTTCCCAAATGTGATATATTTTCAGCAAGCACGATAATATTTAAGCACCTGACCATGGACACACACTCCAATCGACTTCCTTTAACAAAATATGAACATTCTAAAGTTCATAGAGATACGCGAGAAAATCTTGCACCATGAGACACAAGGAGATACACTCCAGTCAACTTCCTTTGAAAGATGAAATACATATTGATACATCTGCCATGTGTAGAGGATCTTTGTATCAATTTTTACGTATAAACTGGAGCATGCAAGTATAAAGTGCCTGCTTAAATTGCTAACAAATAGGCATACATACAGTCAAATCACAAATATAGCAAAACTACCAATACTGCTTAAAGCTAACAGCCTCGAAAATCATCTAGGCGATACATATTGAGGTATGAGAGATATCAGAAGACCAAGAAACATAACGAGTTACACAAAATTCCCAGAAAAAATAATTTTGGTATAACAATGATAAATCCTTGTTTCACATTTTAGTCAATCTAGAAAAAAAACAACATGATCAACATTTACAAGGATCTCCGGTACTCAGTCTGATAATTTCCCAATACATGCAGCTCAAGCAAGTACAAAATTGTGGTAGATTACGAGTACCACTAAGCATTAACAATAGCCACCATTGAAGCTCAATATTGATAAGACCTCAAACCACTCGAAAGCACATTTATCTACGCTCTAATTACTGCATAACATAACACATGCTCTCTACAAAATGTCATTTATGCTTCAACCAAGACAACAATCGATTCACTAAACGATCAACAACGTACATGAGCTAAGTTATGCAGTAGTTATCAACAACGTAAGGGCAAATATCCCGCAATTCAATACATATAACATGCCAATTCACAATCTAATCAAAAGCACAACGATTAAATTACTTCATAACCTTAACACAAGCTTCCTACAAATAGGTAAATAGTGCTTCCACCTCGACAAAAAACAATCAACTACACAATCAGCATTACACATTAATCGGGCAATACAAGCTTCAAACATTGCAATTGTTACACATTTACAATCTAACGCCAATACACCAACGAATCAGAACAAAAAATCGCAAATTTCTATCCAAATAGCATGCCAGCTAACAATCCAATCCAAAACATTCAAACTGAATTAGCATCAGTTCTAAACCATTACTTGGTGCTTCGTAAGACGACGATGTATCGCACGAGTCTTATTCGGGCGGAGATCGAGCGGCGGATACTTCTTATTCTTATACACCTCTCTCAACGCCGATTTCTGCTTCTGCGAAATGACGGTGAGCACCTGAGCAATTGATAGCCTCACCACCTAATCTTCGACAGCTTGTTCGGTGCACCGCTGGTGACTTTAGCAACCCTCACCAGCGCCAGCTCAGCCTTCAGATCCTTCAATTGAACCAACAGGTCACCCTTGTTCTTCTGCCTCAACTCGTGCACCTTAATCCGAACCATTTTTTGCTGCCGAAGAGGGGTTAGGGTTTGGGGGTTTAGGGGTTTGGCGGAGGAGTGGTGGAGGAGAGGCTAGGACAAGATAACTGGTTGATTAAAGATTTGGTCTATTTTAGAGAAATGGGCTAGCTCATACACTTAGCGGGAGAAACGTGACTTGGAGGGAAAAAGACTTTTTTTGAGCGTGAATTGTTCCGCCTTTTACCAATTGTTCCGCCTTTTTCCAGTGACGAACATTTTAAATTCGTCACAATAGGTTATGCTCTTGAGACGAAAATTCATTTCGTCACATGAGTCATTCCTCATACGACGAAATTTAAATTCGTCACTACACTTGAACCTATTATGACAAATTTTTTTTTTCGTCATAAAAATTTGTCACAAAAGATGTTTTTTTTTGTAGTGCATTGGGTTTGTGTATATGATTTCAATGAAGATGACTTTAGTTATGGAGAAGCTGAAGAACAATCAGAAGAGATTCACGCTGCTGCGCTACTCTCTCAGATTGACTGGACACCAGAAGACTCCCTGAACTGCCTCGGATCTCAATGTTATCCCAACATTCAGAATCCAACATCAGAACATGAGACGTTCTTTTGCAGATTGGGATGAATATGATGCTAATATTGAACCTAATCTTGTGTCTAACAATGATGAATCTAACTTTGATTGTGTTCATGGCTCAGTGGATCTAGATGAAGAATATTTCTTTGAAGGTGAAATGTCCTAGGAGGAAATCATTGAAGAACTGAAGTCTATCTACCACAAACTCTGCTTGAGAATCACAAACTCATCAAGAGCAACAAAATCCTGAAGGAAGAGATTCGATGCATGAAGGAGGTGCTGAAACTGTATGAGAAAGACCTTGACAAAACTGAGGCTGAACTGAAGGAGGTAAAGGTAAAATTTAATAAAGCTGAACAAACCATTGCCAAATGGAACTCATCTTCTTCTAAGCTTGATGAAATGTTGAGTATGGGAAATCAAGGTAAAAGTGGTCTGGGCTATGTTGAGAAGCCTCCCTCAGAAGATGTTAATTCAACCTATTTGAAAGCTGGTTTTATCAAGGAAAAAACTGTGAAAGTCCTTTCAACACTGTTAAAAATCCTACTTTTATCTGACAATATTATTTTCAACTGGTCACATTAAGCCTTAATTTAAAAAACATAAAAATATGACTTAGAAGAAAACAGTAATCAATAGCAGTACCAATGCTAGGAGAACCTCTGATCTAATGTTATCCCAACATTAGGTAACAAAGCCGAAGGACATAAAAGTAGAACTTGGATTGAAAAGATAAAAACTCCTAAGGTTAAAATTGTTTGCAATGTTGTATTCTCTGCTGTTTACTCTAACCTTGCAGGTAAGTGGTATTTTGACAGTGGATGTTCAAGGCACAAGACTGGAAACATTGACAACCTGAAAGATGTGATACCTTTGACTGTTGGAACAGTTACCTATGGAGGACGCACCAAAAGGAAAATCATTGGAAAAAGAGGATTGGATATTAAAGGATTTCCACCACTCAAGGATGTGTTGTTGGTTGAAGGACTGAAAGCAAATTTAATTAGCATAAGTCAACTTTGTGATGATAACTTGCTAGTTACTTTTGATAAAAGTTCATGTGATGTGTTTAATAGCGACAATGTCTGTGTCATGACAGGTACAATATCAAAGGATAACTGCTATCTTGCTCAAGATGAAGCTGAATGCTACCATGCCAATGTAGATGAATCTGTCATGTGGCACAAGAAGCAAGGACATGTGCACTATAGAAATCTGGAGAAACTGCAGAAGTTAGAGGCCCTAAGAGGTCTGCCTAAGTTGACTAGTCTAGGTAAAATTGTTTGTGAAGACTGCCTAAAAGGTAAACAAACAAAAGTTGTTCATTGGGCACTCCAGGTACAAAGTACTAACCCTAGAACTAATAAGTGCTTTGAATTGCTACATATGGATCTCATGGGTCATATTAAGGTTAGTAGCCTGAATGGTAAGAAGTATGCTTTTGTTATTGTTGATGATTTTTCAAGATATACATGGATAAAGTTTTTGAAAGAAAAATCAGAAGCATTCAACACATTCAAGATTCTGCATGATAGTATCAAAAATCTCTATGGCACTTATGTAAGAAGAATTAGGTCTGACCATAAAAAAGAGTTTGAAAATATAAGCTTTGCTAATTTCTGTGAAACTAAAGGCATTTTCCATGAGTTCTCCGCACCCAAGACACCTCAGCAAAATGAGATTGCTGAGAGAAAGAATAGAACACTTCAAGAGATAGCTAGAGTAATGTTGAATTCTAAAAACTTATCTAAGAAACTCTGGGCTGAAGCTTTGAAAACTGCATGTCAGATTAGTAATAGAGTTTATCTTAGACCTGGTACTACAATGACACCTTATGAAATCTTGAAGGGTTCAAAACCAACGGTAGCAAACCTTTATGAATTTGGTATTAATTGATGTTTGCTAAAAGATAGAGATTATGTGAGAAAATTTGATCCCAAAAGTGAAAAGTGTATATTTGTTGGATATTCTCCTAATAGTGCTGCTTTCAGGGTCTACAACCCAAGATTGCATACTATACAAGAATCAGTGAATGTCATTTTTGATGATTTAACTGTTTCTGCAGGTACTGAAGAAGTCACTGTTTCAGATGTTGCTCCAACATTGGACCCAACATTGAACACATAAGCTGGAGATGCTGAACTGGAAACTGGAACAAATGTTGACTTAACACGAGAAACCCCCAATGTTATGCCAACATCTGTGCTGTCAGATTCTGAAGATGAAATAGTTCTTGAATCCAGAAGAGATCCTCCTGCTATGATACAAAGAGATCATCCAGCCACCCAAGTAATTGGAGAAATTACTGAAAGAGTTAGAACACGCAACAAAGAGAGGGTTAATTACAAGGATATGGTTAAGTTGTGTGTTTGTATGTCTTCTTCATGTACTGTTGAAAATGCATCTTGTTTTGGTTCCTCCATTGAACCTAAGAATGTAACTGAAGCTCTTAAGGATAGTTACTGGATAAATGCCATGCAAGAGGAACTCTTACAATTCACCAAAAACAGAGTTTAGAATATAGTGCCTAGGCCTTCACATGTAAATGTAATAGGTGCAAAATGGATTTTCTAAAATAAAACTGATGAGAATGGTGTAATAAGAGGAACAAAGCTAGGTTGGTTGCTCCAGGTTATACTCAGGTAGAACGTATAGATTTTGATGAGACTTTTGTTCCAGTAGCTAGGATAGAATTAATTAGATTACTTATTACTATTGCTTGCTGTCTTAAGATTAAACTTTACCAAATGGATATTAAGGGTGCCTTTTTGAATGGTTTAATTGACAAAGAGGTTTATGTGGAACAACCTAAAGGCTTTGCTGACCCTAAACATCCTGACCATGTGTACAAACTTGAGAAGGCTTTGTATGGCTTAAAAGAGGCTCCTAGAGCTTGGTATTATAGGCTAACTGATTTTCTGTCAGGCCTAGGTTTCAATAGAGGAGATGGAGACAGAACATTGTTTGTCCTTAGAAAAAGCTCTGATATATGTATTGCTTAAATTTATGTGGATGATATTGTATTTGGCTCTACTAACAAGTCTACTTAGGTAAGTTTGTAGCGTCTATGACAGGAACATTTGAGATGAGCATGTTTGGTGAGCTTAACTACTTTCTGCGACTACAAGTCAAGGAGCTGGAGAATGGTATCTTCCTGAACCAGGAGAAGTGTGCAAGGAACCTGGTGAAGAGATTTGAGCTACAATAGTCCAAGCCTTACAAAACTCCTATGTTCTCTTCAGTGAAGATAACAAAAGATGGCACTGGCAGCAATACTTATCCAAGATTGGTAGTTTGCTATACCTCTCTGCCTCCAGACCTGGTATCATGTTTTCAGTATGCGTTTGTGCTAGGTACCAAGCTGAGCCAAGGAAATCTCACTTGATTGCTGTGAAGAGGATTCTTAGATATATCTCTGGAACTTCACCTTTAGGCATTTGGTATTCTTATGACACTAACACTAACTTGGTTGGTTTCAGTGACTCTGATTGGGTAGGTGATGTGGATGATAGGAAATCCACAAGCGGGGGCTGTTTTTATTTAGGGAATAATTTGGTCTCCTGGTATAGCAAGAAACAGAACTGTGTTTTGTTATCAACAGCTAAATCATAATATGTAGCTGCTGACAGGTGTGTTACCAAACTTGTGTGGCTCAACTACATGCTTTCATATAATGGGTTAGATAGTGAAACACTTATCATGTTCTGTGGCAATCTAAGTGCCATAAGTATCTCTAGGAATCCTGTCCAACATTTTAGAACTAAGCATATAGACATAAGGCATCATTTCCTGAGAGATATGGTAGAGGACAAAGTGATCAACATTGAACATATTGAAACAACAAATCAACTTGCTGGTATGTTTACAAAACCTTTAGATAGTGGGAGATTCTTCAGCTTGAGGAAATCTCTTGGCATGTGCAATATGTGATAATGTTGAGGAAACCAGTGTTGACATAACACCACTGTCTAGCACTGGTATATTGGTTGTGGTGTAGTAGGTATTCTGTTGTTTTTCCTTTGTTGAATTTATTTCCTTGTGAGTCTCATTTAATCCTTGTTTTGTTATATTTGGTTTGTGTGGTTGAACTTTTTGATTACCAACTCTTTCTAGTTATCAGTTTCACATCTTTGTTTGAAAAAGTAATAAAACTCTTTTGTTCGTCTGAGATTGTGATAGCTTAACATATAAAGAAGCTGGGGGTACACAAAGTTCACTGCTTTGATGGCTATTCAGTTGTGTCTTATTCATATGAAAGGTGTACAGGACATGTGGAGAAGCTGGGGTACACGATGTTGACAGCTTCAGTGTTACTCAGTTGTGCTTATTTACATGTTTCTGTTTGTTTGGCCAAGGAACACATGAGGGTGATCCTTTCTACTATGGGTGTTTGAGGTTTAGATTTCTTACATTTAGTAGCACTGATCACTTGGTGATTCTCTTGAATGCATGTTGGTAAACAAGTATGCATAAGGAATTGGGGTGTTCGGGTGCATGATAAATGAATTGCCAACATTCAAGGCCTTTGTACTTGCCTAACTTGTTGCTGTTAATGTTGTTACTGGGGTGTGTGGAGTTCAGGTTGCCCTCATTCAGTAGTGACATTGGCTTTGTGTTTAGCAACCTTCAGCTTTTGGTTCAGATGAGTTATGAAAATAAAAAGAGATTATAAAGAGATGTGAATTGTGCTGGTTTGAGGAGTTTTTCGTAAGTGTTTACCATCTGCCTATTTAATATTACATTGTTGCATTCATGTAGAACTGCATTGGTTTCTTTCTTATTGTTTAGCTGTGTCGGTTTAGGCTTAGGGGGAGTACAATTCATATGTTGAGGCATACACTTTGGGTGACATACTGCAGGTGACACACTTTTCTGTGACTTTCTATGCTTTGTAAGTGAGTTTTTCCTTGAATTCATAATTGCTTATCTTTGTGTATTTCTTGTTATCTATGTTGCTTACTCATGATTTTGATCTGAAAAATATGTCTTAGGTACTCGCTATATTGGTTAAGTTTCAGATGTATGTTTGGATGTATCTCAAGCTCTCACATGAATTTGCCTTGGTGAAGCCTATACCTCCACCTTCTGGTTTGAATGTTATCGAATGTTATCCCAACATTGTGCACTGTCGCAGGCCAACATTGAAAATAGGAACTTATAAGTTATAAATTTTGGAAAACCAGTCTGGTTGCCTGTTAATTAAACATTGACGCATGTGCGCGGAAAAACATAGTGGGAAGATTTTATTTGGTTAAATCAGTAACTACCCACTAACATTCACTCTCTCTCCACTACTCACGGTTATATTAGGAAATCAAAATCCTAATTTCCTTATTTGTGCTTACAATTTCCTATTTGTGCTTACAATTTCTGCAATTTTACTCTCTACTCTCGAAATTCTATCAATTTCTCTCTGCATACTCTCTCACTAACAATGGCAAGCAAGTCGCCCATGCATACTCTTGCAGATGTTGCTCTAAGCAGTGAACCCACAACAGCGCGCACCCGCTCTCACACTCTAGGTGATGCTGCTAGAACCGAGGATGCTCAAGTTGCTGCTAAAAGGAAGGTGATCTCCTACGTGCGACGAGGAAAGAAATCTAAACAGAGAGAATCGACTTCTAATGTTGAGCCAACTGCTGATTCAACCACTCCAATTATCATTGAGCCTAAAATTGAGTGGATTATGGCTCAAAAGAAAAAGAGTAACGGTACTAGTGAGAAGTTGATTGGTGGTCGAACTATGTGTGAGACTTCCAAGACACGTGCTGGGGCTAGAAAAAGGCAAATTGAGAGGTTAGCTAGGAAGAGGGCTGCTGAAGCTGAGAAAGAGGTTGAGGAAGATAGAAAATCAGTTGCTGCTGCTGAGAGAAAGAGGAAGGGGAAGCAAGTTATGGAAGAGGAAATTGAGGTTATTGATGTTGAGGATAAAGTGGAAGAGGAGGAGAAGGAAGAGGAGAAGACTGATGAAGAAGAACAGGATGTTGCTGCTGATGTTGCTACTGATGTTAAGGCAACATCAGGGATAGAGGAATACTGTGATGGGTTGTATGTGATCTACCCTGAATATGAGGAGGGCTACTTTTCCCTCTATTATCTTACCAAAGATTTGGAGAAGAAGTGGGATTCTTTTAAGAGAAGGGAACTTCACACTGAAAGAGCTGTAGAGATGGTCAGCTTCAAAAACACAAGGTGATGGACTTGCTTGAGGCAAGAGGGATTCATCAATCTGTGATGGAGTTGAATGACTATGCTCCTGAGATTGTTATGGAATTCTACCTGAATCTCTCCAAGTGGATAAGAGATTACAGATCTCCAAAATATGGAAAATCTTGGGTGAGGGGGAGAGTTTCAACATTGAACCCTACACCATCAACAAGATATGTGGATTCCCACTTATTGAAGAATCTGAGGACCCCTACTATGATGATGTGATTGAATACTTGACAGGAGGGTTGGTCAAAGTCTGGAAAGATGCTCTGCCAACTACAAAACTCACTTCACTTAGTGTTGTCTTACATAAGATTGCATGCTTCAACTGGCTGCCAAGCAAGAATGTTACTGTACTGACAAAGGAATCATCACTCTTAGTGCACAAAATCAAGAATGGGCTAGCTTTGAATATGGGGGAGAGGATTTTGAAGTCAATGTCTGAAGTTTCTGGAAGGAAGAATTGTGTGCTGCCTTTTCCCTCACTCATCTGCAAAATCCTTATCAAGCAAGGATTGAAGAAAAGTGTCACTGTGGGCTGGATGAAGAATGATGCTGAACTTATTATTCTCCAAAGCTACTTGTCTGGATCAAGAGTGAGAGATCTTCCTTGGAACCCAAAAGGAGTGGTGAGACCAAGAACAGAGAAGAAGAAGGCTCAGGAGTTTGCTGGAACTTCAGTGCCTATGTCCAAAGAGGAAGATTGCATGGTCATAACCTCAACTTTTGTGGATCATCTGCTGAATTGGTTCAGGGGACACATTGTTGACACTCAGAGGGAGATAGAGGAAAATAAGGAGCATCTCAAAGAGCTAGAAGACTTGGTGAAAAAATTGGAGAAACTCCCTTCTTCACAAAAAGGGGGAGAGTAGTTCCAATTTTTAAATTTGGTTTTCTAGTTTATGTTTTGTTTCTTAAGAACTACTAATATGTTTGTATTGCTAGTACATTATCTCTATTCGGTTGATTTTGATCAAGGGACATTTTCTTGTTATCTAGCTATGGTCTGTAACTCTAAGTATTACTACTGTTTGAACTACTCTAACTGTTGTTGCTTATGAAAGAAAATTTTGAACTATTTTTCTGGTTAACCTTTTATGTAGGAAACTCACTGGTTTTAATGTTGAGGCAACATTGATGAATGTTGGAGTCTGGACATCTTTTGATGTAGTGATGACCTTAATACTTGTCTTTGTTATTTTAACTTTGAATATGTTAGTTTGCATTGAAGGGGAGCAATTTAGTAGTTTTTAATTTGTTTCTCGTTGATTCTAACCTTTTGGATATAAGACTTGATTGGAACAGGTATTGGTTTTGTGAAGAAAGGCAAAAAGGGGGAGATTGAAAGTGCAAGGTATTCTAGAATCAATGTTATGCGATGTTGGGACAACATTAAGGATAACATTGAAAGCAGAGAACCTGCCGTAAACTGTTAATTAACTGCCAAATTTAAGTTTTGCCTTTATTCACTTATTAATCAAGTTCCATGATTTTAGTTGTTTATGTTTAAGTGCAGGAAGGTATTTTAATCATAAGGAAGTGCTATGGAAGATTCCTTTACTTGAAGTTCCCATAATTCAAGTTAAGTTGAATAGTCAACTCGACACGGTTTGCAAAGAAGGAAACAAAATTGGCGGTTCTCTGCAACTTAGATTCTTTCCAGGATTACTCCGATTTGAAGAAGATGTGTTACCTTGCTAGATCGGTAATAAAGGAAACACATATTCAAGAAAGATACCGACTCCACAAGGAAGCAAAATTCAACAAGAAACAACAAAAGTTACCAAAACTGTGAAGAACACATCTTGGCGTGCAAGTTTCAAGAAATCTATAAAATTGTGTGAAGTTCCTCAAGATGAATACAAGACAATAGTGCCAAACAATCCAAGAGATTAATCGTATGTTGTATTGTCTTCGTCTTGCTTTTGCAAAGTTTTTGTATCAACTATTTACGTCTAGTTCATAGAAGTTAAGTAGTTCGTACTTGTCTACTTCGTTGAGTCCGATCAACAAAGAGCATGAGTGAATTGTTGTGAGCAACATTTGTGTTAAAACCTTTATGGTTATTTCGCCTAAGGCTCGGAAGTTTTTAATAATATTGAAAACTTCTTAAAATTTATATCTTTATGTTTTTAAATTCCGCTGCATATTACTTTAGTCAAGAAGATCACAATAGAGTTAAGACAACACCAGCTTAACTCTCAAAGTTGTTGTGTCAATTCACGATCCGACAATTTCAATATTCATGACCACTTTTGACCGGAGTCCGGTCAAAAAACTGGGCAGAAATACAATTTCAACTGGAATTTGGTCGAAATTCTGGGTCGAATTGATTTTCCGACCAGATTCCGGTCGGAAATCTGAAAAATGGCGAGTTTTTTAAATTTTCAAATTTCAAATTTTTTCCGACATGAATCCTTTCGGAAAAAATCGAAAATTTAGGTAGGATTTCGTGGAAAATTAAAAAATTTCCAAAAATTCAAATTTTTTCTCCAAGTTCTATATATATACTTCATTTTTCACAACATTTTCATCTAATTCACACAACACTTTTCTCTTCATTTGTTCTCTTCATCTTTAAACACTTTTTTCACAAACACAAGTATTTCATCAAATATGTTAACATAAACATATTTTTCCTCATTTCTCTTCATTTCATCTTTAAATAACACTTCATTCTTCATTTTATCTTTATATTTTAATCTTCATTTCATCTTTCAATAAACAATTTTTTCTTCATTTCATGTTTACATAAACACTTTTTTTCTTTCATTTCTTTTTTCAAACATTTTTTCTTACATATCTATTATTAATTCAACAATATTTTGACAAACAAACATTTTTGTGTTTTAGATTGGGCAATAAATCGAAATCTTTCAAAAAAAACAAAATAATAATATTTCGGTAATTATTACCGAAATATTTTTTATTTAATTTGTTAAATATTATTTCTTACCGCACTTCCGTCGAAAATACGTTGAATATTATTTCTGATCGACGTCCGGTCATAAATGCGTTGAATGTTTTTTCCGACCGGACTCCGGTCGGAAAATATTAATAGTGTATTTTCGACCAGACTCTAGTCGGAAGAGAATTTCCCGACCGGACTCCGGTGGTAAAAAGTTGCTACCGAAATCTGGTCGGTAAATGTAGGTTCTAAGACCAAAAATTTACGATCGAGTTTCATTCGGTAAAAAGTCATTCCCGACCGGAGAGGGGTCATTACCGACCGGATTTCCGGTGGAGAAAAATACTATTTTTTGTAGTGAAATGAAAAAGTAAAAAAAGATGTTGCGAGCTTTAAAAATACAAAAGGAAATCATGTGGTAGTGTTTTCTCTCGGTTAGAAGAAAGTCAAATAAAGATTTATAAAGTTTACCACAAGAATTATGTAACTCCATGAAATTAATCCATTTTGGGTAGGGAGAAATAAGATGAAGATAAGTGTTTATCTTGCAATATAAACTAATTTGTATACAAAAATATATTGTCAATGTAGCCATTTATAGCTGTTGAGAGAGAAAGGCATTTTCAAATAAGTTTTTAATAATTTGAAATATGATGATTAAGACTGGACGAGTATATCTTTTTGTTTGTGTAAGAAAGAAGAATTTATGTTTTGAAATTATAAAACGAGAACATGTTTGAAAGTAGTCAAGAAACTATTTCAGTTAGTACTTTTAAAATACTAGAATAAAAAATGTTTCTTTTTGGTCGATGTGTTTCCTTTTGAATGATTAGTGTTAAGAAATTCACAACTACTACTGAGAACATGAAGAAATATACTTTGTAAAATAATTAGAAGTCGTTGAAGTTTTGAGTTTACTTATTAATGAATAATTTTCCATCTCACCAAGAAAAAAAAACTCAAGAGAAAAATAAGTTAGTAAACAACTTCAAATTTCCTCTGAAGTGTCGATATTAAAATTTATGTTAACCTGTATTTTTTAATAAAAGAAAATTTAAGGATCTTATAAATTTTATTTTCGATATAAGGAAAATATGATGAAGTAAAATGGTGTGAATGCGGTTACCAAGATTGGTCAAATTAAACTATAAAATATGGATTATATAAGTAGCTATTGAAGTAAGACACCGAAACATCCTCGACACTCTCAAAATTATTTTATATTTTGAAATAAGGTATTGGGCTGATTATTTTGGGAAATGAATTTTAAAATATAATCCATGTACTTGAGTACATAAATGATGAAAACATAAACTAATGTTGAAAAACCTCTAGTGTGTTTGAAAATCTTTATTTTTCTTTTGAAATATTCAAAAGTAACTTATGTAGAAATATTACATATATTTTGCAAAACTCTCAAGCGAATAATTAAAGTCATACTATTATAATTCTTTAAGATACTAGCGTGATTAAGAAGACACGTTTCAAGTTACAAAAGATAGATTGCACAATACGCTGTTGAGTTATTTGTTATTTTTGTTCAAATATATTATATTAATTTATTTTCTTTCAAAGCTTTCCTCATACGCTTACTATTTTTTAGTATAAATACCGCTTGTATGATGATGAGAACCACACACTGACATATACCACATTATAAAGAGAAAAATAATTTCAGATGAAAAAATCTTCAACTTGAGAGTTAAATACTATTTGCGTCTTTTGTGAATCTAGTTTCGGAAAATATCTAGAGTTTCTAGAGGTAGCAAGCAGCTAGGGAAACATACTGGCAGACAAAAAAATAAAGCTAGTATACAGAGGAGGAAATTTAGGGCTAATGGAGTGTGTAGCAAATATCGCCTTTTGTAGAGACGGTAAAGTTTTAGGAATCATACCGAAATCCTTAGCTGACATTAATCCAAATGGTCCAACCATAAGTGAAGAGCTTATTGTACCTAGCATGCATGAAAGAATAGCGACTATGTTGTATAATTCCGATGTTTTTATAGCATTACCTGGGGGATTAGTAACACTAGAAGATATTTCTTGCATAGACTCGTGGGCTCAGTTAAACATGCATCAAGAACCTATAGGGTTGTACAATGTTAATCGTTTCTATGACAAGTTACTGGCATTTTAGTTCTTTGCGTGTAGCAGGAGTTTTTGAAGCCGTCGGCTCGTGAAATTTTCATTTCTGCACATAATGCCGATGAATTGATCGACAAACTTAAAGCATATGTGCCGAAAGTAGACCCCACGTTGTTAAAGATTCAATGGGAGGAGAGTAGGAGCAGTAGCAGCAGTAGTAGTAATAATAGTAGTACTAGCAAGAAACGTAGGTTAGGTTTAAATACGACACTCTAGTTGTAACTGTTTTAATGTAAACAATTATGATGGCTAGTGCTTCATGCAGTAAAATCTTTGTTTATGTTTATGAATATTTGGTAAAAGATCTTTGAAAAATTAGGGTATATCATAATTTTTAATATATGGCGCTGATACCATACTGTGACGGTCGCGCCCATGAGTAGTATTCTGATCCGAGTTGGTTCGGTTGCTGGCCAGACACTTTATCCAGCTCTGACTAAAACACGTCTCGTAGAAAGGAGCGTCACTGTCCAGGATCGACCATACACATTATGATAAAAAAATTAACTTTTAATATACACAGCAGAAGTCTTGAAAATACAAATATGTTGATAACTTTGATAATTACACTTTGTTGATAAACATGTTCAATTATACGGATATTCCAAAAGGCAAGATTGGCAAGAATATTCACATGATCCATGCTGCCACGTCGGTCTTATCTTGGGGAATGGACAGACAGGGAATAAGTCTTTGATGACTTAGTGAGATTCATATAAAATAAGTGGCAATGCAAGAATTAACAGTGATTCAATTGATATATTTCTAGGAGTGATCTTACCGATAGAAACAGATAATTTGATGTAACAATGGTACCGAAATATTCTGGAAATAGTTTATGAACATGTGCGTTAACAGTAAACAAATCCAACCTTATATTTCCAATACTACCTTATATCTCCAAACGAGGAGCGACCTCGCAAACAAAACATGTAACATGCTCGAGTACATGCCGATCCAGTATGCGGGTTACAGCCAACTCCTGACTGCAAGCGGTGCCTAGATAAATGGGTAACAAGGAAAATTACTTAAACCGACAGTGCATACTGTCCGGCAGCAAATCTCCTCAATCCATGGGCCCAACTTTCCAAAGGTGTCCCAATGGGTGATGAACTAATAAGGTAGTGAACTGGATAATATTTGTTGCTCCTTCGGCTACATGTCTCGTACATAGTTCGTTGCTCTTTGCATAGTTCGAGAACCGTCAGATGAGATAATTGACGAATTACCATGATTATGAATTAATATGTGATAAATAATTAATGGTTGAGTACCATTTAACAATGAGAAAGAAAATAATGTTATGCGATGAGATGAGATGCAATAATAGGAATATGGTGAATAATATAGGTTGTTCTTGATTTGGTAACGGTGTAATGTCTTTTCTGTCTAAGTTCATCAGGCCGGATGCCAAACTGGGCCAGAACAAAATCAAAAATCGAACCTCACCTTAATTTGTACGAAGAATCTTGGGCGTCGTTTATTAATTTGTCAAACCTTTAATAACATTAAGATAATATTAGTTAACTGAATAATCGCAACTTACCACTATATACATGTGTACTATTTAACTTTCGTGTTGATGAAATTTGAGGAAGTTCTTGTTAAAAAATGTAGCTAATAATAATTTATGTAAATTGCAGATATCATTGATGAAAATATTACACGGTAAACTTTGATGTCATAAGGTTAAGTTAAATATGAAATATAGTTGGTATACGTAATTTATATCTCAAGATTTATCTTAAGCAACCATATATTTATAATTATAATTGTAGTTATAATTTTTCTAATGTTAGAAAATCATTTCAAATGGTAAATATACAATAATATCAAGTATAGTATGATAAACTATTTAATTTGATGCATAATAAATCTTCAAAATATATTACTTAAGTGGTCTATGGAAAATTGTCCTTTAAGTCTCTAGTACATAAAAAAATTCCATGGATCATGACATCAAACAATTACCTTATGAAGCAATCCAGTAAATTGTATAACTTAGTTAATATTATTTTGTTTCAAGATTATCTTAAATTACATAACATTGTATTTTTAACTTATAAAAATATTAATACGTAAACCTAATAAGGTAAATGATCAAAGAATGTTTAAGTTATTATACATAATCATATAAGAGGATTAGACCTCAAAAGTATATATGATAATCTTATATATGTTAAACATGATAAATATAATATTTATATACTATTGAAAATTCTAAAAAATATTAATTCGTGAATACAAATCCTATTAAAGTGACTCTAATGATTGTTATATCTTATAAGAGTCATGTGTGAGTGATAATCATGGAATTATGATGATTATTTTCAATTATAAACAATGAACTTAAAGTATGTAAAATAAGCTGAAAATCGTCATAGTTTTGAGTTTACTTTTGATCGGATATTCAAATGAACTTTGTTACCAAATATTTTGTGGCAACAGATCCCTAACATCACTAGGAACATGTGTACCGAAATGGGAAGGAAACTCCAAAGGTTTGTTATGCTAAATAATTCTTGAAAACATAGAACATGTTTTCGGATTTTCAAACAGCAGTCTACGGTTTAGGAATTTCGACCATCTAGATCACATTATTTGAAAAACATTATCCCATATGAAAGTTAGAGAACATCATGAGAAGTATTCGGCCGTTGACCTTGATCACAAAGGATTTTTCCACAATATAGTTATGATTTTTGTAAGGTGCACGGCCGAATGGATAATGTTTGCGCAATAAAAGTTTTGGAGTATTTTTGGGTAGAAAAATAAAAAATAAAAACTTGGGATGAATTTTCTCTGAAAGTAGACTAAAAAATGAAGAGATTTATAGGAAGAAATAAGGAAAAACCAGAATGATTCTGGGTGTGAAAATTGTTGGAAAAAAGCCTATTACTTATAATCAAAAAATCATATTAAAATACTTTTAATTAAGGTTCCACTTTAATTTCTTTATCCTTGGCCACCTAATGAAGACTCTAATCTGATAATAGGGAGACGTGGCTGATTTTTCTTCAATAACTTAAAATACGACATGTCTAATTCAAACAAAATACATATAAATTAATATATACATATTTATTTATTTATACATGTTAAAATAATTTAACTAAGGTCTCACCTTAATTTCTTTAACAACTAATCTGATTTCAATTGCCACAAGAGTGATGTGGCTGATTTTAAAACCATTCACATGTGATGTGATATTATTCTTATTGTTTATAATAAAAAATATGAATAAATAGATATTTTACACATATGAAGCATATAAGATAATAAAAAATGTTTTATTTTCGTTCAACGACTAAAATGCAATTTTTCTCTAACGTTTGGGGTAAAAAATGCTATTTCCAAACGTTTGAGGATAAAACTATAAATTTATATTTTTGTTCAAATTTCAGGGGCGTTATAGTACTATTGTCGCTGAAGGTTGTCTCAAAGAGTTTTGGTCCTCACATCCGGATAGTTCGTATGGGTGCTACATCGCCCGCCAATGCCGAGGAAGATCCAACTACACCTTCTCAATCTCATGTTCCATTGCAGCAGACCTTCGGGGCCCCGAGATCTTATGGGTTCCATGGTGGATCGACTCGAGTAGCAACACCACCCGAGCGAGTCTTCTCACAGAGATCATGTGATCCGCTCGCATGATCAACTCCCCCTGCATCGATCAGATCTCGGCGTAATGTGGATCAGCCACCGCTTCTTGAGTCCACTAGAGCAGCAGGACCATCTACAACCACAGACACGCGTCCCGGTAGGGGAATATCTAGGGGCATTCCAGTACCTCTGACTCCTAGTGGGAAGAGACCCCTTGTTATCAATTCACATGGATGTTTTAGGGATGGTGACAAGATTTCGCAGACAATTTATAGAGATCGTTAGTACCTCCATGCAGAGTTTTCCAAGTCGTACAACAAAGCCGAGCAATCAGTCATAGATATCATGTAGAGAAATTTCAGGTGCGAAGTTGATATATATATATATATATAATATAAATATATATATATATATATATATATATATAAGATTTCACCCCTAATGTATTCAATAATATCTAAAAACTAAGTCTGATATAATAAAATATCTTAATTGTTTGTAGTTTATATTCAGCATTCATAAAGACGATTGGCAAAAGACCCACAATGTCTACGAGACAAATGCTAGGATTATGTATAAGGATATGGTCCACAACGCGAAGGCGGGTTACTATAAGAAGAAGGATGATCGAAAGTGGGCAAGTCTTCCGAAGATAGGGTGGACGAACAACAAGTTGGAGGGGGAGTGGGTTAAACATTGGGAGTTGGATGAGCATAAGAAATTCTCCGCTAAGTAGAAAAAGAACAAAAGATGAGGGGATCCATTAGCTACTCCACGTGGCACACATGGCGTTGGATCCATTAACATGACAGAGATTCGTGATAGGATGGTACGTTAATCCATTTGGGACAATATAAGGCTTAGGGGATTTGTCTTTTAACATATAAAAAATATAACGTAATCTTTATTGTAATATGTAGTTGCACGAGTTTCCAACATTACAGAGGGCCTCAACACGATGAAGCGTACCGTTATTACCATACACATGTGTTGAAGATATGAGCTCTACCTGGACGTCGGCGTGGATCACGAGGACTTCAAGCTTAGTTTACCAGTTTCACAAGGCTATATACGTAAGTAATTTTAATTTTCATGTTGTAATTTATCTACCCATTTCTAGTAACTTGTGCATTATTCAATATATACTCACTTTAATTTAAAATTAAATAGGATGTCTACGTTGCCTTGATGAGAGGTATGGCCGTGACGAGGCAAATTGGAAATACTACGATTCTGAGCTGTGAGATAGAGCCACTGGAGGAGTGAAGAAGGGCAAGATTGTGGGGTTGCCTTCTGAGGCGCAGATAGATACTTTTGGTCACTAGTCGAAGCAGGTGTCAGACTTGAGCAATGGGTACATACTGAGCTTCGAGACAGATAACCGGCGTCTTAGGAGCACTACAGATCATAGAGTTGACGTCCTTACACACGTCATCCAGAAGTTGGGCCAGAAGTTGAACGATATTAGCGGCGTTGAGGAAGATTATTTTCCGCAGGATTTCATAGCATCCGGACGTGCAATCTATTACAGTGGTTCCATGCCTTCTGCGGCTCCCCCGATGCCACCCCCCGAACATGATCATTTTGCTCCCAGTTGTTCGTAGTTGCCACAGTATGCACCCGAGTATGAGGATGATGGTGACGAGTGGGCATGTATTTTCCGTTTAGATGAGGATGATTATGGCGAGCGATTAGGTGTTTCTGGTGATGGTGGTGATGGTGGCGACGGTGGTGATGTTGGTGATGATAGCATCGATGGTGTTGAGCCTCTTTTACTGGTGGATGACGATTACAAGTAGTTGTATTATTTGTTGATTATGATTATGTAATTTACTATGATTAAGACTTAGTATTTAATTAGATTTCATTTATGTTTATGTATTGAGTTTACGTTATTGGATATGCTATTGTAATTAATTTATGATTATGTTGTTGATTTGTGTAGTATGTTGATATAATCTAATTATTAGTGTAGTCGGATTTCATTTATGCTGATGTAATGAGCTTGAGTATCATAGATATGCACATTGTTGAATCCGATCGCCAATACTTTGAATATTATTCGCGACCGGATTTCGGTCGTGAATGCCAATTTAGGCATTTTCGACCAGAATTTGGTCGGAAATGTTTAAATGCGATCGGATTCCGGTCGCCTTTAAATTAGTGACCAAGGTTATCGCGACCGGCCATTGGCGACAGAAAATCCGATCATGAATTCTCTTTTGTGGTGTAGTGTTTGTTATAGCGCGATTAGCATTTTAGAAATCTATCTGCAATTCAATTTTAGATTTAGAAAAATTTATTATACTTTCTTGTAATTACTAGTACAAAATGTTTTTCATAATGGAATTGAATGCATGGAGTGTAATGATTATTCTGTTTCTTAATAGTTACGGCATATGTGGTTTGGTATATTAATCATTTTAGCTTCTCAATAATTACGGCATATGTGGTTTGGTATATTAATCATTATGCTAAAAACACGTTATCACTAAGATGACCCAGCAATGAATAGGAGGATGATTGATATTTTGCAACATTTTCAATTTGCCTCCACACAAACACACTTCAGAACCACGTTCACACATTCACTACTCAATACTCGGATTTACTAACTAGTCTATTGTTGTCATGTTCGACGTGGCAATAAATCAGCACTGTCCTTTTTAATTAACCGTCCATGTAGTCGCAATCATGAAACATTAACTACTAAACATATTTATAGTGTTGTATTGACTAACTTTCTATTAGACGGTAGTAATTCATTTAACGTAGAACGCTACCTAGCGTAGCAATATTATTTATTTCACGCAAAACGATATTTTAGTACGTGAGGTATGATATGCGGAAAGCCTCTACGATTGGAAAAATTATCATGTAGCCGTCGGATTGCTGACGAATTACTGACGTGGTGCAATCACTACCAAGACACAGGTGAAATGGGACAATGAGAGTAGTTACTTCCTAAATTTTAAGAGAACTTAAATCATAATAATCAGAATCGTTGGTTGCACTAAGAAATGTCGTGGTTGCATAAAATAATTTTTCTACTATTGTAACAAACTTACAAAGAAGAATTGACTTCATCGATCACTAGTGATTTATAATTAGCATTGCATTACTCTTGTTGCATAGTAGTGCTGCTTTGTAGCGTCGTGGTGCTTTCTATGCAGTCCTTTTTGTTCGTAAACTCGCGTTCGTGTGATTTCTTCCAGTCCATGCTTTAATCCACCGTTTGTCTCAACTCCACTCAAAACTAAAGCATAATAAAATTTAACATAAAACATTAAGAATGCTACAAAGTTAAGCAAAAAAACAAGTAAAAAAATATATTAAAATCACATCATTTACACACTCGTCAAATACCCCCAAACTTAAACATTTGCTTGTCCTCAAGCAAACCAAAGCTCTAAACTCGACTCAATAATTAGAACTCTAGCTCTCATCATGTCAACGCTTATTCATATGGATATTTTCTCTGGATGTAACCTATGGTCAAAACAAGATATAAGTGTGAAATATACAAGAATATACGTGCACATCAAGATTAACAAAATTATTATTATAAAATATGTCATGGGCTCAAATATGTGCGGTTGTTGTTCATGCATATAAAGTAACAAGAGTTCATAAGATCTTACAATTTCACAAGTAACTACTTCACCCTTAAATTGATGTTATTTCGTATGGATAACAAAATAATTAAATATGATACAAATGGGCCTGAAATATAACAATCTATGCTAATCTATTACAAGGAATCGACTAACCTTTTCCATAACACCTATTACACGAGAAGGAAGCCAAGAATGACTGAAATAACCCTTGAGAGTCGAATCAAGAATTCTCGAACGGAGGCAGGTTCGATGCTAAAATAACTATCGAATCCCACGACAACTGAACGATCATGGATTCGATGCTGAGAACTCTCGAACGGGGACGTTGACTGAATAAAGATTGAATATAAGAGATGATCGATCGAACGGTAGATCACTCAAACGAAAATAACAATCGAATGCTAAATTCGATGCTTGTGGAGTTGGTGGACAATAATTAATGATCTGGCGTGAGTCTCGGGGTCGAGGTATTTTAGGCCTCAGGATGCGGGCCTCGTTCCACAAAAGGCAATAACAATCAAACGGTAGCGTTCAATTATTCGGGAAGTGTCGAACCACCCTGGTTCGACATTTTTCTGTTTGGATTGTTAATGGGCCAGGTTCGCCCAGTTTGTTGTTGGGTTTCCTAAATCACCCCCACCATATAGTCTCCCAATCTGAGAGTCGGTCTTGGTTTAAGAGCTGGTGTCAAATTTAAGAATTGTCAGTTGATGCTCTTGCTAAGAAGGGCTTTGCTTTAGATTATGCCATCCAATTTGGGAGCCGTAATCTAGAGGATTAGGTGCCAAATAATAATATTCAGCTTCAAAATATGGTTTTTAAACAATTATCAAGTCATACTTGACTTTGGATTCTTTGTTCAACGATGACTTCAATCATTCTAGCGCATATCGTATGCGATTATTATATTTTTATGAGAATCGAGTCGTGACAGATTCGATTGTTCTGGACAGTGTCGAATCTTAGGTGATTCGATTGTTATGGAGAGTATCAGATTTTAGTGATTCGGTCGTTCTCGAGAGTATCGAATCGTAGGTGATTCGATTGTTCTACAGAGGATCAAATCTTAGTGATTTGATTGTTTGGTGCATTGGTCGGGCATTCGAGGCCTTGAGTCGTGGACCGAGTACTATATATAGGGGTGTAGTTGGCTAAGAAAGCTCATTTTCAAGTTGTGTTCAACCCTTGAGAAAATTTGTGACACAAGTAGGTGTTAGATAGTTATGTGAGTATCAAATTTGTTGTTTGATACTCATCATCTTCGACAGTTTTACTTAGAATGTTTTTTTTTTTTTGTGAATTTTCTGACATGTGCTCTTGTTCCTTGATGTACTTCATTTATCTCAAGCTCGTGCGTTCAATCTCATAGTCGCAAAGTTAGCTTGTGCGTCTTTTGAGACTTTTCATTTTCAGTCACTTATTATTTTTTGTTTGCACTGTGGAGTCAAACTAGGATATCAGTCCCCTTTCTGGTTTTATTTTCATTCAATAACCATAATGTGAGACCAGAGTAGGATAAATTCGGCTAAAATTATAAGTGGTTGGAGTGATGAATCTGGGGCCTAGCCAAGTGGATCAGCGAGAGAGCAGAGTGTTGGAAATTCACAAGCGAATAAGGCCAGTGAAGCCTCATCGTCTCAAGTGGGAGGAGGCAGGGGGGATATGTCAGAGAACAACTATGGGCATGATGCCCAGCAAGGGATTAGCGGAGCCTGTGTTTACAAACTGCCATATAATTGCTTTGATAGCGAATCGAAAGGGAATGAGGCGATAGAATTAGGTGAGCCAGACGACAAGGTGGAAGTGGTTGATATGCCGTATATTTACTATGTTTCGCATTTGCTGCATAGTTGATCATATTATCTCTAGACTTATCTCATCTAGAACATAGGTTTAACACTTCGTCCCCCGGGCTTTCTCACAGTGTTTGTTGGGCAGTTGATTAATGGGTTGAGATTTTCTATCCCGCTGGAGGTGCAAGATATATTCCGAACCATAGGACTGGTGCCGAGTCAGCGCACCTTAAATCTATTGTACATTTCATCGGATTTATCCTTGTTATGAAGGGGACGGATATCCCTTGCATGCCCAATAAATTCAGGTCTTTGTTCAAGGTCGGGCAAAAAAGGTTAAGCTTTTATCATGTAAAGTCCTTGAAGAAGGTTAAGTTTTTATATGGGGGGGGGGGGAGTGGTTATGAGATAAACTAGAAAATATGTATTTTTATATGAAGGAGAGTTGCGCGGGTGAGTTATCATCTCTGAAGCAAGACTTGGTAAAAGTGTCAAGGATTAAAATTCCTCGTGGCGTAGGGGTCCTTAGGTGGGGTAACACCTTTAGGGCAAATCTCGTAATAAATCACAAGTTCAACGTAACCAAGTTGGTTACACACCAGATAGTAAATATCGACCGACACTCTCTGATTTTATATATTGTGGAGTTAACGATTGGTGTAGACTTTCAGTCAAGTTAGATATATAATTGCATGCTTTTCACAATCTTGTTATTGATATGATCTTTTTGGTGTACGCCAAATCTCTTATCATGAGCCGACATGCTTGAATGGGTCAGGTGTTGGCCAGCTAGAGAGGACCAGGCAAATGTGCCCATCCTGATTCTCCCACCAATGAAGAAGAATTCTCGAGGCAAGGCTGGCATGAAGAGTTTGCAGGTGCAGTCTCAGGCCGAGACAGCCAGTTAGGGCACTGGTTATGTTAACCCATTTGAGGATGTGAGCTTTGGTGGAAGGGAACATTCCCCTATCCAAGTGGACAAAGATACCTAAATGAATTTTGACGTGCCCACTACTAAGAACGTCGGGGAGGACGGTGATGCTGAGGCGGTCGTGGGGGCAAAGAGGAAATGGGTTCACGATACCAAATCGCATACTAGTGGAGTTTCGCTACAATGGGTGCAGGTCCCTACTAGAATCGGGCCAGTGGAAGTGGTGTTAGTGCTGCTCCTAGTCAAGGTATGGTGCCCCCCGTCGAGGTGAGCTCATAGGTTACTATCGCGGGCGAACCACGTATTCGTTTCAACGAGTTTGTTCAATTTGAGGAGGAGACCATTAATGCACTGTCCATGTTGTTTCCTGCTCTAGCCCCACGGTTTCCCGCGTCTGCCAAAAGGGAGGGCGTAATTCGAGTGGCTTATGTTGTTGATGGTTGGCTCGATAAAGATATCACTGAACCTGCACTTTTATAAATTTTGTTGTTATATAAAACTGTAATTCATGTCAGTACGTTTGCCTTTTTCAACAAGGTGGGGACGTCGATGCCATGGCACAAGGCTTGGTCCGTGCTCATGAAGACAATAGGGATCACATTGATCATCTAGAGGTCGAGTATCGGGATATTAATCGTGAGGCACTAAATGCGGCACAAGATGAGAGAAACAAGGCGCTTATTCGTGCCAATGATGCCACTAACAAAGTGGTCGTTGATCATGAAGCTGCCTTGGTTGCTTAGAATAAAGCTTAGAAATTCCCAAAAGAGGTCGTTAAGTTGAAGGACGCGAAGTTGGCACTTGAAGAGCATTTGGTGGCGGAGAAAGGGAAAACGTCTCTAGCAGAAGGCCAGGGATACTCTCGTGGGCTCAGTGAGGTATGTTAACCCTCACTTTAACCATTATGCTTTATGGCTCGCCATAGGTAGCCGACTATTAGTCAATGACTGCAACACCCCACTGCAGAGCCATGATTGGCTATAGCCAAGGAGTTCCTTCGAAGCAATACGTTCCAAGAGATCAGTGTACACCGAGGGATTGAAGACTCCAACAAGTCACAGGTGCTGACAGTCCACCACTTTGACTCCATATGGCTAAACTTGGCATGAGAACTGAATCTAAAACTGCTAGTAGGTCGATAATGGTGAGCCCTTCGTGCTAGTCGAGTTCTCTAGCATATTGGACATGAATGACTTCGTGACCGTTGGTATGTTCCTACCTCCTCCCCTACATCCTCCATTCTTTGACTCCAAAGAAGAGGGCGATAACGCGAACAAAAATGTCACGGCCTGAAATTTTCTCCAGTAACTGTTTGCTCGTATGAACAGTTTTTCATTTTGAATTCGCCTCATTTTGGAAACTTGAATCCTTTTCTTTTCTTACATTATGTTTGCTTGAATCTTTTGCTCCTTGCACGTTTGAGTGTTCACGCTCTTGGGCAAAATGGTAACTTTAATACAATTTATCGATTATCGTCTCTTAGTCTTGCTTGTGTTGATTTATAGAGCCTTAGATCGTGCGAGGTACCAATTATGCCCTTGTGTGGTGACAATCTGAGTTTCACTCCTTACTGGATCAGGGCGAATGTTTGGCCTTTATAGCTACGATAAATTAGGCTTGCATCTGACATTGTCGGGTTAATTGTCCATTTTGCTTTTGTTGTGGGGTTATGGGTAGGCATTCGGTAACCTCGGGTCTATTGTGCACCCTTTCTTATTGGAAAATTCCCAGGTTTTTAGTGGACCTCGTCATGTTAGATTTTCGTTTCTTTACTCCGATGAGATATTTAAGTTTGCATTTGACCACGTATGGTCAAACTTCCATCTTTGGTGTTATACAAAAATATCAGGGTTGCATTTCCCATGTCGGGTCAAATGTCCATCTCCGTTCTTTTGTAAGATATAAGGTTTGCATTTGACCACGTCGGGTCAAATGTCCATCTCTGTTATTTTGTGAAATACTAAGTTTGCATTTGACCACGCCGTGTCAAATGTCCATTTATGCTGCTATAGGGAGATATCAGGTTCGCATTTGTCTGTGTCGTGTCAATTGTCCATATTTGTTCTTTGTGAGATATTAGGTTTGCATTTGACAACGTCGGGTCAAAGGTCAATCTGTGCTATTATATTTGGTAAAAGGTATCTAAGAGATTCTAAGGTTGTGAATCAGATTTGGTAAAACGTATCTAAGAGATAGATTTCATTGATATCGGACGAATGTATTTCATAGACAAAGTACCAATGACTCATATGCAAGACGCTATTTATTTATGTTTTTTTGTTTCTGTGTTGATGTAGCAAATTAGCCACCTTTCGATGTACTAAAGAACCCTCTAATACCTAATAATGTCAGGTCGTTATCCACTTTTCCCTCACCAGAAGTTCACCATGTCATAGGATCCTTACAGTGTCTTAGGAGTGAATTAGAGTCACCAACAACGATATAGATTCCACGAACAGTGTCTCATAAGTGAATTAATGATCGAAGGTCTGCCGATTTATCTGTCTGATCTACTATACTAGTGTTGCGTTAACAAACCCTTATGCATAATTCAACGTACTACAAGGTTATTCAATGTCACTACTTTGCTGTCAGAAAAACGCGTGCATCAAAGAAACCAAGTAGCATAAGCGACAAATAATATCCAACAAAACAAATTCATCAATAAACATAATCAAAATATAGGTTCAAGGTGTGTCCATAATGCATATGAGACCAAATACATACTCCCTCAGATACTGAGAGGATTAGCTACTCATAGTCATTTTCAAATCACAATAATTCATCATAGATTATTCAAAATAAGGAAAAAAAATTAAACTCCCGGTCTCCTCGTTGCTTTGTTCTACTCTGCTTGCTAATTCCTTCATTTCAACTGTCTCCTTCAACTATGACTGCCACGCTACGAACGGTGCTGTTTCTATTATTCTCTAACCCTAGAATGCTCTCTAACTCTCTTTTTGGTCTTTTTTTGTCTGTGTTTGTCGTGTGTTGTGTGTGTGTGCGTTTGTACGTTCGTACTCTTACTGCTGATCGTCGCCTTCTTTTACACTTTTTTCTCGGGCCATTAGGTAAAGTATGTCATTAGAAGCCCTTGTTGGAATTTTGACAAACGTGTGCGCCACCTGCGCGATCAAGACTTCATCATGTCGCCCATGGCGCTGCTATATGTTTCCTCTGCAATGTGCGTATGCGTCCACTGCTAGCTCACCCTGCATTCCATTTTGAGGTTCTTAGTAGCGCGGTTGGGAGCGCTTTAGCTCTATTCACCTTTGTTACTAAAAAGTGATGAAATCCTCCAAATAAATATTATTTTGCTCCGAGTCGACTCAAACTGCGTAAAATAATGAAATGACATGAAAACAAGTCACATGGCCATAAAGAATGTATAAAAGTCTAAGAAATCATGTGCTTAAGTCACTATAATTCTTCCCCTAGCAAATACTCAAAAACTTAAACCTTTGCTTGTCCCAACCAAAACTCTAAACAAAAGAATTCAAATTATCATAATAACAACATTCTCAAATCAAGATTTTGTCTCAGGTTGCCACTTATACTTGTAAACGGAAGTAATAAGAACATTAGTTGTCAAGTCATCGCACACCAGGACTAATCAAGTTGTTGTCACAAATATTTCATCGTGCAAAGTGGTGTGCTCATGTATCATAGGTATAGAATACAAAATTTTCATATAAAACGCATAAGATTAAGAAATTTCACATATAGTTACTCCTCTCTCATTTTCTACTTTTCTCACTGTTTTTCATGCATGCAAATTCTTCATGTTGAGGAACTTTAGAACTTTGTTAGCTTATAGTGTAGTTTGACAATAGATCGTTTATATAAGTATGGGTCGGTTACAGTGGAGTACAAAGAAAATACAACGAGTCTATCTTAACAAACTAGGCCTAATCTAGGTGTCTTGATTAGGCTTGGTCCGGAACACCTCGGACTAACGCGTCGATGCTCGGATGGCAGGGGTATGTCAGTAATTTGATAGGGCATATATCGGTATGGTATCGGTAGTGTGGTGGTATGGGTAGTGTGGTGGTATGACGTATCAGCGGAGCACGAGGGTTATCTCGATATTGAGTACGATATCGAGAGTGAGATCGGAGATTTCTTTCAATATGAAGCGTGGTAGTTGAGGGATAATAATTGCTTGTTTTGGGATCCGGGCGTCGCGTATTTATAGACCTCAAGATTTGGGGACCACAGTACCATATCGGTGATTATCACCGATATGATGTCGAAAGTGATCCTCGATATGGTTAAATATGGGCCTAGTTTGGACCAGGCCCCATATGCGGGAAATGCCCATATCATGTAGTCCTCCAATTTGGGGATTCTTATCTTAGAGATAAGAATTCGCAAATTTAATTTTGAATTTCTGGGTTACCTGTACCCTTCGTCCCGCCAGTTCAAATGACGGAGATAAAATTTGCGGGGAATGCACTTTGTGATGAACTTCGATGGACCCCCTAATGCAGTGAACGCATAGTTTGAGGTCCTCGTTTGAATTCTTCGTTCGCCGTACGAGATTCTGAATTCCTCGCACCTATCGGGATTGCACTCTTTAATAAACTTTGGTGAACCCCCCATTGCGTCTGTCCTTGCCCCTATCCTTTTATCTATATCGAATATCAGTACCGATGTGAGATCGAAACTTTGTTTCGATCTAGCATCTCCGATGTCTATAATAGGGCTTGCAGGGAAGTGAAACTCACTTTGGCTTTTAGCGAAAATTCATTGTTCCTCCGAAAAGTATGTCGAATTTCTCTTTCAATATCTCTTTCGATATCGTTTTCGATATCTTTTCTGGTCTATTTTCCGATTTATTTCCCTATATATATATATATATATATATATATATTTGCCTAGATATTTTAAGTTAAATAACTAACCTTGCCATGTTTATTCATTTCAGGCTTTAACGTTCAACTTGATTTCTCTCACTAAGCGCCTCAGTATGTCATTCGCCGTGAACAATGTTGGATCAGGTTTGCCCGAGATGGATTTCGAAAGGATTGAAGTGGAATTTACTGAAAATGAGTTGTTTGGGTCTGACCAATTGACTGGCGACTAATTTGATGTTGAATTTTCTGCTCCGCCGAAAGCTGACGGCCCAAATGTAGATGAGTGGGGATTGGGGATCAGCCCCCCAAAATATAAGACCTCGGAGAAGTATGAGGATATGACGTCTCGCGTTCCTCATCATGCTGGTCATTACTTCGACGAGTATGACATCCCCGAGGGGTATAAGGTTATATTCCCTAACGCGGATCTACGAACGCATACTCCACCAAAGGGTTGCATCATTGTTAATGCCAAGCATTTTAAGAACAGACTACGCTTTCCAATTGATCATGCGGTTAGTGCTATTATAGCGAGCATCGGGCTCTGCTTAGGGCAGCTATCCCCCAATTCTCTGGGGTACATCATGGCCATCATTTGTGTCATGAGAGCCTTGGGTACCCCTTGTGGGGTTAATGAGTTCTGGCACCTTTTTAGCGTCATGGTCAACAGGAAGGGCGGTGGCAAAGGGGGTCTTAGGTTCGTGCAATATACTCAATCCAGTTATGGATTTGGTAATAAGTGTGAGTATATGTACATCCAGGAGAGGACGGATGGTGAATTTGATGTGATTCCTACTGTGTGGTGCGAAGACACCAAATATCAGAGACGAGCCGATGTCGGGATAACTACACATAGCCTCGAATTTCTGAGGAATCTGATTAACCATCCGTACGACGGTACCCTGCTTTGCAGTGACATAGTTTTGCGAGCAAGTGGGATATCTCCCGTACGTTATAACGGTCCCTCTACTCTCGGTAAGTGTTATATCTTTACAAATCGATAGCTTTCCCCCGATTTATATCATAACCTTATGTTTCATGTATCTTGCAGCCGATTTGGTAGAGTACTGTAGTCTGTCCGTGATAGTGGAACGTAGACAGCTGGGGGCCGACGCCGCTGCAGAAGATGCGCCTCCACTCGTCAAGAAGCCCGTGAGGGCGTACGCAAGAATGAGAAGAAAAATGCTCCTTCATCGAGTGGAAATGCCGCAGGCGTGCGTGGCGCCTCGCAGTCTCAAAATGACGTTGATATCAGGACATCCACGGGGTCAAAAAGAAGGAGGGAGGAGGGTAGTTCAAGCGGGGATTACAGTGGTCTATTCCAATTTGTAAGTAAACTTTGTGTCTATTGGACGGTTATGATCCTTCGGCCATAAATTCGTTGAAGGGGCAAATTTCCTGAAGATTCTGACGATGATGACGAAGACCTGGAGCCGGAAGTGGAGTATCGTGAGATTATCGATCGAAAGAGTCTGGCGTTAATCCATATTAAATGAGCTCCTAGTCATCCCGGTTAGGAATTTAGGGATTGTAATTTTTCCTTTTGGCCCAATTGCCTCTGTATATAACTTGAGGGTTTACCCGTTAATTCAATCAATCCTTTTTGTGTGTCCTGATTTATATTCGTCCATACGTATTCAATGTGTGTTTGCTTGTCTTATCATTACGCCTCGTTGTTGTGTCGCCTATCAGGTTGTACCGGATTATATTGGCTAATCCTCCTCATCGGAAGGAGGTGCTTCTATTTCTATTTTTTAGAGTCCGACCCCGTTATCACAGGGAAAATGTTATTGTTCAAATATATAGGATCCACCTCGTTATCGCAGAAGATATTCTTCTTGTGGGTAGGAGCCCATCCCGTTATCACAGGGAACCCGCTACCGTTCAAATGTTTAGGAGCGCCCCCATTATCATAGGGGATATTCTTCTTGTGGGTAGGGGCCCATCCCGTTATCACAGGGAACCCACTACCGTTCAAATGTTTAGGATCGACCCCGTTATCACATGGGATATTCTTCTTGTGGGTAGGGGCCCATCCCGTTATCATAGGGAACCCGCTACCGTTCAAATGTTTAGGATCGACCCCATTATCACAGGGGATATTCTTCTGGTGGGTAGGGGCCCATCCCGTTATCACATAGAACCCGCTACAGTTCAAATGTTTAGGATCGACCCCGTTATCACAGGGGATATTCTTCTCCTTGTAGGCGACCCATTACCACTTGTGGGTAGGAGCCTGCCCGTTATCACAGGGGAACCCGTTACCGCTCATGGGTAGGAGCCTTTTCTTTATAGATGACCCGTTACCGCTCATGGGTAGGAGCCCGCCCGTTATCATAGGGGAACCCGTTACCGCTCATGGGTAGAAGCCTTTTCTTTGTAGATGACCCGTTACCGCTCATGGGTAAGAGCCCGCCCGTTATCACAGGGGAACTCGTTACCACTCATGGGTAGGAGCCTTTTCTTTGTCGATGACCCGTTACCGCTCATGGGCAGGAGCCCGCCCGTTATCACAGGGGAACCCGTTACCGCTCATGGGTAGGAGCCTTTCTTTGTCTATGTTCCCTGGTTACTTTGTCGTCGTGTAGTCTATGGGTCGTTAGGTCCTGTAAAACATCACAGACAAAAAAAGTTTTTCGATGGAAAAACTTATATGAAAGCACGAAATGATGCGCATGTGTTATATGCGGAATGTTCCCTCGATCTGGGAATTATAACGTGCATGTTGTACCTGTTTGTACCTGTTGCACCTGTGTAGATAGATAATATTGAATAATCTGGGGCGATGTCCCTTGAATCGCTTCTTTGAAAGGTGAGGGTTTAATATTCCCTATATCCTTTTTGGACATAGTGGTGTGTGATCCTTCGGGTTATGTAACTGTAAGAGGGCAATGTGTTAAACATATATCTATGGGAATACTCCCCGAATTTCTCGTGCAATTCTCTGCACTTCTGTAATATCCGATTAGGACATATCTCTGCATGAAATGTGAGATTCCATAAAGCAATTATATTTTATGGAAAATAAAAAAGTAGTGACGGATAACGGTCGAAGGCTAGGTAAACCAAACCCGCCTACGTATCCCGTTGAGTGGGGAATCAGACCGGCGTAGTACCCCCTGTTTTAGTTACATACCGACCCATGATGGGGCAATGTTCTGAGTGTTCAAGCGTGATTTTAAAAATTGAGGAAACTTAAACGATTGCGCTGGTTGTTTCTCACGGTAATTACTCCATAGCTTGTTGGCCCTGATTTGGCCCGATTGCTTCTTCCTCCGCTTCTCTAATTCTTGGCAACGTAAGGGAAGTGATGTAGCAGAATCAAGCCTCTTCCTGGTTAGCGACCACTTCTCCGACCCCTCCTCCTACTGGGAATTTCACCTTCTGATGGAATGTGGATACCACCACTCTTATCGCGTTTAGGGTCGGCCTGTCGATTATGACATTGTATGCGAATGGTTGGTCCACGAACGTATACTGAACATTGATAGTTCTCCTGTGCAGTTCTTGTCCAAATGATGTGGGAAGGTACACTTGTCATTGGGGAATTGTTTCTGCTCCACCGAATCCCACTAGTGGCTTACGGACCTGTTCAATTACATGGTGGTCGAGCGCCATCATCTCCAAAGAATGTGCAAATATAACATTTGTGGAACTACCATTGTCTATGAGTACTTTGTGTACAACGTAGTTAGCGATGTCAAGCTTAACAACCAAGGGGCAGTCGAGCTTGCCCGCCTGGATGGCTTCGGGGTTGAGATCCAAGAGGTCCCTGCTGGAAAACGTGATAACCTCGTCTGGAAGATCCTCTATTAGCGTTGTGAATCCGACGAAACGGTCCTCGTTCAGTCCACGGGTTATCTTCTTCCTCTGGTTGGTGGAATCTGCTCCTGCAGTCCCGCAACTTATCATATTAATCACCCCCTCGAAGGTGCATTATTTATTGTATTGCGTCCTTGTCCACTCTCAATTGCCTTAAGGGCCTCCCTTCTTGGGGATTGGGACCGCTCTCTCGATTCAGCATACTGCCCACTCGCCATAACGATCTCTACTAACCTCCCATCCTTAATCAACCTCTCAATCTCATCCTTCAGGTCATAGCAATCCTTCGTGTCATGGCCTGTCTGGCGGTGGTACTCACAGTAGCGCCTAGATTTCTTGGTGAAATTTGTCTCCTTGATTTTCCGAGGCTCATTTAACCAATTCTTGCTTTGTGCGACGGCCAAGATAGTGCGGATGTCCTGGTTTAGGGGAGTGTATCTCTTCGGCGACCTGTCTCTCCCTCCCTTGCTCCTGTTCCATGCCTCTCTACCCCTTTCCCTGCCGAATTCCTGGTGTCTAAGCTTAGCTGCCATCATTGCATCTTCATAAATCACGGTACGTGCCAACTCGTTTATCCGATTTATGGTAGGTTCTATGAGCTTGATCAGTTCTTTAGCAAATCTATTGTGTGTCGTTGCCCTGAATAAGGTCTGTAACACTTGTCCCCCATAGGGGTTGTCCACCTTCAGTAGCTCCTCATTGAATATGTTCATGAATTCCCCGAGAGTTTCCCTCTCTCTCTGTTTTAACGCTTCCAGATGGTACATGCTTGTCTTCATCCGCTTCTGACAGGAAAAGTGGTTCTCCAACTTCTCCTTCATCTGCTCGAACCTAGAGATAGATCCCGCTTCGATTCTGTTAAACCAGTCTAACGCCGCTCCTATTAGTGTTGTTGCCATTATTTTTGCCTTAATGCCTTCGAAAAAGTCTTGTAAGTTCAAGAGACTCTCCACGGCGTGGATGTGATCCCTTGGTTCACTCTTCCCATCATATAGTTTTATAGTCGGAATCTTGTCTCCTATGCACAACACTTCTTTCTCGATTTCATAACAAAAGGGAGTCAACGGCCGTCGGGGTCCAACTGCTGTCATTCCACGGTTTACGTTCCTTCTTCCGGCTTCCATGTCCTTAGTTATTTTAGTTGTCTCCCTTATCATGTTACGTATGTCCTCCTCAAACGTCTTGCCTCTCTGGTCGTTCACTGTATCATCACTTACTTCTACCCTCTCTTCACTTTTGGCCCTTGTCAAACGCTCTCTTCCAGTGATGTCCCTTCGACCCCCTTCCAGGATCTCCTCTTCGTCCCGCTCTTGCCTTGTCCTTCGTTCTACTATGCGCGGCAGCAAATTCTCTAGTGTAGCGTCAAGCGCCGCTTTTACAAAAGCGTTGATCTGCGCTAGCACCTCCGGGGTTATGGCGGTAGGGGGAACGACACTCTGTCTTGCAGCCCTCGTCTCCTCTGAGCCGGGAAGATCCGCGTTTGGCACCTCGGTCATTGGGACATCCGCCGCTGGGTTTTCAGTGGTCAGGCCCTCAGTAGCAGGTTCCGCCGTATTCGGTGCGGCAGTGGTTGGACTAGTATTCGTGGCTCTCGATGGCCTCCCGGGCCAGCGCCTACATCGCGGTTCATTTTGTGCTGGAGGAAGCTCCATCTAGGCTTGGGTCATTGTTTGTTCTTGGCCAGTCGGCTGTTGAGGGAGTTGTGTGTCCTCAATCCTCGTGTTTCTAGTCCTGACTCTGTTAAATTCAGATCGGGTCCTCCTTCCTTGCATCTTAACGTCCTCGTCCGGGAACTGGTGTTCCTAGAGACGGCGCCACTAGTTTGACAATAGATCGTTTATATAAGTATGGGTCGGTTACAGTGGAGTACAAAGGAAATACAACGATTCTATCTTAACAAACTAGGCCTAATATAGGTGTCTCGATTAGGCTTGGTCCGGAACACCTCGGACTAACGCCTCGATGCTCGGATGGCAGGGGTATGTCGGTAATTAGATCGGGCGTATATCAGTGATCAGCTTCGATGTGATGTCGATGACCACCCTCGATATGGTATCGGTAGTGTGATGGTATGACGTATTAGTGGAGCACGAGGGTTATCTCGATATCGAGTATGATATCGAGTACGATATCGAGAGTTAGATCGGTGATTTTTTTCGATATGAAGCGTGGTAGCTGAGGGATAATAATTGCTTGTTTTGGGATCCGGGCATCACGTATTTATAGACCTCGGGATCCGGGGACCACAGTACCATATCGGTGATTATCACCAATATGATGTCGAAAGTGATCCCCGATATGGTTAAATATGGGCCTGGTTTGGGCCAGGCCCCATATGCGGGAAATGCCCATATCAAAGTGATAGACTTGGATATGGGCTATAAATAGGAATGATATTTATGTGTTCTAAAAATGTGCATAGTAGATTTACTCATTAATGTTTCATTTTTCTCCCTTGTTTGTGCCTTCTTCTTTTGGCCATACATTTTAGGCTCATTTTAGCATATTTTTCTTTGCGTTTTCATTTGGGCAAGAATTCAAGCCACTCTATGCTTGATAGATTTCCGAGATGCACCCAAAACTTAGCGTTTTTGCAAAGATTTATTTGTGCTCTCTACTATATTCATCCTCATTTTCTGTTAATATATTTGTTTTAGCTCATGCTTTTGTTTTGAGCTCATACCTTACTCCTCCTTCAATCCACTACTTTCATCTCTAGAAATGGGTAGGATATATATTTTTCTTTCGGCTCATGGTAGCTGAGTAGGTTTCACAAACAAAGATTCCATAGAAAAGGCTTCAGCGGGGTTTAGTGGATTTTTCTTCATAAAGGGTTTTGGGCTTGAAATGCTAAAACTGAAATATAGAAAAGATTGCCTAATTTATTTCCTCAACAGTCCAAATTCACAGTTACTACGAACAGTAATAGAGCAAATCACTTAAGATTCATAATTTCTATGTAATATCCCATTTTCCATAAATCCCATACAATTATCCCATATTGTCTACTCATGAAATAATCATGATTTCAAACCAATTAACCAAAGTCTACTTCTATCATCTATACATAATTCCTTTCTTCCAAAATCCTCCTATATTAGGCATATATAATCATAGATCCTAACTTTTGCATGCTTTTTTGACTTCGGTTTTTTTTTTTCTAATAGCCAGACTCTAAAAATAACTCAAACAAACTCTAAAAACAAAAATAAATGGAGCAAAACTACTTAAATAGTGAAGATATTCACACATCCTCGCATACCTAACTTGTTCAATGTCCCCATTGAACTACTCTTAGGAAAAATAAAAAGAAAATTAATTAGAACACAGGACTCCCCTGGAAATTCTAGTCCCCCTGAATGTTGTCTGGTGCTTTGTCGAATTCTTCCGCGTTCATCTTGTTCAAGCTAGCCATCACTTCCTCCAATGAGTTGTAAATATCCTCCCAAACCTTTTTGAGTTCAGTTTGGATGAATTCATTTAAGTGCTTTGTTTGCTCTTCTATTACTTTCTTCACCACTTCTTCTAAACTCGATGGCTTTGGCGGTGTCACTTTTGCTTTTCCATATCCGTCAAGTTGTTTCTTTGTGATAACATCTTCGATAAAGTCCTTCTTGTCGAATTGTTTGACCGAAACTCATGTTGCTCTACAAATTCTTGTGATCAGTGCTCCATGTGGGATAGCTCCTGATGTCTTTCTTGTAGATAAAGTGTTAATCGAATTCATAAATTCTTTCCCCACATCTATATGGATTCCATCGGGTATCCACATCAAATATTTTACTCTATCCAAGTGTACATTTGTCATGTGGTTAGTAGGTGCAATTCATGAAATAAGGAAATTATACCAAGCCTTAAATTTTGGCACCAATTAATTGTAATGGATAGTATGATTAGCTGAGTTCGACCTCAAACAATGGTGTCCAGGATAACCACGTCCCATAGTGCTATTTCAGACATACGCGACTCTCTTTTCCAATGCTTCCCTTCTGCATTCTTCTCAAGATCGAGCTTGTAATATTCATTGATAATTTCGGTAGAGATAAGTACATTTTTCCTCTAAGTGAAATTGGTTCCGTTATTTGTGCAGTTGCATTTGCAAAGAATTTAATCACCATTGTTTTGTTGACCACTCTCGATTGTTTAGCAAACGGTGTCGACCCCATGGCTTGGATCTTGTAGTGAAAAATGTCAAATCCCCTCTCTGTGATGAATGATTTCTTCATGAGTCTTTGCTTCTTTGTACGCCTAACATCCACAGTCTTTTTCTTGCATGGTTGGCGCGTGGAAATGATGGTGGTGATTCCTCCTCGTCAAAACTTGAATGGTTCCTAAAGCGTTTGTTGGTGTTTTTCTACAGTGTCATGGTGTTTGAACAAAAAGAATAATTGTAGGAAAGAAAAGAACATAGTAATGAAGAAGACTAGCTTTGGGATTTTAATTTATGTGGGATAATAATGACCTAAACCTTGAAGTTACCTATATAAATAGTATAGTAATACATATAGGTATAAATGGACATATAGGTAATTTCAAAGCAAAGGAAACATTCTCTCACAAATCAAATATATTTAGGCAACATGCCAACTTATAAAATCCTAGAATAATAAATAAAAAGGTAGTTAATAAGTAAGGAAACTTAATCACGTATCAGCAGTGTCCGGAAAAACTCAAATTTTTAGCGCGCGATTAGACTAACCGTGCCTCCCCATCGTGCGCCAGGTGCGCGATCAAACCGTGTTCCTTGTTTCATTTATTGTATTCGTCGAGTAGGTTCCGTGACCATATCGCGACGTTCTTGCATCGCCCTACTTTCCAGAGGCACGCGTAATCAGCATGCACTATCAGCTCCATCGCTCCTCCCTCTGAGTCGAAAAATTGTTGTTGTCGAATTTTTTCCAAAAACGCGGCTCCCTTTCTATTCTCACTTCCTCATGCTAAATTTTGATTCCTCCACTAAACAATCAAAGTTGCAAAACTAAAATAATGACAAAATTAAATGACTCAAAAAACACAAAACTTTTGGACTGCCTCCCAAACAGCACTTAGTTTTATGTCGTCTAGCCCAACGATACTAATTTTAAGGTGTCTCAATCGCTCCATCATGGTTAAATGGATGCGCTAAATTTTCTCCCTTAGCTAGCTGTTTGAGTCGTGGTTCTTTTGGATATACCCTTTTTTTAACCTTCAAATTAATATGCTCTTTGTTAACTTTTAAAGTGACAACTTCATCTCCCACATCAATTAAAGCATTAGTGGTTGCAAATAATGGTCTTCTTAAGATCAAAAGAAACTTATACTTTTCACTCATATCAATAACCACAAAATCCGTTGGAAAAGCAAATTTACCAATCTTAACCATAACATCTTCTATTACCCCCTTAGGATAATTAATATTCATGTGAGCAAAGTTAAATTGTTAGATAAGTTGATCGCAAAGTAGGAAATTTAAAAAGTTCATAAATAGTATATGGCATTATATTTATACTAGCACTTAAATCACATTAAGAATGTTCAAGTAAATCATCATTAATAGTGCATGGTATAGTAAAACTCCTTGGATCCTTAAGTTTTGTCGACAGTCCTTCAATTACTTGAATTGTAAGGATCTTTTGAGTCCCATTCTCATCCATCTTCTGCCTGGGTGTCTTTGTGTCTCCCAAATATTTAGCTTACTCCGGCACTTGTCCCACTGGTTCCTTAAGTGTCATTATTCGTGGTAGACTTTTGAAAATCACAGCAAATTGCTCAACGTGGTGAATTCTCAAAGGATATGGAACTGGTGGGTAATTCTTCTTCACCACTAGCTCTCAGGCTTTGCTCAAAACATCTTCTTCAATTGAAACCATGTTGACTTGTTCCCCAGAATTAGTCTCTATGTTGATAGGAAAATTCCCATTAGGTCGCAAACTTAACTGATATGTAATTAGGGCAAGTTGTTTCTTAATGTTCGTCAATGAGTTGTCGATTTTCTGACATCTCGCCTCTATTTTCCCCAAACCTTGCATTAGTTTTTGTCAAATAGTTATACAACGTTTCCTCAAGATTAGCTGACCTCTCGCCCTGGTTTAAATATCGTTGGTTTCAGAAAACCTCTTTGATGTTACTGATTTTGCTGACCTCCCCAAGAAAAATTAGGGTGGTTTCTTATTCTTAGAATGCAAATGTCCGAGTACGGATTATTTTGTCTTGAGTAGTTACCAACATAGTTGACTTCTTTATGCATGGCTACATTTACTCCTTTGCACTTGTTAGTTTGGTGATTTCCTCCACAATTGTTGCATACCATGATTAGTGTCGATCTCGCGAACCCCAATTGTTCTTTTGCTTGGACTTTGGTCTATATTCCACTGTGAGATGGTCGATGAAATTGTATCTAGCAAAGCAAATCCATCATCATCGGTCCTTTTCATGAATCCCCCTCCTGAGCTAACATTTAGTGTGTTTTTGCACATAGTGTTCAGCCCACAGTAAATTGTAGGAGTAGTACCTCGTTTGTGAAGTTGTGTTGTGGGCAACGCTTCGTCGTGCCTTTGAATCATTCCCATGCCTCAAATAATGACTCTGTATCCATTTGTCGAAAATTAACTATCTCAATTCTCATCTTTGTTGTTTTTGCTGGTGGGCAAAATTGTTGTAAAAATAGTTGTGCCATATGTTCCCATGTTGTGATGTTGTTGTTTCGTAGTTTGTTCAGCCACCTCTTAGCTACTCCATTCAAAGAAAATGAAAATAAATTCAACTTCTCTGAATCAAATATGAGTTGAAAGACTTTACACGTTCCAACAAAATCTTTGAGATGTGTCATCAGATTTTCAGTAAGTCCTCCCCCGAAATGATTTTGGACGATCATATAGAATATAGCTGACTTGATTGGTTTCAGTTGTTACAATACATGATCCAGTGTATTCAAGTGTTGGCAAGACTTCTTATCTTGTAAGTCGAATGAAATATCCTCCTCCTAAAGGTTGATCATTGTTTCTTTCAGTCTGCTGCCCTTGTGGTATTCCTACTGGTGGAGTTCTATGTCTTCAGTTTTTGACATACTTCTTGTTTCTTCTAGGTTATGTCTGCAAGTTCTCTCTATCTTAGGATCAAATAGTGGCGGTGTCACGGTGTCTCTTTGTGTCATGCACTACTGCACCTGAAACAATAATGCAGAAGAGCCTATTCCTATCCTCGTCATGGTGACGTCTTTTTGCAGAGGCTTGAGCCCGTAGTACTTCCCTATGGAAATCCGAGTATTGGAGCGCCCGTAGGTAATGCGGCGGCTATCCTAGTTTGAACCATCTACATTATCTCATCCCTCATAGTTGGTGGGACCATTTTAGTCGGCGTGGCCGCTGCATCTGGATTTGGCAGTTGTTGATTCGCTGTTGTTGGAGTCAGGTATTCTTATCGTATTGGCAAGGAGACACAAACCGGAGGCGGTGATGGCACATGGGCCCTAGTTGTGGGAGCCACACTTACTAGATGGTGCATCTTAGTGTTCGAACTTTCTACTGCCGCACTCTGTAATCAGGTTACCCTAAACCTCATTCCTTTTGTAATCCTCCTCGTGGTGTTCCCACAGACGACACCAATAATTTGGTGTTATTTCGTCTAGAAGATAATGAAAATACGATACGAATGGTTCTGAAATATACAAGATTATGCTACTATATTACAAGGAATCGACTAGTATTGTCTGGAACACCTATTACACGATAAAGAAGCATAGAATGAGTTAAATAACCCTTGAGAGTCAAATCGGGAACTGTTGAACGGAGGCAGGTTCCATGCTAAAATAAACTATCAAAGCTCAAGATAATTGAACGGTTGGATTCGATAACAAGAATTCTTGAACGGTGATGCTAACTAAATAAAGATCAAATAGAATAGTTGATCGATTGAATGGTAGAACACGCAAACGAAAATAACAATCGATTGCTTGATTTGATGGTTGTAGAGTTAGTGAACAGTAATTAATGATTTGGTGTGAATCTCATGGTACGGGGTATTTATAGACCTCGGGATGCAGGTCATGTTCCAAAAAGGTGTTAACAATCAAACGGCAGCGTTCGATTGTCCGAGAAGTGTCAAACCACCCGAGTTCGACATTTTCTGTTTGGGCTATTAATGGGTCAGGCCTACCGAGTTTGTTGTTGGGCCCCCTATATCACCCCCACAAACCATTATTTCCCTACTCTTTTTTTGTACCGTGAATTCATGCAAGCTTTCTATGTTAAGGATTGATGAGAGTTTATTATCGTGATTTGAGTACCTACTTTTTTTATGTTTTTGATCACTTATTGAAGTATTTTTATTGGTTATGTCTTGTTTTGTCATTTTGTAGTTTTGAGTCGATTCGCAGCAAAAAAAGGCATACTCGAGGGAAAATGAACATGGAATAACACAGAGAGGAAAAAAGAGTAAATTGGTGACATCAACAACAGAGGCAAAAGGTAGCGCGATAACACCAAAAGCCTCGCGATCCCCGTGGCACTACCCACTCGACCCGCGTTTGCATTGACCAAAGGTGACGCAACCCACGCCACCAACCACTCGGCCCCTGTCAACGAGACAGAAGGTGGAGTAGCCCGCACTTAAACCTGCGCTACTTGCCAATTTTTGGCGGTTTGCACGAAACCATAGGGCTTCCCGTTGTAGCAGTTATGGCATCACTCACAACCAACTTTCGACGCAAATCAGTCCACAAACACGATACATCAATCTTCTATTACTATTCCACATCAAATTTCATCGTTCAATCACTGCGAGCTGTACGCGATATTCTTGTCGTTAGATTGGTTGGATGACCCGGTAGGGTGTACGTATTGTAGATGAGGCCCGAACGGCCATAGTATTAACCACGTAGGGGTTTAGTCTCATTTAGAGATTCTTGTGTCAGCCTATTGGCGCTACAATCCAATGATCTCCTTAGAGGCTCGTGATCTAGGGGTCGAGTGATTTGCACTACGAGGTAGTCAAATCATGAGTCAAAGTTCACTTTAGTTGATATGGTTGGCTTATGCATCTAATACTTAGTCCGATTATTGACATAAGAATGTCTATGGAAGAATGTTTATGGAAAGATTGACGTGGTACGCTTGGTGTACTTTGATTGACGTGATCTTGTTGACGTGTTTTTGTTGACGTGTCATTAGCTGACGTGGAACTAGTTGACATGCTAATAAGTTCACGTGCTATTCTAGAGAAAAAAATCAATCATTCATTAGAGCTCCCTAAAGTCCAACCCTTAAAATGAAGGAATGAGGGGGTATTTATAGAGGTATGGAAGGCCTTGGGATGTGAGGACCACCACCAAAGAGGCATGAGGCAAGGGAGCATGTCAGGAAGTTGGCGTGCCCCCCACCACGTAGGTTAGTTGACTGAAGTGGAAAGTCGGCCAATGTGGAGAACTTTGACCAACGTGGTAAAAGGTTATTGACTTAGTCAAACTTCAGACGTGCCACGTTCATTGGTTCGATGTGGCACGTCTTGAGACAAAGAGACTTGCCACGTTGGACGGTGCTCGATATGCCACATTGGAATGCGAATTGACGTGCTCCGAAAAGGGGCACGTGTGGTCTAAGGTGGCACCAAGGTCGTCTGAAGTGGACCATTGGTGGGGGCACGTTGGTTTCGCCAACGTGGCTCTAAATCCCGCCACACCGGGCTATTTTGGTGTGGTTTCGCTGTTGTTTTGAGGGTTATGTCGTTTGGACATTGTCTCGACATTTTTAAGGGTTACGAGATTGGTGAAAATCATATTTTTGTCCCCTCAGTTTTGGGTTTTTCTATAAATGACATCGCATTTATGAGGCGTCGTAATGATGGCACACCAATAGTGTATCTTCAAGTTTTATCGAATTTTCAAGCAAGTCTGAACTCTTAGATTCACGAACTTGTCATTATCTAACTTGTGTACGATATCCTTGATAATGGGATTAAAGCTATAGTAGAACATGATGATGCTACTTTGTGAAGTGAAAATATTAGGCGGGCACAAGTACATCGTCAAATTATAACAACTCCATGATGTTGCAACGAATTTATCCTATGTTGCCAAAATTCCAATAGAATTCTTCTACCATATAGAGGCATGTACTATAGCCTTTTTAAGGATTAATGTCAACCAATAGATCCACCATATCGCTTTGTTTTCATTTGGATTGTTAATGGAGATTCGGCTCATCATGGTGTGAATATCGCCGGCATTCATATTGAGGTATCCTTTTTTGGAGATGTTATTCACAAACATCTTATTTTTGAACTCAAGCCCATAGTAAAAGTTTCTCAAGGGTACCTCTTCTCAAATTCACATTATGGAAACAATGAGATTATGAGTTAATATTGTTTCCATATGCCAATTGTAGACTCTCCACCTTGTTGTCTAAGGCTAAGAATGGCTTCATGTCCTTGCCTTCTCCCTTTAGTGGTCATGAATTTGATTAGAGGTCATAAATTTGATGTAATTTTTTTTTCCTCTTCAAATTGTAGTTCTTCAACAAGCCTCAAGAGCTCAAGGTTGTATTTTCCTTTCTTGATGTCTTATAGATCAAGATTGCCCATTGTTTCCTCAATGAATTTTAACGTTATGCCTCGAACGGTTCAATATCTACAATCTCGACTTTTTTTGGCACACATAACCTCCTTTATTTTGGTATTATTTTTGTAACCTTCCTTCATCTCTTGCTGAAAGGCAACAGTGGCTGATTTTCAAACGGCTATCCTTTCTTCCAAACAAAAAATAAGACCGATCATGGGTAGTTTAACATCCTTACAATCAAGAGATGATTCTCGAAATAATATCGTTACTCCCTGGCAATGGCTCAAGAATCTTGATGTATGGGGTACGTGAGTAACTTTTATGATGTATGCAATAATAAAACTAGGCCTACAAGTTCGCAAGTGCAAAGTCAAATAATGTTGAAATAGAAAAGAAGTGTACTGCGTAGATATATGAGCTTGTGTGATCTAGTATTGTGCATGGATTCACGTAAGTTAGCCACATTCAAAAATAATAATTCAAGCATGAATGGTCTAACACCACTACTTTGCCTTATTAGGAATCCACATTAGTTAGTCCTATCATGCATCCTATAAAACAAGTCATTATAAATGCTTCATAACTCAATCAATACTCAAATAAATAGAAGAAACATATTAATATATCCGAGATACTCCCTACTCAAACAGGGAGTAGTTTAGATACTCATAACCTCAAGTTCAACAATAAATAAATAATAGAACAACATAATGAATGACAAAACATTTAGAAAACTCTTTGATCTAGTGGAACATCAATGCTTTTAATCTTCAGATATCATTTTCTTTGACTTCTTCCTCACAAATTTTGACTCTTTTGACTCAATGAGTAAAACTAGAGAAGAAGAGTTGATGTAGTGTTTCTATTGGACTCCATCTTTACAATTGCCTCACTTTGCTTCACTCGTGTGTAGCATGTTAAATTGGTGGTTGCACTCTAAGAATCACACCCGTTTTGACCTAGATCAGCCCCTCGTTAAATAGATATTTAATGTTGCCCTATGGTTGATCTTTAGCCATCACTTAGATTTTGTGAAGTTATATTCTTACCCCAGGTTGTGATGTGTTACTAGTGTTGCTCGTACTGCATTTAAATTCCTAGCGCTACTTGTGTTGCATTCCTAATGCTGCTCGCGTTGCATTCTGTATCTACTTACGTCGCTCTGTTTCCTTGGTGTCAACCATGATTTTCTCGGACTTCTTAGCGCAACTTGTTCTATTGAGACCAGAATGACTATTGAGACCAGCACGACTCGGTTGCCCTAGCGGCTCGAGTGTTAAGGCTTCACTCTTCTTGTTACGTTGTAGCTTTACTCCGTAGCGTTGTGATGCTTCCTATGCAGTTCTGTTTGTACCTAAACTCGTATCTTCTGAGTTTCTCCATTTCATGCTTCAAGTTCATCGTTTTGTCTCAACTTTACTCAAAACAACAAAATAACAAAATTTAAACATTAAATACTACAATGCTACAAAGTTAGACAAAACTAAGAGAAAATTATATTAAAGTCACATCATTTAGATACTCCTAAATAATATCCACATATTAGTTGAGAATATATACATATTAATATATATATATATATATATATATGTGTGTGTATATGTATATATTAGTGGTTTTGTGATTAAATATAAGTATACTAAGCAAATATGAAGATAATATCATTTTACACATAAGAAATTTCGCAACGATTTAGTCATTACTATTAACATTCAAAGATCGTAGTAACGGCTCAGTCGTCGCTATTGTTCCCTAGATTTGAGTGGGACATTTAAATGCTCAAGTTTTTTGAGTCATTGGCGACAACTAAGTCCTTGTTACTGAGATTTGAAGAAGCAGTAATTAAAAAACAAATTGAATTCTTAAGTCTTATCTGTAAATCCCCTCAAACAATCATTTTCAATCACAAAATTTCAATCATCCCAACTTTCTACTTTTTTCTCTATCCTTTACACAAAAGTATCTTCACACCTTCTTTTCACAACATCATCAATATATTTTTTTTTCTCCCACCAAATGTTTTTCCGTGGTACGAGCTCTTTCTAATCTTTCTCTTTGCGATACACTTTGTACATCACGATTAATAATAAGTTCATAAGTAAATGTGATTTGCAATGTAATTATACATTTTTTGCTCTAAAGCAATAATGTTTTGGTAATTTTGTAATTATCAACATATTATTATTGTTTTCCTATTGACTACTAGAAGTGATGGCAAATCTGTCACTAATATATTTGAAAGTGCAGGGTTTTCTGGAGTCAATGTTAGACGATGCAATGTTAGATGATGTTGGGTTAACATTGAGGATAACATTGAAAGCCGAGAGCTTGTGCGAAAACTGCTCTTTAGTTGCCAAAATTAAGTTTTGCCTTTATTCACATATTATCCAAGTTCCATGGTTTTAGTTGTTTATGTTTATGTCCAGGAAGGTATCTTTATCATAAGGAAGAGCTTTGGAAGATTCCTTACTTGAAGTTTCCATAATTCAAGCTAAGTTGAATAGTCAACTTACACGGTTTCAAAATAAGGAAACAAGCTAGCTGTTCTCTGCGACGCGATTCTTTCCAGGATTCTGCGAATTGAAGAAGATGTGTTACCTTGTTAAATCGGTAACAATGGAAACACATTCTCAAAAAAATATGAAGTTCACAAAAAAGGCAAATTTCAACAAGAAAACGACAAGAGTTACCAAAACTGTGAACAACATATCTTGGCGTTCAAGACTCAAGAAATCTATAAAAGATGTGAAGTTCATCAAGATGAAGACAAGACAATCGTGCTAAACAATCCAAGAGATTAATCATTCTTTGTATTTTCTTCGTCTTGTTTTGCGAAGTTTTTGTATCAACTGCCTAAGTCTAGTTCATAGAAGTTAAGTAGTTCTTACTTGTCTGCTTCGTTGAGTCCGATCAACAAAGAGCGTGAGTGAATTATTGTAAGGAACGTTTTTAAAACCTTTATGGTTATTTGGCCCAAGGCTCGGAAGTTTTTAATAATATTGAAAACTTCTTAAAATTATATTTTCTTGTGTTCTTACTTCCGCTGCACATTATTATTATCAAGAAGATCAAAATAGAGTTAAGGCAATTCCAGCTTAACTCTCAAAAATGTTGTGTCAATCCACGGTCCAAAATTTTCAATTGGCGTCAGAGGCAAACACCGACTACACTGGTGGTTTGGAGGTGATACAACACCATCGACAGTGTCAATCCTAATACCAACATGATTCCAGTTTTGGATGGCTCCAGTTATGCATATTGGAAGATCAGGATGAGGTCTCACATCAAAGCTATTGATATTCGAGCCTGGCTATCCGTGATCAATGGATACTCTCTTCCAACATTACCAAGAGATGGTGAAGGTGATCTAGTTCCAAAACCAGAAGCAGACTGGACAGCAGCAGAGGTAAGTCTCTATAACTCTAATGAAAAAGCTCTTAATGCTATCTTTAGTTGGGTTAATCATCACATGTTCAAGTTAATCCAGAATTGTACAAAAGCCAAACATCCTTGGGATATACTTGAATTACATTGTGAAAGAGATTCTGCTGTTAAAGATTCTAAATAAAGACAACTGCTTTTGCAATTTGAAAAACTTGAGATGGGTGAAGATGAAAGTGTTGACAGTTATTTTGAGAAAATTCTTGATATTGCTAACCAATGTGAAAACCTAGGCTTTGCTATGACTAATCAAAAAATGGTTTATAAAGCTATGAGAACACTGTCATCTAAATTTGCTCTCAAGAAAATTGCAATGAGTGAATCTAGAAACCTTGTTAATCTACAGTTTCAAGCCTTGATGAATACTCTTAGAGAATTTGAGATGGAGCTTGCCTCACAACCTAGGAAACATAGGGTTGTTGCTTTAAAAGGTTCAAATCTTGACAATGAAAGTGATGATGATTTTGAAATAATTTCTTCAAATTATGGGAAATTACTAAGAAGTTCAATAAGTTCAATCTTAAAGGAAAAGGTAAGGAAAAGAACCTTAGTAATAGTTCCCCATGTTATAAGAAATTACCTCCTAAGTTTGTGAAGTACATGGCATCAAAACCTACTCTTTTAGAAGTTGATAAGTTAGAAGATGCTCAATGTTTTGAATGTAAAGGATATGGTCATATGGCTAATGAATGTGCTAACACTCTTAGAAAAAGAGGAAATTCTCATTGGGTTTGTGTAGATGATTTCAATGAAGATGGCTTTAGTTCTGGAGAAGTTGAAGAACAATCAGAAGAGGTTCAAATTGTTGCGCTACTCACTTAGATTGACTGGACGCTAGAAGAATCCCTGAACTACTTCGGATCTCAATGTTATCCCAACATTCAGGATCCAACATCAGAACAGGAGACCTTTTTTGCATATTGGGATGAATATGATACTGATTCTGAACCTTATCTTGTGTCCTACTTTGATGAATCTAACTTTGATTGTTTTCATGGCACAGTGGATCTGGATGAAAAATATTTCTTTGAAGGTGAAATGTCCCAGGAGGAAATCATTGAAGACCTAAAGTCTACGTACCACAAACTGCTGCTTGAGAATCACAAACTAATCAAGAGCAACAAAAGCTTGAAGGAATAGATTGGATACATGAAGGAGATGCTGAAACAGTATGAGAAAGACCTTGACAAAACTGAGGCTGAGCTAAAAGAGGTAAAGGTAAAACTAAATAAAGCTGAACATACCATTGACAAATGGAACTCTTCTACATCTCTGCTTGATGTAGTGCTGAGTATGGGAAATCAAGGTAAAAATGGTTTGGGCTATGTTGAGAAACCTCCCTCTGAAGATGTTAACTCTGCCTATTTGAAAGCTGGTTTTATCAAGGAAAGAAATAACTTGAGTTATGAAATCCCTTCCAACTCTGTGAAAAGCATACTTTTATCTGTCAATATTTTTTTCAACCTGGTCACATTAAGCCTTATTGTAAAAAATATAAAATTGTGATTGAGAAGAAAACAGTAATTAATTGCAATACCAATGTTAGGAGAACCTCTGATCTGAATGTTATCCCAACATTAGGTAACAACGCTGGAGGACATAAAAGTAGAACTTGGATAGAAAAGTTAAAAACTCCTAAGGTTAAAATTGTTTGCAATGTTGTCTTTTCTGCTGTTTACTCTAACCTTGCAAGTAAGTGGTATTTTGACAATGGGTGTTCAAGGCACATGACTGGAAACATTGACAACCTGAAAGAAGTTATCCCTCTGACTGTTGGAACAGTTACTTATGGAGGAGGCACAAAAGGGAAAATCATTGGAAAAGGAGTATTGGATGTTGAAGGATTTCCACCACTCAATGATGTGTTGTTGGTTGAATGATTGAAAGCAAATTTAATTAGCATAAGTCAACTTTGTGATGATAACTTGCTAGTTACTTTTGATAAAAGTTCATGTGATGTGTTTAATAGTGACAATGTCCGTGTCATGACAGGTACAAGATCAAAGGATAACTGCTATCTTGCTCAAGATAAAGTTGAATACTAACATGCCAAGGTAGATGAATCTGTCATGTGGCACAAGAAGTTAGGACATGTACACTATAGAAATCTGGAGAAACTACAGAAGTTAGAGGCTATAAGAGGACTACCTAAGTTGACTAGCCCAGGTAAAATTGTTTGTGAAGACTGCCTGAAAGGTAAACAAACAAAAGTTGTCCATCCACCACTTCAGGTACAGAGTACTAACCCTAGAACTAATAAGTGCTTTGATTTGCTACACATGGATCTCATGGGTCCTATTGAGGTTAGTAGCCTGAATGGTAAGAAGTATGCTTTTGTTATTGTTGATGATTTTTCAAGATATACATGGATTAAGTTTTTGAAAGAAAAATCAGAGACATTCAACACATTCAAGATTTTGCATGCTAGTATTAAGAATCTCTATGGTACTTCTGTAGGAAGAATTAGGTCTGACCATGGAAATGAGTTTGAAAATGTAAAATTTGCTAATTTCTGTGAATCTAAAGGCATTTTCCATGAGTTTTCAGCACCTAAGACAACTCGGCAAAATGGGATTGCTGTGGGGAAGAATAGAACCCTTCAAGAGATGGCTAAAGTTATGCTGAATTCTAAAAACCTATCTAAGAAACTCTGGCTGAAGCTTTGAATACTGCATGTCATATTAGTAATAGAGTTTATCTTAGACCTGGTACTACTATGACACCTTATGAAATCTTGAAGGGTTCAAAACCAACAGTAGCACACTTTCATGAATTCGGTATTAACTGCTGTTTGCTAAAAGATAGAGATTATTTGAGCAAATTTGATCCCAAAAGTGAAAAGTGTATATTTGTTGGATATTCTCCTAATAGTGCTGCTTTTAGGGTCTACAATCCAAGATTGCATACTGTTCAAGAATCAGTGAATGTCATTTTTTATGATTTAACTGTTTCTACAGGTACTGAAGAAGTCACTGGTTCAGATGTTACTCCAACATTGGACTCAACATTGAACACAGACGTTGGAGATGCTGAACTGGAAACGGGAACAAATGTTGACTTAACACCAGAAACCCCCAATGTTAGGCCAACATCGGTGCTGTCAGATTCTGAAGATGAAGTGGTTCCTGTATCCAGAATAGATCCCCCTCTTAGAATACAAAGAGATCATCCAGCCTCTCAAGTAATTGGAAAAATCACTGAAAGAGTTAGAACACGCAACAAAGAAAGGGTAAATTACAAGGATATGGATAAGTTGTGTGTTTGCATGTCTTCTTCATGTACTATTGATAATGCATCTTGTTTTGTGTCCTCCATTGAACCTAAGAATGTAACCAAAGCCCTTAAGGATAGTTAATGGATTAATGCCATGCAAGAGGAACTCTTACAATTCACCAAAAACTGAGTTTGGAATCTAGTACCTAGGCCATCACATGTGAATGTAATAGGTACAAAATGGATTTTTAAACATAAAACTGATGAGAATGGTGTAATTATGAGGAACAAAGCTAGGCTGGTTGCACAAGGTTATACTCAGGTAGAAGGTATAGATTTTGATGAGACTTCTGCTCCAGTAGCTATGATAGAATCAATTAGATTACTCCTTGCTATTGCTTGTTGTCTTAGGATTAAACTATACCAAATGGATGTTAAAGGTGCCTTTCTGAATGGTTTAATTGACAAAAAGGATTATGTAGAACAACCTAAATCCTTTGTTGATCCTAAACATCCTGACCATGTGTACAAACTTGAAAAGGCATTGTATGGCTTAAAACAGGCTCCTAGAGCTTGGTATGAGAGGCTAACTGATTTTCTGTTAGGCCTAGGTTTCAATAGAGGAGATGGAGATAGAACATTGTTTGTCCTTAGAAAAAGCTCTGATATATGCATTGCTCAAATTTATGTGGATGATATTGTATTTGGCTCTACTAACAAGTCTATTTTAGACAAATTTGTTGAGTCTATGACAGGAACATTTGAGATGAGCATGATTGGTGAGCTCAACTACTTTCTGGGACTACAAGTTAAGCAGCTGGAGAATGGTATCTTCTTGAACCAGGAGAAGTATGCAAGGAATCTGGTGAAGAGATTTGAGCTACAAGAGTCCAAGCCTTGCAAAACTACTATGTCCTCTTCAGTGAAGATAACAAAAGATGGCACTGGCAGCAATGTTGACCCAACATTGTACAGATCCATGATTGGTAGTTTGCTATATCTCTCTACCTCTAGACCTGACATCATGTTTTCAGTATGTGTTTGTGCTAGGTACGAAGCTAAGCCATGGCAATCTCAATTGATTACAGTGAAGAGGATTCTTATATATATCTCTGGAACTTCACCTTTAGGCATTTGGTATTCTTATGACACTAACACTAACTTGGTTGGTTTTAGTGACTCTGACTGGGCAGGTGATGTGGATGACAGGAAATCCACAAGTGGGGGCTGTTTTTATTTGGGGAATAATTTGGTCTCCTGGTATAGCAAGAAGCAGAACTGTGTTTCATTATCAACTACTAAATCAGAATATGTAGCAGCTGGCAGCTGTGTTACCCAACTTGTGTGGCTCAAACACATGCTTTCAGATTATGGGCTAGATAGTGATACACTTCTCATATTCTGTGACAATCTAAATGCCATAAGTATCTCTAGGAATCCTGTCCAACATTCTAGAACTAAGCATATAGACATAAGACATCATTTCCTAAGAGATATGGTAGAGGACAAAGTGATCAACATTGAACATATTGAGACAACTAATCAGCTTGCTGATATGCTTACAAAACCTTTAGATAGTGAGAGATTCTTCAGTTTGAGGAAATCTCTTGGCATGTGCAATATGTGAAAATGTTGAGGAAACCAGTGTTGACATAGCACCACTGTCTAGCACTGGTATATTGGTTGTGGTGTAGTAGGTACTCTGCTGTTTTCCTTTGTTGAATTCATTTCCTTGTGAGTCTCATTTCATCTGTGTTTTGTCATATTTGGTTTGTGTGGTTGAACTCTTTGATTAACAACTCTTTCTAGTTATTAGTTTCACATCTTTGTTTTGAAAAAGTAATAAAACTCTTATGTTGTCTGAGGTTGTGATTACCTAACATATGAAGAAGCTGGGGTACACAAAGTTCACTACTTTGATGTCTATTCAGTTGTGTCTTATTCATATGGAAGGTGTACAGGACATGTGGAGAAGCTGGGGTGCATGATGTTGACAGCTTCACTGTTACTCAGTTGTGCTTATTTACATATTCATGTTTGTTTGGCCAAGGAACACATGAGGGTGGTCTTTTCTACTAGGGTGTTTGAGGTTTAGATTTCTTACATTTAGTAGCACTGATCACTTGGTGATTCTCTTGAATGCAGGTTGGTAACCAAGTATGCCTAAGGAATTGGGGTGTTAGGGCGCATGATAAATGAATTGCCAACATTCAAGGCCTTTGTACTTGCCAAACTTGTTGTTGTTATTATTGTTACTGGGGTGTGTGGAGTTCAGGTTGCCCTCATTCAGTAGTGACATTAGCTTTGTGTTTAGCAACCTTCAGTTTTGGTTCAGATGAGTTATGAAAATAATATAGATTATTAATGAGATGTGAACTATGCTGGTTTGAGGGGTTTTTCATAAGTGTTCGCCATCTGCCTCCTTGACATTACATTGTTGCATTCATGTAGAACTGCATTGTTTTCTTTCTTGTTGTTGAGTTGTGTCGGTCTAGGCTTAGGGGGAGTATAATTCATGTGTTGAGGCATGCAATTGGGTGACATACTGCAGGTGACACACTTTTCTGTGACTTTCTATGCTGTGGAAGTGAATTTTTCCTTGAATTCATAACTGCTTATCTCTGTGTGTTTTTTGTTATCTATGTTGCTTACTCATGATTTTGATCTGAACAATATGTCTGAGGTACTCACTTGCTATATTGGTTAAGTTTATTTTTGGGTGTATCTCAAGCTCTCACATGAATTTGCCTTGGTGAAGCATGTACCTCCATCTTCGGTTTTGAATGTTATTGAATGTTATCCCAACATTGTGCACAGTCGCGGGTCAACATTGAAAACAGGAACTTATAAGTTTTCAGTTTTTTGAAAACCGCTCTAGTTAACTGTTAATTAAACATCAAAGCATGTGCGCGGGAAAACATAGGGGAAAAGTTTTACTTGGTTCAAATTTGGTAACTGCCCATTAACATTCATTCTCTTTCCTTATTCACGGTTATTTCAAAAATCAAAACCCTATTTTCCTTAATTGTGCTTGCGATTTTCATATTCGTGCTTACTTTGCAAAATTTCTCTCGCAACTCTCAAATTCTCTCAATTTTCTCTGCGATTTCTTTCAAAACTTCTCTACTAACAATGGCAAGCAAGTCTCCCATGCAAACTCTTGCAGATGTTGCCCTGGGAAATGAACCCACTGCCGCACGCACTCGGTCACACGCTAGAGGTGCTGCTGCAAAGAATTTGATGCTCATGTTGCTGCTAAAAGGAAGGCTATTCCCTATGTGCGACGAGGGAAGAAGTCCAAACAGGGTGAATCAACCTCCAATGTTTAGCCAACTGCTGATTCAACCACTCCCATCACCAATGAGCCTGAAATTGAGGTAAACACTACTGAACCCAACCCTGAACTTGATGTTGACTTAACTGTTGAGGGGGAGGGTAGTGGTTCGGTTGAGAAAACTGTGGAAAAATCCATGGACAAGTATGTGGACAAATTGGTGAGGAAGTGGATTAGGGCTGAAAAGAAAAAGAGCAAGGCTGCAGGGGATAAGTTGAAAACTATGTCTGAAACTGCTAAGACCAGGGATGAGGCTAGAAAGAGACAGGTGGAGAGGTTTGCCAAGAAAAAGGCTGAGAGGAAAGCTGAGGAAGAGAAGAAGGTTGCTGCTGCTGCTGCTGAGAGAAAGATGAAATGAAAGCAAGTAGTGGATGAGAAAACTGAGGTAGTAGACGTTGAGGATGAAGAGGAAGAAGAGGAGAAGGAAGAGGAGACTGAAGAAGAGCAGGATGTTGCTGCTGATGTTGGGGGCAACATCAGGAACAGAGGAGTACACAGATGGGCGGATTTTTTTCAAAAATGGTCCTTTATCGTGGCCTCATTACAAAAATAGTCTGTTATCGTGCCACTGCCTAAATTTAGTCCTTTATCGTGGCTTTTTGTCCAATTTTGGTCCTCCGATTTTGGGGCGATTTTGACCAAAATTTGTTTTTAAAAAAATTAAATTATATCCTAACCCGCCCAACTAAAATAACCCCGACCCGACCCAATTGACCCGACCCACCCGTTCAAACAGAATATTAAAACAAATTCTTCCCCAAATCATTACCACTTTCACTCAATTTTTCCCCAAAATCACTAAGAACCCTAACCACCTCGAGCCCAAATTCGCGTCGATTTTGAACTCCGCGGTGGCGCAACCAACTCCGACCGCATATGGGCTATATGTGGTCTATCCTGATGATGAGGGGAGCTACTTTTCTCCTTACTATCTCTCTCAAGAGTTGGAGAAGAAGTGGGATTCCTTTAAAAGAAGGGAGATTCACACTGAAAGAGCTATAGAGATGGTCAGTTTCAAAGAGAACAATGTGATGGACTTGCTTGAGGCAAGAGGGTTGCAACAATCAGTGATGGAGCTGAGTGACTATGCTTCTGAGATTTCCATGGAGTTCTACCTAAATCTCTCAAAATGGATCAGGGACTACAGATCTCCAAAATTTGGAAAGGCTTGGGTGAGGGAGAGAGTCTTCAACATTGACCCATACACCATCAACATGATATGTGGATTCCCTACTACTGATGAATCTGAGGACCCCTACTATGATGATGTGATGGAAGACTTGATTGGAGGGTTGGTTAAAACCTGGAGAGATGCTCTGCCAACCACAAAACTCACTTCCATGAGTACTGTCTTGCACAAGATAGCTTGCTTCAACTGGCTGCCAAGCAAAACTGTCACTGCTTTGACTAAGGAATCAGCAATCTTAGTCTACAAAATCAAAAATGGGCTAGTTGTGAACATGGGGGAGAGGATTGTGAAGTTTATGTCTGAAGTTGCTAGAAGGAAGAATGGCATGCTGCCTTTTCCCTCACTCATTTGCAAAATCCTTAGCGATCAAGAATTGAAGACAAGTGTCACTGTGGGCTGGAGGAAGAATGACACTGAACTGACAATTCTCCCAAGCTACTTGTCTGGATCAAGAGTGAAAGACCTTCCATGGAACCCAAAAGGAGTGGTGAGACCAATGGCTGAAAAGAAGAAGGCTCGGGAGTTTGCTGGAACTTCAGTGCCTATGTCCAAAGAAGAAGACTGCATGGTCATAACTTCTGCTTTTGTGGATCATTTGCTGAACTGGTATAGGGGACAGATTGCTGATTGTCAGAGGCAGATTGAGGAAAGAAATGAACGCCTCAAAGAGCTGGAGGACATGGTGAAAAATTTGGAGAAACTCCCTTCTTCACAAAAATGGGGAGAGTAGTTCCAATTTTAAATTTTTGTCTTCTAGTTTATGTTTTGTTTCTATGACCTGCTAATATCTTTGAATAGCTAGTACATTAATCTCTAATTGGTTCTATTTGATCAAGGGGCGTGTCCTTGATTTTTTGCTTTGGCATGTAACTCTAAGTACTACTGTTGAACTGCTTTAACTGCTATTACTTATGAAAGTACATTTTGAACTGCTTGTCTAGTTAACCTTCTGTGCAGGAAACTCACTGGTTTCAATGTTGAGGCAACATTGATGAATGTTGAGGTCTGAACATATGTACATATATGGATGTAGTGATGACTTTAATGCTTGTCTTTGTTAATTTAACTTTGAATTTGTTTGCTTGTATTGAGGGGGAGCAGTTTAGTAGTTTAATTTGTTTCTTGTTGATTATAACTTTCTGGATATAAGACTTGATTGGAACATGTGTTGGTTTTGTGAAGAAAGGCAAACAATGGGAGATTGAAATTGCAGGGTTTTCTAGAGTCAATGTTAGACGATGCAATGTTAGACGATGTTGGGTTAACATTGAGGATAACATTGAAAGCCGAGAGCTTGTGCGAAAACTGCTCTTTAGTTGCCAAAATTAAGTTTTGCCTTTACTCACATATTAACCAAGTTCCACGGTTTTAGTTGTTTGTGTTTATATCCAAAAAGGTATCTTTATCATAAGGAAGAGCTTTGGAAGATTCCTTACTTGAAGTTTCCATAACTCAAGCTAAGTTGAATAGTCAACTCACACGTTTTCAAAAGAAGGAAACAAGCTAGTTGTTCTCTACGACGCGATTCTTTTCAGGATTCTGCGAATTGAAGAAGATGTGTTACCTTGTTAAATCCGTAACAATGGAAACACATTCTCAGGAAAGATATGAAGTTCACAAAGAAGGCAAATTTCAACAAGGAAACAACAAGAGTTACCAAAACTGTGAACAACACATCTTGGCGTTCAAGACTCAAGAAATCTATAAAAGATGTGATGTTCATCAAGATGAAGACAAGACAATCGTGCTAAACAATCCAAGAGATTAATCATTCTTTGTATTGTCTTCGTCTTGTTTTGCGAAGTTTTTGTATCAACTGCCTAAGTCTAGTTCATAGAAGTTAAGTAGTTCTTACTTGTCTGCTTCGTTGAGTCCGATCAACAAAGAGCGTGAGTGAATTGTTGTGAGGAACGTTTTAATAAAACCTTTATCGTTATTTGGCCTAAGGCTCAGAAGTTTTTAATAATATTGAAAACTTTTTAAAATTATATCTTCTTGTGTTCTTACTTCCGCTGCACATTATTATTATCAAGAAGACCAAAATAGAGTTAAGGCAATTCCAGCTTAACTCTCAAAAGTGTTGTGTCAATCCACGGTCCAAAATTTTCAATATTGAATATTATGAGTGATGGCTGGACCGTCTCTAATAACATGAAGTTCATTAGTGACGAGCCGACCACTTAAGCCATCACTAATGACTTAGAAAAAATATAGGAGGGGTAGAGACAAAATCGTTGTCGTTACTAAAGCATTTATTAGTAGCAATGTTCAAGCGTCGCTAGTATCCCACACACTAGTATTCCTATGCTACTGATCATCCGTGATTGGGTCAAGCGATATCTCAATTGTGGGGACCTGGTTGTTGTATTGGCCATTAGCGATGGTGAGGCCTTTCTTTAGTATTAATTGCAGTTGCTATTATCATGAATTCTTGTAGTGTAAGCATTAGTAGCTAAGTAACTATAATTAAACAATAGATCGTATATATGAAATAGGGTCGGTTACAAGTATGATACACGAGTCTATCGCTAAACTAGAACTACTCTAAATATGTTAGTCTTGAGTAGGCTTGGTCCGGAACACTTCGCACTAATGCTAGATGTAAGGGAGAATGTCGAAAGCATCGAAGGTTATGTTGGAGATGATATTGGATCTTCTATGTCGAAAATGTTCTCCTGCTTAGGTCGAGGATGGAGTTGGTTATATATATTGGAGATATATATCGGGTATGATGTCGAATACTGTATCGGGTTAGGCTTGATATACATGTACAGTAATTGCGGATAATTAAAACTTACTTTGATTACCGGGAAGCGGGTATTTACAGGCCTCGAGATGCGGGGACCACTCACGTGATAAACACGTGAGTTGTACTATATCGAATGTAATATTCAATATGTATGTCGAGAACGATCCCCGACATAAGTAAAAACATGGGCTTGGCCCATGGCCGGCCCAATACAGGAAATACCCATATCATGTAATCCCCCAATTCAAGAATTATTATCTGAGGATAATAATTTGCAAATTAAATTAGAGTTTTTGAATTACCAGTACCTCTTGTCTTGCCAGTTCAAATGGCGAAACTCTGATGCGGGAATTCATTGTGTCTTGAAGAAATATTGATGGACCCCGCACTGCAATTTGCGAATCTTCAGATGTCCTCATTTGAATTCTTTGTATTTCTGTTAATTTAATTTTATATCGAGTTTCCCTCGACATAAATGTCGAATTTGAAGTTCGATATGTTGGGCATTTAATGCCTACTAGTAGGTTTCCTCCTATAAATAGTAGCATATTTGGAGAGAGAAGAATTCATTTGTCTTCGAGCGTGTTCAAATCTTCTTCAGGCAGGTATGTCGGGGATACCCGATATAAATTTCGATATGTTTTTTGATATGACATTTGATATGCGTTTCTCTTTGGGTTTTTACTTTATTTATTTTTTTGCAGATTCTGCAACCTTTTGCTTACGTCTTTCTTTATTTTCAAAAGACATGTCTAGAATCCGCGCCCGCATGCAGAGAATTAGGGAGCATCGTGTTCAGGAAACTGCTGCATCAGCAACGAGAGAAGATAAAGCTTTGTCTAACTCTGGTGTGAAAGCCGGTGTTTCATAGGGCATGGTCGCGTCTCCATCGACAGTGAAACAAACTGTTTCAGTCGTTGGGACATCCGTGCCTGATGGTGGTCAATCTCGTGTAGGGAGTATTAGTGTTGGGGAGGGGATCGCCTCTTTGGCCACCGAAGATGGTGGTGAGAGGGTCCTTGAAATCATGAGGGGTGTGACCGGAGCTGATGCTTTGCTCAAAGCAGTATATATGGCCAAGGATGCTTCTGGATCTTCACAAGTGTGGCCTGCGTAGGTGGACCGGAATGACATCCATCATCCCGCGGTTGGTGAGGTTGTTCAATCTGCCACTACTGTCGGTTACTTTGAGGGAAGTGGTCCAGCATTTGTGGAGGTCGCTGTCGGAGCTATGCCTCATGTTCAGGGGCGGAGCCAGGATTTCAAAACAGGGGGGGCGAGATTGCGTTATAATTTTTTTTCCAACTTAGTTAAAAATCTATTTTTATTCATATATAAACTAAAATATAAGTTCAAGAAAAAACTTCATACATGATAGATAATTGAACAAGTTAATGAAATATATATGATTTTTGAACTACAAAACAACTAACCGTAGTTGTATAAATAACTTTGTATATCATAAATACTTGAATTCAACACAAATACAGAATATCATACATAAACTAATAAACTATGAATCACATATCACAATATACTACAAAGAAAATATGAAAAAATAATTGATCAACTTACAAAGGGAGAGGAGGCCTGGATTGGAGCATAAACTTTTTTCCTACTCTACTTTTTTTGTGTAGTCAAAGTTCTAAAAGTGCTATTTTGTTTTCTATTTTTTGGTTATACTTAAATTGTATTTAAATTTTACTAGCGTGTGCTATTGTGTTTTTATCTATATGTATCCGTTTTTGTGGGCTAATATTAATATATGAGCCTATTTAGTGTTTTCTACAAGTAATGAAAGAATGCCTGATAGAGGGTGGGGGGGAAGGGGACTAACACTACTACCTTCTAAAATTAATGGCATTTTTATACATTTGCTAAAACTTCTGGTGAGTTTGAAAAATTAATAAAGTTTTGTTGTATTTTCTATATATTTTGAAGGACTAAAAGGGAAATATAAAATACCCTAGGAGAATAATAATAAAAAAGCAGTGAGAGTGTCAGAGTGAGATGGAGGAGAGAGAAAAGGAAGAGAGGCGTGAGAATTGGTTCACATTGAAAAATACTAAAAAAATAGTGTGCATCCCTTCGTCTTCAGCAAAAAAATTACTAAAAATATTCCTATATACTAGTATTAAAAAAACAATTTGCAAAATGTTGGGGGGTGCAACTGCCCCCACATGCACCCCCCGTGGCTCCGCCACTGCTCATGTTGCCAGTGACAAGGCAGAAACGGGACATTTGTTGAGGGTCCCTATATCATTTGATGATGATACCCCTGACCCGGTCGATGTTGCGGATAAAGGCAAGGGTCCTGCTATGAGTGTTGCGAATAAAGGCAAGGGTCGAGCTTTCAATGTTGCCTCGCAAATGCCTTCTTCTCAAGGTTTTGGGGGTATCCCTGCACAGAAACCATGTGCCCCGACCGCCTCGCCGTCTTCATAATCTGGCCGAAACAGGACTTGAGATGAGGGCTCCTCAGTGCCACATCCAACTACTGGGCAGGGGCGAGCGAGGCATGGGCCTAATGTTTACGGTAAAAGAGATTAATTTTTGGATGGTGATGTGGTTCGCGGCATGGCGTGGGCCTTCCCTCTACCAGCTAGGGTTCTTAATTTGACTGAAATAGAGTGGACGCGGAACGTGGGTTGCAATATGCACGTCTAATAGAGTGTGAGTTGTTGACATCTTGTAGTGTTTCTTATATTTTTCGCGAGTGTTTTATTTTTATGGTTAGTATTTCTGCAGCTCGTGGAAAATGTTGGTGACCTCCATGAATACTTTCAGTCAGTCTGAGGGGTGATAATGATGCTATTATTGCTCAGCTTGGGGCTGATATTATGAAGATGGTCGGCTTTAATGTTATGGCCCAAGAGAAACTTGAGGCTGATAAGGGTTACGTAAAGGCCGACTAATGAAGTATGCCTACGATGATGCTTGTGCTCAGCACGAGAGGATGGCAGTCCTCGCTGATTGGTAAGGATCATGCTCTCAAAGAGCATGACGGCCGCCGTCGGGCCGAAAATGAGCTTGCGAAGGTAAAGGCGGAGAATAAGTGTTTGTTGTCTGAGCTTGCGAAGGCTCAAGCTGTTCTGGAGAAAGTGGTAAGTCCGCGTGTCTTTCATGTGTAATATCCTCTCATATTGAGATTTCTAGTTAATGTGTCGTCTCTATAGGACGAGTCACCTGAGGTCTTAATGCAGGTTACCAATAAAGTTTTGGCAAGTGGGACTTATTAAGAGCTTCTTGCTGAGCGTGCAGTCAGTGAGCGAGAGGAGGCCTTTCAATCATTGATCGGGCAGATAACCGCCAAGAAGAGGTTTAGAGACAGGTTCAACTTCATGGAACGGAATTCCATGTGTGTCCCGGACGGGTTGCCCCTTGAAGATCATGAGTCTATAGATGTTCTTCCGGAGCAACCTGATCCGTTTTCAGCACAATTGAAGGAGAATGGCCCTGCTTGAGCAGACTCCCTTGTTCTGCTTATTGGCGTTGCATCGCCTTGTTATTCATTTGGTTGAGTAATAATTGTGTGAATAATGGTGTTGTATCTTGTAAACTTATTTCGTTATGTCTTGTGTTTTGAATAATTTTTGATATTGCATCCCTCCCTGGGTCTATAGTAGGGCATTTGCAATTTATAATCGTAGATCTATAATTTGGTACTTTACTCAAGATCCTTTTGGATTCGTAAGTTACTACCGTTGTAGGATTCTCTCCTTTGATCGCAGTGGATATGAGAGTTATATTGTATATATTGGTAGGACTCGCACCTTTTGGTTGCTCTCTAGCCTATCGCAGTGGATAGGGGAGACATGACCATGTGAGGTATGTTGCTTCCATCCCCGGTGCTCTCCTTCCCATCATTGTGGATAGGGGAGTTTCACCCTGGGATTTAGAGATGTTCGCCCCTTTCGGGTGCTCTCCTGCCTATCGTGGTGGATAAGGAAGGTATAACCCCGTAGGATATGTAGAATCATCGCCACTCATCGGTGGTCGATATCCTGTAGGATTTGTAGAGTCTTCGCCACTCTTCGGTGGTCGATATCCCGTAGGATTTGTAGAGTCTTTGCCACTCATCGGTGGTCGATATCCCGTATGATGTCGATATCCCGTTGGACTTGTTGATTCTTCGCCAGTCATTGGTGGTCAATATCCCATAGGATTTGTAGATTCTTCGCCACCCATCGATGATCGATATCCCATAGGATTTGTAGAGTCTTCGCCATCACCGGTGGTCGATATCACGTCGGATCTGTAGAGTTCCTTTCATGTTGTTTGGACAAGATAACACAACATGTATTGAAAAATATTGGTTAAGCAAAGTATGGGAAATGAATTTCAGTCTATGCATTTTATCCCAAAAGGATGAACTTATGTTCTCCCATACTCTTGAAAAGGAATGTCGTTGTACCCTAGGTCACATAATTTGCGCACCCCCCTCACGCACCGGCGCATGATTCGCAAACTCACGAGTTGAGTGCGCGTGCGGCGCTTTAAGGCGAATTAATATTTACTAATTCCCGCATTAAGATTTACTAATTCACGAACTAAGAAATGCTAGTTCGCGAATTTAATTACATTGAAGCGTGATTTATATATTGATAGTGCTCGTATTAAACATTAATAAATCGCGAATTAAGTGTAAATGCGTAACTTGTGCACAATTATTTTTTTAATACTTTTGAAATTCTCATGAACAAAAATCATATATAGTTAAGATTTCATATTCAAGTTTGTAGATTTTATATATTTTTCTATCTCAGATCTTCCACTGGCCTATTCATTAATCAACACAAGCAGCTGCAGATTGTTACATAACAAGCTTTACCTTGCTACCCGTTTCAGATGAGTTTCAGTTTAGATTCTTTAAAAGATTAACAAGATATTTCACAACTTCGCAATCCTCGTCGTAACAAAATCTTAAAATACTTTTTAAGTTCTGAACACGCGTTTCTTTTAATTTTTTGGTTTCTTGCTTCATTGAGAAAAGGAAAATAGTAAACAATAAAAACAAAAAAACGAACAAAACGAACAATTTTTACTCCATTAAAAGAAACATTAAAAATTAAGGGCCATGTGTCTTCTTACAATTTACAAACACAAGTCTCTCACTCTCACAATCTTGAGGCCTGAATATTAGAAATAGAGTACTTTTTGTTATTTTGCATCTTTAACAAGGAATTTTTTTTTTGTATGTGTCACTGATTTTAATTGTTGAAACTTGAAGATTAGAACTATATATTTTTGTTGATGTTTGCAAGTGAGTGAAATATATCATTTCACCCCGTCACTCATTTTCTGAATGTAATGGCAAGTACTTTAGATGTAGTGATGAACAAACTGACATTTTAATGAGTGAAAATACTTATCTTGTTTATGTTTAGTATTGTTTTGGTTGAAATAATCATTTTGTTACCTGATATTAAAAATTTCACTTAATATTATTAATATTTTATTATTTTTTTAATAGACGCACTAGAGGCGCATTAAGGAGTGAATTTTTGAAAATAGGCGAACTGGCGCACCCGCACACGCACACGCACACGCTCGTGTTTACGCCTTATGTGACCTAGGTTGTACCTGCTCTAGATAAGGAACAATTATTTTTGCAAAGAAATATGGCAACCTTGCCCTTTGAGCGTAGGATATCTTATAAGGGATATCTCGAAATCTGTGCGCCTTTTGGGCATGCTTCTTTGGGACCCCCTATTGAGGTTCATCATTTGTCATAAACTGTAGGATATTTCCTGCAATGAGTTACGAATAATGTAATGTAGTTATATCAGTTTGAATGATAAGAGATAACAATAGATAACGGTCGAGGGATAGGTAAATCCTAAACCGCCTACGTATCCCGTGTATGGGAATCAGACCGGCATAGTTTCCCTCTGTATTAGTTACAGTCCAGCCCAACGATTGGACAATTTAGGAAAATGAAATTGTTCAAAAGGACATAACGCAATTGTTCTAGAAAATAGGAAAAATAGTAAATAAACTGAAGGTCGAGGCCCCTAGTTGATGCGAGCTGATTACTCCGTATTTGGCATGTATTCTTGCTCGGCTGCTTCAACATAGCACATCCATCCCTCCTTCTGGTCTCATGTGATTTCACCGATCCCGTCCTCGGTAGGGAATTTCATTTTTTTGTGGTAGGTTGATACGACGGCTCTCATTTCATTGAGGGCGGGACGCCCAATGATGGCATTATAGGGGAAGAAAAGGTTTACCACGGTGTATTTGACCACTATTGTCCTTCTGCATGGTTCCTCCGATGTGGGCAATGTGATTTGGCCCACATGAATTACTTCTCCTCCTCCAAAGCCGGTTAACGGGATTGAAACCGTCTCCATCATGTTCTAGGGCAATACCATTTTCTCTAGCACGTGTGCAAAGATAATATTTGAGGAGCTACCATTGTCGATAGGGGCTTTTCGTACCTGATACTCAGCTATATCAATTGTAACAGCAAGTGGGCAGTCGAGTTTACCTGCCTCTAGTGCTTGCTGCATGAGCTGCTCGAGGTCAATTTTCTTGCATAACTAAGGTAGTATAACCTATATAAGTCCCAACCTGCATCCGGCGAGTTATTCTCTCGCGTCCTCGAGCTGAAACGACACCTATCGGTCCTCTGTTGATCACATTGATCATTCCTCGAATTAGGGCATTGACAATAGCCCTTCCATGCTCGGTTGGAGCTTCAATTGCCTTCTGTTTATCTCTCATGCGGGAATGGGAATGGTCCATGGGAGACGAATGGGACCCGTCATCCCTTTGGCGATCATTCTTTGAGTTTCTTACAAACTCCGCTAGCTTGCCCTCCTTGATGAACCTCTCAATCTCGTTCTTCAAATAGGTACACTCTTCTGTTTTGTGCCTCATTTGGCGGTGATATTCACTGTACTTCCCAGAAAATTTCATTTCTTTGCTCTCCCTTAGCTTCCTAGGCTCATTGAGCCACCTGTTCTTCTCCGCAACGACAAATACTTCCAATATTCCTCTGTTGAGTGGTGTATATCTTCGTGGGGACCTATCCTTGTATTGTTCCTTTCCTGGAGGCCTGCTTTGATTTGGACTCTTCTTGGTTGCCATCATGTTGTCCTCATAAACGATGTCATATGCGAGCATGTTGATCTGATCTATTGTGGGCGATTTAAGCTTGATCAGTTGGGAGGCAAACCTCTTATGCGTCATATCATTAAATAAGATGAGAACAAACTGATCCCCTATCATCTCTTCCACCTTGAGAAGTTCATCGTTAACCTCTTGATGAAATCCCTCATAATCTCTTTATTTCTCTGCTGCATAGCATTAAGATGATCCATGCTAGTCCTCATCCTTTTCTGGCTGGAGAATTGGCTCTCAAATTTCTGCCTCATCTACTTGTAGCGTGTTATAGATCAAACCTTCAACCTGGTAAACCAATCCAAAGCTGCTCCGGTCAGAGTTGTAGTCAAAATCTTTGCTTTGATGTTGTGAAAAAACCTAGGTAAGTTCAAGACGTTGTTGACAGAGTGGAGATGGTCAGTTGGATCCCTCTTCCCATCGTATGCTTTAATGGTTGGGATCTTATCTCCCATTTCTAATACCTCCGACTCTATCTCGTCCGAATATAGTGTCAAACACTGCGGCCTTCTGCCAAAGCTAGTCTTCGTCCTACTTCTGCCTTTTCGTGGTCCAATTGTTTCATCCTCCTAGCAATGTTTCTTATATCCATCACCAGGTCATGCCCCTCATCCCCGCGGGTTGTCAGGCGGCGCATATCTCTTCTGGAATCTTCGGTGCCCTCGCGTTCATCAGCTCTATGCCCCGACCCGAGTCCCCTAGCCTTGGACTCTTGAGGTCGCGGTGGCGTGTCGTCCACTCAAAAACAGTTCAGGCGCGGTAATAGTGTTTCCAAGGAAACATTCATTGTTGTCTGGACAGTAGCGTTGATATGCGCCATGATTTTTGGTGCCAAAACTGTAGGCACTGCGGAGTTGGCTCCCTCGGTGCTTTGGGATGCTCGGGTTCATTTTGGTCCATCATTGGTTCTGGGGGCCGGAATTGGCGGCGGGGGTGCACTTTCTGCCATCAAATTGTCAACCGCTAGTCTATTAGACTACGAGCGGATTATCCTTCTTTGCATTTTGACGTCCTCGTCCAGGAACCTGGTGTTCCCACATACGGCACCACTAATTTAACAATAAATCATATATATGAAATAGGTTCGGTTACAAGTATGATACAATGAGTCTATCGCTAAACTAGACCGACTCTAACTATGCTAGTCTCGAGTAGGCTTGGTCCAGAACACCTCGAACTAACGTTAGGTTCAAGGGAGAATGTCGAAAGTATATCGTAGATGACGTCGAAGGTTATGTTGGGGATGACATCGAGCCTTCTATGTCAAAATGGTCTCCTGCTTACGTCGAGGATGGCCTTGGTGATATATATCGGGTATGATGTCGAATACTATATCAGGTTAGGCTAGATATATATGTACAGTGATTGCGGATAATTTAAGCTTACTTTGATTATCGATAAGCGGGTATTTATAGGCATCGGGATGTGGGAACCACTCACGTGACAAACACGTGAGCTATACTATATCGAACGATCCCCGACATAGGTAAGAAATGGGCCTGGCTCATGGCCAGCCAAATACGGTTAATACCCATATCAAACTATATCCTCAAGTTTATGTGATTGACGCGGGGTAATTTTACCAACTCGCTTGGTAGCTTGACTGGACACCACCCTCATGCGTGCTTCTCTTGAACCAATTTTGTCCTTTACACACATATACTGTATAACAACTCATATAGAATATGATATGAAACCCATATTTCAGCACTTAGATTCTTAACACAGAAGATTTAGCTAAAATTGTCAGGCATTTATTGATTTCAAATTGAGCCCGAGATTAAGTCAAGCTCGATATGTATCTCATCTTGGGAATCACGTCAAACATTGTTCAATGTGTTTTGGTGAAGGTCATAATTTGATTTTGTTGAATGGTTCACTTGGAAGGTTGAGGTCATCGGTCAAGTTAGAACCAACTGAATGAATCCAGTTCTTTAAAGTAAGATCCACAGTACCTTGGTCAAGTTCAAGCTAGTCTAACCAAGGATCCAGGGTTGAATTGGCCCTCTTGGTAGTACTCAACTATATTTTTCTTTGAACGGCTTCTTGATTTTAAAGTTATACTTCTCGATGAAGATTTGCAGTCCTCTTTGTACACAACAAGTAAATTTAGAATAACAAGTCGGAGCAACCACCACCGTCATGGAATTGTGTCAACAAGTGCATATATTGACGTAACCATGTGAGTTCATCACATCTAACTTCTTATATTGAAACTTCATGAACATTAAGGTTTTTCCTTAACGAGACATTGAATGAAAGAACGGGATCATAGAAAAGGAAAAAACACAATAAAAAAGAACAAAGACACGTGCAGAATATCAAGGGTTCGATCATCAAGAACCTAAAATAATATAGAAACATCGATGAAAAACTAAAAGAATTCTGAAGTCCAAATTTTATAGCGGCAGTGTCGTAAGAAACATCCAGATTGCTTTTTATTCACAAATATTTATGTATATTTAATGATATATGATTAAAATTATCTTTTATATTTAAAATTGCACAATTTCATCTATGACATGATTATGCTATTATTGAAAGTTATGACTCGATTGTTATGTTCAAAGCTATTGCAAAAAAACATATACATCTAATTTATGTTGTATTTTTTATCCACCTCCCCTAAGGATTGGTCATTGGACGAACACCAACAACGGATTGACACTTTGGTAAATACCATTTTATGTGAGTTGACCTTTCAGTCAACTATTAAAAGTAATTAATAAGGGCAACTCTTTCTTATTTTCAAATACATGTTTATTCTATTATAACTTGAATTGATTTGCAAATTTTATAAAGAAAAATCAAGATTATATGGCACATGACTCAATTTTTTCTTCACGTGGACGGCATATTAGGAGGCCATGCATTACAAAACCCACTGTACAATGTTTGAACTCATCCTGAGCTATACTTCGTCAATTTTTTGAAATTGATTTTTTTTGTGAGTGTCCTTTTGAATCTTGTGATGGAATGAAAATAAAATTTGCATATTATCTTATAACATCTATATAAAAGCACACGTTTTTTATTGCAATCATCTAAGCAAAATAAAAAGAGCACAAGTACGTGGTAATACCATTATGAATCTAGTAGCAATTGAAGTATTGATAAATAATCAATGATAATTAAACATTGTTGGAAATAAAAATTTGTGCAAAGCTACAATAATAATAATAATAATAATAATAATAATAATAATAGTAATAATAATAATAATAATAGTAATAATAATAATAGTAATAATAATAATAGTAATAATAATGCACACCATGACAAGGACACATATAAAGCTAAATTTACAAATTATTAGTGATTTTGAGGATTTATGTTTTTTTTCTTATAAATATTACAATAATTAATTATGTTGTTGTCCTTATATCTAACAGTTGGCATTAATACTCAACTAACCGAAGCGACTGTTTATCAACGTATCAAACTTTGGGGGTTCTTTGCCAAAAATTTAAATCTTGGAAGGTGGATGAAAAAGATTTATGACATATATAATTTACCCACTGTTCTTCACTAAACTATTATTAAGAAAAAAAGGTTGGACATAGAAACAAATGTAAAATAAAGCACCACGCGAGAAAGGTGATTTGGCTGCACCAACGTAACAGCACAACAACTCGGGTCCGTGTTGAATAAAATGTAAACAGTCCTCCATTAGGCTTTGACTGGCAACTAAATTAAAAAATTAACCGCTGTGTACTTTTCGCAGCGTCACTCATTAGTCATTACAACAACATGAACATATCCCCACACACGTATTCCCCCACGTACTATAATGCTAGCTGTCCAAATTAGTTGCATTTCTTCATTATATAAATCAAATATCTGAGGTTTTTGTTTTGGTCGAAATCAAATATCTGAGTTGGCACCTACCATACTCATAGGTCGTCATAGTTGATAATACGCCGTTTCTAAATTTGATGCCAACTATCAGAGTTTTAAACTATCTTCTTCTCTATATATACACCGCGTAACTAAAAGCAAAACGTAACACTAATTCTATTAATCAATCAAAAACAAGAAAACTTAATATCTTTGTAAAACTATAAGAAATAAATAAAAAGTAACACTAATTTCTGGCCTTGAAGTTTTTAATCTGGAAACTGAAAGAAATGGAGGGGCTGTTATTCGGGCGTTATGAAATCGGTAAACTTCTTGGCCATGGTTCTTTCGCGAAGGTGTACCATGCCAGAAATGTGAAAACAGGGGAAGGTGTTGCCATTAAAGTCATTGAGAAAGAAAAAATCCTAAGAGTTGGACTAACTAAACACATCAAACGCGAGATCTCCATTTTGCGTAGAGTTCGACACCCTAACACTGTCCAGTTGTTCGAGGTTATGGCCACCAAGTCCAAAATCTTCTTCGTAATGGAATACGTTAAAGGCGGAGAGCTATTCGATAAGGTTGCTAAAGGCAGGCTTAAGGAAGACCTCGCTAGGAAGTATTTCCAGCAGTTGATTTCCGCTGTGGCGTTTTGTCATGCTCGCGGCGTTTACCACCGTGATTTGAAGCCGGAGAACATACTCGTTGACGAAGACGGTTACCTTAAGGTGTCTGATTTTGGATTGAGTGCTATGCCGGAGCAGGTCAAGCACGATGGCCTTTTCCACACTTTTTGCGGTACCCCGGCTTATGTGGCGCCAGAGGTTTTGTCACGGAAAGGGTACGACGCGGCCAAGGTGGATATATGGAGCTGTGGTGTAATTCTGTTTGTCTTGACAGGAGGCTATTTGCCTTTCCATGATGCAAATATTATGGTTATGTATAAGAAGATCCAGGATGGTGATTTCAGGTGCCCAAGGTGGTTTTCCCCTGAATTAGTCCAATTACTGAGTCGAATGCTCGACGCCAATCCTCAAACACGGATCACAATTCCGGAGATTATGAATACGAGTTGGTTCCAAAACGGATACAGGGATGTTAAATTCTATGTTGAAGAGGATAAATTGTGTAATGTTGATGATGATGTTGAGGAGAATGGTGATCTTGATTCCTTATCAGATCACTCATCTTCGTCATTGGATCCCGACTCCGAGTGGGAGAACAGGAGGAGGAAAAATAGTATTAGTCTTCCTAGACCACCAAGCTTGAATGCATTTGATATCATATCGTTTTCTCGTGGTCTCAACTTGTCGGGATTGTTTGAGGACGGAACGGAGGACGACGGTGCCAGGTTTGTTTCCGAGGCTGCAGTGTCGAACATTGTATCGAAATTGGAGGAGATTGCTAAGGTTGTGAGTTTTACAGTGAGGAAAAAGGATTGCGGAGTGAGCATCGAGGGATCAAAGAATGGTGTAAGGGGACCACTGACAATTGCAGCAGAGATATTTGAGTTAACTCCATCACTAAGAGTGGTAGAGCTGAAGAAAAAAGGAGGGGACAAAACGGAATTTGAGAAATTTTGTGATAGTGCATTGGGGCCAGGATTACGTAGCCTTATGGTGTGAAGTGTTGCAGATCGATATTGTATGTTTACTTTTGGAGATTGAATACAGAGAGAACAATATTAAAATCTAAGTTTTATCGAAATTGATATATAGTCACCAATTGTATATATCGACTTATGTTACTTGTTACTGTTTTATTAATCCAGGTAAACTTTGAAAAACAAAATATTCGCATAACCACTAAAAATAAACTTAATTTGAAGTTTTTTTTTTCATAATTTGACCAGAGTTTTTGCTTACAAGGTGAAGGAAATCAAGCTTTTGTACAAAGAGTACGACACTCATCAGTCATGACAGAAAAGTTCTCTTATCATTTATATATGTCGTAAAACATAATGAATGATGAGCCGTTAAATATAAGAAAAAAGATTATTGGTTAAAAACAGTACTCATTTCGATGGACCTAAAGAAGATTAGGATTATTATAAGCAATTTTATTTTCAAGTTGGGCTGCCACTACTCGGTAACCTATTTCTAAGATTGATTAACAGATTTATTTTCTCCTTTTTTCTTTATGATATATTAGTTGAATGCCTCAGAAGTCAGAACATACAGAACCTTAACGGCTAAACGGGTCCACATGTCTTTTCAACGGACAATCCTATTTTTTAATAAAAGTATCTTTCTTTTGTTTGGGTATCTGTTTGGTAAGTTTCATTATCATCTTGAAAGTGAAGGAGGTGCATGTATGTGTTTGTAAACTTATCCCACAAGTAGTACATGAGCCATGTTCGGAGATACAACTTTGGGTGCTCATTTGGATGATTTGAAGATTATCCCGTTGCATTCATGATTTTTTCTAAATACAAGTCCCGTTTCACTTAATTGCGGGAAATAAATTGAATTATTTTGGAATTCTCAATAAACCATGTGTTGAGTATAACGATGTATTTTATAGGATAAAAGCATCAAGCCTCCTAAGTTAGCTAATTTCCAATTTTAGGGTATTCACTTGTTTTGGTTGGGATGTTAGGATGGTTGCTTTTGTGTTAGACCCAATATGGTTTTGGGTAGACTTTGATGTAAAAATTTTGTTTTTCACCCTACAAAGCTTTCTTTGAAAAAAATGAGACGATTCTGAATTTTAGTATGATTTCATGTTAATAATATCTCACATTACTTTTGAATTTATATTAAAAAGAACCTCCATCTCATCCTAAATAAGACATTTTAGGGAGAATTATGATGAATCCTAATAAGGGGACGTATTTATGGGGGATAATAACACATTTTAGGGAGAATTATGATGAATCCGTGTGATATATAGACAAAGCAAATGAATCGAATTGAGCGTATTTATGGTTAGAAGCGACTCCAGTTTTGTGGTTAACTTATTAGTTGAGGAGTATATGGTTAGCCTGTCTCAAATTCATTTGCCCCATGCACTTTAATGTATCACATGTATTTCGAGAAGGTAATCGAGTGGCGGATGCATTAAAAAATTATGGAGCAAACAATCATGGACGACATTGGTGGTCGTCGTGTCTGTCTTTTACTTTGGACTTGATTAATGATGACTCTTGTAATAGAGAAAATTTTAGATTTAATTGAACGCTTGTAAAATCTTAGTTTCTTTTTTTTAATATAATCTGAGCTAGCGTAGGTGGTTTAGCGTCACGGGAATGCCAGCATAGTTGGGATGTCCATCGCTTTCACCTTCTCGAGTTCCATCTTTTACGTAAATAAAGAAAAAAGAAAAATTGTCAGGAAGGATTAAATTGTTGATAAGCTATCAAGGTTTTATTCAAGTCTATGATAAGTCTTCCCACTCACTAATCATGATCATGTTAGAATTTGATGCTAGTTTAGGATTATATGTGTGGGTTTTGATAGCATATTAAGGGTCACTTGTCTCTTCGGGAAAGAAGATAAGAGATTAATTCTAATAATAAATATATTCACGAAGAATTTGATTTTGCCAACTTTAGTTGCTTAGTTCACAAGAACTTTCAAATTCTATTTGATGGTGTATAAATATTATAGCTTCCCCGATAAGGTGATTTCACGCTATAATATTCTCTTCCTACCACTCAAAGGCTAAGCACAAAACTTCTGCAAATGAGGTCCAGCATTGATAGGATTGTAGACACATTAATTTTGTGTCTAATTAAATTAAATTATGGTAACTCTTAAAATGCAAGAAATACAAATTATATATTTTTTAATCCTAATATTTTTAGAAATTAAATAAATATATTTTTTTAAATCTTAATACAAGGAAATAATTTCTCATCAAATCTCAAGACATGTAAAGTCGTTTCCTCCAAGTCTCAATGTTCAAGAGATGGAAAAAATTCTCCACCAAATCTCAAACAAGTAAAGAATTCCCCTCCAAGTCTCAATTTTCAAGAGATGAAAAGAAGATTCACTTAGATAAAGTCTTCCAAATCAAGATATCGTAGACACGATCACAACTGTTCATCTCATCAGAAGATTCTAGTTGAGATTTACTATACAGCTATAAATAGAGATCTCTTCAAGAACAAAATGATAATTCATCATTCAAGAATTTAGAGCAAGGAAGTTCAACAAATCCTCATCAAGTTCAGCAATCTTCAAGGCGTTCTTCAGCAATCTTCAAGGTGTTATTCATAAAGAACTCCTTTCAATCCGCGGTTAAGTCTCATTTCCATCTAAAAATCATCGCATTTCTGCTGAGGAAGATCAAACTCCAAGAAGTTCACACAAATCCAAAATCAAGATCATATCGTTCTTCATTCGTCTTCAAGTAAAAAATCCATTTAATTCGAGATCAAGTCCCAAGATCCTCGGAAAATCATTTTTGAAGATTGCAGTCCATTCAAGGAGATCAAAACCCAACAAATCCGAAGAACTGAAGACGAAGATCATATCGTTCTTCATCAAACCTTCAAATCAAATTCCAAATCAAATTTCCGTTTGATCCGAGATCAAGCCGTCAAGCCCTCAAATCAACGTTTGTCAAATATCCAAGTATTTTGAAGATCAAGACTCATCTAAAGAAGATTGACATTCAACATATTCAAGACGAAGACCAAATCCTTCGTCGCGAAGATCAAGTTAAGTAGATCGCTAATTCAAGATCAAGCTCAAAATCCCTTAGATTAACGTTCAACTCAAATACACATGGAAGAGATTAAAATCAAATCCACTCTCAAGTCAACCAAATTTCAAGATCACTTGTTATAGAAAAGAATCAGAGAAATAACAGAGACTGCACCACAATTGTACTTTAAATGTATTCAAATTTATTTTGTAATCTTTTTTTGTCTTTTAATTACAGAGTTCAAGAATTTGTCGTTACAGGAACGATCATTTATACTTAACCCGTAAACCACTCACATGGCACTGAGCATGCTTTGATTTCCTTGTTGTAGTGTAGTGGCCACCACCTCTAGCATTAAAAGTATAGATCATCATGTACTCATAAAAAGATATTAACTATCTTAATTATCATGAAATGAAGCGCTTTCTATTCCCCGTACCAAACAAATATCTCCATTTTTCTCCACAAAGCCTTGAGAGCCCATCGGCTACTCCATCATGTCCGTTCAAACCTCGAAATTCACGATCCTAGGTGCTGATAGAAATGCGAGTCCAATATTTCTCCCTATGAAAGGCTTTAGGGGAGAAGTATTCGGCATACCCATGCATATGAATGACTAGTGGCTTACCCACGTGATGGGACCAAAGTTAGTACTGACTCACACGTCAGTGAGCGTGTTAAGAAGTGTCTCATATTGTTTGGAGATGGTCTTGGGCTACGATTTGTAAAGAAGGATTTCACATTCCGTTTAATAAGATCTTTTACGTAGAGACATATAATGCTTCAAATTCTCTCTCTATATATTTACAGAAAAATCACACACACACACACACACACACACACACACACACACACACACACACACACACATATATATATATATATATATATATATATATCTTTATATTTATCTTTATCGTTACTAGATAATAAGAATGGATGTAACAAGCTGCAGACGTATGCACTTACCGGCCCAATGGAAATTGTCAAATAGTCTTTTTATTTTTTATTTCTTCAATTATGCCCCTAGAATTTACTATTATTTACTTTTGGGCCCCGCGGTAAATTATGACATAGTCATTCCAATTTTAAACTTCCTTATTTTTGCCCCAAAAGCTTTCTAATTTAACTCATACAAATTGCAGAATAGTCCTTATAGTTTTTAACTCTTAAAATATTATCCCTAAAGTTTGATATTATTTGCATTTGGTCCTCACAATAAATTGTAAAATAGTTCTTCAAATTAAATTCTTTTCTTATTTTTGCCTCAAAAGATTTTTTATTTAACTCTTTCCATCGTGCATCTTGTTTTGCAATAATAAATATCTTAGGGGGGCGTGCGTATTAATCAATTGGGGTCTATCTAATATAATATGAGTACAAAAAAGTTTCGACGTTAATTTTTCTATTTTCATTTTGTCCTCATTTCATTTGCAAATTACTTCTCAACCACAATGTATGTTTTCTTATTCTTGGTAAAAAAAAAAAACAATAAAGACTCTAGCATGAGGTTTTTGACTTTTCTTAAACGTGAATATCAAGAAAAATGGGTGACGGTCCCGCAATAAGATTTGGCTTATATCTTTTATGTGCAACTAATGGACCCCAATTTTTTTTTCTTTTTATATCTAGAAAATTGGTAACGGTATTCGTATGTGCAATACGGAAAGTTTCTTTGACATAATAAAAAATAATACTAGATCATAAAATAATAGTTAGTGATTATAAGATAACGTATCATTTTTGTTTTATGATAGTATATGGGAGTACCAATAAGTATTAATGTTGCAAAACCTACAACCGACCATAAATATACTTAACTTATGGTCTGTCCATATTTTAACGATGTAGTTTAATTAATAATATTGAAAAGCAAGTAATTTCAAAAATTCTCATGAATTGCTTACGTAATTTAGAAAATAAGATTTCACTGGTAAACAAAGATATCATTTGTTTGTATATTTTTTTGAGGAGGTCGACAAATAGATATATATATATATATATATATATATATATATATATATATATCGAATTCTTAACCCATCGTTAAGTATGTTTCTTTGTTTTCTAGTTTACCAAAATTTGAAGGCTACTTGTTAGAAAAGAAGATATGCTTTGGCTACGGAAGGAAGACTCCATTTAATGAAATACTGACACGCCCAATACATGTTAAATTGTTCTAATGTTTAAAAATGTCATCTTTATTTTTAGATTGAAATAAAGTGAAGTAAGTTAAATATTAAAAAGTCATTAAAAGAAAAAATAACCACATGAAGAAGTGCATTGTGATTATTGTTGTTTTATATCAAAATAGTATTAAATATAAATATTATTTAATTTAATCTAATTGATTACTAATTTAATAATGATAATCAAAATAATAAAAATTAGACTTGCCCGTGTGGAGCACGGGCTGGTCACCTAGTATATATATATATATATATATATATATATATGTATGTATATATATATACACACACGTAATAAAAATGAGCCATTATTGAGCCTTTAGTGAGCACCGACAAGCTCAGTCAACTCCTTCAACCTCATTTATCAGCTATGTGCTATCAGTGACACCTGTATAAACGTAGAAGTTGAAGATTTACTTTCTCAATGTAGCCGCCAGTTATCCTAAAATTAGTGTATTATCCGGCAAAACAATGAAGGAATACATAGAAAAAAGGTAGATATAAAAGAAAATATAATACTTGAGCCTTTTTAATGACAGTATAGAAGATATTATCCTTAATCACTGTACTACCCACTAGTAGGTACGCTTTAATTTAATAAATAACTGGCCAATTAAAGTCTAAATGTTTATACCATACAATGATAGTATGATACCTAGATTTCTCCTCTATCTTTTAGCCATATTCTCTATTTTTTACTAGATGCGGCAGATTAATGATTTAAAATCCATGCGTTAACATCTTAAGTTTTATTGAATTGCGTACTTTAATTTAGTTGGAAATGGCGAAGATATTTACTGCAGATAATTTGTTAATGCCCACTTGATAGATCGACGACATTTAACAATCTTTTCGGTGATATATGTAATGATCTAGTATTTTTGTCTGGAAGTCCTATAAATACAAAACTTTAATATTTTAAAACACCATGCTAAAGTAATTGGAGATAATTGTTATGTTTAATTAAAAAACAGTTACGGTGGCTAATTAATTAATTAAAGAGGAAATATTACTTTTCTTGGAGTCAATTTAATTCTCACAAAAAGTTGATTATGTTATTTAAATGTAGGTCTATCACACATGGTTAGTCAAGTGATTTGTCCATTTGACGATATTAACGGACTATTGTGTCAATTCAAAAATTTCTGTAGTATGCACCTAAGAGTAGTAATTACAGGTTCTTACGTCATAAAAAAATTGCTATTTATTAACAAGTACCCTAGACTCTTGTGCTATGAAACAACAATTTCACCAACTCATGTCGTAAAAGAGGATGAAATTACATTCATGTTTTGTTGAAAACTTGAGTTAAAAAATAAACAATCAATACGCCTTATTATGTTTGGTGATGCAATATTCTCCGAGGCCCGTAGAGCCGGGGGAATTCTAAAATATTGTTCGGAACGCCTATCTCGAGTTTGAGGAAAAGGAAGCTATATTATTTTATTAAGGGTTGTGAGTGAATGACAAGGGAGGTCGTGTGTGGAGATAGCTTTTTCTTTTACAAGGAGTGTTTCCTGTATTTTGCTAAGTATAATAATGAGTGTAGTAGTAAGAATGCACTTGTCCTTCTGATGCTGAAATGAGGTGCTATTTATAGTGTTAGCCTTGAGGTCTTTCGCCCAATGGGGGTTGGTCTTCCATCATAATTTCGGGTGGTAGCGATGGACAATGCTGTACGGGCCTTCTGCACCAATGGGGTCGTCTGGTACGAGACACCGACTTGTGTGAGTTTACCTGAGCCCTTCTGATCGGATAATAATTATATCTACTCCAATCGCCTAGTTGGATTCGCTGCGCCAATGAGGGTAGGTCGGTCTTGCGCCAATTGTTGTTCTTGACCAGTAAGATTCGCCGCTTTCTGCCCCAATGGCGGTCTTGGACTAATGAGGCGTGGTCTTTCTTCATAATGAGGGGTAGTTGGGAGCTCCCCTTAACATGGGTGGTTGGCACTTGTTTTGACTCGGGTCGTGTCATCGGTGCTCTTGTCTCTGATCTGAGGGCAATGAGACCCTGCGAGTTGTGTTTCATCCCCGTATGTTCTGAGATGGGTCTTGAGTCGTATTTCCTTCGAGTAGTTATGTGGTTCTCTGAGTGCGATTTGTTCTATTAAGACCTTGGATGAGGGGTCTCCTTCCTTCGACCCTTCATTGTATTCACTCGTTTCTTTATTGATTTGTATTGTCTTCCTTTCTCAAAAGATTACTTGTGTAAGTGTTGTATGCCACCACCTTAGGGTCCTATCCTGCGGATCCCGTGAAATCTGAGTGGTGGAGTTAGCTTGTTTGATGGGTCGTCTGCTGACCCGGGGTGGTGGGGGGAGGGGTCTCGTGGCTTCCTCTGGGATACCATGGAACATATCATGAGATCATATATAATATTAGAACTAGTGTCCAAAAAACAAGTGAACACCACCACACCTACTTTGAAAGCAAAAATAACAAAATCATGCACCTATATCTATTAATACTCTTTTTACTTTCATTTACCATATAGAAATGAGGAGTATTAGTGTCCACATATTTTATTCTACAATCTATAAGTATTCTACTCTTAGCAGCATCAATATAAGTCGAAATGTATCTAAATAAATAATAGAAACATGGAAGTTTCCTTTCTTTAGTGGAAACCAATGGAAATCATTAATTAGGTGAAAGATCATTGATTCAAAAATTGGAACGTTTTGGTGAGCATAGAATTCGCGACATTTCAGATATTTTAGCCGATTTGTATCGAAATTTTAATCCATGGTTGTTTGATCCACATTTGAATAGTTTTCTTAAATATCATTACACATTCTCATGGCATATGTGAATTATAAACAGAAAGATGACGTGGTCATTCAATTTTCAAGCGGAGGCTTCAAAAACATCCAGAAAATGTTCTGAACGTATATTATTTTGGTGGAAACCAAAAACAACAAAAATGGTGAGTAGGAGTTGACATTGCTGATGATATTTGGTTTTAGGTTTTGACTTAAGGATGATGGAAGAGAAAAAATGGAATTTCTTTTGACAAATGGATGCATGTAGTTAAAAAATAGAATAAGGGTAAGTTTGTTATTTAGCATAAATAAGTGGCAAGATTAAAAATATTTGACACAATTAATCTAACCAAACATAGTATTATTTAATTTTGTTGTGCTTAACTTATGGTACATATTTGCATAACTATGCAATCTAATAATAATATCCAAGTATATTATTTACTAGGGATGCATCAAACCCCCTGAACTATGCATGTTTTTGCGATATCGTCCTTAAACTAAATAAATAAGCGGTTTTCCCCTTAAACTATACCATTCTGTTCGATTTGCCCCCTGGCCAGGTTTTCGGCTATTTTTGACCATTCTTGGCCAGAATATTTCCCCTTACCCGACACATATGTGTTGTAATAGATGTATTTTAGTAGTTGATGACAAAAAGTAGGCGAAAAAACATCTCGAACGGGACATATTCCGGCTAAAATGCGATTTTCTGTTCAGTGTATTTTCGACCATTCTGGCCCGGAATATTCCCTTACAAGTCTCATATGTGTTGTACTAGATGTAGTTTGGTAGTTTATAACAAAAAGTAGGCGAAAAAACACCTCGAACGGGGAATATTCCGCTAAAAATAGCCAAAAACCCGACCAGGGGGCAAATCGAACAGAATGGTATAGTTTAAGGGGCAAACCGCTTATTTATTTAGTTTAAGGACGATTTCTCAAAAACGTGCATAGTTCAGGGGGTTTGATGCATTTATCCCATAATACTAAGGATAAATTAACACTTGCACGACTATTAATTTTTAAAGTAAAGGTGTCCCTAGTTAATTCCCGAGTTAGGGCATTCACTTGTTTTGGTTAGGATGTTAGAATGATTATGGTTGCTTTCATTTTAGACCCAATATGCCTTTGGGTAGATTTAGATGTAGAAAAATTGTATTGCACCCTAGCTTTCCTTTGGACAAATGAGGGGATCTGAATTCTAGTATGATATCATGCTATAAGAATTTCTCACATTACTTTTGGATTTATATATTAATTAATAAATCTCCATCTCCTCCTTCCTAAATGAGGCATTTTATGGAGAATTGTGAGGAATGATTGAACTGTTGATATGCTATCAAGGTTTATTTAAGTCTATGATAAATCTTCCCAATTACTAATCATGTTCATGTTAGGATTTGATGCTAGTTTAGGTTTTTATAAATGGGTGGCAATATGGATCTAGTTATGTGGATCATCTATATTTGATTCAGATTTATAGAACTGGATCCATATAAGGTTGAGATGTATCCCAACTCAACCAGGTTGAGTTGAGATCCACTTGAGTTGAGATCTATTTCAACCAGAAGCAGATCGAAAGTCAACTTAAATATCAACCCAAAGCAGATCTCTATTGTTTTTTAAAAACTCAATTTACGTAAAAAATATACACTACACAAAAAACACACACTACGCCCAAAATTCATGAAAAAACATGCACTACACCTAAAACGCACACTACGGCCAAAATTTACCAAAAAAGATACACGATACACGTAAAATTCACAAAAAATATTTTGTACTGTATATTTTTAGTAACTAGTTTTCGACAAGTGATACCACTTTTTTAAGCAGAAACGACCATTTCACCAAAATGTAAGACTAAAATCTTACGGCGACGTGATTTTTGCCAAATTTCAACGTTTGGATGATGAAAACGTCATTTTTCTATTTTTATCGGGATTTTTTTGGTTTACGGAGCCCGTTTTCGACAAGTGATACCACTTTTTCAAGCGAAAACGACCATTTAAGCAAAATGTAAGACTAAAGTCTTACGGCGACGTGATTTTTGCCAAATTCCAACATTTGGATGGTGAAAAGTCATTTTTCTATTTTTATCGGGATTGTTTTTGTCAACGGAGCCCGTTTTCGACAAGTGATACCACTTATTCAAGCGGAAACGACAATTTGACCAAAATGTTACGACGACGTGATTTTTTCCAAATTCCAACGTTTGGAAGGAGAAAACGTCGTTTTTCTATTTTCAACGAGATTTTTTTTTTAATTATGGATTTTTTTTTTCATTTTTTTGTGAATTTTGGGGGTTATAGATTATAATGTATTTTATAAAATTTTAGGGGTATTTGATTATTTGAACAATTTTAAAAGTTTAGGTTGAGTTGAAATTGGGTTGAAAATTTCAACCTAAAAAGTTCTTCTTTGATTGAGGAAAAGTTGAGGTTGATTGAGTTGAAGTTGAAGTTGATATATGATCCATATTTGTGGATACAATATAAACTCAATCATATCTTAACTCAACCTTTTGTATCTCAACTAGATTCAACTAGTTGAACCATATTGACAACCCTATTTTTATATGGAGGTTATCATAGCATATTTTGGGCCACTTATCTATTGAGGAAAGAATATATATAATGGACACTTAATTCTAATAAAACATTTCACATTAATTTCACGAAGCATTTGATTTCTGCCAATTTTAATGCTTAGCACACGAGAACTTTTAAATTCTATTTGATGATGTATAAATAATACAGCTTCACTGAGGGTGGTTTCACACTATAATATTCTCTTCCTACAACTCAAAGGCTAAGCCAAGACTACTACAAATGAGGTCTCAGCATTGATAAGACAACCTTTTATTAACCCGTAAACCACCAACATAGGGCCAAGCACGCTTCGTTGTTGGTTACTTATAATTTTTCTGTTGTAGTGTAGTGGCCACAACCTCTAGCATTAAAAGTATAGATCATCATGCACTCATAAGAATATATTAATAAACGCAACTCTTTCTATTCCCCATACTAAACAAATATCTCCATTTTTCTCCACAAAGTATTGAGAGACAATCGGCTACTCGATGAAGTCTGTTGAGCCCTCGAAATTCACGATGATGGCTGTTGTAGAAATTCAAGTCCTATGTTTCTCTCCGTGAAAGGCTTTAGGGAAAAAATATGAGGTTTTAATTTCTATCATAATGAAGGGTTTGTGGCTTACCACGTGATGGGACCAAAGTTTAGTACTGACCCACATGTGGATGAGCGTGTTAAAAAGTGTGTCACATCGTTTGGAGGTGGTTTTGAGCAACATTTTGCAAAGGAGAAGTTCACATTCTATTTAATAAGGTCTTTTAAAGGGAGAAATATAGGGCTTCAATTTATGTGAGGTGCTACCGATGTCTTTATATATACTCGTACGTGATAAAAATGAGCCTTTAATGAGCACCGACAAGCTCAGTCAACTTCTGTAACCTCGTTTATCCGCTATTTGCCATCAATGACACCTTTATGACGTACAAGTTGAAGATTTATTGTCTCATGGAACTCGCCTCATTATATTAGAATATTATATTTGAAATTATTGGATCGGGACTTGAGACGATGTTCTCGATTTTGTGATAACACTGTTTTCTCAACACTGTCTTAATCATATGATAATGCAGCGACAAATAAACAAGACACAAGAAGTAATTTGAAGAAGAATACATAAATATATTCTTCCGAGCCTTAGGCGAAATAATCACTATGTTAATAACGAGTTTACAAAATATTGTTCTCACAACTCTTAAGCTCCTCAACTATATATAACACGCGTGCAACTATTTTAAGAAGGTGCAAATGGGAAACAATTAATATGTTAAACTTGAAATCATTCATAAACAACCATAATCTTGGAACTAAGTTAAAATGTGAATAAGGACAAAGAATAAAGATTTACTAAATATTTACAGATTGTTCAATGTTACATCGTTGATGTTCAATGTTATTATAACACTTCCCAAGCTCAATGTTATGATAACATTTCACAACTTTAGTGTTATAATAACATTGTACAACGCTTACACTTTCAATATTATCCAACAAAATAATAAAGTAATATGTACAATAAAAGTAGATATAAAAGAAAATATAACATGTGAGCTTTTTGAATGAAACAATATAGAAGATATTATCCTTAATCACTGTAATATCACGGGTGGAAATACTATTTCTAATGGCCTAAGAATTGTAGGATATTGCAAATCTTTTTGTGGCCCGCACTTTAAGATAGAATTCCCTCTAAATTAAACTTGGTAAATAGAGAAGTTCATATTCAAGACGACAATTGTTGCTTGTGTGGGTAAATGAGGAAACAACTGGCTATATTCTTATGAGATGCGATTTATCATCCAAATTTAGGTGAAAATCTTTGAGTAGCATGATATAAAATTGATTTTACCATCGAATTTGGACAACTTTTTGTCTTAGGTGGCTAGACTCATACCTTCTTCGGTTGAAAAAATAAATAGTACACAATATGGATCCATGTTATTAGGTATATTTAGAAATTGAGAAACAATGTGATTTTCAAGGGAGCTCAAAAGAATATCAGTGAACCGTGGATCTCATCAAATTGAGAAGTTGGAGTTGGATTAGTATACTAGATCAAGAAGCTTTACGTATTATTCTTTTGATAGGTTGAATTTTTCGCTTGATTGCATGTAATTTTTTCTTTTCTTTTCGAACATTCTTTTCTTTTATCTTAATAAAATTCTTTTTTGCCGATAAAAGAAAAATCCTTAATCACTGTCAATGTTTTAAAAAGCTTATTTGATGCTCGCTTTAAATCACGCTTTGAAGCAAAGCTTACTCGAAAACGCCTCAAGGCTCATGCAAAAGCTTAAGTGTTATAAAGCTTACGCTTTCTTGCCAAGGCGTACACTTTTGGTGTGGTTTTTGCGCTTTACGCCTTGAGAAATAAAATAACGCTTAATTATATATTGAAAAAAGAAAGAATTTCTCACTAAATCAATGGCAAAATTTTGAATATAATTATAGTGTTGAAGGTAAAAGTCAAAACTTTGTTTATTGACAAAAAAATATGTGGTCTTTTTTTTAAACATAAGTTAAAAGAAAAAAGCCACAACACCTATTTTCACAGTAATTTTATTTAGAATGTGCATAATAGTTTGACCAAAGTGCATTTATATTATACTTAGAACATATTTATATAAGATTCATATTATATATTCATATTTTTAGCAACACTTCTTTTCTTATAATACTTAATATCAAAATCCATAAAGCTTACGCTTTGTGCCTCAAGGCTTACGCCTCGGTTTTTGGAACATAAAACGCTTCACCTACGCTTTCGCTTTTTAAAACACTGATCACTGTACGTACTACCTACAAGTAAGGTACGCTTTAATTTAATAAATAACTAGCTAGCAAATTAAAGTCTATATGTTTATAACATACAATAATACCAAGATTTGTCCTCTATACTTCAGCCCAATTCTCTATATTTTACTGGATGCGGCAGATTAACGATTTAAAATCCATATGTTAACATCTTAAAGATAATTAAATTGCGTACTTTAATTTTGTTGAAGATATTTACTGCAGATAGTTTGTTAATACCCACTTGATTGATCGATGACATTTAACGACCATTTCGGTGATCTATCTTATAATGATATAGTGGATTTTAAATCGTATTCGTACGCAATTAAAGTAAACGAGCGATAAAAGAAAAATCCTTAATCACTGTACTACCTACAAGTAAGGTACGCTTTAATTTAATAAATAACTAGCTAGCAAATTAAAGTCTATATGTTTATACCATACAATAATACCAAGATTTGTCCTCTATACTTCAGCCCAATTCTCTATATTTTACTGGATGCGGCAGATTAACGATTTAAAATCCATATGTTAACATCTTAAGGATAATTAAATTGCGTACTTTAATTAAGTTGAATATATTTACTGCAGATAATTTGTTAATACCCACTTGATTGATAAACGACCATTTCGGTGTTCTATCTTGTAATGATATAGTGGATTTTTGTCTGGATATCCGATAAATAAAAAAACTTTAAAATTTTCATCATCATCCATTGTAATTCGAGATGATTACTCGGTCGTGAAAGATAATTGTCATGTTCACTTAAAAAAAAAAAGGTACTGCTGGCCTAATTATTTAATGAGGAAACATTTCTCTTGGTCTTAAGTTTGATCCCCACACAAATTTGAGAGCAACATATAGTTAGATGTATTTAAGTGTGACTCTACCATACATGGTTAGTCTATTATAATTTGTCGATTAACGTTAATTCGAGGATTTATGTAATGTGCACCTAAAGGAGTGAATACAAATTCTTACGTCATAAAAAATGTGCCTTTTATTAACAAGTACTCCAGATATTGTGCTATGAAACAACAATTTCCCCAACGCATGTTGTAAAGTAAGATGAAATTACATCCCTGTTTGTTGAAATCTTGAAACATACTAACAAACCGATTTGTGAATTATTTTATTAGCAGATACTCCATATATATTTAATTTTGTTGCTTTTACTATTGAATATTCTTCATCAATTTTCCAGGTTATACAAAATGTGATTTTTTTTTTTTCACAATATGAGGGTGATTTTTATCTTTAAGTCAAAATCCCAATAACGAAAGGCCTATATGTTGGTCTTATTATCCAAGCAGTTCTATACCATCGGAATACGAGAGATAGTAATCAAGAAAATAACACCGTACCGGGGAGTTTTGCATTTAGCTCTGAAGAAGAGAGAAGGACAAAAGAGAACATCTAAGGATCGATTTGTATCTTTTGAATTAATGCTGTGTTATCATAAATTTATACTGCTATTAATTTTACGTCACTTACATTCATCAAAAAATTAAAATAAAAAATAACGCCACTATAAATACCATATATAACGAAAATTAAAATATCAAAATGGAAATTAAAGCAATCAGAACGTATAACAAGCAAAGGGATCGGGAAACTGTACTCCATAAAATCTATCAACATGGGAACCCTCCAATGTGTTAATAAGTCAGGCCACACAATTTGAGTGGCACCGGTACGTACGACATTTTAGGGCAGGAAAATAACATGCATACATACATCCACTTCACAGCCTAAAGTGGTTGTGTTTATTTGCTCTGTCATCTACTCATCTTACTCTAAAACAATTGACAAGTTGCTCTACGAAATATACTGTCAACTATATATTAGCGTAATCTCCTACTGCTAAAAAGGTAAAAAATGAACAACTCCAATAATCTTAATTAGCGAAAAAATATATAATATAACGTCTGTCGATCGGTCGATGCCAATCTAATTTTGTTCTTGTCGTCTTCGTGACTTCATGCAACAGTGGAACCATAGTCAAACCCGAAAGTGCCCTAAATTTTGGCGTCTTTTATCTATTGAAAGCTAAGTCACGTGCCCAATTTGTAGACAGGAAAATAACATCCACTGGAAACTGGGACGAGAAATAAAACTAAACTAAGTGACTCATTATTCAGAATATCACAGGGACCCGCGCGCTAATGGTTGGAAATTATTGGTATTGGAATCCGAAATCCACCAAAAATGACAGTGAGAGGAGAAAGAAACATTGAAATAAATATATTTTTGCTCTATTGATCAGTTAAAAACTAACCAGAGCAAATTAACAGTATTGCAAGATAATGTCTGTTCATATATTACAAAAGTTAAAATAACCACGTCTCCAAGATCTAGTTTTTTTGGTAAGAAAAGTGAAACAGATTAAATTAAATTCTATCAATGCCTAACAAATAACTGACTTCAAGCAGAGGAATATCCCAAAATATATCTCGCGCTCGATCTGTGCCATTAATTTTACATAGACTTTCCGCTACTTTGTTGGCGAATCTTGGTATCCATCGAAACTTTACGTTCTCAGGCTTGTGGAGAAGTTCCTTGCATTGTGTAAGATTATAATATTGGCCTTGCCTTCTCATTCATTATCATGACATATATATACAAAAGGTAGTCTTGGTGACTAAGTAATCTTGGTGACTAAGTAAGGTAGTCTTGGTGACTAAGTAATCTTGGTGACTAAGTAATCTATCTATCAAGATAACTACCAAATATACAAAAGATATACACAATATCTATTCTAGTCTAATATCTAGTCTAATGGCTGTCCCAAAAATCATTAAAGAGAATACGAGGGAGCCCTTTAGTGAAGATATCGGCAATTTGATAACGAGAAGGCACATGAAGAACACGAACATATCCGCGAGACACCTTTTCTCGCACAAAATGAATATCCATTTCAATATGCTTTGTGCGTTGATGTTGCAGGGAATTTTCCGAAAGATAAATAGCACTTACATTGTCACAGTAGACAAGAGTGGCACGAGAGACGGGAAAATGAAGCTCCAAAAGCAACTTGCGAAGCCAACAAGATTCCGACACAACGTTGGCAACACCACGGTATTCAGCTTCAGCACTGGAGCGAGAAAGAGTAGGTTGCCGTTTAGCTGACCAAGAGAGAAGATTATCACCAAGATATATACAATAACCTGATGTGGAACGACGTGTGTTGGGGCAGCCTCCCCAATCAACGTCAGTGAAAGCCTTAAGAGTCGAGAGAGGGGACGACCGAATGAAGAGACCGAGAGCAAGAGTCCCCTAAATATAGCGCAAGACACGTTTTAGTGCTTGCATGTGAGCTACATGAGGATCGTGCATATAAAGGAAAATTTGTTGGACAACATAAGAGATATCTGGTCAGGTAAAGGTCAAATACTGAAGAGCACCCGCAAGAGACCGAAATAGTGTCAGATCCGAACAAGGGGCACTGCCGAGAGCTGCACCAAGCTTGGATTTTGTGTCAACGGAAGTGAGGGTTGGTTTGCAAGAAGACATGCCAGCTCGCTCAAGAGTATCCATATAATACTTCTTTTGAGAGAGAAATAACCCTTTAGAGTCTCGAGTGATAGAAACCCTCAAGAAGAAACTCAAAGGACCTAAACCCTTCATAGAAAACTCCGAGTTGAGAGAGGCCATAATAGTATGGCGCAAGGCAGTGGTCGAGGTGATCAAGAGAATATCATCGACATACAAAAAAAGATATGCAATGTCAATACCACGACGATAAATAAAGAGAGAGTGGTTGGATGTGCTGTGAAAGAAACTGAGAGTACGAACATAATCGGTAAAACGCTGGTACCATGCACGAGGGGCTTGCTTTAAGCCATAAAGAGATTTCTTCAAGAGACATACATGATCAGGTCGGGAGGGATCCCAAAAGTCGAGGGGCTGATGCATATAGACTGTCTCGTGAAGATGACCATGAAGAAAGGCATTTTTCACGTCCAACTGGTGAATGGACCAAGATTTGGACACAACAAGGCTAAGGACTGTCCGGATAGTTGCGAGTTTCACCACGGGGCTGAAAGTGTCAGCACAATCCACTCCAACCTGTTGAGACCTGCCATCACCACAAAGACGAGCCTTATACCGCTCAAAAGAACCATCAGAGTTAAACTTATGGCGAAAAATCCACAAAGACCGAATCACATTAACATCCCTAGGACGAGGTACTAACTCCCACGTCTTATTTTTAATAAGATTCATCAGCCATAGACAATTTCCAATTCAGATCAGATAATGCGGCTACAGGGTTTCGGGGGAGAGGTGAAGGTGAGAGGGTGGCTGATAAGTTAAGGAACTGTTTAGGCTTAAATATACCACGTTGGCTGCGTGTGGTCATGGAATGAGAGGGAGTCGGGGGTGGTGGTGGTCGGGTAGCCGGGACGACGGTCAATATAGATGTAGACGAGGGAGGGTCGGTATGATGCGTTTGGGCCGTGAGTGGAGGAGAGGCTGTGGGATCAGTAATATCGGTGTTTGGGCCGTGAGGTGGAAGAGGGTGGGTCGGCGTGGTAAGGAGATGAGAGGTGAGTAGCGGTGATAAATCAGAATTAAGAAAATTATAAGAGTTAGGGGAGGGGTTATTGAGTGTCGAGAACGAGAATTTACCTTTATCAAAGAGAACATGGCGACACACGATTATTTTCCGGCTCGAGATGTCATAGCACTTGTAACCCCTGTGGTTGGAGGGAAAACCTAGAAAGACACAAGGAGTGGAACGTGGTAGTAGTTTATTTGTGAGGGGGGAAGGGACGAGGGGATAACACAAACACCAAGAAACGCGAATATGGGCATAAGATGGTTGTTTTTGATATAAGAGTTGAAGAGGAGTTTTATTCCCCAAACGTTTAGAGGGGAGTATATTTAGTAAATATGTCGCCATTTGAAGTGCGTGGTGCCAAAAAGAGGGAGGGACGGACACATGGGCAAGAAGAGTGCGAACCATGTTATTTATTGTTCTTATTTTTCTTTCGGACTTTCCATTTTGTGAAGATGTGTAAGGACAAGAAAACCGAAATTGCATGCCATGATTCGCACAAAAATTATGAAATAAGTGGTTATTAAATTCAGTACCATTGAGTTTTGACAAAGTTACTAAATAAAGTAAAGGTTGGAAAAACTTGGGATTTATGGGCAAGGGGAAACGTCTACAAGAAATCAGAAAAATTGTTCAAAAACAAAACATAAAAATGATGTCCAGACGAACTCAAAATAGGCGACGACCATAAGTCGCTATGAACAATATCAAAAGGAAAATAAGTAAAAGATAGCAAGGAAATAAAAGGTAGTCTAATATGCTTGCCAAGAGTTGCACAAGGTTAGAAATATTTGGTAGCGCCGCAACATCATCTTGAAAAAGTTTGTAAACCGTGAGAGAATCCATTTTCATCTCGATGTTCTGAATTCGCTTGTCCCATGCAAGTTCCATGCCTTTGCAAAGTGCTTCAAATTTTGCGTCCTCGACAGTGGGCAACGTCAATAATTTCTTAAATCCCCAACACCAGTCGCCATTTTCTTTGCGTAGCACACCCGCTGCCACACCTAAATTTCTCCCAACAGCTAGACTCACGTCAACGTTCAGTTTACATCATCCTTGGTAAGGCTTTTCCCATTTTTCCCATTTTCCTTTCCGTGACTCTGTCTTTGTCCTTCCCGAAGATCACATCCCAACAATTTAATTTGAAGAAATATCCTATAATATTCTCATTTTTCCCTTTAAAGACCACATTGTTCCTGGAGCTCCAAATCGTCCACAAAGCTGCCACAAAAATCCATTTCCATTCTTCTTTTGGTGCAAGAGTATTAGGAATATTCAGCTCCAAATTTTTCTTTAGCCACTCCAGATCGTCAAGGGAATCAAAGATCCCTCTTTCCCTTTGTGGGATAATGAGAGGAATTTGCTTTTCCAATTGCTGAATCTTTTTAACACTCTATCGAAGATTTCTGTGTATGTAGCTCTATCCACATGGCCATGGACCAGTTTGATGCCAAGATATTTCCCGATATTCCAGGTATGGCCAAAACTAAGTACGTCACAAGTTGTTCGCTTGAGGGTTGATCCCTCGCCATTTGAGAAAAATACTTTTAATTTTTGCGGGCTAAGCCTTAAGCCCGATATACCACATAATTTCTCAAGAACTCATTTAATAGACTGCACCATCGACGTTGTAGGCTTCCCCATGAGTTTAGGGCCCCCACGACACGGTGTAATCGGGATCCAGTTCTTTTTCTCTATTGCCTCGTGGATCATGTATGATAGAAGTTACACACAGAGGAAAAATAAATATGGCGACAATGGGTCTCCTTGTCTAAGTCGGCATCCATGCTTGAAAGATTCTAGTAGAGTCCCGTTCCATGGAATCCGCACCCTGCATTCCTAACACAATACAAGATAATCTCGACCAACTCACACGAAAACTTGAAGGCATGTAAAGTATCTTCTAAGAAGTCCTAACTCAACTTATCATAAGTCTTCTCCAAATCCAACTTCATGATCATACACCCAATCTTTTCTTTTTCTTTTTTTGATCTGAGGGAATGAAGTACTTCTTGCATGAAGAAGATGTTGTCTTGCATGCTCATTCCCTTAATAAAGCTCGATTGTGTTGGTGCAATTATTCTTGGCATCATCTCTCTAAGCCGCAAAGTTATGCACTTGGTGATGATCTTGTAGAGGACATTGCATAAGGATATAGGTTTGAATTGTGAAATCATCTCGGGGTTTGGGGTTTTAGGAATAAGGCAAATGTGTTCCTCACAAATCCGTGGGTCAAAACGCTGAGTAGTGAAAACATCTTGAGTAAACCGGATAAGAGAAGTGTGTATCCATTCCCAATTTTTTTGGTAGAATCTCGCATGAAGTCTGTCCAGACCAGATGCCTTTGATAGATGCATAGCAAATACGGTGTCTTTCAATTCCTCAATCTCCGCGGTACTTAGAAGTCGTTGTTGGTCTTCGACTGACAAAACCACATGAAAGACCAAAAGTTGCGGACTTCTTTTGAGATTATTCGGCCTTGTATCCATCGTCGATGAAAAAAGAATCATATAATACTCGCACGCGTGTTGTTTGAGCGCTTCTTCTGATTTTTCCCATCCATCATTAACCTTAGTGTTAACAGAATAATAAAACACGTGCTTAAAATATACTATAATCCAATTACTGAAATTACCGAATAAATTGTTATATGATTTACATTATTTAAACTCGAGATACAGGTGTCACACCACGAGGGCCTCGAGTCCCGCGAAATACGAGAACACCTCCGGCACCCTCAGATGTCTAGAAGCCATATGAGAGCGCATCCCGAGGACCAGAGAACGAGAATGACGCCCTTATATTTCCTTGTTACATCAAGCGCCCTCGGAACACAGCTTCAAAGATCAAATACCGGAACAATGCCATTCTACGAAAGCTTGGATAGTAAGACAAAGTCCAAACAAAACCCTCAGAGACACTGCCCAACATGCGGAATCCAAGACCTAGATAAAACACCTATCGGAATACATATTAGAAGAAGGCATCTTACAGATAGACCGCTATCGGAACCACCAGCATTCCGCCCCACTCAATTGGCTTTTACGAGAGGTATGAACCATCGGCGAGAATAAGCCAGAAGAATCCACCTATCGGAACCCATTGGAGCTATCAGAACCTTAACAAGAACGCTTCGTTGCTATGCACTCCTAACACAAATGCCCTCAGAGCAATACCCCAGACGGCCAATTCAAAGAATGAAACCGCAGATTGATGCAACAACCAGATAACAACACTTTCCGGGTACTGGGAAAGAGAAAAGCCTATCCACGAAGGCTAAAACACTCCTCGGAGTTCAACTCACGGGTGAACACCCCCTCGAAGAAAGTATCCAGAATCACTTACTTTGGGATACCCACATATCGGAGCAGCATTATCACTAAGAAGACACCCAAACTTGGCCCTCAAGTCACTACTAAAGGCAATAAGCCCTCGGAGACAAAGAAGTCGGCCTAACCACCTATCGGAATGAAGGCAAAACCCCTCGGAGGAAGATCAAGCAGCACAGTCATCACTTAGTCAATCAAGATAGACATTATCGTATCACATTACAACACGTGTATTCATCCTAAAGCTTGGCCACATGCGTAGCAACACCTGTAAACCCATGCATAACCACACCTGTCCCTAAAAATTTCTATATAAAGGGAGGTGGTCAATTGAAAAAAAAGGACCGGAAGGGAAGGGAAGGCAAAAAACATGCAACGGGAGTGAGATAAAGTGAATAAAGGAAGGAATGTTCTTGTTATTTTTGTTTCTTCTAAAATAGCATTTAGCTTTTGAACCACGGGCAAGGTGTTCCAACCCAAATAAATAATTCAGTTAATTAGGTCATAATTCCAAACCTGTTAACACTTAGCATAATTTTTCTGTTACTTATCCTCCATGCTAAAGTCGATTGATTAAAAAACCTTGTGTTCCTCTCACCATCAGTAATCCACCTGACAGGAGATTTTTGGAACCAGTAAACCTTGTCCCTCTTAAGAATGTCACTATATTCTTCAATCAACTTTGTTTTTAGTTTGGAAAGAAATTCATTCGGCCTATACGACCAACTCCGCTGCACCCCTCCAATTCAAGTTGTGAGTTCTCTTTTCTTTTTAAAAATATTGCAAAACTTATTTTTATTCCATGGACCAAGCACCTTCGGAACCTCTGTAATTGCATCAAGAAGATTAGAGTTTTGGTTCCATATATTTTTTAATAAATCTTCACATTCAGCATGATAGAACCACATCGCCTTGAAACGAAATGGCCTCGAGCCCCTGTTCATAATGTGCTAAAAAGTTATGTGACTGTTAACACGAAAAAAGTTTCATTCCAATAAAGAAATAAAGTACAATTGTGCTTAAATAAAAAATACAAGGAGTAGAAAGCCTCTAAGTTGGGGGGGCAGAGCACTTGTGGAGGCAAGGGTTGGCATCGTCGTAGGAGGGGGAACTAGAGCACTTGAAGAAGAGGGGGTTGACCCCGTTGCAGGAGGAAGAATCAGAGCGCTCGTAGGAGGGGGAGCACCAGAAGGCCCAGCCTAGGCCCCCGTACCAGAAGGAGCACGAGTGGCAGGCAACGTAACCACTACAGTTAGGGGAACCCGGGTCAGAGCTGAGGAGGAAGGGGGAAGCTGAGAGCTACTCTTCAAAAAGAGATCGTAGGCTTGTTCCAGTGAGGGCTTCTGCCCAAGTAAAATTGTTTGTGAAGATTGCCTGAAAGGTAAACAAACAAAAGCTGTTCATCCACCACTACAGGTACAAAGTACTAACCCTATAACTAATAAGTGCTTTGAATTGCTACATATGGATCTCATGGGTCTTATTGAGGTTAGTAGCCTGAATGGTAAGAAGTATGCTTTTGTTATTATTGATGATTTTTCAAGATATACCTGGATTAAATTTTTGAAAGAAAAATCAGAGGCATTCAACACATTCAAGATTCTGCATGCTAGTATTAAGAATCTTTATGGCACTTCTGTAGGAAGAATTTGGTCTGACCATGAAAAAAGAGTTTGAAAATGTAAGCTTTGCTAATTTCTGTGAATCTAAATGCATTTTCCATGAGTTCTCTGCACCTAAGACACCTCAGCAAAATGGGATTGCTGAGAGGAAGAATAGAACACTTCAAGAGATGGCTAGAGTTATGTTGAATTCTAAAAACCTATCTAAGAAACTCTGGGCTGAAGCATTGAATACTACATGTCATATTAGTAATATAGTTTATCTTAGACCTGGTACTACTATGACACCTTATGAAATCTTGAAGGGTTCAAAACCAACAGTAGCACACTTTCATGAATTTGGTATTAACTGCTATTTGCTGAAAGATAGAGACTATTTGAGCAAATTTGATCCCAAAAGTGAAAAGTGTATATTTGTTGGATATTCTCCTAATAGTGCTGCTTTCATGGTCTACAATCCAAGATTGCATACTGTTCAAGAATCAGTGAATGTCATATTTGATGATTTAACTGTTTCTGCAGGCACTGAAGAAGTCACTGGTTCAGATGTTACTCCAACATTGGACTTAACATTGAACACAGACGCTGGAGATGCTGAACTGGAAACTGGAACAAATGTTGACTTAACACCAGAAACCCCCAATGTTAGGCCAACATCTGTGCTGTCAGATTCTGAAGATGAAGTGGTTCATGTATCCAGAAGAGATCCCCCTCTTAGAATACAAAGAGATCATCCAGCCTCTCTAGTAATTGGTCAAATTACTGAAAGAGTTCGAACACGCAACAAAGAAAGGGTAAATTACAAGGACATGGCTAAGTTGTGTGTTTGTATGTCTTCTTCATGTACTGTTGAAAATGCATCTTGTTTTGTGTCCTCCATTGAACCTAAGAATGTAACTGAAGGTCTTAAGGACAGTTACTGGATAAATGCCATGCAAGAGGAACTCTTACAATTTACCAAAAACAGAGTTTGGAATCTAGTACCTAGGCCATCACATGTGAATGTAATAGGTACAAAATGGATTTTCAAAAATAAAACTGATGAGAATGGTGTAATTATGAGGAACAAAGCTAGGTTGGTTGCACAAGGTTATACCCTAAACCCTAAACCCTTATACCCAGGTAGAAGGTAAAGATTTTGATGAGACTTTTGCTCCAGTAGCTAGGATAGAATCAATTAGATTACTCCTTTCTATTGCTTGTTGTCTTAGGATTAAACTTTACCAAATGGATGTTAAAGGTGTCTTTTTGAATGGTTTAATTGACAAAGAGGTTTATGTAGAACAACCTAAAGGCTTTGCTGACCCTAAACATCTTGACCATGTGTACAAACTTGAAAAGGCTTTGTATGGCTTAAAAAAGGCCCCTAGAGCTTGGTATGAGAGGCTAACTGATTTTCTGTTAGGCCTAGGTTTCAATAGAAGAGATGGAGATAGAACATTGTATGTCCTTAGAAAAAGCTCTGATATATGCATTGCTCAAATATATGTGGATGATATAGTATTTGGCTCTACTAACAAGTCTACTTTAGACAAATTTGTTGAGTCTATGACAAGAACATTTGAGATGAGCATGATTGGTGAGCTTAACTACTTTCTCGGACTACAAGCCAAGCAGCTGGAGAATGGTATCTTCCTGAACCAGGAGAAGTATGCAAGGAATCTATTGAAGAGATTTGAGCCACAAGAGTCCAAGCCTTGCAAAACTCCTATGTCCTCTTTAGTGAAGATAACAAAAGATGGCACTGGTAGCAAGGTTGACTCAACATTGTACATATCCATGATTGGTAGTTTGCTATATCTCTCTGCCTCTAGACCTGACATCATGTTTTCAGTATGTGTTTGTGCTAGGTACCAAGTTGATCCAAAGCAGTCTCACTTGATTGCTGTGAAGAGGATTCTTAGATATATATCTGGAACTTCACCTTTAGGCATTTGGTACTCTTATGACACTAACACTAACTTGGTTGGTTTCAGTAGGGGTTGTTTTTATTTGTGGAATAATTTGGTCTCCTGGTATAGCAAGAAGCAGAACTGTGTTTCATTATCAACTGCTGAATCAGAATATGTAGCAGCTGGCAGCTGTGTTACCCAACTTGTGTGGCTCAAACACATGCTTTCAGATTATGGGCTAGATAGTGATACACTTCTCATGTTCTGTGACAATCTAAGTGCCATAAGTATCTCTAGGAATCCTGTCCAACATTCTAGAACTAAGCATATAGACATAAGGCATCATTTCCTAAGAGATATGGTAGAGGACAAAGTAATCAACATTGAACATATTGAGACAACAAATGAGCTAGCTGATATGTTTACAAAACCTTTAGATATTGAGAGATTCTTCAGCTTGAGGAAATCTCTTGGCATGTGTGATATGTGAAAATGTTGAGAAAACCAGTGTTGTCATAACACCACTGACTAGCACTGGTATATTGGTTGTGGTGTAGTAGGTATTCTGTTATTATTCCTTTGTTGAGTTGCATTTCTTTTTTAGTCTCATTTAATCCTTGTTTTGTCATATTTGGTTTGTGTGGTTGAACTCTTTGATGAACAACTCTTTCTAGTTATCAGTCTCACATCTTTGTTTTGAAAAAGTTAATAAAACTCTTCTGTTTGTCTGAGGTTGTGATTGCCCAACATATGGAGAAGCTGGGGTACACAAAGTTCACTACTATGCTGTCTATTCAGTTGTGTCTTATTCATATGGAAGGTGTACAGGACATGTGGAGAAGCTGGGGTGCATGATGTTGATAGCTTCAGTGTTACTCAGTTGTGCTTATTTACATATTCATGTTTGTTTGGCCAAGGAACACATGAGGGTGATCCTTTTTACTAGGGTGTTTGAGGTTTCGATTTCTTACATTTAGTAGCCTTGATCACTTGGTGATTAACTTGAATGCAGGTTGGTAAACAAGTATGCATAAGGAATTGGGGTGTTGGGGTGCATGATAAATGAATTGCCAACATTCAAGGCCTTTGTACTTGCCTAACTTGCTCCTGTTAATGTTGTTACTGAGGTGTGTAGAGTTCAGGCTGCCCTCATTCAGTTGTGACATTAGTTTTGTGTTTAGCAACCTTCAGTTTTTGGTTCAGTTTTAGTGACTGTGCTGGCTTGAGGAGTTTCTTCATAAGTGTTTACCATCTGCCTATTTGACATTACATTGTTGCATTCATATAGAACTGCATTGTTTTCTTTCTTGTTTGTGAGTTGTGTCGGTTTAGGCTTAGGGGGAGTATAATTCATGTGTTGAGGCATGCAATTTGGGTGACATGCTGCAGGTGACACACTGTTCTGTGACTTTCTATGCTGTGGAAGTGAATTGTTCCTTGAATTCATAACTGCTTATCTCTGTGTGTTTCTTGTTATCTATGTTGCTTACTCAGGATTTTGATCTGAACAATATGTCTGAGGTACTCACTTGCTATATTGGTTAAGTTTCAGATGTATTTTTGGATGTATCTCAAGCTCTCACATGAATTTGCCTTGGTGAAGCCTGTACCTCCACCTTCGGTTTTGAATGTTATCAAATGTTATCCCAATATTATGCACAGTCGCAGGTCAACATTGAAAACAGAAACTTATAAGTTTTCAGTTTTTTTTTTGAAAACCGCTATGGTTAACTGTTAATTAAACATCAAAGCATGTGCGCGGGAAAACATAGTGGGAAAGTTTTACATGGTTCAAATTTGGTAACTGCCCACTAACATTCATTCTCTTTCCTTAATTCACGACTAATTCAAAAATCAAAACCCTTTTTCCTTATTTGTGCTTGCAAGGCTATTATTTGTGCTTAAACTACAAATTTACTCTCTCAACTCTCAAATTCTCTAAATTTTCTCTGCAAATTTCTTTCAAAATGTCTCTACTAACAATGGCAAGCAAGTCTCCCATGCAAACTCTTGCAGATGTTGCTCTAGGAACTGAACCCACTGCCGCACGCACTCGCTCACATACTAGAGGTGCTGCTGCAAAAATAGTTGAGGTTCCTGTTGCTGCTAAGAGGAAGGCGATTTCCTGTGTGCGACGAGGAAAGAAGGCCAAACAGGGAGAATCGACCTCCAATGTTGAGCCAACAGTGGAACCAACCACTCCCATCACGAATGAGCTTGAAACTGAGGTAAACACTGCTGAACCCATCCCTGAATTTGATGCTGATATACCTGTTGAGGGGGAGGGTAGTGGCTTTGTTGAAAAATCTGTGGAGATATCCGCGGATGTGTCTGTTGACAAGATGGTGAGGAAATGGATTAGGGCTCAAAATAAAAAGGGAAAGGGCAATGGGGAGAAATTGAAAAATATGTCTGAGTCTGCTAAGGCTAGGGCTGAGGCCAGAAAAAGACAGGCTGAGAGATCAGCTAGGAAGAGGGCTGCTGAAGAAGAGAAGAAGGCTGCTGCTGCTGCTGCTGCTGAGAGAAAGAGGAAAGGAAAGCAAGTAATGGAAGAGGAAACTGAGGTGGTAGATGTTGAGGATGAGGAAGAAGAAGAGGAGAAGGAAGAGGAGACCGAGGAGGAGCAGGATGTTGCTGCTGATGTTGGGGCAACATCACGAACATAGGAGTATACAGATGGGCTATATGTGGTCTACCCTGAGGAGGAGGATAACTGCTATTCTCCCTACTATCTCTCTCAAGAGCTGGAGAAGAAGTGGGATTCCTTTAAAAGAAGGGAGATTCACACTGAAAGAGCTATAGAGATGGCCAGTTTCAAAGAGAACAAGGTGATGGACTTGCTTGAGGCAAGAGGGCTGCAACAGTCAGTGATGGAGCTGAGTGACTATGCTCATGAGATTGTCATGGAGTTATACCTTAATCTCTCCAAATGGATCAGGGACTATATATCTCCAAAATTTGGAAAGGCTTGGGTGAGGGGGAGAGTCTTCAACATTGACCCCTACACCATCAACAAGATCTGTGGATTCCCTACTGCTGATGAATCTGAGGACCCCTACTATGATGATGTAATGGAAGACTTGACTGGAGGGTTGGTCAAATCTGGAGAGATGCTCTGCCAACCACAAAACTCACCTCCCTAAGTGCTGTCTTACACAAGATAGCTTGCTACAACTGGCTGCCAAGCAAGAATGTGATTGTACTTACCAAGGAATCAGCAATCTTGGTGTACAAAATCAAGAATGGGATAGCTGTAAACATGGGGGAGAGGATTGTGAAGTCTATGTCTGAAGTTGCTGGAAGGAAGAATGGGATGCTACCTTATCCCTCACTCATCTGCAAAATCCTTGGCAGTCAAGGATTGAAGACAAGTGTGATTGTGGGCTGGAGGAAGAATGATTCTGAATTGACAATTCTCCCAAGCTACTTTTCTGGATCAAGGGTGAGAGACCTTCAATGGAACCCAAAAGGAGTGGTGAGACCAAGGGCTGAAAAGAAGAAGGCTCAGGAGTTTGCTGGAACTTCAGTGCCTATGTCCAAGGAGGAAGATTGCATGGTCATTACTTCTGCTTTTGTGGATCATATGCTGAACTGGTATAGGGGGCAGATTGCTGACACTCAGAGGGAGATCGAGGAGAGGAAGGAACACCTCATAGAACTGGAGGACATTGTGAAAAATTTGGAGGAACTCCCTTCTTCACAAAAAGGGGAGAGTAGTTCCAATTTTAATTTTAGTCTTCTTGTTTATGGTCTGTTTCTATGAACTGCTAATTTCTTTGAACTGCTGGTACATTTTGGTTTTTTTTGATCAAGGGTTATGTCCTTGATATTTTAGCTATGGCCTGTAAATCTAAGTACTGTTGTTGAACTGCTCTAACTAACCTTAATTGCTATTTCTTATGAAGAAGCGTGTTGAACTATTTGTCTGGATAACCTTTATGCAGGAAACTTACTGGTTTCAATGTTGAGGCAACATTGATGAATGTTGAGGTCTGAACATGTGTACATATGTGAATGTAGTAATGACCTTAATGCTTGTCTTGGTTAATTTAACTTTGAAATGATATCTTGTATTAAGGGGGAGCAGTTTGGTAGTTTAATTTGTTTCTTGTTGATTATAACTTTCTGGATATAAGACTTGATTGGAACAGGTATTGGTTTTGTGAAGAAAGGCAAAAAGGGAGATATTGAAAGTGCAGGTTTTCTGGAATCAATGTTAGACAGTGAAATGTTAGACGATGTTGAGATAACATTGAGGATAACATTGAAAGCCGAGAGCTTGTGCGAAAACTGTTCTTTAGTTGCCAAAATTAAGTTTTCCCTTTATTCACTTATTAATCAAGTTCCACGGTTTTAGTTGTTTATGTTTATGTCCAGGAAGGTATCTTTAGCATAAGGAAGAGCTATGGAAGATTCCTTACCTGAAGTTTCCATAATTCAAGCTAAGTTGAATAGTCAACTCACACGCTTTCAAAAGAAGGAAACAAGTGAGCTGTTCTTTGCAACGCGATTCTTTCCAGGATTCTCCGAATTGAAGAAGATGTGTTACGTGCTAAATCAGTAATGAAGGAAACACATATTCTGGAAAGATATGAAGTTCACAAAGAAGGCAATCTTCAACAAGGAAACAACAAGAGTTACCAAAACTGTGAACAACACATCTTGGCGTTCAAGACTCAAGAAAACTATAAAGATGTGAAGTTCATCAAGATGAAGACAAGACAATCGTGCTAATAATCTGAGAGATTGATTATTCTTTGTATTGTCTTCATTTTTTTTTTTTGCGAAGTTTTTGTATCAACTGCTTAAGTCTAGTTCATAGAAGTTAAGTAGTTCTTACTTGTCTGCTTTGTTGAGTCCGATCAACAAAGAGCGTGAGTGAATTGTTGTGAGGAACGTTTTTGATAAAACTTTTATGGTTATTTGGCCTAAGGCTCGGAAGTTTTTAATAATATTGAAAACTTCTTAAAATTATATCTTCTTATGTTCTTACTTCCGCTGCATACTATTATTATCAAGAAGATCAAAATAGAGTTGAGGCAATTCCAGCTTAACTCTCAAAAAGTGTTGTGTCAATCCACGGCCCAACAATTTTCAGTCGAATAATCTATGATCTAGTTTTATAAATTCATTATTTTAGTGAATATTTTTTCGTGAGCCCCGACAGATTGTAGATATATATTTTGATTGGAGTTTGCATATACGTGTCATTAAAATCTCATTTCATTGCAACTGTTACTATTCACATTGTTACTTTTCACGTGTTGGAGATTATATATAAATATATAGATGCCGACCTTCTCTCACAGCTTAGGCTTTTAGATGAGATGTCAAATTCAATATGGTATCAGCGCCTAGGCCAAAGAGGTCATTGGTTCGAATTCCACCACCACCAAATTATCAAAAAGTGTCAAGTGACATGCGTAACAAAAAGATTTACAGCCTGCACGTGAGGGGTTGTGTTGTAAATTATACATAAATATAATCTAGTATGTGTCAAACGACTTAAGGTGTAATACTTTAATTTTGGACCGAATATGATAGTTCTAATTCGATCTGGTTTCAGTTCGTCTTTGGTCATAATCAAAATCAAATACTAGAAAGTGTCGAATTCGATTTAATTAATTCGATCGAATTACACAACCCTTGTAGTTTCTGGGACCGTCTAATATGTCTCATGATAATAGACATAATTAGATATTGTATATCTTTGTATATCTTTCTTGTATCCTTTGTTTATATCTTTCCTTAGTTGAAGTGATTTACTTACCAACTTTAGATATTGTAATCTTGTATTTATACTCAAAAGATGAATGATGTTACTTACCACTTCCAAATTATGCTCTTATATGGTATCACAAGTCTAAACTCTCTAACGAGTCTCTTACATTTTCTTTTTTCTCGATCCTATGGACGACCCTACTAGCCCTACCGCATATGACAACTCGTCCTCTAGTGACTCTCAAGTCACCCAACGACCACTAGCCGCGTCTATTGGAACTGATCCTCTTGCCTCGATCAGCATCCATAATCACCTTCCGCTTCAACTGAATGGAATCGCCCAAATGCGTCACCTCCTCAACGGTTTTGGCCTCTTTGGCTATCTCGACGCACCAAACTGTGCCCTCCCGGTGATTCCACGCCAGAATCCATCTCCCGTCACATTAATTGGACAAGGCAGGATTCCCTCATCATCTCTGCCTTGTTCAACTCTGTCACTAGAATGCTTCAAATGCTCATCTCCAATGACGTTACCTCGGTAGCTGCGTGGGAAACCCTACAATGGACATACGCCAATCATTCCCGCTCGCGTATCATGCAATTAAAATACGACCTCAACACTATGAAAGTTGGCTCACGATCCATCGCTAAATTTCTTCAAGCGATTAAATCCAAGGCTAATGAACTTGTTGTTATTGACCATCCGCTTCATGACAATGACATCATTCTGTATGTCTTGAATGGACTTGGTCCTTCTTATCGCAATCCCGCCGGTCCGATTCGTGCTCGTAAAAGTTTGATCCGCTTCACGGAACTTCTTACCTTCTTCTTGCTCAAGAAGCTTTCATTCGCCAGGGTGAGGCAAAATTGGCTGCGTTGGTTGCTATTGCCAATTATGGGACATCTCAAGGGCGCCATAATCATGCTCGTAGTCCGAGTCAAAATCACGGTCAGAACTCGGGTGGCCGCAGCAACAACTCCTATCATGGTCAGAATCTGGTTGGGGGGAATCACCACCGTGCACCTCCGTCCAATAAGAGTACGGGGTAGTCTCCCTCTCGTTCTGCGGTCATCTGTCAGTTGTGTGGCCTATCGGGACATGCGGAACCCATGTGTCACCTATTCAATGCCTTGACTGTTAATGTTGCCTCCTCACCATCCAATTCGAATGTTCCCTCGGATAAATGGCTTGTTGATTCAGGGGCATCGCAAAATAAGACCTCGGATCTCAAAAACCTTTTTATTAAATCGAAATATGATGGCCCGGATGAGGTTTCCATCACCGGTGGCACAGGTTTGAAACTTTCACACGTTGGTTTTTCCCTCGTTAATTGTTCGAATCATCGTTTTGTTCTTGACAATGTATTGTGTGTTCCTCCGTCACGTCAGAATCTTTTATCAGTCTATCAATTCAGTAAAGCAAATAATGTGACTAATGAGTTTTTGCTTCTAATTTTTATGTCAAGGATCGCAATACGGGGGATAGGTTGCTTACACGACCTTGCATTGGTGGCGTTTATCAGTTGCGGCTTCCTACTGTGTCTCAACTGCTGGTACAAGCTTTTGTTGGGGAAAGAACGAATAAGGAATTTTGGCATGATTTTCTGGGTCATCCTTCATCTAGGATTAGTTCTTTTATTTTATGCAAGTTTAATTTACCATGTGACAATGTTTCATATTTGAACAATAATAATTGTGAACCATGCTTTTTGAATAAGAGCAAACAATTTCCGTCTACTACGACTTCTCTTGTGTAGTTTTTGCATCCTTTGTAAAAGTGCAAGGTATTCTGAAAATGATGTTATGAGATGTTGGGACAACATCGGATAACACTGAAAACAGAAGACATGCGAGCAATCTGTCAATTAACTACTTTATTTTGGTTTTGCCTTTATTCATTTATTAATCAAGTTCCAGGGTTTTAATGTTTATGATTATGTCCAGGAACACATCTTAATCATAAAGAGACGCATTGGAAGATTCCTTACTTGAAGTTTCTATAATTCAAGTTATGTTGAAAAGTCAACAACACGGTTTCAAGAAAGGAAACAAATTGGAGTTCTACTGCAACTAGGATTCTTTCCAGGATTTACTCTGAATTGAAGAAGATGTATTACTTTATTAGAACTCTAATAAAGGGAATAATTATTCAATAAAGAGGACAAAGTTCACAAGGAAATCCAATTCAACAAGAAAACAAAAAGAGTTACCAAAAACTATGAACAACACACCTTACAGTGCAAATTTTAAGAAACCTATATATAGGTGTGAAGTTCATCAAGACAAACACAAGACAATAGTGCTAAATAATCCAAGAGATTAATTCTTCGTTGTATTGTTTTGTCTTGCTTTTGCGAAGTTTTCTTATCAACTAATTAAGTCTAGTTCTTAGATTTAAGTAGTTCGTGCTTGTTTACTTCGTTGAGTCCGATCAACAAATAGCATGAGTGAATTGTTGTGAGGAACGTTTTGTTAAAATTGTTTTCGGTTATTTTGCCTAAGGCTATGAAGTTTTTAATAATATTGAAAACTTCTGAAAATTTGTCTTCTTGCATTTTTAATTCTGCTGCACATTATACTCTATTAAGAAGACTGTTTAAGATCAAGTTAAGGCAACACAAGCTTAACTTGAGCTTTGAAAGTTGTATCAATCCCGATCCAACAAATTCAATTGGCGTCAGAGCCAAACACCGACTACACTGGTGGTTTGGAGGTGATACAACACAATGGACAATGTCAATCCTAATATCAACAGGATGCCATTTTTGGATGGCTCCAATTATGCATACTAGAAGATCATAATTTAGATCTCACATCAAAGCCATTGGCATTGGAGCCTGGCAATCTGTGATCAATGGACACTCTCTTCCAACATTACCAAGAGATGGTGAAGGTAATCTAGTGCCAAAATCAGAAGCAGAATGGACAGCAACAGAGGTAAGTCTCTATAACTCTAATGAAAAAGCTCTTAATGCTATTTTTAGTTGGGTTAATCATCATATGTTCAAGTTAATCTAGAATTGTACAAAGTCAAACATGTTTGGGATATACTTGAATTACAATTGTGAAAGAGTTTCTACAATTAAAGATTCTAAGCATAGACAACTGCTTCAGCAATTTGAAAAACTTGAGATGGGTGAGGATGAAAGTGTTGATAGTTATTTTGAGACAATTCTTTATATTGCTAACCAATGTGAAAATCAAGGATTTGCCATGACAATCAAGAGATGGTTTGTAAAGCAATGAGAACACTGTCATCTAAATTTGCTCTAAAAGAAAATTTGCAATGAGTGAATCTAGGAACCTTGCTAATCGACAGTTCCAAGTCTTGACGAACACTCTTAGAGAATTTGAGATGTAGTTAGCTTCACAACCTAGTAACATAGGGTTGTTGCTTTAAGAGGATCAAGTCTTGATAATGGAAGTGATGATGAGTGTCAATTAATTTCTTCAGACTATGGTAAAATTACTAAGAAATTCAATAAGTTGAACTTTAAAGGAAAAGGCAAAGAAAATAATCTTAGTAATAGTTCTCCTGGTAATAAGAAATTACCTCCTAAATTTGTCAAGTACATGGCATCTAAACCTATTTCTCTAGAGGCTGATAAGTTAAAAGATGTTCAATGTTATGAATGTAAAGGGTATGGTCACATGTCTAATGAATGTGCTAACACTCTTCGAAAAAGAGAAATTTCTCATTGGGTTTGTGTAGATGACTTTAATGGAGATGACTTTAGTTTTGGAGAAGTTGAAGAACAATCAGAAGAGATTCGCACTACTGCGCTGCTCACTCAGATTGGCTGGACACCAGAAAACTCCCAGAACTGCTTTAGATCTCAATGTTACCCCAACATTCAGGATCCAACATCATAACAGGAGATTTTCTTGGAGATTGGGATGAATATAGTTCTAATATTGAACCTAATCTTGTGTCTAACAATGATGAATCTAACTTTGATTGTTTTCATGGCTCAGTGGATTTAGATGAAGAATGTTTCTTTGAAGGTGAAATGTCCCGGGAGGAAATAATTGAAGATCTAAAGTATACATACCACAAAATGCTGCTTAAGAATCACAAACTCATCAAGAACAACAAAATTCTGAAGGAAGAGATTAGATGCATGTAGGAGATGCTGAAATTGTATGAAAAAAACCTTGACAAAATTGAGGGTGAACTAAAGGAGGTTAAGATAAATTTTAAAACAGCTGAACAAACCATTGCCAAATGGAACTCAGCTACTTCTAAACTTGATGAAGTGCTTAGTATGGGAAATCAAGGTACAAGTGGTTTGGGCTATGTTGAGAAACCTTCCTCTAAAGATGCTAATTCTGCCTATTTGAAAGTTGGTTTTATCAAGGAAAAAACTTGAGTTGTGAAATTCCTACCAACTTTATGAAGAATCCTACTTTTATCTGTCAATATTGTTTTCAACCTGGTCACATTAAGCCTTACTGTAAGAAATATAGAATTGTGATTGAAAAGAAAACAATAATTAAGAGCAGTACCAATGTTAGGAAAACCTCTAATCTGAATGTTATCCTAATATTAGGTAACAAAGCTGATAGCCAGAAAAGTAGAACTTGGATTGAAAAATTAAAAACTCATAAGATTAAAATTGTTTGCAATGTTGTCTTTTTTGTTGTTTACTCGTACCTTCCAGGTAAGTGGTATTTTGACAGTGAATGCTTAAGACACATGACTTGAAGCATTGACAATCTGAAAGATGTGCTCCCTTTGACTGTTGGAACGGTCACCTATGGAGGAGGCACCAAAGGGAAAATCATTGGAAAATGAGTATTGGATGTGGAAGGATTTCCACCTCTCAAGGATGTATTGTTGGTTGCTGGATTGAAAGCAAACTTAATTAGCATTAGTCAACCTTGTGATGATAACTTGCTAGTTACTTTTGATAAAAGTTCATGTGATGTGTTTAATAGTGACAATGTATGTATCATGACAAGTACAAGATCAAAGGATAACTGCTATCTTGCTCAAGATGGAGCGGAATGCTACCATGCCAATGTAGATGAATTTGTCATGTGGCACAAGAGGTTAGGACATGTACACTACGAAAATCTGGAGAAACTACAGAAGTTAAAAGCTATAAGAGGTCTACCTAAGTTGACTAGCCTAGGTACTGAGGAAGACAATGTTTCTGATGTTGCTCCAACATTGGACCCAACATTGAACACAGAAGCTAGAGAAGTTGTACTGGAGACTGGAACAAATGTTGACTTAATTCCAGAGAGATCTAATGTTAGGCCAACATCTGCACAATTAGATTCAAAAGATGAAATAGTTCCTTATTCCAGAAAAGACCCCCCTACTAGGATACGGAGAGATCATCCAGCCACTCAAGTAATTGGTCAAATTAGTGAGAGAGTCAGAACACGCAACAAAGAAAAGAGTAATTACAGGTATATGGTAAGGTTGTGTGTTTGTACTGTTGAGAATGCTTCCTGTTTTGTGTCCTCCATTGAACCTAAGAATGTGAATAAATCTCTTAAGGATAGTTACTGGATTAATGCATGCAAGAGGAACTCTCACAATTCACCAAAAATAGGGTTTGGAATCTTGTGCCTAGGCCTTCACATGTGAATGTAATAGGGACAAAATGGATTTTCAAAAATAAATCTAATGAGAATGGTGTGATTATAAGAAACAAAGCTAGGTTAGTTGCACAAGGTTATACTCAAGTGGAAGGTATAGATTTTGATGAGACGTTTTCTCTAGTAGCTGGGATAGAATCTATTAGATTGCTTCTTGCTATTGCTTGCTGTCTTAAGATTAAACTTTACCAAATGGATGTTAAAGGGGCCTTTGTTAATGGTTTGATAGACAAAGAGGTTTATGTTAAACAACCTAAAGGCTTTTCTGACCCTAAGCATCATGACCATGTGTACAAACTTGAGAAGGTTGTGTATGGCTTAAAGCATACACCTAAGGCTTGGTATGAAAGACTAAGTGATTTTCTGTTAGGTCTAGGTTTTAATAGAGGAGATAGAGACAGAACATTGTTTATTCTAAGAAAGAGTTATGATCTTTGTATTTCTCAAATTTATGTGGATGATATTGTATTTGGTTCTACTAACAAATCTGCTTTAGACAAGTTTGTTAAGTCAATGACAGAAACAATTGAGATGAGCATGATTGGAGAGCTGAACTACTTTCTGGGATTACCAGTGAAGCAGCTAGAAAATGGTATCTTCCTGAACCAAGAGAAGTATGCAAGAAATCTGGTGAAGAGATTTGAGCTTCATGAGTCTAAGCCTTGCAAAACTCCTATGTCCTCTTCAGTGAAGATAACAAAAGATGGCACTGGCAGGAATGTTGACCCAACATTGTACAGATCTATCATTGGTAGTTTGCTGTATCTCTATGCCTATAGACCTGATATCATGTTTTCTGTATGTGTTTGTTCTAGGTATCAAGCTGATCCAAGGCAATCTCACTTGATTGATGTGAAGAGAATTCTTAGATATATCTCTGACTTTAACACTAATCTTGTTGGTTTCATTAACTCTGATTGGGCAGGTGATGTGGATGGTATGAAATCCACAAGTGGAGGCTATTTTTATTTGGGGAACAATTTAGTTTCATGGTATAACAAGAAACAGAACTGTGTTTTATTATCAACAGCTGAATCAGAATATGTAGCTACTGGCAGTTGTGTTACCCTGCTTGTATGGCTCAAACACATGTTGTTAGATTATGGGTTAGATAGTAACACACTCCTCATGTTCTGTGATAATCTAAGTGTCATTAGTATCTCTGGGTATCTTGTCCATCACTCTAAAACTAAGAATATAGACATAAGACATCATTTCTTGAGAGATATGGTATAGGACAAGGTGATCAACATTGAGCATATTGAGACAACAAATCAGCTTGTTGATATGTTTACAAAACCTTTAGATAGTTTGAGATTATTTAGCTTGAGGAAATCTCTTGGCATGTGCAATATGTGAGGATGTTGGAACACCAGTGTTGACATAACACCACTGTCTAGCACTGGTTTATTGGTTGTGGTGTAGTTAGTAATTATGTTTTTTTTTCTTGTTTGAATTTTATTTCTTTGTGAGTCTCATTAATCCTTGTTTTGTCATTTTTTGGTTAGTGTGGTTGAACTCTTTGATGAACAACTTATTCTACTTATCAGTTTCACATCATTGTTTTGAAAATGTAATAAAACTCTTATGTTTGTCTGAGATTGAGTTAACCTAACATATGGAGAAGCTGGGGTACACAAAGCTCACTACTTTGATGTCTATTCAATTGTGTCTTACTCATATGACAGGTTTACAGAACATGTAGAGAAGCTGGGGTACATGATGGTGATCCTTTCTACTAGGGTGTTTGAGGTTTAGATTTCTTACACTTGGTAGCATTGATCACTTGGTGAACTCTCTTGAATGCGGGTTGGTAGACAAGTTGCATAAGGAATTGGGCTATTGGGGTGCATGATAAATGAATTGCCAACATTCAAAGCCTTTGTACTTGCCTGACTTGCTACAAATAATGTTGTTACTGGGGTGTGTGGAGTTTAGGTTTCCCTCATTCAGTATTGACATTATCCTTTTTAAGCAACCTCAAGTTTTTGTTCAGATGAGTTAGGAAAATAATAAAGATTTGATGAGATGTGAACTGGTGCTGGTTTTGAGGAGTTCTTCATAAGTGTTTACCATCTTCCTATTTGACATTACATTGTTGCATTCATGTTAGAACTGCATTGTTTTCCTTCTTGTTGTTGAGTTGTGTCGGTTTGGGCTTAGGGAGAGTATAATTCATGTGTTGAGGCATACACTTTGGGTGACATACTGCAGGTGAACACACTTTTTATATGACTTTCTATGTTGTGGAAGTGAATTTTTATTTGAATTCATAACTGCTTATCTTTGTGTGTTTCTTGTTATTTATGTTGCTTACTCATGATTTTGATTTGAATATTATGTATGTGGTACTCACTAGCTATATTAGTCAAGTTTCAGATGTAATTTTGGATGTATCTCAAGCTCTTACATGAATTTGCTTTGGTGAAGCCCTGTACCTCCACCTTCTGGTTTGAATGTTATTGCAAGTTATCCCAATATTGTGTATAGTCTTAGGCCAACATTGAAAACAGTAACTTATAAGTTTTCAATTTTTTTAAAATCGCTTTGGTTAATTGTTAGTTAAACATCGACACCTGTACGTGGAAAAACATTGTGGAGTAAATTTAAATGATAACTACAATTAACATCCCACTAACATTCACTCTCTCTGCACTACTCATGGTTATATTAGAAATCACAAGCCCTAATTTCCTTATTTGTGCTTAAAATTTCTGCAATTCTACTCTCTATTCTCAAAATTCTCTCAATTTTTCTCTGCAAATCTCTCTTACTAACAATAGCGAGCAAGCCTCCTATAGAAACTCTTCCAGATGTTGCTCTAAGCAGTGAGCCCATAGCCGTGTGCACTCGCTCTCATAGTCGAGGAGATGTTGCAAAATTCGACAATGCTCAAGTTGCTGGAAAAAGGAAGCTGATTCCCTATGTTCGACAAGGAAAGTAATCAAAGAAGGGAGAATCGACTTCAAATGTTTAGCCAACACCTGAGGCAACCGTTCCAATCATAAATGAACCTGAAATTGAGGTAAATATGGCTGAACCTACCCCTGAAATTAATGCTAATATACCTGTTGAGGGGGAGGGTGCTGAATATGTGGATGATTTGGTGAGGGAGTGTATTATGGCTCAAAAGAAGAGCAAAGGTTCTGTTGGTAGTAGGGTTGGCGATAGGCCAATGTCTAATACTGCTAAGAGGCATTTAGAGGCTATAAAAGGCAAGTAGAGAGATATGCTATGAGGAAGGCTGCTGAAGCTAAGAAAAAGGCTGAAGAAGAGAAGAAATCTGCTGCTGAGAGAAAGAGGAAAGGAAAACATGTTATGGAAGAGGAAATAGATTTTGTGGATGTGGAGGAAGAAGTGGAAGAGGAGAAAGAATAGGAGAAGTCTGATGAGGAAAAGCAGGATGTTGTTGCTGATGTTAAGGAAACATCACAAACTCTGGAATACTCAAATGGACTTTGGATGGCATATCCTGAAGATGATGGGGAATTTTATTCATTCTACTATCTATCAAAGGGATTAGAGAAGAAGTGGGAAGAATTCAAAAGGAGGGAGATCCACCTTGAAAGAGCAACACAGATGGTCAGCTTCAAAGAACACAAAGTGGTTGACTTGCTTGAGGCAAGAGGAATTCATCAATCTGTGATGGAGTTGAATGATTATGCTCCTGGTATTATTATGGAATTCTATATGAATCTCTCTAAGTGGATTAGAGATTACAGATCACCAAAATATGGAAAAGCTTGGGGTGAGGGGGATAGTATTCAATATTCAGCCCTCCATCATCAACAAGATTTGGGGATTTCCACATGTTGAAGAGTCTGAGGACCCTGACCAAGATGATGTGATTGAAGATCTGACTGGTGGGTTGGTCAAAGTCTGGTAAGATGCTCTGCCAACTACTAAGCTCACTTCCCTTAGTGCTGTCTTACACAAGATTGCATGTTTCAACTGGCTGCCTAGTAAGAATGCTACTATGTTAACTAAGGATTCTGCAACCTTAGTTTGCAAGATCAAGAATGGGATAGCTGTGAATATAAGGGAGAGGATCGTAAAATCTATGTCTGAAGCTGCTGGTATGAAAAATGGCATTTTTCCTTTTCCCTCACTGATATCTAAGATCCTTCTCAAACAAGGATTGAAGACAGGTAGAATGGTAGGATGTACCAAGAATGAAACTGAACTTACAATCCTTCCAAGCTACTTGTCTGGATCAAGAGTGAGAGATCTTCCTTGGTATCCTAAAGAAGTGGTTAGACCAAGAAAAGAGAAGAAGAGAGCTCAGGAGGTTGCTGGAACTTCATTGCCTATGTCCAAAGATGAAGAATGCACGGTCATAACCTCAACTTTTGTGGATCAGCTACTGAACTGGTTTAGGGGGCATATTGCTCATACTTAGAGAGAGATTGAGGATACGAAGGAGCACAAAGGAGCTGGAGAGTTTGGTTAAAAACTTGGAGAAACTCCCTTCTTCACAAAAAAGGGGAGAGTAGTTCCAATTTGAAATTTTGTTTTCTGGTGTTCTGTGTTTGCTTCTTAAACTGCAGTTCCGTTTGTGTTGGTGGTACATTATCTCCTTTGTTGGTTTGATTTGATCAAGGAGTATGTTCCTTGTTATCTGCTATGGTTTGTAACTCTAAGTATTGCTACTTTTAAACTACTCTAATGGTTGTTGCTTATGAAAGCAATTTAGAACTGTTTTGCTGTTTAACTTTTTCTGGAGGAACTCACTGGTTTCAATGTTGAGGCAACATTGATGAATGTTAAAGTTTGAACATCTGTTCTAGAATGATGACTTTAATAAATGTCTTTGTTTCTTAACTTTGAAATTGATAGTTTGCATTTAGGGGGAGCTGTTTAGTAGTTTCAATTTGTTTCTTGTTGAAGCTTAACTTCTGGATATATTACTTATTGGAACAGGTATTGATTTTGTGAAGAAAGGCAAAAATGGCGAGATTGAAAGTGTGAGGTATTCTGAAAACGATGTTATGAGTTGTTAGGACAACATTGGATAACATTGAAACCAGAAGACCTGCGACAATCTGTCAATTAACTACTTTATTTTGGTTTTGCCTTTATTCACTTAGTAATCAAGTTCCAGGGTTTTAGTTGTTTATGATTATGTCTAAGAACACATCTTAATCATAAGGAGAAGCGTTGGAAGTTCCTTACTTGAAGATTCCATAATTCAAGTTAAGTTGAAAACTCAACAACACGGTTTCAAGAAAGGAAACAAATTGGAGTTCTACTGTAACTAGGATTCTTTTCAAGATTTACTTTATTAAAACTGTAATAAAGGGAACAATTATTCAAGAAAGAAGGCAGGGTTCACAAGGAAATCCAATTCAACAAGAAAACAAAAAGAGTTACCAAAAACTGTGAACAACACACCTTGCAGTGCAAGTTTCAAGAAACCTATATATAGGTGTGATGTTCATTAAGACAAACACAAGACAATAGTGCTAAATAATCCAAGAGATTAATTCTTCACTGTATTGTTTTGTCTTGCTTTTGCGAAGTTTTGTATCAACCAATTAAGTCTAGTTCTTAGATTTAAGTTGTTCGTGCTTGCCTGCTTCGTTGAGTCCGATCAACAAAGAGTGTGAGTGAATTGCTGTGAGGAACATTTTGTTAAAACATTTTTCGGTTATTTTTCCTAGGGCTAGGAAGTTTGTAATAATATTGAAAACTTCTGAAAATTTGTCTTCTTGCGTTTTTAATTCCACTGCACATTATACTATATCAAGATAACTGTTTAAGATCCAGTTAAGGCAACGCCAGCTTATCTTGAGCTTTGAAAGTTGTATCAATCACGATCCAACAATTTCACTTTGCATTATGTTTATGGAGATGTTTGGGGACTAGCCCTTGTTGCTTCACTGAATGGTTTTCGATATTACTTATTGTTAGTCGACCACTAATCTAAGTATTGTTGGTTTCATCCTATGGCTGTCAAATTCGATGTTGCAAAAATTTATCCTATTTTTCGTAATCTTGTTGAAAAACAATCTGGTACTATCTTGCGTAATCTCTATACAGATATTGGAGGAGAATTCATGGCCTTGCGCCTGTATCTTGTGACTCATGGAATTAGTCTTATCAATACTGCCCCTCACATGCCTCAACAAAATGGTACGACAAAATGCCACCACTTGCAAGTGGTTTCCTTGGGTCCAACGTTATTGTCGCGCGCACGCCTTCGTCCGAAGTTTTGGGAATTCTCTTTTTTTTGGCAGTGTATTTATCAAATCGACTTCCTACTTCGGTCCTTAAGGGAGAGTCACCATTCTCGGTGTTACAGGGGCGTTCCCCGAATTATCTCCGCATACTCGGCCATTTATTAAGGGAAAGCTTCATCCTCCATCTCGTCAATGTATGTTTATTGGTTGTTCTACTACTCAATCGGTGTACAAATGTCTCAACCTCGAGTCACATTGGGTTTATGTGTCGTGCCATGTTCGGTTTGTAGAGGATGTGTTTCCAGGGTTTTTCTCATCTCTGGATTCCTTACGAGCGACATGTGGGCGTCCTATTGGTTTTCTTGCTCCCCTACTGCTCGTCTCGGGACCGTAAATCTCGAGTCCCAAACTACTCCCGATCACGATAGAGCAACCAGCACCACACGCAGCAGCTTCTCTGCATGTCTCAGAGCTGCCGCTCCCTTGGGGTCCCGCGGTCTCCTGTCCCGACCTGCTCCCAACTTTGGCAAAGCCCTCTCACACGACTCCATCATCATTTGCTCTGCCTCCTGTTGACAAGACTAATCTTATGGTGACATGATCGCGCAATAATATCTATAAGCCAAAGAAAGCTTACTCGGCCTCCAAGCATCCCCTACCAAGTTCGATTAAGCCTACATGTGTGAGTCAGCCATGCGTGATCCGAATTGGCGTGCGGCCATGGATGAAGAGTACACGACACTTCTCAAGCACGACACATGGTCTTCAGTTGATCCTCCGCCTAATTGAAACATCATTGGCTCCAAATGGGTGTTTCGAATTAAGCGTCGTCCCAGCGGCACCATTGAGAAGTATAAAGAACGGTTGGTAGCCAAAGGTTTCAATCAACGACCCGGCATTGATTACAAAGAAACGTTCAGCCATGTCGTAAAGCCTATTATGATTCGCACCGTACTTACTCTTGTTGTGTCACATGGCTAGTCTCTTCGTCAACTTGATGTCAGCAACGCATTCCTTTATGGAAATCTCACTAAGGCAGTGTTTATAAGCCAACCACCTGGCTATGTAGATACGTCTCACCCGCGACGTGTTTGTCGTCTTTGTAAGTCCATCTATGGACTCAAGCAAGCCCATCGGGCGTGGTATTTGGCATTTAGTTCGGCTCTCTTGTCCTTCGATTTTGTTCAAACCAAATCGGACGTCTCACTGCTTGTCTAGTCTCGTCACACGGTTATTTGATACATGCTTGTTTACGTTGATGATATAATTGCTACGAGAATTGTGACTCATTTCATTCGTCCATTATATCTCGGCTTTGTGAATGTTTTGTTGTTAAAGACTTGGCGGACTTGACATATTTTCTTGGGATTGAGGTCATTCGGTGTCGAGAAGGTCTTTTCCTATCTCAACACAAATATATAGCTAACGTTTTAGCAAGACATAAACTGGATGGTGCGAAGGCTTTAGCTACTCCTATGACGTCGAATCCGCCTACTTACTCTTTGAAATATGTCGTTGATCCGACTCCTTATCGATAAATTATTGGGGCGCTCTATTACCTAGCGTTCACTCGCCCGGATATTAGCTACGCGGCAAGAGACCTTGCTTAACGCATGGCTAGTCCTACGGAGACGGATTAGGCTGCACTAAAAAGGATATTGAGATATCTCAAGGGCACGATCTCTCATGGCCTTCTCCTTCGTCGTTCTACGTCACAAGTCCTCTCGGCCTATTCTGATGCGGACTGGGCAGGTGATTCGTTGAGTGGTACATCCATTTCATCATACGTTGTGTTTCTTGGGCCTAGTCCTATCTCTTGGACGTCTAGAAAGCAACACGCGGTCTCGCGCTCTTCGACCGAGGCTGAATATCGCGCTCTTGCAAATGCGTCGGCTGAAATTCGTTGGATTTAGCACCGCTTTAGTGAGCTTGGTTTTCCTCTTCACCCCTCGCCTCCTATTCTTTGCGACAACATGGGCGCAATTCGACTTTCACTTCATCTCGTTCAACACTCGAGGATGAAGCAGATTTCATTTGATTTGCACTTTGTTCGGGGTCTAGTTAACAGAGGATTTCTTAAAGTTTCTTATGTTAACATTATTGATCAACCAGCGGATGTGTTTACAAAGCCTCTCGCGCGCACTCGATTTCAACTCATGCATTCCAAACTTTTCGTTGCTGATGGAACGTCAATTTTGCAGGGGCGTAATAGACATAATTATATATTGTAATCCTTCCTTAGTTGTAGTGATTTACTTACCAACTTGAGATATTGTAATCTTATATTTATACTCTTAAGATGAATGAAGTTACTTACAACTTTCAAATTATACTCTTATACATGGGCCACCCATCTGTGAGTGCAAGTGGCCAATGCCTCATGCGGCATATCTGATAATTAGGTAGTTTCTCTCGTTACTCAAAAAATAATGTGGGTTGTGTCCTTTTAAAGTCTGGTCCCTTCTTATAGAGAGTGGTACCATATCTACATCTAGCGCTTGGAAATATATGATAGGAAATATATGATATATATGTTTATCAACCACTTTATTGCCTGATTTGAATTGCTTTGTCATCTTACGGTAGTTCGACTGTGACAAGTCACGCGGTGTGCTTTAGTGTTAAAAAATTCTCTCGATTAAAAAGGTAAAATTATAACAAATTAAAAGTGTCTTACTTAATAATTATCAAAAGAGTTATATATTGTTTGTTGTCGTTTTCGTGATTGGGGGAGGGGTAAAATATTATATTTTTGGTCCAAAGAACCATTAATGTCATAATCAGACTATTTAGAAAATGCTCAAAAGTTTGGCGTCGTAATCTTATATAAAAGCTCACGTGATCCAAGCAATACAGGAAAATAACAACGTTGGATCCCGGCTAGGAAAAAGGCTAAAAGGAAACTGTTCCCCTGCACCATTCCAAATGAATGTTGGTAATTATTGGTACTATTGAAATCCACCAACAATGATAGGCCGGAGACGAGAAAGTAACTTCCATTAAATAAACTTTTTTCTTCATTTGTTTGATTATTACAGTAGAAGGGGATGAAACCAACTAAGGCAAGTTTTTTGTTTTTGATTTTTGGTAGGAAACTCTGGCTAGTTGATGTTATGTTACTTGCGTTTGCTTAACAGCATACCAACCCTCGCATAGAAAAGGCTGGAAGATGAATTTAGCGAAAACTAAAAAAAGAAAAAAAAAAACCTATATTGTGGTAAATAATTTAGCAACGTGGCGTACAAAGCAACTCATTAATCATGGATTATTGGATTATCTAAAAGCATGATTATTCATGATCTAAACAAATTAACTGGTTGACACATATGTGTGTATTCTAACTTCTGGAGGTGCCTTTGCTTGTATATTTCTCACTTCTAGAATATATTTCTTTTATTAAAAAGAATTATATATATATATATATATATATATATATATATATGTATATTTTAGAATTGTAGAGCCTGAACAATGAACAATGAAGAATGTGTACTGAAATTAAAGACTAAAGTTCTAATAGCAGTGAGAACGAATAGTAGATCAAGACGTGCAACCAAGAAATGGCGCTACGGTGAAGCGCTACGGAGACTGATTGCGCCTGAGTGGCACTACGTACGCAGTTCTTCCAGAGAGCGGCGCTACAGGAGCCGCGATGCGGCACAAGTTGCGCCCATCAGGCGCTACAGTCAGTCGCTATAGCGCGCAAATCGCGCCTGATAAGTTTCGACCAAGTTTTGACCAATCTTCGTCTGATGCACTAGGACGCGTTTTAGCAGCTATTTAAAGGCTTTTAGGTCCTGAAACCCAAAATTGAAAAAAGTGAGGCAAGATGTAATCATTTAGACTCCGATGTGTGGCCTTGTAGCCACTATGAGAGATTAGAGGGATAAATTAAAATAAGAGAGAATACACTTGTGAGAGATAGACATTGTGAGAGATTATTCTTGATCAGTTGAGAGACATATGTTTTATCTTATTTGTAATCACTCATCATCATCATAGTGGAGATCTTGGCTTGCATTGCCATGAGAGGTAGACATAGTCACTCTGGGTAAACAAATTGTGTCTTTTGTACTGATTGTTATTTATCGTTTTCGATTGTGTATGTTTCTCTGTTCTTGTTGTGGTTCTGAATTTTCCGATGTGCAACAAAATATATATATACCTGTGTGTGTGTGTATTCTAAGCAATTTAATTTTGAGTACAATATATTTATGAAGTAATTAAAGTTGCAAAAACTTAAGAATTACCAGAAACTGACATGCTTTCTTACGCAACGTCTCATATGTCGCACCTCTTAGCGCTTTTCGACTCACAGAGGTTGTGGATGTTGGTGAGTTTATCGAAAATGTCGAACGTTGGAACTTGAAAGTCGCGAAAATACAGACGCTTTCCTTAAAGCGTAATTCGCCCCCACCTCGTGTGCCAAAATGGTTACAGCGAATCGCCTCCCAAGATACAATTTATGCTCAGAAAATAAAATAATTATTAACTGCGTTTTGGACTTACGAAGTTAATAAACAGAAAAAGAATAAGAATGCAATTAATACAGAAAATAATTTCTGCAGTAATTATTTTTGTATGTATATGAGAGATACGAAAATTTGATGTGTTTTGTCTCTGATAATCTCACGAATATATAGACGTTGAAAAGTTGTACGAAAAAGTCACAACTTTTCCACTGATATTTCTTCACAGAAAGTCACAACTCTCCTCCTCCAAAATATGTGAGTGTTAATATTTAAAATCTGAGTTTTAAATATTCCCTCAATATTTTTCGAATTAATCTGAACCGTCGGATTTAAATTAAATCACAGTCGTTCATCTTATTTAATTAATTAAATAAAATCAACGGCCTAGATCGATGAGCGATGCAAGCGTGCAAAGTGCTAAGTGCTTTTTAAGTGCGCCAAACCAAAGCGCCACAAGCGCAGGCCCGGGCTCGGCTCGGCGCGCGTGTGCATGAGCACCACCTATGTCTTGCACATTTTTATATTGAGTTTATATAAAATATATTGAGTTTATATAAAAACTGAGTTTATATAAAATATATTGTCAATATATTTATTCTTTAACATAAGATAAGTGGTTTTTTATTAGGTAAAAATGTCTTTTCATTTAACTAACGGTGCCGTGGTAATTGTTAAAGGAGGGACATTCCCATTGAGATTCACCATGGCAGGTATAATGTCCCACAAAAATCTTGGAATTAATACTAAAATCGCGAGTCCCTACAAATTAAAGTTCCGCATCACCTCGAGCATGGATCAATAATATTTCATTATGCTCCCAGTCAGATTTGTCCATCTCATTCCAAGGGTAGAAATAGCTGTTAGCTAGAAAATGCTACTAATGTGATCAACATTAAGAAATTGATATAATTAAAGTTTCAAACATCATTTAATCGAACCACCGACGATGTTCATACATATATGCAGCGCAACAGCATGAATAAAATAACAGATCGACGAACATGATCATGTTTACTTCTCTTGGGCTAGCTAGGGACCAAGAATCCATCGTCTTGAAATGAAATAAATGCAACAACTAATGATATGTAACAGTTCCGATAACAAAAAAAAATCCAATATATAACCAAACTCCTAAAATGATATTGGATCAGTTTGAATTTGGGGAACCAGTACTCTTGGCTTTTTACCGTACTGTTGATAACAACGTAATTAACACGAACTGGGTTTGTTCAGCTGTTTTAGGACTGGATTTCCGGTGAGTTCCACTTATCGACTTGATAGAGAATGGAAACATAAACATCTAATATATGTTACAATAATTCCATAGCATGAACTTAATCGTTTTAGCATTGTAGAGCTGGAGGAAGCTAAAGTTGTTCATATGGTCACTTAAAATCACTAAAATTAAACATTTGAGCATAGCGGGCTAATTTTATAAGTGGGCCAGGTTTAAATCTCTATTTTTGCGCAAATAGGAATGCTTTTCGAATACATACAACTTTATTACCTCTAGTGTAATTAATGAATGGCCATTTTTTGGTTGGAATTGTGAGGAGGGTAGCTTTGATGGTTGATGACTTATTTTGCATTAATTAATCAGATTCTCAAATATTTTTGTTTTGCCAAACTGAGTTGCGTAACTGAGGACAACACTGAAGCATATCCATCGGGCGTGACTTATGAGTTATGAGTCATGACTGAGTCATTCAGTTTATCTGCAATTAATTTTTTTGCATTGCTCATTGGCCAGCTGCATAGCATAATATTTCAACCATATCCCTAGGGATCAGTGTGCGGACATCATACTTCGCGGGTTTTGTTGACAAAAGCTGAGATAATTTTAAAAATTTGCTACAATATTGTCCAAGGAACAAATTCAAGTGGCCAGAAATGTGTTAATGAAGAAACAAAATTCTGGAAACTTAAAAAACAAGATTGCAGATCAAATTTGATAAATCAAATCTTTCAAAGGGATTTTTCAAAAGACTTATACAATACAAGCCGTGACTAATTATATTGCTTCGACAGCATCTGCCGTGCTTAGGCCCCTTCTAGAATTCGTAATGAATGTAGTTTTCAAGGTGGCCCAATGCATCCCTTTTTTTAATGATTACCAGATTTTTCTTCCTTGATTATGTACATGTATAGTTATTTTAGTTTCCTTAAGATTCGAGAAACATTTGGAAACTGCTTTTGTTCTGATTTAGAGAAAAGTACCTCATGATTTTTATTCAAGAAGATATGGATTGTTTTGAAACTTCTTTTTTTTTTTTGGAAAATTAATGCACTCATTCAACACCTAAGGGAGAGTCTTGGCAAAATAAATCAACAAAAACGCAAATGACAAAGCAATAGCAAATAAACCCACACCATGAAGACAGTAACAAAATGATTTAACCTTCATTACAAAACTAATAACAACTCTATGCAATAAGTGGGTGAAAATGTGGGTGAAAATGTTAGTGTTGTACAATGTTATCATAACATTGAAGCTATGAAATGCTACCATAACATTGAGCTCGTGAAATGTTATCATAACATTGAACATCAACACTCTAACACTGAACAATCTGGACATGTCTTTTATATATATATATATATATATATATATATTAGTGTTTTGTCTTTATTCACATTTTAACTTAGTTCCACAATTATAGTTGTTTGTGAATGTTCCAGGATTAACACGATTCATTGAGTGAATCAATTGTTTTCATATTCGCACATTCCTTAAATAAAGACGCACTTGTTTGAGTTGGAGTAGAAAAGATCGACCTAGAAGAATGCTACAAGGAAAGAAGATTATGTGAAGAACTTCCCAAGGATAAAGTCTACATTGAAGAAGAGTCCTTCATAAGAAGAACTCGTGATGATTACAGAAACCTTCTCTTAATGACACTGAAGCCGATAAAGAAGGAAACACATAAGATCAAAGAATCTTGAAGACAATCTACAACGTGTACAACATGCCTTGGAGACCAAGACTCACACATCTATATAAAGGCATGAAGTACATCAAGACTAATAACAAGACAATTGAGCAAAAGAATCCGAGAGATTAGATCATTGTGTCGAGTTGTTTGTCTTGCTTTTCCGAGTTTTGAGATTAACAGGTTGAGTCTAAGTCATGTTTAGATTTCAAGACTTAATCTTTATTTGCTTGGTTGAGTTCGAATTATTTCATAGTGAGGAGCTTAAAATTGTTAGAACACCTTTTGTAAAGTAATTATTTTATAAAGTGATTATTTTGAGTTTGAATTAGCTCATGTGTTGATTTATTTTCGCCCGCACTATTATGTGATCAATACAGTGTTGAGATAAAAGTGTTATTGCAACAGCTAGTAACATTGTATCAAGTCTGGTTCCTACAATTTGAATTGGCGTTAGAGCCAAGCACCGATTTTACTGGTGTTTGGATTTGATATTATAAGAGGGACAACGTGAATTCGAACAACAACAGACTCTCTGTTTTGGATGGATCCAAATAAGCATACTGAAAGATCATGATCAGAAAGCACATTAAGTCAATCGACGTTCGAGCATGGCAAGCTGTGATCACTGGATATACTCTGCCAATCATGCCACGTGATGGTGACAACGATGTTGTACTCAAACCCAAGGCAACTTAGATTGCTGTTGAGATAAGTCTTACTTCCTTTAATGAGAAAGCTTTTAATACCATATTTGCCTGGGTTGATCATCATCTGTTTAAGTTAATTCAAAACTGCACTACTGCTCAACAAGTCTGGTATATTTTTAGAAGGACATTGTGAAGGTGATTCAAATGTAAAAGGTCTAAACACAGGCAATTGTTACCTAATTTAAAAAACTTACGAATGGGTAAGAATGAGAGTATTGAAAGTTACTTTGAAAAACTTCCGAAAATGTTTAATCAGTGTCAACTGCTAGGTTTTTCCTTGTCAAATAGAGAAATTGTTTATAAAGATTTTAGAATCCTTTCATTTAAATTTGAAATGAAGCTAGAAATATTGCCCAATTAAATTTCCAGGTGAGGTACAATGTTTTCAAAGAATTTGAGATGAATTTGCCTCAAACTGGTAAAAATAAAGCTTTTGCTCTGCAAGTACATGAATACGATTTTGATGATTCTGATTGTAAGGAAGAAATCTCTGCTAACTATGGCAGGATTTCCAAAAGTTTAATAGATTAACTATGAAAATACATCTAATATTAACTCATCTGGTAATTTATCTCTGGTTAAAATGAAATTTCCTCATAGAACTGCTAAGTATGTGGCTTCCAAACCTACCCCCCAAGATGATGAACAATTGAAAAAAGTTCAATGTTATGAATATAAGGGTTGGGGGTCATATTGCTTATAAATGTTCTAACACTCTTCAAAAGAAGGAAAATTCTCATTGGGTTTGTGTAGATGAAAACTATGAGGATGATGAATCTAGACAAAGTGTTGGAACTGAATATCAAAATGATGAAATTCATATTGTTGCGCTAATCACTCAAATTAAATGGACAAAGAATGGTCATTGGGATGTCAAGACAACACCAACCATCAGCGTTTGCGTAACAACCTGACAGTAAAACATGTTCATGAGATTCTCTTTGGAAATTGGAATGATAACAATTCTTGTAATTATTCTGGTGCCCTAAATGAATATTGTGAACCTAACTTCAATTATTTTCATGGCACTGCAGATCTGGATGAGGAATACTACTTTGACGGAGAGATTACACAAGATGAAATCATTGAAGATATCAAAGCCACCTATGAAAAAGTTGCTAAGGGAGAAAGCCAAGTTAAGCAAAAGTGAAAAAGCACTCAAAGATGAGAATGAATGGCTGAAATATTTACTTCATTCCCGTCAGCTAAACCTTGTAAAAAGAGAAGCTGAATTTGAAAAGGTAATGGTGAATTTTGAGCAGGTTGAGCAGACCATTGCAAAATAGAATATAGGTACCTCTAAACTTGATGAGCTACTGTGCATGGGTAATGAAGGTAAAAATGGTTTAGGCGTTGTTGAAAAATGTGTTGGTTCTACCTTTGTTTGTAAAAGAAGATTTTGAAAAAGGTAAAGAAACTTGTGTAAGATCTAAGAAAACCACCTACATCTATCAATACAATTTTTACCCAGGACATATATAATCTTACGGTAGAAAATACAAAAAAAAAAAAAATCCTTTTACTGAACACTAGGGCAGATGATACAAATAGCAGAAATACCAAGGTTGTGGTAACATCAGTTACAATGTTGTCCCAACACTAGGTATAGGTAACACTGATGTAGTACAGAAAGATAGAACTTGGTATGCGAAATTAACTAAGCCTAAAATGAAGATTGTTTTCAATGTTGTTTTCTCTGCCGTTCACACTAATATTTTGGGAAAGTAATACTTTGACAGTGGTTTCTCAAGACACATGACATGCTCCAAATCAAATTTGATAAACCTTGTTCCTCTGTCCACGGGCAAAAATATAGGAAGAAGAGACTTGAAAGTTGAAGGATTTCCACCATTGAGGGATAGTATGTTGGTTGATGGGTTAAAAGCAGTGTTATTAAAACCGGACCGGATCGGCCGGTCGAACCGGTTCAACTAGTAACCGGTCTCATGTCTGGTCCGGTTGTCTTTTAAAACCGGCAAGCTAAAAAATCGGATTGACCCGCTTAAAACCGGTCGAGAACCGGGGAACCAGTGAACCGGCTCGTATCTGGGACCCGGCTCTCCAACAATCTTCTTTAACTGCTTCAATTTATTTTTCCAGAAAAAGAGTTCTTGAAGATTAGTATAATACAATACGGTATGACTTATCTACTGACAAACAATGCTACAAAAAGAAATTATTAAATAAAATACAAACAAGAATTAAGAAGAAAGATTGAAGAAAAAAATGTAAACAAACACCATGAGAGTTGAACGAAGCGGCGGACCAGAGAGTAAATGGGAAAGAAACAGTTTTAACTTTTAAAGAATCTTTAGGGTTTGATAAATTAACTACACACGGGGCCCCACTTTTATTTGTAAAGTGATAGCAAGCTGAAAACGTATTGCACAATTTGGGCCTTATTTAAATGGGCCTATTACTTTTTGCTTTTTAGTCATGTACCTGTTTTGTTAGGTTAATAATATATATATATATATATATACTTATAAAAAAAAAGGTTAATAATATATATATATATATACATTATTTGATTTGTTACATGTTATTATATGATATATTAGGTATATCATTAAATTTATCTTAAGCATTAAGATGTATATTTGGTTTGTTTGGATTGTATATTATATGTTCAAGTCATTAATTTTCTTTATTTTTAAATAGCAAATTAACATATCAATTAAGAGTGAAGAAACAAATTTATAATTTCTCGTTTCCTAAAATTGATACTAACAAAATTATGTAGCAAGATATATTTTATATATATTTATGATTTTTATAATATATTGTGTTGTACCGGTCGGATAGTGGTTCCACCGGTTCGACCATTAAAACCAGTAACCAGTAAGGTTACCGGTTCGACGTCCGGTCCGGTTCTGAAAACACTGGTTATAACACAGACATTTGCACTGTCATAAACATCACATGAATCCTTATTGAATTTAGCTAACAATTCATCATCACAAAGCTGACTAATGTTAATTAAATTTGCTTTTAAGTGATACACGAGTGATATATTTTGAGTGAAAAAAAAAACTTGAGAGTAAACACGTAAGGGAGTGTTGTGAGGTTTCTTTCCTCTAACATTTTTTTTGCAGGTTATTATGTCTCGAGAAAACACCAATGAAGGAGCACCACCAATAATGAGTGAACTTCAAGTTCAAGCATTGATGGGTTATTTGAGAAATCTGATGAAAGATCAATTGGAGCCACTAAGTGAGAGGTTGGATAGGGTCGAAAGGGAGTCTCTACAAAGGCAGCCACGTAATGAAAATACTCGACGTAGGAGGGGAGAAGATGAAGAGTCATATGATGATGATTCCGATGATTGATTGTCAACATTGGTGACTAGAAGGCGTGAAAGACGAGTTAGAGAAGATAACAACTTGGGAAGTATAAAGATGAATATCCCATCTTTCCAAGGTAAGAATGATCCTGAAGTCTATCTTGAGTGGATTGAATTAGTTTTTGATTACCACAACTATTCTGAAATGAAGAAGGTTAAGCTTGCGGCTATTGAATTTTCTGATTATGCTATTGTGTGGTGGGATCAACTAACCTTGAATAGGAGACGTAATGGTGAACGTACAATAACAACATGGGAAGAAATGAAAGTTGTTATGAGAAGGCGGTTTGTTCCTAGTCATATAAGGACTTGTACCAAAAGTTGCAACGGCTTAAACAAGGCAATCGAAGTGTGGAGGACTATTATCAAGAAATGGAGATTGCTATGATTCGGGCAAATATTGAAGAAGATAGAGAAGCTACAATGGCAAGGTTCTTGAATGGGTTGAATCCAGAAATCCAAGATAGAGTAGAAATTCAACATTATGTGGAGCTAGAAGACATGGTGCATATGGCTATCAAAGTTGAGCAACAACTCAAAAGAAGAGGCACTCGTGCATCTCAAGGCTCAAATTCATCCGCTTAGAAACCAAACTAGCCGAGAAAAGAAGAAAAACCCATGGTTAAGTCAAAGACCGAGGCCAAACAAGAACCGACCAGCCAAGGAATGCAAGGTAAATTTGACCCTTCAAGTTCTAGAAATCGTGACATTAAATGTTTTAAATGTCAAGGCAGGGGTCATGTTGCCAATCAATGTCCAAATAAAAGAGTCATGTTGATTAAAGAAGATGGTGGGTTTGAAACCGATGAGGAGGTTGATCATGAATCAATACAATCCTCGGGGGATGATAATGATGAAGAAGGGGTTGTTCATGGAGATTATGTTTTGGTTACAAGAAGAATTTTGAACGTGCAAGCAAAGGACGAGGAAAGTGAGCAACGAGAGAACATCTTTTACACTAGATGTCATGTTTTTAACAAGGTATGTAGTGTGATAATTGATGGGGGGAGTTGTACCAATGTTGCAAGCACTACTTTGGTCGAGAAGATTGACTTGCCCACGATGAAACATCCTCGACCATACAAGTTGCAATGGTTCAATGATTGTGCCGAAGTGAAAGTCAACAAGCAAGTGCTGATTTCTTTTAGCATTGGGGAGTACAAGGATGAAGTTTTGTGTGATGTAGTTCCAATGCAAGCTGGACATATACTTTTGGGGCGTCCATGGCAGTTTGATCCTAAAGTTAACCACAATGGCTTTACGAACAAGTATTCTTTTGTCCACAATGAGAGGAAAATCACTCTTGTTCATTTAACACCAAAAGAAGCTTTTGAGGATCAAGTGAGATTTCAAAAGGAAGAAAATGAGCAAAAAAAAAAAAGAGACAAAAAGAAATGAGTGAAAAACAGAAAATTGCCAACAAAAAAGAAGTTGAAGCTTTGGCAAGTGAGAAAAAAAAAAGAGAAAAAAAGAGAGCTTTATTGCAAAAACAAGTGAGTTGAAGAGAGCGATGTTTTTGAAACAACCAATGATTGCGCTCTTTTACAAGGGGGCACTTTTTAGCATTAACGAACTAACTTCTTCCTTGTCAAGTTCTATTGCATCTCTTTTGCAGGATTATGATGATGTGTTTCCCGAAAACATACCACCGGGTTTACCCCTATCCGAGGGATTGAACATCAAATTGATTTTGTACCGGGAGCTGTGATTCCTAACCGCCCGCCATATCGAACGAATCCAGAAGAGACGAAGGAGTTGCAAAAGCAAGTTGAAGAACTTAGGGAAAAGAGCTATGTGAGGGAAAGCATGAGTCCTTGTGCCGTTCCAGTACTATTAGTTCCAAAGAAGGATGGTTCGTGGAGGATGTGCACTAATTGTCGAGCAATCAACAATATCACGGTAAAATACCGCCACCCCATACCTCGTTTAGATGATATGCTTGATGAATTGCATGGATCTTGCATATTTTCTAAAATTGATTTGAAAAATGGTTATCATCAAATAAGAATGAGAGAGGGAGATGAATGGAAAACTGCTTTTAAGACAAAGTATGGTTTGTATGAATGGTTAGTGATGCCTTTTGGTTTAACTAATGCACCTAGTACTTTCATGCGATTGATGAACCATGTTTTGTGGGCTTTTATTGGAAAATTTGTTGTGGTATATTTTGATGATATTCTGATCTATAGCAAGAACTTGGACAATCATGTTGAACATTTGAAACTTGTTTTAGATGTTCTACGAAAAGAAGAGTTGTTTGCTAATCTGAAAAGTTGTACTTTTTGCACGGATAATCTTGTATTTCTAGGATTTGTTGTGAGTGCAAAGGGTATACGTGTTGATGAAGAGAAAGTCAAGGCAATACAAGAGTGGCCAAGTCCAACAAGTGTGGGAAATGTTCGAAGTTTTCATGGATTGGCAAGCTTTTATCGACAATTTGTGAAAGATTTCAGCACCATAGCTGCACCAATCACCGAAGTGATAAAAAAAACATTGGATTCAAGTGGGAAGAGGAACAAGAAAAGGATTTTCAATTACTTAAAGAAAAGTTAACCAATGCTCCTTTACTTACTTTGCCTAACTTTTCTAAAACTTTTGAAATTTAGTGTGATGCTTCAGGAATTGGAATAGATGTTGTTCTTATGCAAGATGGAAAGCCCATAGCTTACTTTAGTGAAAAGCTAAGAGGAGCAGCCTTGAATTATCCAACTTATGACAAGGAGTTGTATGCTTTGGTTCGGGCCTTAAACACATGGCAACACTACCTATGGCCTAAGGAGTTTGTGATTCACACGGATCATGAATCTTTGAAGCATTTGAAGGGCCAACACAAGCTGAATAAGAGGCATGCACGATGGGTAGAATTCATTGAAACATTTCCTTATGTCATTCGATACAAGCAAGGTAAGGAGAATGTGGTTGCCGATGCCCTTTCTCGAAGGTATGCTTTACTTTCTACTCTTGATTCAAAGCTGCTTGGTTTTGGGTACATCAAGGATTTGTATAGAGATGATTCTGATTTTCAAGTTGAGTATCAAGATTGTGAAAGGCATGCTAGTGGTAAGTTCTTTAGGCAAGATGGATTTTTATTTAGAGAAAACAAACTTTGTGTGCCTAATTGTTCTTTGAGGGACTTACTTGTGCAGGAAGCTCATGGAGGAGGACTAATGGGACACTTTGGCATTGCAAAGACCTTAGCAATTCTGCAAGAACATTTCTTTTGGCCACATATGTAAAGGGATGTTGAAAGAACATGCGGCAGATGCATCACTTGTAAACAAGCTAAGTCTAAAGTGCAAAATCACGGTTTGTATACTCCTTTACCAATTCCTAGAACACCTTGGATTGATATTTCTATGGATTTTGTGTTGGGATTTCCAAGAACAAAACATGGTAGGGATTCTGTTTTTGTGGTTGTGGATAGATTTTCTAAAATGGCACATTTTATTCCATGTCACAAAACTGATGATGCTTCTCACATTTCTGATTTGTTCTTTAAAGAAATTGTGAGATTGCATGGTATGCCAAGAACCGTTGTTTCGGATAGAGATACAAAGTTTTTGAGTTACTTTTGGAAGACCTTGTGGTGTAAGTTAGGTACAAAGTTGTTGTTTTCTACTACTTGTCACCCACAAACTGATGGTCAAACTGACGTAGTAAACATGACTTTGTCTATGCTATTGAGGGCAATCATAAAGAACAATATTAAGACTTGGGAAGATTGTCTACCACATGTTGAATTTGCTTATAATAGAACTATGCATTCTGCTTCTAAATTCTCACCATTTGAAATTGTTTATGGTTTTAATCCTTTGACACCATTGGATTTACCTCCATTACCTACTTCTGAGCATGTGAATTTAGATGGCAAGAAAAAGGCTGATTTTGTTAAGCAGATACATGAGAAGACAAGGCTCAATATTGCAAAGAGAACTCAACAATATGCCAAGCAAGCAAACAAGGGGCGCCGAAAGATGATCTTTGAACCGGGAGATTGGGTTTGGTTGCACATGAGAATAGAAAGGTTTCCCGAAAAGAGACGTTCCAAATTATTGCCAAGAAGAGATGGACATTTTCAAGTGATTGAGCGCATCAATGACAATGCTTACAAGTTGGATCTTCCTGGTGAGTATAATGTTAGTGCTACTTTCAATGTGTCTGATTTGAGTCCTTTAATGCATGTGATACAGATTTGACGACAAATCCTTTTCAAGAGGAGGGGAATCATGCAAATATAGACACGGTGACAAAAATGAAGAAGATGCCACAAGAAAGGACCAAATTCACACTTTAAATGGGCCAATCACAAGAAGGCTTGCTAAGAAGATGAGAGCATCTCTTTATGGGCTAATTAACCAAGTTTGGGTCCATAATGATAAAGGAGGCCTAAATGAGCAACAAAGATGGTCAACTATGATCCAAGTGACATTTTAAATAATGGCCAAAAGTCAAAAACGAGTTTTGACTATTCTTTCATCATTTTCAAGTCTAGTTAATGTATTTTCTTTTCCTAGAAGTTGTTGGAAGGTCATAAGTTGATTTCTTAGTGACCAAGTTTGTCTCTCATATAAATTAGGAAGACCATTTTCATTGTAAAACAACACTTATCATATTTATAAACTTTGTGAGATTTTATTCTCTTTGGTTCTTTGAAGAACTATTTTCGAACTTATGAAACGGGTTCATCACCCTCGTTTGTGGCGTTCAAATCCGACTTATCAAACAGCACCCTCCATAACCGTTTGTGGCGTCTTTATTATACCAAGGTTCGTGTTTTGTATTAGTGGGTCGCGGTCTCCATACCAAGGTTCCTGTTTGTACTAAGGCAGCGGGTCGAGGTTCCATCCAAACAACCTGAAGATAATAATCCTACATTTAGCATACGAATACCATTCATCATTGGTGGATATCGTATCATGTAGGTTTCTCTGACTTTTGTGACTTACATGGCATCTTCTGTGAGTTTTCTGCACCTAAGACTCCTCAACAGAATGACATTGTTGAGAGAAAGAATAGAACACTTCAAGAAATGGCTACGTAATGTTAAATTATAAGAACATGTCTAGAAAACTTTGGGCAGAAGCTTTAATCATTTCATGTCATATAGCAAACAAAGTTTACCTTAGGCCAGGTACTACGATGACACCACATGAGATGTTGAAGAGTAAGAAACCAAGTGTTGCATATTTTCATGAATTTTGAACCATCTGCTATGTACTAAATGATAGAGATTATTTGAGTAAGTTTGATCCAAAGAGTGAAAATGCATCTTTGTTGGTTATTCTCCTAATAGTACTGCGTATAGAGTCTTTAATCATAGATTGCGTACTGTTCAAGAATCAGTAAATGTGGTATTTGATGATCTACCTAGTAGTGCAGGGAACCAGAAACTCCTTGATTCAGGTGTTGTAGTAACACCAGACACTGATGATGTTCCCACAACACCGGCTGTTAAACCTGAACAGATTGCTGAAACTGAACAAGCTGCTGAGCCCAATGTTGCCACATCATCTGTCAACAATTGCACAGTCAGATTCAGAGAATGAAGATGATGAACCTCTACAATTTAAGGGACACTCGGGTTTTCAAGCGCTATAACGCTTAGATAGCGCTTCAATTCCTTTGTTTTTCTGAATTCTCCAAAATCGTGAAATTTTCCTTTAGTTCGCTAAGTTTTGGCTTAACTGTCTCTAATCCTGAAACAAAATAAAATATAACTAAAGTGTATAAAACACCAAGGATCAAGCATTATATCGTTCATAATCTAGTGTCAAATATAGATGGTTTACACATGTATCAATTACCAGAAAATTATTCTATAAAAGATTTCTCCATTGTCTTTTTACCCAATTTTCTATATATCTTTGACTCTAGAAGTGGGCGAGATACAACGTTTTATATTAATCCAATATAAAAAAGACAATTTCTTAGAATCTTGCGTCAACTTCTTAAGTTTATTAAACCGTGTGCCTTTTGTAGGAGAAATTATTTCATGCAACCAATGTATTGCTGGCGTGGTGCAACCACTACCAATACACAGTGGGGATGGGGTTATGGGGCTTAGTTATTTTCTTCATTCTAGGAAAAAATAAACTTATATCTAATCAGACCATTGGTTGCACCACATAAGCAATACAACGGATGTATAAAATAAATTTTCCTTTCGTAGAGGCGACCTAGTTAAGATTCATGTTTGGTGAGTATAATAAATCATTTGAATGATGAAATTAAAATATTTACAATACTGTTTGTACTATAATTTAACTTGCAATGTAAGATCAGCTTTGTGTGTGTATAACATCTTGTTTCTCCTAAGTTACATCCTTCTATGGATTTTTATTGAAAAAACGGCAATGAGACCCCATCTATTGGTGCATTTCCAATGTTATACCCAACCTTTTATATTTAAAAACGGTTGCACCTAAACTATATTTCCAACCAAAAAACAACATATAGCGGGAGATGACGTATGCAAATATTTTTAAAATTCGAAAACACCCCCAGAAGTTTAAAAAATACCCCCAAACACCAAAATAACTTCTCATAATTCGTAAACACCCCCAAATATATTCAAATTCTTTTTTATAAATACCTCCAACAAACACAATAGCTTCTCCTAATTTGTAAACACACTCGAACTCCTCTATATTTTTAAAAAGTACCTCCAAATAATCTTAAAATTTAATAAAATACCCCCAAATTCCCAACTAGTTTCTACAAATGTGCGACATGCATGTGAAAGCAACGATCATCACATATAAAATGAATCAACAAATATGAACAAACAAGGACGAGGAACAAGAAGAAACTATGATAAGATAATAATAGTATCTCACCGTTACAAGTTCTTCAACAAGTAGAGGAGACAAACCAACTTCCACCACTTTTTGTCCTAAATTTGAGTAGTCATATTGTATAGTCCTGCCCATCTAAGCGTTTTCTCCCCAATCTGAAACACGGGCCTGGAGTTGAAACCTTCATAATACATTAAAAAATTATTGATCGTTTCGTACAGACATATATACCATGACAAAAGTTTAAAAAAATCAATCGATCTACCGGTTTTAGACCCTTCCAGTGTTGCATGAAAAATAATAATCTAGCAATGATACCTACCATGGAATCCAGACATGAAAGAATTCTAAATTAGGACAATACAATAGGGCAATGAAATAGTTCACTTCATGTGCAGTTAATACCTACCATGGAATCTAGACATGAAATAATTCTAAATTAGGACAATACAATAGGGCAATGAAATAGTTCACTTCATGTGCAGTTAACATTTAACTGAGGAAAATCGCGAAATAAATACTATTAGTAGCTAAGTACCAACTGGTTTGCTATAGTTTGAACAAAATGCGAAGCTTAAAAGTTCAAATCCAATGAAAAATGGCGTAAATCAATACCTCAACAAACGAACTCATACGAAACAGAGAAAATATGTATCGCACGAACATCATAACCAAATTCGCAAACGACACAAAACGTTGAACAATCGACAGCTTCGAATCGGAGCTTATCGTTTTGTAACGAAATTACGACCATTCCAAATCCCCAAAGAGAGCGAATCGCCGCTTTGGCTAGGGCTTTTCACTCTTAGATTCAGATAGTTCGTGTAATTCACCGCATGATAGTTTGTTGGGATTTTGGGGTATTTTATTAAATTTTAAGATTATTCGGGGTTGTTTTTTGAGAATTTGGAAGTGTTTGGGTGTGTTTACAAATTAGGGAAAGCTATTGTGTTGTTTGGTGGTCTTTATAAAAAAAAAAATTGGATATATTTTAGGGTGTTTATGAATTATGAGAAGTTATTTTGGTGTTTGGGGGTATTTTTTAAACTTTTGGGGGTGTTTTCAAATTTTAAAAACATTTGCATATGTCATCCTCCCGCTATATGACGTTTTTTGGCCGAAAATATAGTTTAGGTGCAACAGTTTTTAAAAATAAAAGGTTGGGTATAACATTCAAAAAAATAAAGAATATGTATAACATTGGAAATGCCTGAATAGATAAGGTCTAACTTACCTTTTTTTCTATTATTTTATCGATAAAAGATAACATAATTAGAAGAAAGATGGTTACAAGTTTAGGGTTATCGATAAAAGATAACATAATTAGAAGAAAGATGGTTACAAGTTTAGGGTTTAGGATTTTTGTGGCTTATCATTTTACCACAAATGCACATGTGAACCTTCGTTGATCACAAATGCGCATGTGGACCCTCACAAATGGTACTAACATAAAGCCAATGACGATTACCATAAGACACACTAAGCTTTTGGCCTAATTTTAGATCTTTAACTGGAAATGGCATATCATATACTGATAAGCCAGCGGCAAGGTTAAGTTTATTAAACATTGTTAAGCCAGCCAGCGGCAAGGTTAACTTTTCGTCAATGCGATCGAAGTTAATTACTACAAATAGTTATTTAATACCCATTAGGTAGATTGATTGCATTAAACATTGTTTTTCGAGGATCCTTTCAATGACCGTGGAGTAAAATATTTTAGTGATGAAACCATAGAGAAAACTAATGTGTATGCACTACGCAGTTAGACTCAAACTTGTGGCACAATTATATACATTAAAACTTGTCGGCAACGGGATTAATAAACCTAATTAGTTTTTGAGTTTTGTAAAGTGACTTTTTCTACATTGTGACTTTTTAATGAAATATATATTCGTTACTTGTAATTTTAGATGTAGGTCATTTTCAAGAGTACAGCTCTACATACATGCACGAGTAATTAATGCATTAACTTTTTTTTGAAACATAATTAATGCATTATTTTGGTGGTATATGAGGCTCAAAATAATTATGTATTTAAGCCATTTGATCACAGTCAATCACTCGTGAAAAAACAAACAAATAAATTTTAGAGAGCAATTCGGAAGGAAAAAAAAAAACGCACTCGAGATATAGATCTAAGAAAATGGCGGAGCAACATTATATAGTTAATTAATAGACATGCTGATTTCATTAATTTACCTAAAACATGTGAATCTCTTTATACATACAAATGGTACTTGTTTAAGATTTAAGAAATTGTTTCATTATTAGGTCATTCTAGACAATAACTTTTCATACTTGTTTATTAAATATAATCAATTTTTTAACCCTAGTGTTGCCAATTGGACTTTTAATTATTCCTTTAATTACTAGTAAATTAAGTCAAAAGATACAAAGATAAAAATATTCCTGTCAAACACTATAAAAACAAAAAGACGTACGGATATATAAATAAAATGGAGAAGATTCTATAAGTTAGTATAAATTTGTACATACTTAGTTGCAGCTATAACGATTTTATTATGAACAATAGTGCAATAGTATTATGAACAATAGTGCAATAGTACAATAGGTAATAGTGCATAGTATTATAGGCAATAGTACAATAGTATTATATATTCTTATTTAGATTAAATGACGATTCTTCTTGTACGTATAAATAGTCCTTTCGGTGTTAATGAAAAGTATCGCATTATACACAACTCTAATTCCTTTATATGGTATCATCGAGCCAGTAAATTCTCCATCGAGCTTTTTCCTTCGATCCAATGACGAACCTTGAGGAAACGCATGATGTGATCTCCAGTTCTTCTACTGGATTGCCGTTATTGTCCATCTCCGCGATGCGTTCGACTTCTCTCTGGACGTCGTCGGCATCGGGTGGGGACTCTCTCATTCTGATTAATGCCCACCATCATCTCCCGCTGAATCTCAGTGGGAGCAACTTTCCTACGTGGCGTTCTCAAGTTCGCCATCTCTTCTACGGGTATGGTTTGTTTGGTTCTCTTGATGGGACCCTGAATCGATGGATGCGCACATCCTTTGGAATCATCACGACTCCCTGATTTCATCTGCGGATTTTGGTTCGATCTCTAGTAAGATTGCCCCACTCATCTCCATTGTCGACACCTCCGCTAGTGCATGGTCCATGTTACAGCGTGTGTACGCGAATAAATCTCGATCGCATGTTATGCAATTAAAAAATGATCTCAACTCAATGAAACTTGGTTCCAAATCCGTCTCTCAATTTCTTCATGTCGTGAAAACCAAAATCGATGAACTCGCCATCATAGATGGCCCGTTGAAGGATGACAGCATCACACTCTACGTCCTCAATCGCTTAGGGACTACATATCTTGACATTGCTGGTCCGATTCGTGCTTGCAAACATCCGATTTGCTTTTCTAAACTTCACAATCTCTTGGTCAGTCAAGAAACCTACCTCCATCGTCTTGAGACCTATAATGCCTCTCTGGTTGTGACTGTGAACCCCTCCCTTGCATCGCCCCGTAACTAGAAACATGGTGGTTGTAACTCCTGTGGCCGAGGACACAACAATTTAGGTCGTGGCAATCATGGCTCTCACAACCGCGGCAACAACTCGCATGGCTATGCTCGGGGTTTCCCAAATCAGCCTCAATGTCCGCAACCTCAGTCCAATCAACAGTGCTATGCGAATGTTTACCAACTATGTGGTATTTTCGGTCATGGTGCCCGCACTTGTCGATGTTTTCAAAATCCTACAACGAATTTTGTGACTTCTCCGCAAACGGGTGAACCATCTAATTGTGAATGGTTGGTCGACTTTGCTGCTTTTCATACTCTAACATTTGATCTTTAGACCCTCTCGACTCACTCTGAATACTAGGGTCCTGATGAGGTAGTTACTGCTGATGGCATAGGTTTGACTATCTTCTATACTAGTTCTTCTCGATTTATTTATCATGATCGATCATTTGATCTTCATAATATATTGTGCGTTATGAGTTCTCGTCGTAATTTGCTATGTGTCCACCAGTTTACTAAGGCGAATAACATTTTAGTTGAATTTTACCCTTTACATTTTGTTGTTAAGGATCGTAGTTCAGGGGCTAGTCTAATTCAGGGTCGTTGCATTGACGGAATTTATCGCATTCGGCTTCCATGTATGGTGCATCCTCAGTTCAGTGCTTTAGTTGGTGAGATGGTTCATAAATCTTGCTGGCATGATCACTTAGGTCATCCGTCTTCTCGTATTAGTTATTTAATTTTTAGCAAGTTTGGTTTACCTAGTGCCGATACATTGGATTGGGATTTTTACAACTCTTGTTTATTGAATAAAAGCCAGCAACTTGATTTTCATTAGAGTTCTCTTATCCCTAATCATGTTTTACACTATATCTATGGGGATGTTTGGGGCCTTGCGCCTACTACTTCAGTGAATGGCTGTCGTTTTTACCTTATTCTTGTGCATCATTTTATCAAGTATTGTTGGTTATATCCTCTGCTAAATTCAAGGTGTATACTGTTTTTGCTCAATTTAGGACATTAGTTGAGAAACAGTTTGGGCAGTCCATTCAGAATCTTGATTCTGATAATGGGGGTGATTTTGTTGCACTACGTCGTTATATTTATTTTTAGGGTGTTAGTTGGCTCACAACCGCCCTCACACACTGCAACAAAATGGCACGAGTGAGCTCCAACATCGCCATGTCACTACTATTGGTCGTGGTCTCCTCACTCGTACTGGTTTGCCTCCTTAGTTCTGGGAATTTGCATTTTGCACAACTGTCTACTTATACAATCGACTTTCCACTCCGGTTCTTAGTCATCGTTCTCCTTTTGAGGATCTCTTCGATCGAACTTGAAATAATCTCAAGTTGCGCACATTTGATTGCATGTGTTATCCCCATCTTCGATTATACATCTCATATAAGTTACTACTGCCCTCCCGCGAATACATATTTGTGGGCCATTCAACTTCTCAGTCTGCCGACAAGTGTCTTGATCGTCTCACTAGCTGTCTATATATTTCTCGACATGTTAAGTTTGTTGAGACATGTTTTCCTTGGATCTCGAGACGCCGTTGATCAACCCTCGCCTTCCACATATTACTCTTCTACTGCTACCATCTCCGTCTCTAGTGCCTCGAGCTCTGTCGCCGCAACTCTTTGTTACTGTCGCACCTCCTCCCATTTCTGATCTACCGACTGATTAGCAGCTTGACACGACTGCTCCATCTGAGCCGTCTGTTGCACTTGAGGCTCTACCTCATTCCTCAGATTGGTTTCATCATATGGTTACACGTTTTCGCAATAACATCTTCAAACCAAAACTTGTTCACCTTGCTACCAAACATCCATTATATGGCCCATTTGTACCGACTTGTTTGTCCTAAGATCTTTCAGACCCTTTGTGGCGTGCGACTATGGCGGAGGAGTACACTACGCTCATTACACATGGCACTTGGGTTCTCGTCCCTCCTTATGACCGTTTTGTTATTGGGTCAAAATGGGTATTTCGCATTAAGCGCAAGCCTGGTGGTTCTATTGACAGGTATAAGGCTTGCTTAGTTCCAAAAGGTTTTCATCAGCACCCATGGGTTGACTATAATGAGATATTCAGTCCAATTGTGAAGCTCTTCACTATTCGGACTCTCCTATCTCTTGCCATTATGTTTCACTGGCCTCTTCGTCAACTTGATGTTAGTAACGCCTTCCTACATGGTGAGATCACTGAGACTGTCTATATGCGTCAGCCTTTAGGTTTGGTGGATCAATCTTCCCCTGATCATGTTTGTTTGTTGTGCAAATCTTTGTATGGCCTCAAAGAGGCTCCACGCGCTTGGTAACTTGCGCTAAGCACGACACTTTTATCCTTGGGATTTATTTAGTTGTTGTTAGAATAATTTCATTATGAACAATAGTGCAATAATATTATGAACAATAGTGCAATAGTACTATAGGCAATAGCGCAATAGTATTATGAACAATAGCGCAATAGTATTATAGACAATAGTACAATAGTATTATATTTCCTTATTTATTCTTGTATGTATAAATACCTCATTTCAATGTTAATGAAAAGTATCACATTATACACAACTCCAATTCCTTTATAGATTCCACAATGAGTAGACCCAAAGATTATGCAAATATTCAGAGCTAATTATGTTTTACTTTGATCCTATTGTTGGATTGTAGAGTCTAATTTTCAAAAAAATCTGCATACTCTTAGTTCAATTAGGAGTCGCAGCGATTCAGTTTGCCTGATATTATAGAGTTCAAGAAAAATAATATTTAGGAGCGTATTCCTAACTATTGTAAATTAAATAGCCTACTAATTTGTACTTGTTAATCACACTTATTAGAAAAGGTGAAAATTCGGGCTTAGTGGCACCTCGAGAAGTAGTCATTGACAATCTGAGTAAACATATTTTTGTGTCTTTTGATAATTTTATTTATGATATCATGTCATCGTATTGCTCAACAAAAACTGGTATGAGACCTTCAGGGTGAGTGAGAGTAGATTTGATTGTTCAGATTGTGGGTTATGAAGGATATGCAAACCAAGGATTACATGTACGATAAATATTTCTAAAAATCTATGCGAAAAATTAAACCTGACGAATTTGTGAAACAGAGATTGGGTTATGCAACACAACAAAGAAAATGGTGTTATATGTTTGTGTTTATTGCAAGACATCGTGTTTTATGTTGCAAAATGAACAACAACGTAAGGTGTATTGAAAGTTTTGAAGACATGTTCGATAACTCATCAACAATGATCAAGGTTCCTCATATGTGAAGTCTATTTTACCGTACTTTGTCTGAAAATTTGATAGATTTGACCATCTTAATAAGTTCATGACGTGGCTTATCAATTCGACTCGGTTGATGTTGATTTTTATGATGAAATAGACTTAGTTTATGTTGTCTTCTATGCCAGAAAATTAGAAAATTAGAGCACGACAACAAGTGTTGTTAGTCTCTATTTTGGTCTTATTTCGTCACGGTAATAGAACACAGTAATACAGTACAATGGGAATATAAATAACCAAAATAATGTTAATCCAATAGAATTAACCGGACTAACTTTGTCCGAAACACCTACTATCTATTACAGATCTTACACTGATTTAAATACAAAGAAAATACAAAATATGTAACGCATCGAATTGTGGTTGTTCGATGTGCGCCTCGAATGGTGCGGGTTCGATGCCGAGTCAATTCGATATGGCCTTGATAACTCGTTGGGACGTATCGAATAATGGAGTGTATCGAACCGAGAGACGTATCGAATAAAGGAACGTATCGAATAGCAGGATTCGATGTGGTCGAGTTGGGACTCAAGTTCGATCTGCCTCTGAATGCTCAAAACCGTCCTATATATAGCAACCTCGCTTTGTGGGGCCCGAGGATAGCTGTAAAATACGCATCGAATCATATCGATTCGATGCGCGCATCGAATGATGAATATTCGATGCGCTGAAGGTATCGAATCAGACCGATTCGATACGTTTATGGGCCGACCCAATTCTAATGCGGGCCCAGTCCTAAAATACCCCCATCACATAGTCCCCCCAGTTTGGGAGACGTTAATAGAATGATGACGACTTCCAAACTCAAAACATATTCATCATAAAAAATTTTGGGCATCGAATTGTAACAATTCGATGCGTCAGTTTGCAAGCATCGAATTTTGATGCGTTCGATGCGCACATCGAATTACGAAAATTCAATGCGTTTAGAACAGTTGCGGCCCATGGGCGTATATATAAGGGATCACATGTCTGACATTTCTTGTTTTTATCCGGAGAAAGGATTTTTGTTCGCTTCTGGACCGCATCGAACGCAGTCTGTTCGACACGGTTCGTATCGAATCGGCAAAATTCGACACGCTACTGATTATTTATTTTTATAGAAAAATTATTAAAATTTATTATTAGGCTGATATGACCCGTATAAAATCTTGAAGTCGCAACAAAATTGTTCTATCTCCTGAGAATATCCACGATGCTCAGGGAAGGGGCGAACAAAACGAGTAAAATGAGCCCTCAGGCGCGGGCCCATCTAATTTATCTTCGCCAAACACTTCTACCATAAGGCTTGGAGGTATTAGTGCAGGCACTCGGGTGCCAATAGTGAGTGATTTTGAACGTCAAGAAAATTTTGCTACGAGGAGATTGGTGATGACTCCTACCGATACCGGTGGACGCATTAAAGTTGGCACCAACCGCCAAATTCAGATAATGGAAGACATCGATGCAGAAGACGAGAAAATCGCTGCCAACTTGGCCAAGTTTAATGCAGCTCATCCCAATTTCAGGGAAAAACGTAATGTAGAAGCAGCGAGTTCTTCCCGCTCAACCGATGAGACCTGGTATGCAACCGCTAAACGAAAATCAGAGGAGAATATATCCGCTCGCGAAGCTCAGAGCATACCTCCACCTAAGAGGCCTCGAACTTCAGGGAATTCGAGACCTGCTCCGCCTGGAAGCCTTAGTAATTATGACTTTCTCAATGATGATAATTCAGAATCATTGAGTGCCACATTGGGTGGATACCGATTGAGAGAGGAGCAGGCTGGAGAGATTATGCAAAGTTTGTGGCCGCAGTTGGATCGCCAAGCCGTAATTAACCGACTGGGGTATCAAGGTTTAGCTCGCTTTGGGCGCCTTTTCTTTGTTGTTGTCATTTTAGCAGTGTATCGGGTATGCAGAGATTATAGTGGGCTAGCTGTGGTGCAAAATCAACACAATGCTCTTGTCGATAATCTGCGTACTACTATCAATAATGGAAAATACAGTCGCCAAAATGCGCTGAAACGCGCTAGAGAAGCAGATTTGAAGGCATCTAAGGCCACCCGCGACAAACATGATGCCGAAGTGAAGACCAAGAAAGCAGAAGAGTATGCAAAAGTTCTGTGTGCTGAAATTGATGCGTTGAAAAAGGATAACGAATCTCTCAAACGCGTGAATCGTTCTCTCGAGGCTTCGAATACTGATGCTGAAAATGCCATTTCCAACTTGCGTCGTCGAATTCAGTATTTTGAATCTGAAGAATATAGATGTGCTATTGTCGAAGAATATACGCAGAGTAATGCATATAAATTTCTGGAATTACTACGCGGTGCTGCTGACATGAAGTACGGAATGGAAGTAGGGGTTGGCCAGGCTGGGCACCTTGGGTACCTTGGAGAAGGTTTTCGCAATGACATGCTTGATGTAAGGCGTAACGCAAAAATGCAAACACCCGAGGCTAACAGTGATGATGACGATGAAGAGTTACATACACCTCGTCCTGGTGATCCATTCTATGCCGTGTGGCGGGATCGTAAAAAAACAAAGAAATCCCATTCAAGCCCCTTAAAATCTAAATCACCTCGTGCTTCCAAGGGTAAAGAGGAAATCACTCCTAGCACTACTCCGGGCGATTCAGAAAATATTAAAAAGGCTCTTCATGATGTTTTTGGTTCGAGCGATAATAAGCCAGAATTGCCAGCGAAAATTTCTAGGTCTACAATTCTTCTCCGAAGTCCTCCGAAGACAACGGGTTTCAAAAATATTTATCCTATAATTCTGGATAAAAGAAAGAAGGTGACTAGGGCGTCTAAGACCTCAGGTCCCTCAACAGTCTTATCAGGTAGAATACATCCTGCTCAAAGTGACATGGCCCCTGTGTTGGCCAGTAAAAGGGCTGAATCATCAGTTAATGCACAGTCTATAATTTCTCCCAGTAGGTATCAACTCGAAGATCCTGCTGATAAAGAAGAAATTGTCTTGCCCGACAATTGGGCACAAACTGACGAATTATTCCTGACTGAGGATCAAATTCAGGGCAATTGCGCCAATTTTGCACGTTCAATGGGGGTGGTTCTTCGCGAGGAATCCCCCCTTTCATCGGAAGAGTAGCGATAGTTTGGATAAACTGAATTGTGAATATCATCCTTTTGTTTTGTATATAATCATGTAACTTTAATCAATTGCTCGGTAATGATAACGACTCTACCGTTTAACATCAGCTATGTAATTTAAGTTTACTCTTGTATTGCTTCGTTGTGATTATATCAAGACACAACATTTATTTTATTTGTTTAGTGTTGAGTGAATATTTTCCCGGCGTTTAATAATGACGTTTGACGTAATGGTGCATGTCTAATATTATGATTTTACTTGCCATGAAAAATATGAGCACTTTGAGCTGTTATTATTATTTTTAGGGCATTCATGTTTTATTTGAAAAATTAGATCCCTTTACGTCGTTGTTTTGGAATGCGGGGATAGATCCCGTTGGGACTTCCTATTCCTACATCTTATTCTTACTTCTTGCACGCGAGAGTGTACCGCTTTGGGCCTTCTTATCCTTCCGTCATGTTCTCCCATCTGGCATGCGGGGGTGGACCACTTCGGGCCTTCTTACCCCTCCATCATGTTTTTTCTTCTGGCATGCGGGGGTGGACCACTTTGGGCCTTCTTACCCCTCTGTCATGTTTTTTCTTCTGGCATACGGGGGTGGACCACTTCATGCCTTCTTACCCCTCCGTCATGTTCTTCCTTCTGGCATGCGGGGGTGGACCACTTTGGGCCTTCTTACCCCTCCGTCATGTTCTTCCTTCTGGCATGCGGGGGTGGACCACTTCAGGCCTTCTTACCCCTCCGTCATGTTCCTCCTTCTTGCATGCGGGGGTGGACCACTTTGGGCCTTCTTACCCCTCCGTCATGTTCTTCTATGTATCATTCAACGAATGAAGATTTTCAGTTAATAATTTTTTTTAAAAGAGATAACATAAATTTATGCGTAAGAAACATATATTTAATGAAATTTCTTCAATTTATGCGTAATAACGCCTGAGATGTTGCACATTCCAAGGGCGTTTCTGTTGAACTCCTCTTAGAGTCTCCAAATAATAATATCCTCGTGAACTTGCTCGTGTGACTCTAAAAGGCCCTTCCCATTTTGGTTCAAGCTTTCCGATATGCTGTTTAGCTGCAAGGCTCCTAAGAACCAAATCTCCTACTTCAAAATTTCTGAATTGAACTCTCTTATCATAGCTTTTGGCCATTGCAGCTTTATAAGCAACAATACGTTGATAAGCATCCTCTCTTGTGGATCCTATCATGTCCAGATCCATATGTCGCAACCGTGCCGATTGTTCTGGATCATAATCAGTAATTCTGCGCGTTGGCATACCTATTTCCGCAGGCAATACAGCTTCAGTGCCATAAACAAGAACGAAAGGGGTTTCCCCTGTCGATGTCCTCGGGGTCGTCCTATACGCCCATAATATTCCTTGAAGCTCTGCTGGCCACGTTTTTCTTGTAGCTCTGACTCTCCTTTCGAGATAATCCTTCAATGTTTTGTTAGTGGATTCTGTTTGGCCATTGGATTGTGGGTGATATACTGACGTGAGATTGTGTGATATCTTTAATTCCCCAAACCACGATTTAATGTGCTTCCCAGTAAATTGCGTACCGTTATCACACACAATGGACCTCGGTATACCGAATCGGCATATAATGTATTTCCAAATGAACTCGATCATATTATTCTCCGTGATTGACGTTATAGGTTCTGCCTCAACCCATTTTGTATAATACTCCACTGCTACTATTAAATATCGTTTTTGACCTTTGCCAGGTGGAAACGGACCCACAATATCAATTCCCCATTGATCAAACGGACATGCCACGTCGATGGGTTGAAGTTGACGTGCCGATCTATGAATGAGGCGAGCATGGTATTGGCAACTGTCACATTTTCTCGAATAAGCTGTTGCATCTTTACGTAGAGTTGGCCGATAATATCCTTGACGCAATATTCGTTGAGCTAATACTCGTCCCCCAGAATGATTTCCGCAGCTACCTGGGTGGATCTCTTCCATGACATATTCAGCTTGCGTAGGAGACAAACATCTTAACAATGGTCCTTCGAAAGATCTTTTATACAACTCTCCATTACTGATAGTGAACCTGTAAGCCTTGTTACGCATCCTGCGTTGAGCATTCGGATCCGCTGGTAAAATGCCCTGTTGAAGATAGATCATAATTTCATCCTTCCAAGACGGGTCCTCTTGTATTGTCATTATAAATTCCACTCTGACTTCTGTGGTAATATATTTTGATTTCCCAATTGAAGGTTTATCAGCGACCATAAGTGTGATTCGTTTTTCTGCCAAAATCTCTGAAGAACTTGCAAATTTAGAAAGCGCATCTGCTTTTGCATTGTCGTCCCTGGGAATTTGAGCTATATCAAAAAATTTGAACCTGTTTGCCAACTCTTTAACTTTTGCGGCATATAACTTCATAGTTTCCTCACGTGTTTCATATCTTCCCGAGAAATGATTTGCCACCAAGAGCGAATCGGTGAACACGTCTAGATGTTCTATGTTGAGTCCGAGTGCCATTTTGATCCCTGCAATTATTGCTTCATATTCAGCTTCATTATTTGTTACCATGTAATTCAAGCTGATAGAAAATTCAAATTCCCTCCGCTCTGGGGACAAAAAATGTATTCCAATGCCCCCCCCCCCCCCCCCCCCGTGAGTTGTGGCAGATCCATCAGTATGCAATATCCATGTCGTCGTTGCTCTACTGGTTCCCTCTTGGTTTGATATAGAAAATATACAGCATGCGGTCTCCACTACACTGTTCCCCAAGGTTTCGGCCATGAAATCTGCTAGAGCTTGTGCTTTAACTGCGACTCGTGGCTTAAATTCCAACCCAAACTCACTGAGTTTCACCAATCTACCAGAGGTTTCTGGTTTTGCCAATACTTGCTTCAATGGTTTGTCAGTCACCACAGTAATTGGGTGAGATTGAAAATACGGTTTCAACTTTCGAGCTGTAACAACAATCGCCAATGCAAACAGTTCTATCTCCAAATAATTTCTCTCTGCCCCCTGCAGTACTCTGCTCACATAGTGTATTGGTAACTGTTGAGCTCCTCTCTGTTTGAGCAGTATTGTACTGATTGCATTTGCAGATACTGCCAGATAGAGATACAACATTTCATTCTCCTCCGGTTTTGCTAACAACGGCGGGCTTACTAAATATTTCTTCATCTGCCTAAAAGCCTCTTCGCATTCCGGAGTCCAGATAACATCTTTGTTCCGTTTCATCACTTTAAAGAAAGGGAGGTTCTTTTCGGCAGATGTTGATATAAATCTCCCCAAGGCCGTCAGACGGCCCACCAAGCATTGTACGTCCCTCACTGTCCTTGGCGAAGGTAAATCCAGTACTGCTTTTATTTTATCCGGATTGGCCTCGATTCCTCTCTCATTCACCACATATCCTAGAAACTTTCCAGCCGTCACTCCAAAAGTGCATTTTTTTTGGGTTTAGTTTCATTCCATATGTCCTCATTAGGGTGAATGCCTCATCCAGATGTCGCACATGTTCATCAGCTTTTAGGCTCTTTACAAGCATATCGTCAATATATACTTCCATCGATTTCCCAATCTGATGGTAAAACATTTTAGCCACCAACCTCTGAAATGTTGCTCCCGCATTCTTTAATCCGAAAGGCATTACCCTATAGCAGTACACTCCGGTATCAGTTACAAATGCCGTTTTACTCTGATCTTGCACTGCCATGAAGATCTGATGAAAACCACTTTTTGCATCCATCATACTCAATAATGCACATCCTGCTGTAGAATCCACAAGTAGATCTATCCGTGGCAAAGGAAAAGGATCTCTCGGACAATGCTTGTTTAAGTCAGTATAATCCACACACATTCTCCATGTAGCTTCTTTCTTTAACACCAACACAATATTGCTCAACCATTATGAGAATCTTATAGCATAAATATTTCGAGCTGCTAAGAGTTCTTGCACCTCTTTTTCGGCTGCTTCATTCTTTTCCTTGCTGAAATTTCGCTTCTTCTGCCGTATCGGTTTCGCACTCTTGTCTACATTCAGATGATGTACAATGATTCTTGAGTCTATCCCTTGAAGGTCTGAATCGGACCACGCAAATATATCTGAATTACGGCGAAGACAATCTACCAATGCAGCCTCTATCATCCAGTCCATTTCTGCTCCAATCTTGATTACTTTTTCAGAACTTTCTTTGAAAAGCTGTACGATTTTGAATCCTCCTAAAGGTTCCATCTTACATTCTTGCCATTGCTTCAACAACTGACTTTCTATTTTATCTTGCCCCTGTTTTTTAGTCTCAATCCTATCTTGACTCAGATCTGACTTTGTTTTGATCTTTTTCTCCGTTTGCTGTTTTTCAACCACATTCAAGCGCATTTTATTTGTCATCCTAGCTGCTCTATCTAAAAACAGTGTTTACGGTGTTCCCACAGACGGCGCCAATATTTTGGTCTTATTTCGTCACGGTAATAGAACACAATAATACAGTACAATGGGAATATAAATAACCAAAATAATGTTAATCCAATAGAATTAACCGGACTAACTTTGTCTGAAATACCTACTATCTATTACAGATCTTACACTGATTTAAATACAAAGAAAATACAAAATATGTAAATCATCGAATTGTGGTTGTTCGATGTGCGCCTCGAATGGTGCGGGTTCGATGCCGAGTGAATTCGATATGGCCTTGATAACTCGTTGGGACGTATCGAATAATGGAGTGTATCGAACCGAGGGACGTATCGAATAAAGGAACGTATCGAATAGCAGGATTCGATGTGGTCGAGTTGGGACTCAAGTTCGATCTGCCTCTGAATGCTCAAAACCGTCCTATATATAACAACCTCGCTTTGTGGGGCCCGATGACAGCTGTAAAATACGCATCGAATGATGAATATTCGATGCGCTGAAGGTATCGAATCAGACCGATTCGATACGTTTATGGGTCGGCCCAATTCTAATGCTGGCCCAGTCCTAAAATACCCCCATCAATCTCCTTGCAAGAAATGTGAAGTTTGATGAAGTGAGAGATTTGATTGTTAGTGAATAGACTTTCACGAGTGAACTAGATATCTTGGAAATATTTTCTAATCAATCTTTGGTACAATAGTTAAAGGCAAATCAAAGTCAAAGAATGGTAAAATTTTATAGAGAGTTGAAACTCATAAGTTTGGACAATACAAAGATTTATTTAAGGAACCAACAAATGCGCCTCAAAGAAGATTTGTAATGAATTAATTTTATGTGTGTGTAGTCCATTAGAATCTTGAGTTTTGAATTCAAGAGCATCGTATCATGTTTCCTCTCATCGTAATATAATATAAAATGGTATTTCTAAAAGATTGAAAAAGATTTGTCTAGATGATGATGAGCTTACGGAAATCGGGAAGATATGAGACGGTAGAATTGCAACAACAAATGAACCAGTATGGTTGCTTGTGATGAGGGAGACGTAATTAGAGTTTGAGAAAAAACATTATTTATGTAAGGCATAAGGATGATGAGGACTATTTTTTACCCTCTACTCATGTGCTTGGAAGATAACTAAGATAACTAAAGGGGGTCATGGGTGTTGGCTTAATGGTTGCGAGTGAGAACCCCATGTAAATGATCACTACCAAGTACCAACTAAGATAATATTGCTCTTATTGGTGCAAAGAGTGATGCAAATTTGTGATCATATAGAATTTGCGTGAGGTTTCAAAATTGTGGGAGCTTGATGATATGTTGACTAAGATTGATAGTTTAGAGAAGTCGAAGTTAGCGATGACATCAATTGACCTTAGAACCCCAAGAGTTTGAGATATTGAAAATGTTAATGTTTGTGGGTTGTTTTCTATTAAGAAACTTAAGATAAGTATTGGATACGTGCTGCACATAAACATGTAAATTTATAAATATAGACATACACATAAACATGATTATATTTATAGAATCATAACAACATAAAATTAAACAATAATGTATATATAATTAAACAGATAATAGACAATAAGATAAAATTTGACCTCTCAGCAACTGTAGAAAAATCCTTGGAGTGGATTAGACGAGTCAGAAAAATCCCGTTGAAGCATAGGACGAGTCGAAGGCTTAGCCCTCTCCCCTTAAGATCAATTTTCTCGGCTACCCTTCAAGCTCTCGGTGGGAAATGACCTCCCAATATACAACGTCCTCACACAATAAGGTAGTAAGTGAAGAACAATACTACATTCTCAAATCGGACTCGAATCGTATTTGCAGAACTCAGAAAAAGAAAATGGTTATGCTATGAGTATGCAAAAAATATTTTGTGTTTAGGATTCTTTTATTTTTTTCATCCTATTCACAAGACTAGAGGGGCCCCTATTTATAGTTGAGAAAACATGAAACCACCACAATACATTAAAGGGGAATATTTATTCCTGCCATTGAAGACATTTGATTTTATTCAAATGCTTTTTGACCACCATAAGTGTGTGATATAATATTCCAATAAATCTGAATATTAACTCTTGAATATTATTTAATAAAATAAATAATATCTCATTTGCTTCTCATTAAACAATTTTAATTCACACACAAAAATATTTGGACTCAATTCCAAATATCTCCAACAATCCCCCACATAAATGTAATTGACTTAATGCACGTGAGCCTAACAATGCTAAATGCAATTTCAGAGTTATGCCGGAAGTTGTTGCATCAGGATAGATGATTTTCGGCCTTGAACCTTCCTTAGTGAAATACCATCATATATACTTGCCAACCAGTGGTCGTGATGCCTTGAACTATTCGGCGTTTTGTTTATACCAAGACAATGGTACTCACACAACTCATTCTAATACCATATTGGTCCTCGTTGTTGTCTGTTTCGGCCCTGGACTGCCTTAGCGATTTTCATCGAATGCTCTAGAGACTTAGCCCTTTAACTCATCTCAACGAAGCGGCCCCTTCACATTCGACATAGGTGATCTCTCATTAAGGGTATCGTGCAATACCCCGCTTGTGTTCACAAGACATAAGGATCATTAGAACCTCAAGTTCTCCTTAACCTGTACAGGTTCATCACTCTTTCATCATAGAAATGGGTTGGGAACTCAATTTCCCGAGTGCTTTGTTCGACTCGCCCCCACAATTTGGTTGTCCCTTTGAACCTGCATATTGGGGTTTACAATTCAGGTAGGGTTGCCATCATGGGGTGATGTCTTTTGGTGGGCTCAATTTCCATTTTCCTCGATGAATTTGATACTTAGTCTCTCGCTAGACCTTTCTTCAATCACCTCCAATATTTGTTTAAACTCTTAAAGTCTTTGAAAAATATTATGATTAATTTTCTAACTTAAAAGTTTAGAATAATCTTAACTAAAACTTTCTTCTTCTAGCTCTCACATTTCTTTTCTTTTCCTCAAGAAAAAAAATGTCTCTAGCCTCAAAAAAAATAGAATTTATTTGATTTGCGCTCATAGCATCTTATTTCAAATAAATTTGAATATGTAATCTATTTAGTAAAATAAAAAGTATTAAATCTCACTTGCTTCTCACTAAGTAATTTAATTTACACACTTATATTTGGACTCAATTTCAAATATTTCAAACAAATATATATAAATATAACAAAATACAAGTCTCGCACTTGTTTTTATTTTCTACAAATATATATAACATACAAGTCTCACGCCTGTGTTATTCTCAACAAATATATATATATATATATATATATGAAATAACATACAAGTCTCGCACTTGTTTTATTTCCTACAAATATAAATATATATATATATAAATATATATTATACAAGTCTCACACTTGTATTTCCTACAAATATATATACATATATATATATATACACACACAATATACAAGTCTCGCACTTGTATTATTATTCCATGTCATAAAGACGTTACAAGTAATCGAAATAACTAATATGTAACATTTGCCTCACATGCAACTTCGATTACATTTATTCGTAAAATTAGTCTCCTCACACGAGACTTTTTATCACATCAAACTTGAACAGTAGCCTCAGTACTAGCCTCATTCTTAGGTTATATAGTTATAACAGACATCTTAAAAGATTCTTAAACGCATATCCCTTTCCTACAAAGGTTCCACCCTTAGATAGGATATCCTTGTCTCACTCAAAGACAAGTGTGAACCCTTTCTAGTTCAACATTATACCACCTATTAGATTCATGTGAATCTCTGGAACATGAAGAACCTCGTTCAGGGTCACTCTTTCCCCGAGGTCCTCTTTAGCACAACTGTTCCCCTCAACTTTTGAGATTGTAGAGTTTCCCAAGAAACACTGCTTGTTCTCCACAAGTTGATAGGTCGTGAACATCCACTTGTTTGCGCAGATGTGGTTGAGTAGGGCCAGTGTCTACCTACCATTCGTTCGAGTTGTTGTTTGAATTTTCAGCCGCCATAACTTGTTAAATAATCCACACAATTATTTTTATTAGTATCGCTGAGAATTCTCAACCGAACTATTTATACAGATATTCCCAAGCCAGTGGAGGGGCAAAACCTCTTTAAAGTCCACCTTTCTGCGACAGAATATTAGGTTCCCAGACCAGTGGAGGGACAAGTCCGCTTACACTCCACCTTTCTCCGACAGAACCGTCTGTATAAATATTCTCAATTAGAATATCTTCGAATAATTCATAAGTCTCAATACTTATAAATATTCTCACTTTGATTTCTCTTTGAATAATTCACAAATCTCAATACTTAGAATTATTCTCAGATAATTCACAAGTCTCAATACTTAGAATTATTCTCATTTTGAATTTATTTTCGAATAATTCACAAGTCTCAGTACTAAGAATTATTTTAAAATTCTTTTCGGTTTCTCTAGGTGAGAATATGGCATAGTGGTTCTCATAACCGGTACTAAGGTCTCAATACCGTTAGCTCTTTGACTTAGCGTAACAACCTCAACGTCGCCCGTCATTGGTGAATTCTCGATGCTCGCGGCATTGTTGTTAGTGCTCTCACTAGTTATATCTCTAAATAATTCACAAGTCTCGCACTTAGAATTATTTAAAGTCTTTATAGGGTACGCTTGCAATTTTATATATGTTCACATATCTCAATTGCAATTATTTAACACGTGTTTATACTCTGCTCAAACTCAGAATCATAAAATTAAATCATGGATTGTTGAGCATATAACTAAAATAATTATCTGCAGCATAACAGGTCATGTATATTGTAACGCACAAATTAACCAAGAAAATAAAGTTGGTCAACTGGTAAGGGGCTGAGTTACTTTCACACATGTCCTCGGTTCAAATCTAGGATGTAACATTTTTGGCTAGTAATAGCATGCTCAACAGGTTTACTTCAGCAAATTATGACATGAAATTAATATGTAACCGCACAATAAATTCACAAGAATTGAAACGCTCAAACGTCAAAGGCAGCAGCAATTACACCGAGGGGCTCGGGTTTGAATCTCAACAGTTACGTTTTAATTTTGGCAATTAATTCACAGAATAAAACATGAAATAAATATATAACGGAGCAATTAATTAGCAAGAATTAACCTAGCCTAATGGTAACGGACAAGCATGCATGGACCTTGAGGTATACAGTTCGAATCTACAAAGCAGCATAGTGAAACTTTTATTTTTGGACAAAACCTGCTACTGGAAACACTAATTTTGAAAACCAGAAACGCTACTGGAAAATAATAAGCTGCTGGAAATTTTTGAAAACGATAAAAAAACTGCTCTTAAATCCTGGAAAATAATTTTGACACCAACTTAACCTTTGAAGAAACAAAATACATGAATAATAGCTACTAGACTTGGACAAAAGAAAAAAAAAAACCATGCTTATAAACTTTGCAAACCAATATAAACATGTTCTAAAAATTAAAACACACCTTTACATGCAACACATGATAAACATGAATAAAATTGATTTTAAGATTGTTGGGTACGTGCTGCACATAAACATGTGAATTTATAAATATAGACATACACATAAACATGATTATATTTATAGAATCATAACAACATATAATTAAACAATAACGTATATATAATTAAACAGATAAGTGTAGGAGAATCCTTGGAGTGGATTAGACGAGTCAGAAAAATCCCGTTGAAGCATAGGACGAGTCGAAGGCTTAGCCCTCTTCCCTTAAGATCAATTTTCCCGACTACCCTTCAAGCCCTGGTTGGAAAATGACCTCCCAATGTACAACGTCCTCACACAATAAGGTAGTAAGTGAAGGACAATACTACCTTCTCAAATCGGACTCGAATCGTATTTGCAAAACTCAGAAAAAGAAAATGTTTATGCTATGAGTATGCAAAAAAAAAATTGTGTGTAGGATTCTTTTATTTTTGTCTTCCTATTCACAAGACTAGAGGGGCCCCTATTTATAGTTGAGAAAACATGAAACCACCACAATACATTAAAGTGGAATATTTGTTCTTGCCATTGAAGACATTTGATTTTATTCAAATGTTTTTTGACCACCATAAGTGTGTGATATAATATTCTAATAAATTTGAATATTAACTCTTGAATATTATTTAATAAAATAAACAGTATCTCATTTGCTTCTCATTAAACAATTTTAATTCACACACAAAAATATTTGGACTCAATCCCAAATATCTCCAACAATAAGATTACACATAACTTTAGCCTCAAAGTGAAAGGTTGTTTAGCTGTGATGTCTGAATTACCAAAAACAATAGTGAAGGCTTGGTTTACTTCGGAATTGCATAGATTCACTTCACCTGAATTACATAATTAATGTTATAAGGTTAATTTTCCAACTCTGCTCCATTAAGTCTTTAACTCTTTATCTTAATTCGTCACAAATTTTATCATTTATTTTGCTTAATCACTCGACATTAGTCCAAATCTTATCATTTATTTTGCTTGTTGATAACTGGTGTATTCGGGTTGAATGGAACACGAGATAAAAGGAAAACATTGCAGAAAATTTTATTAAAGAAGATGAAGGGAGAATCAGTTTGTTACAGAGAGAGAGGGGAGATTATTGTGTATCTTGTCCTCCTTTGTGTGTGCGCGTGTGTATATATACATGAACTAGAATCCTACTAAGATGAGGAGAGCTGAATTAAGCTAACAGAACTCCTAAACTAACTGAACAAACACTTAACTAACTTACCAAATATGGAAGCTGTTATTAACTGCCATAACAGATTTACAAAATATTACTAAAAATGGAAAAAATACAAAATGAATATTTTGATGATTTAACAACCCCCCCACCCCCCCGCAAGCTAGGCATGGATATTTAGAAGGCCTAGCTTGGAGGTAAGTTCCTTGAATGGCTGAGGAGCTAGATGTTTTGTGAATATATCAGCCAATTGATATGTGTTTGGAATATGGATGACTTTTATGATTTTCTGTTGCACCCTTTCCCAGACAAAGAAGCAGTCGATTTTAATATGTTTTGTTCTCTCATGATGGACATGATTCAATGCAATGGCTGCTGCACTCTTGTTATCAGTGCATATAAGAGGAATTTTGAGATTATGGACTGAAAGGTCTTTGAGCAGTTGTTGCAGCCACATCACTTCACATGTAGTTGTAACAAGTGCCATGTATTCTGCCTCTGTTGAGGACCTGCTAACTGTTGGTTGCTTCTTGGATTTCCAAGAGACGATGGAGTTGCCAAGAAAGACCACATATCCTGAAATACTTCTCTTTGTTTCTTCACAGCCTGCCCAGTCACTGTCTGTAAAGGCTTTGATTTGTAGGTCTAAGTTGGCTGGAAGAAAAATGTCATTTCCAACTGTTGTCTTGAGATATCTTAAGACTCTGTGTGCAGCTGCCATGTGGTTTGCTGTAGGCTTTGCCATATGTTGTGTTAGACACTACACACTGTAACTTATATTAGGTCTTGTTATGGTGAGATAAAAGAGTCTCCCAACAAACCTGCAGTATTCAGAAGTATAGTCAGTTCATTAGAATCATTAGTGAGTAACTTGAGTTTGTAGTCCATAGGAGTAGAGCTAGGTTTACAACCTAGATATTCAGTTTCAGTTAAAATGTCAAGACAATATTTTCTCTGGCAAAAAGAAATACGAGACTGTGATCTTGCAACTTCAATTCCTAAAATGTATTTTAGGGAGCCAAGATCTTTTATTGTAAACATATCATCTAAATGATGTTTTATCTTATTGATTTCATCTAAGTTATTCCCTGTTAATATGATATCATCCACATAGACACACAATGCAGTAAAAGTTTTGCTACTTTGTCTAGTGAAAAGAGATGAATCAGAAACTGACTGAATGAAACCATAAGAGATAAGGCATGATGTCAATTTTTGATACCACTGTCTAGAGGCTTGCTTCAAGCCATAGATACTTTTCTTTAATAAGCAGACTCTTTTGTCCTTCTGTTTAAGATATCCAGGAGGGGTCTTCATATATATATATATATATATATATATCTCTTCATCTAGGTCTCCATGAAAGAATGCATTATTCACATTCAACTGAGTTAGAAACCAATTCTTTGCTGCAGCTACAGCTATAAGGACTCTAACTGTTGTGAGTTTAGCAACTGGACTAAAGGTATCAAAGTAATCTAACCCTTCCTCTTGAGTAAAACCTTTTGCTACTAATCTTGCTTTATATCTTTCTATTGTGCCATCTGCATTATGTTTAACTTTATAAACCCATCTGCATCCTATTAAGTTCTGGCCAGGAGGCAAATCAGTCAGGACCCAAGTTTTGGTTTTAAGTAAAGCTTCTATTTCAGCATTCATGGCAGTAATCCACTCAGGTGATTTACTAGATTGAGTGTAGGGATTTGGCTCTTGAGCCACAGTAACAGATGCAGTGAAAGCTTTGTGATGTGAAGAAAGGTGAGTTGTAGACAGATACCCAGATACATGATATTTGACAGTAGATGTAATACAGTTAGCCTTATGTAAAGATTGAGGCAAACTGTAGTCATAAACATGTAGATATGTTGGTGTATGTGTAGTTCTGGATGATCTTCTAGTGACAGGTAACTCAGTATGAGAGTCATGAGTTTCAAGAATACCTGGTGCAACATGAGAATGTTGCACATTTTCATGACTATGAGAAATGTAGCATGGGGTTCCTGAATGAGTTAATGAATTCTCAACCTCTAATTGTTGATCAAACTCAGGGGTTTGTGGCACCTGATTGTTGCTGAAGCTGTCAGCACTGTCAGTAGGGGTTGCAGGGACAACATCATTTCCTTCATTCTGTGGAGCAAAATTCTGAGAACAACTTGTATTGGAATATTAGTGCTGATGAAAGGATCAGTACAAAATGAAACTTCTGTACTAGTGATTTTTGAATTAGCAGAGTTATCAATTTGATTCTTGAAAGGAAAGATGTGTTCATGGAACACTACATCTCTAGATATGATGGTTTTCTTTTGTAAAAGGTCATACAGTAGGTATCCCTTTGTTCCTTTAGGATAACCAATGAAAACACATTGCACAGCTCTAGGATCAAATTTTGTTCTATGTGCAGTGATAGTTGATGCATAGCAAAGACAGCCAAAACTCTTTAGTAAACTATAGTCTGGAGGTTTATTATATAATACTTCATAAGGAGACTTTTATTAAGGGTACTAGAAGGTAACCTATTTATAATGTAAGTAGCAGCAGAAACACAAAAATGCCAGAAACTTAAAGGTACATTTGACTGAAATCTTAAGGCTCTTGCAACCTGGAGAAGGTGCTGGTGCTTTCTCTCTACTAAGCCATTTTGTTGAGACACTCAACACAGCTAGTTTGATGTGTTATGCCATAAGTATCAGAGAAGCCTTTCATAAGGAACTCAGTACCATTATCAGTTCTAATGGTTTTAATTGAAACATTAAACTGATTCAACACAACTTTATAGAAAGAAAGCATATGATCTTTAACTTCCGACTTCTGTTTAAGTAGATACAGCCAGGTACAACAAGTGAAATCATCAACAATAGTAAGGAAATATCTAAAACCTTATTTACTAGGTACAGCATATGGTCCCCATACATCACAATGGATCAGTTCAAAAGCAAAAGTACTACAAGTGTTACTGGAATTAAAAGTGAGTCTTTTCTATTTAGCTAGATGACAAACTTCACAATGGTGATCTTTAACTGATCCAGTAATGGAGATAGGGGAGATATCCTTCAGTTTAGACAGGGGAGCATGGCCAAGTCTCAAATGCCAAATACTATTAGAAGTAGCAGAGTTGCATAAAGCATTATCAGCAGTGGAGTGTTTTACATCTAGAACATATAAATTGTTGTGTAAGCTAGCAAAACCAATCATCCTCCTGTTTATATAGTCCTGTAACAGACATGAGGAAGCCATGAACATGAAAAGTAACTTATTTTGTGAGGTAAGTCTAGAAATAGACAGCATGTTATAGGTAGAGGAAGGTACAAACAAGACATTAGTGAGAGTGAGGCCAGATATGAGACTGACAGAACCCATTAAAGTAGCATTAGTCAAGAGATTATTAGTCAAGTATATACTAATGTTGACATGCTTAGGAGTGTCAATAAACCAGTGTTTTTGGCAGATCATATGGTTTGTTTCCCCTGTGTCTAAGATCCATTTATCGGAATAAATAGAAGACACATTTGAATGAGAAGAGAGTGCAAGAGAGACAGAAATACCAGTGGTTGCTGAAGCAGCATAGTGATGAGAAGTATCCAATCCAGCTGATGAAGTGTGAGCTTGGTCATGTGCTTGCTTGAAAGCGAGGAACTACTCAAAAAGGGCTAGATCAGTTGCAGCAGGAGGTTTGACAGTAGAAGATGCTTCAGGAGGAGGAACTTGAGAAATGTTTGCTGAGTTGTTCTACATCTTCCTTTTGCCTTTGGGGCCTTCCCAACCAGGGGGATATCCATGTAATTGAAAACAACTGTCAATAGTGTGACCATTGAAGCCACAATGAGTACGTCGCAGCTTTTTCTTTTCCTCTCTTGACAGCTGAGGATTAGAGTTCTTAGAAGCTGTATTTGGAGGAAATGACCTTTGTATGCTTTGCTGTTGATAATATTGAGTATCTTGATTAACCTTTTGTCTAGTAAACATGGCTAAGGAATCTGAAACTGATGAATGGGAGTACAGATCTCTCTGTTGCTCTTCTTGCAACAAGAGAGAGAACACCTTAGACAAACCAGGCACAGGGGTGACCAACAGTATGTGACTTCTGATAGCAAAGAAGGTGTCATTCAAAACAACTAGAAACTTGAGGACTGAGTCATACTGTTCCATGTCCACCATAGTCCTATTGACATTACAGGTACAGAGACCGCAGGTACACATAGCAATAGGTCTTTGACTTACAAATTCATCCCAAAGAGACCTAAATAGATTGTAGTACTCAGTGATAGTGAGGGAACCCTGTGTGATTGTGGAGAGAGATTTTTGCAACTGGTAAACCCTTGAACCATCTGTCCTATCATATCTATTCTTGAGTTCAAGCCATAATTCTCTAGGGTTGTCAAAATACATCAGACTTTGGTGCACAGGCTTCTCAATAGAGTTAAACAACCAAGACAGAACCAATGTATTTGCTCTACTCCAACACACATATAAAGAAGCATCAATACTAGTAGGTTGCAACAAAGAGCCATCAATGAAAGACAGTTTATTTTTGATACTCAATGCCATCACAATACTTTTACTCCAAGCAATGTAATTAGAGCCATTAAATTTTTCACTCACAATTGACTGACCAGTGTAGTCATGTGTTCCTAGAAAGTAGACAGATGATGAATCCTCACTTGGATTCTTGACTGGAAGAGTAGTTGTTGTAGAAGAGGAGGCGCTTGGTTCTGTCATTTTATCTCAATCAATGGCACACCGTTTGCAGAAGAGAGAAATCGGCAGAAAGAGGAGAAAGTAGATCTGTAAAAACAAGAAAAGTTGCAGAGAAGAGCTGTCGGAGAAGATGACCAATGGCGGCGGCGACTGGTGATCTTTGACGAAGGAGCGGAAGCAATTGTGATCAAAGGTAACCGGGAAACTTATACCATGATAACTGGTGCATTCGGGTTGAATGGAACAGGAGATAAAAGGAAAATATTGCAGAAAATTTTATTAAAGAAGATGAAGGGAGAATCAGTTTGTTACAGAGAGAGAGAGAGGAGATTATTGAGTATCTTGTCCTCCTTTGTGTGTGCGCGTGTGTATATATACATGAACAAGAATCCTACTAAGATGAGGAGAGTTGAATTAAGCTAACAGAACTCCTGAACTAACTGAACTAACACTTAACTAACTTACCAACTAACTCACCAAATATGGAAGGTGTTATTAACTGCCATAATAGATTTACAAAATATTACTAAAAATGGAAAAAATACAAAATGAATATTATGATGGTTTAACACTTATTTTGCTTAATCACTCGACATTAGTCCAAATTTTATCATTTATTTTGCTTAATCACTCAACATTAGTCCTTCACCAAATATGGAAGCTGTTATTAACTGCCATAACAGATTTACAAAATATTACTAAAAATGGAAAAAATACAAAATGAATATTTTGATGGTTTAACACTTATTTTGCTTAATCACTCGACATTAGTCCAAATTTTACCATTTATTTTGCTTAATCACTCAACATTAGTCCTTCACCAAATATGGAAGCTGTTATTAACTGCCATAACAGATTTACAAAATATTACTAAAAATGGAAAAAATACAAAATGAATATTTTGATGGTTTAACACTTATTTTGCTTAATCACTCGACATTAGTCCAAATTTTATCATTTATTTTGCTTAATCACTCATCATTAGTCCTCCAACAATTTAATTGGCTTGACTTCGTTCAGATTTGCACGTGGCTCAACATGTAACTAAGAAAATTTTACACTTGATCCTTCAAGTAGGTCTCATTTTCTGTTAATCCTTTATCTTGCATCCTCGCGGTAATTTTTAAGTTGTAACTTGTAAATTTCATCAATTTCAAATCTTCGGTGAGCAAAATTGTTTAAAGTTGCCAAAAAGTTTACATGTTCGTTGTTTAAAACTAGGAATTTGTGTTTAAAATTAGGTGATTTGGATTTACAAACATAATAATAAAAAAGTTCAGAAAGTAAGAATAATCGATCAAAGTTGACTATTTTAAGGTCAAAATACCCTAAATTTAAGGCTAAAACTCTAATTTTAAGGTTATCGTGTACTAAATATATTTAACTTTTGGTGAATTTACATAATTTTTAACATCAACGACATGAAAACGCAGAAATTTACAGCTTTAAAAACTATTATCATGAACACACTAGAAGGAATATGAGACACATGGAGGATTAAGTATGATAACATTTTTTATCAGGTGTTGAACCACGTGCAAGTCCTGGTGAAAATAGATAATTAAGTCTTCGTAGAACTGCAATTGAGTGACTCGACAAGAGAAATGATAAAATTAATTGCGTACCAAAATAAAGGTTAAAAACGGAACAGGGTTAAGCTGAAGTTAAAACTTGATTTTTTTCCTAGTAGTCTACTTATATGTAATTATTAATTACACTCATCAGAAATACTAAAATTTTTGATTTGACGCTTATATCAAATTATTTTACCGTGGAAAATAAATAAGTACGTTGTATCGTGTATTTTGATGAAATGGCCATTTAACCCTTGAAAAATAATAATAATAATACTTGTTTTTATACATCACAAATTACCGAACAAGGTGTCATATATATCCATTAACAAAAAAATAAGGTGCCATATACTATAAAAATATTAATAATAGAAGGCAGAATACAGAAAGAAACAAATGGGTTGTTATCTGTAAAACTTATCAACATGGAATGTCATTAAAATGTCAGGTACCAACAACTCGAGTGGTACCATAATGAGTGCACAGAAGGAAAAGATAATGCAACTATGCGCTGGTTCAAGTGGTTAAGCTGCTGCTTCGTCTTAAAAATACTGTAGTTCGATTCTGACTGAATTTAACCATATTCTTTGTGACAAGTTGCTGGCTCCTAAAAGTGTTCAATTTCTTTTTTTTTTAAGATTTGTAATAAACCACTATATTGTCTAGATTATTAAAAATACGAACTATACTGTGTTTTTCTAGCTAAAAAGGTTTCATAAAGTTATGTTTCGTCGTTTTCAGTCTTGTCGTTTTCATGTATGCAAGGTCTGAATAACCCGAGTGTCGCAATCAGAATACATACGTCATTTTTTCATTTCTTTGGGTATAAAAAATTCTATAAAAATCTATTTGTTTTGTTTTTTTTGATAATTTATAAGAAATCTATTTCACGTTCCCAGTTCGCAGACCAGAAATAACAACCTTGGACATAAAAATCATATTACCACCTTGTCCTTGAATGATTACAAATATCATGGGACCCAATTAACGAAAGAAAAGAAGAGTATCCCAAGCCCCGCCCCCGACCATTGTGAAAGCTGCTAATGCAATTATTGGTACAGTAGGGTGGAGAGACAATGAACAATCATAAAAATCCTGGGCCTCTTTTTATTACTGATTATGAATATTGGGATAATTACATGTACATCCCTTAAAATTGTTATAATTACAAAACATTGCTTCATATTGGTTATTTAAAAAAAATCAAAATAATCACTTAATGTTTACAAACTATTAAGACGCCCTCAAAACATTTCCAGTAGACTTTTTACATTTTCTCTTGTTATAAAATCTTAAATATCTCTGTGATTGATTAAATTTATACTTTTCTTCATTTTCTTAAATATATATACATATATATATATATATATTAAAATCTAAATGCCTTTAAGCCGTTCAAAGACAGTACTCATATCTTCTTTTCGTATCTAAAAGTTTTTTGAGTCTCTAGATTGTTCACAAACAGACTTCATATGCTATTCTTTTCAATATTTTAAACTTTTAGTGTCTCTACTATAAAAGATAAACTTCTTATGTTTTTTTTTTCTTTTCCTTCAAACCTTTTAACTGTTTTAAAGTCTTGTCATTGTTCCAACCTTACACCAAATTGGTGTGCTAACTTCGCGTATACCACTTAACGACTTACTAAACATAGATTAACGTTCACTGACAAATTATTATTTTTGCCCATTAACTATTTTTTTAAACTTAAATATTCTTTTTTTTGGGCTCAGTTTAAATGCCTCATAACTATGAAATTCTCTATCAAAAATACCCAAAATCGCTTATTCGGGCTAAAATGTCTACGTGGCGATACAATCAACAAGTTGTTAAGTCTAGTCAATAAAGTGCTCTGCCAAGTCATATTTTTCAGCCAAAAAATATATCACAAACCCATGTAATTTTAAATATTGTATTTACAACCCCATAATAAATTACACTTTGCATAGCAAAACATATATATATATATAAATAAATAATAATATTAAACATATATATAATATATAATATTTGTAAAAATAATAAATATTTTAACAATATATAAAATTAAAAAAACAACAAAAAATACAATTAAATAAAAAATATCATCATGAGCAACACATCTTATTCTTTTTCAAGTTTTGTGCAGAACCTTCTCCTTTTGAATAGGAGTTTGAAGTCTCCTCATAATAGCAGAGGAGGAAGAGGAGGGTGTTTAACATTTTTAGCTCGCAAATCTCTCGACCATATCCCATACAGTTCCGTCAAGAGAATCTCAAAGATGGATGTAATGTTATTATTCATTTAATTTATGGGATAATAATGATTATTTTTATTTTCTTAGGATTTAAGAAATTAAAAAAATATTTTAAAGTTAATGAACTTTTTTCTTATTCTTTTAAGATATAAATAAATACTTTTTAAGAAATATATATTATGGGGTGCAAGTGTAATTTAAAAATATTATAAGAGTAGTTTTTGAGCTTATGGTTGGCAAGTTGTGTAATAAGAAGGGTTGTTAAAAACTTTTTAGGGCAAAAAAAAAGCTTTTAGTTCAAAAAAAATAGTAACTTATTGACTCGACTCAGCAACATATTGATTGTATCGCCACGTAGGAATTTTGGCCCGAATAAGCGATTTTGGGCATTTTGATTGAAAACTTTAAAGTTATGGGGCATTTAAACTGGGCCGGAAAAAAAGGGCATTTAAGTTTAAAAAAAAGTTGGGGGCAGAAATAATAATTTGTCCTTCACATGATCTATAAAGTGGTCTATTCCATGATTCCATCTTTGAAGAGGTTTTGTTTTTTCTTTTTGATAGGCAAAGATAATTTAAAACAAGACGCACACGGGGTGCTTCTTACAAACACACACCAGGAAGGTCCATCGAATCGCCAAGGGGCACTAGCTTTCTAAACAAATTTTAGAACAATTACACCACTCAGCAAATGAATAAACGAAATTTGGTTGCAACGCCTTCTTTCAATTCCACGTTTTAAGCTTGATAACTTCGCATGCTTCCGGCGCATTTGGTTGAGAGCCTTGAAAGATCAGTGCATTTCTCATTCCCCAAATAATCTAAAGGGCGATACTCCACATACCACTCCAAACTCGATTACTAGACAAGCAAAAAAAGATACCCACAAACTGGTCCAAATGCATCCCATGATTATTACAAAGCACCGTCCTCACCTCAATCCAACAATACATCATCATTCAAATATAATAAGAGAAAGAGCATTAAGAAAACAAATGAATTGCTGTTTCGTTCCTATCCCTTTTCACATAATTGACATTCCAAGCTCCACTCGTTTGGCAATGCACCTCTATTGAAAATATTTATCTTTGAAGGAATGCGATCATGGAAAACTTTCCACGCAAAAAGTACCATCTTTGAAGGGGCTGAGCATTTCCAGAATCGATGAAAGATATCAGTCACCATCTTTGAAGAGGTTTTGTAACTGGATCATAGCTAGAGGAGGTGAAATAACTTTATTTAAAAATTAAAAAAGAAGGATCAACTGAGGCAAGTTGATAATGCATCCAACTCAGCAGAAGAAGCATCAACCAATAATGTGCAAGAGATGTAGGTGAGGCAAGTTGATAATGCATCCAACTCAGCAGAAGAAGCATCAACCAATAATGTGCAAGAGATGTGGGTCAGATCACATTGATATAGGGCGAGTTCGTCTGCTGACTTGGCGGCTGACAAAACACTACATATCATGCTGGTTCGGAGCTACGCTGGAACGAGTGTTGTCCTTTGCACACATATACTCTAAGCGACGTAGGGAGGGGACATATGAATCTTTAATGATTTCGGACTAAACTTAGGAACGAGCCAAACTGCCTACGTATCCCACTGAGAGAATCAAGTCGAACGTAGTTCATTTATCTCTTTTGAATAAGCCTAAGATGACTAGAATAATCCAAACTACCGAATCCGTGAACTGTCGAACTATCGAACATGAGAAGATTCAATGCTGGAATAACTGTCGAACATGAGCACGTTCGCTGCTGGAATAATTGTTGAACGGCCCTAGATGCAATGCTGGAATAACAGTCGAACGAGATTGACTGACTGATAACGATCGAACTGGAGGCAGATCGGTCAAACCGAAGAACTCTCGAACTAGAATAACAGTCGAACAACTTGGTTCGACTGTTGTAAGATTGGTGAATAATAAATAATGATGTGTGAGAGCCTCAAGATCTGGGGTATTTATAGACCTCTGTCCGTGGAACCCGCTCTGCGTACGAAAAATATCAATCGAACGGGAGACGTTCGATTGTCTAGAAAACACTCAAACCAGCCCAGTTCGACTCTCTTATTTTTGGGCCTTAAGTTGGGCAGGCCAGCCCAGCCCAGTTCATTTTTGGGCCACCTAAAACACCCCCGCCATACAGTCCCCCCAATTTAGGAGTTGGTCTTAAATCAAGGGCGGGTGCCAAATTTAAGAATGTTTGTTCTTGTTCTTGAAGCATGGATAGGAAGGTGCTTCAAAACATGCCCCCTTATTTGGGAGCCACAATCCGTAGGAACGTGCCGAATAATGATAACATCCGTTATCTGTAAAGACTGGTTATTAGTTTATGCGCCATTCGTTCATCTCTCAAACTTTATTTGAATTCTCAATTTTTGTGCTACTTCCGTATATGTCGAGTACTTGTGCCCAACATGAAATGTGTTGTAGATACGACAAATTTCTCGGGGATGGAAAAAATGTTTTAATCATTTTGTCGCGACTTGGTCACTCGAAAGTTTATCTTCTTTGCGGTTTAAACATATAAGCATAGTCTGCTCAATTATTTTTATCGTTCCTATGTATCTTGTCTTTCCTAGAACGGATTCTTCTGCCTCTAGTAGGACGACTCTCATTTTTATGAAGAACGCGGTTGAGTTGCAAATTATCAAAGCGCACCTGGTTACATTCCTGCCTCTAGGATCCGACACATAGTTAAGACTGTGAATGATTCCATAAGTTCTTTATGTTTTTGATATAGAGGATCATTGTGTCCTTTTGGGCTTCGTAGGAGCCGTTGAAAGGATTAGCCACAAGTTGCGAGTCTGTAATGACAGCCCCGCGTTCTACTACTAATGAGGTTGTCGTTGAGGTTCCAGCGAGAATAGCTTCGTATTATGCCTCGTTGTTGGTCACAATGAATTTAAGACTTATTGCGTACTCGAACTCTCTAGCGCCTGGGGATCTTAGGTAAACACCTACGCCTCCACTAGTATTAGTGGCTGAGACATCGACATGTAATGTCCATGTGGCATCCTCAGTGTTGATAGTGGCAACTTGTGCCTCTAGAACTTGTGCCCTTCCTAGGGTTTCGACCATAAAATCTGTAAGGGCTTCTGCCTTGATAACGGTCCTCCGGTGATATTCAATATCATATTCCCCGAGTTCAGTTACCCATTTAACGAGCCTGTTAGATGCCCCAATTTAGGTTGGGCTTTGGTACGAGAGCTATGTTGCTTAGCCATTTCGAGAAGCGTACTTCGTATATATGCCTTGCGGCCAGCTTGATAGTTACTTCTTGATCCGATTATGCATTTTTTTCTTTACTATAGTTGCAATTCTTTTGTTTGACAAGTTTTGCCTCCAGATTGACATTCAATCTGTGTGCGACAATTCGTGGATCGATGCCTTTTAGGTCTTGACATGTCCAAGTGAATATATCCATGTTGGTGCGAAGATATTGGATAAGCTTCCACTCCATATCATTTGACATTGTAGCGTTGATACGTGCAATCTTGTTATCGTCCTTAGGACATAAGGATACTTTCTTTTGATTCTACCAGAGGTTCGACCCTGGCTGTGTTAACTAGTTGTTGTATGATACTACGGAGTCTTTTATCCTCCAACTTTGATGTTATCTCTGTCTCGACAATGTTGTTGGGAATATTGCCATCAATTGACCCTTGTGGGGCTAGCATTTCTCTCATGTCATGAATATTGTTGATCGCATTGACCTTTAAGGCTGGATCCACATGTAGTGAAGCTAGATAGCATGTCCATACTTCTTTATAATCTCCATGGACATCACCCGCATAACTCTTGGTGGGGAATTTAAGATTTGGTGGTACGTAAACATCCCTTGAGACCATTCAGTCCTGAATGACCAATGATGATGTTGTATCCGAACAATGTGTCAATAACTAGATGTCCAACATAATGTACTCCAACTTGTGAGTCCTTAGTCTTGGCGATGTGCCGAATAGGGAAAATACCGAATATATGATTGTGGACGTTGAGCCATTGAAGCCGGGTAGTTAGGTTACCACTCTTTTCATATGAGTATTACTCATCTATATTTTCTCTCTTATGCATCTTGGGAGATGACCTTTACAGAGTTTTCATTATCGATCAAGATCTTCTTGATGATGTACTTACCGATAGTTGAACTATTTAGATGAGTTGCTTTTATTACTTGTGAGTCGAATTTCTTATCGCGCATGCGCAGCGTATTTTGCCGCGTGTCTTTTGTTAGGAATTTTCTATAGTGGGATTTAAATTTCTGGTGAAGATGCATAATCGAAGAGGAGCGGAAAAATGGGTACCCTACAAAAATAACTCACCATCTTGCGGAGAGACACGTCTAAGCCACGGCCACCCCTACCCAAACAAGGGCCAAAGGTCTGGATTTTGGAGAAGGTATCTCCGCGTTACGACTAGCAAACACCCCTAGAAGGTACTCGGTCTGAACACCCAGAGAAGGTACCCCCGAATCTCGTCCGACCAATGCCTCTTAAAGGGAACACGATGAGACCACAAAGGCTCGGACACACCCCTCTCAATGACGTGGCACCTACCTGAACTCGGGTAACCATGATGAACGACTTTGGAACCCCCCCCCCCCCAGTCCAAGAAGATAATACTCCTAGAAGCACTCAACACCTCTCAAACTCACGGGAGAACATCACCAACACTTAACTAAAATTGAGGAAACAGAAACACATAACCAACACTAAGGACACGAGTGAATACAAGGACAAGTCAAGACCTATCACAATCCCGACTAAAGGAAACAGCTTACCCATGCCCCCAGCAAAAATGACCCCCCGGTCTTATCCAGAATAGACGATCCAGAAGGGTTATCCGATCACTCAGGCCGACCATGGCCCATGACCCTACTTCGAAGACATTCCAGCCATCATTATTCACCCTACGTCTCAACCACCCTAATAATGAGGAAATATTGCACCCTATTGGTCCGACTCATTCATTGGGGCAGAAAGCAGCAAACCTTATTGGTACAGATCAATGATTGGGGCAGACCGATTCTCATGCATTGGTTCAATACCACCTCTTAAGACCATTGGAGCACACATCAGCATTACCCGCTCCGACGAACTACAGTTAACCCACACTATTGGTCACTTCCTGACAGACGATCCCCATTGGTGCAGAATACCTTCGCACCATTAGCCACTAGCACCCCATGGAGTAAAGACAACAAGACCGACCCCAATTGGATAAAGACCCCTGGTACTAAAACTATAAATAGTCCCCCATTTTCAGCAAAGAGACAACATCAACTTCAGACACATTACTCACCACAATATCACAATATCAACACAAGAACACTCCCCACAATTTTACACTTTATTGTACTTAGAATTTATTGCATTCTTCTAGCTCTTACTCGTGTTCCTACATGACCCATTGTACTTTGCTCAAAGTCATTAATAAAATCATTGTGCCTCATTCCCTCAAATTCGAGATTGGCATTCCGAATAAAAATAGTTGAGTAACAATATCCCCAAATATCCTAACCACACAGGCCCGGACGATATTGCCTCACCACCTGGTGTTGTAGCTCCTCGGTGCTAAGTTTCATTGTGAAAGTGAACTTATGAAGGTGATTTGGTACTCGTGTCCTCAGAAGTCAAAGATACAGAGGGGTTGAGCTGTCTGAGGAGGGAGCAATCGTTGCGTTACCTTGTGGTTTTGTATTGTTAGTGTTTTGAGGATTACGACCTTACTTGTGTATTGGTTTTTGATATTTTTGACTATTGTGTCCCAGCTACTGCATTAGTGTGGCTGAGATGTGTTAGGGCTCGACAGTTACTCGCATAATACAATTTTGTAGGTACCTCTTGAGTTAATTGAGGTTGACCTTCAGAGGTAGATGTCCTAGATAGCGCTTAGGTTATGTTGCTAAGCGCCTCGATTGAACGAGAGGTCATCTTGACGAAGGCCTTCGACTACAATTACAATATAAATGACATATAAGTGATGGATCTAGTGCGAGATAGTGAGGAGTTTCTCAAGCTTCTTGTGACTTTTGTGCTACGGAATGTAGCGTTGTGCATTAAATTTGCAGTTTATGTTTGGTTGAGATCTTAATCTATAGTCATGAGAATTTATGGCATGCCTTGCCTTCATTTAGGACGGATATGGTGACAACCAAAGAGGCGAAGTTGTGCCATGACACTTAGAGTAGATTTCTTTTAAAGTGATCGACTAGTATAGGGAAGACGTACATCCCGAGGCTCGAGCATATATATCTATTATGCAATTTCAATTTTTGTGTATTTGGGCACTGTGTCACCCTTGTTCGGATACTTTGTTTTATTCTTGTTTACTGTTTGCTTGCGTTTTGCTTCTGGCACTTTGTGCTTTTACATGTTATTGCTCGTCAACATTGATGGCCATGTTGGCGAATTGATATTCATACCTCTTGAGGTATTGATACCTTTTATAGTAGTCTAGATTTGTACTCAATTGGGTAGATTTTCTTCGCAAAATGTTGGATAGATGCTTGTGGTGCTGCTTTGGACACGTTAACTTCGTAGCATGATAGATGGATGTTTGTCGTACCGCTTTGGGTAGGTTTGCATTGTACCATGTGAGTAGATATTCTTGATGCCTTTGGACACGTTTACTTCGTAGCATGATAGAAGGATGTTTTTTGTACCACTCCGGGTAGGTTTGCATCGTATACTTTGGACACGTGTGCATTGTACCGTGATAGATAGATGTCCATACTTTAGGTTTGCATCTAACCTGATCGGACCGATGTCCGTATTTTGAGGTTTTAGGTTTGCATCTAACCTCATCGGGCCGATGTCCATCTCTGAGTTTTTAGGTTTGCATCTGGCCATGTAGGGTCGATGTCCATCCTTTGATACTTTAGGTTTGATTCTGACCACATTGGGCCGATGTCTGTCTCTTGAGATTTCAGGTTTACATCTATCCCCCTTCGAGCCGATGTCCATCTCCTTTTTTTTACTTATCCGATGTCCGTCTCTTGAGATTTTAGGTTTGCATCTGACCTCATCAGGCCGATGTCCATCTCTTGAGACTTCAGGTTTGCATCGTGTCATTATCGGTAGATGTATATTACACCGTCTTGGACAGTGCTTTTATCATACCACGAGAATCTAATCAAGCCTGAATTGTACCAAGCTAAGCTAATCTATCATAAGAATGGACCAGCTTTGTCTGAAACACCTTTAATACACGTCAGAATAGCCAAAAAATGACTAAAATAACTAGAAGCCTCGAATCTGGATCTCTCGAGTCGGGCAACTATCGAAATGTAGGATAATCGAACTGAGAACACTGTAAGCACCTAACTGTCGGTAGTAAACAACTGTCGAAATGTGAAATGTTGAATCTCTGACTCTTTAATAAGCCTAGCTTTGATTTCGAAGACCATAGTACTTACTGTCGAACGCAGACTGTCGAATGTTGACTTAAGTATCGAATTTAGGTTTGATGCTTATGTAGTATGTGGAATAGTAATAAATGATGTTCTCTCAAAATATTTGCCTACCTAATTGGCAAAGTCTCGAATCATTGAAGTATCGAGATGTTGAACTCTCAAAATACCCAACCCTCAATGTTGAGTAAGAAGGTGCAATTATCTCGAATTGCATTGAGGTAAGATTTTTTGATACCACTTACGAGTGAGATTCTTCAATACCACATATGGGTAAGATTCTTTGATACCACTTACGGGTAAGATTTTTTCAATACCACTTATGGGTAAGATTCGTGGATACCACTTACGGGTAAGATTTTTTCATACCACCTAAGGGTAAGGCAAATTATGACATTATTCGGAGTGCAGTTGTTTGTCCCCGCAGAGGAAGCTCCTCTCAGTCATTGCCTGTAATAAGATAAGGCACATGCTTTCTTAAAAATATATTAGCATTAAAACATAAATGAAAATGATTAACGTATAGGACTGGGATTGAAGTCTCCCTAATCTATCTTTTGATGATGTAATATTCATTGGTCGTAGCGTGGATTTGATTACTGCTATTAGCACCACTCATTGTTTGCTTGGCACCGAGTTCCATGTTGTCGACTCCATAGTTGTTCCGTCGATCTCGATATTGCTAGGATTGGCTTCAAGATTGCAAGCTTGTTTTAGAGTACATTTTAACATGTTTCCACAGACGACGCCAATGATTTGGGGCAAGTTTGTCTGCTGAGTTGGCGGCTGACGAAACACTCCACATCATCCTGGTTCGGAGCTATGCTGGAACCAGTTTTATCCTTTGCACACATGTACTCCAAGCGATGTCGTGAGGGGACGGATGGATCTTTAATGATTTTGGACTGAACTTGGGAACAAGCCAAGCTGTCTACGTATCCCATTGAGGGAATCAAGCCGAATATAGTTCATTTATTTGCTTTGAAGAAGCATGAGATGACTAGAATAACCCTAACTACCGAATTCGAGAATTGTCGAACTATCGAACAAGAGTAGATTCGATGCTGAAATAACTGTCAAACATGAGCAAGTTCGATGCTAGAATGACTGTCGAACATGAGCAAGTTCGATGCTAGAATAACTGTCTTACAGAAGCAGATTCGATGCTGGAATAACTATCGAACTCTAGAACAATCGAACGACCCTGAATTTGATGTTGGAATAACTGTCGAACGAGACTGACTGACTGGTAACGATCCAACTGGAGGAAGATCGATCGAACCAAAGAACTCTTGAACTAGAATAACGGTCGAACGACTTGGTTCGACTGTTGTAGGGTTGGTGAATAGTAAATAATAATGTGTGTGAGCCTCAAGATCCGGGGTAATATGGAAAATATCAATCGAATGGGAGATGTTCGATTGTCCAAAAAGCAGTCGAATTGGCCCGATTCGACTCTCTTATATTTGGGCCTTAATGGGGTAGACCGGCCCAATTCATTTCTGGGCCACCTAAAACATCCCACCACACGTCTTAACAAGTAAGGCACATGAATTTGAAATTGAAATGAAGTAAGAACGTACAATGTTCTTTTCTCTTGTCTACTCATAAAAGCACAATAGTCCCACAAAACAGCTGAGTAATGACTAGACTAAAAAAATCCCAGAATTAAGAATCCATGTGGCTAATAATATAAGACGGAGACATAGCTCATAAATAATGGATTATATAAATGAATTCATCTCACTTGCAGGATAACATCGTTGATGTAAAAATTGCCATAATTCAGCCAAGAGGTGATAGTCGGAGTTGCAACAGAGTAAATCAATGGTTATTAACGTTTTATAGGTAAAACAATGCTTTAATTGAGCCAACATGTGATGGTTGGAGTTGCAAAGGTAATTGTTAAAAAAATATATAAATCTACTTACATTCTCATACAGTTGTAATGTCCCACCATAATCTCGTAATAACTACTGAAATATGGAGTCCATACAAATGATCTAATTAAAATTATGTGAAGACTCTTTCCATACTCTGGGAAAGAAGATGCGGATATGCTTTATATTCAGAGGTGAATTTAAAAATGAAGCTGAAAAGACAAAACCTAGTTAATATAAGTCAGGGCAACAAGCAGTTAAAAAAAAAAAAAAAAAAAAGTCAGGGCATCAAGCCTTATCACAGGAACTTCTGATGTACATTAGGGGACACAACTCACTCCACTCACAGAGAGGTGGGTCCCACACACATGAGCCCGTGTAGAGTCCACCTCTCTGTGAGTAGGGGAGTTCTGCCCCCTGATTAGACAGTTGCCCTTATCTCAGTCCCATGATACAAATAGTTGTAAGCAAGTGCATTGGCTAATAACAATATAATATTTATCACATATATAATAATCTAGAAACCAAACTTTCCACACAAAAAGTGCAAGTTTGCTTGAATTTGGTGTGCGAATATAGCTATTTGCCCTGTTTTCTCATCAAAATATTGACATCCAAACTCTAAATCACACCAACATTGCATTCAAGACACAATGTTAGTATAGCTGGTTTCTCATGCCACAAATAGTTAATCTACCACGTGGTCCGTGTAGGACACACGTAGAAAATCACGTCTTCCAATCCCCGAAGGAAGAGGAATTATTATCCAAAAAAGAAAATCTAGAATTGCGAAGAGTAAAGTAGTAAAAAAGAATACCTGCGGGTGACAGACTCACCTCGTATGTAGCCAAGAAGTGATCCACTGTGCACTCGACCCCTTTACTCAGGCATACGAATACGAAGCAAGCCACACAAATATACCCGTTAAGGGTGCGCGAAATACCAAACAAAAGACGAGGCATCAATGCTCGTAATCCTCCGTGAATCTGAGTAGCGTAAATGGTAACGAAGCTTTCGGGGGGGATCATCTGCACGCTCATCCGGGAGAGGGATTCGCACCTCCACCACCCCGGAATCTAAGTTAAATTAGTTTAAACAAGACATTATGTAGGCGTTACTAGCCACTAAAGGAATACTATCCACTAGAACATGCTTCAGTTCCACCTCTTTAGAAACTTTCCTCTTCCTAGCAGAAAAAGTAACCATATTCTCAGCCAAACAATCAGTCGTGCCAACTGCTACCGAAGGAACAAAGGGAGTCAAGCTCCCATCACCAGCATGAATATAATCGAAGGAGAATAAGACAGTGCCATGAAAAAGAACTATTAAGTTAGAAGATGTAAAGTTGCTTGTAAAAGAACCGTAAATCTCACAAAAGAATTAACAAGAGAGTGTTTGAGGACACAATAGTGAAATTCAAACAATATGCTCGCAATAGAACATCAACCGTCCTTATATGGAACGGAAAAAGTACCGTTGGAATCGTACATCCCGAAAAAGGATTGACACGTGGAACGTATCTGGTGAGGCAATATTGTCCGGGCCCGTATGGTTGGGATATTTGGGAATATTATTACTCAAGTATTTTTGTTCGGAACGCCAATCTCGAATTTGAAGAAAGGAGGCACAATGATTTTATCAAGGACTTTAAGCAAAGTACTAGGGGTCGTGTGGGAACACGAGTGAGAGCTAGAAGAATGCAATAAATTCTACAATAAAGTGTAAAATTGTGGGGAGTGTTCTTATGTTAATATTGTGGTGAGTAATGTGTCTGAAGTCGAAGTTGTCTCTTTGCTGAAAATGGGAGACTATTTATAGTGTTAGTCCCAGGGGTCTTTGTCCAATGGGGGTCGGTCTTACCGTCTTTACTCCATGAGGTGCTGGTAGCCAATGCTGCGAAGGTCTTCTGCACCAATGAGGATCGTCTGTCAGGAAGTGACCAATAGTGTGGGTTGACTGTAGTTCGTCTGAGCGGGTAATGATGATGTGTGCTCCAATGGTCTTAAGAGGTGGTATTGAACCAATGCATGAGAATCGGTTTGCCCCAATCACTGATCTGTACCAATAAGGTTTGCTGCTTTCTGTCCCAATGAATGAGTCGGACCAATAGGGTGCGGTCTTTCCTCATTATTAGGGTAGTTGGGACGTAGGGTAAATGATGATGGCTGGTACGTCTTCCGAGTAGGGTTGTGGGCCATGGTCAGCCTGAATGATCGGATAGCCTTCTTGATCGTTTGTTCTGGATGAGACCCGGGGGTCGTTCTTTACTGGGGGCATGGGTAAGCCTCTTCCTTTAGTCGGGATTATGATAGGTCTTGACTTCTCCTTGTATTCACTCGTGTCATTAGGGTTGGTTATGTGCTTCTGTTTCCTCAATTTTAGTTAAGTGTTGGTGTGGTCTCCCGTCAGTTTGAGAGGTGCTGAGTGTTCCTAGGAGTATTATCTTCTTGTACTTTAGGGGGGTTCTAGGGTGGTTCCTCGTGGGTACCCGAGTTTGGGTAGGTGCCAGGTTGTTGAGAGGGGTGTGTCCAATTCTTTGTGGTTTCACGTGTTCCCTTTAAGAGGCTTTGGTCGGACGAGATTTGGGGGTACCTTCTCCAGGTGTTCAAACCGAGTACCCTCTGGGGGTGTTTGCTAGTTGTGACCCGGGAGTACCTTCTCCGAAGTCCGGACCTTTGGCCCTTGTTTGGGTAGGGGTGGTCGTGGCTTAGACGTGTCTCTCAGCAAGATGGCGAGTCATTTTTGTAGGGTACCCATTTTTGCGTGAATCATCAGTATCAGAAGAATCCCCAATGGTCGCTATATCTACATAGTAATCAATGCTACTCCAACGGGCCGAAGAAAAAATTGCTCGTCCGATTCGCTTATCTAAAATTTCCTTCGTATTCTCTCATACGAAAAAAATTGGGGGACTCTTGGTAATATCGAGAAACACGGGCCCCTGACGCCATCCCCTCGTCACTAGATACGAAGCCCTGGGCCAACAAAATACTACCACTTATTAAAAAGATAGTCAAGTCATCATCGAAGGCACGATATACACAGATTCTAGTCTTCCTCAAAAGAGCAACCCCGAAGGACGAGCCGAAGATGACGCGTCATATCTATCCAGTCAGATCTTATCCCGAATCTATTCTTATCCCCGGATATGATTACATTCAATAAGGTGGTCATTATGATCCACCGCAATTGTGAACTCATATTGTTATCCCTGCCTATATAAGGGAGAGAGCTCATATTGAAACAAAGACAAGAAAAAAGAACCAAGTATAAGATTTCACCGTTGGCCCAATAAATATTCCCTTAATAAAGTCTATTTCAAAGAAAAGAACTCCCCATAAGGAACGTTGTTATAATCTTTTCTCCCCCCCCCCCCCCCAAAGGACAGGAGTTTCGACCCTTTACAATTCGAAGGAGAAATCCTATCAACACCTAGTATTGCCAATTGGATTTTCAATAAATTAAAGTCAAAAGGTGCAAAGAGATATTCGTGTAAAACACTATGCAAACAAAAGGTCGTACAGATAGTTTGTAAACAAAATGGAGAAGATTCCACCATGAGTAGACCCAAAAAATTATTCAAATATTCAAGAGCACATCATTAAAAAGAGCCTTTGCTTTCCAACAAAGCTGAACTCGACGATCATCACCTTTGACCAGCCATGGATTCCGTCCCTCTCAGGATTTATTCCTACTCCAAAGGACCCAAACAACCCCCTTAACCTCAATCACAGTTTGGTTAAAGTTTCATTGATCCTAGCGGCCCTTCTTGAAAACAACAAAAGCTACTATCTATCTTTGAAGAAGATACAGTCATTGAAATACTCAAAATTCAGATCCACTCTGATGACTTGAGCCTCTCGCCTCTTTGGAATCCCTCTAAGTCAGGGAAATTATCCACTAAGAGTGCCTACATTGTTGACAAATCCCATCACTTTCCAACGGTTATTCAATCGGATAGTAATCTTTTTAACAAAATTTGGAGTGCCCGTATTCACAATAGACATACTCTCCTCTTATGGAAATTAATGCATGATGCCCTCCCCACTCGGCATCGTCTTAGGCGTCTTTTTCCCCATTCCGAATGCTACTTGTCCCATTTGCAAAAGTGAAGAGGAAACCATTGAGCACTTATTTGTTCGATGTCAATTTACGATTCAAACTTGGCTCCAATCTAAATGGAATTTGAGTTTGATCCCGTTTAAAGACTGGAGCATCAAATGCTTGCTTTCCCTTTTATTATTTTATTATGCAATTCTGGGATTTTTTTTGATTCTAATGATATTAGAGAGGAAGTTCTTATCTTTTTTTGTGTAATTACTAAATTGTTGTGGATTAACAGGAACTCTTCTATTCATGGACTAACAACCATTCCTTTTCAGGAATTTTTGCAAAAGGCTGAATCTCGATCAATAGAGCATTGGAACAGCCAACAATAGTCAAAATTTGAGCTCAACTAATCCCCAACACTTCTATGGAAGAAACCAAAAGTTGGATGGTATAAAATCAATTGTGATGCAACTTTTCATGATTGCAAATCCTCAACAGCATATGTTCTCTGCAACTCTAATGGCACAATACTTGCTGCTTCAGCTAAACAACGCATGTTTGCAAATCAGTGCGCTGCCAAAGCTCTTGCAATGCTACAAGCCTGCCACTTCCTTAACAATGCTAACATCCGCCAAGTCTCCACTGAATCTGATTGCTTGGAGCTCTTAAACGCTGTTCACTTGGCAAATGACATTCATTCCGCAATTTTTCCCATCGTCACTGCCTTTCGAAAATTTTGGAGCATTTGGCCTCGGTGGAAATTCAAGCATGTCCACAGCAACGCCAACAAGGCTGCTCACAACCTTGCCCAATGGGCCTTTTTGAGTTCCTGGTCATCATCTTTTACGAATGATAATATTCCCTTTTGTTTCTTTTGTGATAGCGGCTCGCACCGTAAATATTTTGTAACGTTTATTCGTATTAACATAATTATCTTTTCCATCACAAAAAGACACAAGAAGGACTAAAACTCAATTGAGATCAACTAGGGGATGAAGTATGAACAAAATAGACGATAAACAAGGGGGAGAGATCAAGACTAATCTAGTTCCTTCCTCAAAAGTTCTTGGTATCTCCACCAATGTGTCCGCGGCTTTATTCGCTTCTCTTCTCACCCATAGGAACGGGTGATCCCACGGCTTGTGTAATAATGAGCGAAATTTCGTCAATTGTTGGTTGGAATGTATGATCGCGTACTGTGTTATCTGTGATAACCTTGAAGGCCTCTTTCGAGTCCGTCTCAATTGTAATCCGTTGTAGTCGTTTCTCTCAAGCACACGTAATTCCCAATTTAATTGCTTCGAGCTCGGCCTCGAGGACTGAAGGGGTGTGCAATTTCCTCACGAATCCCCATCTCCATTCTCCTTTATCGTCCCTTAACAGCCCCCCAGCAGCTCCAGAATTAGTATTTGCACATACACTCCGTTCCGCATTAAGTTTGTGACATCCCACTTTGGATTCATCCACCGTATATCCTGTCCCAATGTCTTCGACTTTCTTACAAAACCGAAGTCCCAGCACGTTGTTTTATTTGACAGAAAGTCTCGTATGGTCTGATCAAAGTCTCCTCGAAAAGCCGAATACTTCTTGCTTTCCAAATACACCAAACTGTGACCGCAAAGATAATATTCCATGCAGTTTTTGGGATTAACCGACTCACATCTCCCTCGAATTTTAGATTTTTCTACAACCATGATTTCTCCTCAATTCCGAAAAACTCCCTCCAGCGCTCGCGGGGAATAATAATTCTCCAAATTTTCGACGCGTGCGAGCAGTCGCGAAGAACATGAACAACTGATTCCTTGACTCCCGTGCACCAAGCGCAGCTATCATCGTTTGTGAATTTCCTTCCTTTGTGAAGCATATTTGTCGCGATTTTATTTTGGCTAGCAAGCCAAATAAAAAAAATCAGATTTTGTTACTGCACGGGGAGACCCAATTAATATTCACGGTCGAGTTCAGTGTCACAGAGTACTTTCTAAATAATTCTTCGTACACGCTCTTGCATGTAAATTTCCCATCCGCTGTAGGACTCCAAATCGGTTTGTCCTCCTCCTCCTTCAACACGATTTGCATTTAATTCACTTTTGTTTCCCATTCATTCGGCAATGGGCGATGAAGGATCCCCAGATTCCAGTTGCCGAACTCGTCAAGGACATCTCTAAGTCAGAGGCCAAAATACTCAACGCAAATATTCTCAATCACATCGCATAATCTCATTTTACCTAGCCAATTATTGAACCAAAACAAGATCGTATGACCGTCCCCAATCTTCCAACGGACAAACGGGGTGATAAGCGACATACATTTACTTATACCATTCCAAGTACTACTATCGTAAGGCTTAATCACGTACCTATCAATTCGGCTCCCCTTCAAATATTTTTCTTCAATTAATTCGGACCAAATACTCCCCTCGTGTTGGAGATTTTTCCAACCAATTTTTGCAAGTAGGGCCTCATTATTAAACCGAGCCGATCTCAGTCCCAATCCACCCTCATTTTTGCTTCTTAGCACCCGATGCCATCCCACGAGATGAATTTTACGTGAGTTCGGATCATTCGACCAAAGGAAATCTCGATTGAATTTATCGATGTGGTCGCAAACCTTCTCGAGAAGTCAATTGCATAATATGTATTGGGATTGTCGTTGACACCGATTGGACGAGCGTCACCCTTCCCGCAAGTGAAAGATTGACTCGTTTCCAACCCGTCGCGCGAGTCGATAGTTTGTCAAATAATTCATTGAAATTTCCCTTCCTACTCGCCCATGCACAAGGTTAGCGCCGAGATATTTTTTGAGAGATGTAGTGTGTGCAAAGCCCAAGGTTGCGCAAATCCTTCTCTTAATATTCCACCCTCCGTCATTCGAAAAGAACACTTTTGACTTCGCCTCATTAAGTTTCAGCCCCGACGCCCGACAAACACCTCCAAGATCTGCTTCATACTTCTCGTCGTTCGCACCATTCCCGTTCCCATAAGTATAAGATCGTCCGCGAAAAAAAGATGGGTAAGACGCGGTCCACCTCGACATGGAATTAAAGGTTCTCACTCCCCCTCTATTGCCGCTTCATGGATAACATAAGAGAGCCTCTCCACGCATAACACAAAAAGATATGGCGACAAAGGGTCACCTTGCCGTAATCCGCACCCATGATCGAAAGCCTCTAAAGGTTCCCCATTCCTTAGAACTTTGGTAGACGAGTTCCGAACACAAAAAAATAAAAAATAAGCTCAATAATCTTCTTCGGGAAATCAAAAGCATGTAGCGTATCCTCCAAAAACTCCCAACTTATTTTGTCGTACGCATTCTCGAGATCAAGTTTAAGAATCATACAACCCGTTTTATTTTTTTTCTTTGCACGGAGCGAGTGGAGTATCTCTTGCATGGCGAAAATATTATCTTGGGTGCTACGACCCTTGACAAAACTTGATTGCGTCGGGCAATTATTTTAGGCATATAATCCTTCAATCTCAAGGTAACGCACTTCGTAATAAATTTGTAAATTACGTTACAAAGAGATATAGGCCTAAATTGCAAAATAAGTGACAGGTCGGGTACCTTTGGGATTAGGCATAAGTGCGCGCCACACACTTTTGGGTTGAAACTCCCTGTCTCAAACGCCTTCGCAACAAATTCGAAAAGAGACTCGCGTGTCCATTCCCAATATTTTTGAAAAAATAAAGCTTGAATCCTGTCCGGGCTGGGGGCGTTTTTCGGATTCGTCTTCCAAACCACATCCTTTTCCTCCATTGTTATTTCTTTCCCAACAAAATCAGCTTCCTTCCTTTCTAACTTTGCTTGGAACCGTGAAATGGATAGCCTGTGTCCCGTTTGCGCCTCGCCCCTAATCAAATTCTAGAAAAAAGTGCGTGCGTGCGACTTAAGGACCTCTTGGTCTCGACACCAAATATTCTCAATTTTCAGCATAAGAACCCTATTCCTCTTCTGACAAATTAATGTGGATCTATGAAGAAAGACCGTATTTCTATCCCATTCGGCGAGCCATTTAATCCTCGATTTTTTACGCCAAAAAAATATCCTCTTCGAAGAATTTCATTTTATTCGGAGATAAGTTTCACCTCCAAATTTTGAAGGTAGTCGTTCGGCCCAAAGGCCAATTTTTGTTGAGCTCCCTCGATGCGTCGCAAGAGTATTCGCTTATTCTTGAAAATATTGCCAAAGCAGTTTTTGTTACATGATGCCATGATCTCCGGGACCATGTCGATCACCTCAATAATATTTTCCTGACCATCTCGTGCCGTCCGAAGAGTTTTCTCAAAATCGGGATGTCATGTCCACATCTCTTTGAAATGAAAATGTCGTGTCCTATTGCCCCTAACCGAACCCAAACAATTCGTAAGCACTGGATGGTGATCGTCGTGAACGCAGGGTAAATGGTAGACCTCATTATCCGGGAATTTCTCCATCCACTCCATGTGTGCGAGAGCTCTATCAGTTTTTTCTTTTATTAATCCCCCGCTCTCTCGTTTGTTACACCATGTAAACTTTGGACCCTTAAACCCAAGATCAACAAGCTTTCAACTTTCTATCCACATCAAAAATGTACGGCATCTCCTCGAGACGTTCGTCGTACGTCCACTTTTCTCGTGCGAGTAGAAAATCTCATTAAAGTCTCTGTGCACGGGCCATAGGGTGACGATGTGCTGCGCCATATTTTTAAGTTAGCCTAATATCCGAGCCGTCGCATCCGCATACGTCTTGGCATAAATCCCGAATAACGTCCACTTCGCTTGCCTTTTCGGACCAACCTTAGCGTGGATATCTTGATCGTCCACACTCAGGATTTCGACATCAATATTATCGCTATTCCATAGCATCCATATCCCACCATCCATTCCATCGGTAGGCGCTATGCAGTAATCCGAGTACCCTATATGTGGTGCAATTTCGTACGCTCTCTCCGGTATAACCCGAGTTTCTAATAAGAATACCACGTCAGGATTGTGTATTCTTACTAAATCCCAAAAGTTGGGTGCAAAATCAATGTGTCCGGCTCCTTGGCAATTCCATGTAACCACTTTCATTGGAAATTATCGAGATGAATCGGATGAACGGGATTCTCAAAGTTCCGTCCCCTCCATTGTTGCGTCAGTTGCCATAAAGTTTCCTTCATCAGAAACTCTTGTTGATTCTCTTCCCAAGCGGTTAGGTTGAGTTTCTGCCACCACAAGATTACGTTCCCAAACCTCTCTATCATGTGGGTATTGATCTCGAACTCCCATATGTTCGATGAAACTGCCATCACGTGAATTGTTCTCGGATTGATTAGTAATATCCTCGAGGGTCCGACGAACGAGTGCTCCATCGTGTCTATTTCCCATAAATTTTGTGGGATTTGCACTATTAATTCGCCTTTCTCCATGTTCATGTTGAGTTCCCCATTTTATTCCATTGGCCCGCTTGTTTTTGATGTCCTCGTCGAGAGAAGAATGCGCGGTTTCTTTATATTCTTCTTCCAAATTCTTCTCTGTATCACTTAATACTTCAAAAGAATTTTTGTTGTACTTATTCCCCAGAGTGGCCGAGCCTTTCTTTTTAGCACTACCTTTTTTATTTCCTATTGGAGGAAACTTTCCACCAATATTTAGAATCGATTTGGGTAGTGTTCTTCTTCCCTTAGGAGCCTGATCAAGCTTGGACTCCTTTCCTGGATGGAACTCCATTCCCTCTTCATGTATTTCCGCGTTTTCCTTATTCACGTCCGACCCCCTATTCAAGATCGTAACCTTTTTCCCTTCAATTTTTTACTCATCTTGCGTGCTTTTGATACGGCTGCTCCTCTCATATTCGCACCCCTATTGCGATTCACAATCATCCATTCACCATATTCATCGTTCTTTGTCTTTTCTATCAACCAATTGATAGCCTTTTTGGTCGGTTGCGTCTGGATATTTTCTCTTATCATATGTGAATCCGACACATCTCCCGAACCTTGTTTGTTCGTCGCTTTGCACGTAGTGGTGTTGTGCCCGACTCTACCACAAGTATAGCATAACGAAGGTAAGTTTTCGTACACCACTTGGTACACTTTTCTACAGATGTGAATGCCTCTCGTCAAAGGTTTGTCCGTCGACACTTGAACACAAACGAACGCGAATTTTCCCCTTACCACCGTGAACGTGTTTTCGTCTATCTTGATTTGTTCTCCAACGCTATTGACGATCGCTTTTATAGCTGCCTCTCCAAATATCTCAAGTGGTAGCTTCAAGATTCGGATCCAAGTTATTGCACAGTTAATTGTGTCGTCTTCCGGATCGAAATCGGGCGTCCAATGTCCGATATGGAGGAAACTTCCGGCGAGTTGCCAAGGCCCTTGGGTGAGGATAAATTTTCGTTGTTGCGCTGATAATCCTCGTAAACAGTAGTTTACGTTGCTTAAGTCTACCAAGTCACTTCCCATTGTTAAATTCCACATTGAACTCAATTTGTTCACAAGGCTTGGGAAATACCACGACTGTCCTAACACTCGGATAAGGATCTAGTTATGCCACGGGTCGCACATCGATTTGTAGAGATCATCTGCAAATTCCACCATCGGAAAAATAATTTTTGTGCTTGGCTTACGAACCCTAATATTTCCTAGCGCCCCGTTGATTCTTTTGTGATCAATAAACACGTCTTTAGGTTTCACCATACTTGCGTATGATTGATTCCGTTTGGTACCCTGTGTGAATTTCTCACAGTTTGGTTGGTCGATCCCGTCGTGTTTCGAAATTTTCCCGAATTCGTATGCATGTCGTTGTCTTTTTTGATTGCCGACTTCCGCCATAAATCTGAAGCTCGTTTCAGAATCACCATTCGAGAGGATAGGGTTATCTCCGATGCCATTGCTGGATGTTGGTTGTGATTCTCGTAATTCGCCACCTCGCCCCTTTTTTCTCAAAGCGAATTGTTTAGATATTCTTGTTCTTGATAATCTGCTTATATATAATTACTGATTACACTCATCAGGAAATGCTGAAAATATTGACTTGGCACCTACATCAAATTACTTTACTGTGGAAAAAATTATAAGCACGTTGTATCGCCTTTTGTTAATGAAATAGGGATTTAACCCTTGAAAATTAGAATAAAGAAATTACTTGTTTTTATATATCAAATTACCCAACAAGAAAAAAAAAAAACAAAAAAGGTGCCACATTTAATAAAAATATTAACGATGGAAGTCAGAAGACAGAAAGAGAAACAAATGGGTTGTGTTATCCGTAAAACTTATCATGGAAAGTCATTAAAATGTCAGGTACCACAACAAGAGTGGTACCACAACGAGTACAGGAGGAAAGATAATGCAACTATGCGCTGGTTCAAGTGGTTAAGCTGCTGCTTCGTCTTAAAAATACTGTAGTCGATTCTGACTGAATTTAACCATATTCTTTGTGACAAGTTGCTGGCTCCTAAAAGTGTTCAAATAATTTTTTTTTAAAGATTTATAATAAACCACTATATTGTCTAGATTGTTAAAAATACGAACTATACTGTGTTTTTCTAATCTAACTAAAAGGATATCATAAAATTATGTTTCGTCACCTTCAAAAAAAAAAAAAAAAAATTTATGTTTCGTCGTTTTCAGTCTAATCAACTTTTTGTCGCTTTCATGTGGGCAAGGGGGTCCCGTCTGAATAACCAGAGTGTCGCAATCAGAATACAACGTCATTTTTTCATTTCTAAGTTTTTGGTTAAAAATAAAAAATTCTATAAAAATCTTTTTTCACGTTCCCAGTTTGCAGACCAGAAATACCAACCTTTGACAAAAAAAATCATATATCACCTTGTCGTTGAATGATTACAAATATCATAGGACCCAATTAGCCAAAGAAAAGAAGAGTGTCATGGGACCCGCGCACGCCCATTGGGAAAGCTGCTAATGCAATTATTGGTAGAGGAATCAACCAACAGTACTAGGGTGGCGAGACGATGAACAATCATAAAAGAGGTAAATTCGATGCTGGTAGCATGGAATTTACCATTTAGTCCCCCTATTTTTATTTTTTCTCTTCATTTTAATACTACCATCCTATTTTCTTTTATGTTCAATATATTAAGTACATGTTTACTTAATCTTTCTCTTCCTTTATCGGCTGCCACCCAAAATTTGTACCCCACTCTTCTTTTTCTTTTTTCTTTTTTTTTTGTAAAGTACAAATATATTTTTCATGCATATTTTCTGGACTCATTCCATCTACTTTTTCAAAGTAATAAGTTGAATTTATACCTTAATTTATGAATGTTTCATTAATAGGTTGTTTTTTAAGAATAAATAAAAAATCATGCAAGCAAATACTTTATATTCAATAAAAAGTTAAAGTTTAAAAATACTAGTAATACACTAATACTAATGTTACAGTAAACATATAACATGTATCAGAATAAATAATAAGAATTATATAAAGAAATAGAAATATTATTCAATAAACGCATAATGTATATAAGAACATAAGAAATAATCACATTACACGGACCAAAATAAATAATGACGAAAAGTCTAAGAAAAATTCATAACTAACATGTTAGTGCTAAAAAAATGAAGGTTATATAACTGGGGATACAAACTGGGGATGAGTTATTTTCTTTTCGTCATTATGAGTTTATTGAATACTACTCAACCATAAAAAAAATACTATCTCTATCTTTTATATAATTATCATTATTTATTTTGATCCTTGTTATATGATTACTTTAATATTACTATTACTCCCAAAATGAAAAGTTGTATCTATACGTTTATCAAGTCTAAATAAGATCATAAACAAACAACAAACTTTTCATTTTGGGAGCAATAATTATGCTTCTAATTGTTCCTAAAACTATGCTACTAATTATTAGATATAGAGTTTATAAAAAATTGTTGATAAAACTGCCAAGAGGGTAAAAAAGTCCTATGAGAAATTCCATAAAGGTGTATTTTTGAGCTATTTATAAGTTTCTTACGCTATTTAAATTTCAGTATTAAGTTTAATAGAATTTTTTTAACTTCAAAATTAAATCAGCTCTGTTAAATGAAGAGAAAGAATATAGGGTAAAAGACTTAGACATAGAAAATGCTGCTACTAATTAAGAGAAAAGGCCAAATTTTTTAATTATTATAACAGCTTTAAAAACGAAAAAAAAAAAGGTTTGATGCATACTTTTGACAAGTGTCAAGTTGCTACCAGCATCGAACTCACCCATAAAAGACCCGGGCCTCTTTTTATTACTGATTATAAAATATTTGGATTATTACATGTACATCCCTTAAAGATTCTTCTGATTACAAAACTTTGCTTCATATTGGTTATTTAAAAAAAAACATTCAAAATACTCACTTAATATTTACAAACTATTAAGACGCCCCCAAAACATTTCCAGTAGACTTTTTAACATTTTCTCTTGCTATAAAATTTTAAATATCTCGTCGTTCAAAAAAAGAAAAAATTAAATATCTCTATGATTTTTCAAATTTATACTTTTCTTCATATATATATATATATATATATATATATTAAAATCTAATTACCTTTACGATCGTTCAAAGATAGTACTCATACCTTCTTTTCGTATCTAAAAGTTTTTTGAGTCTTTAGATTGTTCGTAAACAGGCTTCATATACTATTCTTCAATAGTTTAAACTTTTAGTGTCTCTACTATTGGTCAAAGATAAACTTCTTATATTATTTTTCCATTCAAACTTTATAACAGTTTTAAAGTCTGTCAATTGTTCCAACCTTTGAAGTAAACCAAATTGGTGTTGCTAATTCCGCGTACCACTTAACTAGTTACTAAACGTAGATTAACGTTCACGTGATCCATAAATTTGTCTATTCCATCTTTGAAAAGATTTTGTAGCTGGGTCATAGTTAAGGGAGGTGCAATAACTTTATTTGAAAAATTCAAAGAACAGAAGGGTCAACTGAGGCAAGTTGATAATGCATCCAACTCAGCAGAAGAAGCATCATCCAATAATCTGCAAGAGATGTGGGTCAGATCACATCTTAACAAGTAAGGCACATGTATTTGAAATGAAGTAAGAACGTACAATATTGTTCTTTTCTCTTGTCTATTCATAACAGGTTAACAGCACAATAGTCCCACAATACAGCTGGGTAATGACTAGACTAAAAAATCCCAGAAGAATCCATATGGCTCATAGCTCCTAATAACTCATGATGGATTATATATATGAATTCATATCTCTTAACAGATGCATTTTTTAGTTTCGGAAATTCTCACATGCAGGATAACATGGTTGATTTAAAAATTGCCATAATTCAGCCAAGAGGTGATAGTTGGAGTTGCAACATAGTAAATCAATGGTTATTAACGTTTTATAGGTAAAAAAAATGCTTTAATTGAGAGTTGCAAAGGTAATTGTTAAAAAAATATATAAATCTACTTACATTCTCATAAAGTTGTAATGTCCCACCATAATCTCGTAATAACTACTGAAATATGGAGTCCATACAAATGATCTAATCAAAAGTATGTGAAGACTCTTTCCATACTCTGGGAAAGAAGATGCGGATATGCTTTATATTCAGAGGTGAATTTAAAAATAAAGCTGAAAAGACAAAACCTAGTTAATATAATAACTCAGGGCATCAAGCCTTAACTCAGTCCCATGATACAAATAGCTGTAAGCAAGTGCATTGGCTGATAACAATATAATATTTATCACATAATAATCCAGGCACCAAACTTTCCACACAAAAAGTGCAACTTTGCTTGAATTTGGTGTGAGAATATAGCTCTTTGCCCTGTTTTCTCATCAAAATATTGACATCCAAACTCTAAATCCCATCAACCTTGCGTTCAAGACACAATGTTAGTATGCACTAGGGATCTCCTCTAAATCTTACAGGCTTTATCAATAGTACTAAAAAGTCATTGGCTTTGAAGCTGTGTGAACTACAGAATTATAAAGCACAGGAAGTTGAGTATTAGACGAAACTTTGTTTGTTCATTTGGTATATGATTCAGCTATTAGCTAACTTTTACACATTAAATGGACAATTTTCATTGAAGAGCCAACAATAATACATTAATTAGTATATTCAATCCCCCAATAAGTTTTACATGATAACTCCAACTGCAAAAATTACCAAACAATACAAATTACAAACAATTGGACTTATCCAACTAATTAAGGAGGTGTATCATGAACTGGAACAACTAACATACATAGGCCAAAAATATTTGAAGCAAGAAGAATAAAGAAGGGCATACTCTTTTCCCTTAATCTTCTCTATTCAATCTCCCAAGGTAAAATAAAATAGACGACTTCACGTCATAAGGCTTCGTAATCCAGGCCCCAATGCACGAGCACAGAATTCCTCATATTCTGTTCTGTCCCCTCCTTTCTTCTTGAGCTCAACCACTCTCAATGAAGGAGTTAACTCAAATATCTCGGCTGCAATTGTCAATGGTCCCCTCACACCATTCTTTGATCCTTCCATGCTCACCCGGCAATCCTTTTTCCTCACCGTAAAACTAACAACCTTGGCAATCTCTTCCAATGTCGATACAATGTTCGACACGTCAGCCTCCGAAACAAACCGACCGCCATCTGTTCCGTCCTCAAACAATCCCGACAAATCAAACCCACGAGTAAATGAAATGATATCAAATGCATTTAAGCTAGCCGGTCTTGGAAGAGTAGCAGCAGCCTTCCTTCTTCTATTCTCCCATTCACAATCGGACTCGGATGACGATGACGATGAGGAATGATCTGATAAAGAATCAAGATGATCATCCTCCTCACCATCATCATTGACACTACACAATTTATCATCCTCAACATAAAATTTAACATGCTTAAATCCCTTTTTAAACCAACTACAACTCATGATCTCCGGAATTGTGATCCGCGTACGAGGATTGGTGTCGAGCATACGACCCAATAAGTAAACTAATTCAGGCGAGAACCACCTTGGGCACCTGAATTCACCCTCCTGGATCTTCTTATACATAACCATAATATTAGGATCATGGAAAGGCAAATAGCCACCCATCAACACAAAAAGAATCACACCACAGCTCCATATATCCACCTTGGCCGCATCGTAACCCTTCTTGGACAAAACCTCGGGCGCCACATAAGCCGGGGTCCCGCAAAAAGTGTGGAAAAGGCCATCGTGCTTGACCTGCTCCGGCATAGCACTCAATCCAAAATCAGACACCTTAAGGTTACCGTCTTCGTCAACGAGTATATTCTCCGGTTTCAAATCACGGTGGTAAACGCCGCGAGCATGACAAAACGCCACCGCAGAAATCAACTGCTGGAAATACTTTCGAGCGAGTTCTTCCTTAAGCCGGCCTTTGGCGACTTTGTTGAACAGCTCTCCGCCTTTCACGTACTCCATGACGAAGTAGATTTTGGACTTGGTGGCCATAACCTCGAACAATTGGACAATGTTAGGGTGTCGAACTCTACGCAAAATGGAGATCTCGCGTTTAATGTGTTTAGTTAGTCCGACTTTTAGTATTTTTTCTTTGTCAATTACTTTAATGGCAACACCTTCCCCTGTTTTCACATTCCTGGCGTGGTACACCTTCGCGAAAGTTCCATGGCCGAGTACTTTGCCGATTTCGTAACGGCCTAATAACAGCCCCTGGATTTCTTTCTGCTTCGTAATGTTTACATCCGCCATGGAAATTTTTTTCTTCAAATTTGAGCTTGAAGATTCAAAGAAATCAAGCGTCAAAATTGATGGCAGAAAGGGAGTTGGTGTAGTTCTGTTCTTAGAGCTCTGTTCTATATATAATACAAAAAACAAGAAATGACAAATTGTAGTAAAAAATTAAAAAAGAAATCGAATTTGGACGTATCGAGTTTTGACTCTCAGATCTTTGAGCATTTAAATAAATAATGAGAAAGTTGAACAGCTGGAAGACGTGTGAACGATTGTGTAATAACTAATATACAAGTAATGAGGACACTACACACTTGTTTATCTAATATTATTTTCTGATATTTCAGGAATGGGGACATTTAACTGTGACGGTTAGTATAATTTATTAATTCCGACCGTACCCCTGATATTTATGACTGGTGATCAAATGCGGAAGGGGGCTTTTCATATTATTTATTATTTCAACCAACCATTTGTCACCACTTGTGAGATTGTTCAGATTGTGGTTAATCTACAATTTATGCCTAATTGTCCACATCATCTGTTACTATGACAAATATACAGAGAGATATATATGTGGAGCTTCTTGTATGTTCTGGAAAGGAAAGAAAAAAAAGGAGTGAATACGATGAAGTGTTGAGTTATATTCACAAAAGAAATAGTGTGAAGTGTGAACTCGTATCTATTTGTTGTTCATTATGATTTTACTTCCATCAAGAATTGTAGCGTGTGTCATTCCACCGATAGCTAGATAGAATTTCGTGTTTTAGAGATGGGCTTATGTCCGCATAATTACTACATATATCTCACCTTGTTGTCCAACCGACTCATAGTTCATGTTAAACTGCCTAACGAAAACACATGAAATAACAACACACCTAACCAGCCAATTGACAAAAAATTAAACTAGAGGTTATTTTGATCTTATTTCGTTTAAATTACAATACACCAAGAAATCGATACAATTGGGCATGACTTAACCAAAATAATGTTATCCTATTACAATGAACGGACTAGCTTGTCCGGAACACCTATTACACATAATAAAATATAAGATGACGAGAAAAATCCCTAAATAGCCAAGTTGAGGGAATAGTCGAACGGGACAAATTCGATGCTCTTTGATTGTCGAATTGATGGCGTTAGATACTTATGATTTCAAACTAAACTTGAGAACTTGTCAAGCTGCCTACGTATCCCATTGAAGGAATCAAGCTGAACATAGTTCATTTATCTCTTTTGAGTTGCCTCTATTGGGTCGACTCCTGGTATGGCTGCTTGGTTCACTTGGTTATGCATTGCGCGACTTCACGGTTTTGATCATGTCTCTTTAAATATTGGCTGGAATCTTGATCCGCTTGTGTATCGAATCACTTGGGTTCGATCTATCAATATCGAATGTGTGTTGTGTATCAAATTTATGTGTATCGAACAGTAAAGTGTATCGAACAGAGTTGGTTAGATATACTAGAGTGGGTAGTGAGTGTTGAATGAATCCTAAGAAGGCGAAGAGACGGAGTATTTATAGACATCGTCCCATGGGGCCCTGTGGCGGTTGGAAGATGTGAATCGAACTGGGGCGGTTCGATCAATCACTTAGATCGAATCGATGTCGTTCGATACGCAATCAATATCGAATTGTGGCAGTTCGACATACTATTTTAGTGGGCCTTCTCCTTGGCCGGCCCAATATTAGTATTGGACCACTCCTAGAATACCCCCATCATATAGTCCCACCAGTTTGGGAGACGGTATCGATTAGAGAGCGGGTTCCACACTTATAAATTGTATTTTTTTACTTGTCGCTTTATGCTTGTCATGTCGATAACTCTAAAAATCATGCCTCCGATTGGGAGACGGTCTTGAAAAGAGATCGAGTACCAAGCCATGAGTCTCACGCTCTTTGCGTTGAAAATCATGCCCCTTATTGGGAGGCGGTTTTGAACAGAGACCGGGTTCCAAACATCTTCGATCAGTAAAGTCGCGCTAATTTTATATATATGTTATTAATTCAAAAAAATAATTGAATTTGCGATTTGAACGAATTCGAACCATTCGATCTGTTCGGGAATCAATATTGAATCGAGGCCGTTTGATCGAGGCACATTGAATTTGTGTCGTTCGATATATCTGTATCGAATTCGGGACAAAGGCAGTGGTGGGGGCTATATAAGGGCCCAATTTCCAGCTCATTCTCATTTTTCTTTCCAAGGAGGAGTTTTTTGTCCGATTCTCAGCCTGTATCGAACGGTACCAATTCGATCTATCCGTTAGGATCGAATCATGGCGATTCGATACCGAAAAATTTTATGATTTTTGCTTAAAAGAGTCCGCATTTCTTTCCCTACTATCTCGTCCCACAATGGCGAGGAAAAAAATCGAGAGTCGTAAAAAGTCAGTTGTGTCTCCGGAGACTATATACACAGCTCAGAATAGAAACGAGAGAGCCAATGCATCAAATGCGGGCCAATCGTTCGATAATGTTCCTACTGAAGAGTCCCCAGGAATTACCACAAGAACTCAGCATACAACTAAGGCTCACGGAAGCTTATCTGAGAACTGAGATTCCGCCCCGTCCCCCAGTGATTGTTCTACCGTCAAGCTTGGTGGGGTTAGTGCTGGCAACCGAGTGCTCGAGTGCCTGTAGTGTGCAACTTTGAGAGATACGAGGACTTTGTCCCGCGAAGATTTGTAATGACACCAACTGTTGTCGGTGGTTGCGTTAAAGTTGGAACGAACTCTAAAATCAGATCGATGAAAGAGATTGATGTAGTTGATCAGAATCCTACATTCAGACGTGGACCAAGATATTTTGGAGAGAGTTCTTCCCTTTCAGGAGGTGAAGATTGGTGTATTGCGGCTAAGAAAAAGCTCGTTGAAACGAGGTCACTATAGAGGCTGGTGAGATTCCCCCTCATCTCTGTAGACGACCACGATCCTCCGGTAATCCAAGGCCAACTCTGCTTGGGAGCATCGTCGACTATGAATTTCTAGACGACGAGAATTCGGAGTCGTTGAACATCACATTAGGTGTATATCGTATACGAGAAGAGCAGTCGGCAGAAATAATGAGAGGTTTATGGCATCAACTGGACCGTTGTGCTGTAGCGGATAAGCTTGGGTATCTTGGTTTAGCGCGCTTCAGGGGTCTATTTTTTGCTGCTATAACGATAGTGGTGTACTGGTTGTGCTGGGATTATAGCTGTCTAATCGAGGTGCAGGATAAGCATAATTCTGTTATTGATAAGTTGAATGAGCATATCCGTAGTATTGATATTCGGCAAAAATTATGGCTAAAGTAGCTCATGATGCTCATCAAGCAGGGTTGGTTGCCAAGAAGGTTGAAGACAATGTTGCCGTGTTGCGTGCCGAAGTCGCTTATTTGAAGAGAGAGAATGATTCCCTAAAGCGAGATAATTCCTCTCTCAAAGCATTGAATGTCAGTGCTGATAACGCCTTAGCTGGGTTAGGTCGCAGAAGTGCACTATTTTGAATTGGAGAGTTATAGGTGCTCTGTTGCCAAATCATTCATGGAGACTAGCGTCTATAAAATGCTCGAATTGCTTCGCGGTGCCGCAGATATGAAATATGGCATGGAGCTTGGCATTGATCAGGCCGATCATCTCAGATATCTTAGGGAGAGTTTCCGAAAAGATATGTTGGATATTAGCCGCGGTCCTAGGATGGAGATCCCAGAACTCGATGACAATGATGAAGAGGAGTTTCGTGCTCCCAAGCCTGGCGATCCATTTTACGCTATATGCCGTGATCGTAAAGATGGTAATGTGCCCGAGTCTGGCCCCTTGGATATGAGTCCATCTCTGAGGCAGGGAGAAAAGGAATCGACGTTGTCGACGATTCTCATACTGAGATTGGATGAGTCAATGATGCCATCCATGCTATTTTCGGGAATAGCGATGATGAAATTAGTCTTCCTCCCACAAAAGTTGCACCCCTAGCCAAAGCTAGGTCCACGATACTTCTGGCTAGTCCTAACAAGACAATTGGCTATCGGGAATTGTCAGTTGCTGCCCTAGATATAGGAAAATGTGTCCCTTATGTACCAATTATTCCTGGGCCGACCATGGTAGTGTCAACTGGCATGTATCCCCCTGAAGATATCAGAAATGATGCGTCGGAGGCTACTGTAACTGAGCAAACATTCAAAGATCGGAACCTCATTTCTCCTAGCATATATGAGCTTGGCGGAGCATTGAGCGGTACACTAGTGGGAAATAAAATTGAATTGCCCGAAGGTTGGGCGCAAACGGAGAAACTTGTGCTTACAAAAGATCAGATTCAAGAGAATTGTGCCAATTTTGCTCGTTCGATAGGTCTTGCCCTTCGTTCTGAGTCCCCCCAGTCGTCCGTCGAGTAGCAATATTTGGATATATCATTTTGATGATATAGGCCATTTTTGTTTATTGACAGTCTTTCTTGTCACTTCAGTAACGGTTCTCTTATGAAACCGATTTTGTGGCCTGACATCATAGTCTATTGATCTTTAACGTATCAATGACTGATTTTAGCCCCTAATTATCACATTTTGTCTATTTTTAAGTGTATATTTATTTAATGTATTACATTCTCTTATTGTACCTTTTGAATCGAGTATGATCTTGTGGCGTTGCCCTCCCCGTGTGGCTACTCAAGGTCTAATGTGGTTTTGACGCGAAGCTTTGTGGTGCATTAGGGGTGGACTTTGGTTGGGCGGCTTTGGGCAATCATACCTCCGAGATGATGCTTTGCGGTGCATGAGGGGTGACTTTTCGACCGCTTTGGGCCAAACGTACCTCCGTCATGACGCTTTGCGGTGCACGAGGGGTATTTTTTGCGTTCGACCACTTTGGGCCAAACGTACCTCCGTCATGACGCTTTGCGGTGCATGAGGGGTGATTTTTTGCGTTCGACCGCTTTGGGCCAAACGTACCTCCGTCATGACGCTTTGCAGTGCAAGAGGGGTGATTTTTTGCGTTCGACCGCTTTGGGCTAAACGTACCTCCGTCATGATGCTTTGCGGTGCATGAGGGGTGATTTTTTGCGTTCGACCGCTTTAGGCCAAACGTACTTCTGTCATGACGCTTTGCGATGCATGATGGGTAGTTATGGTTGCTGAACTCCTTGATTCTTCATCAGGGTTTCCAACATCATTTCTATAAGACTCCACCTACGTTGTTAAATTGATAGATACATATATATATTTTTTTTAATTTGAAAAAGGTTGGGCCTAGTTTTTTACAGAGGTGCCTACGTTTCTCAGTTTTTGCGAGGGACTCAAGCCTTCGTAGTTCATTCAGTTTATCATCCCCTGACCGTGATTGTCTTTACTCCTATGCATAATAACGTCTACGATGCTTCACAGTCCAAGGACGCTTTAGTTTTACACCCTGCATAGTTTCTAGGTAATAATAGCCTCGTGAATTGGCTTGTATGATTTTAAAAGGCCCACCCCATTTTGGTTTAAATTTTCCGATGTGTTGCTTTGTTGCTATGCTTCTTAGGACTAGATCACCTACTTCAAAATTTTAGAACTAGAATCTTTTGTCGTGGCTTTTGACCATTGCCGCTTTGAAAGCCACAGTGCGTTGGTACGCATCTTCCCTTGTTGTACGTATCATGTCCAGATCCATCTGACACAAACAGGCTAATTGTTCGGGATCATAATCATGAATCATGCGTGTCGGCATCCCTATTTTGGTAGGCAGAACGTCCTCCGTGCCGTAAACAAGAAGGAAAGGTGTTTCTCCTGTCGATGTTCTCGAGGTTGTCCTATACGCCCATAATATTCCTTGAAGCTCCTTTGGACAGGTTTTTCCATTGTTTTTCATCCTCCTCTCGAGGTAATCTTTCAACGTCTTGTTGGTGGACTCTGTTTGGCCATTCGCTTGCGAATGATAAACTGAAGTCACGTTGTGTGATATGCGTAGTTCCGCGAACCAGGACTTGATTTCCTTGCCAACGAATTTTGTGCCATTATTACATACCATATATATGGGAATTTTGAAGCGGCATATAATATTTTTTCAAATAAATTCAATCATGTTATTTTCGGTGATTGACGACATAGCTTCTACCTCGACCCACTTCGTATAATATTCTACTGCCACCACCAGAAATCTTTTTTGTCCTTTGGCCACATGTAGTGGCCCCACGATATCGATTTCCCATTGAACAAAGGGACATGCCACGCCGAGTGGTTGTAGCAGTTGCGTAGGCATGTGAATAAGGCGAGCGTGGTACTGACAGCTACCACATTGCCGCGAGAAAGCTGTTGTATCCTTTAGTAAAGTCGACCAATAATATCCCTGGCGCATAATTTGATGGGCCAACGCCCTTCCCCCTGAATGATTTCCTTAGCATCCAGCGTGAATTTCTTTCATAACATAATCAGCCTAAGTTGGAGTGAGACAACGAAGCAGCGAGCCTTCGAACGAGCATTTGTATAGTCCTCCATTATGAATTGTGAACCTGTAAGCCTTGTATCGCATTATGCGATGTGCGTTCAGGTTCGTTGGGAGTATCCCTTCCCGTAAATATGATATAATCTCGTCCTTCCAAGAAGGATCTTCTTGAATCGACAATATATATACCTCTCTTGCAGCAGTGCCGTTTTATTTTGATATTCCGATTGAAGGATTGTCCGTGGCTAGTAACGTAACTTGCTTCCTTACTAAAATCTCTGAAGAACTCGCAAATTTTGATAGCATATCGGCCTTGCCATTTTCATCTCGCAGGATCTGAGCGATGTCAAAGAAATCGAAGCGCTCATCCAGTGCTTTGACTTTGGCAGCGTACAATTTCATCGTTTCTTCTCTCGTCTCATACTTTCCTAAAAAGTGATTTGCCACCAACAATGAATTGGTAAACACGTCCAAATGCTCAACGTTAAGCCCCAACGCTAGTTTGATTCCTGCTATAACCGATTCATACTCAGCCTCATTATTAGTCACCATGTAATTTAGACTAATGGCGAATTCAAATTCTCTGCGATCTGAAGATAAGAGGTGAATCCCGACCCCTCCTCCATGACTGGTGGCGGATCCATCTGTATGTAGCATCCATGTGGTGGTGGCCCTGCTAGTTCCTGCTTGGTCTGATATAGAAAAAGTGTAATTTGTGGAGCCGACCACATTGTTTCTCAATGTCTCGGTCATGAAATCTGCTAACGCATGCGCTTTAATTGCGGTTCGTGGTTTGAATTCAAACCCGAACTAGCTGAGTTCAATTGCCCATTTCACCAGTCTGCCGGAGGTTTCTAGTCTTGCTAGCACTTTAGTGGCTTATCTGTTACAATCAAGATTGGATGATTCTGAAAATACAGTCTCAATTTTTGTGCGGTGGCCACGATAGCCAAGGTGAACAAATCTATCTCCAAATAGTTCCTCTCCGCCCCTTACAATACTCTACTTACATAGTGGATGGGTAACCGTTGTGTTCCTTTTTCTTTGACTAGGACTGTACTGATAGCTTGGGAAGACACTGCCAAGTACAAATATAATATTTTGCTCTCCTCCAGTTTGGCCAATAGCGGTGGGCTCACCAAGTATTTTTTTATCTGCTGGAAAGCTTCTTCACCTTCTGCCCCCCATAGCAAATCTTTGCTCTTTCTCATGACCTTGAAAAAAGGTAAACTATTTTCTGCATAAGTTGATATGAATCTTCCCAAGCGGCCTACCACACATTTCACATCCTTCACCTTCTGTGGCGATGGTAAATCCAGTAATGTCGTGATTTTGTCCGGCTTGGCTTCTATTCCACTTTCGTTTACCACATAACTGGGCAAAAAAAAATCCAGTACTTTCCTGCTGTTACCCCGAATGTGCATTTGTTCGGGTTCAGCTTCATCATGTATGTTCTCATGATAGCGAATGCTTCATCTAAGTGACGCACATGCTCTTCATCCTTGAGACTCTTGACAAGCATGTCGTTAATTTACACTTCCATTCACTTTCCGATGTGATGGTAAAAAAATTTCGCGACAAGTCTTTGAAAAGTCGCTCCAGCGTTCTTCAAACCAAAAGGCATTACTCTGTAACAATACACCCATGTTTCAGTTAACGACGTTGTTTTGCTCTGATCCTGCACTGCCATGAAGATTTGATGAAAACCACTTTTCGCATCCATCATACTCAATAGTGCACATTCTGCAGTCGAATCGACTAATAAATCTATTATGGGCAGAGGGAAAGGATCCATGGGGCAGTGTTTGTGAAATTATTGGATCGTGAATTGACACAACACTTTTGAGAGTTAAGCTGGAATTGCCTTAACTCTATATTGATCTTCTTGATAATAACAATGTGCAGCGGAAGTAAGAACACAAGAAGATATAATTTTAAGAAGTTTTCAATATTATTAAAAACTTCCGAGCCTTAGGCCAAATAACCATAAAGGTTTTATCAAAAACGTTCCTCACAATAATTCACTCACGCTCTTTGTTGATCGGACTCAACGAAGCAGACAAGTAAGAACTACTTAACTTCTATGAACTAGACTTAAGCAGTTGATACAAAAACTTCGCAAAATAAGACGAAGACAATACAAAGAATGATTAATCTCTTCGATTGTTTAGCACGATTTTCTTGACTTCATATTGATGAACTTCACATCTTTTATAGATTTCTTGAAACTTGCACGCCAAGATGTGTTGTTCACAGTTTTGGTAACTCTTGTTGTTTCCTTGTTGAAATTTGCCTTCTTTGTGAACTTCAAATCTTTCCTGAGAATGTGTTTCCATTGTTACCGATTTAACAAGGTAACCCATCTTCTTCAATTTGCAGAATCCTGGAAAGAATTGCGTCGCAGAGAACAACTCGCTTGTTTCCTTATTTTGAAACCGTGTTATGTTGACTAATTCAACTTAGCTTGAATTATGGAAACTTCAAGTAAGGAATCTTCCATAGCTCTTCCTTATGCTTAAGATACCTTCCTGGACATAAACATAAACAACTAAAAACGTGGAACTTGATTAATATCTGAATAAAGGCAAAACTTAAATTTGGCAACTAAATAACAGTTTTCGCACAGACTCTCGGCTTTCAATGTTATCCACAATGTTAACCCAACATCTTCTAACATTGCATCGTCTAACATTGATTCTAGAAAGCCCTGCACTTTCAATCTCCCCCTTTTTGCCTTTCTTCACAAAACCAACACCTGTTCCAATCAAGTCTTATATCCAGAAAGTTATAATCAACAAGAAACACATTAAACTACTAAACTGCTCCCCCTCAATACACGCTAACATATTCAAAATTAAATTAACAAAGACAAGCATTAAGGTCATCACTACATTCACATATATACATATGTTCAGACCCCAAGATTCATCAATGTTGCCTCAACATTGAAACCAGTGAGTTTCCTGCACATAAGGTTAACTAGACAAGCAGTTCAAAATGCACTTTCATAAGTAATAGTAGTTAGAGCAGTTCACTAGTAGTATTTAGAGTTACAGGCCATAGCTAAATATCAAGGACATGTCCCTTGATCAAATAAAACCAATTAGAGATTAATGTACCAGCAGTTCAAAGATATTAACAGTTCATAAGAAACAAACCAAAAACTAGAAGACTAAAATTTAAAATTGGAACTACTCTCCCCATTTTTGTGAAGAAGGGAGTTTCTCCAAGTTTTTCACCATGTCCTCTAGCTCTTTGAGGTGTTTCTTTCTCTCCTCGATCTCTCTCTGGGTATCAGCAATCTGCCCCTTGTACTAGTTCAGCATATGATCCACAAAAGTAGAGGTTATGACCATGCAGTCTTCTTCTTTAGACATTGGCACTGAAGTTCCAACAAACTCCTGAGCCTTCTTCTTTTCAGCCCTTGGTCTCACCACTCTTTTTGGGTTCCATGGAAGGTCTCTCACTCTTGATCCAGACAAGTAGCTTGGGAGAATTGTCAATTCAGAATCATTCTTCCTCCAGCCCACAGTTACACTTGTCTTCAATCCTTGCTTACTAAGGATTTTGCAGATCAGTGAGGGAAAAAGCAGCATGCCATTCTTCCTTCCAGCAACTTCAGACATAGACTTCACAATCCTCTCCGCCATGTTCACAGCTAGCCCATTCTTGATTTTGTAGACTAAGAGTGTTGATTCCTTAGTCAAAACAGTAACATTTTTGCTTGGGAGCCAGTTGAAGCAAGCTATCTTGTGCAAGACAGCACTCAAGGAGGTGAGTTTTGTGGTTGGCAGAGCATCTTTCTAGGTTTTGACCAACCCTCCAGTCAAGTCTTCCATCACATAATCATAGTAGGGGTCCTCAAATTCATCAGCAGTAGGAAATCCACAGATCTTATTGATGGTGTAGGGGTCAATGTTAAAGACTCTCCCCCCCACCCAAGCCTTTCCAAATTTTGGAGATCTGTAGTCCCTGATCCATTTGAAGAGATTAAGGTAGAACTCCATGACAATCTCAGGAGCATAGTCATGCCACTCCATCACTGATTGTTGCAACCCTCTTGCCTCAAGCAAGTCCATCACCTTGTTCTCTTTGAAACTAGCAATCTCTATAGCTCTTTCAGTGTGAATCTCCCTCCTCTTGAAAGAATCCCACTTCTTCTCCAATTCTTGTGAAAGATAGAAAGGAGAATAGCAGTCCTCCTCAATCTCAGGGAAGATCACATACAGCCCATCTGTATACTCCTCTGTTCCTGATGTTGCCTCAACATCAGCAGCAACATCAGCATCACCATCTTGCTCTTCCTTCTCATCTTCTTCCTCATCCTCAACATCAACCACCTCAGTTTCCTCTTCCATTACTTGCTTTCCTTTCCTCTTTCTCTCAGCAGCAGCAGCAGCAGCCTTCTCTTCTTCTTCAGCTTTCCTCTCAGCCTTTTTCTTGGCTAACCTCTCCACCTGTCTTTTTCTGGCCTCAGTCCTTGCCTTAGCAGTCTCAGACATAGTTTTCAACTTCTTCCCAGAGCCCTTGTTCTTTTTCTTCTCAGCCCTAATCCACTTCCTCACCAATTTGTCCACAGACTTGTCCATGGATTTTTCCACAGTTTTCTCAACCGAATCACTACCCTCCCCCTCAACAGTTAAGTCAACATCAATTTCAGGGTTGGGTTCAGCAGTGTTTACCTCAATTTCAGGCTCATTGGTGATGGGAGCAGTGGATTCAGCAGTTGGCTCAACAGTGGAGGTCGATTCTCCCTGTTTGGACTTCTTTCCACGTCGCACATAGGGGATCGCCTTCCTTTTTGCAGCAACAGGAGCATCATTCGACTTCGCAGCAGCACCCCTAGTGTGTGAACGTGTGCGTGCGACAGTGGGTTCACTTCCCAGGGCAACATCTGCAAGAGTTTGCATGGGAGACTTGCTTGCCATTGTTTGTAGAGAAGTTTTGAGAGAATTTGAGAGTTGCGAGAGTAATTTTGCAAAGTAAGCTCAAATATGAAAATTGCAAGCACAATTAAGGAAAATAGGGTTTTGATTTTTGAAATAGCCGAGAATAAGGAAAGAGAATGAATGTTAATGGGTAGTTACCAAATTTGAATCAAGTAAAACTTTCCCACTATGTTTTCTCGCGCACACGCTTTGATGTTTAATTAACAGTTAACCAGAGCGGTTTTTAGAAAACTGAAAACTTATGAGTTCCTGTTTTCAATGTTGACCTGCGATTGTGCACAATGTTGGGATAACATTCGATAACATTCAAAACCGAAGATGGAGGTACAGGCTTCACCAAGGCAAATTCATGTGAGAGCTTGAGATACATCCAAAAATACATCGAAAACTTAACCAATATAGCAAGTGAGTACCTCAGACATATTGTTCAGATCAAAATCATGAGTAAGCAACATAGATAACAAGAAACACGACAGTTATGAATTCAAGGAAAAATTCACTTCCACATCATAGAAAGTCACAGAAAAGTGTGTCACCTGTAGTATGTCACCAAAGTTGTATGCCTCAACACATGAATTATAAATTATACTCTCCCTAAGCCTAGACCGACACAACTCAACAACAAGAAAGAAACAATGCAGTTCTACATGAATGCAACAATGTAATGTCAAATAGGCAGATGGTAAACACAAATGAAAAACTCCTCAAACCAGCACAACACACATCTCTTAATAATCTTTATCATTTTCATAACTCATCCGAACCAAGAACTGAAGGTTGCTTAACAGAAAGCTAATGTCACTACTGAATGAGGGCAGCCTGAACTCCACACACCCCAGTAACAACATTAACAGCAGCAAGCTAGGCAAGTACCAAGGCCTTGAATGTTGGCAATTCATTTATCATGCACCCCAACACCCCAATTCCTTATGCATACTTGTTTACCAACCTGCATTCAAGAGAATCACCAAGTGATCAGCGCTACTAAATGTAAGAAATCTAAACCTCAAACACCCTAGTAGAAAAGATCACCCTCATGCGTTCCTTGGCCAAACAAACAGAAACATGTAAATAAGCACAACTAAGTAACAGTGAAGCTGTCAACATCATGCACCCCAGCTTCTCCACATGTCCTGTACACCTTCCATATGAATAAGACACAACTGAATAGACATCAAAGTAGTGAACTTTGTGTACCCCAGCTTCTTCATTTGTTAGGCAATCACAACCTCAGACAACAAAAGAGTTTTATTACTTTTTCAACACAAAGATGTGAAACTGATAACTAGCAAGAGTTATTAATCAAAGAGTTCAACCACACAAGCCACATATGACAAAACACAGATGAAATGAGACTCACAAGGAAATAAAATCAACGGAAAAACAACAGAGTACCTACTACACCACAACCAATATACCAGTGCTAGTCAGTGGTGTTATGACAACACTAGTTTCCTCAACATTTTCACATATTGCACATGCCAAGAGATTTCCTCAAACTGAAGAATCTCTCACTATCTAAAGGTTTTGTAAACATGTCAGCAAGCTGATTTGTTGTCTCAATATGTTCAATGTTGATCACTTTGTCCTCTACCATATCTCTTATGAAATGATGTCTTATGTCAATATACTTAGTTCTAGAATGTTGGACATGATTCCTAGAGATACTTATGGCACTTAGATTGTCACAGAACATGAGAAGTGTATCACTATCTAGCCCATAATCTGAAAGCATGTGTTTAAACCACACAAGTTGGGTAACACAGCTGCCAGCTGCTACATATTCTGATTCAGCAGTTGATAATGAAACACAGTTCTACTTCTTGCTATACCAGGAGACCAAATTATTCCCCAAATAAAAACAGCCCCCACTTGTGGATTTCCTGTCATCCACATCACCTGCCCAGTCAGAGTCACTGAAACCAACCAAGTTAGTGTTAGTGTCATAAGAATACCAAATGCCTAAAGGTGAAGTTCCAGAGATATATCTAAGAATCCTCTTCATAGAAATCAAGTGAGATTGCCTTGGCTCAGCTTGGTACCTAGCACAAACACATACTGAAAACATGATGTCAAGTCTAGAGGCAGAGAGATATAGCAAACTACCAATCATGGATCTGTACAATGTTGGATCAACATTGCTGCCAGTGTCATCTTTTGTTATCTTCACTGAAGAGGACATAGGAGTTTTGCAAGGCTTAGACTCTTGTAGCTCAAATCTCTTCGCCAGATTCCTTGCATACTTCTCCTGGTTCAGGAAGATACCATTCTCCAGCTGCTTAACTTGTAGTCCCAGAAAGTAGTTGAGCTCACCAATCATGCTCATCTCAAATGTTCATGTCATAGACTCAACAAACTTGTCTAAGGTAGACTTGTTAGTAGAGCCAAATACAATATCACCCACATAAATTTGAGCAATGCATATATCAGAGCTTTTTCTAAGGACAAACAAAGTTCTATCTCCATCTCCTCTATTGAAACCTAGGCCTAACCGAAAATCAGTTAGCCTCTCATACCAAGCTCTAGGAGCCTGTTTTAAGCCATACAAAGCCTTTTCAAGGTTGTACACATGGTCAGGATGTTTAGGGTCAGCAAAGCCTTTAGGTTGTTCTACATAAACCTCTTTGTCAATTAAACCATTCAGAAATGCACCTTTAACATCCATTTGGTAAAGTTTAATCCTAAGACAGTAAGCAATAGCAAGAAGTAATCTAATAGATTCAATCCTAGCTACTGGAGCAAAAGTCTCATCAAAATCTATACCTTCTACCTGAGTATAACCTTGTGCAATCAAGCTAGCTGTGTTCCTCATAATTACACCATTCTCATCAGTTTTATTTTTGAAAATCCATTTTGTACCTATTACATTCACTTGTGATGGCCTAGGTACTAGATTCCAAACTCTGTTTTTGGTGAATTGTAAGAGTTCCTCTTGCATGGCATTAATCTAGTAACTATCCTTAAGAGCTTCAGTTACATTCTTAGGTTCAATGGAGCAAACAAAACAAGATGCATTATCAACAGTACATGAAGAAGACATGCAAACACACAACTTAGCCATATCCTTGTAATTGACCCTTTCTTTGGTGCGTGTTCTAACTCTTTCAGTAATTTGTCCAATTACTTGAGAGGCTGGATGATCTCTTTGTATTCTAAGAAGGGGATCTCTTCTGGATACAGGAACCACTTCATCTTCAGAATCTGACAGCACCGATGTTGGTCTAACATTGGGGGTTTATGGTGTTAAGTCAACATTTGTTCCAGTTTCCAGTTCAGCATCTCCAGCGTCTGTGTTCAATGTTGAGTCCAATGTTGGAGTAACATCTGAACCAGTGACTTCTTCAGTACATGTAGAAACAGTTAAATCATCAAAAATGACATTCACTGATTCTTGAACAGTATGCAATCTTGGATTGTAGACCCTGAAAGCAGCACTATTAGGAGAATATCCAACAAATATACACTTTTCACTTTTGGGATCAAATTTGCTCAAATAATCTCTATCTTTTAGCAAATAGCAGTTAATACCAAATTCAAGAAAGTGTGCTACTGTTGGTTTTGAACCCTTCAAGATTTCATAAGGTGTCATAGTAGTACCAGGTCTAAGATAAACTCTATTACTAATATGACATGCAGTATTCAATGCTTCAGCCCAAAGTTTCTTAGATAGGTTTTTAGAATTCAACAAAACTCTAGCCATCTCGTGAAGTGTTCTATTCTTCCTCTCAGTAATCCCATTTTGCTGAGGTGTCTTAGGTGCTGAAAACTCATGGAAAATGCCTTTAGATTCACAGAAATTAACAAAGCTTACATTTTCAAACTCCTTTCCATGTTCAGACCTAATTCCTCCTACAGAAGTACCATAGAGATTCTTGATACTAGCATGCAAAATCTTGAATGTGTTGAATGCCTCTGATTTTTCTTTCAAAACCTTAATCCATGTATATCTTGAAAAATCATCAACAATAACAAAAGCATACTTCTTACCATTCAGGCTACTAACCTCAATAGGACCCATGAGATCCATGTGTAGCAAATCAAAGCACTTATTAGTTCTAGGGTTAGTACTCTGTACCTGAAGTGGTGGATGGACAACTTTTGTTTGTTTACCTTCCAGGCAGTCTTCACAAACAATTTTACCTGGGCTAGTCAACTTAGGTAGTCCTCTTACAGCCTCTAACTTCTGTAGTTTCTCCAGATTTCTATAGTGCACATGTCCTAACTTCTTGTGCCACATGACAGATTCATCTACCTTAGCATGGTAGCATTCAGCTTCATATTGAGCAAGATAGCAGTTATCCTTTGATCTTGTACCTGTCATGACACAGACATTGTCACTATTAAACACATCACATGAACTTTTATCAAAAGTAACTAGCAAGTTATCATCACAAAGTTGACTTATGCTAATTAAATTTGCTTTCAATCCTTCAACCAACAACACATCCTTGAGTGGTGGAAATCCTTCAACATCCAGTACTCCTTCACAATGTAGTTCAAGTATATCCCAAGCATGTTTGGCTTTTGTACAATTATGGATTAACTTGAACATGTGATGATTAACCCAACTAAAGATAGCATTACGAGCTTTTTCATTCGAGTTATAGAGACTTACCTCTGCTGCTGTCCAGTCTGCTTCTGGTTTTGGAACTAGATCACCTTCACCATCTCTTGGTAATGTTGGAAGAGAGTATCCATTGATCACGGATTGCCAGGCTCGAATATCAATAGCTTTGATTTGAGACCTCATCTTGATCTTCCAATATGCATAATTGGAGCCATCCAAAACTGGAATCCTGTTGGTATTGGGATTGACACTGTCCATGGTGTTGTATCACCTCCAAACCACCAGTGTAGTCGGTGTCTGGCTCTGACGCCAATTGAAATTATTGGATCGTGGATTGACACAACACTTTTGAGAGTTAAGCTGGAATTGCCTTAACTCTATTTTGATCTTCTTGATAATAACAATGTACAACGGAAGTAAGAACACAAGAAGATATAATTTTAAGAAGTTTTCAATATTATTAAAAACTTCCGAGCCTTAGGCCAAATAACCATAAAGGTTTTATAAAAAACGTTCCTCACAACAATTCACTCACGCTCTTTGTTGATCGGACTCAACGAAGCAGACAAGTAAGAACTACTTAACTTCTATGAACTAGACTTAAGAAGTTGATACAAAAACTTCGCAAAATAAGACAAAGACAATACAAAGAATGATTAATCTATTGGATTGTTTAGCACGATTGTCTTGTCTTCATCTTGATGAACTTCACATCTTTTATAGATTTCTTGACACTTGCACGCCAAGATGTGTTGTTCACAGTTTTGGTAACTCTTGTTGTTTCCTTGTTGAAATTTGCCTTCTTTGTGAACTTCAAATCTTTCCTGAGAATGTGTTTCCATTGTTACCGATTTAACAAGTTAACACATCTTCTTCAATTCGCAGAATCCTAGAAAGAATCGCGTCGCAGAGAACAGCTCGCTTGTTTCCTTATTTTGAAACCGTGTTGTGTTGACTAATTCAACTTAGCTTGAATTATGGAAACTTCAAGTAAGGAATCTTCCATAGCTCTTCCTTATGCTTAAGATACCTTCCTGGACATAAACATAAACAACTAAACACGTGGAACTTGATTAAATATGTGAATAAAGGCAAAACTTAAATTTGGCAACTAAATAACAGTTTTCGCACATACTCTCGGCTTTCAATGTTATCCACAATGTTAAGCCAACATCGTCTAACATTGCATCGTCTAACATTGATTCCAGAAAGCCCTGCACTTTCAGTTTGTTTAAGTTTGTGTAATCCACACACATTCTCCATGTTGCCTCATTTTTCATGACCAGAACGACATTGCTCAACTATTTCGAAAACCTCAAGACGTATATATGTCGAGCCGTTAAGAGTTCATGTACCTCTTTTTCTGCCGCTTCATTCTTTTCTTTACTAAATTTTCATTTCGTTTGCCTTACTGGCTTTGCACTTTTGTCCACGTTTAGCCGGTGCACTATGATTCTAGGTTCTATTCCATATAACTCAGAACTGTCCAGGCGAATATATCTGAATTACACCTGAGACAGTCCACTAATGTGGCCTCTATTATTGGTTCCAATTCTGCTCCAATCTTTATTATCTTCTCGGTGTTTTCTCTGAATAATTGAACGATTTTGAATTCCCCTAAAGGTTTCATTTTACATTCTTGCCATTGTTTTAGTAATTGGTTTTCTACTTTCTCCTAACCTTGCTCTTGAGGCTTGGGTTATTTTCCATTCTCATCTCTAACCACTTTAGTTTTCTTATTTGGTTTGGCTGAACCATCAAATCACATCTGACGTCGTATTGGCATCCTAACTACTTATATCTAAAATCAATTTAAGCGAGGTTCTCACAGACGGCGCCAATATTTTGGTCATATTTCGTCTAGGTTACATTACACCAAGAAATCGATACAATGTGGCCTGACTTAACCAAAATAATGTTATTCTATTACAATGAACGGACTATCTTGGTCCGGAACACCTATTACACATAAGAAAATATAAGATCACGGGAAATATCCTTAAATGGCCAAGTTGAGGAAATAGTCGAACGAGACAGATTCGATGCTCTTTGATTTTTGAATTGAGGGCGTTAGATACTTATGATTTCGAACTAAACTTGGGAACTTGCCAAGCTGCCTACGTATCTCATTGAGGTCATCAAGCCGAACGTAGTTTATTCATCTATTTTGAGTTGCCTCTATTGGGTCGACCCCTGGTAGGGCTGCTTGGTTCACTTGGTTCTGCATTGTGCGACTTTACGGTTTTGATCATGTCTCTTTAATGATTGGTCATAATCTCGATCCACTTCTTGATTCGGGACCCTGGCTCATGTAGCTTTCAGGGCATATATGGGTTCGATCTAAGTGTGTGTCGAATCACTTGGATTCGATCTATCAATATCGAATATGTGATGTGTATCGAATTGTCGTGTATCGAATTGATATGTATCGAATTGATGTGTATCGAAATGATATGTATCGAATTGATGTGTACCGAATTGATGTGTATCGAATTGATGTTTATCGAACAGTAAAGTGCATCAAACAGAGTTGGTTCGATATACTAGAGTGGGTAGTGAGTGTTGAATGAATCCTGAGAAGGCGAAGAGACGGGGTATATATAGACCCTGTCTCGTGGGGCTCTGTGGCGACTGAGAGATGTGCATCGAACTGGGGTGGTTCGATCAATCACTTAGATCGAATCGATGCCGTTCGATACGCAATTAATATCGAATTGTGACTGTACGACATACTATTTCAGTGGGCATTCTCTTTGTTCCGGCCCAATATTAGTATTGGGCCACTCCTAGAATACTCCATTAGAGTTGCTACTTTCAATTATAGGTGACAAGTACATTTTAATTTGATCTTGAGAAATAAATGAGACGACTGGCATGCTTGCGAAGCTCGACACTTCTAACTTCGAAATTTCAAACTCTACACAGCTGCAAGACCCATCTCTAACATACAATACATGGGTCGATTGTTCCCATCGGCTACATTCTTTAATGATATTTGCCATTTTTACTATTGTAACTTGCATTTTACGCTCTCCTTTTTCACGTACTTTAACTATTTCGCTGCGTTAACAATATGCTCAGTTGTTAAAAAAAATGATGATTATATTGTTGGTCCATGAGGATTGTGGCGTTTTCAGAAAATGTTGTCACGAACGCAATTTGATAATGTTTATTAAACAATTCAAAGTAACATACGTAATTTAACTAAGATGTAGTCTATATAAGACAAGTCGAATTGAATAATAGCACAAAGTTGAAAATATTTCGTGATAATATAGGGCATCAACTACCACCACCACCACCCCTAGTACATAGTAATACTCGTGAGTAAGAAAGAAAGACGATGCTAACAAGATGATCCTCGAGAAACTTATCTTATAGGAAATAGTTTAACAATAGTATTTATATAACGAGGTGGCATATTACAAGTGTGGTGCTACGATTCTATTACAAACTAGACCTACTTCGACTATGGCTAGTGCTAAGTAGGCTTGGTCTGGAACACCTTGAACTGACAATAAGATGCTATGGTGGATGTCGAGGATGATATCAAAAAGGACGTCGAAGGTGATATCGGGGATGATGTCGGGGACCTTCTACGTCGAGGATGATCTTCTGGTGGATGTTGGGGATGATGTTGAATATGATGTTGAGTATGATGTCGATGGGTATGTCGAAGATATATATCGAGGATATATATCGAGGATATATATCGGGAGTTATATCGGAGGTGATATCGGGGATGCTCGATATCGCTGTACAGTATCTTAGGATAATTAAAGCTTACCTTGAATAGCGAAACCCGGGTATTTAAAGACCTCAGAAAGCAAGAACCACATATATGGTAAACACGTGAGCTGTACCATATCGAATCTCACATTCGATATGCATATCGGGAAAGATCCCCGATATAGGCAACATATGGGTCCGGCCTATGGACCGGCCCAATTTCATGAAATACACATATCATGTAGTCCTCTAATTTGGGAGTTATTGTTGTAAATAATAATTCGCAAATTAATTCTACGTTTGAATTATCAGTACCTATTGTCCTGCCAGTTTAAATGACGGAGCTCGGATACGAGAATTCACTCAAAGGTGTTGGTTGACCCTCCAGTGTAATTGGTGTATTCGAGAGGTCCTCGTTTGATTTATCATGTGTAGGTGTCTCTTGCGATGAAATTTCACCATGACCGTGAGATAATTTTTTTTAACTCTATATCGAATTTCTTTCGATATAGCATGCCGAATTACGCCTTCGATGTGTGTCGTCATAAATACATTATCCAAGACCTCGATGTCTATAAATACTAGTCTGAGGGAGAGAGAAAAGTCATTTGTCTTTTAGTGAATTTTGCCATCCTTCTGCTGAGGTATATCGGGGATACCCGATGATTGTTGATATGCTTTTCGATATCGTTATTTTTGATGTGGTCGTTTGTTTTCCATATTCGATATCCGTAATCGATATCCTTTTCGATATGATACTCGGTATACAGATTCAATATGTTTTTTGACATAAATTTTGATACATCTTTTGAACTCAACTTTTTATCCAGATTTGAATTTTCAGGTTGCTTCTCTTGGTTCTATCGTGTACGAAGGGGTTCTTGCTTATTTACTTATGACCATTCGCTCGAAGTAATGATGGTTGGTGCAAGGGGAGTGAATGTATCTGATATAGGACATGAGAATGAGGAGGTCATACGGTCGAAATCTAAATTCGTCGATTTAGGTATTTGCTATGGAAGAATTGTTTGGGGATGACATGGGAGATGGCTCCGATGGGGAATATTGTGATTTCAGCGGAGACGAGGGCGTGAGACTAAAAGAGTTTGGTCTACGCGAGTCGCCGGAAGTAAAAAAGTATAAGACTTCCATCAAGTATGAAGATATGGTGTCTCGTGTTCCCCATTATCCTGATTCTTACGCTGTCGCGTATCATATAGATGGATATACGATTAAATTACCTAGGCAAGAGGAGCGGATGCATATGCCTCCTCGGGGTTCCATTACTGTGCATGCGAAGCATTTCGCCAATGGGCTATGTTTCGCTATTGATCTGGCGATTTTTGCTATTCTAAAAAGCATTGGGGTTTGTCTAGGACAAATTTCTCCCAACTCCTTTGGTGTTATCGTGGCCTTCGTATTGGTCATAAACGCCCTTGGTGAGCCCTATGGGGTTAACGAATTGTGGGCTCTATCTCCGTTATTACCAACAAGAAAGGTGGAGACATGGGCTTCTTTTTTATCATAGCTCAACCTGGACGAAAGTTCTTGCAAGGTAGCCAGACCAGTTACGACTTTGGCAACAAGAATGAGTACTTCTATGTCGAGGAGAAGACTACGGGAGAGTTCAAGGATCTCCCTTAAATATGGTCAAAAATGGAAAAATCCCAAAGGCGTTTCACACTGGGTGCGCCTCAATGGGCTGCAAGATTTTTGGAAAGTCTATTAGCCCACAAGTGTGGCCTCACCATGCTTGCTGACGAAGATGTGCAGCGTATAGGTGGCTTGTCACATATGCCTTATCGAGGCCCGTTCGACCTTTGTATGTTAGCTTTCTTGTCTTAATGATATGCTTAATATAGTCCTTTTTGGTTACGTTATACTTGTTGTATACATGCCAACTCGTGCTAGGTCGGTGATTGGATATTATTGCTGCGCATCATGCTGCTGTGGAAGTTGAGCCTGGTACCGAGGCGTCACTGCCAGTTGGGCACAAAACACGGGGGCGAGAGGGTCTTCGCTAAAAAATTAAGGCAAGTGGAACGTCCCAAAATGAGGAGTATACAGAGGGTGGGCCAGTGGGGTCCCTGGGACCAATTTGACCTCCCATGGCGCGGTCGGGGCTAGCTCAAGTAGGAATCCAGCGGCGGAGATACCCTAAAGGATCCTTTTCAAAATAAGAAGAAACGTACCTAGCCTACTGAGGTAAATCCTCTTTTAAGTGGTGTTGGTACCTCAATTGGGGGGAGTGCCATATTTCAGGCAATAAGTTTCTTTTCTCCGTTTCCATTTCATCCTTGATATGTAATAATTTATAATTTTTGCATGATATAGGTTGTTAAATTACTTACCAAATATTGTGAGGCTATCTCGCGAGAGTAATCCATTGTAGTTGAGAGGGAGAAGTGGGAAGCCACAGAAATGGAGCTTCAGCAGCTTCAAGAAAGACTAGCTCGTGCTGAGAGGGCCGTTCGGTGTCAGGTAACGTTTTTCGCCGGTCATTTAGGGGTGTCTTCCCGCAAAGTTGTGTTATGATTGATACCTTGTTTTGTTCTTTAGGAACCCACCCAGGAGCAGAAAAACAATGTTGCTAAGGGTTTCCTTTTGAGCGGAACCTATAAGGAAACTTGTGCAGAGCGCGGCGTGCAAGAGAGAGAAGAGGCCAAAGCCTCCATTCTCGCTCAGGCCCGACGGTGGGAAAAATTTAGAGAAGGGTTTGATGCTAGCACAATCGATCCTTTGCTGGGTCCTGATGGGGAAATTCCCGAAGATTCGAATTCTGGCAACGATGATGACGACTAGGGGTCCGGTATTTCTGCTAAAATCTTGCAGCAAAAAAGCCTTGTGTTGATTCATACCAAGGGTGCTCCTAAGTATCCTGGACGAAGCGCTTGTCTACATTATTCTCTTAGGAATTTATGCATGTATTTGCTTTATGTACTCTGTAATTTCTTGGGTAATCTAATATAATCGCAGTTTGCGTTTACCGTTCTGAAGAATTAATTGTTCATGTATATTGTCGATTTTGTGTTGTTTCCATCTCGATGCGTTGGATTTCTTCTCTATCCATTACCCTCCTTATCTCGATGGATAGGGGTTCTTCTTCTTTTCTTCCATCTTCGCTATCGCGGAAGGTTGGGAATTTTTATATTTTCTCATGTCCTCCTTATCTCGATGGATAGGGGATCTTTCTTCTTTCTTTTGTCCTTATTATCTCGATGGTTAGGGGATCTTTCTTCTTTCTTTGTCCTCATTATCTCGACGGATAGGGGATCTTTCTTTTTTTTTGTCCGCCTTATCTCGACGAATAGATGATCTTTCTTTTTTCTTTTGTCCTCCTTATCTCGATGGATAGAATATCTGTATTTTTTCTTTTTTCCTCCTTATCTCGATGGATTGAGGATCCTTTACCCGCTAGGACATATTTATACTGTACCCCGTAGGATAGCAGGTATTCAACCATTATATGTACTTTTCCTCGTGCCTGTTAAGGCATCGAGTCACTCTGTCTTATTTTCCTTTGTGTTGTGATGGATAGGAGATGTATTCTTTCTTTGCGTCTATCGACAAAAATCTTGTTGTACCTGTCGTATATAGGTATAACAACAATATTTTTATAAGATATAATAACATGGAAATCTAATAATAGGATATCCAATAATGGATATCTCCTAATCTGTGTGCTCTTTGGGCACATTTTGTTCGGTCACTTTATTGGGGAACCGTGTCGTCATATCCCGTAGGACATGTTCCTGCAGTTAGTTACCAATACTAGAATTCAGATATATATCAAATTAGAAAGATAAGAAATCACGAAGGATAACGGTCAAGGGCTAGGTAAATCCCAACTCACCTATGTATCCCGTAGTATAGGGAATCAGATCGGCGTAGTTCCCATTGTTTTAGTTACAAACCACCCCAACGATGGGGCAATTTAGGGAAAGCATAAATTGTTCAAAGTTTACGAAAGTTCAAAAGTTCAAATGATTTCAAGGAGCCTGGTTACTCCGCTATCTGATGGTTGCCTTCTGCATTCGCCTCTTGTCCTACGGCTTCCCTTATCCTTGGATGTGTAAGAGAAGTTATGCAGCAAAGCCATCCTTCCACATGGTTGGCGATGACCTCACCTATGCTTCTAGGTGTAGGGAATTTCATTTTCTGGTGGTATGTAGATACCAGTGCACGGATATCATTCAGGGCATGTCGTCCAATGATGATGTTGTAGGCAAAAGGATTACCCACTATAGTGTATCGAACATTGATGGTCCTTCTGTGTGGCTCTTCTCCAAAGGACGTTGGCAGGTTCACCTGTCCTAACGGTATCACTTCAGCTCCCTCAAAGCCGATCAAAGGGGTGCTGATTTGTTCCACTACATGGTGGCCCAAGGCCATCTTCCCCAAAGCATGTGCAAATACTTGGTGTTCTTGCATGTTTAGATAGAATAATATAATATTGTGTGATTAACCTTACTCTCGTTGAGATAAAATAGAAGCACCCGTGTGGGGCCGCCCTAAGTGTAGAAATCTAAGGATTATACACACACACACACACACACACACACACACACACACACACACACACACACATATATATATATATATATATATATATATATTTAACTTGTGACTTTGGATTTGCGAAAGCAAATGGAGCGCAATACCTAGATCACATTATATATGTCTTAATTATGTAGGCTTTGTTGACACGAGGCTTATGAGTTAATTGGGTTGCAGATTTGAACCCTCTACTAAATCAACTGACAATTGGGTTAACTCAGTTAACACGGTAAGTTATTAGAGACTCATAGGAGTGTGGTTGGGATGACTCCTGCCATATGTCACGGGTCCATTAGGCGTGCACCATTAAGCTACTACCAAGGACTAGAACTGAAATATAGGAAGAGATCTTGGTGAAACCCCGACCTGGTGTTGGAGCTCCTCGATACACCGACCATGTTCTTCGACCGCCTAAACGGCTTTCAATATCTGATCCTATAGTCGAGCATAAGCACTTGTATGCTCATCCTGATGCTCCAAGTTGATACCTCTGGAAGAAGAATGTATCTCACTCTCTTCTAGAGCCTGCACCCTCACTTTGAGCTCTTTGATTCGATCCCCTGCTTGATCGTATAAACCCCACACCTCCCCATCGATGTAGATACCTAACACAAGAAAATAAAGGATAAATAAACAACATGTTTATAGCAGACACGCTTGGAGCCAAAGTTTCCGAAACAACAAGCCCATAAAAAACATGCCCAAGAAAGGAAGACACACCAAACTCCTCGAAATCATGCAACGAGTGATGTCGGAGCTCCTCTACCCTGGTTGATGCTACATGAGGATATGGAAGGTCCATTTGATCCCTCGAAGGTTCCTTAGTTGCAACAACCCTTATCCTACTCCTAGAAGCACCCACATGCAATGAAGGCTTACTCTCGCCTGCCGACTGCTCATTTCTAATAATCACAGCATCCCAAGCCGTCCTTGGGGTTTCCGTCAGTTTCTCAACATTCGCCCAGACATGAGGGGAGGGTAAGGACGAAGGCCCGGTAGTCCCTTTGTGATACTTGCAAAGACCTTCAACAAATCATCATCAGGGAGAGATTCACCCAAAAAACTAGACTTGGGTTCTTTCGAAAAAGCCTTCCCCAAGGAGTGATGAAAAGCCTCTTGCTGCTTCTTCAACCGCCTCGCAACATCGGCACTAACCCCTTCTCCTCAAACACTACCCTCAACAATCATAAATATACCTTGTTGATTACCCCCCCCCCCCCCCCCCACCTGCATTAGGAAGCTCACCCATCCAGGCCCTTCATTTCCACATGCTTCGCCCTCTAAAGCCACCCTCTTCCTCTTCCCTCGGCGTTCATCTCTTTGCCCACCGTATCCAAATGAACCAAATTATATGCCAAGGGCTTCTGCCGCCAAGAATAACGAATGGCCCATGCCACATTTGTTGGACGAATGAATTAATAATGCTCCTTCCAATTCGTAAAAGATGAGGAAGTGTTTTCCAGGAACCAAAAATTGGCACTTCGAGGAGTATAGTAGTATAAAGAAAGACCCGAGGGGGAAGGACTTATTTCATACACTGACAAGAAAAGTACGACGGAGCATACGAACCCCTTCATCAGGAATACAAACACAAAGCATGCCAAGCAAACATATCCATTGGGCGTCAGATAACCCGCATGCTTGGAAAACCTCGTAGAAAAATGAGGAATTAGGGCTCCAACCTTGCCTTGATTTGCGCCACATAGATAGTATCATGACTCGTCGGTGGATTATAGGCCCACTCAGCAGAAAAAGGCACACAAAACTCTACTGCGGAGGCATTCATAGAGAATTCCTTGAGCTTATCCCCTACATACTTATCAGTTTCCCTCAAGGGAATATCTTCCACTGCCACGTGCTTGGGCCCTATCTCCGTCACCCTTCTCAAAATGGACCAACAACACTTTTTTCATCCTGAAGACCCCTCCACAACATTTGGTAAAACATTCATGGGAATCAGAGCCCCTTTTGCATTCACCAGAATATGATCCTACTCATCGGAGGTAGGTACAACATCAACAGGAACTATATAAGACATACTATTCTTGAATAAATGGGAGAAAATTACAAAAACAAAAGACAACGGGGGTGAAGAATTGCTTTGAAAAGAAGGAAAGAAGCTTGCAAAAGAGAGAAGACTAATCGCCAGAGAAATTGTGAGAGGTGAAAAATTTAGGTTAATTCCCTCTTTTTATAGAGATGACCGGCTAGCGCATAAAATTCCCACTCTCATAATCGATGTTTCAGAAAGAGGCATATGGAGGAATAGATTTGACTCTGAAAGTCATGGCTTCGAAGATACATAACCTACTCTAATCAATGCGTCCCATTGAACCGTAAAAAATGAAGGGTCGTGACCTCTAAGTTCCCTCGTATTCTATGAATAAATTGAAGAGTCACAACATTCTAAATTACACTCGTATTCTGCGAATACAAGGAGAATTAGGGAACTCCGAATAATATAAGATTTATCTCCTCGAAAATTCACTACCACCACCACCCTCTCGTATATAGTAATACTCGTGAGTAAGAAAGAGAGACGATGCTGGCAAGATGATCCTCGAAGAACTTATCTTATGGAAAGAGATCAACTCAGAATATGGGTGCTCCCATAAAAATTCGACTCACATCTCCTTAAAACTTGCCACACGTCAAGACCCCACTACAACCACGAAGGACAAGCACGCACCACTGAAAAGAAGGACCCACCCCGCGATTACATGACGAACCCCAATTTGAGGAAACAAGAGGACGAGCTACCAATCTTCACCTATAAAAGACTACCTCCGAGTTCAAGTAAAGATGGGCCTCCACGAATACCTTAAATAGAGATGACCCTCGTAACCCCTAATAAAAATATGACCCCCCCCCCCCCCCCCCTCCCTTGTCAATTTCTCATTGTTATTTTCTTCTTAATTGTTTCGAGGGTGGTGTTTCTACCCTTATGTAATATTACCTTTTCTTTTTATATGATCAAGCACGCAGGAAAAATACTATCATCATTTTGTAATAGTTGTTTTAATAATTATTGAACAACAGAAGATAAAATTCTTAAAGAAATACTATCATCATTTTGTAGTTGTTTTAATAATTATTGAACAACAGAAGATAAAATTTTAAGATGTGCGTTTAGATAAATTGGTCCTCTAGTTTTTGTGTAAGAGAAAGTGGGTTTGTTTGGTGTTTGATAAATTGGGGTTGCAAAATTGTAAATTGCGATAAGTTTCGAAATCTGAGGAGCATTTGATGAAGCATGACCTAGCCAACAGTGTCAATTAATAATAACCATTTTGTTTTGGTTGGTTGATGAGGCTAAATAACTTGTTGAAAAATTAGACCAGAAGTTTATGGGGATATAGCCCTCCCCGGTCAATATATCTACGCATGGACGAGGATATCTTCATGCAATTCGCCTGGAAAATGTATTGTCTTCCCCTCATTCAATCTTTCCTGCAGTTTGTTATATTTTGAAAAAGTAGAATCCAACAGAAGAGCAAATTTCAAGAATTTGTTGTTGTTTTTCTGTATACTATATATTGAGAGTTTTTGTTGAGTTTGGTGTAATTAATTAGCAATGATAGTTTGAACTTAGAAGACTTGGTAGGTATCGTAGATGCATATAGGGGTAGTAGAGGTGGGAAACAATTATATACTTGTAACAATTCGATTATATTTTACTTCGATCTTGGTAGATTTTCTCCAGATTTAGAACATTCACGTTAAATCTTTGTATTGTAATTAATTAAAAAAAATCTAGGATTGAGGGATTTTGGGAAAAGGTATTCAGAAGTTCAATTATTGCTAGACGTTGTTTATGTTGCATGAATACTCCAAACTTTTGAAAAATACCGTGTCGGACACGCGGGGGACACCGACACTCCTTGAACACGCTTTAGATACATGTTTGACACGCCGCCACGTGGCGTGTCCATGATTAATATAAATAAGAAAAATTTGAAAACGCGTGTCAGACACGTTTGATGTGTGTGTCCGACACATTTATGACACGTTTCAGTTTATTTTACTTATTAGCAAAAGTTTTTCTTTTGTTAAAATGTAACACCTATAAAAACCAAACTTTAAAAACTTAATTTGTTATTTAATGACTTAAAAAACTAAGCTAAAAACTCCATTATCTTCTCATTAGCGCATCAATCATTTCTTCCTCATCTACAAGTAGAAAATCAAAGTTGGATTTCCTATTTTTCTTCTCATGTAGCGCATACAATGAGAAAGAACGTTGTGAAATGTGAGGTAGGCAATTACCAAAAGTCGTAACCAAAAATCTGGCCCAAGTACGACCTAGGTCACATAAGGCGTAAACGCGAGCGTTTGCGTGTGCGTGTGCGGGTGCGCCAATTCGCCTATTTTAAAAAATTTACTCCTTAATGGGCCTCTAGTGCGTCTATTAAAAAATATTAAAATATTAATAATATTAAGTGAAATTTTTAATATCAGGTAACAAAATGATTATTTCAACCAAAACAATACAAAACATAAACAAGATAAGTATTTTCACTCATCAAAATGTCAGTTTGTTCATCACTGCATCTAAAGTACTTGCTATTACATTCAGAAAATGAGTGACGGGGTGAAACGATATATTTCACTCACTTGCAAACATCAACAAAAATATATAGTCCTAATCTTCAAGTTTCAACAATTAAAATCAGTGACACATACAAAAAAAAAATCCTTGTTAAAGATGCAAAATAACAAAAAGTACTCTATTTCTAATATTCGGGCCTCAAGATTGTGAGAGTGAGAGACTTGTGTTTGTAAATTGTAAGAAGACACATGGCCCTTAATTTCTAATGTTTCTATTTAATGGAGTAAAAAGTGTTCTTTTTCTTCGCTTTTTTGTTTTTATTGTTTACTATTTTTCTTTTCTCAATGAAGCAAGAAACCAAAAAATTAAAAAGAAACGCTTGTTCAGAACTTAAAAAGTATTTTAAGATTTTGTTACGACGAGGATTGCGAAGTTGTGAAATGTCTTGTTAATCTTCTAATCTAAACTGAAACTCATCTGAAACGGGTTGCAAGGTAAAGCTTGTTATGTAACAATCTGCAGCTGCTTGTGTTGATTAATGAATAGGCCAGTGGAAGATATGGGATAGAAAAATATATGAAATCTACAAACTTGGATATGAAATCTTAACTATATATGATTTTTGTTCATGTGAATTTCAAAAGTATTAAAAAAATAATTGTGCACAAGTTACGCATTTACACTTAATTCGCGATTTATTAATGTTTAATGCGAGCACTATCAATATATAAATCGCGCTTCAATGTAATTAAATTCGCGAACTAGCATTTCTTAGTTCGCGAATTAGTAAATCTTAATGCGCGAATTAGTAAATATTAATTCGCCTTAAAGCGCCGCACGCGCACTCAACTCGTGAGTTCGCGAAGCATACGCCGGTGCGTGAGGGGGGTGCGCGAATTATGTGACCTAGAGTACGACTTGACTTGGGAGAATTTAGAGCCATGTGAATGGATATGTAGATTTAGCTTTCAAGTTGTCGTTTTCTGTATATGTGTGATAACAATGAAACTTATCACAAAAGAAAACTTGTCAACTAACAAATTAGAATTGTCCATTCGTAATGCTTTGGGACCAGAAATTTTTAGAGGGTGCTTTGAACGTGCTTCTGCTTAAATTTTAATCACTTCCTACAAAGACATTCTATCAAATTTCAACTTTTTTTTTTCAGATCTTTCATCTTACTACCAATGTATAAATGCGCGACTTAAATTCAAACTCTGTGTATTTAATTTAAAAAATAAAGATTTATACTATTTATCTCAATGTGAATCGTGAATAACAAGGGCAGAGCCATGGAAAACATACAAGTTAAAAGAGAAAAAACTTTTTGTTTATACACTGGTACCAATTGATTTCCAATGTTGGTGTTCTTCGCTGGCAGTTTCAAGAACGAACACCTGCACCGCGCTAAATACATTTTACTTCACAAAGATTTCATTAGACACCTGGTTCTCACAATGTAGTTGCTCCCTTTACGGGTAGATAGATGTGAATGTGCATTAACATGTTAGAGAAATATTTGATCCCAGATAGGAGGACGTTCGCAGTAAAACAAGCCCCAGAGGAGGAACCCAAAAATAAGAAACCAAGTTCCGACACTTCTGATGGCAGCGAGCACCTATCTCAAATAGAGGCACGATTACCTCCTTCCCGGAAAACATATCGAGATAACGCTCTGGCCAATTACACCATCAACATGATCGAAGAAGGGGTAATGGATGTATCTAAAGAAGAAAAACGAAACTATATAAGAAATGCTCAAAATGCTGATAGCAAGCTGAAGGTCCTTGCTGCCTGACTCGTGGATCAGCCCACCATTTCCTTCAGGCCCGATGACCTGTTTGAAATTATATACCCTCACGAGGATCCCCTGATGATTATGGACACCATACTCGAGATAGAAGTCAAAAGAATCCTCGTAAACACATGAAGCTCGGTCAGTGTCCTCTTCTTCGAGACTAGATGGAGCTTATGAAAGTTCCCCTTGTGTGGTTCTCCTGAGAGAAATTTTAGACAGTCAGACTCATAACCTTCCCAATGTCTTGGGGCGAGGGAGCAACCCGTTACACCGAGCCGACTAAGCTTTGGGTAGTAGAAGCCTCCTCATGAACGTATAATGATATATGCAAACGACCAGCCTTCCGGACCTTCGATGCGGTCTCTTCTACCCTCCATCTAAAACTTTAATTCCCCACCCATTCGGGGATAAGGGGAAGTCAAGGGAGATCAGACTCAGGCCCGAGAATGTCGCATGAATGCCCTACCACTCGATCCTCAGCCCCCGATCCAGGAGCCTACGGCCAAGAGGGCTCGAACCGAGGAAGTTTGTTTCCAACCAGCAGAAGAGCACAAAATGATAGAACTAGTGGAAGGAGCCAAGGGAAAAACGGTGAAGATCGGCACCAATATCGAAGAGGACATGGAGAAGGCTATTACGACCACCATCAGGCAGTATCATCATCTCTTTGCCTGGAAGGATGGTTCCCCTGAACGGATTAGTCAAGAGATATGCGTACACGAGCTAAAACTGTACCCCAAGGCCAAACCCGTCCAGCAGAGGAAGCGCAACATGGGGCCGGAGCGCAATAAGGTAATGTGGACCAAAGTACAAAGGCAATTGGACCTCCACCAAATTCAAGAGGTGCACTTCCCGGATTGGCTAGCCAACGTGGTTCTTGTCTCAAAGAGAGGGGGCATGTGCCGCATGTGCATAGATTTCACCGACCTCAACAGTGCATACCCCAAGGACTGCTACTTCCAAGTATTGACCAACTAGTCAACTCGACAATCGGGTGTGCCCTCCTGTCTATGATGGATGGAGATCAAAGTTACAATTAGATCTGGATGGCGAATAACGACCAAGAGAAAACTAGCTTCATCACAGACATAGGCACCTTCTACTACATGGTTATGCCCTTCAGACTTAAGAATGTCGGGGCTACATAACAGAGGCTAGTAATCTTATGTTTGACGGACTGATCGGGGATACAATGGAAGTATATGTCAATGACATATTTGTGAAAAGCCAAAGGGAAGAAGACCACGATCAGGACCTAGCTAGAGCCTTCGAGATAATGGACCGATTCGGGATGAAGGTGAACCCTCAGAAATTCCCTTTTAGTATCCAAGGTGGGAAGTTCCTATGGTATATGGTCACCTGGAAAGGGATCGAGGTAAATCCAGAAAAGGTTGAGGCCATTCTTAACTTGGAATCTCCAAAGATGGTGTGAAAAGTGCAAAAGCTTACATGAAGGATGGCCTCGTTGAGCAGGTTTATCTCTCGCTCCTCGAAGAGAGGCTTGCCCTTTTTCAAGATCCTCAGAAACTTGAAAGACTTCAATGGACTGACCGCTACGAGGAAGCCTTCAAGGAGATGAAGGAGTACCTAGTCAAGACACATCTCCTGGTTAAGCCCGTCCCCTAGGAAATGCTCTTCCTCTACCTCGATGTGGGTCGAGAATCTATGAGTGTTGTCCTGGTCCGAGCTGAAGTTCTGGAGCACTTACCCATCTACTATTTTAGTAAGACCTTCCTAGATGCTGAGACCCGGTACTCGCGAATAGAAAATGTCGGGCTAGCACTTGTCTCCGTTGTCTGGAAACTCCGAGCCTATTTCTTGGCACATCCGATAACCGTGCTCATGCAGCATCCACTCTGCACTATCCTCAACAATCTTGAGACCTCAGGGCAGATGAGCAAGTGGGCCATAGAGCTAGGGGAATTTGACATCACTTGCGCCCCTTGGGCGGCCATAAAATCTCAAGTACTCGCTGATTTCATCATTGAAACGTACGAGTAGCCTAAAGAAGAAGAAACGTAGCCCCTATGGCACCTCCACATAGATGGGTCTCTACCATCACCCACGGTGGATTGGGCATAATCTTCAGGAAAATAGCTCCAGAAGCGCCAGACACTATCTTGGAGTTCTCCATCCCGCTGAAATATCCCGTATCCAATTATGAAGTTGAATACGAGGCACTCCTCTTTGGAATGTGGTTGCCCCAAAAGGCCAGGATAAAGAAAATATTGGTGCACAACAATTCCCAGCTCGTGGTACAATAGATTCATGGAACCTACGAGGCTCGGGAAGAAAACACAAACGAATGTCTAGAGGCCGTACTCGCTGGAGCAACCTCATTCCAAGAGTTCTCCATCAAGTAGATCCCTCATTCGTAAAATCAAGACTTCGACTTTGTCAAAACTCGCCAGCCAAGCTCAGCTTGTCAGCACCCGAAGAATCACGTTCTTCATTGTGCACAAGTTGAAAAGGAAAATAAAGGATGGCAAGGTCCAGATGGTGGCGATCGTAGAGGAAAGTTGGATGACACAAATTATCGACTTCATTAAAAACCAGGAAAATTTGCCAATGATCGAGCCAAGCAACGAGCTACATACCGCCAGACCGTCGGACACTATATGTAGAACGTAGTACTCTTCCGACAATCCTAATCCTATCCGACCTCCTAGTGCATTAACAAGAAAGAAGCCCAGCACGTTATTAGATAAATCCATGAAGGGTGTTGCGACAACCATTCCAGAGGATGCTGCATGGCAGCCAAGATTATCACGCAAGGGTACTATTAGCCGGCCATGGCGGCCGACTCTGAAGAATATGCTCGGAAGTGCTGAAAAGGCCAGTTGCATGCCCCTACAATACACTAGCCTGCTGCCCCGTGGGAACCTGACACCATCCCATGTCCATTCGCCCGATGGGGAACGGACATCGTCGGAGCCATGGTCTCTGACAAGGGTCAGAAGAGGTTTTTACTGGTGGATGTGGATTACTTTAACAAGTGGGTTGTGGTCGATCCCCTCTCTATGATCACCAACTAGGTTGTGATAAACTTCCTCTGGAGAAACATCCTCAATCGCTTTAGGGTACCCCAACAGTTAGTGAGCGACAACGGGCTCCAATTTCGGAACAACCTCGTGGAGAAATGGTGTGATAAGCGGGGTATCAAGCACCGCTTCACGGGCGTGGGATTCTCACAGGGAAAAGGGTCAAGTTGAGGTAAACAACCGAACCCTCCTGAAAATGATCAAGGCTCGCTTAGATCAGTAGCAGTCTAAGTGGGTCGAAGAAGTCCCCGGAGTCTATGGGCCTACCGCATGACCCCACGATTGGCTACGGGAAAAACCCCATGTGGCTCGTATACAAGACAGATTCAGTGGTCCCTTTGGAGGTCGTAAAACGAAGTATGTGGGTACAAGAATACGAGGAAATCCAGAACAATTCTAAACTCGCCTTGGCCCTAGACTAATATGAAGAAAGAAGGATTCGATATGCTACCCACGTGGAGTTTTACAAGGCATGAATGGCCAAATTTTACAGCGCTCAGATCCACTCCCATGCCTTTCAGGTCGGGGACCTCATCCTAAAATGAGTAGAAGCCTCTAAAAACATCGGTAGGGTCGAAATGGAGCGGCCCCTATCAGATCTCCAAGATCCTTGGGTCAGCTACCTATTTGCTCAAAGACATGAACGACCGGGAACACACCCGAGTCTGGAACAGACTCAATCTCCGGAAGTATTATCTTTGAAGCTATGAGATTGATCTTTGATGGCGACTCTATTTTGTTCATGTAGTTAAATGTTTGTATTTTGACTTAGCAGTTATACCCGTGTAAAGCAAACATGCTATCGGAAATAAAAACTACGTTGAAAAGTCTATCGAATTGAAGAACAAAGTGTTGAAAAGAAATACTTTATTCGAGGCGCTAAAACTGCTATAAAAGAGAGGGGGACTAGACCCTTACAAAAGAGGTGTCAACAGAACAAGAGATACACACACTCGACTAATACTACTCCCTCACATTACATTTCCTGGCCTTGATCCAATTCCGACGCTCCTCCTCCGAGAGTTGACTTGGGTCAGACATCCACGCGGATTGAGCATTAGGGTCCATCCTCCAAGAGGCAGGTGGGGGATTAGTAGAAGGGTGTGTAGAGTAAAGCTCCATCTCGGGAAGCACCATGACTTGAGGAAAACCAGGGAGGGCCCTAGCAGTCGATAGAGCCATCATGTATCCCACTTGGACTAGATCTTTAAGCTTGGAAGCTGAACTTACTTGTCTCTTCGGCAGAGGCAAGTCTAGCTTGGAGCTCTTCCTTCACGTCCTTGTTATGGAAAAGCAGACGGCCCCATTCCTCGCATAGTGGTTGGATCGCCTCCAAAGCCTGGGTCACCTCTCTAAGAAGCTCACGGCCTCTGGGGTTAACAATACCGCTCCCAAAAGAGATATAATAAGAGGGATCTACATAACCACTAGAAAAATTGAAGTTGCAACAAGGTCGCAGAGTAAATCCTTATCCAGTGAGGGCCTCTTCCTACTTCTAGACCTCACCGAAGGTAAAGGGTCGATGAGGCCCTTCCCTTTTCTCTTCTCCGATGATCGGGCCGATGAGCCTTCGTCCTTCTTCCTCGAAGGACCTTTTTTAACGGGGATCCAACCTACCAAATGATATGGGAAATGCGACAGCGAACCAAAGTCAAGCTTGGTACCAAAAGGAGGCATGAAATGATTAAGTATTTTGCCATTACGGCTCCATGGGCTAAGACATACCTTCATAAGTAGCCTCGTCTCTGGTTTTCGCCATAAACCCCAGGAATTCCTTCACATCAACAGACGTCGAACAACCTGGGGCACAAGGGCAATATTTATGGATGGAGAAATCGAAAGATTTACCTACAGCTGCCTTCGAGGACTTCGCAAGCTTTCGACGTCGCTCTATGCTCTGCATCTTCCAATCGATAAAGGAACCTCGGGACCTCGAAACAAAGTAATCTGAGTCAATATCGGTCAGTGCTAGGAAGTTCCTTCGGAATGGGACTTGAGCATGACTATCCATCTCCGCACTTGAAATAAAAGTAGATGCTCATTTTAAAGAGAGAGAAAGAGAGAGAGAGAGGGAGAGAGTATACTATATATACTCGGAGAATAGTTTCGAAGCACCATTCGAATTTTTTTTTTTGCAGAATACAAAGGCACTTACGGAATCCGTCGTTAAGATGAAGCACGATAGTAGACGGGCGCTCATCCAACCCACCTTGCAGCCCCGTTAACATCATGGCCATCAAATTGCGTAGCATCAAGGATGTGTCGTACACCCCGCTGAAAAGGCCCCTCTAGTTCAAAAATGTGGCGCCCTTTATGAACCTCTCACTAGAAGGATAAACATACCCCAGGCCCCATTGAGTGGGTACACCCTCTAAATCCGAGACCGACTCTCCAACGGGGGCCACGAAAAAGTACCTATAGCGCCAATCCATGTTGTTGGAAGAATCATTCTTCGCAGTCGACACTAGAAATATAAGCTTGTTGTCGCAAGTGACAATGTGAAGAACGGCGAGCCGGGCACAATCGTCCTTAGCACAAATGCCCCAGCCACGGTTTGAGGGGTGCAAGTGGTGTTCAGCTGATGGAAGCACCAGATTATAGTAGAAGGCAGGAGTTAGGTGACTGAGGAAGACCTGCCAGAAGGTGAAAAGATCCTTAAGGATCAGGTGGAAGAAGCATCGAAGCCCACAACGAACTTGCTCCGAGTACAAGGCCTTGTAGCCCTCCGAGGGATCATACGCCCTCTACATATCGGAAGGAATGATCACGTCTACGTGTTCCAGAAAGATGTTGAACAACTCCAACAAAGTACGAGCCTCTTCAATTGTCACGACTGAAGCCGTGGACCCAACCCGAAGCCTACCCGTCATGCGCTTGGGCCCCAGATTTTCTCGAGTAAAAATAGTACTATCAGCGGGAGAATGGTAAGGAGCGCGGCGGGAAAATACCGTGAAAACACGGTCCACCGTAATAACTAGTGAAATAGTAGAGCCACCACCATGTGCACCACTGGAACCGGGACTTCTTAGGTCTCACCACAAGCAGAACGGGAAAATGATAAAAGAGTGGCCCTTCAACGGCGACTCCGTCAGGACGCCGCAGCACTACTGTGGAGGGGAGAAATCGAAATGTTAAGAGAATCACGAGAATCCTCCTCAATCGAAAAAACAAAGGTGGCACGGGAAACCATGACTGAAAAAATAACAAAGCTTGATGAAATGTTTTACTTGCAGAAAAATGGAGAAGAGAGGAGTGTGAGGAAGAATGGAGGAGTAGGCCTCTCTTTTATAGGCAGTGGAGACGGTTCAAGTTCCGAAGACGGATCGAATTCCTGCCCTTGATACAAACAATGGGACCCTCCAATCACCCACTAACACCCCCTCAGAACCGCCACATTCTGCGAATTATTGCTACCCTAGAATGTTTCACGTCACCATGGGGGAGATAGACCCGCACATTAACTCCCCGCGTCTATTCGCATTTAATGAATGTCATTTCCCAAGGTCGCCAGATGAACAGATAGATAGGCGTAGCGATTAAAAAAAACGACCCGCCCTGTGACTACCCCTCCATGAACGGGCCAAAAAACGCCCACGGTTCTACTAGTGATTGTGCAAGAAATCAAAAAAAAGTATGGTAGCCTCGGGCATCGGAACCAAAGTTTAGTACCCTCATGGCATAACTCTCACGGATACTTGCAAGGAGATCATAAAGACTCCCACAAACGATGTCCACACGAGTACTAAAACAAATTCTGAACCAATTATAGTTCAAGATATTATCACATATATAAACGAAAATTGGTTGCTATCATCCTACTACTTATTGCTTGGTCTCCTACGCAAACCCGTGGTTTAGGATTTCAAATTATTACCTAACCGCAATTATTAATAACACCTGAAGCACTTTGAAAACTAAGTGTGTGAACCATATAGGTTAGAAAATATGAGAGGTTACTACTTAACAATAAACTTGGAAAAACAATTAGCTCAATTCTGGCCGATATCTGATATTTTGTGTAGATCACGTCAATGCATCCTAATTAATGAAAAGATAAACTTTTCCTTTTCTATAAGGAGATCATAATGGTATCTAACAAAGAGAAACTTCTATTATGTATCACTTATGTATCTCGTCGATGTTGTTAGGATCGATTTTCGGTCTAATTAATTTCAAGGAAATAATTATTAAAATTGATTATGTTTTGAGTTTAATTATTTCTTAAGTCTTGTGTGAATAGATCATGTGGCAACATGATATTTGAGGAAAGTTGGTTGCTAAGATTGTAAAATATATTCTTAACTTCCCATATTTCATATGATCTTGTCGCAACTGGAGATTTAAGGATATAAGTGTTGTGATTCTTGAAATTATGAGATTTAAGGATATAAGTGTTGTGATTTTGGAATTATACATCAAAACTTTTCAACTTTACATGATCATGTCCCAACATATTATTTTAGGAAAGTATTGGGTTTTGATTCTGGACTTGTATCTCACGTCTTTCCTAGTTTACTTGACCATGTCGAATCAGGATATACATAGAAATATGATTAGTGAGATTCTTGTATATATCTTTGACTTCCATATTCAAGAGGATCATGTCGAATTAGGATAATCTAAGATAGAATATATATATATATATATATATATATATATATCATTCTATTTTATTTCATTTGTCTTTGTATGAACCGATTTATATTTCAGTTGATCTTACCATGATTGTGGTTTACATACGCAAAATATTTCTATATCTTTTGATTACATGACGAATCGGTTAACTTTGGGAGGTTTGCAACATGGCCCAATGACCGCGGGATCTGACTCGACAGCTATCTTCCAGGGATAATCTGCACTATATAAAAGCAGGAGACTCGAAGACAAAGAAGAACCCGCTTTAGAGATTAAGTCTAAGTTGTTTTACTTGAATAAGAGTCAAAAATGTTTTGTTTAAATTTGTTAAGAAAATTCAAGGCGGAGGAATTTCTTACGAACTTGAAGATTTCTAAATTCAAGTGAAGCACACTAGTAAGGTGTCATTTCTAAATTCAACTGAAGCACACTAGTAAGGTGTCGCGTCATATCTTAGGAAATTAATTAGAGATATTCTAAATTACTAGTATAATTAAAACCTGAGTGAGACATGTACTATTAAAAAAAATGCTTGAGTGGATTATAGACCAAAGCCAATAAATTAAATTTGTTGAAACGCAAACCACTATAAAATATTTGTGTTATGCTTTACTTACTTTTCGGTTGAGACACGTAGTTGTTATAAAAGTATAAAGTATAATATAATACTTAAGATGTTTCAATCGTAAAAATGATACAAGTTACACCGACATCAAAACAAGGTAATTGTAAAACAAATATTGTATTTTCCAAATTTAACTCAACTATAATCAAAAAAGTAATGAGGTCATCAGTGATTCTCCGTACTCGCATTACTAGAGGGGGAAACATTTTGTCTTTCTCTTCTCTCCACGCATGGTTACTATATGTATCAAAATTTTAATATATCTTTTCAATCCGCTTTCTACAACACTTTACACCATCATAAGGCTACGTAGTCCAGGCCTCAACGCACGATTACGAAAGTCCTCAAACTCCATTTTGTCCCCACCTTTCTTCTTAAGCTCAACTAATCTCAAAGAAGGAGTTAACTCAAATATCTCTGCTGCAATTGTCAATGGTCCCCTTACACCATTCTTTGTTCCCTCAATGCTCACTCTGCACTCCTTTTTCCTAACCGCAAAACTAACGACCTTCGCAATCTCCTCCAATTTCGTTACAATGTTCGACACTTCAGCCTCGGAAACAAACCTCGCCCCGCCATCCATTCCATCCTCAAACAAGCCCGACAAATTGAGACCACGAGAGAACGAAATGAGATCAAATGCATTCAAGCTTGCTGGTCTAGGAAGAGTAGTACTAATCTTCCTTTTTCTATTCTCCCACTCGGAGTCAGAATCCGATGATGAAGATGAGTGATCTGATAAGGAGTCAAGATCATCATTGTCCTCAAGAACATCATCAATACTGCACAATTTATCATCCTCAACATAGAACTTAACATCCTTAAATCCCTTCTGGAACCAACTGGTGCTCATGATCTCCTGAATTGTGATCCGTGTGTGCGGATTGGTGTCGAGCATTCGACTCATTAATTGAATCAATTCAGGAGAAAACCACTTTGGACACCTGAATTCACCCTCCTGAATCTTTTTATACATAACCATAATATTAGGATCATGGAAAGGCAAATAGCCAGCCATCAACACAAACAATATCACACCACAGCTCCATATATCCACCTTCGCCGCATCGTACCCTTTTCGTGACAAAACCTCTGGCGCCACATAGGCCGGAGTCCCGCAAAATGTGTGGAAAAGGCCATCGTGCTTGATCTGCTCCGGAATCGCACTCAATCCAAAATCAGACACCTTAAGATTACCGTCTTCGTCAACGAGTATGTTCTCCGGCTTCAAGTCACGGTGGTAAACGCCGCGAGCATGACAAAACGCCACAGCGGAAATCAACTGCTGGAAATACTTCCTAGCGAGGTCTTCTTTAAGCCTGCCTTTAGCAACCTTATCGAATAGCTCTCCGCCTTTAACGTATTCCATTACGAAGAAGATTTTGGACTTGGTGGCCATAACCTCGAACAACTGGACAGTGTTAGGGTGTCGAACTCTACGCAAAATGGAGATCTCGCGTTTGATGTGTTTAGTTAGTCCGACTTTTAGAATTTTTTCTTTGTCAATGGCTTTAATGGCAACACCTTCCCCTGTTTTCACATTCCTGGCGAGGTATACCTTTGCGTAAGCTCCACGACCGAGGAGTTTGCCGATTTCATAACGCCCGAATAACAGCCCCTGCATTTCATTTTGCTCCGCCATTGATTCTTTCTCGAGATTGAGCTCGACTCAACGCTAAATAAGTTTTTTTGTTTTGTTTTGTTTTGTAAAATTGAGCTTGATTTGAAATTTCAAGCCCCAATAGTTTTATGGTTGAAGTTGAGCTGACCTGAGTTGAGTTGGTGTTGTTTTTCTTCTTGTGTGTTTATAAAAGGAAGAAGAGAAGAAGAAGATAGTTTGAAATTTGACGCTGGAATCAAATTTATAGAGGGCGTATGTGATTACGGTAGGTGACGACTCAATAATTTGCTTAGCTGGAGTAGTAAGTAGTACGTGTGAAATGGTGTTAAAGCAAACTCTTATTGAGGCTGTTAATTTTATTTTACGGGATTATTATTTTGCCAGCAGTCAATATTTTATTCAACACGGCCGGGACGCAAGCGAGTAGTTCATATTATATTTGTCTGTGTTGGTAAATGCAGCAAATCTGAAAATATATATTGAAAAAATCACATGTCAAGCGTGTGGTGTTATTAAAATGTGTTGTTTGTTTTTATGTCCAGTTGCGCGTCTCAAATCTTTTGTTAACGTGATGTGCATAATATTTATATCTCAAAAACGTATATACATATGTTTATCGAGAAATATTTGTATTAGAGTGAGTTCACTTGATTAATTAATTTTGGTTATTCATTTATTACTTTAAATTTTTAATATTTTATACATATTTTGATAGCGATCCTCTCTTAATCGCTTATCATTTATATATTTTCTACAAATTTTCATAACTTTATTGTATCATGAATAGGTTTTTGTAGAATGGACGGGTCAAATTATTCGACCGAATAATCCGTTTCAAAAATTGAATTATATATTTAATTTAATTTTTATTTTTTGTCATAATATCATATTTGATCCCTTTGATTTCACTTGCAATTGGCTCGAATCGAATAACCATCTAACTATTTTTTTAAAATAATAAATATATAATAGTATATCAAATTAAGATAGAAAAAAATAAAAATTAATAATTATAACACTAATGAAGTATTAACTAACTATTTAGTTCAGGATAGTTAAAATATAACACTAACGAATAGTTTTGTTCAGTACTTTAGATGCAAAATAAGATATTGTATAGTATTTATACTTTAAAACTAAATTTAAAATTTTAAAAAGGATCAAAATCAGAGCAAACTAAATTGAAATTGAATGATTTTGGATTGAATAGCATCGTTCCAATTTGATATGTCTTTGATTTTTTTGTCTCAAGTTCAAATCCCACAAAGAGCGAATTGATTCTATGTCTTCTAAGTTTGTATCTGTCACACATGGTTACATAGTGTGGTTTGTCCGGTTTACAAAGTTTGCAGGCTATTGCATAAACCCGTGAATTACCTAATGCGCACTCGAAATGTAGTGGCTACAGGTTCTCACGTCATAAAAAAAACAAATTAATACTCACCATTCGATGTATCATATATCTAAATACAAATGGGTCGTTTGCTTGACTTAATTCAAGTAGTTACTAAAATTGACAGCCTCCAATTTAGTAAATTTGCTTTTGTAACTTTTTTGGTTTACAAAAAACGAAAAGTTATAACTTAATAATTAGTCTTAATACACTATTTGGTTTAATATATTACGAGTATTTCGTTATTATATACTGTGAATTTTCTATGCTACCCCATGCACCATATATCCTCTTTGATGGCTCGATTTGCCACAGACTCTTTCTCTTCCAAGAGAAAAAAAAACAGTAGAGTCGAAATTTAGGCGAATCCATGACATTGCTAGACATCATTGGACCAATTCGTACTTTCAAGAAATCAACATTGGTAAGTCATCCAGTCACCTATCTCTAATTCATCAAATTGTTACATTATTGATAACATTAATGTTCATATTCTACAAATGACTATTTGTTAAATTGAGATTATTATGAATTCTGTAAATTGGTTGTGGCAGAGATGCAATTGACATTCGTAGCATTTATTGTAAGTGTAGGTGTTGTCGTGAAGTGTTAGTCTAACATTCTGGTAACTAGTGTTGGCACAACACTGAACTCAACACTACATTGTACGAATTATTTAATTGTAATATTTTATTTTGCCTTTATTCAAAAACTAATCTAGTTCCATAGCTGTAGTTTATCTTGTTTATATTTCAAGATAATGATAAATCAAGAGTCCAAGTGGTTTACTCATCAAACGAAGAAAATCCGAAAGATAAAGGTGTTGGAGATGCAAGATAAAGATGGAAGATTCATGTTGATAAAGTGAACGAATTTCAAGATAAAGATAGAAGTTTTTAGAAGATTTGAAGTATATCTAAAGAGGAGTTCGATCAAGAGAAGAAGTCATCTATTGGAGAAGTCCAGATCAGGTAGGAAGCTTCCAAACTTAATTGAAGATAGGCCTAAGAAGATGATAACCTCAAGAGCGAAATTGGAGATGATCTTGGAGATCTAAGAGCAATCAAAAACGTGCACAACATGCCTTGGAGCTCAAGGAACAATATATTATAAATAGGCATATTGGGCATCAAGAAAAAGATATGAAGACTAGAACAAAAATATTCCGAAGAGGAAAATCTTATTGTCGAGTGTCTTTGTCTTGTTGTACTGAGTTTTATCTAACGAAGCTATAAAAGGTTGTAGTGAGTTAGTGTTAGGATTGGTTTCCTTGCTCAGTTGTTTTGTTTTTGTAAAACCCATTAATGTATTAGCAGTTATTTCGTCCTATGGGCGAGGCAGATTATATTCATATAATCTTCCTAAAAGTTACCTACTGTGTTCTTTAAATTTCGTTGTGCACAATTTACTCTATCAACGTATCACAAATGTTAAGGCAACATTGAGTACTTCAATGTTGTCGTAACATTCAGTTTAATATAACGTGTGTTGTATACTCTGTCAGTATGTGTTATGACAACACTGAGTAAAATCAGTGTTGGCTCAACATTGGACGGCAACACCAGTGTTGAGTACAAATGTTATACCAATCGCGATCCATACAATTTCAATTGGTATCAGAGCCAAGCACCGATTTCACTGGTGTTTGGATTTGGTACTTATGAATGGACAATGCGAACCCCAACAACGACATGCTAAGACCACAACATGCGAGCATGGATGTCAAAAATTGATGGCTACTTTGTTCCCATGACAACTCCTAACAGCGTAAATGATGTCAATATGAAACCTGGAGCTGAATGGAGTCCAGCCATTGTAAACTAGTCTAAAGATGTGTCATCTGAATGGCAGGACAACATCACTAAGCAGTGTGTGCATAACATTCAGACCGAAGCTCAAGCCTAGAGAATGCTCTTTGATGACTGGGAGAATGATATCATTAACTCTGATTCTTATTGCTTATTCATTAAAATTAATAAGTCTAATGATCATACTAACTCTATCTGTCTTGGTTATTTTATGGATTTGGATGAAGAGTATTTCATTAAAGAAGAAATAAACCATGACAAGAGAGGTTGTTAAGAAAGTTCTAAAGCACAAGAATCGGCAATTAAAGAAATTCATACTATAGCTTTATCTGCAAATGTTGACTAAACTGACTCTAGATGTTGTGACAACACCGTCCCTAACCAATGTGTGCTCAACACCAGGACTGAAACTGAATGCCAGAATGAGTACTTTGAGAGCTGGGAGGACGATACCAAAATTTCTGATTCTCAATGTTTAATTACTGTTGTAATTGAGTCTGAAGAGCACACTAATCTTGTTTGTTTTGGTGGTTATGTAGATCTACATGAAGAATATGTCTTTGAAGGAGAAGTGGATCCCGAGGACATTGATGGTGAAATGAAGGGGTTCTACAATGAGTTAATCACTGAAACTAACAAGTTGGTCAAAAGGGAGAAAGATCTATTGAAGGAAAATAGTTTTTTAATTAAAACTATAACGGAACTGGAGAGAAACCTCACCAAAAAGGAGTGCCAAATGGAGAAGATGGAGATCAAGCTGGAACAAGCAGAGAGAACAATTGCCAAATGGAACTGAGGGACAAGCAAGCTTAATGAAGCACTGAGTGTTGGTAATGAAGGAACTACAGGTTTGGCATACCAAGAAATGTCAAGTAAAACTGAAACTGTTATACCTAGTTTTGTAAAGACTGGTTTTTGTAAGACTAATGGCAGTCCTATTAAATCTAAGAAAATAACCTATATATACCAATATTGTTTTCAGCCTGGACATTTGAATCCATACTGCTTCAAGTACAAAAAGTTTTGTGAAAGATACAAGTATGATAGTAGTAGTATTGATTCAGATGTTGCGACAACATCAGAATCTACCGATGTTGGCACAACATTTCGTAACAACACTAGTGAACAGAATAACAGTTTTAAAAAGAACAGAATGTGGTCTCCTAAAATTAAGATTCTCTGTAACATTGTCTTCTTAGCTATAAAAACTCTTACTGGTGATTGGTATTTTGACAGTGATTGTTTTAGACATATGATAGGTACCAAGGCTAATCTCATGGACTTTGTGCAATTATTTACTAGTACCGTGACATATGGTGGTGGCAGTAAAGGAAAAATAATAGGGAAGGGGGTTCTCAATGTTGATGGTTTTCCACATCTGAGTGATGTAATGTTGGTGGAAGGGCAGCGTGCAAACCTCATAAGCATCAGCCAGCTCTGTGATGAGAATCTACTTGTTAAATTTGATAAATAATTCCATGATGTCTTTGATGAGAATAAGGTTTGTGTTATGACAGGAAAGAGATCAAATGATAACTATTATCTAGTAGATGAAGAGGACCAGTGCCTTCGTCGTAAGGTGGATGAGTCAGCTATATGGCACATGAAACTTGTCCATGTTCACTACAGGAATCTGGAAAAGATCATCAAACTTGCAGCTGTAAGAGACATACCAAAATTGATCAATCCAGGTAAACTTGTTTGTGGCAACTATCTGCAAGGTAAGTAAATCAAAGGTACACATGCTCCAGTATATGTAGAAGGACAAATATCTAGATCTTCTAAATGTTTTGAACTTTTATACATGGGTTTTATGGGTTGTATTGAGGTTTGTAGTCTTGCAGGGAAGAAGTCTGCAAACGTTATTATGGATGACTTCTCTTGGTATACTTGGGTAAAATTCTTGAGAGAAAAATCAGAAGTTATAGAGACATTTAAAATACTAGTTACTAGTATAAAGAATCTCTATAATGCATGTGTTACTAAAATCAGATCAAATCATGGGAGGGAATTGGAGAACAATTTTTTTGATGAACTATAATTTTTTTGATGAACTATATGAATCTAAAGCCTTATCTCATGAATACTCTGCCCCTATTAATCCTCAACATAATGGCTAAAAGTGAAAAATGCATCTTTGTTAGATATTTTAGTACTTATAGAGTGTTTAATCCAATATTAAACAATGTTCAAGCTTCTGTGATTGTCGTTTTTGATGATATGTCTAGTGATGCAAGTAAGAAAGAAGGAAATTTCTCTACACCTTTGGTTATAGATGTTGAGCCAACACAGACAGTTGACAATGTTGACTCGACACCGATTGAGGATACTAAACCTGCCCAGAATACAGATGTTGGACCAACATATTCAGATAAGCATGTTGGCTCCACACATGTTCACTCTGACACAGATGTTGAAGAGTTGTATAGACTAGTTGTCCAAAGGATATTGAACAAGGTGTCGACACTTGAAACTCTGATAGGGATTCCAAATCTCACGAGTTCTGGTAAGATGGTTTGTGATGATTGCTTGAAAGGTAAGCAACAAACCAAAGCTTCTCATAATTCAATCCAAGTGGATGAACTTGTTACAAGTACCTCTAATTGCTATCTACAATTTCAGATGGATCTCTTAGGTCTTATTGAAGTAAGTAGTGCTGGGGGAAACAATATGATTGTATAATTATGAACGATTTTTCTAGATATAACGTGATAAAATCTTTTAAAGAAAAATCAACACTCCATACCTTCAAAACAATGCATGCTAATATTAATAGCTTACATGGTGTTTATGTTGGTAAAAGCTTGTCATATTTGGGTAGAGGATTTGAAAATAAGTCACTCCTTGACTTATGTGAGTTTAATGAAAATATTCATGAAACCTCTACACCCATGACTCAAGGAGGAATCCCATTCTTGCTCATTATCATGAATTTGGATGTGTTTGGCATACTTTAAATGACATAGATTATTTAAGCAAATTAGATCCAAGATTACTTTAAATGTGTTGGCTATTCATTGAACAATGCTACATATAGAGTACTTTATCCTAGATTAAGTATTGTTCAAAAATATGTAAGCGTAGTATTTGATGAACTATCAAGTGTTGCAGGTAAACAAAAGGTTGTTGTGCCTACCCTACTGGATTCAGATATTGAGCCAACATTGAATTCAGATAGCGTCAACCCAACACCACCTGCAGAAGCTGAACCTGAACCAGAAGCTGGTGTTTTGCTAACACCGATTGTTGTTGATGTTGACACAACACTGGAGCAGTCAGACTCAAACAATGAAGAGGTTCAAGGTCCAGATGTTTGGAGAGATTCACTTGCTAGGATTCATATGTATCATCCAACATCCCAGGTTGATCGGACCACTTATGGCATCAAAACACACAACAAAGAAAGAGTAACATGTAGATATATATTAATGTTAAGTGTTTGCATGTCTGATACATGTTTTGATGGTTGCATAGGTCAATTATTTATTGATAGCATTGTCTTAGTTTCTACTAACATGTCTTCGTTAGACATGTTTTTTTAGGCTATTACAGGTACGTTGGAGTTCAACATCACTGAAGAGGTGAATATATCTTCCTTATTCTGCAAGTGAAGCAAGAGGAAGATGGGATGTTCCTAAGCCAAGTTAAATGTGCAAGAAACTTGGTGAGTAGATTGGAGGAGTCTAAGTCAAGAAGGACTATAGTGGCTTCTACCTTGAGGATTGGAAAAGATGGCACAAGAGACAGTGTTTTCTCAATACTGTACAGTTACATTATTGGGAGATTATTGCATCATTCAGTTACCCGCCTATGTATTATGTACTCGGTTTGTGCATGTGCCAGGTATCAGGCTAACCTCAAAGCTTATCATTTAACTGTTGTGAAGCTAATTCTTAAATATATATTTGTTACTATAGACTTGAGCATATGGTATACACATGATATAACTAAAAACCTTATGGGTTTTGGTAACTCTAAATGGGCTGGAGACTTAGATGTTAGAAAATCCACAAGTAGAAGTTGTTATTATTTAGGAAATAATCATGTTTTTTGGTATTACAAGAAACTGATTTGTGTATCACTTTTAACTGTTGAAGTTGAATATATAGCAGTTGGCAGATTTGTTACCCATCTTGTATGGCTTAAATACTTGTTGCATAATTATGGGCTTGAGAATGATACCCTTCTAATGTCTTGTTACTACCTTCGTGCCATAAGTATTTCAAAAAATCCATTGCACCATTCTGGAGCAAAGCATATAAATATTAAGCATTGTTTCTTGAGAGATCCAGTAAAGGTTAATAGTATTAACACTGAACACATAGAGACCAACGATCAGCTTGATGATATGTTTAGATAACGAGCGGTTCTTCAATTTGAAGAAGGCTCTCGACATGATTGTTATGTGATTAGTGTTGCATTCCGGTGTTGCCTTGACACCACAGGCTAACACCATAGATTGGTTGTGGTGTTGATAGATTGCATTAGATTTCTGAGCTTGTATTTGATTTTTACCTTTGATCTTATTCATGAATGTGTCATGCGTGGCATGGTTTGTGCGTTCTTGACATTGTAAAAATGATATTTGTTTGAAAGTTCCTTTCTTAAATTTTTCATAAGCTTAATTGAAACTCTCTATTCTCTGAGGTTAATGACTTAGTATGAAGAAGCTGGGATGCACAGAGTTCACTGCTACGATGCTATTCAGTTGTGTCTTATTCATATCTAAGTTACACATTGCATGTGGAGAAGTTGGGGTATACAGAGTTCGCTACTATGATGTATTCAATTGTGTCTTATTCACATTGTGATGCTTGCGAAAGGGGCATAGGATAGTGGGTGTAATACCAGGGTGTTTGGGGTTCCGTACTGCCTTCATTCAATATTATTTCTCACTTTGTGCTTAAAACTTTTTTTTGATGTACAGTAAACAAGTATGCATTAGGATTCTGGGGTGTTGGGGTCATGCCCTTTCTTCATTAAGGTCTATGTACTTGCCCGTACATTTGCATTGATTATGATGAAACTGGGGTGTATGGGATCTCGTTATAGCCTACATTCAGTGAATTCATTATCGCTTCTTAACCTTTCAGGTGATTGATAAGAGAGTAATTGTATTTGTTTTGTTTCAAGTCAAAAAGAAGAGAACTGATTTCAGATGTCACCAAACAATGTTGAGGCAACATAAACCAAAATTGTGTTGACACAACACTCATATTCTGCATCCATATAGGCCTGCATTCATTCATTATTTCCTTGGGGGTGTCTGTGACGATTTAGGCTTAAGGGGGAGAAATAGTCATGTTTTATGTAAAGTCATACACCTTGGGTGATTTAGCTGCAAGTGACACACTAAATTGTTTCTGATTACACCTTAGAAGTTGATTATTTCTATAATTCTAACTTCATACCTAAATGTGTGTTTTCTGTTAGCTAACTCTCCTACTCATGTATAAGTCTGAAATATCTGTGTTACTAACGTGCTAAACTTTTCTTAAGTCCCAGATGTTTATTTCAGATCTTGTTCATGACTTTACTTGAATGGAGCTTGAAGGTAAGCCTTGTACCCACACAACCACTAGAACCAGTGTTGATTCAATTCCGGTGCCAATGTTGTGCCAACACCAGTCTGTAAGCGTGTTGTCCCAACATCCAGGTTTAACATTGTGATTTATAAGTTTTTGTAAACTGCTCTAGTCACGTGTAAAGTAAACATGGTGTCACGTATTGACTCAACTGGCGATAATTATGCATGCTTGATTTCAAGAAATCGCCGAGTACATTTGTCACTACTTCTTTGAATTTCTCTTCTATCTTAGTTCCTTTGCTCTCTCAAACACTAAGAGTTTTACTTGCATTTTTTAAATCCATGGCATCTATCCTTGATCTAACTAATGTGACCTTTGATGTGGAGAATCAAAGAAATAACCCCACCCCTACTCATGTAGTTCTTATCACATGTGAAACACCGTTTTAGACACTATTGTTGAAACGGAACAAGTTCAATATGAAGAACATGGTGTTATTTTTACTTCAAACACGGTTGAGGAGACAGTGGTTGAGGAATTTTTTTTGCTGAGAAGAATGATTTAATTAAGGGGGAGAACACTTTAGTTGCTGGATAGACTAAAGTGGGTGATAATGGTTGTTCAGCCGCAGGTGATGATAAAGAAACAGAGATTGTGATGTTGCTGGATATTTTGCAAGATGATGATAAGCAGAAAGAGAAGGAGAACGAAGAGGTCGAGAACGAGGAAGAAAGTGGTGAAGAGGAGAAAGATGGTTCTCAGGAAACTGAGAATGGTGATGATGATGAAGCCATAGATATCAGGAGGACAAGGAAGAAGGTTATGAGAAGTCTATTTATGCTGAGTCTGAACAAGATGTTGCGACATCATCTTCTGTGTACAATGTTGACTCAACATCAGAGGTAACACCTGGATTAATAGTTGCAATTATGGCTAGCTTTAATTCTCTTTTAGGGAGAGAAGACTATAGTTATGGGAGATTTTAAGAAACAATGGATGATAGAGTTTCTAAAAAGAAAAATGGAAATAGCTGCTAAATAAGAGCTATAGGAACTTTCATCCGATGAAGTGATTCTTTGAGGTTATTGCTTTCCTCACAAAAAGGGGGAGAGTAAGTCCATTGTATCTTCATGTTTATTCTGTTGTTACTACAAATATGAAGTATCCTATGTTTTCCAAGTTATGCTTATAACTGTGATGTTTAACTCACTATGTTTTCTAATTAGTATCTTAAGGCTACTTGATTAATGTTATCATATTAAGGGGTAGTAGCTTAAGATATTGATGATGTTGTGTTACTGAAGCACTGTTCATAAAAACGATAAGTGTACTTCGTTGGTTTTGTGAAGAAAGGCAAAAAGGAGGAGGTTGTAAGTGTAGGTGTTGTCGTGAAGTGTTAGTCCAACATTCTAGTAACTAGTGTTGGCACAACACTGAACTCAACACTACATTGTACGAATTATTTAATTTTAATATTTTATTTTTCCTTTATTCAAAAACTAATCTAGTTCCACATTTGTAGTTTATCTTGTTTATATTTCAAGATAATGATAAATCAAGAGTCCAAGTGGTTTACTCATCAAACGAAGAATATCCGAAAGATAAAGGCGTTGGATATACAAGATAAGGATGGAAGATTCATGTTGATAAAGTGAACGAATTTCATGATAAAGATAGAAGATGTTAGAAGATTTGAAGTCTATCTAAAGAGGAGTTCGATCAAGAGAAGAAGTCTTCTATTGGAGAAGTCCGGATCAAGTAGGAAGCTTCCAAACTTAATTAAAGATAAGCCTAAGAAGATGATAAGCTCACGAACGAAATTGGAGATGATCTTGGAGATCTAAGAGCAATCAAAAACGTGCAAAACATGCCTTGGAGCTCAAGGAACAATATATTATAAATAGGCATCTTGGGCATCAAGAAAAAGACACGAAGACTAGAACGAAAATATCCCGAAGAGGAAAATCTTATTGTCGAGTGTATTTGTCTTGTTGTACTAAGTTTTATCTAACGAAGCTATAAAAGGTTGTAGTGAGTTAGTGTTAGGATTAGTTTCCTTGCTCAGTTGTTTTGTTTTTGTTAAAACCATTAATTTATTAGTGGTTATTTCGTCATATGGGCGAGGCAGATTATATTCATATAATCTGCCTAAAAGTTACCTACTGTGTTCTTTAAATTCCGTTGTGCACAATTTACTCTATTAATATATCACGAATGTTAAGGCAACATTGCGTACTTCAATGTTGGCGTAATATTCAGTTTGACATAACGTGTGTTGTATACTCTATCAGTAGGTGTTATGATAACACTGAGTAAAATCAGTGTTGGCTCAACACTAGACGACAACATCAGTGTTGAGTTACAAATGTTGTACCAACCCCGATCCATACAATTTCATTTATGATTTCCAGTACTTACACACAAATGTGGATAAAGCAGATGTACATGAATTTTTTTTTATTTTTTTATCTATGTACATGATATCTTGGAAAAGAAATTCGCAGAGAGTTAATTAAGTCTAAAAATTGTGTCGGCTCAACTACCTAAATTCTATCATAAAACTAAACTCCTAAATCAATGCATATTGGAGTCAATCCATACACCTCTTTCGAAACAGATTTGAACAGCCATGTATCAGATCACGAAAAGACAAATAGAGTAGTTGAATCGTTGAAATATCGGTGAGGAGTTACACAAAATTTACTAGGCGTCTTTTCAAATATAATAAATCGTGCATTATCCGTCGACACTTAACTACTATAAATACATCTCATCCACCCCAGTCTTCACTAATTACTCCAAACCCTAACTTACCAAAATCAATACTTGAATAAAGCATGGCGTCTAGCAGCATCACACTCAAGGAAGTTTATAATTCTACGACGGTAACATGCAATAAGTTCATTATGTTTCTGATTTTATTAATGCTTATGTTTTCTATTTTGCATCCTTGAGATAGTTTTGTTCTTGTAGGAGCACGTTGAAACTGTTTTCCTTAATTTTTTTGATTTCACACATGACGATGAGTACATCCTGCTGTCGGAACTACGTGAGTATATGGAACGCGCCATATGGTTCTCTTCAGAAATGATGGAAGACATCTATGAGGAACTTGTAGGGTTGCTCACGGCTTTCAAACAATGGGAAGTTACTCGTGCAATGATCAGGGATCGCGTCCGGATTATCAAAACTCGATTCATCCTCTTCAACCGATTTTTGAAGTGTCCGGGGGTGAAGTTTGACAAGGCAACATACCATGTGGAGGTGAGTCACGGGAAATATGATAGCGTCGTGAAAACGGTGGGTTAAATGCCCTATGTAAAAGATTCGTTCTTTAATCAGCCAATGTTTGTAACACAATTTTCCAACTATTGCAGCCAGTCTCCATCAAGAGGAGGTTTGAGCAGGTGTTGTTCCCTCACTATGGCCTGATGTATTATAGCTTCCAGGTCAAGGAACTTCGATCCCTGTGATTAGGGTGCTGTCTATGATGGATCTTTTATATGCGAATGTTTGAAACTTTTGAACATTAATTTTGTAGTTTTGTTATTGTTAGTGTTGGGGAGTTTAACCCTCTGAACATGTTTTAATGGGGTATATCCCCTGTATGGATGATGAATGGATTGAATGTTTATTTTGGTTTATTAATGTGGATTATTTTAGTATGGTTTACTTCTGTGACGATGTATGTTGTGCTTTTCTTTTGTGATTTTTTTGATTATCAGTAATGTTCATATTGAACAGTCACCAGTTATAATCCTTGTTGATGTAACATATTCTAACCACAATGAGGAGGATATGTTGTTGGTTATTTTGCTTGATTGGTTGCAGGTATATAGATCATGGAAAGCTAAAGAGGAAGAGGTCAACCACCAAAAGGAATGAGATAGAATGGAGACAATGACAAGGAAGAGTCCCTATGCTAGTAGTTTCATGTCTTCTCTGGCTTAAGATGACATATTGTAATACTTTCGAAAAGAGTTTTGCTCTAGTAGATGTAACACGCTAGTTTGGGTTGGTTGTCAAACCGACCTTTTTGAAATAAAATATTTTTCATTGGTTATCTTAGTATATAAATATGTTCTTTTATCATGTGAATCTCACTCATAACACAAAGCCTCATATCACATAACCATAGCAACATATCATCGCTTAAACCACATACATTACGACGCATTTTAACTGATATAACAGAATACCACATTCCAGAGAATGACACGAAGCATCATTTACTACACGTTCTGATCACAACTAGTGTATCCCGAAAAAGCGATCATTCTTAATTCATTAGAGCCCCACAAACCATACTAAAAAGCAAATCGATGTTCGATTGAAAACAGTACAAAACATGTTCTTAATAAGTAGCAAACATCATCATAGTAAGCATGTCAAAGCCATACTATATCAAAGCATTAACATTGATCAGTTTAGGCACTATATTACCCATACCATCTACATAGTCTTCACGAAGAACATTAACGGCATCCAAACACCTCTTTCCAAGTCCCATAGTAAAGAAACTGCTTCTCTAAGTACCACTCACAGTAAGGGTGATCCTGAATTCAAAAAATTGCATTTATTACTACATTGCTACCTTAATAAGGTTGGCACTAAAATTGATAGCTCCAAGCAATCAGTTGTTTGATAATACCTTAACATATTCATTCCAATATCCATAATCAGACACCTCTATTGTGTGAGAGAAACTGTTGAACCATACCGCTCCGATAATGTGGATAAACAAGTTGTGGATGTGATGATAACTCTTTTTCCAGACAATTAACTTGGACTTGATATGTGGAAATGTCTTAATAGTATTATTAGGCAGTAGCACCCTCATTCTAGCTTCGTGACCTTGAAGGTATCCGGCTCTAAGGTGATTGATAACGTGGCCTTGTTCGTTAAGTTGTTCTCTCAATGCCCATTTGAGAGCATCCTCCTCCTGCCTAGTCCATGCATGACGTGTCATTGCCATCTAACAATTCAAGGTTCATGTGGAAGTCATCAATAAGACAAGATTGTATACTAGTGTACTCTGATAAGTTGTATAATAAGACTTAATTGTCAATTCAACTAAATTAAGCTTATATAATCGTTGGGGGTAGCGATTACTATCCGAGTTATTAAGGTGAACAGTGGTGGGCCGCTTGACTTTATGGTCAAAGCCCAATCCCACTTTCTCACGAACCAAACTACTTATTAAGTCAAATAAGACCCTTTATTTCACCTAATGTGCGGAACCAAACGTCCACAAAGTGAGTATATTGCATATAGTAAAGTGTCTAACATCGATCATATCTCAAGTTTTATCTCCAAATAAATATATTTGACATGGCCTAATTTGATAGGAAATGTGGCATAACAGATCGGACCACGTTATTACTTATTATGACAAATGTTCCATTTGAACATTTAAAAAAATGATAGAAAGGTCAAATATTGAAGCACACCAGCAAATTATCCAGAGTGGATGCTCTTTTATCCATCATTTCATAAGGAAATTTTGGTTTTTCTCATTGGAATCTCACTACTGTAGAAACCTCCACTACAAGAAAAAAGGGTCATTAGGGACTGCCAGGGCGGTCCCTAATGACCCCCCTGCGGTCGCTATTGAGGGGGTAGCGACCGTCTAGCGATTGCTATTTTGCGGTCGCTATTGACCATGGTCGCTTGCCAATAGCGACCGTTAAGCGGTCCTTAATGACATCAATAGGGACCGCAGTATAGCGACCGTGAAGCGGTCGCCATACTTTTTGATAATAGGGACCGTTTGGGCGGTCCCTAATGTGGAACAATAGGGACCGCCCAGACGGTCCCTAAATTTAACAATAGGGATCGTCTGGGCGGTCCCTAATGTGGAATAATAGGGACCGTTAAATAATAGGGACCGTTTAACAATAGGGACCGTCTAGACGGTCCCTAATTTTTACAATAGGGACCGTTAAACGGTCCCTGGTTTTGATATTAGGGACCGTCAAACGGTCCCTACTAATATTCATCGTATGAATATTAGTAGGGACCGTTAAGCGGTCCTTAATGACTTCCAGAAAAAATAAAAAAAAAACTACAATTATATTCCGGATTTAATCCGGAATATAATTGTTTTTTTTTTGTAAAATTGTAATTTTAACAAATTGAAAACAATAAAATATTGAATAAAAAGTTAATATAATGACAATTGATATGAAAGAATAAAAGAACGTGAAAAGATGAATAAAATGAGTAATAATATAAAATGAATGAAATCAAAAACATGAAATCAAAAACATGAAATCAAAAGTGAAGAATAGTAAATGTAGATCCAAAATAAAGAAAGTATAAGAAAAAAAGATTGTATTGGTGAAAAAAAGAAAATGAAGATCCAAAATAAAGAAAGTGAAAGAAAAGAAAATGAAGAAAATTTTGTGTTGGTGAAAAGAAGAAAAGTTTTTGTGTTGGTGAAAATAAGAAAAACCAATTAAGTGTTTTTGTGTTGGTGAAAAGAAGAAAAAAAAGATAGTGTTTTTTGGAGATAGTGAAATGGGTGTAAGAGAAGTTATCAAAAAAAAAAAAAGAAATGGGTGTAAGAGTGGTGAGATATATATATATATATATATATATATATATATATATATATATATATATTCAATTGGTTTTTGTCCGTTGGATGATTTTAGATGAACGACGGTTTAAGATGGCGATCCGTGTTAAAGACATGATGGGTACTTATGACCATAGATTAGGATTTCATCGACGGTTGAGATTTGATTTGGTGAAAATTCAAATTTCCCCCTCACTTCAGCCAAAACAATTCGCCAAAAATTCAAAATTTTCGATTTTAGGGACCGTTAAGCGGTCCCTAATGTCAAATTATGGACCGCTTAACGGTCCCTATTGTCAAATTAGGGACCGCTTAACGGTCCCTACTAATATTCATCCTTAAAAATCGATTTTTTTTATTGATGTTGTTGTGTTTGTGATTGTAAGCAACCAAACTCATTGTAATATATAAATTGAAGTAATAAATGATTGCAAAATCAACCTTGTAGTAGATTAGTTGTGAAATAATAGATTAATTGCGCTTGATCGAGTTATTAACGTTCAAGATATATTTCACAAATGTACAACTAATTAATTATCATTAGTTAGTTGTAATTGTTATCCGTGTTTATGATTTACTTCACAAACGTTAGCATAGATACGATTATGAGGCATAATCATTAGATCAAGTATTCATTAATTATACGTATATATGTAGATCGAATTAATTTGTCATTATGTCATTCGTCGTACAAAATAGTAGGAGAATCTTCAAAGCGGCCCGTTCTCCTTGTATAATGTTTGGATATACAATGTGTCGTTGTACTTATTGTTATTTTAACCATTCCAATGGTTATTATGAAATAAGCATACAACGCGGCACCTCGAACCATCGAAAAATTCATAATTTTGATGTATGAATATTAGTAGGGACTGCCAAGCGGTCCCTAATGTCAAATTAGGGACCGCTTAACGGTCTCTATTGTCAAATTAGGGACAATTTAACGGTCCCTACTAATATTAATACTTAAAAATCGATTTTTTTTATTGATGTTGTTGTGTTTGTGATTGTAAGCAACCAAACTCATTGTAATATATAAATTGAAGTAATAAATGATTGCAAAATCAACCTTGTAGTAGATTAGTTGTGAAATAATAGATTAATTGCGCTTGATCGAGTTATTAACGTTCAAGATATATTTCACAAATGTACAACTAATTAATTATCATTAGTTAGTTGTAATTGTTATCCGTGTTTATGATTTACTTCACAAACGTTAGAATAGATACGATTATGAGGCATAATCATTAGATCAAGTATTCATTAATTATACGTATATATGTAGATCGAATTAATTTGTCATTATGTCATTCGTCGTACAAAATAGTAGGAGAATCTTCAAAGCGGCCCGTTCTCCTTGTATAATGTTTGGATATACAATGTGTCGTTGTACTTATTGTTATTTTAACCATTCCAATGGTTATTATTAACTAAGCATACAACGCGGCACCTCGAAGCATCGAAAAATTCATAATTTTGATGTATGAATATTAGTAGGGACTGCCAAGCGGTCCCTAATGTCAAATTAGGGACCGCTTAACGGTCCTTATTGTCAAATTAGGGACCGTTTAACGGTCTCTACTAATATTCATACTTAAAAATCGATTTTGTTTTATTTATGTTGTTGTGTTTGTGATTGTAAGCAACCAAACTCATTGTAATATATAAATTGAAGTAATAAATGATTACAAAATCAACCTTATAGTAGATTAGTTGTGAAATAATAGATTAATTGCGATTGATCGAGTTATTAACTTTCAAGATATATTTCACAAATGTACAACTAATTAATTATCATTAGTTAGTTGTAATTGTTATCCGTGTTTATGATTTACTTCACAAACGTTAGCATAGATACGATTATGAGGCATAATCATTAGATCAAGTATTCATTAATTATACGTATATATGTAGATCGAATTAATTTGTCATTATGTCATTCGTCGTACAAAATAGTAGGAGAATCTTCAAAGCGGCCCGTTCTCCTTGTATAATGTTTGGATATACAATGTGTCGTTGTACTTATTGTTATTTTAACCATTCCAATGGTTATTATTAACTAAGCATACAACGCGGCACCTCGAAGCATCGAAAAATTCATAATTTTGATGTATGAATATTAGTAGGGACTGCCAAGCGGTCCCTAATTTTACAATAGGGACTCTCAAGCGGTCCCTAATGTCAAATTAGGGACCGCTTAACGGTCCTTATTGTCAAATTAGGGACCGTTTAACGGTCTCTACTAATATTCATATTTAAAATCGATTTTTTTTTATTGATGTTGTTGTGTTTGTGATTGTAAGCAACCAAACTCATTGTAATATATAAATTGAAGTAATAAATGATTACAAAATCAACCTTATAGTAGATTAGTTGTGAAATAATAGATTAATTGCGATTGATCGAGTTATTAACGTTCAAGATATATTTCACAAATGTACAACTAATTAATTATCATTAGTTAGTTGTAATTGTTATCCGTGTTTATGATTTACTTCACAAACGTTAGCATAGATACGATTATGAGGCATAATCATTAGATCAAGTATTCATTAATTATATGTATATATGTAGATCGAATTAATTTGTCATTATGTCATTCGTCGTACAAAATAGTAGGAGAATCTTCAAAGCGGCCCGTTCTCCTTGTATAATGTTTGGATATACAATGTGTCGTTGTACTTATTGTTATTTTAACCATTCCAATGGTTATTATGAACTAAGCATACAACGCGGCACCTCGAACCATCGAAAAATTCATAATTTTGATGTATGAATATTAGTAGGGACTGCCAAGCGGTCCCTAATTTTACAATAGGGACTGCCAAGCGGTCCCTAATGTCAAATTAGGGACCGCTTAACGGTCCCTATTGTCAAATTAGGGACCGCTAAGCGGTCCCTACTAATATTCATACTTAAAAATCGATTTTTTTTTATTGATGTTGTTGTGTTTGTGATTGTAAGCAACCAAACTCATTGTAATATATAAATTGAAGTAATAAATGATTGCAAAACCAACCTTATAGTAGATTAGTTGTGAAATAATAGATTAATTTCGATTGATCGAGTTATTAACGTTCAAGATATATTTCACAAATGTACAACTAATTAATTATCATTAGTTAGTTGTAATTGTTATCCGTGTTTATGATTTACTTCACAAACGTTAGCATAGATACGATTATGAGGCATAATCATTAGATCAATTATTCATTAATTATACGTATATATGTAGATCGAATTAATTTGTCATTATGTCATTCGTCGTACAAAACAGTAGGAGAATCTTCAAATCGGCCCGTTCTCCTTGTATAATGTTTAGATATACAATATGTCGTTGTACTTATTGTTATTTTAACTATTCCAATGGTTATTATGACTTTAAAAATACAACGCGGCACCTCGAACCATCGAAAAATTCATAATTTTGATGTATGAATATTAGTAGGGACTGTCAAGCGGTCCCTAAATTAACAATCGGGACTGCCAAGCGGTCCCTAATGTCAAATTAGGGACCGCTTAACGGTCTCTATTGTCAATTGTTTTTTGATTTCATTCATTTTATATTATTACTCATTTTATTCATCTTTTCACATTCTTTTATTCTTTCATGTCAATTGTCATTGTATTAACTTTTTATTCATCATTTTATTGTTTTGATCTTGTTAAAATTACAATTTTACATAAAAAAAACAATTATATTCCGGATTTAATCCGGAATATAAATGTATTTTTTTTTTATTTTTTCTGGAGGTCATTAGGGACCGCTTAACGGTCCCTATTGTAGAAATTAGGGACTGTCTGGTCGGTCCCTATTGTAAAAATTAGGGACCGTCTTAGCGGTCCCTATTATTCTACATTAGGGACCGCCCAGACGGTCCCTATTATTCAAAAGTATGGCGACCGCTTAACGGTCGCTATATTGCGGTCCCTATTGAGGTAATTAAGGACCGCTTAACAGTCGCTATTTTGCGGTCCCTGATGACCTCAATAGGGACTGCTTAACGGTCGTTGTTGTCTTTAGCGGTCGCTGAAGACTAGCGACCGCTTGGCGGTCGCTAATTTGCGGTCCCTAATGACCCATTTTTCTTGTAGTGCTCATTGAGATCTTTAATTTGTATCTCACATTCTCATTGATTACCTTTCTCGAGCTTTAGCTACCGGCTTAAGCTTCGAAAATCCTATGACAATTCAATTTTAATTTCTCTAGATACAATGACCTATGTAAGGCTTGGTTCGTTAATCAAATTAGATACGTACACAACGAGGCTTACTACGAAGTTTTGTCCGTATTGGGTGTATCTCCGATCATCACTAATATATCACTTGAAATGCAGGATCGTCAAAACTAACTTGTTCAAAAGCCACTGACGTACCGAAGATGTTAAGTCAGCGCCGAGTCAGTTAGCGAAAGTAGCTCGGATCAAAATCGGTTTATTTATGTTCTGTAATTTAGTTTTACAAAATACTTACATCGATAATGTATAAAACCTATTCGTCTGTAATTTCTGAAATTAGTGATATTAGACACACAAGACAATTGTAATCAAGAAATTAACATATGACCAACTGTGACCACCGTCGATATTTTTCCTTAGTATGAAATTGTCAACTAATTCGGAGACTAATATATATACATGAAGCCTATGGACGTGAATTACACATCAGTTTAGCAAATAAGATTTGGACCACCACCAATGAAGACATAAGAAGATTAAATAACGTGAATTACTAGTTTCTTTATTTTATTTATTTTCGACCAATTATTATGTAGTTGTGGTTAGCACTACAAATTCATTACGCTACATTGAGATGAAGTAGTGATACCAAAGTAAACAAGATACTACGCTGTTACTATTTTCATCAAAAAGAAATACTACGCTGTTACTAACTACTATAGAGAACCTAATAGCTAGGTGGGTCCCCCGACCCAAATAGCAGTTTATCTAGAACGTAAGATGTCGATACCGGCCGTAATTATATGATAAAGAACTAATGAGTGTCAAAGTGGTTCGTTAATTGTCCATCTTCACGTCTAATCAAGGGAGACAGATCTAGTTATACAAGTTTCTTCTTTTTCTTCTGATGAATCTAGTAATACTGGTTTCTATAGTTAAATTTGTGTTAGTTTTTAGTCTTGATATTGCAATATGAGGGTAGAAGAATTTTAACATTTCCTAAAACTTGATATTTGATCATTTTCTTATTTACTCTTTTAAACTCGTATAAAAGATACGAATCACACATTTATTCGTCTATTGAGAATACGAGCAATACAAGACATCTTAAATAGAAAGAAAAAAAGAAAAGAAAAAGAATAACTCTTACCTTACTTATAACTGTAAAACATGTAAGAAAGGAAATAAGGATTTTGATAGGTCAACCTCTTCATTCTCACTATATATGAACTTATTATCTTACATTTTATCTGATGATCGTTATCATTTTAAGCAAGTCATTGATCTGGCACATTAGTTTTGTTTTATTCTTAGTGTGTCATTTAGCTATAGAAAATATAATTCTATTTCTAAGGGGTCTATACTCACAAAATAGTTTAATGTGTAGATCTATTGTAGCAATTCATTTCTCTTGACTTTCATGTAGTCGAGGACTTGTTCAGGGTTCGTTTTCTTTGTATAGATATAGGTTTACTTTTTACCACTTTTTTTGTGAATATTGTTGTTGGAAATTTAGTAACCTTTGATCCATTGAAAATGGATCCCATGATACATCAATTATGTTGATTTCCGCCCGACTCGAATCCATGATGTTTTCTACAATTGATTTGCTCCAAAATGGTCGGATTTCAATCACAAATAATGGAAAGGAATCATTACAAATCCAAGAGCCCAAAAAAGATGAGATTTTGTGGTGAAAAATGACCACAAATGGCTTTTTTGTATGAATTTCTCTTTCATTTTCTGCATAAAAGAGTTGTATGGAAGTTATGGGAGTTTTCTCCTATAAGAGGAAAAACTTTTTCATCCTTAAATTTGAATTCAAATGCAATTCGGGTAGAGTTTAGCCCGCATAGGCGACCCACCCACATTATTACATCATCTCCCACTCGCACATGAGAACTAGACCCAATCTAATTAGAACATAGTAACAACTTACCAATTTCATACAGGTAAATGGATCGTGTGACCAACGGGCAACTGAGCTTCAATGCTATACACTGGTTAAGGTTATATGGCAGCTCAAAACTTAAGCGCACAACTATATACTGGTTAGGGATATATAGCAGCTTGACTTCTTCACCACGAGGACAATGTATCTCACTATACCCCATACTTCACTTGCTTGCATCACCTAGAGTATCTCCAATTGCTTGTTATATAAGGAGCACACACTCTTTTAACTATATACATTGTATTCACAATTATGTCCAAACCTTAAAGGTTGATACAATTGTGCGCACGGTGAATACAAGATAGACTTAAGTCATAGACAGTCTTCCTTTCTAACTTTAACCTCTTAACATTAAAATTGCTGCTTTCCTAAACATGCACCGCATTGCCGAATTTGTCATGGTTATTAGTAACATGCTAAAGTAGCAACACCAAAATAAATCCTCGAGAAAAAGTTATAAGTCATAAAGGTATATTATGAGTTCTTTTAAACATGTGGGTCTCACACAATGAGAAAACAAGGATCAATTCAGTGATTACTCCAACAGTCACAAAAGCACATGTGGTATGAAACACATGTTACGGTGTTTTTCTTTCTCTATGGAAGCGTATGTCATTTTTAATAGTAATACGCATCGTACAGATCTTAGTTCAAGTGCCTCTAACACTTAACTTGAGTTTTCTTCTTGTTAGTCCTCTACAAACACAAATCACAAGAAAACTCACATCTTTTAGAATGCTTTTCCATGCCTTCTGATCCTATTGTTTGATGAAGTTTTGCATCTGATTCTTCCAGTAGGAGTAGTTGGTTGCAATCATCATCGGTGGCTTTATGGTCGACAGACATTCCCTCATTTTCTCCATAAGAAAAACAAATAAACAAAACAAAGATCTTTTAAACTAGAATATACACTATAAAATATAGTAACCCGCTCTTGATGCCAATTGAAAGATTTTAGATCTATGTTACTTGTAATCGAATACAGTTGCACTGGAGAATAGTTGCAATTGTACTCGCAAGTAATACAAATGATAGTTCTTTAACGTTTAGAACCTGTTTTACAGTTGCAATTGTTAAAAGACAGTTAAACATAAAGCGATAAAGAATATAAAGATTTTTTACGTAGTTCGGTCCAAATGGTCCTAGTCCACGGGGTTTGCACCCAAATGTTGACTCAAACAGTACCCTACTTAAGAATACAATGAAAGGATTTACTTCAACTCAAATCTAGACTCCCTCTAATTTGCAGTTGCAATACCTAACCCTTAACTATTTTCGGTGTACTCGATTGAGTCGAAGAACACATCAAGATACTCCAAAGATCCTTTGACTTGATGCTCTTCACTAAAAGATTGTGACTCGATACATGACTGAAATCACAAACTATCTTTTTCAAAGTGTCCTTCAATTGTGTCGAGTCTTCTCCTTATATAGGCATGAGCAGAATCTTCAGCAGATCTTTAGTTGCAATCCTCGGAATATCTTCTTTCCTTATATGATAAGCACGCCGATAATTCAGTTACAATCCGAACATGTCTTCTTGCCTTATCCGATAGATTCTGCATGATCATCAAAGATACCCAACGAATATGTCTAATATTATGTCTAAGTACATAGGTAGGAGATATAGTTATATCTATCAAGTTAATCTTTAAGATAAAATAATATCTAATAAAGATATGGTAATAAAATCAAGATAATTAACATCTAAAAGACTAACTTATCCTAATGATTTAAACGAAATAATATCAATTAAACTCTAGTTGGGCCAATCGAACTAAAGTCCAAACCATGGGAGAAAACCGGTCCTAACACATTTTTTGCATAAAATAGTTGTATGGAAGTTATGGGAGTTGAGGGAGTTTTCTCCTAGAAGAGGAAAACTTTTCCCTCCTTAAATTTGAAATCAAATGCTATTCGGGTAGAGTTTAATCCGCATGGGCGACTCACCCATATTATTACATCAATTGTGATTAATACCACTACAAGAATCCGGGGTCATTCGTGACCGCCGGCTCGTGACCGCCGGGCGGTCGCGAGCATCCGTGACCGCCCGGCGGTCGCGGATGCCACCGTGACCGCCGAGCGGTCGCGGTAAACAACGCCGTGACCGCCCAGCGGTCACGGATAGCCTCGTGACCGCTGAGCGGTCACGGACATAATTCCCGTGACCGCCCAGCGGTCACGGGAATCCATAGGCGGGAAACTTCCCGCCTAGTGGCGTCCGCGACCGCTGGGCGGTCGCGGATGCCACTAGGGTCATTCGTGACCGCTGAGCGGTCGCGGATGCCACTAGGGTCATTCGTGACCGCCGGGCGGTCACGAATGACCCTCATTCGTGACCGCCCGGCGGTCACGAATAATATTCATAAAAAAAATTTAATTTTATGGATTCATCTTGATGTGTTTATGATTTTTAACAATAAGTCTCAATACTACATGTGAATTGAAGTAATAAATTAGTACAACATTAGTAATTAACATATTAAAATACCGAATTAGATGTGATTAGGCGAGTTATGAACGAATAACATATTTTATGTTCTACAACTAATTCATCACATACACCAAGTTGTTTTAGATGTAATGTGTCATTTTGTGATGATATCTATTTTAATTTACTTAGTAGTAACTATTTTATCAATTTAACAAACATCGAACCTTAATTAAACAAACGAAAATCAAAATTATCGAATGAGACTCTTTCGTGACCGCTGGGCGGTCACGAAGAAGGTTCGTGACCGCTGGGCGGTCACGAATGAGGGGTCATTCGTGACCGCCCGGCGGTCACGAATAATATTCATTAAAATTTTTTTGATTTTATGGATTCTTCTTGATGTGTTTATGATTTTTAGCAATAAGTCTCAATACTAAATGTGAATTGAAGTAATAAATTAGTACAACATTAGTAATTAACATATTAAAATACCGAATTAGATGTGATTAGGCGAGTTATGAACGAATAACCTATTTTATGTTCTACAACTAATTCATCACATACACCAAGTTGTTTTAGATGTAATGTGTCATTTTGTGATAAAATCTATTTTAATTTACTTGGTAGTAACTATTTTATCAATTTAACATACATCGAACCTTAATTAAACAAACGAAAATCAAAATTATCGAATGAGACTCTTTCGTGACCGCTGGGCGGTCACGAAAGAGGGTCATTCGTGACCGCCCAGCGGTCACGAAGTAGGTTCGTGACCGCTGGGCGGTCACGAAGAAGGTTCGTGACCGCTGGGCGGTCACGAATGAGGGGTCATTCGTGACCGCCCGGCGGTCACGAATAATATTCATAAAAAAAATTTTGATTTTATGGATTCTTCTTGATGTGTTTATGATTTTAGCAATAAGTCTCAATACTACATGTGAATTGAAGTAATAAATTAGGACAACATTAGTAATTAACATATTAAAATACCGAATTAGATGTGATTAGGCGAGTTATGAACGAATAACCTATTTTATGTTCTACAACTAATTCATCACATACACCAAGTTGTTTTAGATGTAATGTGTCATTTTGTGATAAAATCTATTTTAATTTACTTGGTAGTAACTATTTTATCAATTTAACAAACATCGAACCTTAATTAAACAAACGAAAATCAAAATTATCGAATGAGACTCTTTCGTGACCGCTGGGCGGTCACGAAAGAGGGTCATTCGTGACCGCCCAGCGGTCACGAATAATTTTCATGGTGAAAATTTTAAATTTTCAAAAAATTTGAATTTCCCCCCAATTCCAGGTCTTTCGCGACCGCCCGGCGGTCACGAAAGGGTCTCTCGTGACGGCCGGGCGGTCGCGAAAGACCTTGGAATTGGGGGGAAATTCAAATTTTTTGAAAATTCAAAATTTTCACCAAAATTCTATATATACCCACCATTCTACCCATTAATTTTCATTACATTCAAATTATCTTCTCTAAAAAACCCAACACTTTCTCCTCATTTCCTCATTTCCTCATTTCCCAATCCAAAACATAAACACCAACATTTTTTCTTCTCCTCTTTTCTTATATCTTCAAAAAACAAAACACCAACAATTTTTCTTCTCCTCTTTCTTTATATCTCCAAAAAACAAATCACCAAACTCTTATTTTCTTCTTTTCTTTACTTATAACACAAATCATTCCCTTAAATGATGTTTATATAAAAAAATCGTCCAACCATACATTATATTCGCAAAAAACAAATATTTATTCCGGTATTTTACCGGAATATTTTTTTTTTATTTCGTTTAATGTCATCCGTGACCGCCGGGCGGTCACGGATGACTTGAATATTATCCGTGACCGCCCGGCGGTCACGGATGGTTTAAATATTATCCGTGACCGCTTGGCGGTCGCGGATAACCGTCGAGGTCATCCGTGACCGCCAGGCGGTCGCGGGGTTGTCCGCGACCGCTGGGCCGTCGCGGATGACCCCGGGGTCATCCGTGACCGCCAGGCGGTCGCGGTGTCGCCCGTGACCGTTGGGCCGTCGCGGATGACCCCGGGGTCATCCGTGACCGCCGGGCCGTCGCGGATGACCCCGGGGTCATCCGTGACCGCCGAGCGGTCACGGATGACTGCCGTGACCGCTGGGCGGTCGCGGATGACCCTGGGGTCATCCGTGACCGCCAGGCGGTCGCGGATGACTGCCGTGACCGCTGGGCGGTCGCGGATGACTGCCGTGACAGCCCAGCGGTCACGGATGACCTCCACGACCGAGGTCATCCGCGACCGGGCATCCGCGACCGCTGGGCGGTCGCGGATGACCATTCGCGACCGGAAATGGGTCATTCGCGACCGCCCGGGCGGTCGCGAATGACCCTTTTTTCTTGTAGTGTACTTAGTAGACAACAATATTTGAAAGGAGTGATACAATTGACAGGTATACACTAATACTCTAATTAATACCGTATACTTTGCGAGTGTCACATCTAGAGCGAGCTGATAGGTAAATGGTAAAGTGGCAGTTTACCATGTGGGATGTCAGTTATTGGTTGTAGCAGTGTTCAGATTTTGTAACATTTACTTCCGCGAAAGAGTTAAACTCAATAGTCAATACTTCCTCACTTCCAGTTTCCAGTATGCAACGAAGTTACCTTTTAGCACAAATGTAAAGCATCCTAATTTCAACACCTTTTAAGGGAAAAAGAAATTTTCTCAAAAAAGGTAAAATCTAAACTTTTTAGAGTACAACTTAAGTGAAGGCATCCACGTTCACATGATTTTTTAAGTGAGAATCAAAAGATCACATGTTGATGCCATACCCAGTTTTAAAATGCATTACGCAGATTTTTAAAATCCCTTCAAGATACTTCATAATCTCCGAGATAAAGTCAAGGGGATCTCTTCTAGAAGTTAAAATACTAAGTCAGAGCCTCAGAGGTTTTGCTACTGAAGTTATTATAATTTATAATTAAATATATTATGAGAAGAAATAATATTTTATGTGGCTTGTGTGAATTGACAATGATCTGGAAATTGATCATGAGCGGTCATTAAAAGGACGGTGCTAATCATGACGCCAAACATGAAAGCAGTAGAAAGAGTTTTGTTTTTTTTTTTTTTTCTAAACAAAGCAATAGAAATAGTTATGGTAAGTGTGAGAACACTTTTTAATGTGTGAACGTAGAAGTAAAAAGAGAGAGTGTGTGTGTGGACGCAAAATAGAATGCGTTTCTCTCTCTCATCCTCATATTCTAATTTAATTTTTTGCTAGGTGGCCTAAGTGAACGCGTGTCTTAATCATGCGAAAGCCCGCAAAAATATAATAAAAATAGATCGTGTGATCTATATTGGTAAAGAAAAAGAACAAGTGAATGAGAAACAACATTTCAAAAGTTCTAATTAGCTCAAATTTCAGGCCGGACGAAGTATATGTATGACTTTTTAGGTAAATTTTCAAAACATATGATTTCATGTGTATCTTTCGTCTTCAAGTTGTCATTTTCAGTTCGGAGATGTCAATGTGATAGTGATACATGCAATTAATAAAAGACTAACCACTTCTCAGTAAGAGTAAAAAGTCCGAACACAACTAAAATAATGGTACGGCAAAATAATTGTAAGTTGTAACCCTTCTTAAGCTAAAAGTCAAATTTAATACTTAACCACTTCTCAGTAAGAGTAAAAAGTCCGAACACAACTAAAATAATGGTACGGCAAAATAATTGTAAGTTGTAACCCTTCTTAAGCTAAAAGTCAAATTTAATACTTACTAATCAGATTAACTAAATCAAAGTCATACATATTTTAGCTAAATAACTTTTGCAGATTACTAATTTACTAGTTTACTACAAGGACCAACTTATGAGAAATGAACGAAACGATATGAGTAGGGAAAAACCTGCATTCTGTAATTGATTCATAAAATTAAAAAACAAAATCATTCTGTAATTGTACTCCAACTAATGTCGTATCAAATAAATAAAAAGATGCGTTTTAGAAACAAATTCTTGTTACAACTTAATATTTTGATAAAAATATAATGCATATTTCAGCAAGAGAATTGAAAGTGTAAAATGTTCTAGAAACAATGTTGGATGGATGTTGTGTCAACATCCAGAGGACAACATTGAAACTAGAAATATTCTTAACCTGAAACATTATTCCAAAATTCGAGAACATGAGTTGTAGTGAATCGGGTCAAATCGTAACGCAAAATTTACCAACCGCCATTCGAATTGTACAAATCGCAAAGAGTTAACGAACAAATTCGAATAACAAAGCAACAAGAAAATTAAACAATCACGAAGAACAACACGCAACTTACTTGGTTCGGCGTTCTCTCATCAATGTGATGAAGAACCCTAATCCAAGGGAGAAATCGAGATCCAATTTTATTGAGGAGATATAGAGTACAATGGGTAACAAAAAACCGTTGTAATATCGGCTGCGTAACAAAGTACATATATACAACAGTCTGTTATAATAGCTTATGAGGCCCACGGCCCATTAGCTTAACTGCATGCCCTAATCTGACTCTCGCCGCCCAGTTGCAACAGCTATACAAGCTTTCACTGCGATACAGGCTTTCAGAGTTGCGACTACGTCCAAGCTGGTAGAATTATGGAAATACCACTGAGCCTAAGTCACTAACTCCCACAATTATCCACCTTATTTCTGTAACTCTACCTCAATCCCAAAACTAGCAACTCAAGTCCTCCAACTAGTCCTGAAGACTAACAACTCTTCAGTTGTAACAAATCTAGACAAGGATCAACCTTTCTAGGCCAAACCATGTTGATCAAATCTGTCGGATTTTCCACTATTGCAACTACCAGTGCAATAATCTATGCTTCAGTAGTTGATGTTGCAACTACTCTCTGCAACCTAGCTTTCCAGCTAACATAAGTTCTAAATGTTGTACAGACAAACCCAGTAACTGATTCCCTGGTGCCCAAACATTCAAATTTGAATTCTTGAAACAATGGAGTTTGCAACTCCTAGTTCTCGAGACATTCCAAATTTATTCAGTATCTTCTCAAGATACTCCACCTAAGACAAGCACATGAGCCCTTCAGCTCTATATCTTCTTATCTCCATACCCAGAATCCTCTAAGTTGCTCTTACATCCTTCATTACAAACTCCACCTTGAGTTTGGACTTCACAGTTGCAACTTTGATCTTGGTATAACTGATGATCAGAATGTCATCAACTTCTAGAAACAAAAATGTCAACTGCTCTTCTTCCTTGAACTTAAAGTAGACACAATTGTCATACTTACTCCTCACAAAGCCAACCATTATCATGAACTCATCAAATCTCAACTTCCACAGTCTATGAGATTTCTTCAGGCCATCCGGAGATTTATTCATATGATTTTTCTTGCCTTTGATTTCAACTAAGTTCTCATACAAGGAAACAGTTGTAACATCCATTTGTTCTAACTCCATCCTTCTACATCCAACCAACCATGAGCCCTTTGGTCTTTCACTAAGATACCAAGTATTGTTACTCTTCAAAGACTTCACCTCTTTAGACATAGCATCCAGCCAATCATGTCTATCCTTGCTATTCACTACAGCCTTGTAGTCCTTCGGATCGTCACCCAATACACTCCTCATTGTCACTAGTGAATATGCAAAAAAGTCTTTATAACCATACTTCACTGGTCCCTTACCCTGACTTCCAACTCTTTCTCTGGTCAGCATGTAGTTGAATCCAGCTTGATCCACAGGCTCAGTTGCAACTGGTTCTTCTTCAAGTAACCAATTGCCAGGATGATCTGGCTCCCTAACAGCCATAAGCTTCACCTCAAGCTGGTAACCACTATCTTCCTCATTTCCTGAGTTAACACAATTGTTAATCTCAACAGCTTGCCCAAGTAAATCACCATTGCATTTAACAGCCATAGTGCTCTCATTTACCCTGCAACACTCACGGAAGTCAGCTGAACAAAACTCCAAACCATTGTCTGTTATCAGTCTTTTCAGTTACAATTCAGTCTTCTCCATCATGGTCCTACATCTCTTGATTGTTCCAACAGTCTGGTCCTTGGTCTTCAGCACAAATAGCCACATCTTCCTGGAATAACCATCCACAAGTGACAAGAAGTGCCTTGCAACAGAGTTTGAAGCAGTTCTTGAGGGTCCTAGATCATTATGAACATAATCACAATGTTCACAACAACTAATCTTCTCCAGCTTTTCAGCTCCCAATAAACAATGCTTCCCCAACTCTAACAAACCTCTTTCACTCACATGTGCTAATCTCTTGTGCTCCAAACTAGACTTGGAAACAACCTTCTGGACAGTTGTTGTTGCAACTATACCCATGACAGACTTTCTAGGGACAAATCTCACCAATCTCAACAGTTTCTGGGATCCAATGTGAAAGGTGAACGTCAAAGATCCTATACAACCAGAATCTAACACCCACACATTCTCTGAGTCTCTCACAGAAGCTACTTGAGCATTAGCAGACTCATACCCCTCTTGCACAGTTGCAACATAGACAGACTCCTCAGTCCTCCACTACCAAATTCCCTTTTAGGACATAACCTCCTTGAGTGGCCTTCTTGTTGACAATTGTAACAATTGAATGGTTTCTTCCCATTCCTACTCCGCGACCTGGACCTCTTCTCCATCCTACTTTCCTGATTATGTCCACTTACTGTTAGAACATCACCTAATTGTTCTTTCAATGCCTTCCTAGCATGAGATCTAGGTAATGAACTTAACAACAGTAACACCCGATCTTCATCATTAATTTCAACATTAATGTGCTCAAGATCCAGAATCAACTTGTTAAACATAACAATTTGTTCCTCTATCGATTTATCATCATGCATATGAAAAGAAAACAAAGCATGTTTATACAAACAATTACCAACGATTTAGTCGTATACAAGTTGTCAAGCTTCAACCAAACACCTCCGAAATCGTTTAGCCCTATAACCTTCTTCGCATCAAATATTGTTGTCACCATGACCAGATCCACGTTCACAGCACCAATTTGTAGTGAATCGGGTCAAATCATAACCCAAAATTTAACAGATTCAACCGCCAATCAAATCGCACAAATCACAAAGAGTTAACGAACAAATTCGAATAACAAAGCAACAAGAAAAGTAAAGAATCATGAAGAACAACACGCAATTTACTTAGTTCGGCGTTCTCTCATCAATGTGATGAAGAACCTTAATCCAAGGGAGAAATCGAGATCCAATTTTATTGAGGAGAAATGGGTAACAAAAAACCATTGTAAAATCGGATGCGTAACAGAGTATATATACATCATTCTATTATAAATGCTTATGAGGCACACGGCCCATTAGCTTAACTGCCTGCCCTAATCTGACTCTCGCCGCCCAGTTGCAATAGCTATACAAGTTTTCACTGCGATACAGGCTTTCAGAGTTGCGACTACGTCCAAGCTGGTAGAATTATGGAAATACCACTGAGCCTAAGTCACTAAATCCCACATGAGTACAGTGTTTTGGATTAAATGTTGGATGGATGTTGAGCCAACATTCGCAGGACAACATTGAAACTAGAAATTATACTTGCAATATGTCTTTAACTGCTTTATTTTAGTTTTGTCTCTATTCACCTATTAATCAAGTTCCACGATTTTCGATGTCTTTGTTTATGTCCAGGAACATCTCTTAATCATAAGGAAGAGCATTACAAGTTTCCTAAGTTGAAGTTTCCATAATTCAAGAGGAGAAGAATGGTCAAACGCGCGCACTTTCAAAGACGGAAATTTTTGGAGTTCAAGTGCAACTAGAAATCTTTCCAAGATCAACTCTGAATTGAAAAATGAGCATTTCCTTATTGGAACTCAATCTAATAAAGGAAACTATTATTCAAGAAGGATATCAAGTTCAAAGAAGGAAAGAAGAGTTCAACTAGAAAACAACATAAGTTACCAAATTTGTGTACAACACACCTTGGAGATCAAGTTTGAAGAACCCTATATATAGGGTGTGAAGTACATCAAGAATACACAATAAACAATAGAGCTAATAAATCTTAGAGATTAATTCTTTCGAGTTGTTGCATGTGACGACCGCGCTCCACGAGCCATGCTCCGATCCGAGTTGGTTCGGTGGTGATCAGTCAATTTACCCAACTCAGACTAAAACGTAACTCATAGGAAGGGGTCTCACTTGTTTAAGATCAAAACCATACACATTTTATAAAATATATTTTGATATATACAGCGGAAGTCTTGTATTACCAACAATGTGACTTTTTTAATGGTTATGCACTAGTGACCAAACACGAATATTCCAAAATGCACGCTTGAACAATTAGTCACTTGATCCATGCTGCCATGTTGATTTTTATCCTGAGGAATGGACAGAAGAAATGAGGAATAAGTCTTTAATGACTTAGTGAGATTCATATAAAAGAACTGGTAATGCAAGAATTAACTGTGACCTACTGGATACATTTCGAGGAATGATCTTACCGGTAGAAACAGTTCAACTAGACAATTTGATATAGCAATGGTACTGGAATTTTCATAGATTAGTTAATGAACTTGTGCTTAACAATAAACAAATTCAGCCTTATGACTTCTAATATTCTACCTTATACCTCCCGACGAGGAGCGACCTCGCAAACAATCAAGAGACATGCTCGAGTACATGTCGATCCAGCACGCGAGTTACAGTCAACTCCTGACTACAAGCGGCACCTAGATAGATGGGTATCAAGCGAAATTACTTAAACCGACAGTCCTTACTGTCCAGCAGTAACTCGACTCAATCCTTGGGCCCAACTTCCCAAAGGCGCCCCAATGGGTATAACAGATAAACAAATAAGCAAGTAAACCGGATAATATTCGTTGCTCCTTGAGCTCCATGTCCTTAACATAGTTTGTTGCTCTTTGCACAGTTCAAGAACTAGAAGATGAGATTAAAATATCAGGGAGTTACCATGATTATGAAACAATATGGTAAATAATAAATGATTGGATACGATTTAACGATGAGTAAGAAAATCATGTTATGAGATGAGATGCAAAAATAGAAATATGATGAAATATATGTTATTCAAATTTGGTAACGGAGTAGTGGCTTTTCTGTCCAAGTTCCTCAGGGTCGGATGCCAAACGGGGCTAGAACAAATTAGAAATAAAACCTCACCTTGACTCGTACGGGGAACCTTGATGGCGTTGATTAGTTCGTCAAACCTTTAACAAATTTAAATAATATTAATCAACTGAATTTATAGTTCACCACAACAAATATTAGTATTTTTTTCTTCAATCCTCATGTTGGTAAAATCGAGAACGTTATGGTTAAGAATTACACATAAGTTTAATTTATGTCATTGCTCTAAACATGAAAATCTTAGATGATGAATTGACAAACGTAAGGTTAAGTTAAATATCAATTAACAACCTTATTGATATCTCAAAACAATCTTAAACAACCATATGTTCAAACTTATGGCTGTGAGTATTCACGTTAGAGTCATTTCGATGACAAGTTACGGTAATAAGTAAAACTTGATTAACTATCTAATTTGATGCATAATAAATCCTTAAAATATATTACTTAACCAACTCTAAGAAAATTTGTATTTTTTCCCTTTAATCAATTCAAAATTTTAAATAACCACACATCAAATAAGTATCATATGAAGTAACACCTTAAAAGGTATAAATTATTCATTTATTACTTTATTTTATATAGTAAGTTTAAAAATGCATATACTTGTTTTATAACTTAAATATAAAGATATAAAAATGAGAGGTTTATCAAAACATGTGATGAGGGATGATATATAATCTTATTTGATGGTTAGGTCATGAAGTGGCAAGAATAATCTTGTAAGACTTATGGAAATAGTATGTTAAACATGATAAATATACCATTTAAATGCTATAAATAAAATCACAAAAATGTCAATTCATGATTATAAATCATAATAATCTAATTATAACTAATATTATATCATGTTAAATTTATGTGTGTGATAAATAATTGAATTATGATGGCGATTAAACTTATAAATTAAGAAAACAAAGGTTGTGCCAAATAAACTGAAAAATCACCGCAGTTTTGGTTTTACCTTTGATCGGACAATCCAAATGAACTTGGTTTTCAATCTTTTTATTCTTTATGGTTTCTAGCATCATGAGAGATGTGGAAATCCAAGACTTTGTGAAAACACAAAGGTTTGCTATGCTAAATAATTCTTGCAACATAGAACCTATTTTTGGAAATTTAGACAACAGTCTACGATTTAGGAATTTCGATCTTCTAAATCACATTATTTGAAAAATATTTCTTCATATGAAAGTTAGAGAACATCATGAGGAGTATTAACCCGTTGGCCTTGATCAAAAATAATATTTCTACAATTAGTTATGATTTTTCTAAGGTGCAGGGCCGAATGGATAAATTCTGCGCATTAAAAGTTTTGGGGTATTTTCGGGTAGAAAATAATAAAATAAGAACTTGGGATGAATTTTTCTTGAAAGTAGACTCACTAACTTAGAGGTTCATAGGAAGAAAGAAGGAAAACCCGAAATGATTTTAGGTGTCAAAATTGTTGGAAGAAAGCCTACTATTCATAGGCAAACATCATTTAAAATAATTTTAATTAAGGTCCCACTTTGATTATATTATAATAAATCACAAAAATCTTTTAATCATGCTCTTAAAAATGTCATGGCTTACGTCATCAAAAATATGCCATGGCTTACTTCATTATTTAGTTAATTGCATATCAAGTTCTTAAATTATTTATAATTAAAATTTAAATATGTATAATTAGATTTCTTTGTTACATACCTATTTATTTATGTTATTTTTTCTAGATAATTCCATCATCTTGGTTAAAATTTGAAACTAAAATATATGTTTTAGGATTAGAGACCTATAAAAATAATAAAAGACTAACTTTTAAGTTTATGGACTAAAATACAATTTTTTTTCTAAATATTTAGGCTCAAAAAAAGAAATTTTTAAAAGTTCAAGGACTAAAGTATAAATTTATTTTCTTCCTAATTTTTTGGGCGTTACATTGCGTGTTTCTTGATTTGTAAAGTTTGTGAGTTTTCGAGTTAAGTCTAGGATTAGATTCAAGAAGAAAATTCTTGTCTGCTTTGCTGAGTTCGGTGTACAAAAGAGCGAGAGTGATTTTGTGGTGAGGAACATTTTTGTTAAAACTTGAGTGGTTATTTTGCCTATGGCTAGGTGGTTAATTATTTATAATAAACTATTGAAAATTTATCTTCTTGTGTTCTATAATTACGATGCACATTATACTCTATCAAGAAAATTGTTTAAGATCAAGTTAAGGCAACGCCAGTTTAACTTGAGCTTTGAAAGTTGTATCAATCTCGATCCAACAATTTCAATTGGTGTCAGAGCCAAGCACCGATTTCACTGGTATTTGGACGTGATACAACGTGATGGACAACATCAATCCGAATTCTGGCAACTCCTAGTCTTGGAAGGATCCAACAATTATGCTTACTGGAAGACTAGGCCCAGATTTTACATCAAATCCATTGACATGAAAGCATGGGATGCAGTCTTTGATGGATACTGTGTCCCCAAGATTGAAAACGAGAGAGATGCGGATATTGTACCAAAACCAAAGTAATAATGGACAGCAAATGAGGTAACACTATACAACTATAATGAGAAAGCTCATAATGCTATTTTTGGTTATGTTACCAATCAGATGTTTAAGTTAATTCAGAACTGCACCACAGCTAAATCTGCTTGATATCCTTGAACTTCATTGTGAATGAGACACTGCAGTTAGAAACTCTAAACATAGACAATTGCTTAAAGATTTTAAAAAACTTGAGATGGGTGATGGAGAGAGTATAGATAGTTATTTTGAGAAAATCCTTGACATTACAAATCAATGTGAAAATCTAGGATTTCCTGTTGCAAATCAAACTATGGTCTATAAAGCCTTTAGAACTTTGTCACCTAGATTTTCTCTCAAGAGAATTGCCATGAGAGAAACAAGAGATATTGCAAACATGGAGTTTCAAACCTTATTAAACACTCTTAGAGAATTTAAGCTAGAATATCATGCAAAAACTACCAAACAACAAGCTATTGCTTTGTTAGGCAAAAATTATCTAAGTCAAGAGTGTGAGGATGAGGATGAAATTATTTCTTCTAAATATGGAAGTATTACAAAGAAACTCAGTAGGTTGAACTTTAAAGATAAATCCAAAGAGAAACAGCATGTCAATACATCCACTGGTTACAGAAAATTACACCCTAAATTTGTCAAATATATGGCAACAAAATCTAGTCCTCAAGAACTTGAAAAGTTGAAAACTACTCAATGTTATGAATGCAAAGGTTATGGTCATATTGCTGTTGAATGTGCTAACACCCTCTGCAAGAAGGGAAAGTCTCATTGGATTTGTGTAGATGATTTCGAGGAAGAAGATTATAACTCTGGATGAAGTGTTGATATAGAAGATAGCTTTGAAGAGATTCACATTGGTGCGCCATTCACTCAAGTTAACTGGACAGAAGAAATCTACATAATTGCTATGGGTCCCAATGTTGCTCCAACATATAGGACGCAACACCAGAACATGAGACTTTCTTTGAAAATTGGAATGAATATGATATCAATATTGATCTCAATTCTTTTTCTTATCTCAATTCTTTTCAAAACCTATGATTTCATGTGTATCTTTCATCTTCAAGTTATCCTTTAAAAATTGGAATAATATGATATCAATATTGATCTCAATTCTTTTTAAAATATATGATTTCATGTGTATCTTTCATCTTCAAGTTATCATTTTCAGTTCGCAGATGTCAATGTGATAATGATACATGCAATTAATAAAAGACTAACCACTTTTCAGTAAGAGTCAAAAGTTTGAACTCAACTAAAATATTGTTACGGCACAATAATTGTAAGTTGTAACCCTTCTTAAGCTAAAACTCAAATTTAATACTTACTAATCAGGTTAACTAAATCAAAGTCATACATATTTTAGCAAAATAACTTTTGCAGATTACTAATTTACTAGTTTACTATACAAGGACAAACTTATGAGAAATGAACGAAACGGTCTGAGTAGGGGAAAACCTGCATTCCGTAATTACAGATATATATATATATATATATATATATATATCAATCTGTAATTGTACTCCAACTAATGTCGTATCTAGGGTTATTCACGGTTCGGCCCAACCAAAAAAATCGTGAGTTAACTGAAATTTTAGGCCAAACCATAATCGAAATTATGGACTTGGTTCAGTTTTTGGTTATGGCTTCCGGAGGTTAAAAAAAATCAAGTTCTTTTAAAACCGAACCCCGGTTAACCCAAGTAAATCGAAAATCGACCATTCCAAAGCTATGCAATAAGATATGACTCTGATATTTTATTATTTGATGGATGGGTTGTTAACTATACACTTGTTATACACTTATCAACGAATATTTTACTAGTTATGATGAATGAATTGTCGAATAAGTGCTACAAATTATTGTGGTTAGTTAAGTAATGTATTGTAAGAAATGTGCTTTTAAAATATATGTGTGTTATGTTTTGAACATTACTTGTTTTTTATTAAAAGACAAGTTTGTAATGTGAAATAGGTTGTTAATTTGACTTTTAAATTATATTTCATTTTTCGAAAGAATTTTATATATTTATTAATTGTGTGGAAAAAAAATTCTTTTAAAAGAGTATGTGATTGGTTAACTCGAAATCATAACCAAAACCGAACAGTTTTAACCGAAAACCAAACCACTTTATTAGTTCGGTTATTGGTTATCATTTTTAGGCTAACAAAAAATTCAAGTTCTTTGAAAACCGAACCAATGGTTAAAAAAATCGAACAATGTACACCCCTAGTCGTATCAAATAAATAAAAAATGCGTTTTAGAAACAAATTCTTGTTACAACTTAATTATTTTGATAAAAATATAATGCATATATATTATGTATTTCAGCGAGAGAATTCATGGTGGCACGTCATATCAAATCCAAGTTCAACTAACACATGCCCAAAAATTACATAAGTAACTTCTGAAATGACCTAAGTCTACCTAAGTCTAACAAGAGGACCAGTTTTCAGGGAACTTCTGGTATGCAAAAGAAGGCATTGCCTCCTGTTGTATATCAGATAAAATCCTAGTTTTCATTTCACTGCGTTAAGTTAGCTAAAAGTCTTAACTAAGACATTAAATACTTAGCTAGTTCAAAAGGCACGAAAAGAACGGTTCATACAGTTTGATTTACAAACGTTTATATTGTTGTTTAACTCTTAGTTATTGGAGGTATTTTGCCAGCTTATATTTCAGAGGAAGGTAATTTGCTATTTAGCATAACACGAGGAGGTAATTTGCCGAAAAACTTAAAATTTAACATTGGGTCAGCAGGTATCCTATCGTTTCGACCTGGCGCGGGTCATTCCTTGTTTTGTAATTTTATAGTAGTTTGTCAACATGCTTGTAATCCACCATGAGGCATCCAAGCACTATTTCGAGTCTTATTATTCACGTAACTTGAACGGGCATTAGTGTCGCGTAAAATCAATGATGGACATAATAACATCGACTTTGTTAGTTAAACTTGGTCATCAATCTAGGCTCGACGACACAGTTGGGCTAGGGGAAATACGTTTGTTCCTCGTTATAAAGTACAATACTTCCATAATACTATCCCAACGCGATGCCGTCTCAAGTTTATCATTCCCATTTCAGATCTCTCGTGCGTTTTCTGCAACGTTGCAAAGGAGAATCTGCATCATATCTTCCTTTAATGCCCTTTCACTACTAGGATCTGGTTTGCATCTAAATGGAGTTTCAACATTTTGGCGCTCACTGATTATGATTTAACAAAATGGATCTCCTTTCTCTTTAACTCGGATAATCATCTTGGCTCCAATATTTTTCTCACGCATCGAATTATGTTTGTTCTCAATTTGTGCAATCATAATATCTGGAAGGCTCGTAACTTATATTTATACTCTTCGACACCTTTTGATGTTACGCAAGTTTGCATGATATCTCAAACCCAAGCAGGAGACTTTCTACGGGCTCTCATCCACAGCAATGTTGTTAGAACCGAAGCTCCTCTCTCTTACTCATTGACTTCGCCGACAATCGGGTCAATTAAGATTTCATCTGACTCGTCCAAAATGCCTCAAATATGTAAATTTTATATATATATTCAAAGTCGATCTGGAATTTTGAACAAATCTTATTTGTCCAATATTCGTCTACCTACTAGCTACCACTCTAGATCTACTATATCTGCATAAAGGATTTTAATTGATCAAGTCTTTTTTTTCTTGTTTTGCAAATAAGTAGAGATAATATTATGAGCCGCAAAAGTTGTTGTGGCCTAAATTCTGGCCGAGAAAACGACCTTTGTTGATCAATATACACACGTGATTTCATGCATTTCTCTTGCTTTCGAATTGTCCTTCGAGATGATAGTGAAATTTACCAAACAAATATATATTTTCAACAAACTTAGCTCTGTTCATTGAAAGTGCGTATCCAAAATCCACCCGTTTAAACTTCAAAGTTTGTTAATGGATCTTGGTTTTGGGCGTCTATGAAATGTTATTATCAAGCGCCAAATAAGAAAATGTAATTTGGCTATCCCAAAACAATTTTTTTTATAAAATTAGTATTTCATGGGCCTGATTGATGAGATCCTATCTGGCCCAGACTATATAGGTATTTGTACACAGCCCGTGATATCTACTGGCATTTTGATTTCCTAAAAGGGCTTCGAATTGGCTAACTACAAAACTTCGAAAACCCGCACATAGTGTATGCACTGTTAATCTTAGTCTTACAATGAGTCGAGTCTGAACCCAAAAGACCATTACCGGGCGGTTATAGATGAACCCAAAAGACCAAATATCCTAGAATCTTAGCTTCTTACAATTAAACCCCGCCCAAAGCCATACATACTAAAGATGTAAGGCGCATACTGGCCTTTTAATATAGCCAAAATCAAAATCGCCTTTAAACTCAAAGTTTAGAGGCGAAAATGTGCCCCTACTACGTTGCAGGCAATATCCCCGCATGTACGTATCTAGATTTTGGGCAAATACCAAGTAGGTTTTTAAATATGTATGTCTATCTTCTCTTAAAGAACTGCCCGATCGAGCTCATCTTCTTGTCGCTTTATCATAAAAATAATTTTATTGTACTTTACCCATTTTTTCTTTAATTAGTGAATATATTAGGCCCTATGTTAAACAAAGTGTAATTAACTGAATAAAATCTCACAAGTACCACTTATCTCGTGCAATCAACAACGATTTAGTTATGAACATGCTAATAAAAATCTTTCCACAACAATTGAGGGGGATTTGTTGGAACCATAGCTATATTATAATGTTATGCAGTTGGTCGCCTCATGTTGACCACTTTTATCATAAATTAAACATGTGACGAACACAAAGTGAGTTTACCAACATTCACATTAGGTGAGAGAGAGAAAGAGTGGGGCTATCAAAACCCTAGCTGTCATTCTTTCTAGGATTTTTTTTTCCGGTTTATTTGAATTATAATGGGATTAGGTGAAGCTATAACCGCTCCAAGCCAGAAAAATGCAGTATATACAAAATTTATTTACTGATAAATAATTATTAATCCGGTAATCACGTACTAAAGCGGGCATGATGACCTATTCCCAAGATGCGTGTTATGGAGCAAGCCGCCTGCTAAGTTCCAGATCCACTATAACTTTCAAGTACTAAAGTAGGTTTATTTATCAATTTCTTTTTTATGGAAAACTATTTTTTTTAATTTGAACTTAGTATATATAAAATACCGCAAAGTATATTTTAGCGGATTCAAGAAACATAAGCATACCGAATCTTATAAGCTGACATGTATAATAACTGAAATAAATAAATAAAACGCAAATCGTACCACACTCTAAAACTTTTAATAGCGAGCAGAGAGTTTTTGTTTCATTTTAAATTAATGCTGGCATGGATATCTGAGTATTAGCCTTCTAATTAATTAGACATCACAGTTGATTACATTATGTTGAATACACGAATATATATATATATATATATATGTATTATCTAATGACAATTTTTGTCTCTGCCTCCTGATTGTAGGTTTAGCTTAGCCTGTTTTTTTTTTTTGATAAATAGCTTAGCCTGTTGTCTGTAGCGTATATCAGTATATATCTTTGTTCAGAAAATTAATTATAAGCGACCTCTGTCATTATCAAAATATTCTTCATTACTGCACGGACGCGCGTTTTGCAAACTGTTTTATGGAATATATCAGGGTAAGATGACTACCGTGCGCTATAAAATGTAATTAAAACCTCTGGTGCCTTGGAGAAAGTACTAGTTTCCACCAAAACTCATACAAGACGAATGCCGCTACACATTTTAACTTGCTTATAAGAATCTCTCTCAAATTCGCATGCGTGCCACATGTAATATAACAAATCTAGTGCTAATTTATTTATTTTACAAAGTAATTTGACCTACCAATGCAACTTCGTATTAGAAGTTACCAACCCGCGACATAATAAAATTCGTCCGACAATATTCAGTGGAATTTAAGTCGAAAAATATTGACTTGAATCAATTTTATAATAGCCCGGTCCATTTCGGCGCACGCAAGCCCACTACACTACATATTGTTTAATTTGCAATGGTTTTGTTACTTGTCCGCGGGAGGAGTCGTGGAGTACTAAGGACTAAGTATTGAATCGGCATCTCATCTAAAAGTTTAAGTAGTTAGAGAGGGTGGTATTTAATATTTATATATTATCTCCAACACGTCCTTTTACGTGCAGACTATAAATCTTTTGTTACGTCTGTCACATGACACTTTTTGATAATTGGGTGGCAGTGTGATTCGAACTCAGGACCTCCTCCTTGGCCTGAGTTGTGATACCATATTAAATTGGCATCTCATCTAAACGTTTAAGTTGTTAGAAATGGTAGATATTTAATATTTATATAGTATCTCCAACACTAAATAGTCATTCAGTAGTAAGTAGTAACAAAGCAGCGTAGAAGGAAAATTACACCAGCAACCCTAAGGGCGTGTTTGGTTAGGATGTTAGTTACATATGTGGTGTTAACTAAAAGTCAGTTAAAATAGCCATTTCTTTCAAACGCGTAATAGCAACCGTGTTTGGTTCGTTAGTTGTAAAAGTTATTATTTTATCTCATTTTTAAGAAACGAGTTTGGTTTCTGTTATGTTGCACAACAACTTTTTAAAATTAACCGAAGTTACCTTTTTGCCCCCAACTTGTAAGGTTACCCCCAAATTCAGAACGCTGCGTTTCACACCAATTCGATAAACCCTAGGTTAAAGACAATCGTCTGGCGACAATCACAATTTCTTCGAATTCGTTGCAGATTCGAGTAGGTAGGTGTTTCCTTTTGTTCATAAACATGTAATTTTGCTAATTGTAACTAAAATCCCTGCGATTATTGTTCTACTTAAACCTAAATTTTCTAATTTTTCAATTTTCACCTCCTGCATGGCTGTGCTACTACCAGATCGGAACTCTTTTGCGTTATCCAGCTTGTGTATAAGGTAAATACTACTTTTGATAACATTCGCCCTAAATTATGTAAGCAGAGTGTATTGTATGTGTCGAATTATTGTGGTCCATTTAAAGTTGATTTTAAAATCAACAGTCCGACAACACGGTAGTTGATCAAAGTGCATCTTCTAAAATCCCTAATAATGTTCAGCCATGTACGAGTGCGATGATCTCCAGAGCTGGTGGTGCCTTGATTTCTGAACTAGGACAGTCCGATGTGGCAAGGGTTGCGGTCGCTTGTTGTTTCGTATCGTGGTTTCTGTTGCTAGGTGTTGTTTTAGTTGTGCTTCCACTGTTTTTTGTTTTGTTGTACAAGAAATAGTTTCCTTTTAATTATTATAGGGCCTGTAATGGATAGCATGGGTTGAGACATTTGTATGCAGCACTTAATTTAAAATTACGGTTTTTATTTGATTTTTGGTTTCAGTTGTTATTTCCTTAAATTTTATTGTGTTGATGGTATGTTTTACATCAATTAGCTTTAAAATAAATAACTACTTTTGATTTTGCTCAGTGTGATTTTAATTTAGATAGTATAAAACTAATTTAGAAACAATCTTGTTTCTTCATCATAACTTCCAAGTCCATTTCACCATGCCTGTTGTGTTTTATTCCATTGTTAATGCAAACACTGTTGAGATCAGCAATGGTTGTTAATGTTCCCCTAATTCAAGTGGAAAATCATATTGAAAAGTCCCTCCAAATTATTGCAGGAGTATCATGGAATGAATTGACCTAAGGTAGTCTTTATTTTATTTCTTTTTGCAGTGAGATTTATGGACTGTCCTGTGGATGCTTTTTGAAACTTAATTTTTGTAACTTTGCAGTAAGATCTATGGTGTGGAAGCATTGTGCTTGTAGCTTAATGAACCATGATCTTGGCATGAATTCATGTATAGTAGGTCATCAGTTAACTTCAACTCATCTGTCAAAATTAAATTACTTTTGGCATATTGATCATATTATCTTTCTTATGATATACTGCAACACATGCACCACTGCTCTCAGTTCATGCATGTGAAGCATCTTATTTGAAGCATCTTATGAGGTCTGGAATGTACTTCTCCAATTTTTTGTTCATATCAGAATTTCATGTGCATGATATAGTGTATCTTTATTTGTACCTTGTTAGTTGGTCTTATTAGTGAGGGTATCTTGTGTCAGTCAACAAAATATTGTTGGTTGTGTCATGTTTTAAGGTGTGCATGGTATTTTTATTATTACTTTGCAATAAAGTATATGGTGTGACAGCTTTATTCCTGTAGACAATTTGATTTTACTAATCATGGTTTGGCTAAAAATCCTTTATTAGAAAAGGTGTTGTAAATTTTACATTCTGCCAACCACAACTTATACATAAAATAAATTTCACCATTATAGATTAAAGTATTGTTTGCATGATATGTATTTGATTTAATTTCTAATCTACAGGAAGTCAACTTACTAAGAGCAATTGTATCAGTGCTTTCAGTTGTCTGCCTATGAAGAATGATATGAAGACAGGAAGGTACTTCATCTTCTTTTGTTTCTATCAGACATACTTCTTTTGTTTATATCAGACATACTTATGCATGAGATAGTGTATCTTGACCAAGGTACTAGTTTGTTGGGCTAATTATTGAGTATAAGTTGAGCATTGGTATCCATGAGTCAGTCTTCAATATCTTGGTGTATGTGTCGTGGAATATTGAGGATGCATGCATTTTTTGTCTATTTCCAAAAATGGGGTAAAAAATAGGTCTGTTGATTGGTTTTCCTGCTCAAGCATCCAAGAATTGCAATGCATGCTTGTCCTTTTTACCTTTTGCAGTCAAGATTCCCCTGTAAACCCCCTTTTTTTGGACTTTATTGGTTGTATCACATGCCAGGGGCAGTGGAACAATGCCAAAACACCATGACAGCAGAGAGATTAGAGTTCAAGTGCAGTGCATGTCCTATATAAATCACAGCACTCCAGTTACATCTAATCACCACATAACTCACATCTCTTTCATTTTCAGTTCCACTTCCTGTTGCATACAGTTTTATAGTTATCTAAGTTAAGCTAACATGTTGAATCTCAAAGCTACAGAGTACCAGAAGTCGATCCTGTATGATGGAGGCTGGGACGAGAAATACGACGAAAGCCTAATCGAAATCCTGAACCATGAACGCTTGACTGAGCGAGGTTGTGTCCCTCTGAAAAATTCAAAGTTTTTGGAGACGATTATCGAAAATGTGGCTCAACATGTGAACTTCACTCACAATACGTCGTTCTATTCGACCGACATACTGTTTCGATTTGAGATCCTTGCAGAACGCCACTATTGCTTCTGAACGGTCCTTGAATGTGACGAAGCTAGGTGGGACTTGAAAACTAACATGTTATCAACGCCGGCTCGTTTGTGGGAGAAACTCGACACGGTAAAATGTAGGGCCTGGTTTATGTATTTTAAGTTATCTCATTTTAAGTCTAACTTGCTATTCTGTTATACTTGCTTATTCAGGTCCAGTTTCTGATGTCGCTGGTGTACGTTGATCACGACAAGTTTGCCTGGACTGACTTGGCCAGGCTCTTTGGTAAGGTCAAGTTTAGGGCTCAGGTGCAGGCACCAACCGCGCGTCGTGGACGTCTACGTACGACAGATGAAATTATTACTTCAATCTGTAATAGTTATTAAATAAGATTTATTTTTGTCCTTAAAACTTAGCATCTAGAAGGCCTGTTGATCCACACTTTTCTAATTAACTTGCAATGTTTTTACAGGTTCCAGACCCCCCAATCACCAGTAATGATCGAAGACGATAGTGGATCCATACAAGATAATTTATCTAACATAGAAGCCGTTGCTCGCAGGATTCCTGATCTGAAGAAGAAACTACCTACCAGAATCAGTGACTACTTCGCCGAACCAGCAGTCTCCGTTGCGTCGTGCTCTGCTAAGACAGATGATTAATATGACCTCTACGTATTCGCTATTTTATTTTATATCGTTAATATTCCAACCATGATTTGGACGCGCTGTTAGCTGTCCTAATTCGAATCATTTGTCCTGTTAACATTGTCGGTCGCACGTTCTGATGTTTAACTCTACGTATCTCGTTTTTTTTTGTTTTTTTCATTTATCCAGATTCGGACGCGTTGTAAGCGGTCCTAATTCGAATCTTTGTTCGCGTTTCATCTAGAGCTTAATATATCATTATGTTGGATTACGTATCGATCTTTCACCTTGGCGTTAAACGTTGATTCGCGTTTCAGTTGGTTGAATGATATGTTGTGATTATTTGATTGAAAAATGACCATTCAATACTGTATTGTGTTACACCAAAATGGGGTAAATTACAATCTTATGACAGTATGTTATTTTGTACATGCCACTTATAAAGATTTCATTAAGCACAACATTATAAATCACAAGAGTACAAGAGTTCATCAGCCCTTTATGAAGAATTGGCAGGAATGCTTCATCAGTGCAAACAACATGATACATACAGCTACTTATATCAATGATGGAGATTATATATTGACACCATAAGCAACAACACGGTAGGAACAATATGCATTCATGATAAACAACCTGCTTGCCAAATGATATCATTTCACCTCATTAATCAACTGATGGACAAATATTCAAAAGACATCACAGAACATTAGGATTCACAGTGAGTACTCATGAGTTAAACAACTGATGCAAATTCATACAAACATCAACAGAATAAAAACATAAGCTAAGGCCCTCAAAAGTACACCACATCATGGAATGTGGTATTAGTCAAAATAAATTATCATTGTACAAGCCAATGACACCAAAATGCAGGCCTCATGATGAAACTTCAACCCCAGACTTCACCCAAACATACTTGCAACAACACTGCCATGTTGCACCAATCACTTGTTGCTCTTCTTCTTCTTCAGGAGTACCCTCAAGTACCTGAGCTTTGACGCAGCCTGTGGAAGTGTGTAAAACACGTTGCAGTTCTCCTTGGACTGAGCCAACATGTGCAATAACTCAATCCTCTCCTCCTCTTCAAGTTCCTCCATATCAGCTAGTGCATCATACAATCCTTGCCTCTGGACAGTTGCATTGTCGTCGGGGGCTGCCTTCGGGGGTTCTGCCAAAGAAATAGCAATCCTATCCATTGTCTCATTAGTCTTCTTAACCAGCTCATCAACATAGGGTGGCACTTCCATAGAAGGAGATTCAATTTGATCATGGTTCCTCTTCCTCTTCAAGCCCTTCTCCTTTTTAATCCTCCTCAACAGCTCCTTTGGATTCATCTTTGAGGTGTCTTGAGGAAGGGGCATGTTGTTATCACCAACCCCCTCTTCAGTGTCGAGATCAATAACCCAGGCAGACTGCGAGCCCACACCAGCAGTCGCGTTCCCTCCAGATGAACCTTCATTCATGCGGTTGTTGATGACATTCTGGACCGCAGCGCTAATGTCCTCAGCTCCTGCTCCAGTAGCACGGTCCTTTCCAAAGAACTCACCCCACTCCTCATAGTATGGGAAGTTCTTCTCACGATAACTGCTAACGTACGGATGAGCCTGATTTAGTTAAATAAAACAAATTACTTTAGCACATTGTTTAAACATTACCTTATCTAATTATCCAATCAATAAATAAAGTTATACTTACCGCGACATAGTCTTTCCACCAATCTTCAGAAGCCACCTTGATTGTATGAGACTTAGGACACAGTTTAGCGCAATCGCCAGTACCATTCAACATAGCATACAAGTATCCATGAACCTTCTTCCATAGGTTCATCTTAGATTTAATCTGCGGATCATGGCGGATGTCGGAGTTAGGCAGAATGGTCTTGAAAGCCTTCTCAGTCTGCATCAGGTATCCAGCTCTGAATGCGTTGTCGACCTTCAAGCCGTTTCCTTTGACTTCCCGTAGTGCATGGATCAGAGCAGCCTCTTCTGCCTTAGTCCAGACACGGCGTGACTTATTCGCCTTTGGAACAGATTCAATGGGGGTTGAGTTGCAACTAGAAGCCATTTCTACAATATCAACAGTTCATTAGAAAAAAACACAAACTAAGCAGAACCACAAGACATCATTCATTCACAAATATGAATAATACTTCATATTTCATTCCTCAAGAATGGTAAGACATTATCAAGTCAGTCCTAATATAGCAACTGTAATTTATCATCAACGAATAACTAACACGCGCATATACGAAACACATAGACTAATGGCAAGAAGTATATCACAAAATTCCATTGCACAAATAAACCACACAATATTGTTCAACTTAAACTGGATCAAATTTCTAAAATTCACTGGAAATAGTTAGTTGAAGCTGAAAACTTCTACAATTTCAGACTCTCAATAAGAAATGCAATTGTTCAAACTATTCATGATGACTGAAAATTAAGCTGATGCATCCTGGACAGATATCCTTCAATTACAACGGTGACGCGCCGCACGCCAATCATTCCACATTTCTAAGGCAACTTGATCCCTGTAGTTAGTCCAGGCAGTTGTGCTTTCAAGTCCCTCGACGAATTCGGACGGAGGTGGGTCATCATCGTCAGACGAAGAGCTATTGGAAGAAGACGACGAATCGTCGAACTGGTGGGTACGCATCTGCTGCTTTATGAAGTTATTTAGTAGTCCGACAACCATTATGCATCGGTTTTGAATCTTCAAAGGGTAATAGGATGGTCTTTTGAGGATCTTCCATCTGTTTTTCAACTTGGTGAAGGCGCGCTCAATGATACTCCTAGCACGGGCATGTTTCATATTAAACATTTCCTCCTTGTCCTGTGGAAGCACAGTCCCTTTCCCCCACTCTTTGAGATGATAGCGTCGTCCTCTGTACGGAGCCAAGAAACCATTGCAATTTGCGTACCCGGCGTCAACGAGGTAATAGTTGCCTGATCCACATTTAAAAAATAAAGATTAGTGTTTGATGTTAAACAAAAGCAGTCATGGACATCTTAATGATTGAAGGTACTATTTTCAAAGCTTAACCTTGTGGGACTCGAAAGCCGTTCGGATTCTGTCTGAAAAGCGCATCCCGTAGAACCCTGGCATCGGCAGCTGACCCCTCCCAACCACATAGCATGTATACAATATTCATTTCAATGTCACAAACACCAAGCACATTAACCGACACCCGACCCTTCCTCGATCTGTATCTAGCATGTTCCGCCATCGGTGTTGTTACGTCAATAAGTGTTCCATCCAGCGCACCGAGACAGCCCTACATTCAATGCATTGATCATTAGATAGCAATAAACATGGCCAAAACAAAGCAGAACATAAATAATTATGTGAAACATTGAAAAATACCTTGAAATACTTCCGAGGCTCATCACAATTGTTATTAGCCTCGAAGACAGGCTTTGGAGTGACAAAGAGCATCTCACTAATCTTCAGCAATGTGTCGAGGGTTCTCCAAAAGTAACGGCTTACTGTTTGACCAGATCTTTTCCAGTAGAAACCAATTGTTCGATTTGTGTCATGGTGAGCAAGAACCTTGATAAATAAAGAAACCTGCTCTTGAAGACTAACAAACTTTTCATCATGCAGTCCCCCTACCTCCTTAAGCAGCCAACATAACCTCATGAAACAGTTTGTGTCCATTCTCAAGTTAGCAATACAGTCAACATCACTGAGTGTAGTGAGATTTTGCATGTGCACATGTATATCACCCATCTTATTCAATAGACTGTATCGGATCAATCTACGTTGTTGGGCTAATCTCAACCTCCTTCGGTGATTGTGTAACATCACCAAAATCATCACAATGTTCACTCTCAAAGCAAGCAATTGTAACAGAACTAGGACCAATTTTTTCCTTCTCTGGTCCATCTGGCATACACAGTGCATTTTACTAGTCGAATTACGTGAATAATTGTACAAACAGTTACCATAAAACTACAACAATGCTATGGTTTCACACAGTATAATGCATACCTAATTGTAGTTAAACACATTAAAGATGAACATGAATCACTAGTCAATTAAAGTCCTCAAGCATACAAATAGTAAAGCATATTGGTTGATGAATTTAGATATATCAGCATGGAATTAACAAATAATAAGCAGAAATTGCAATGATACACTGTAGTAACATGTCCAATATATAATATATTCTAAGACAATCATTTCTGACTAAAGAAGCATACTTGCAAGGTTACGTCGAGTCTGAGGAAAGTTATAAAGTCCAGGCAAGCTCAGAATAAATCCTCTGAACAAAACATTAGCAAACTACATCAATATTAGCAAGCTCAGTTCAATTGATACTCTTTAATTAAAATGCCAGCTGGTCTCATCATAATAACAAGATAAGAGACAGTCATCACTGTTTTAGTTAGCCATGATTGTTCATCATAATAATAACAAAATTTATAGTTCAAGTCAGCTTGTCTACAAACGTATGTTTAAAACACAATGAGATTTGTTTAGTTTTAAATAAGGCCACATCTGTTATAGAACACTCTTCAATTATCATAATGAGTTTAAAACAAATTAAACACACTTCATTGCAGGTTATAAAACCACTGAAAAATACAATAGCAAACATCATCAACAATAATTTCTCTGGAATTTAAATATGTATCATTTCTGCAGTTTTATGATATACAAAACTCAACCCTAAAATAAAATTGAATGGTTGAGATTTAGTAGGCAACAATTAGCTATAAATTAAAACCTCATGCGAAAAATAGGAGTGATTTATGGCAGAAACCCTAAAAATAGAAAAAAGCCCCAATTTTAAATGATAGCAGAAACCCTAAATTCAGTTAAAATTAAAAAATGATTTCGAATTTGATGAAAAATATAATATTAAATAAGATAGACAAAAAGATGCATGTAATTTATAAGGGAATCGACAGATGTCCGAATTCGACAAAAGTTAATAATACGAGGATGTCCGAAATCGAGCGTGGTGTCAGAGGTAAACACAAAATTCAGTGACAAACGGCTAAGAAACGTGAATGAAAGTTAGAGATTCACCTTCAATTGCGGCGACGTGGAATTTAGGGTTCTTCGGACAGTGGTGTTAATGGTGGAGCTGAGAGGGAACGAAATGGGGAGTTGTGAATGACATTAGACAGCTGTGACTATGAGGTTAGGGAGTGGAATTTTGATTGAAAAAGCAGGGGTAAAGAAGTCTTTTCGACGCGTGAGCTGGATGAATAAAAAGTGAGCTAAAATAATAACGGCGGGGGGGGGGGGGGTAGATATTATTTAAGTTGAGTAAGTGAGTTGTAGAGCGGGCCTTGGCTGTTAAATCAAAAAGCCCATTTCTAATAACATTCAAACCAAACTGGTTTTTAAGTGAGATGACTCTAGTCATCTATCCTCAACATCCCAACCAAACACGCCCTAAGTCTCCTTTAATATGACATTCTCCCTTACTATGAAAATATTAACAAAATTGTGCTTTGAATACATGTAAGACTTTAGCAATATCGTATACTAACTCAGATAGTATCTCTTGTAACTATACAAACTTTGAAGACATATATAAAACATAATCATTAAGTGTTTGAGGAGTATTTTGTAACTAATCAAATTCCAAACAGCAAAAAGTAGTTTTTCTGCTGCAGAAAACATCAAAACATCAATGATGTGGCCTTTTCTAAAATTCTAAAATGCTCGCAGATAATTAAAAACGAAAAAACACCTTATTTTATTTATTTATTTTGGAGTATTTGTCTAGGGTACACGAAACCTCTTTAAATAATCTAAATAGACTAATTCAGAGCCATAAACTGCCTTCTGCATTAAATTTTGACTGAATCTCACCTACACAGTAAGAACGCATTTGAACTAAGTTGGGGCAAGACCAACATAGCCGCCCTGATCCTTAAGTCAGAAAATAACGCAATATATCGAATATCTGGATACGTCGAATATTGCAGATACGTCGAATAAGGGAACATGTCGAATGTTTATATATATATATATATATATAATGTTATGCTTTATGTAAGTTGTGTGAAAAGTAAAGAGTAATAAGAGAAGGTCTCTAAGGATTCGGGTGCTCGTGGACCTAAATGTCCCTTTTAAAGTTTTGGTCTCCTTTGTAGGTGATAACAACATCACCTTTACTGTTGAAACAATGTATGGAAGACTCTCACACTTCTTTTACTAATGTGGAATCATTGGCCACAAAGTTTTAGGATGCCAAACAGCCCTCAAAGTTAAGCAGACCAAACAGAAATATCTTCCTTGTGGAGATTGGCTCAAGGAAGATGGAGTCTACATCCCAAACCCTACAAAGGTTCCTGAAGAAAAATCACTTTCCAATGACTTGCAGAAGGATATTACTGATTTGCCCCCAAACCCTAAAAAAGTTATCTATGCCCTAAGGATTCATCTGCTATCTATTTTCTCGCTGAAAATCATATTGATTCGAATCTCATTTCAGCTACTCTTGTGATGCCTAGTGTCTTGATTTTTTGACCCAACTTGGTACTGCCAATCTCCCTCATAATTTATCTCTCACCCACCAACCACCCCCAAGCCTTCATCAATTGTCCTCTTCCTAATCTTAATCTGCCCACTGCCACGTCAACTCCCCAACCAAATTCAAACAAGAGAAACCACTCCTTCTCTCAGGCCCTCAGTGGGCCAAAAATAACCAAAAAGCCCAAACTCTTGTCTCCTCCTAAAGTTATTCCTGAAAACTCCTTAGCCCAACTCCCTCTCCTACCAAATCATAAGCCCATCAGGCACATAATATCTTATATGAAAAAAATTTCCAGGAAGTCGTCTTCTTCCCAAGATATGACAAAAGATATCTGATGAATCACCAATGTCTCAAAATCCAACCTCCTCAATAATTGTTGAAAAAATCACAGGCCTGGAGGGGCTTCACGAATAGTCTCATGATCATAATATCCTAGAATTGTCGAGGACTTGCCCGGTCCTAGGTAAAAAAGCTTAGGGAAATTGTACATTCTCAATTTCCCGACATCTTATTTCTTTGTGAGATCAAAACTGCTAATATCTCTTATGTTCTCTCTTTCCTCCGTAGATTTAGTATCTCCTCTCACCTCTTTGTCCCTTTGGTTGGTCTTGCCGGAGGCACTCAACTTGCATTGAAGTCTCACATAAACATCAATGTCCGTTTTCATAACCCATAGTTCTTTCACTCAATCATCAATGATACTATTCATTGGAACCTCACTACCCTTCACGCACCTTGCAACTACTTTGACAAAATGATCGTTTGGTCTCTTCTCTCCTCCTTAGCCTCACCCTCTCATCTCCCCTTGGAACTCATATGAGATTTCAACGCGATTACTTCGCACATAGATAAACAGGGCGATAATAATTTTTCCCAATCATCGCAACATGACCTTTTGGACTTCATAAATCAATTCGATATGGAAGATTGGTCTAGCCAACGCCTTGATGATGAATACATAAAGCAACGAATTGATCGCGCCATCTCGAACGGGTTGGAATTCCATTTTTTAAAAATGCCTTTGCTGTTCATCTGCTTACAATTCATAGTGATCATTCTCCGATTGTTCTCCACACCGCCCCGCCATGCATTTTTAGCCCAAAGCTCTTTAGATTCGAAACCACGTGGTTCTCCAAATCGGACTTCCTCACTACCATGACTAAAACCTGGTCCTCTAAATTCAATGGCTCTTCCCCTATCATTCTCCATTCCAAAACCCAAAAACTCGCTTTGCTCTTAAAAGCTAGAATCTCACTCGTGCTAAATGAATCTCGTATTGAATGGGCCATCAAAGTAGACTTGGTAAAAGTGTTTGGTCTGCCCAATCATTCTCCATTTCTGTCATCTACTCCAATCTCTACCATCATCAATGGATCTCCTTACGTATTTTTCAACCTGCCCAGAGGTGTAAGGTAGGGCGACCCGCTCTCCTTGCTCTTTTTGTAATTATTGCTGAATTGCTTTCCCAAATTATCAGTAAAGCTGAGAATGATAATCTTATTCAGGGTTTTAAAGTTAGTAGAAATTCTTGCCCCATCCCCCATCTTTTATATGCGGAAGACATTGTCCCATTGCGTCGCGCTAGTATGGACAATGCCAGAAGCATTAATCAGTGTCTAAACACCTTTTGTGACTGGACCCGACAGAGAATAATCAAGGAATAATATGTGATCTACTTCAGCAAAAATTGCCTCCCTCTGTTAAGAATTCCATTCGTCATTGCTTGGGTATGCGCCTTTGTAGCCACATCGTCAAACAACTCGGTGTCTCTTTTTGTAAAACCGACAAAAGTGTTGTCAAGTTTAGTGATATCCTTACAAACTTTGACGGGGCTTTATCGGGGTGAAAGTCTAGTAATCTCTCGCAGGCGGGCAGAACAGTGGCTATTAAATCCTTGGCATTGCGTCTTCCTATTTACCTTATTGCAAACATTATTCTCCCCCTAATGGTTTGTCACCATATGGATAAAATTATACTACGGTTTTGGTGGAATGCAAATTCGAACAATAGGTTTATTGCCCTTAAGAGCTAGAATAAAATCTATCAGCCTAAGGTTAGTGGAGGTATCATGTTCAAACGTATGAGCGACTTCAATAAAGCTATCTTCGCCAAAAATGCATGGAAAGTACGCAATGGAACAGAGGCCATTTGGGCTAATATCTTTCGGCTGAAAGATTTGAGGGAATGTGATTTCTTTGAGGTTCAACCTAAAGCCATGGATTCTTAGACTTGGAGAAACATTGTCCTTTTTTGAAGCCTCGTCTCCTAAACTACATGCTACAAAGTCACTACGTCATCATCCCTTCGGATATAGTCGAATCCTTGGAGCCCCTCTTTTACAGGCTTCAAACTTGACACTCCTATCCCCTCTATTTCTTTTGTTACCTATGTTAAAGACCTTATCACTCCTACTGTGCATAGAACACATATATTCTCAGTTTTATTTTCAGCCCCCATCTTGTCCCGAAAATTTTAAAGGTCAAAATCTCTTCTTCTGAAGACCCTCGTTGCGTGGTCTGGACGCCTAAGAAATTTGGTGCTTCACCTCTAAGAGCGCCTACTTGGCGGACCAATCTCATCGCTTCACTTCATTTCCTTATTCTCTTGCCTCCCTTCTCAAGAAAATCTGGAAAACCCAGGCTTAAGTTTTTGTTATGGAAAATTGCCAATGATTGCTTGCCTACCCGCACGAGACTCCAAGATTTCTTTCCTGTCCAGGACTTTTCTTGCTTGCTTTGTGGTGTTGCTGAAGAATCAGTCTCCCACGTCTTTCTTAATTGTTCTTATACCCAAAAAAAATCATCCAAATGGTGTCTTCAAATAAGTGTGTTTTCGCATTTAAATCTTTTACACTGGTTGGATTCTTTTTTTTTGTTATCCTAAAGTTGGAGTTGTTGATGAAAATTGCCACCTAGAATTCTTAAACTACTGTGTTTACAGTAACTCTATGATTTGGAATGCGAAGAAATCCTTACTCCATACATATAATAAGATCAATGAACTCGTTAGTTTCAGTTAGGTTGAAACTAATGCAGGGGAATGATTCTGAGCCCAGATTCATAAGCAAGTCGCGATTTCCTCAGGCCCACTCTCATATTCTTGGAGTCTCCTCTGATGCAGCTTTCGAAGATGGTATGGCTACTATTGCATATATTATCCGTAACTACCATGGAGGTGTTGTTGCCGCATTTGCATATTCTTGCCCCTCTTACGACACAACTTCAGCTGAAATTGCAGCAATCTTGGCCGCTACAACATTCCTTTATGACCACGTCTTCCAAAAATCAATCTTTTTGATAGACTCTTTTGTGGGGGCTAATATTATTGCTGAATCTAAATCTATAGCCTACTGGAATCATGCGGAGGATATCGATGAGATCACGAGTATCTGGAAACACTACCCTCATTGGAAAATCCATAAATTCATCGTCTTGGTAACAAAGATGCCCACAACTTGGCGAAATGGTCAAAAGATAACCTTTGGAGTGGTTTCTTCATGCACTCATCTTTCCCCCACCTCCTTTTTGTTGTGCCCCCTCATGTCGGTGATGAAATTTGCTCTGATTGTATTAACTCTTGTTTAAACTCTTTTCATTAATGCAACTATTAATTCTTACCCTGGCTAAATACATTCTTTTAGAGAAAAACATCGAAGTTGAAGAAAAGCACCCAAGCTTGCCGACTTCGTTGCCTTTGTGCCACCTCAAGAAATGACATACCTTGGTTGTTGGGTCCGAGTATATATTTACATGCATTGGAATTCAGGACCACCACCGCATTTTTTGGGTATGTGTAGCATTCTCCATATACATCGAATAATATGCTCGATGTGTCACTTCCTTAGAATTTTTTAAAATATATCGAGCAGGTTCCGCCGTAGATATGTTGAATATTATTATTGACATATTGGTAAATATTGGACAATGCCGTTAGCCAATACCACAATGAAAAAATATGAACACTTTTTCGAGGTCCAATCTAACGACAAAAATGTTGACATATCTCCAAATGAAATTGTCTAATTTGACAATACAATAAGGTTTGCATACGTATTAGTTTGGTATAATTTCATCTGGGTTACACGTAAGATAAACAAACTACAACTTGGGCTTGATTTACACCATTGTACTAATCTATTATAAGAATTGCCTAACTTAGTCTGGAACTCCAAATAAACACGTTGGAATAGCCTAAAGCCGACTAAGATCTCCAGAGTCTCAAACTTGGAAGCCTCGAGTTGGTTGACTCTTAGAGAATAATCGAACTAGACAACCCTAAAATGGAAACACAGTCTGAATAGTTGAATATCGAACTGGAAGTATTGAACTGGGATCCGTGTCGAAAGTACTCAACTACGATACTATCTCGAAAGTACACAAGTGTCGAATACCCTGATCGATCGAATGCTGGAGTGTTAAATTGAACCTTCGATCTAAGAACGTTTAGTGCTACTGTAATTAATGACATACGCAATCCTCGGATTGCGGGCCTTGTTTTCCTGATTTCTCGTGATAACATCAAATTAGCTATTCGATACTCTAGTATCTAATTGCATGTTTGATATACACATACATGAGTATCGAACTGGGCTTTCGATACTTTTTTCGTGGGTTTTCTGCTTGTTTGTGTTGGCCCAAATCATTAGGATTGGGCCAGCCTAATTAGCTCCCACCATATATAAGTTTGAGAGAACTTAAAAAGGACTGCATACTACATGAATTTTAATGGGTTTATGTTATGAAATATAATTGTATTGTGAATGTGTTTGTCCCACATTGGAAAATTGTGAAGACATTCATCCTAGACTTTCTATAAATAGAAGGCATATCACCTTTGTAATATACACTTTTACATTATTGAATAACAAAGAGTTTGATAAATAATATTACTCTCTTTTATTTTCCTTTGAGTTCTAAACATTTGTAACACGTTATCAGCACTCGACATTCTTGTTTGAGTTCCAAAAAGAAAAAGGTACACAATTTGTTATTTTTATTAATTATTACCCTTGTTCTAAATAAGGATGGTTATGCCTTCATTTATAATATTGCGGTTGTTACTATATTATTATGGAAAGCTAAAGCCTCCTATTCATATGGCAGGCTTTGCCTCCTCTTTATTATGTTATTAATTACATGGACGACTTTGTCGCCTCTATATCATATTATATGAATGGCTTCACTACCGGCTTATTTGGATTGTTTGAAAAATATGTATATATGTTTTATACGCAAGGAAATAATTTTCAAAATTATTAAATTAATTATTATAAAATTATATCATTATAGACATCGCTAGTGGCTCATTAACACCCAATAAACAACTGCATTTTTTCAGTATATCATTGCAAAGTTTTGATCGTATTCTTCATTCACTTTTATGATTTAAAATCTTTATTACCAAACAAAAAAATGATGACTAAGATATTCCTCACTTTTTTCGCCATCGTTACTCTAATCATACTTTTCATTGGTGAATACTCTCGAACAGAATACCTAATTCTTGTTACTCTCTATGTTGGGATAATTTTACCTCTTTGGCTTGTAGCAATGGCATTCAACTAATATTGTTATTTATATTCATGTAATAATGTTTGTATTATCCTTCCTAAAGCTCGATATGACCAGATACACCTTCGATTACAAGATTTAAAACTGTGGGAGAATACAACTCCGTAATATTTAAAATTACTCAGTGACTGAAATTATGTGGCAAGACTATTACTGATGCTGATATGCTTGAAAAAACATTCTCTACGTTTCACGCCACGAATACTATTCTTCAACAGCAATATCGTGACGTGAAAAATGTTTTAAAAAATATTCTGAACTTTCATGTCTTTTGGTGGCTGAACAAAATAACGAGCTGCTAATGAAGAACTATGAATCTCGTCCTACTGGTTCTGCCTCATTCCCTGAAGTGAATGCAACATCACACAATAATTTTACCCATGGTTCTTACCGTGGTCGTGGGCATGGTCGTGGACGTGGTCAAGACCGAGGAAGAGGTCGTCATAACTATTTTAAAAGTGGATATAACAAAAGAGCATACAATGAGACCGAGAAAAATAGAGATGATGGCTTAAGGAAAAGGGTTCGTGAAAGCACTTGTCACCAATGTGGTATGAAAGGCCATTGGTCAAGAACTTGCAAAGTAGCAAAACATCTTGTTAACCTTTACCAAGCATCTAAGGCGAGGGGTGAAAATATCAAAACGAATTATGTTCAAGATCAAATGAACACGGACAGTTTGACATGGCACAACTTGATGTTGCCGACTATCCTGACCGCCCTGAAGCTGGAATAGGACACATGGTGTTTTCAAAGAAGAACTAAATGGTCTTGAAGTCTAGTTTTTCTCCATTTCAGCATGTTGTTTTGTTTTAAGTTCAGTATTATCTTATATGTACCTTTGTTTGTTGTCATGTGTGTTTTTTGAATTTTCTTGTAACCGTTTTTATGTTCAATAAAAGTTTTTGATATATATCTCCTTACTCTTTTATTTTTAGAAACATGAAAATTGATTTGGCAACATCTTCAAACAACGATGGAGAAATATGTCTAGTAGATTGCGCTACTACTCACTCCATATTCAATGATAGAAAATATTTTTCTCACTTAAATATGGAAAATACAAATGTCAGTACTATAGCTAGTATTACAAAATTAATTGAAGGCTCCGGAAGAGCAACTATTTTACTACCGAAAGGAACAAAATTGGTAATGGAATATGCATTATTTTCTCGAAAGGCTTGAAGAAATTTATTGAGTGTTAAAGATATTCGTTTGAATGGATATCATTTTGAAACACAAGAGAAATGAAATAATGAATATCTCTATATTACTTATACTGTTTTCGAGAAGAAACGTGTCTTGGAAAAATTGCCAACTTTGGTACATGGATTGTATTTTACCAAAATCAAAGTTATTGAAACTTATGCCACAGTAAACCAGAAGTTTAGTAATGATTTTCAAATTTGGCAGGACCGGTTGGGCTATCCTGATTCAATAATGATGCGAAGAGTTATTGAAAATTCAGTTGGTCACCCATTGAAAAACAAGAAGATTTTTCAATCTAATGAACTTTAATGTGCTGATTGCTCTCAATGCAAACTAATCACAAGGCCATCACCAACCAAAATCAAACATGAAAACCCTAAATTTCTTCAACGTATTCAGGGTGATATATGTGGACCTATCCATCCACCGTGCGGACCATTTAAATACTTTATGGTACTGATTGACGCATCAACTAGATGGTCACATGTGTGTTTGTTATCCACTCGCAATTTAGCATTTGTGAGATTGCTTGCACAAATAATTCATTTACGTGCACATTTCTCTAATTATACTATAAAGAAAATTCATCTTGAGAATGCTGGTGAGTTTTCATCCCAAGCCTTCAATGACTATTGCATGTCAATTGGAATATATATTGGACATAATGTTGCTCATGTTCATACACAAAATGGTTTAGCTGAATCGATTATTAAACGTCTTCAGTTAATTGCAATACCATTAATTATGAAATCTAAGCTTACCACTTCTGTTTGGGGACATGCTATTTTACATGCAGCAACACTTGTACGCATCAGACCAACAAGTTATAATATTAATTCCCCTTTACAAATGGTTTCCGATCTAGAACCAAGTATTTCCCATCTGAGGATTTTACGTCGTGCGGTATATGTTCCGATATCTCCACCACAACGCACAAAGATGGGTCCACAATGAAGACTTTGAATATATGTTGGATATGAATCTCCATCTATAACAAAGTATTTAGAACCATTGACTCGAGATTTATTTACAGCAAGATTTGATGATTGTCATTTTGACGAATCTATTTATCCAACATTAGGAGGAGAGAATAAACAGATGGAAAAGACTATCTCTTGGAGAGAATTATTGCTATCAATTCGAGATCCTCGTACAAAGCATAGTGAACTTGAAGTTCAAAAGATAATTCATAAGCAAAATATTGCGAATCAGTTGCCAGATGCATTTACTAATCCGAAACGAGTGACTAAGTCTTATATACCAGCTGTATTTGCTCCAATTAAAATTGATGTCCCTGAAGGACAACCAAGAATTGTCAATAAGTCTGTAACACGACAAAAGCGAGGTAGACCTATCGGTTCCAAAGATGAAAATCCTCGAAAAAGAAAAGGAACACGTGTTGAAAATGATCAAAAATAAGAAACAACAATTCTCGCATAACTTGTTAACATAGATGACAAGGTTCCAGAAGAACCTCAGTCGCTAAAACCTACTGAAAATGAAGAAATATCAATCAACTATATCACAACAGGCAACAAATGGAATCGCAATAATATTCACATTGATGAAATTTTCGCTTACGCTGTAGCGGTCAACATTATGGAAGAATGTGATGATTTTGAGCCTACATCTATTTTAGAATGTCGGCGTGGAAATGATTGACCCTTAGGGAAAGACGCAATCAATGTTGAATTAAATTCACTTTCCAAACGTCAAGTATTTGGATGTGTGGTTCGCACACCAAATAACGCACAACCAGTAGGATATCGATGGGTATTCGTACGTAAGAGAAATGAAAATAACAAAGTTGTGCTATACAAGGCAAGGCTTGTGGCACAATGATATACCCAAAGACCGTGTATTGATTATGAAGAGACATATTCTACAGTAATTGATGCAATTACCCTAAGGTATATATGATTTGTTTGGTAGTACGTGAGAAACTTGAAATGCGATTAATGGATGTCATTACAACCTATCTCTACGAATCCTTCGAAAATGATATTTATATGAAAATCTCTGAAGGATTTAAGTTGTCTGAAGCATAAGCTTTAAACTAAATAAAATTTTATATGGATTAAAGCAATCTCGGGGAATGTGGTACAATCGTTGGAGTACATTTTTGTTGAAAGAAGGTTATAAAAATGATCTTATATGCCCTTGTGTTTTCATCAAAAGATGCAGATCTGAATATTCTATCATTGATGTCTATGTTGATGATTTAAATATTGTTGGTACTCATGAAGAGTTATTAAAAATAATGAATTCTTTGAAAAAAGAGTTTGAGATGAAAGACATTGGGGAAAAAAAATTGTTTAGGTCTTTAAATTGAGCACTTAAATGACGAAATATTTATTTATCAATCTAATTATACCTCAAAAGTACTTAAGTGGTTTTATATGGATAAAACACATCCATTAAGTACACATATGATTGTGAGATCTCTTGATGTGAAAAAAGATCCATTCTGACCATCTAAAAATGATGGAGAACTACTCAGTCCAAAAGTACCATACCTTAGTGCAATCGGAGCGCTAATGTATCTTGCTAATAATATGAGGCATGATATATCATTTGCGGTGAATTTATTAGCAAGGTACAGTTCTTCCCCAACCAGAAGGCATTGGAATGACATTAAGCACATTTTTCGATATCTTCAAGGGACAATCGATTTAGGATTGCATTATTCATCTTCATCCAAATCGGATCTAACTGGTTATGTAGATGCCTGATATTTATCAGATCCACACAAAGCACGATCTCAGACAGGGTATGTTTTCACTTGTGGTTAAACAACTATTTCATGGAGATCAGTAAAATAAACCTTGGTCGTCACATCAACTAACCATGCAGAATTATTGGCAATTCATGAAGCTAGTCGCGAATGTGTTTGCTTACGATCTATGACGCAACATATTCTTAGAGCATGTGGTTTACCGACTAAGCGAGAAGTTCCAACAACCTTTTATGAAAGACAACGCAACATGTATAGCACAATTGAAGGAATTATTTATTAAAGGGGATAGAACAAAGCACATTCCCCCCAAATTCTTCTTCACTCACGATCTTTACAAGAAAAGCAAAATCAATGCCCAACAAATCCGTTCAAGTGACAATCTTGCAGAATTATTCACTAAGTCCCTCCCTACAACCACATTTGAGAAACTGGTGCACACGATTGGAATGCGGCGCTTCAAAGATATCAATGGAAGTAATAATCAGGAGGAGTAAATAGGCAGTGCACTCTTTTTACCTTCGCTAAGGTTTTTTTTTCCCACCGGGTTTTTCTTAGTAAGGTTTTTAGCGAGGCATGTGTCAACCGAACATTCAAGGGGGGAGTATTATGAATATAATTGTATTGTGAATGTTGTTTGTCTCACATTGGAAAATTGTGAAGACATTCATCCTAGCCTTTCTATAAATAGAGGGCTTATCACATTTGTAATATACACTTTTACATTATAGAATAAGAAAGAGTTTGATATTTCTTTTCCTTTGAGTTCTAAATATTTATAACAGTTTATATTTTTTTGCAGTTTGTCGAAGACATAGAGGTTTACTAACAAAGCCAGCTGTATATAAAGAATAACTATGCCTTCAATCTTTGGAGTTTTTATCTAATTAGGAGAAACTATCTTAACTATTTGAATAATTATGAAAACACTATCCTTGCAAAGATAAAATATCTATTAGAAATGACTTCAAATTCTAAAAGACCTCTCTCTAATCCGTAATCATTCACACTCCCACGACACCTATATATCTATAGTGTCCATTTAAAATCTCTAGAGGTTAGATTGTAATTACCTAAAGAGTAGTGGAAAATCATGTAATTAAATCCAGCCTTAGGGGTGTATAATACAATTACCACCCTATATAAATCAATTCCCATTGCATCTTTCTTTATATCTCTCCAGGCCTCATTTACTCTGTCCTTCCCTCCATGGAAAAAACCCCCACACTTTTTTAGTTAAAATCCAACACCATGAAAATCCTCTTCTTCTTCAAACTCCTCTTCTTTCTCTCACTTCTCTCTCTAACAAAATCCTCCTCAACATGCAATAACGGTACAGACTACTCACTCCTCTCCAAGGCCTTTGCCTCTGTTTCAAACTTCAACATCTCTCTCTTCTGTTCCAACCCTCAAATCCAACAACTCAAACTCTCCTCACAAAATCTCACTGGGACACTGTCATGGAAGTTTCTTACAAACATGACGAATCTTCGGACAATAGATCTCTCCAACAATTCTCTTACAGGCTCTGTCCCTCCTTTAATATGGTTGCTCCCCAACCTTACCGAAATCGACCTGTCGGGAAATCGGTTAGGCGGCTCAATCGGGTTCACGACGGTACTAAAGTCCTACTACTACTACCACTATTCTCGAGTGAAAAAGATTAATCTTTCTTTCAATAGGTTTAGGAGCTTTAATCACCTTCCTAATCATCATTTCCCTAATCTTACTTATCTTAATCTCTCGAATAATAATTTTCAAACTTCTCCTTTGCCTTTCTGGTTTAATAACTTAACCAATCTTGAATACCTTGATGTTTCTAGTTGTCACGTTTCTGGGAGTTTAAGTCCAATTTCTGGTATCGAGTCTCTTAAATATTTAGATATTTCGGAAAATTGGTTTAGTGGGAATTTGTCTAGTGATTTTCCTGTTTTTAAGAATCTCAAATTCCTCAATGCTTCGTTTAATAATTTCTCGGGCGTATTAGATTTGGAAAAAGTCCATAGATTTGGTAAGTCGGCTTTTATTCACGCTGGTAGTAGTACCTTACCACCTACTAATCAATTACATGTCACACCTCATAATCATCATACACCACCACCACCAACTCCGCTTATTATTCCTCACAAACACAAAATTAATAACCCAAAACCAATCAAGAAAACAAATCCCAAAACAAAAAGATTAACCATAATCTTATCCACGTCATTATCTTTATTAGCATTAATTTTGTTAGCCGCAATTTGTTTGTTAATTCACAAGAAGAGAAAATCAGCTAGCAAAAACAAATGGGCCATTTCAAAACCGGTCCAAGTCCCGTTCCGAATGGAAAGATCCGGCCCGTTTTCTTTTGAAACCGAATCCGGATCCTCGTGGGTGGCCGACATCAAAGAGCCAACCTCGGCTCCTGTAATAATGTTCGAGAAGCCGTTGATGAATCTCACTTTCAAGGACCTCATAGCTGCCACGTCACACTTCGGGAAGGAATCGTTGCTGTCGGAAGGAAGGTGTGGCCCCCTTTACAGAGCCGTGCTGCCTGGTGAAATCCACGTGGCCATTAAGGTTTTGGAGAATGCGAGGAGGTTGACCCATGATGACGCGGCGGCCATGTTTGTTGACCTTTCTAGTTTGAAGCATCCGAATTTGCTTCCTATAAGTGGATACTGCATTGCGGGTACAATTTATTTTACTGCTTTATTTTGCTTTACTTTTACTGGTGGTGTAATTTTTTGTTTTTTGGCGGTATTTATTTGTCACGTGAAGTGTTGCAGTAGTGAAATGATTACTAGTATTAATTGTTGTTGTAGTAATTTGTTTTTCGTGAAAGTTTTGGCTTGGAGGGTAGTGCTGCTCATGAGATTCAATTTTGAACTTCTGCCAGAATTGTTCTGATGAGTTTTGAAACTCGCGTCATTGAGAAAGTCAAAATGCTCAGATTTTTTCAGAAGAAATATTTATAGGGATTTGAGTTGAATACTTAGTACTATATAGACTGTGGAGTATTTATGTCTCTTTATATTTATTCACTTGGAAAAATGAGTAATTCGTTGTGCTTTAGTCCAAATATTGTTGTCAAATCTGTCTTTACATTTTTTGTCGATCGACGGGGTCAGATTTACTATGTTATCGTGGAGTATGATAATTATGTAATGTTTGGTGTTATTTGTGTGCTGTGATTTTAATGTACACTTTCAATTCGACGCGAATGTGGCATATGTTTAGTTGTGTATTGTCTTATTTTCAACTAGCTAGATACATGATTTAAAAGTTTTGTCAAAGAATTTAATATCCCGATAATATTTGGTGGTGTGACGTTACTTCACCTAGATTTCTTTGCCCTGCCACTGGTTGAATTTAAGACTGTCACCAGCAATTTCTGCATTTTGATACTAGTATACCTGCCTCATTTATGAACTACTACTGATTACGTAGATTTTTTTGAAGTGGACCTTACATTGCATGTCTGAAACGTGAAAGAGTTAATGCGTGGTTGATTGTTTCTCTTTCTAACAGGTAAAGAGAAGTTGGTGTTATACGAATTTATGGCCAACGGCGACCTCCACCGGTGGCTGCACGAGCTTCCTGCTGGAGCGCCAAATGTGGAAGATTGGAGCACCGACACGTGGGAGCTTCAAAACGGTCCCCACACGACATCGCCGGAGAAGATGGAATGGCATACACGCCATCGCATTGCGGTTGGGGTGGCGCGTGGGTTAGCCTATCTCCACCACGCGCGGTCCAAGCCGGTAGTGCATGGAAATTTAACGCCGTCAAATATCTTATTAGCGGATGACTTTGAACCTCGGATTGTTGACTTTTCACTCAGTCGAGAACATGCAGGGTCCACTGAGGATGACGTTTATAATTTTGGGGTAGTGTTATTTGAATTGTTGACTGGCCAACAGTGTTCGTGTGAGGTTATCGAGCGGGTGAGAAGATTAGTGAAGGATGGACAAGGGGCAAGCGTGCTCGATTCGCAACTGAGGAGTAGTGGTGAGGCGGTGGGTGAGATGGTGGCATGCCTCCGGGTTGGGTCTTTGTGTACGGCGGAGCCATTGGGAAAGAGGCCTACGATGCAACAAGTGTTGGGGTTGCTAAAAGATGTACATCCTTCACCGCTAGAGTTGATTTGAGTTGGTTAAATTTTAGTTTTTGTATTGGCCTTGCCTTGTTTGATACTTTGAGTTAGACCATTGTGAATGAAGCTGGTGATATTGTTTTTATTTAATGTTTAATAGTAGTTTTATTTCTATAGTCGCCGATACTGGTATAGTCAAAGCACTTTAAGAATTTTGTTCTGTTCTCATTGGCTCTAACACCAATTGAGGAATATAGTTAGGACATAGGTCCCATAGGTCACGTGTGAATCACATTCTCATACAAGAGGAGTAGTTCACATATTTTCACCACAAGACCTTTATCGTATTTATCAGTTGAAGCTTTTTTTTTTTTGAAAGGAATCAGTTGAAGCTTGAAACAATTGCATTACTCCACCAAATTAGTATACTCCCCTCAATTTATGCTAGAATTTGTCATTATGTCTTTACATAATCAAATCAAATCAATAATGACGATTCTCAAAATAGGGTCTTAAATATTCTTATAAATAATTCTATCCGGCTCTGCACTTTGATTTTCTCTTAGTGACTTGTTTCTGCAAAAGTTCCTTTTCAATATCCGTTTTCAATTTGATTTACATTAAAATACACTAACACTGATCATTCATCATAGTACTACTGATAATTAAAAATAGTAGTAAAATGAGAATATGAAAATATAAATAGAGACAAGGTGGAGTGGAGTAAGGTGTGGGATCAGGGGAAGATCCCGGACAAAGCAGAAAATCCCACTAATCACTTGTCTCTTGTATGAGGTTGGTTAAACGTTATCTACTCTCCTTTTATTAATCTGTTCTCTTTTTTTCTTTATTATTTTCTTTTGTTGTTTGTTTGCTCTTTTTAGTTTGTATTTGGAGCTTTACTTCTTTATATTTCTAATATTCTGTAAAACATTTAAAAGCAGGATAAAGTGATGTTCCACTGCATTAAAGTGTATAAGAACAAACTTCTTTAGCAAAGAGAATTTGGATCAATATAGACTATTTAAATATAAGGTCATCTTTTATCTCGTTTGTTTTATTTGTTACGTTAAAGAGAAGGGACCATCGATCATGTGCTCTTCTTATTGTTGGATGCCACCAAAGTGCCCCGCCCATGTTTCATATGTTTTCTTCGGATTCCCTGCATTTTTAGATGTAGCTTGAAGCAACACCGGCGGTCAAGTTCGTGTACAGACAAGTAAATATTGGAAGTCCTATAAAAGGACCATGTTATATTAATGTGATGTATATAAGACCTGGTTTGATAGTAAAAGTCTAATCTGAAATAATTTTAGAGACACTATTTTGTAGCTTTTGAGTGGAATTAAGAACCGGTTTGATAATTCATTTTATAACAAATCGTTTGCTTATGACAATTATTCCATATTATTTAGTGAGGTCTTATTTGGTGCACGCTTGTAATATAAGCCAATGCGCCACAGGTTTAATCATGGTCATAAGTGACACATCTAGATCTACTAAGGACTCGTTTGCTTTACCCAACTAAGCTTAATTAGATTAATAGTCGTAGATATAATTTCGTTTGTTTTTCATAATAATTAGTTGGGTTAGTCCTAGGTGGCATCTTATTTGGGGTATTATTAGTTGGGGAGGGGTATTATTAGTTGGGCACCCCTCCCGAACTAATAATACCTCAAATAAGATTAAATCCTAAAAACTTAAACACTCTTACTTTTTTTGCTTTTTGACCAACATAATCTATGTTGACTATCTAATTATCATAAAACTCTTCTTATCCTTTTTTATTATGTTTCTATAAATCAAATATTAGAAACTGATGATGCATAATCCGCTACGCCCTCATAAAGAGGCAAAACAGGTACCCCACAAAAACGACCAAGGACTAGGGGAAAGGTACCCCCGGGTCACGACCAGCTAACGCCCCCAATAAGAGCACACGGTCTAAATAGCCGGAGAAAGTACCCCCGGGTCATGACCAGCTAACATACCAATGAGAGTACACGGTCTGAGCGCCCGGAGAAGGTACCCCCGGACCACGACCAGTTAATGCCCCAATGAGGGAATACTGCTCAAATCAAAAGATGGGTATACCTCACCTACCGACCTAGAGTCGGTCACGATCTAGGGTACCCACAAGGAAAATCACCGAAGCCCCCCTCCCCCCTTAGGCCGATGTATCGACACCCTAAATTGGCTAACTCTACTCGGATCTCACGGACCCGAGATAAGGGACCCATGTTTGGTAGTATCCAACACTTAGCCATAATATCTTTCAGAAAGAGGGACAACACGAAACAATAAGGAAATCAATAAATACTAGAAATGGTCGAAGGAAAAAGACCTCTCATCCACAGTCTCAATATAACGAATGACAGACAAAAGTCAGAAGATCTCGCAGTAACTCAAACAAAGCATGACTCCACGAGTACCCCCTCGAGAAATACAAGGATAAACACGACCTAGAGGACAGCCAGACCCTTTAGGCGGAACGAGCCTCACGACGACATGACAAGACCTGAAGAAAGTGCCAACTACCCATGATTAAAGCAGCTCCCAACCACCCCTCTTTATGATGGAAGACCATACATCATTGGTCCAATACGGCTGTTGGAGCAGAAAGCGACAAATTCTACCAGTCTAGACTAACAATTGGAGCAGATCAGCACTCCCTCATTGGTTCAGAACAACCGCAAAGATGATTGGAGCGGACATCATCATTACCCGGTCAGAAGAAGCTCAGTCAACCCACACTATTGGGCGCCTTGTTCCAGACGACCTCCACTGGAGCAGAAGGCCCTTGCACCATTGGTCATCACTGCCACTTGGGGTTCAGATGGAAGACCAACCCTGATTGGGGCAGAAGACCCTCGCGACATTGGTCATTGCTCCCACCCGGAGTTAAAACTGAAGACCGATCCGCATTGGACGAAGACCAAAAATCTAGCACTATTAATAGCCCCTCATTTCAGCATCAAAAGGACAAGTGCACATTCGCCAAATTCTGCACACACACACACACACATTGTACTTAGCAAAGTAGAAAAAAGCACTCTCCACAAGTAGTAGCTATCTCCTCGTACGACTCCCTTGTAATTCACTCAAGATCCTTAATAAAATAATATTGCCTCATTTTCCTCAAATCTGAGATAGGCGTTCTGAACAATAATCAGTGATAATATTCCCAAAATTTCCGACCCTATGGGCCTCAAACGATATTGCATTACCAGAAACGTTTTGAGAAATTTTATAAACGTTTCTAAAATGTTCAGAAATTTTATAAATGTTTCTAAAATGTTCATAAATATTTTGTGAACATTACCAAAATAAGATTTAAACTAAATTTCATCATCATTTTCATAAGAAAACATCGAGCTATGTAATTTTCTTCTGTAATATACACTTAATAATATAGCAAAAAAATTTGTTAATGTTTTATACATAATTTTTGCAGAGAACTAAATTGATGTTTTCATTTCACATATTATATTACTCAAAAGGAACGTTCTTATTAAATAGATGACATAGTGTATCATATAGAAGTAAAAAAAGTTAAGCACTGGCAAGCATATATTGTGCCAAAGTTTTAAAGAATTTATATATGTTTGCAAATTACAACCATTGGTGATGAGGAGGAGCATTTGCATGGAAGAAAGTTAATTTAATACGCATTTCCAAAAAATTGCAGCTGTTTCGAAAATGCATAGGCATTTCGTTTCGGCTATCCCACAAATCGAAATAATTAGACTGTTTCATAAGAAAATGATTGAATTTTTTATCCATGGTGATGATGCATAATCCGAGACGCCCTCGAAAAAAGGCAAAATAGGTACCCCCACAAAAACGACCAAGGGCTAAGGAAAAGGTACCCTCGGGTGACGACCAACTAACACCATAATTAGGGTATACGTCTGAACACTAAGGAAAAGGTACCCCCGAGTCACGACCAGCTATCACCCTGATAAGGTGACACGGCTCGGATCAAAAGACCCGAGTATATTTAACCTAACGGCCCAGAGTCACCGCGATCTCGGGTACCCACAAGAATAGTCACGAGAGCTCCCCCTCAGGTCGATACGGCGACCCATTAAACTGGCTAACTCCATTTGAATCTTATGGGGACCCGCGATAAGGGACCCCCGGGTGGTGGCATCCAACACTTAGCCAAAATATCTTTGAAAAAGAAAGATAATACAAAATAATAAGGGAACGAGTAAATACAAGGAAGGGTCAAAGGAAGAAGACCTCTCAACCACGATCTCAATATAACAGATCAAAGATAGATGTGACTCGGAAGTTCTCGCAGCTACTCGGACGAAGCGTGGCTCGAAGGACCTCCTCAAAATACACGAGGATAAACACAACTCAGAGGGTAACCAAACCCTCAAGGCGGAAACAAACACCCCGATGACACGACCTGACACGAAAGAAAGTGTCAACTACCCATGTTAAAGTTAGCTCCCAACCACCCTCATTAAGATGGAAGACCATTCATCATTGGTCCAAGACTCCTATTGGAGCATAAAGAGACAAATTCTACCGGTCTAGACCAACTATTGGTGCAGGATCGACTCACCCTTATTGGTTCAGAACATCCTACAAGACGATTGGAGCAGACCTCATCATTGTCCGATTAGAAGAAACTCAATCAACTGACGCTATTGTGCACCCCGTACCAGACGACTCCCATTGGCGCAGAAGACCCTCAACAGCATTGGCCATCGCCACCACCCGAAGTTAAGAAGGAAGACCGACTCGTATTGGATGAAGCCCTCAAGACCAGCACTATGAGTAGCCCCTCATTCAGCATCAAATGGACAAGTGCACTAAATTCACTACACCAACACATTATTGTACTCAGCAAAATAGCCAAAAATCACTCTCTAGAAGAAGTAGCTACCTTTACACGACCCCCTTGTAATTCACTCAAAACCCTTAATAAAATAATATTGCTTTCCTTTTCTCAAACTCGGGATAGGCGTTCCAAACAATAATCAGTGATAATATCCCCGAATTTACCCGACTCCACGGGCTCCGGAGATATTGCATCACCATATGGTTCAAGCAAAGTCAAGGCGGATGTTTCAAACCCATCACGGAAACGTTGTGAACTTTTATTACTTCGGTAGAAACGAAGCATATATAATCATAAGGATCGGTCGAAACTTTGTAAAAATGGTTAAAGAAAAATGGGTAAGATTTCAAAAAATACAATAAGGGCAGAAATGTCATTTAGCACAAATAAGTGGCAAGATTAAAAATTTTGGGCCAATTAGTCTAGTTTAACAATAGATCGTTTTTATATATATATATATATATATATATATATATATATATATATATATATATATATATATATATATATATATATAACGAGGTTGATTACAGGTGTGGTACAACGATTTTATTACAAACTAGACCTATTAAGACTAATGCTAGTGCTGGGTAGGCTTGGTCCGGAACACCTCGAACTGACGTTAGATGCACTTATTTGTCTAATAGTTGAGGATTATGTTCTGACTGACGTCGGAGGTGATGTCTTATATGATGTCTAATAGTGGATCGGTGATATATATCGGAGATATATATCGGATGTTATGTCGAATGCTACATCGGATATACTCGATATAGGTGTGCACCAATTGCGGATAATTAAAACTTACCATGATTACCGAGTTGCGGGTATTTATAGGTCTCGAGAAGTGAGGACCACAAATGTGATAAACACGTGAGCCGTACCATATCAAATGTCATATTCGATATGTATATCGGGGATGACTCCCGACATAGGTAAAATATGGGTTTGGCTCATGGGCCAGCCCATTACGGGAAATACCCATATCATGTAGTCCCCCAATTTGGGAGTTATTATTGCAAATAATAATTCGCAAATTAATTATGAGTTTGAATCACCAGTACCTCTCGTCTCGCCAGTTCAAATGACGGAGCTCGGATACGGGAACTCATTTTGAAAAGTGTTGGTGGACCCCTAATGTAATTGGCGTAGCCGAGAGGTCCTCGTTTGAATTACTGTGCACAGACATGTCATGTAAATTTCTAAATGTTTGTAGATTTTTTGTAGAAATGATATCGAAATATCTTCGATATGGATATCGAATTTTCCCTTCGATATGGATCCCCATAAATGATCATCGGAGGACCGATGTCTATAAATAGTGGTATGTTGGTGAGATGAAGATCATTTGTATTGTAGCGAAATTTTTCTTCTTTCTGCAGAGGTATGTCGGGGATTTAAAACATACATTCGATATGTCTTTCTGATATGCGTGCTTATGATCAGCTGTCGATTTATATATTCGATATTCGCTTTCGACATTGGTTTTTGACTTTATATTCGATATATGAATTCGATGTGATTTTCGATATAGGTTTTTGAATTAACCCTCTTCCAATTTCTCTGATTTTCAGGTTGCGTATGTGCTAGTTATAGCCTCCCAAATATTTTGTTTACGCTCTGTATTCGTGCCTCTTGTTCATAGTCACCATGTCTGGGACGAGGAGAGTTGACACGAGCGATTTGGAAAATGAAAATGCGGGGTTCGCGGGGTCCATAATTTCTTTTGATGATTTTGAATATTTTGGGATTGCGGAGCTGGTCGGTGATGATGTAGGGGATGGATTAGAGGAGGAAGGTACTAAGTTACATGAGGATGAGGATGTGGAGTATAATGAATGGGGTTTTCGCTTGTCTCCTGATGTGAAGAAATACAAGACAGTTATCAGCTATGAGGACATGGTGTCCCATGTTCCCCACCATCCTAGCCACTACTCGGCTACCTATCATGTGGATAGGGGTACCAAATAAGATTCCTTAGAAAGGAGTAGCGGGTGCATAAGCCCGGTCGGGGCGTCATCGCTGTTCATGCGAAGCATTTTGCCAATGGTCTGCGTTTCCCGATTGACCCGACTATTGTTGCCATTCTGAAGAGTATTAGGGTATGCTTGGGCCAGCTCTCGCCCAATTCTTTTGGTGCTATTGTGGCTTTCTTATTGGTCATGAAAGCTCTTGGTGCGCCCCATGGGGTCAATGAATTTTGGAACCTGTTCTTGGTCGTCACCAACAAAAAGGGTGGGGATAAGGGTTTCTTCTTCATCAGAGCTCATTTCGGACGAAAATTCTTACACGATAGCCAGAGCAATTACGGTTTTGGTAACAAACCTGAATACTTCTACGTCGAGGAAAAAACTATTGGGGAATTTGATCTTAACAGTGGTCGACATTGGATAAGTACCAGAGGTCTGCTAATGTTGGGGCGGGCGGGTTTCTGGGTGGTTTGTTGGCCCACCCGTATGACCTTATAAGGCTTTCTGATGAGGATGTGCTTCGGGCGGGTGGTCTTTCTTCGATCCCTTATCGAGGCTTATTCGACCTTGGTATGCCTATTCTTTATCTTAATTTGGATAATTTTAAGTAGTGTTATGTTTTGATGATGTCGTACTTATTGTATGCACTGGAACTCGTGAAGTATCGGAGATTGGATATGATCGCTCAACATGCCGGTGTAGCGAGGGCGGAGGTCGGCGTCGATGCGTCACTGCCCATCGTTCATAAAACACGCAGGCGAGAGGGGCACCATCTCAAAGAAAAGATGGGTTTGGTGTCTCAAGGTGAGGAATATGCAGGAGGTGTTGTTCTTGGGAGTAGTACTCCTATGCCAGGTGGAATCGGTGCGAGCTCCAGTAGGAGCCAAGCTCTGGGGACTCTGGGTGTGAATCCTTCCTCACATAAGAGGAAGCAGACAGGGGGCGGTAGTAGGCTACCGGAAGTAGCGCTATATTTCAGTCGGTAAGTTTGTTGTGACCCCTTCTCTATCTAGGTGTAGTTACGATAGATTCAATGACTTTTGTGTCCCAGGTTGGGAAGTTCCTTGCCATTTTCTTGATGGAGGCAAGTGAAAACAACGTTGATCAGGTCGGGTCCATCTCGTGGACTATTGCAGAGCTTGAAAGTGTGGTGAATTCCGACCCTGCGGTGATTACCAAACTTGCAGCCGAGCGGGATAAGGCGATGACTGTATTCAATTCCAGTGAGGCGAATGTGCAGTTTCTCTTAAAGTAGAATCGAGAGTGCGAGACAGCCCTTGACTAGGCCAACATTTCTCTCGTAGTAGAAATGGAGAAACGTGAGGCTATAGAGTTAGAGCTCGGGCAGGTACGGGAAAAATTGGTCGTTGCTGAGAGGACCATTTGATGCGGGGAACCCACCCGAGAACAAAAGGTGAGCATTGCTAAGGGTTTCCTACTCAGCGAGACGTTTAAGGAGATATGCGATGAGTGTTGGGTGCAAGAAAGGGAGGAGGCAAAGGCCTCTATCATCGGTCAAGTCCGATTGCTTGACGGTTTCAAGAGCGGATTCGACCCTAGTCTGTTGAACCCTTTGTTTGGTCCAGATGGGAAATATCTTGAGGACTTGGACACCGAGGATGATGAGGACCCGGTGCAAGATGTTTACACGGAAATTTTGCAGCAAAAGAGCCTTGTGCTTGTCCTCACTAAGAGTGCTTTGAAGAACCCTAGATGAAGGATGTGGCTGTAGCATTTCCTTAGGGATTGTATATGTTTTTCTTTTATGTTCTTTGTATTTCCAAACTTTCTGAATAAGATAGTAATACGCTCCTCTTATTTTGAGGGAGTGATAATTTATTTGTGCGTATTGCTGACTTCGTGCCCTTCTCTTATTTATGATTATGGCTTATCTGAATTCGTGGCCTTCTTATCTCGATGGACATTGTGGTCATGATCCCGTAGGATTTGTAGATAGCTTTCTCTGCCGGGTTCTCTCCTCCCTATCATGATGGATAGGGAAGTTATCTGGTGGGAATTTGTAGATGTACCTCATTGTCGGGTTCTCTCCTCCCTATCGCGGTGGATAAGGGAGTTATACCACAGGATTTGTAGATAGATATATTTACGGGGTTCTCTCATCCCTATCATGATGGATATGAGAGTTATCCCATGGACATTCGTAGATATACCTCTCTGTCGGGTTCTCTCCTCCCTATCGTGGTGGATAGGGGAGTTATCCCGTGGGATTTTGTAGGTCTTCACCCTTCATGGGTAGTCGATATTCCTTAGAATTTGTCGATCTCCATTTCCTTTCATTTAAACAAGATACACAGTATGTATTGTTGAATACAAAACAGGTTAGAAGGTGGATTCCAATCTTCTCACTTTCATCCCGATAGGTCGGAAACATATTCTTCCTTGCCTATTAGCAGGGAATGCCTTAGTACCTGCCCTAGACAAGTAAAGCAAGCATATCTTCAAAAAATATGTATAAATATCATAATGTGACAATAATATATTCAATGATAAATATCTCAAAATGGGTGTGTGCTTTTGGGCACATTTCATTTGGACCCCATATTGAGGTACGTTATCGTTATATCCCAAAAGATATGTACTTGCAGCAAGTTATGAATATCGTAATGCAGTTAAATGTATCGATTTAAATGATAAGAGTTAACAACGGATAACGGTCGAGGGATGGGTAAATCCCAACTCGTCTACGTATCCCGTGATATGGGAATCAGACCGGTGTAGTTCCCCCTATTTTAGTTACAATCCAGCCAACAATGGGGTAATTTAGGGAAAGCATAAATTTTTCAATCATTACTAAAAATGAAAAAAGTTCAAGTAATCCTCAAGACGTCAGTCATCCCACCGCTTGATGGTTGCCATTTGGATTCGCCCCTTGTGCCACATCACCTCTAATTCTCGGGAGTGTGAGAGAATTTATGTAGCAAATCCATCCCTCCTCATGCTGCCGGGAACTTTATTTTTCGGTGGTATGTGGATACTAGGACTGTTCATCGGCCGGTTCGGTTCGGTTTCGGCCGGTTTCCGATAGAACCGCATAATCGAACTTCGGAAATATGGTCGAGCGAAACCGAACCGAACTACATTCGGTTCAGTTTCGGTTTAACCGGTTTTCAACCGGTTCGGTTCGGTTTTCCGTCCGGTTCGCAAAAAAAAAAAAAAACTTCTTGATGAAATGTTCTTGTAATATTGAGGCATAATGTTTTAAGAACGTTTTTTGTCCATTTATGTGTGTCATTACTTGAAAGTTTAAGTAACAATCTTTTTTTAGCAAGCATTAAGAGAATTGAATCTTCTTGAAATAAATTAATGATTGCTTGAATGTTTTTTTTCTCAAGAATCCAAGGATCTTCGTCATATATGATTTAATGATTATATCCAATACGAGTTACGACATATATGATACAACTATTAATTAGTTATACTATTTTTTTAAGATCGGCTAATTAGTTATTACTATTATAGCAATCCATAAACAAAGTAACCAAATCCAATACTATTATACTAAGTAGTTAGTACTATTGTACCATAAAACAATGTCCCATCACCAACGGCAAGTTGGCAAGGCACAATCACGATTCACGATTCACAAATTCAATCCCATCTCATAACATTAAATAATCTAATAATGCAAACTCAATCCACAAATTAAATACGAAACATCCATAAATATGCAAACTCAATCACTTATTCGGCCGATTTCGGTTATTTGCGGTTTTTCGGTTCGGTTTCCGAAAGAACCGCATAACCGAACTTCGAAAAAATGGCCGACCGAAAGTAAACCGGTTCGGTTTCTGTTAGCGCGGTTCGGCCGAACCGGCCGAAATTTGGACAGTCCTAGTGGATACCACTGCAAGGATGGCATTCAGAGCAGGCATGTCTGGTATGATGTTGTAGGCGAAATGATGATCCACTATTGTGTATTGGACGTTGATGGTCCTCATATGTGACTCTTCTCCAAATGATGTTGGTAGGTTCACTTGTCCCAACAGTATCACCTCCCCTCCCCCAAAGCCGATCAAAGGGGTGCAGATCGGCTCCACTACGTGGTGGCCCAGAGCCATCTTTTCTAAAGCATGTGCGAATATGACGTTTATGGAACTTCTATTGTCTATCAACACCTTGCGAACACCATAATTGGCAACATCAAGCTTAACGACTAGAGGGAAATCAAGTTTACGTGCCTGTCTGGACTCAGAGGATCGGTCTGTCAAGTCCCTGTTCGAGAGGTGATATTCTCGTCCGGTAGCTCGCTCAACAGCAATGTGAATCCAATATAGCATTCCTCTTGGATTCCTCTAGTGATCCATTTTCTCCCGTTGGTGGAGTCTGCCCATGTTGGTCTCCTACTAATCATGTTGATCACACCTGTAGAAGGTGAATTGACAATCGTGTTTCCACGTCCCAGTGGGCCTTCAATGGCCTTCATCTTGTCCCTCTTAGGGGAACGGGACATGTTCTCATGATCTTCGCAGTCCCTAGAATTTTGCACATACAAAACTATTTTCCCCTCGCAAATGAGTCGTTTGATTTTTGTCCTTTAGATCTATACATTCATCTGTCCCATGTTCCTTCTGGCGTTGGTACTTGCAATATTTCCTCGAACACTTGGTTCCTTAAGTCTCTCTCAATTTGCTCGGCTTCTTCCTCTGAGCCACCCCGAATACGGTTAAGATATCCTGGTTCAGCGGAGTGACCTCCTCGGTGATCTATCCATGCCATTTCTGTCTCTGTTCCAAGCTTCCTTGCCTTTGAGGCGATTGTTGGTCTATTGGAGAGTTTGCTTCGTTCCCATCATATTGTCTTGGTAGACGGTATCATAGGCCAGAGAATTAATCTAGTAAATAGTCGGTGACATGAGCTTGATCAACTCCCCTGCGAACCTCTTGTGCATTGTTGCGTTGAATAAGATGAGCACCACTTGGTCGCCCTGTGGTTCATCCACCTTCATCAGTTCGTCGTTAAATCTCTTGATGAACTCCTCCAACCTCTCCTTCTCCTTCTCCTTCATAGCGTTCAAATGGTTCATGTCAGTGCTTATTCTCTTCTGGCTAGAGAATTGGCTCTCCAACTTCTATCTCATCTGCTCATAGCTTGTTATAGACCCAGTTTCTATCTTGTTAAACCAATCGAGGGTTGCCCCGGTTAGGGTTGGGGCCAAATTTTTTGCCTTAATGTTGCATGAAAACTTATGCAGGTTTAAGACACTATCGACACAGTGGAGGTGGTCCCTCAGATTGCTTTTTCCATCGTATGCTTTGATGGTAGTAATATTATCCACCTTCTCCAACACTTTTGCCTCAATATCTTCACAAAATGGGGCCAAACTCTTGTGACCTTCTGCCAACGCTAGTTTTCGATCGACTTTTATCTTTTTGCGGTCCAGCTGCTCCATCCTCCTTGCAATGTTTCTCCTATACATCATTGGGTCAGGATCCTCCTCCCCGAGAACTCTCGACCGTGGGCAGTCCCTTCTAGAATCTCATGTGTCCTCGCGTTCATTAGCTCTAAGCCCATATCCGGGGCCTCTAGTTCTGGACTCGTGGGGCCGGCGTGGCGCGGCGCCTGCTCTTCTGTTGTTGAGGCGTGACAATAAGGTCTTCAGGGCCGCATTCAGTGTTGTCTGGATGGTGGCATTAATCTGTGCCACGATCTTGGGTGTCAAAATAGTAGATGCCGCAGGTGCGGGCATTGGATCCCTTGGCGGTTGAGGTTGCACGGGTTCATTCTAGCCTACTACTAGTTCTGGAACTCGAACACGCAGAGGGGGCGCACATTCAGCTGCTGAGTTGTCAACCACTGGACTATTAGACTGCGAGCGACTCATCATGCGTTTCATCTTGACGTCTATATATATATATATATATATAACGAGGTCGATTATAGATGTGGTACAACGATTCCATTACAAACTCGACCTACTAAGACTAATGTTAGTGCTGAGTAGGCTTGGTCCGAAACACCTCAAACTGACGTTAGATGCACTTCTGGATGTCAGAGGTATATCGAGTGTGACATCGAAGGTGATATCGAGGATGATATCAGAAACCTTCCACGTCGAGGATGATGTTCTGACTGACGCCGGGGGCGACGTTGGATATGATGTCGAATAATGGATCGGTGATATATATCGAAGATATATATCGGGTGCTATGTCGAATGCTATATCGGATATACTCGATATAGGTGTACAGTAATTGCGGATAATTAAAGCTTACCTTAATTACCGGGATGGGGGTATTTATAGGCCTCGGGAAGTAGGGACCACACACATGATAAACACGGGAGTCGTACCATATTGAATGTCATATTTGATATGTATATCGAGGATGACCCCCGATATAGGTAAAATATGGGCTTGGCTCATGGGCCATCCCAATACGGGAAATACCCATATCACAGTCCAACCAAACATGGTATAATTTGTTTTTGTTGGGCATAATTTAGTGTACTTATTTGATAAATCATGCAACCTACTAATTATACACAAGTATATTAATAATGGTAAATTAATAGTCATGCGACTATTAATTTTCAAAGTAAACGAGTCCTAAAGTTATTGCTAAATGGGTTTCCAGGTCTTTTTAATTTTCATATATGTCCACAACTGAATTGCTAAACTATCTCTAAAAGTGCTTAACTAAATCACATTTGGATATTATACAACAAATCTTTACATATTTTCTAATTTCTAGGTAACGTCAGCACAACTCTAAATTGTCGCCATAAAAATCATACATCTAGGTATAACTTAAGATGTTTTAATATTGTCTCTAACCCCCTAGAGTTGCAAATGCAAGCGGTGACAATATGCGTCTTCTCAAGAATCTCACTAAATATTGAAAATGGATCCAAAACATAGGAAAATACTTGTGTGGACTGGATCTATGAATCACTCATAGCTTGTGGCGAGGATTTTACCAACTCATTTTGTAGAATATAATAATTCGAATTACTTTTGATTTTACCAACTCATTTTGTAGAATATAATCATTCGATGTACTTTTGAGATACCTAACCCGACACCTACAACACACGGCTGGTTGTTCTTCTCCAACAAGAGGACAAACTGTAATATATTCACAAACCCAATAGCCAAAAGAAAATGTTTTCTCCATTTCAGCATTTCTAATTATATTTCTTGATTATATTTTTCATTATTGTTTCATGTCGGACCTTATATCCTTCATTAGGAACAGTACCCTTGTAATTTTGGGGGTGTTATGTGTTTTAGTAATGGAAAGAATGTCGAATTAAGAAAAAACATTGCAGACTGTCATCTAAGACAAAGTAAGAAATAACTACCTAAACAAACTTTAGATCTAATTATTGTAGTTAACCAAATACAAAGTTAAGAATTTCTAGTGGAACAAAATATTTTTTTACGATACGTGAATATTTATGTTTTTATTTTTGTTTAAGTAAGAGATGGAGTCCCGGTAATAGGAAGGCCCTGAAATCACAACTAGGTTGGCACCTCAGTTACGCCAAACATTACCAATTCTCAAATATATTAAAATAAAAAGTTTTGGTACAAAAGTTCAAACTCTAAGGAAGTCTGCTAAATCTAAATTTTTTCCCTATTACAATAGTCGTCATTGACCAAAGTAAGAGTAAATTGTGGGCAAGAATGCCACCAGTAGGATTCTGTGTGTTGGGCGCCAAAATTAGCTAATGTGTATGCCACTCCGTTTTCTTCCCTAAATATATGAGATACCCGAAACTCAATAGTGTTAACGTAGGCTAAACAAGATAACCACTTGCTCATCAATTTCCATGTCACCTTCTCGGATCTTCTGTTAAGCAAGTTAACCATGTGTGTCAAGTCGCTCTCCAGCCAAATAAACTTCCAATTAAATTCTTTAGCTTTTGAGATTGCTAAAATAATGCCCATGTCTTTGCTTCAAAGGCAAAAACCTCATCGAGCCGTACTGCAAATGCTCCTTGTGAAAAGCCTCTCACATTCTGAAAAATGCCTCCGCACCGCCAAGCCCAGGAGTGTCGAATGCACAACTATATGTGTTGCATTTAGTCCATGAGTTTAGCGGTGGATACCTAAAACCTGAGATAATCCTCAGGGCCTGTCTTGGTCGGACTGTCATATCAAACGTCTTTAAAATTCTCAGATCCTCCAGTGAAGCAGACGTTCCAATCTTGAACAATTTTGCCTCCTTTATACACATCCAAATATTTCTTAGGAAAACGGATATGTCCGTGATACCATCATAAAAAACACACATGTTTCTAGTTTTCCAAAGAAGCCAGACACATAACGTAATTGCGGTTGTCTAGAGGGCACAAACTTCCATGCTAAATCTATCTCTTGCAGTCTCTGATAGTAATTCTGCAAGCGAACTGGATACATGAATTTGATGCTAAAAGAGACTTGATACTGTTGTCCATACAATAGTAGCAGATGTGCATCACAAAAAAATGTGTTCCGCCATTTCGACCTGCGAATTACACAGCCTGCATATTGATGTAAAACTATAGCCTCTTTTCATTTAAATGTCTCAGTTGGTACATACCCCAGTGCTGCTCTCCAGCATAGCACTGACCTCGATGGGTGGAGAAAATCCTTCCAAATGAATCTCTTCCATACAACTGGTGAAGCATTAGTAAAAATCGATTTTTTTGTATGCACTACCAACCTGGAGATTTTCGTCAGAACTTAGTGGCTAGATACGCACATCCTTCTCCCCTTCGATAAAGTGATGTTCATCAACGCACAATTTCAGTTGCTGAGAAATTGAATTCGGAAGGTGCCCTTTATTATAATGAAAAAAAAGTCTGGAACCGTGTATTTAAGAATTGTTCATTCCGTGTGAGCAATCCCCAATCAGTTCACAATGCACGAGCAAATCTAGTTGTGTGACCAAAAGTTGTACTTAGAATTTCTGCACGTTAGCCACCGAATTGGTTCTGAGACAAATATGTAGTTGCGACGGAGTGAGCACCAAATTTATGTGTTAATATATGAAGACTTAATGGTGGCATCATCATCATAAAGTAGAGACTTCAACAAGTTCAGCAGGTAGACATCCGTCTGGATAAATTTCCAAGTTAGCTTGGAAAGAAGCGCACCGTTCAAGGTAACCACGCTATTGATGCCAATGCTGCCGTCACTAATTGAAAGACACGATTTATTCCACATGACCGTAACCAACTTATGTACCTCAATAGAGCCCAACTAAATAAAGTCTTGAATAACTGGTTCCATATACGAAAGTAGATTCTTTGGCCAAGCATAAACCAAGAACGAGTGAATGAATGAACTTTGTATCACTGAGTTAACCAAAGGAATTTTGTCTGCCAATGACAAAGATGACCCATTCCACTTTACAAACTTACCAGAATTGTGTCGACAATGGGTTGTAGACACCACCTTCGTGCTACCTTTAAATAGCAAAAACCTGAGATAATTGAAAGGGCACTGTATTTGTTTAAGACTCGGCGAGTTAACGATGCTCAACCATCTATAAGAAGAGATACAGTTGCAAAGGAGAACTCTTGATATAGCCTAGTTTACTTGTTTCCCCGAAAGCTCGACATAGATGTCAAAGATTTATCTAATGGTGCATACGTTTCTTTTTGTGGCAGCCATGAAAAGAAGAACGTCGTCTGCATATAGCAAATGAGACGTGAAGCGTTGTGTAGACGTGTAGTTCGTGGGTGAAATTTCCTATCCTCAACATGCTTTGTTATAAATCTACTTAAGAAATCCTCCGCGATGACAAAAAGTATAGAGGAGAGTAGGTCACCCTGTCACACCCCTTTCTGGCAGCCAAAGTAGCCATTTGCAGCCCCATTATGTAGAATAGATAACCTTGAGGATGAAGAAATTTCCAAGATCCACTCCCTAAATTCTGAAGAGAACCCGAATGCTTCCAATACGTCCATGATGAAATCCAAGTCCATAGTGTCACATGATTTTCAAAAGTCAATCTTAAGCGCCATGTTGCCTTCATAACTCTTTTTATCCAGTACATTAACACCTTAGGAGGTCGTGGCAATACATTATTTGGTATCTCTGCCCTTTACAAAGCCAGATAATTTGGAGATATAATTCCCAAGGCAACACTAGATAGCCTATTTGCCAAGATTTTTGTGATAATCTTGAAACGGAAATTACTTAGCACAATAGGTCTAAAGTTTTCATTTTGTACCGCATCTTTGATATTCGGGATAAGTATCATGAAGCTAGAATTCAACCCAGTGGTGAGATTTCCATTGGTGAAGAAGCATTGCACACAACATCATGTATCCTCTCCAACAATATCCCAAAAAATGTGGAAAGTTTTTCAGCAAATCCATCTGGTCCAAGTGCACTAGAGCCATTCATGGAAAGCATGGTTTCTTTGATTTCCTCACCCAAAGGAATCCGAGTAAGAGTATCATTGTCCTCGTTGGTCACCAAGCTAGGAACTACGGATTGTATCAAGATAGGGTTTTGAGTGGACTCATTGGGAACACTAAAAATATTCATGAAGTAGATTGAGACGAAGTCCAAAATTTCTTGGCCATCTACTAAAAGTGTGCCATTTATCATAAGGCCATTGATACCCACCCTAGAGCTTTTGATCCGTGTTGTTTGATGGAAGAAGGTCGGGTTTTTACCTCCTGCAGAAAGTCATTTGGTTCTGCCTTTTGCGTTGAAGTATATTTCCTATTGAGTTAGCGTCATCTCGATATTAGCGTGCATTTGCACCTCCCTTGCAATATTATGATATGTAGTGCCCATGTCAACAATTTCTTGTTGAATAACACCGAGTGCTATTCAACCATCAAAATATTCTACTCCAAGTGTCCAAACACGTTTCTGTTCCATTCCTTGAGCGCACCTCGGAGTACCTTAAGCTTAAGAGTTAGAGCGTGTATGGGTGATAAATTGGTCATCGTTAACCAAGTAGTTTTAACACAACTTTCAAGTCATTGTGTGTGAGCCACATCCCTTGGAATCTAAAATGTGTTGCATTACGGACCAAAGAATTACAAAAAATTAACAACAATAGGGGAATGATCAGATTCATGCCTTAGGAGTGCAATGCAAGTGATCGTTTGCCAGGAATCCAAGCACGATGAATTGATCAGTGTTCTATCAAGCCAACAGTCAACTCTTTGTTGTCGTCGGTGTCCATTGCACCAGGTAAGATCCGCCCCTAGCAATGGTACATCAATCAACCTGCATGTGTTAGAAAATACTGAAAATCACGACACATGGTTAGTGAAGGTGGTTGTCCTATTTTTTCATGTGCGCCCTTAATAGCATTGAAGTCTCCCACAACCATCCATGAGGAACTTTCTGGGTTTGCCAATGTTTCCAAATCGTGAAAGAGTTGTCGACGTGTTGCTGAGTCGATGCTTGCATATACACAAGAGAAAAGTGTGCCATCCCATTTATATGCATGGAAACAAACTAACATGTTGTACGCCCATAATGATGTGATGCTGTGATGCTGGTCCAACGAGTTTTCTGTAACACCCAGAGAGTAGGCATATCTTTATAATTAGGACTAATCAACGAGAGAACAAGAGAATCCCAATATATAGATGGAACATACTCGAATGGTGTCCAAGGTTCTGCTAAACATTATAAGTCAGGCGAATAACGCCTACAATAACTAAACAATAAGCGTTGCATGCTCTGGTTCACAACACCATGATAGTTCCAATATAAGACAATCATAAATCAAACCAATTGGGGTTTCCAAATTGTCTATTTTTCTCGAACAATTTGATCATCCTTTTCGATTAATTTTTTTTGGAGGTCGTAGTCCCTTGCCTTTCCTCATTCTTCGTTTGGTCAACCCATGGTACATTATCTCGTGTCGAAGAATGTGGTGCATGATTACCGAGTTGTTGAATAGCATGTTCTGATCTCGTTGGTGTCTCCCATGATACACTTCTTGAATTTCCTGTTCTATGGTGTTTTTTGATGGTGTCACCACCACCGCCTTGGTATTGCCAACTTCATTATTTTCTTGGTTATCAATGTTCGGTGTGTCATCTACAACATGTGGATTAGTTTGGTAAGCTGGAAGCTCATCTATATCATTAAGTCCTTCGTTAGCTCAGTCAAACACATCGCAAATTGGAATATCTGATGCGGTTTGCTTACGCCGTCACACTTTTTTATTTCGTGTTCGTCCTCTTACGAGAGTCCTCTTTTTGTGTTTCATCTCCTGAGCAAGTGTTTCGTTCGCAAGTTGCTGAAATGTGACCAATTGCTTTGCATGTGCTACCAAGATCGGGCAACCGCTCATATTCAAGATGAACCCAAATTTTTAAGTCATCGGTATCCACTCTGATGGTTTCCTGGATTGGCTTTTGGAGATTGATATCCACTAAAATTCTTGCAAAATGGACATATTCCCCATTAAGAGTATTTTTATCAATCTTTAGCGGGATACCGATTCCACGGGCAATCACTAAGAGTATTTGTTTGTCCTAAAATTCCCACGGCAGGTTATGAATTTGCACCTAGACTTGAGCAAAAGTGGCTTTTTTAGCTGTCGGGTCAAATCCAGGTGACCACGGCATGAGTCAAAGGACTCCAGGCGCAAAAGAGATAAGCCCATGACTCCATATCAGTTACATGGCTGGTTCTCAAGGTAGAATGATGTGGTAGAATCTCTTTCCAAGAGATTTTTCAACTTTTTCACTTAGAACACAAGATCAACCTTTTCAACTTTTCTAATGCACAATCTTAAAAGATAAATATCAGCAACTAAATTGTCCATCATTTTGAGTTTACACCTTCACGCACTTGTTAGCATGAATAGGAAAAAAAAAAGGAAAAGAAAAAGGAAAAGAAAAAGGAAAAGAAATGAACAACAGAGACTGGAAAGCTCGAATCACTTGTTTGGCCAAAGACCCCCATGGAAGTCCTATAAGTAGGGACTTGTTAGCACTCTCACAACAATATAACTAAGTTGGAGACAACACTTTCACCCACTTCTACTTAACACTTTAGTCGCTTTACCTTCACTCATTTTCACACATAAATTTCAATACACCACTTAACACTTGCCTGCTAGTAGAATAACCATATTTCTAATCTTAAGAGTTATCCCCTCGTAGCTCTCCCCTCCCAACTAAGTTCCCCTCGTGTAACATATCCCTTCTCGTGAATATCAATAAAGGCATCGCTTGCTCTTTTTAGGCTCGGGATCAGTGTTCCAAACAAAATAAGCTCGATCAATATCCCGAATACACTCCTCCGTGGACTTGGACGATATTGCGGGCTTGATGAAATAATTGCGGAGGGATTCTCTTCCCTTTTATTTCTTGTTTGATGAGCTACACACCGCAGTCTGCAGTCTACTTAGAAGTAATGGAGGGGCTGCAGTCTACTTAGTAATGGAGGGGGTACCTGGTTAAGTTGTAGGCTAAAATGCATTTTTTATTGTTTTATTAAATAAATAAGTTAGCAAAATTTGACCACAAGGTCCATTAGCTTGTGCTAATGGACCTGGTCCGCATAAGGATTTCCCCAAAATATGTGGCGTGTTTAAAACTCCATACACCTTAAATCCAACGGAATTAAATTGATCAAGAGAAGGGTTCCGGTTTTTGGGGTGGACGGTGTTGGGGCGGTTGAATTTCTAAATTCATAAGTGGAGCACTAATATTTTGATGGGGCGGTGAGTGCAGCACCAAGAGATATTGGGGCTATTAATTAAGGTTTTAATCTCCAAGCTTGAGGCCTATATAAGAGCTTCATCCGGCAATTTCAAAAGCATCCCAAAAAACACAAATATTCCTCTTACATATAATTAGCAAATATTTAAAGTAAAGAGTGGTTTAAAGTGTTGTAATTGTGAGGTAAAAATAGAGAGTTTGTACGACTTTACTACGGTAAAAGTCGGAGAGTTGTAATTCCTATTTTACACTCATAGTGAAGTTCTTCTACCTTGCCCGTGGTTTTTCACCCTAAATTAAATTGGGGTTTTCCACGTAAAAATCTGTGTGTCATTTATTTTTCCATCTTTCAATAATTGTCGTGTTTTACGCTCTACACGAAGGGTCCACTTTACAACAAGTGGTATCAGAGCCTCGGTTCATATCCGGGATCTCGGTGATATCTGTGGATATCGTACTGAAACTATTTTTCAGTGACGGTGGTACGTGATAGAAGCAATGACGGCGAAATTCGAGATCGAAAAATTCAACGGGAGTAATTTCTCGTTGTGGAAGCTGAAGATCAAAGCCATCTTGTGAAAAGATGGGTGTCTCGCGGCGATCGGCGATAGGCCGGTGGAAATCACAGATGATACGAAGTGGAACGAGATGGACGGCAACGCTATCGCAAATATTCACCTGGCGTTAGGTGATGGCGTATTGTCAAGCGTTGAGGAGAAGAGGACAGTTAAGGAGATATGGGACCATCTCAACAAGCTGTATGAGGCGAAGTCCCTACACAACAAAATTTTCCTTAAAAGGAAATTGTACACACTGAGGATGGCGGAATCTACCCCGATAACTGAGCACCTCAATGTTCTAAATACTCTATTTTCTCAATTGACGTCGTTGAGTTATAAAATAGAAGTGGTTGAATGTGCTGAAATTCTGCTGCAAAGTCTGCCCGATTCGTATGACCAGCTTGTCATCAACTTAACAAATAATGTCCTCGCGGATTATTTGGTCTTCGACGAAATTGCAGCCGTTATTCTGGAAGAAGAGAGTCGGCGCAAAAACAAAGAAGACAGGGAGGCAGGTTCGCAACAAGCAGGTGCCTTGTCGGTGACAAGAGGGAGAACGACGGAGCGCGGTGCAAGTGGGAGTAAGAAACAGGGGAGATCCAAATCAAAGACCAAGGGTAGTTGTTGGCACTGTGGCAAGAAAGGTCACTTGAAGAAGGACTGTTGGAATCTTAAGGATTCAAACAAGAAGAGTTCTGATCCTCAAGGGAACGTTACCAGCACTTCAGATGATGGTGATGTACTATGCTGTGAAGCAGCAACAGCTATTCGAGGTATGCGTGGCTTCGATGATGTATGGCTTATTGATTCAGGAGCCAGTTTTCATATGACTCCCCGGAGGGAGTGGTTTCATGAGTATACACCGATCGCTGGAGGATCTATGTATAGCTGTAAAAATGAACCTTTGAAAGTTGTTGCCGTTGGTACGATCAAGCTGGAGATGCATGACGGGATTGTTCGGACCATTCGATATGTCCGACACGTGGAGGGATTATGCAAGAATTTATTGTCTTATGGACAACTCGATGATTTTGGTTGTGAGATTGGGTCGCGAAACAAGATCATGAAAGTTAAAAGGGGTGCGCTTGTACTGATGAAGGAGGACAAGATTGCCGGAAACTTATACATGGTATAGGGGAGGGCTCTGCAAGTGGGAGAAGCGTCAGTGGCTTCATCTGAGTCGATTGAGAAATCATCAATGATTTGGCATCAGCGGCTCGGGCATATGTCGGAACAAGGCATGAAGGTTCTTGCAGAGAAGAAACTACTTCCGGGCCTCACAAAGGTATCTTTACCTTTTTGTGATCATTGTGTTGTTGGCAAGCAACATCGTATAAAGTCATAGTTCAGATTCTAGAAGTAAAGTCATTCTAGAATTGATTCACTCTGACGTGTGGCAAGCACCAGTTCTATCCATGGGAGGTGCAAAGTATTTTGTGTCTTTTATAGATGATTATTCCAGGAGATGTTGGGTGTACATGATCAAGAGTAAGGCAGAGGTATTCTCGGTGTTCAAGACGTACAAAGCGCTGGTGGAACTTGAATCTGGGAAAAAGATCAAGTGCCTTAGATCTGACAATGGAGGGGAATATACTGGCAAGGAGTTTGACGACTTCTGTAAAGATGTTGGGATTAAGAGGCAGTTTACTACGGCATACACTCCGCAGCAGAATGGGGTGGCAGAGCGGATGAACAGGACCTTGTTGGATAAAGCAAGATCCATGATGCAGGCTGCAGGCTTAGAAAAGTCGTTCTGGGCAGAAGCAATCAATATCGCCTGTTATGTGGTGAACCGATCTCCGTCAACAGCACTGGGGCTGAAAACACCGATGGAGGTGTGGACAGGTAAACCAGTTGATTATTCTAATCTCCATGTATTTGGGAGTCCCGCTTATGTTATGTTCAATACTCAAGAGAAAACAAAGCTAGACCCAAAATCCAGGAAGTGTTTGTTCTTAGGGTATGCTAAAGGAGTGAAGGGGTATCGCTTGTGGGACCCCACTGCCCACAAGATAGTTGTAAGCAGGGATGTTATTTTCACGGAAGATAAGAAATAAAATGATAGCAGCACAGGAGAAGATCCAGAAACTATGACAGTGGTAGTCGAGAAGGATGCCGAGCAGAAGGGTCCTGCTGAACCAGAGCATGAACCTGAGGAGACAACGGAGTCTGGAGTCTCGGAGATACGTCGATCGACACGTGTCAGGAGACCACCAGGCTGGCACTCAGACTATTCTATGGAGAACAATGTTGCATATTGTCTTTTAACTGAGGACGGGGAGCCATCAACTCTCCAGGAAGCAATGAGTAGTTCAGACGCAGCTTAGTGGATGGCAGCAATGTAGAAGGAAATTGAAGCACTCCATAAGAATAAGACATGGGAACTTGTGTCTCTACTACAAGGGAGGAAACCCATTGGCAACAAATGGGTGTACAAAATCAAACGTAACAGTGATGACCAAGTGGAGAGGTATCGTGCTCGATTGGTGGTGAAAGGATATGCTCAGAAAGAGGGAATTGATTTCAACGAAATATTTTCTCCGGTGGTTCGAATGACAACTGTGCGGGTGGTTCTGGCGATGTGCGCTACATTTGATTTACATCTTGAACAATTAGATGTAAAAACGGCTTTTCTTCATGGTGATCTTGAAGAAGAAATTTACATGCTCCAACCAGAAGGATTTATAGAAGAAGGAAAAGAGAACTTGGTTTGCAGGTTGACCAAATCTTTGTACGGTCTCAAACAGGCGCCGAGATGTTGGTACAAAAGATTTGATTCATTCATCATGAGCCTTGGATACAACAGACTCAATGCAGATCCTTGTGCATATTTCAAGAGATCTGGTGATGACTTTGTTATTTTGCTGTTGTATGTTGACGACATGTTGGTTTCAAGCCCCAACAAAGCTCGTATTGAAGAATTGAAGGCTGAACTAGCTAGGGAATTTGAAATGAAAGACTTAGGACCAGCAAACAAGATTCTAGGGATGCAAATTCACCGAGACAGAAATAGCAGGAAGATTTGGCTTTCTCAGAGGAACTATTTGATGAAGATTTTGCGGCGGTTTAGTATGCAAAATTGTAAGCCAATCTCTACCCCTCTTCCTGTTAATTTCATGTTATCCTCAAGTATGTGTCCTAGCAGTGAAAAAGAGAGGAGGGAGATGTCTCGAGTACCGTATGCATCAGCAGTGGGAAGCTTAATGTTTGATATGATCTGTACTAGACCAGACATTGCACATGCAGTGGGAGTGGTTAGTCGATACATGGCGGATCCTGGTAGAGAGCATTGGAGTACAGTAAAGAGGGTTCTGGGATACATTCAGAGAACCTCAGATGTTGCATTATGTTACGGAGGATCGGGTTTTACAGTCAGGGGTTATGTTGATTCGGATTATGCAGGTGATCTTGACAAAAGCAAGTCCACGACGGGATATGTGTTTACTCTTGCTGGAGGGGCAGTAAGCTGGGTTTCAAAACTACAGTCAATTGTTGTGACGTCAACAACGGAGGCTGAATATGTGGCAACTACGCAGGCCAGTAAAGAGGCGATTTGGCTGAAAATAGTTCTGGAGGAACTCGGGCACAAACTAGAGAGTATTTCTCTATTTTGTGACAGTCAGAGTGCGTTGCATCTTGCAAGGAATCCAGCGTTTCATTCCAAGACAAAGCATATTCGAGTCCAGTATCACTTTGTTCGTAAGAAAGTCGAGGAGGGTATTGTGGATGTGCAGAAGATTCACACTAAAGATAACATAGCTGATTTCATGGCGAAGAGTGTTAATGCTGACAAGTTTGTTCAGTGTCGGTCCTCGTGTGGTCTGGTGAAAACGTAAGCAACATGAAGGGTGAGGTAGAAAGAATGGTGTGAAGAACTGATTAGTCCCTAATCAAATCTTCAAGTGGGAGATTGTTGGGGCGGTTGAATTTCTAAATTCATAAGTGGAGCGCTAATATTTTGATGGGGCGGTGAGTGCAGCACCAAGAGATATTGGGGCTATTAATTAAGGTTTTAATCTCCAAGCTTGAGGCCTATATAAGAGCTTCATTTGGCAATTTCAAAAGTGTAAACCTAGGAAGAAAAATAGTAGCCATCGGAACGTTAAGCCATCGAGGGACAAGCAAAGTGTTTGTTATCAAGGGAATAGGTAAAATACTTTATCTACGATGATATACGGATTACTACACTCACAGAGCATCCGATGCTAAAGGCACTACCAGTCTTGGATGACTCTACGATGCCTAACAATCGCCGATGCTTTAGCTAGTGAACAATCCTAAGAAGCGGGAACACGATAAACCCGTTCATCCCGATGGCTATATATTATCAAGCAGAATACATGTCAACCCGATGGACAGACATTCCGATGGCACAACAAAGTGCACATCATAACATCCCGATAGGAAGACATGCTAATATCAAAACTACTCGATGGTACTATCACGAGCAGAATAATCCGATGGCAACCACTTCGAGAGAAAAAGGGTCGTCTGAAGATGGGCAGGAGAAATGCTTCTAGAACTATAACCAGGTGTCATCCTTCGAGACATTCTAGCCATACAAAGACCAGGTGTCATCACCTAACATCATGCGTCAGTACTAAAATCACCAGGTGTCAACATATGAAATGGCACCTCAGCATAAGATGATCGTAAAAACAACTGTATAGTAGCTGTGTTAGCCTATGAACATGGGAAAAATGCCACCCAGTATAGGGCATGTGAACGGATGAAGGCTATAAATACCTTCATAATGTAAAGCAGAAAAGGAGAATTGGTTTTTGGACGGAAAATATGCCTTAAGAACCTAATTAATCATAAAACAAGACAAAACATAAAGAACTTTGATAAGGAAGTTATTTCCTCTTTTACTTCTTGCAAAAGACCGACTAGATGGGCAAGGCGTTCCTCGAATAAAAATATAGAATCACTTCTATGAGTTAACAAAAAGCATCCCAAAAAACACAAATATTCCTCTTACATATAATTAGCAAATATTTAAAGTAAAGAGTGGTTTAAAGTGTTGTAATTGTGAGGTAAAAATAGAGAGTTTGTACGACTTTACTACGGTAAAAGTCGGAGAGTTGTAATTCCTATTTTACACTCATAGTGAAGTTCTTCTACCTTGCCCGTGGTTTTTCACCCTAAATTAATTTGAGGTTTTCCACGTAAAAATCTGTGTGTCATTTATTTTTTCATCTTTCAATAATTGCCGTGTTTTACGCTCTACACGAAGGGTCCACTTTACAACAGACAGATGGAGGGGAGAGTTTAAAGTTAAAGCGAATGAGGAGCTATGATTTTGATTTTGGAGCAATGATCGAAAGATTAAATAGCTAAAATTAAGTAGTAGGTGTTACTACGTTCTTTAATTATAAGATTTAAATTTTGGAAAATATATGCAGACAAACACCAACTTAATTCTATAAATTGGGACTAACTTCATAGATACAAATTTACCCAAACATGAAACATGCTACAAATTAGGTTGACTTGGTATATAATTAAGGAAATTTTAATAGTGAGGACATTATTAAATCTTAAAACAAACGAGTGCTAGGCCTTATAGAATCAGATCATAATTAGTCATGTATTTGTAGTTATCTGGAAAAACGATTTTATTTGTTGTTGCTTTCTAAACTTAACACGTTGCAGTGTCTAATTTTAAATTTTCAAATTTCTCGTTGATTTTTTTTTAAGTTAAAAAGGAATTCCATTTCAGACGAAATAGCGCGTCAAACGGTTCAGTTAAAAAGTTCAATGAGAGAACAAAAAAACAACCTAAGAAATAATGCTAAACTATGCGCTAGCAAACTAAACTAATGCACTGCAAAACAAGATCTTGAGGTTCATAAAAATTTCCAATCGCCGTGCGCGCTAACGTATGAGCAACATGATTAGCGTCCCTTCTCACCCATCCAATTGAAAAACCATCTTTCGGTTCAAAAAGGCAAAGAAAATCCGCAACGATATTCCCATAGCTTGCATCCTCTTGAGTTCGGTAAAGAATGTCGTGAATGATGTTTAGGCAATCGCCCTAAAAAAGTATATCCCTCCAACCCATTTCCACCGCAAGTTTGATCGCCCATAAAGCCGCCACGGCCTCAATGCAAGATGGAGCAAGCCTCGCCTCGAACCTTTTTTGAAATCGAGCAATCGTATTTACATCATGATCCCGTACCACCACTCCTATCCCCACATCCATCTCCTCCTCAAAACGTGTGCCATCAAAGTTGATCTTGTAGACTCCTTCCCGTGGGCCTTCCCACTCATGAGTTCACGTACGTGCAAGATGCGACGAAGCTTCCCAACTTTACTCCACGTCACTACATACGACAGTGTGAACTCAACAATCTCTGCCGAATTACGATGACCCTCACATGCTAGCATCAAATTTCGATTATGGCACAACGTCCAACATAAGTAATCGCAATCCCCGTATGCTCCTTCCCAAGATCCCGCAACAAACGATAAAACCACTCAAGTAACCCCCCGTTCACTTGTCGCGTGGATAGTGTATCAAAATTAGCGAGCGCCAAAACTTGACACGCGACGTGATATTCAAACAGCACGTGTTGAGTAGTCTCCTCCTCATCCCCACAAACCACGCACAAAGGGGAGTCACAAACCCTACGCCTTGCTAGATTGATGCGACTCGGCAAAATATTCAAACAAGCCCTCCACGAAAATAATTTTATCTTATTAGCACACCCCAACCGCCAAAGCTTCTTCCACCTCGCCTGATCACTCGAGCTCGCAACTTCCCAGTTCCCGCGAGTTGCTAAACACTTTGACCGGATCATATGATAAGCGTTGTGAACCAAAAATCGTTGTTGATCCTCACACTCCAAACTGCCCAGCGGTATAGCTAATATTACATTGACATCCACCTCCTAAGAGATATGTCACACCAAAATCACGTCCCACCAACATGTGTCTACATCGATTAAGTCACGAACACGCTCCACAACAGAATGTTCATACCGCTGTGTTATAGGCCGAAAGGTAATGGGTCGAGGCAACTAAGCATCTTCCAAAATTGAAATCAAATTCTCGTTCCCCACTCTCCAACGTACTCCCCTCTTAATAACCACAATCGTCTCCCAAATACATCGCCAAGAAAACGATGGGTTGCTCCCAAGTCTCGAATCCAAGAAAGAGTAGTTAGGAAAATACTTAGCTTTGTACAAACGACCCACTAAACTCTCCGGATATGAAAGATATGCCAAGCTTGTTTCGCGAGTAAACCAATATTAAAAGCGTTAAGATCCCGAAAACCCAGCTTTAAGATACGCCAAGCTTGTTTCTCGTTGATTTGCTAGTACTTTGTATGTACTGACTTTTTTGAGATGTATACATATACCTAGTCTATTTTTGTTACTTTGGTATTTAGAATGTTTCAATTTTTTTCTTTTGGTACTCTATTAATGAAAAAAATAAAAATGATATGTATGTGACTTTCGGAAACTTTTATAGTCTAAAGTCCAAGTCAGGGTCGTAGAAAAGATGTTTCTATATACACGTATATTATAGTCTAATTTTGTTACTTTGATATTTAGTATATTTGAATTTTCTTTAGTTGTACTCTATTAATGATGCTTTATTGAAAAGAAAAAAAAAATCTCACAATCTTGAATTGAAGAATAGTAAAGAAATCCGTCGGTTCATATACTATACATGAAATTTGAAACTAATCAAGTTGGTGAGATCGATAAAATTAATTTCCAGTAAGATCAGAAGGTTTTGTGTCGATTATAATTTCATATAACGAACTTTTTTCAATTTTAAGTTTCTTGATGAATCACATCACGAGATTAAATTAAGTAGTGGCGAAATAAACAAAATATCACGACTAAATAAAGTTCATTTTCCCTCGTTAAGAGCTTCAAATTGTAAACGCTTGGAGGGAAGTTAAAAGTTAAATTTATCTTATGATCAGATTAATTATATAGGACACGAGGAACCTACAAATCTGAACAGTGTATTTTACGTCTTTCAACAAGGATTCTTAGGGACTTTTTTATTTAATTAAAATTAAGATTATATACTGTTATGAAACATAGGATGAATGATTGAAGATCAGTGAAAAGTAAAGACAGTACCTATCTCAGCTGTCTTTTCAATGTCTAGCTTTTAGGGTTTGGCTGCTTTCCCTTTCGTCTTTAGTTAATTTAATTATTCTATTGCATTAAAAACTGCGAGGATTTAAAGCCACAAAGCAACTCTCCTGGCAAATGCTTTCTGAAATTACAATGGGGGCGTTCAATTTTGCAGTCCATAATTTGTATATATTATAAATTTGACCCAGAGGTTCTACGTTACTCACTTATTGGCCTCGTTGTACATTCTCGAATAGTTTTTTTAGTTTTTTACTTCTCCCAAATTCACTCCAAAAGTTTTATGTCATTTAATTATGAGCCCCACTGTAAATTGTTGAACGGTCCTTTTTTTTAAAACAAAAAAAATCTTTTGATTTTGCCCTAAAGTTTTACATTCACTTGGTAGCTCTGTTGTAATTTGTCGGACAATCTTTTTAATTTTTAATTCTTTTAATTTTGCCTTAAAAGTTTTATATTATTTACTTATGGGTCCCGCTATAAATTGTCGGACGGTTCTTTTAGTTTTTTATTCTTTTAATTTTACTCCTATTGTTTGGTTAATAATCAATAAGTTGGGGTTGGCATGCAATAATCATTGAGCCCGCATAATATACTATAGATTAATCATTATGGCCCGCGTAATATATGCATATCACTTGTCTGCTACGGTTTCATAATATTTTTAATAAGTGAGTCCCATTAAATATATGTTATATGATATAATTAAAAACTAAAAGTTAAATTTTCTTAATTATTATGCGGAGATTATATGTATAGTCTTTGACAGTTTTTTTGCATGTGAACTAATGTGACAATTTTTGACGAACTATACATCTAAAGCTTGGAAACTACACCACCAAGAGGTAATGCCCTACTTTTTAAAATTAGAAAAGGTGTTTGTCTATTTATTGTTTACAATTGAGTAATTTGTCAAGATATCGAGGGAATGAGGTTATTTTGCAAAACACACTAGGTAATATCTTTCTAAGAGAAGGAAGACGTGTCATTAGGGGTGGGCAGTCTGGTTTAACCAAACTGTTGGTACAGTTTTTCGAAGGAGAATGCGGTTTCGGTTCTTTCAAAAGACAAACCATGCACCGAATCGTTTGAGATGGTTTTGTTCGGTTTAAACCGTCATTGGTTTGGTTTAACCGAGTCGGTTTTGGTTTTTACTTTTTTATTCTTCTTTTTACCACAAAATGTGAAAAAAAAATCAGAAAAGTATATCAGTAAAGAAGATTTATATAACACATAGTATAAAACATATAATATAATAAACAACTAATTACTTAATTTATAAACGTCATTCATTAATCACAAACCATCATCAACCATAAATAATTAAAAAATATAAAATTTTAACCATCATGATTTACCAACAATTCACAATAACAAACTACAAATACATTCAATATAATGGACAATTTGAGAACTTTTATATCACATGCCACAAAATAAAGACTTTTATGGTATTAAAACATTAGAATTAGAATCAAGCGAAGAAATATATTATATAATTCGGTTTCGGTTTGGTACGGTTAACATGGACAATAAACTAAAACCACACCATGTGTAATATCGGTTTTTCAATCCAAACCAAAGACCAAACCATTCTTCCGGTTTGGTTTTTTAACCAAACCAACGGTTCGGCCGGTTTTGGTTTGTGTGCCCACCCTTAGTATCATATAAATTTAAATTTAATGGGCCTTTAATATATAGTAATGATTTATCTATCTAAAAATGGGTTCCTAGAAAATATTTTAGACTTTTGTTGTCAATTAGATTTTCTTTGTTGTCTAAAATTGAATAAAATCATAATAAAATTAACCGGTATCGTACTATTTTATAAGTCTAAGTTTTAAAGTTATATTAATATTTCTTAAACTGATATTCGAATTTGCTATATTTGTAATTACAACAACACTTATAAAAACTACAATTAAATTATCGATTAGAATGGAATATGCCTAGACGATTACTAGTATAAATATAACTATAAGATATTGGCGTTTATCAGTTGATACACACCTTAATTATAAGTTAAGAAGACTTGCTCTACTAATGGAAATTAAGGCGAGAAGATTTCAAAGATTGGAGTTTGAATCCCAATAGGAATTTAAATGCCTTTACATTGTAGAGTTCTATTTTTTTTAAATACATATTAATTGTATCCTAACGTGTTTTTTTTTTCTTTTGCTCATTAAAGAAAAAATTAAAGAATTTATCAGAGGTACCAACAGTACGAAGAAGAAACTTGTATCCTAACTTGTTATTTAATTTCTCAATCAAATTCCTTATAAGTCATTAGTTTGCGCGTCGAGAATGTACCATAACTTTCCAATTCAAACAGAAAAGAAGTGATGTGAAGTTTAAAGTTTTGGAGTGGTTCACTTGTCCGTCAAAAACAGGTTATTTGAACAAGAAAAGTGGAAGTTGGAAATATGTGAAAAAGAATATAGCGATACCTGTGGAAGAATCAAGTCATCGTGCCGTGCGGGATTAATTCATAATTATTTGTGTTCTGATAGTCATAGCTTTTCCATGGTCTTTAGAAGTTTGCAACAACGTGAAAACATTCGAACAAAACGTATATAACATCTATGAAAATAATGATATATGAACTACTAAATACTTAATTAGGCTCATTACATTTTCAAGATATTTCCAGAAGTTTAAGATCTATTTTAAGATATTTAAAATCTTGTCAGATTAATAAATCTTAAGAAACGGATTATTTATCCGAGAAAATACATTTCAGGAAACTAATTGCGTTGCGTTTTTTTGGATAATATAAACTAAAAAAAATGCTAATTGCCTTTTCTTAAATTTGCATAAAGGTTCTCTCCCCATTTGTGTGAAAATGATATTAGCCCCTTGATCTAGAAGAAAACGCCCAAACGCATTATACCAGATTCCATTCTCGGTATTGGGCCTTAGTCCGATGGGCATCCTATGACCAAAAGAGATTTGTTAATTGCTATATTTTTTTCTAATTGTCAACCAATTCATTGCAGTATTTTTTTGTAGGCAAATGCGAATTTTTTGTTAAAGAGTATACGTAATACACCCTCAGAAAATCAGAAACACCTCACATTTAAGACATACAAATTTTAGGAAAAAACTGCCAATCAGCAGAAGAAAATGAAAATCTAATTTATGCACCTTAACCCAACTCCAATCCTAAAACTGAGTAATTTCGATGATTTGACGATTATCACACCAATTAATAGCAGTTATATAATGCATTATCTAAATAGCACTTAATAGCATTGCAGTGCAGGTTGCAGAAAACAAATAAACGAGGAAATAGTACTATTCTCACTCTACTCTACTCATCACCAATTCTCGAAGCTTTATTTTAACTTAAAATGTACTATAACTAAAACCTAACATTTGGTGCTTTCGCTAGTCGAATTTCCATGCTGCCAACTTCCACGCAACCACAGACAAAACAAGTGTGTCAGATTCCCTTCACCAATTCCTTCCTACATGCTAGTGAGAAAATATTCAACAACATGATGTTCTAAAGAAGGAACCAATTGATACCATTAATCATACAAACAAATGCTCTCATACATCCTCTGTTGCGCACCAATACGATGATGGGAAATTATAAACACGAAAAATCAATAAAAAGACACAAAGATTTGTTTACCCAATTCGTCAACAAACTAACTCTGAGGGCGTCGCGAATCTAGGATTTATACTATTTTCGATGAGTGCATATAATAATTACATATGAGTGAGTATTTATAATTAATATACAATCCTAATTATACAATTACTCTAACTCTGCAGTTCTCAAGAAACTAGGTTTCTACAACTCGCAGTTAAACTAAGTCTCTCCAATTCCATGGTAATTCAAACTCCACAAACCTAACAATCTCCCACTTAGAGATCGAATTCATACGTAATTCAATAAAAAACACTCCATTCATCAAGTTAAGTTTCAAGACCCGTTGAAGCCACACACAACTTCAACTCCACTAAAGCAACAACCTTAGTCAATAAATTATCAAACTCTCACTTGCTTGAATCCTCGCTCATGTGACAATGTCCACACTACCACAAATCTGCATCACTTTCACTACCGCGATTGATGCCATCTTGATGGACCTTTACACTGCCAAGATCGATATCATCTTGGGTAACATTGGTCAAGTAAAGAGTTCTCTCCTCGAACCCTAGAGCACAAACCACGCCACTTGTGGTTATCTCCCAAACACCGAGCCAAAGAATAAATGGTAACCCTCATCATCCCAGGTGTCCCACAAAAATAAGATTTCTCTTCAAACCCGCAAATATGTCTCATTCCACGCAGCAACCATATAGATCCATTCAACGTCTGAATTGTAAAATCCCATTTCCTTACAATTCTTAAAGACTCGTCATTAGCAAGACAAATCTTTCCAAAATTACTATAAACATACTTCTCCATTATATTACGGTCAGGACAAGCATGATACGATGCTCCAAAATCTAAAACTCATGATTCTAATGGACTGCGTACACCTAAGAGTAGTGCATCACCAATCTCCTCTGAAGCTACGTTAGCTGAGTGTACACCATCCCCTTTCTTCTTCGGTGCTTTACAATGCTTTTGTATTGACCAAAATTTTCAGAGTTCCAACACTCCATGGAATTCTCTTCGATATGACTTTATCTTCGTATTGAAAATTAATCCAGAAGTGTTGCACGAGATACCCGATTCTCTCCGGCGAGTCTTTCCACTGATGATCAAATCTCTCACATCATCAAATTTCACCTTCACCTTTCCCGCGGAGGCACTGAAGACAGTTACTATGTCGATTCGACTCTCAGGTAAAGAAGACAACATGATTAGGGCTCTTACCTTATCATAAAAATCAATATTCACCGAGCTCAATTGAGACGTTATCACATTGAACTCATTTAGATGACCAGAAACTGTCGAATTTCCTGAAATCTTCAGGTAAAATACACACTGCATCAGATGAACCTTATTCACTGCAAATGGCTTCTCGAACATGTCTGTCAATATCTTCAGTACACCTTTCGTGATTGTCTCTTTTGCAACATGAAGCGCCACATTCTGCGACAAAAATAATGAATGACACTTATCACCTTCCTCTCTAACACAACCCAATCTTCATCTTTCATGTTCGCAGATTTATCCTTCACGAGTTTCCACAAATCCCTTCCATACATATAATCCTCGATCTACATTCTTCATAACCCATAATCTGACCCATCAAACTTGCCGATCAACAACCCCCCACCCCCCCTCGTTCATCGTATCTACTCTCACTCAACCTGAAACTCTTGATACCACTTATTGCGCATCAATTCGATGATGAGAAATTATAAACACGAAAAGCAATAAAAAGACATGAAGGGTTTTTTACCCAATTCGTCAACAAACTAACTCGGGGGGCGTCGCAAAGCCAAGATTTTTACTATTTATGATGAGTGCAAATAAAAATTACATATGAGTGGAATATTTATAATTAGGACACACTCCTAATTATACAATTACTCTAACTCTGTAGTTCCCAAGAAACTAGGTTTCTACAACTCTCAGTTAAACTAGGTCTCTGCAATTCCATGGTAATTCAGACTCCACAAACCTAACATCCTCTTAAGCTCACTTAATCATTTCTAATCTCTACATATTCTAAGAATATTCTTTAACATTATGAAAAAAAATGAATCTTCATTTCTTCAATACCTCCTATTTAATATCAACCTCAATCCCTTTTATCAAGGTTTCCTCCGACTCACCACTAACAATCACACAATATTTGGCACACTCAATTTCACCACACCCAAATTGTGACCCGAAGGGGCAACAATAAACAACCTCAACAACTAATGATAATTCAGGCATGAGAAGAAAATGGTGAAAGAAATCTTAAGTTAACGGTCTTTCAAAGCTATTTTGCATTTTTTTTGGGAAAACGGGGATACTAGACCCAATCTATCGCGTTTTTGCGATGTTGTACCCAACCTTTCATTTTTTACCGCGCTGTACCCAACCTTTCATTTTTAAAACATGTTGTACCCAAACTAATTTTCCGGCCAAAATTGGGAATTTGCAGGGGTAAAATCGGTACTACACTCAAAAATTAAAAAAAAATTAATAAAAAATAAGAAAAAGCAAACCCCCCCCCACCCACCCCCTCCTTCCCCATCGCCCCCCCCCCCCCCCCCCCCAACCCCACCCCACCTCCCCCACCCCGATTTTGCAGCAACACCGCTGCGAATCGCGGTGATTCACCACGATTTGCAGCGGTTTTGTTGCAAAATCGGGGTGGGGGAGGTGGGGTGGGGTGGGGGGGGGACGGGGAAGGAGGGGGGGTGGGTGGGGGGGTTTTTGCTTTTTCTTATTTTTTATTATTTTTTTTTTATTTTTATTATAAATAAATGAAATGACTATTTTGCCCTCGTGCAAATCGGATTGCCGATGTCACAAGATCAGAATATGACGTTTTTTGGCCGGAAAGTTAGTTTGGGTACAACATGTTTTAAAAATGAAAGGTTGGGTACAGCGCGGTAAAAAATGAAAGGTTGGGTACAACATCGCAAAAACGCGAATAGATTGGGTCTAGTATCCCCTTTTTCCCATTTTTTTTCACAAAGTATAGACAAAGGAATATTTAATTGATAATCCCAAAAAAAAGTTTCAAACCTTGCTTATAGGGAATGCGATGACATTTTTTATAGATGACGACCAAATTAATAAACAGAAGCACACTATCTTCATTGTCGAATTGGTAATGTGATAATACTCGTTAAGAAAGCAGTAATTTCGTGCACATCTAGTTTCGACCTTTGATTATTGCTCAAATTTTTTCCTTAACATACTCGTCAATAAAATAATATTTGCGAATGCGGTACGTAATATTTACGTGAATACACGTTAGTAAATTTCTATTCGTGACAATGGTACATACAATCTACATGAATACTAAACCGAGGCAGTTCCATGGTACCACTTGATTATGTTTGTTTAAAGAGATACTTAGCATGTGGTCTCTTTTGTAATGAAGAAAACTGTTTGCGGTGTCCAATTTTTTTCAACAGATGTTTTATAACTAGAATTATGAGTGAAGTCCGTCGATTTCCACCAAGAGCAAGTCTTAAGAAGGCATCTATGTGTTGCACCTACGCGCTGACACTCGCATATTCAAGTCATATGCATATGTTAGATTCTCCCTTGCTTGGCTTTTGTCTCGACCTTCCATAAATCCCGTCCTCCAACCATTTCACGCCCAATGCTCGCTATTGAACTTGTGAAATTTCAAACACCAGCACTGTTCGGTCCAATGCTCTGCACCAATACAAAGATTCTCGTACTTCAGGAAGACTTTCAAAAACCCTTGGTGTTTTTATCAAGGGAAAGTCTTCGTTATGTTAGTTGCATCTCACTTATGATATGTTAGGCACATTTCTTCCTTCTGATGGTTGATGGGAACTTTGGTATAGCGAACAAAGAATGTAAAGTGCTTGTGGAAAGTGCTTGTGAGAAACATGGTATTGAGATACCGGATACCGAAGGTTTTTACAAATCAGGTAGGGGTCGTCAACATCCAATCGCATTTGAGCATCATTATCACTTCGACGTGTTTCATGTTACAATAGATTTTCAAGTGGCGGAGCTCAACAAAAGATTCAGCGATGAGGCAGTTGAACTTTTGAAGCTAAGTTCTACTTTGGATCCTAAAGAGAACTTCAAGTCATTCAACATTGATCGAATTTGTACCCTTGCCGAGAAGTTTTATCCTGAGGATTTTAGTGGACAAGATTTGCATCATTTGAGATGTCAATTGGATTATTATGAGGTTGAAGTTATTGGGCATAAGAAATTTCAAAATATATCAATAATTTCATAATTGTGTCAACAGTTAAAGGAGACAAATAGGCACAAGACTACAACTTGATCGACAAATCAATTCATCTTGTTTTAACTATTCTTATTTCTACCGCAACAACAGAGCGTGCATTTTCAGCGATGAAACATGCTACATCTGCACGTCAGAACAAAATGTAGGAGGAATTCTTGTCGAATTCTATGGTTGTATTCATTGAACGAGATTTGGCCAAAGATATTGATTTTGATTCGGTGATTGATGAATTTTACTGTATGAGTGATCGTCGTGTACCACTTCAATAGGATTTTTGTTCTGAATTTTCAAGGTGTGTTAATTTTAACTTTTATGAAGCGTTTTACCCCTTCTTCTTTTTTTGAAAATCTTTATCGATAAATTAAGGTTTTTTTTCTTCTTTATATTATCCTTCGTGTTAGCCCCCCCAAGTCTAATTCTTGGATACGCCAGTGGTGGTGGATGAATGATTAAATCACTAAAATGCAAAACATTTTTTTTTGTTATAGGGGATGGGTAAACCCAAAAAGCAAAGAAAGAAGCAACTTCGAAAGTGAACGGGCGCTAGTGCCACCAACAATATCAAACAAGAGGTAAGGACCAAGAGCTTTCAGGGAATGTCAAAACACTAAATTCCAAAGTCAAGCGTGTGTCCCATGTTTGCAAGCCTATCAGCAACAACATTCGTTTCACAATATTCATGGCGAATTCCACAAGACGAAAACTCGGGCGTGAGCAGGTGGCAAGAATCAATCAAAGCACAATGCAAGTGTGTGTTTGGACATAGGATACTTAGGAGACGAAAAACCACTTTAGAGCCACAAGCAACGATGATGTGCTTGAATCCATGCTTGATAGTTTCTCTCAGTCCATAATAAATCCCCTAGAGTTCCGCCGAGGTGATACTACCGTGTCCCAGGTTTACAGAGAAACCAAAGAGCCAATGAGGTCACGGCCAGATACGAGGCCATGGTCAGTTCACTACACAGACTATGTGTTTTTTGTGCAAAGATTGACGGTCCCCTTGTGTTCATCAATGTTCCACCTTGTGTAGTCCCACTTACAAAAAGAGCACGCCATAAACACTAGCTTGTCGTCTCACTAATTCTCGGAATGGGTCTTGCATCGGCGCACGTGCATTGCTACACCACTAGCCTTTGTAATGTCCATACGCATGACCTTCTTTGAGCCCCTTAACTTTTAAGCTGTTCCGTTATAACAATAGTTGCATATGCACAATGCCCTTCATGAATTTGATAAATGATAAGTAAATGTACCAAGTCATTGGATTAAGTGCGTGGATGCAACGAGGATGCCATGTGCGTTAACGGTGGGAGGATTGGTCGGGTGATGTGTTATCTAGGTAGTTATGTGGTATCAGGTGACTCCCGACAGGACGAATATATGCTTCGGGCGGATTGGACAAAACGCATGGGCGGTCATGCAAAGTGACGACCTAATAATACTCGTTAATAAAACAGTATTGTAAGTGCTTCTCATGTACAAGACTTATGGACTAATTCATTTTAAGACTATTACCATTCAAGAAAGTTTTCAAGTTTACATTTGAAGAACTTTCCTCTTAAAGCAGATATTGGAGCTTGTTCTTTATGGAAAGAAATCAGACAAGTAGCATGAAAAAGAATAAGGATTTGTTACATTAAAACTTCAAGATGTATAAGGAAAACTATAAGATACACATAATATGCAAACAAGAGATGTACTATGAGATCTAGAGCAATCAAAAACATGCACAACATGTCTTGGACGACAAGCTATACATCAATACATAAACGACTATTCATCAAAATCAAACACAAGACTCAAGTGATATTATCGAGAGAGGAGATTAGAATTATCGACTGTTTGAGTCTTGTTTTCTGAGTTTTGTTTAATAAAAAAGAGATTTACTTAAGAAGCTAGATAAAGATAAGTGAAATTATTTTACTACTCGGATTTGTCTCAATTGTTCTTAGAATAATTGACAGAAGGATTTTGTAAATTCACCATTGTTATAGTGAATAGTTTACCTTGAGACTCTGCAGATTATGATTGTAATTATGTAATATACTTAAAAGTTTAACTTATTGTGTTCTGTACTTTTTCGTTGCGTTTATATTATGTCAATAGTTGTTAGATCAACACTTGTGTATTCGAGTGTTGAACCAACACTGGTACTCGACACTAGTGTTACAATTATGTACCTTATCCGGATCCAACAATTTGAGATTGGACCCGTAGATGTTTGACTAGACTTTGAACAAATTCGGTTGACTGTGGATAGGGTCAACCTGCAACAATTGGGTCAGGTATGGGCCGCGTCATATCATGGGTCAAATCCTTTCTTCTTTGATAGAACCCTGGCATCCTACACTTTTTCCAGCTATGGTTTGACATTTTAATGGCCTTCTTAGCGACCTTGATCGGCCTTTTTGGAGGCCTTATAGTGGTCAAAAAACTATGAAAAATACTTTTTGGAATTCTTGCGACGATATCTTTTAGATGATATATTCAAAATTCAATTTTGACAAAAAACAAATTTTGCCAAACTTTTCAAAAATTAGGAAAAGTAAGAAAAAAACACAGATCTTCATTATGGCTATGATACCAAATGTTTTGCATCAAAAGCATTTAACAACAATCAAAACGCAAGAATTTAATGTGGTTTGGAAATTCCTACGTCCAAGAGATCAACATAAACCACTAGATATTGTTGTGCGGCAAAAGCGTTAAACAACGATCAAGAAGCAAGGATTTATCATCTCGGAATGCGTACCTCTACTGAAAAACACAAAGAACTATATTTTTGCTTCTTTTTTTTAACACTTTACACACAAACAAACCCTCAGAATCACCACTCTTAGCTCAAAACTAACATATTTTAGATGTGGGATGGATTTTCAGTTTACAAATGGGCTATTTATACAAGTGCATATGATGGGAGGCATAATTAATGGTTGAATAACTCATTCTCTATGAGTAGCTCCTATACTCTCTTTATGAGTATGAGATGGGTGATGGGTCTCCACCCATTTTAAGAAATCTCCACCTTGACGAGCATCCAGAGATTTCTGCAGCATTCAATGTGCATTTAAGCACCAGATATTGATAAGTTCAAACACTCAAACAATCTTTTAACAAATTTTCCACATTTTTGAATTTTTGTAGTAGAATCCTCCCATGTTCTATAGTCCATGAACAAATAGTACCGAATGTTGATTTGATTGGTTCTGCCATGATGAACTTCGTTCTTTGCCAAACATATGACAACATTAAGTAATATTATAGAATAATATAAATTCAATCAATCGAAATCTATATATTTACTATTTCACAATTTGCCTAGATCCAGATTGTATCCAAATCCGGGTAATTTAGATTATACCAAAATTTAGGTGGATTTGGGCCAACCCACTATCTAGTCAGGGGTCAGATCAAGTTCGAATCAAGACTCTTCTTCACCATCGAACGAGAAATTTTTCGACGACGGCGTTGCCTTTACCATCAGATTTCTAGAAACTTGAACTTCTCTGAAGAGGTCTTCTAGTAGTCGAAAAAAATATAGAAATGAGTTTGGGAATTCTTGTGAATATTTAAGAAGGTATATACAAATTTCAATTTTGACAACAAAAAAAAAATCACCAAAGTTTTCGAGAACTAGGAAGAAAACTTAAAATCACCATAGATCTTCATTGTTCGTGCATCTGGAGCATTAAGCAATGATTAAGACACAAAAATTTAACATGGTTGGACAACGTCTACCTCCACGAGGAAAAGACCAAGCACTACATTTTTGTATTTTCAAGTTTCTTACAAGTTACACACTCACAAACCCTCAAGACCACCACCCTTAGGTCAAAGCTCACGAATTTCAGATGTTGGATAATTTAGATAATACAAATGTGTGGTGTATTATACAGAAAATGAGCAATGTGAGTTTTAATTACAAAATGGTAAACTCATCCCCTCTTAGTAATTCCTACACTCTCTTAATGAGTATGGGCTCCAATGAAAATGGAGATACCAATTCAAGTATCAAATGAGAAACAAAATGAATTCGCAACTGCAAATAGATCGAGAAGAAACATTTGTAAACCTACTGGATTTTTTTAATGCGATAGATAGCATAGGCTCTTTCATATCTTGTAGATGATGTGTGGAAGATGGGCAATATATAAACGTGTATATATATAAGTTTGGCGCATGAAGGAGCACAGAAGGTTGCACAAATCAATGGATGCTCGCCAAGATGGAGATTGTTGAACAAAAACCCATACTTCGAATATTCAAGGTATGAAAACTTAATAGAAGATAGAATGGTGGGTAAAACCCATCCCTTATGAATTCTTTTCATTCCTTCGATTAATAGCTCACATCATACTCAACATGTATAAACACCTTCTAGTTTTTCTAAAACACATCATGAAATATGATAATATGTATAGAACTTTGTAAAAGCATCAGTGGGGATCTGAAAGAGAGTGAGTTTGTATCTGAAAATCTAAAATCTAGTGGCTTGTGTTGATCTGGTGGACGTAAGCATTGTTGAACAATGCAAATTATTACGTCTTGTTCTTTGTCTAATGCTTCTGATGCACACCAATTTGGTATGGGTTTCTCCAGGAGTACTTGATAGAGAAAACATGTTCCAAGTCATAAAGATTTGCATTACCCAGTATGAATACCATTCCTACGAAATAGTCAATACAAAGTATTTGTACCAAATATTTAGTGCTCAAGATTTTTCATACGAAAAACTCCTTACCAAGTACTATGCAACCTAAAAGGTCGTCTTCTTCATTTTTGACCATTTTCTGCTAAAATCTCCAATTTTGTCAATTGTTTGAGCTTTTTAAAGCCACATTGTCCCAATTTTGTCGTTCCCACGAGTTAAAGCATTGCTTAGTGCTCTTCATCAACTTTTTGACCATTTGTATTATTCTTATAATATAGTTTGTTTTAATTATACATACAATGAGAACTGATATTTGTTTAATATTTTTCATTATCGCATTTTAATCTTTAACTAATACTTTTTCAAAAAAAAAAGCCCGTCAATTTTGTGTAATATATTTATTTATGTGATAACCTATGCTACATCATTGAAGGGAAAGATGAACATTATGCTCTGATAAGAAATATCTCTCGTAACATCACAAAGACAACATAAAATACAATGTTTTCTTGAAGAAAACAAAGAAATGGCTTGTAAAACACGCTTTCTTCACAGAAGGAAAATATGCCCCTTGTATGACCAGAAAAGACGTATCCCTCGTAAATATAGGTTGGAGCATGTATCTCTTGACTTTGAGAACTCTACCTATCACATGTCTCTTGAATTTAAGAAATATACCTATCCAAAAAAGCAATATTTACCCGTGGCCTCGTTTCCTACAAGTGGATATTTTTATCAAAAATAATGCAGTAATAATAATTGTTAAGACCCTGTAAATGTAATGGAACTTAGAGATGAGTTTAAAGGTAACAAGAAAAAACCACTGCAATGCAAATAACATTTACGATATGATGTTCATTTATAGATTAACTTACAAATTCCAAGGAGCCAGATGTTCATCGTAATCTCACCAGATTGACACGTCTTTTAGCCCTATAAGTAGTTGACGCATGTCAGCTTATTAAGGTATCAAATGATTGAGGTAATCTATATACAATCAAGAAAAAACATTATGTTAAGGCAAACAATTTTTTGCTAACCAAACATAGCTACTATATTTACCAAATTATCTCAATATTTATGTACTTAGTTCGGAAAATGTGATTTCTCAAATTTTTCTCTAGCGATAATTCAATTTTACTCGTTAATATATCTTTGTGTTATTGTTATGCACATCATATTTTTGAATTTCACAAGGCATGTGGATCAGTATTTTGTATTTATTGTAAGTAGTTGGTGTTACCTAATTTAAGAAATTCTAACAAATTACCAAAATATTATTCTTCATTTACTCGATAAGGTTTCTAAACTAGGTCCATAGCCAACGCGCACACACTCATGTACGTTTATATATTTATCCCTGATTAATTAGCGAATTGTATATTTTCTCGTAAATCTCTAAAAGTAGCAATCAAAGATGGCTACATCTAAATCCTCTCCTTTAACCAAATCTAAGGCCTCCAAAACCAGTGCCACTTGTGAAACATCAAGCTTATCCAATGTCTCTAAAGATCACCACCGTAAAGTTGGCAGAAAAGATAGAAGAGTGCGTTTGTAGAAAGTTGTGCTCAATATTTTTTTTTATTTAAAATCAAAGTTAGGTCATCGCACATCCGGAGAAATAGTAGAATGACTATTGACACAAGCGACATCTTATGTTGACGTTATTCAAGGCATTACTTCTTCAACATTGACAAACAACAAATCTAAAGACGTTGCTCAAGGTGTTGTTTCTTCAAATTTAAGTGTAAATCCAAATCAGTGCCTCTTATTCAATCACAAAATTTAAGGTAGTGAGAAAGCCAAAGAATGTTCTTCCTCCGCGAGAATATGGTTTCGATTTTGAGTTGGACTTCACTGAGGAGGAGAGGGCGTTGTTTCTCTAGTGAAATTAGAATAATATTCTTAAGATGTGTTAATTGAGGAATATAGTAAATTAAATGTCATTTTCTCTCTCTTAGATTTAGCATAAGTTCATGGACCTATGACTATGGATTGTTTTTATTATTTGGTATGCGTTATGAAGTTTCCCAAGTATCTTTGGTTTTCACTTAAAATATGTACTATATTTGTCTTATCTTGGGCATTGAGATTGGTAGTGATAATGTTTGCGACGATGATAAAATAGTGAGCTGGGTTTGGTTAGTGGTTGTGGCATATGTGTATCGATTATAATATGGCCGTTGGTGAATCAATTTATCCTAGAGTAACTTTTCCAAATCAATGGTATTTGTAATATACATCGGTTAAAATGACCAATTCTCCTTGAATCTCAATTTTTGAATATATGGAAGAACTAAAAGTAAGAGTTTCTCATAAATTATTGAAAAGTTCCCCATTATTTTGAAATTCTTCATTGTAATCATTTGTCGAACCAGTTTGGCATAACTTAAAGAGTGTAACCCCATGATTTACCCATGATGAGGGTTCAAATAGAGTGACATATCTCGTTTAAACATATGACAAGTACTAAATTGATTTTTCATGAACATCGAGTTATACCAACGTGACGACCTTGCATGTAAGAGGAAACATAATGAATAGGCTGCTACACTATGATATTATGGTGATTAAACAAATTATTAGTGTTCAAAATCCAATCAAATGGATATGTGCCATCAAATGGATTCAAATGCAATTGCAACAATTTAAATGTATCATTTGTGATCATTCCTTGGGAAGTGGGGTTGGAAAATTGGTGTGACGAACTGCCCACATGAAAATCAGATGCATCTGTTGTGTTCATGTGAGCAACAATTTGTTACTTGTCGGTCGAGTTTCAAATTCATTTTGCCATCTTGTAATTTTTGCAAAGGCTCATTATTTGTATCTTCTTTTATAGATGATTGGAATTAATTAGGGTCTAGGCGTCATGATTCAATGAAAATACCAAAAATGATCCAATTATATTATATAATTGTTCTTTTTGAAAGATAAACGTAACTCCAAAGGTTGGTAAAGGAAAAAATAAAGAGAAACTCTAAAAACACTTATGATATTTCTTGAATGCTTTAATAATTTATAATATAGCTAGAGATTTTTTTTAATTGGTTCCACAATGTGTTGCGATGGCAATTTTGGTTCCATAATGATGAAAAGACCAATTTCAGTCCCATATCGTGTATTTTTGCAATTTGGGTCCTCCACCACCATAATCTCTCAAATTTTACCGGAATCAACTATGTGACCTGCTCGCGGCCCTTTTTTTAGGGTATTTTTGGTACTTCAACCACTCACGTACAAACAACCCCGCAAAAATAAAAAAATAAAAAAAACCCAAAATCGCAACTCATTTTTCATTGTTTTTTCTCTAACGCCAACACTCATCGCTAAACGACCTCAGATTATGTGGTGTTGATCGGGAAAAAAATGATAACGTCTCATTCCTTATAAGATAACTTCTCTCCTCAACGTCCTAGTCGCCTTAAGGAATCCTTCTTGTTTTTTCCCAAGTCAAATTACGAGAAAGGCACTACAACAATATTGATTACCATCACCCATCTTATAATTGTGAATGTGGTTAAACATTACAAAATTCCATTGCATATTAGATTAAGTTTTACTACTATATAATTATAAACTCACCAACATCATCTTCTTCTTAATTATTCCCTAAAAAATGTTAGGCAAATGAATAAATTGGAAAGTAGGGTTTCTCAACAACAATCGCGGCCAAATGTGAACAACTAGTTCTCACAATCTGCTACTTGTAATTATATTTATTAGTTAATTAAATTATTTATTTGAAATTCTATTTTTGCACAATGGGTATTTATAAAATCAAATTCTTTATTTTTAGGAGCGTAACTCCTTTTTATATAAGTAGAGAAAAAGACTATGTTCCATAGAGTACAAGAAAAATGTGAATCGAGATAGGAGAAAACAAAAGATAAGGAGGCACAAACTAACTGTTGAAAAGAGCTAATTTCGTAGAAGAAATTACAAGGATTAATTGTGAAAAAAATTCTAAAGTTGATGAATTGATATCTTGTCTTATGTTTAACCGGATATTCGCACGGGATAGGCTGAAGTATTGAAAATACCCCTAAAAAGGGACACGTGCAGGCCACGTGGGTTATTCAAGCGAATATAAGGTGGTTTTGGTGCTAGATGACTCAAATTTAAAATATACACAATATGAGGCTAAAAGTAAACTTATTAACATTATGTGTGACTAAAAATGTAATTGCATTAGATGCGAACAATTCAAAAAATTCAATTGTTGTTATAGAATAACTAAAACTGTTGGGGTTTATAACAATATATTAAGAGACTTAGGAAAAGAAATGCAAATATTAAGTAATAGCACTTGTGAATTGGTGTCATTTTACATCCTAAAGAGTGCTCTTTATATAGAGATTTTTCCAACATAATACACTATTTCAATAGTGTTTATAATAATTATTATTACTATGCTAAATAGTAACCCTAAGTATAGGTACAATAATTTTCACAAAGGCCACATGTATGTATTATTTATAACACTCCCCCTTGGCCGTTTGAAAATTTTGTAACGTATATGATCCATCTTCTGCACACGTCTTATGCTGCCTCGTTAAAAACCTTATAAGGAAATATCCAGTGGGATAAAAACCTTAATAAGGAAAAAAGAGTGCGGTCGTGTGAACTCCCCCTCAAGTTGGTATCTCCAATTCTTCATAAGTCTCGTAAGTGACGCATCCCAATACTTTGAACATGTTTCTTAAAAGTTACAGTAGGGAGTGCCTTTGTAAAAAGATCTTCCATATTGTCACATGATTGAACATATTGGATATTAATTTCTTTGTTCTTCTCGAGTTCCTGAGTGTAGGCAAAATATCTTGGGGGTATGTGTTTGGTTCGATCACTCTTGATATAGCCTTCTTTCATATGTGTAATACATGCAGAATTGTCTTCGTATAATGTTGTAGGACCCTCTCTAATAGGTAAGCCAGATGTACTTCTTATATGATGTGTCATTGATCGTGGCCATACACATTTCCTGCTTGCTTCATGGAGTGCAATAATCTCAGCATGATTCGATGATGTTGCAACAAGTGTCTGTTTCTGAGAATGCCATGAAATAGCAGTGCCTCCATACGTGAATACATATCCAGTTTGAGATCTGGATTTATGTGGGTCTGATAGAAAACCTGCATCTGCATAACCAATCAATTCTTGTATCGCATTGTTAGGATAAAATAGACCAAGATCCACAGTTCCTTGAAGATGACGGAATAAATGTTTAATTCCTTTCCAGTGCCTTTTTGTGGGTGATGAGCTAAACCTGGCTAATAAATTCACAGTAAATGATATATCAGGTATAGTACAATTAGCTAGATACATTAAAGCTCCAATGGCACTTAAATATGAAACTTCAGAACCAAGAATTTCTTCATTTTCTTCACAAGGATGAAATGGATCTTTATCTATAGTTAATGATCTTGCAATCATATGTTGGTTCAAATGTGTTGCTTTATCCATGTTAAAACGTTTCAGTATCTTTTTTGTATAGTTAGATTGATGGACAAGTATTCTATTTTTAACATGCTCAATTTGCAAACCAAGACAATATTTAGTCTTTCCAAGATCTTTCATTTCAAATTCATCCTTTAAATAATTCGTTGTTGAATGAATTTCTTCGTCAGTGCCAATGATATTTAAATCATCTACATAAACCGCAATAATTGCAAAACCAGATGATGTTTTCTTAATAAAAATGCATGGACACAAAGAATTATTTATATATCTTTTTTTAATAAATATTCACTCAAACGATTGTACCACATGCGACCTGATTGCGTTAACCCATATAATGATCTTTGCAATTTAATTGAGTACATTTATCTAGTTTGGAACTTGATGTTGCGGATAGTTTAAGTCCATCAGGGACTTTCATGTGAATATCATTATCAAGTGATCCATAGAGATAAGCAGTGACAACATCCATGAGATGCATGTTTAGATTTTCATAGACCGCTAGACTGATCAAGAATCGAAATGTAATCGTATCCATTACAGGAGAATACGTTTCTTCATAATCGATTCCAGGTCTTTGAGAAAAACCTTGTGCGACAATGCGAGCTTTGTACCTTACAATTTCATTTTTTTTATTTCGTTTGCGAACGAAGACTCATTTGAACCCTACGTGTTTCACACTTTTCGGTGTGAGAATAATGTGTCTAAATACCTTTCACTTATTAAGCGAATCTAATTCAGCTTGCATAGGATCTTTCCAGTTATCTCAATCATTCCTATTTTGGCATTCAATTACAGATTTGGGTTCAGGATCATCATTTTCATTCACAATTTCATAAGCGACTAAATATGAAAATATTTCATCCATATTTTCCATCTCATTTCGATCCAATACCATTCTTGTATTGATATAATTTATAGAGATTTCAACGTTCTCTTTATTTATAGGATCTGATTGGATAACTTCTTAAGGTATCTCATATGTCACATTTTGTGACTCATCAGGCATAGATTTCTCAATAATAGGATCATTAGGTTTTGATGCTCCTTTTCTTTTCGAGGATTTTTGTTCTTTGAGCCAGCAGGACGCCCACGTTTCTTAGTTATATCAAAGATATCATCATTTGATGTTTCTTTTGGAATTACAATATGAGCATGAGCATTTGCAGCTGGTATATGTGATTTTGTTACCTTGCTTATGTCAGTAAATGCATCGGGTAATTGATTTGCAATAACTTATAAACGCAAAATTTTCTTTAATTCCAAATCACATTGTTTTGTTAGCATATCAAAGCTTTTCAAAGATGGATACCATGATATATCCTTTTCCAACTGCTTTTTTCTCTCCCTAAGGTTGGAAAATTTGCCTCATTAAAATGGCAATCGGCAAAACGTGTCGTAAAGACATCACTTGTTAGAGGCTCAAGATATCTGATTATTGATGGTGAGTCAAATCCAACATATATTCCCAACCTTCTTTGTGGTCCCATTTTTGTTCGCTTTGGTGGTGCAATTAGAATATAAACCGCACAACCAAAAATCTTTATATGGAAATTATTAGGTTCATGACCAAAAGCAAGTTGTAATGGGGAGTATTCATGATACGAGCTTGGTCTAATGCGAATTAGTGATGCAACATGTAAAATCGCATGACCCCATAGATAACTTGGCAATTTAGCTTTCATCAACAATTGTTTAGCAATTAATTGAAGACGTTTAATTAATGATTTAGCTAAACCATTTTGAGTATGTACATGTGCAACACTATATGCAACCGTAATTCCAGTTGACATACAATAATCATTGAAAGCTTGAGATGTGAATTCACCAGCATTATCAAATCTGACTTTCTTGATCGTATAGTCAGGAAATTGAGTTCTTATTTTAATTATTTGAGACAAAAATCTCGCAAATGCCATATTGCGAGTAGACAATAGACAGACACGTGACCATCGACTTGAGGCATCAATTAATACCATAAAATATTGAAATGGTCCACATGATGGATGAATAGGTCCACATATATCACATTGAATTCTTTCAAGAAATGTGGGTAATTCTGTCTTAATTTTAACTGGTGAATGCTTTATAATTAGCTTTCCAAGAGAACATGCTTCACATGGACTATTGTTGCTCAGATTGAGTTTGGATCCTTTTAATGAATGTCCATGGGTAGTTTCAATTATCCGTCGCATCATTGTTGAACCAGGATGACCTAGTCGATCATGCCATATAGTCTTAATTCTGGATTTTCATTGACTACCATATTTGATTCGATTTCATTAATATATATATATATATAATGCAACCCTGATGAGATATATGGTATTTTTCAAGAAAAATATTTCTTTTCTGGTATATTCTTAGTAATGAAAACATATTTAGCCTTATTCACAGTCATTGACTCAGTATCATATTGTTAAGGATAGGGTTCTATTCGAGCTAGAACGGACTCCAAGAATTATTTGGGAGAGAAGAGAGAAACGAGATTAAATTAAGCTAAAATTTATTGTTCTTGAATGAATAAAAAGTAACAAGACTTAGACTATTTATGCTACTACTGATAATCCTTAACCAATTAAATCTAGACTTCTTAAAAGGAAATAACATAATTAAATAAATACTCCTAAATTAAGAACAAGATAACATAATTAACTACTCCCCATAATCCCTAAACCATGTGGGCTTCTTCTTTGTACGATTGGGCCTAATATTAATAGGTGCAGTCTGTTGGGCCGTATCAATGCCCGCCTCTGAAGAAAAAGCCTTGTCCTCAAGGCCCAAGTGTAGCTCGTCACGGCCCAAATCACCTTGGCCCAGTTGCAACTCTTCCAAGCCCAATAGCCCTTGGCCCGCTGATATAAGGCCTTGAGGGTTATGTGAAGAGGCATTAGGGATTTCATTCCCTTTTGCAACCCTATCAGCCTCCCCCTCATCATTTCGCCCACTCTCTCAGCCGCCCCCCCCATTTCACCGTGTTCCTCTATTTCCACCATCAAAGGAGGACCTTCACGGCGATTTCCCCTGCCGCCATCCTACTCCGCGCACCCACTCTTCTCCAAATCGCCGTCCTCAACCCATGAAGCGGCTTCCTTTTCCGTCATTCCGCCCCCTCCAGTAGCCGCCTCTTCCGTTTCCGTCATTTCCTCTGTCAACGGAGTGTCTTCACCCCGACGCACTCGACCGCTCATTTCCTCGCGAAAAGCTGCTCCACCTCGACCGCATCCACCCACGACGCGTCTTCACTCGACGACCCCACCCAACTCACCAAACATTCCGTCACCTTGCGTCCGTTCCACCACATAACCCGTCAAGCCAACACTCTCTCGGGCGGCGCAATCATCACGTCATCGCTGTTCAATGGCGGTAACGCGGCGGTGCTGTCCGGAAGCGGCCCATGATGCGGTTGGAGTAGCAATACGTGGAAAACACGATGGATCCGTGACCCAGCTGGCAGATCGAGCTCATAGGCCACGGCCCCGATGCGACGGACCACCCAAAACGGGCCGTAGAAGCGGCGCGACAACTTGTGGAACCCCGCGTGCCGAACCGAGAGCTGTCGATAACTCCGCAATTTCAGGTAGACCCACTGATTTGGTTCAAACCTGATATCGGTGCGATGTTTGTTTGCTTGTATAATCATCCTTTGTTGTGCGGTGTGCAAATTGTTTTTGATTTTATTGAGCATATCAGATCTGACAGTAAGTGTAGAGTCAATGGTGTGATTGTTGGATGTACCTGTGATGTATGTTGGTATTGTAAACGGGGGTCGCCCGAATAGTGCCTCAAAAGGGGAAACTTGTGTTGCTGAATGTTTGCATGAATTATACCAAAACTGAGCCATAGGAAGAAATCTCGACCACTGTTTTGGTTCGTCCATACTAAAACAGCGGAGATAGCATTCCAAAGAGCGATTCACCACTTCAGTTTGGCCATCTGACTCCGGATGATAGGCCGAACTGTAATGTAGATTAGTACCAAGTTGCTTGAATAGTTCAACCCAAAATTTGCTTAGAAAAATTGACCCTTGGTCTGATACAATTGAACGCGGTAACCCGTGAACACTGTATATATCTGTTAAAAAGATTGAGGCAATATATGTGGCTGTAAACTTTGTTGGTAGAGCTATAAAGCGAGCAAACTTGGTTAATCTGTCAACAATAACCCAAATTGCTATTTTGCCATGGGACATGGGTAGTTGAGTGATGAAATCCATGCTTATATCACACCAAACTTGTTCTGGTATCCGTAATGGGTTCAAGAGGCCATACGGCTTTGTGGTGAGATACTTTTGTTGTTGACACACTTGACATGTTTTGATGAATTCTTGAACTGTGTGTTTCATATGTGGCCAAAAAAATACACCATTGAGGCGTGATAACGTACCCGAAACTCCAGAATGTCCACCTTGTGGTGTAGAGTGAAATTCTTGAAGCAGTTGCTGTTGCAACCCACTAGAGTCTGGCACCACCAATCTGTTTTGATAAAATAATAACCCATCTTGCACCCTATAGTTCACATTTGTGCTTGCTAACTGTTCGTATTCTTTGACTAACTCTAATCCCTTTTGCGAGGATTGGAAAAACTGGCGCAAGTCAGATAGCAAGGAAGAAGTGGGAATGGAGATGGCCAAGTGAATACTCGCATCAACCCGAGACAAGGCATCAGCCACGACATTTTCCCGCCCAGGTTTGTACCGTACCTCATAATCAAACCCAAGTAATTTGATTATCCATTTCTGTTGGGCTGGTGTATGTACTGGTTGAGTAAGAAGGTGCCTTAGACTTTGTTGGTCGGTATAAATGATGAATTTTATGCCTAGGAGATAATGACGCCATTTCTTTACTGCCTCGGTTAACGCAAAAAATTCTTTATTGTAGGCTGAGTCAGCACTCATGCGAGGGGACATTTTCTTGCTGAAGAACGCCAAAGGCCGCTGATTTTGGGAAAGAACAGCCCCAACAGCAACCGCAGATGCATCCGTAGTTAGTTCAAAAATTGTATTAAAATCTGGCAATGTTAGCATAGGTAGCTGCTGCATTTTCCTTTTTAGCTCGTCAAAGGCCTACTGAGCCTGTGTACCCCATGTAAACCCGCCTGACTTTAATAAAGATGTGAGAGGAGCGGCGACAGTAGCATAGTGATGAACAAACCGACGATAGTATCCCGTAAGCCCCAGAAATCCCCGTAGGGCCGTGAGTGACGTTGGCACATGCCAAGCAACCATTGCAAGCATTTTATCTGGATCAACACAAACTCTACCAGAACAAATGATATGACCCAAATAATGAACTTGATGAACCGCAAACACACATTTGGAGAGTTTAACAAAATATTGGTTAGTCAACAGTAGCTGGAAAACCAAAGTTAAATGTTGGTAATGACTTTCTAAAGTGTCGCTATATATCAAAATATCATCAAAAAATACCAAAACGAATTTACGTAAATGCTCACGGAACAGATCGTTCATGGCCGATTGGAAAGTGGACGGTGCATTTGTGAGGCCGAAAGGAATTACGACAAATTCATAGTGCCCGTCACATGTCCGAAATGCAGTTTTGTGAATGTCTCGTGCAGCAACACGGATTGGTGATAACCCGATCGTAAATCCAGCTTGGTAAAAATCCTTGCCTTTTTTAATTCGTCCAATAATTCGTCAACAGTGGGAATGGGAAACCTGTCTTTGATAGTGATAGCGTTCAAACCCCTGTAGTCAACACAAAATCGCCATGTTCCATCTTTCTTGCCCACCAGTAAAACCGGGGAGGAAAATGGACTGGTACTCGGACGAATTTGCCCTGCGGCCAGCATTTCTGAAATTAATTTAGTCATGATGGCTTTTTGGTAGTGAGGGTAACGGTAAGGTCGGGAGTTCACTGGTTTTGATTGTGGGTCCAGGTGGATATGATGATCATGTATTCGGTGAGGAGGCAAACTCTTAGGGTTAGAGAATATAATGTCAAAGTCCCGAATGAGTTTGGTTAACTCAGGTGTAACCTTCGAGGTTGTGTCGGGCTCATTACTCTCAGCCACTTGCCTAGGAACCACCGATAACATGTGAATAGAAGCAACTGAGTCTGTGTGTATCATGCGACGTACGTGGGACGGCGTGGCTGCTGAAACAATAGAGTTTCCCTCGAGGACAATCTGTTGACCTCCCCATTCGAAGGAAATTCGAGGTATCGCAAAGTTTGCCTTGATTTCTCCCAACTCACGCAACCATTCAATGCCTAGAACCAGATCCGCTCCTTGGATTGGTAAAACCAGCAAAGGAACACAAAAGTCAGTGTTCTTGATGCGAAGCTTTGTGTTGGCACAATGACCCTCGCATTGTAGAAACGCACCATTACCAACCATTACTTGGATTGGCGTTGCTTCCAAAACAGGCAACTGCAACTGAGTAGCGAAGCGTGGCTGGATAATATTATGAGTACTACCAGTATCTATAAAAATGGTTAGGGGCTGACCTTTAATAGAACCTATTAAACGCAATGTTTGTGGTGAAGCGAGACCCAGATATGCTGCCAGTGACAAGTGAAACTGGCCGACTGGTGATTCCGCGACCACATCATGTATGGAATATGTAGTATTATCCTGATCCACGACTTCCTCTGGGGGCCCCCTCCTCCTCCAGCAACATTAAAAACTGAGGAGTCTTACACCGATGTAGGGGTCCAAATTTTTCATCACAATTAAAACAAAGGCCCTTTAATCTGCGTGCCTGCATCTCACTAGGAGATAAACGGCGGATTGGTAAAGGAGGCTTAGGTTGGGGTGGGGGTAAAGAGAGCGGTGGGGTAGGCAAAATTGGTGGCGAAGCTGCAGGCGGTCTAGGAACAAATCGGGGCCTGCTTTCCAATTTTGTTTTCTCAAATAATTTAGCCAAACCAACAGCATGATGCATCGAATGTGGTTTCATAACCGCCAATTCATTACGAATATCTGTTCGCAACCCGGAAATAAAACAATTCATACGCGCTTCATGAGATAAACCCGTCACAAAGTTAGAAAGTTGTTCAAATTCTTTTTGATAATCCATAACTGTCCCAACTTGACGAAGTTTAAAAAGCTCAGCCTGATGATTCTCGAAGGATGATGGGCCAAATCTGGAAAATAAATCTTGAACAAACGTTTCCCATGTACTGATCATCTCGTTATTAGTCATCCAATTAAACCAACTCAGGGCTGTACCTTGCATGTAGAATGAAATATGTGAAATACGATGTTTGGGCGGCACATGGTACAGTCTGAAATAGTGTTGGGCCTGCGCAACCCAATCCCTAGGGTTGGAGCCATCAAAGGGCGGCAGATGCACCTTAGGTGGCTTTGGCAGCGAATCAGTGCTCAACGCACATGAATTAAAAGCTTGTGAATGGGATGGGCTATGAACCTGATACGACTGATGTTGTGGCCCATGTGGGGCAGCGGTATTCCTAGTTTGGTCCATGGCTATTTTTAAATCAGCCAGCATCTGGAACATGGAATCTGATGTTGCTTTGAATTCTGCCATATCCTTTGCTGATGTTGCTTTGAATTCTGCCATATCTGATTGTATTTGACGAACGGACTCCGCGAGGTTTGAATCTTCAGACGTAGTTGTTCCATCTTTTCGCGGCGCTATGAGTACAAGCCAAAATTAATGACATCAAAAATCAATGAAAGCACCAATTGTTAAGGATAGGGTTCTATTCGAGCTAGAACGGACTCCAAGAATTATTTGGGAGATAAGAGAGAAACGAAATTAAATTAAGCTAAAATTTATTGTTCTTGAATGAATAAAAAGTAACAAGACTTAGACTATTTATACTACTACTGATAATCCTTAACCAATTAAATCTAGACTTCTTAAAAGGAAATAACATAATTAAAGAAATACTCCTAAATTAAGAACAATATAACATAATTAACTACTCTCCATAATCCCTAAACCATGTGGGCTTCTTCTTTGTACGATTGGGCCTAATATTAATAGGTGCAGTCTGTTGGGCCGTATCACATATCCATGACGATATATATATTTAGAACTCAATAAATTTCTTCTGGATTTTGGGGCAAATAAGGCATCATCGATGATAAACTTTGTTCCATTTAGTAAAGTAAAAGTAGCTATACCAGATCCTTCAATCAATTTAATAGGACCTCCTATTGTACCGACTTAAAATTTTGAGGGTTCTAAATATGTAAAATATTTCTTACTTGTGAGAATTTTATGAGTTGTACAACAGTCAAGTGGGTAGAAATCACCAGGATGCTCCATATCACGCTTCAGTTCAAATAAACAATATTAAAACAAATATTGCAATAAACATGATATATATTTGAAAAGAGATTATTTTATTGAAAGCACACAACAGAAATGCTCGAAGTAGATAATACAACTTAAAGCATAAATCACAATAAGCATATTCAGCCAGAAGATCACATAACACATATTAAGCCAAACGAACATCATAGTCATCAGTAAAGTATGCCGCCTCCATAAAGGTGGAATCACCATTTGGATTTTGTTCGACAAGGTTAACTTCCTTTTATTCACCCTTCAAACTTTCTTGGTACATCTTACAGGGATGTTCTGGTATACGACATGTGTTGGCCCAATGCCATTTCGTTCCACATTTAAAACAATAACTTTGAGGGTTTTTATTATGTTTTTCTTTGTTCTGATGGTTATTCTTAAAGACAGTGTTGGTATGCGAGGGGTTGTGAAACCCCATTGACCACGACCATGACCACCTCTTTTACCGCGTCCACCTCTATAGCCATATCCTCATCTATGACCACTTCTACTTTGACCACGACCATGACCACGACCACGACCTTGATTGGCATTCTCATTGTTACCTCGTCCATAGGAGTTTGAAAAGTTAATGGCATTTGCCTCAGGTAATGCATGTGCTCCAGGATGACGAGATTGATGATTTTTCATCAATAAGTTATTGTAACTTTCTGCCATTAACAACTTTTGTTGCAAGTCGTAATATTTTGAAATATTCAGCAATCAATATTGTTGTTGAACATTTATCATGGACACATGGAAGTAGAAAGTGTTTTCTCTATCAGTTCTCTATCAATAAGCTTTCTTCCACAATAAATTAAATCTAAACAAATCTCCATAAGCGCGGAGTTGTATGCGCTTACAGTTTCAAAATCTTGGAACCTTAAATTGTTCCAATCATCAGTGGCTTTTGGCAACATGGTTTCCTTTTAATGGCCATATCTTTCATATAGGTTTGTCCATAATTCACGAGGATCGGTAACATCGAGATATTCTCTCTTTAAGGTTTCATCTAGATGTTTTCTCATGTTGATCACAACCTCACATTTTTCTGGATCCGTATTTGTATTTACTGCAGCAAGAGTTTCAACGATACTTTTTGATCTGAGGTACAATTTCGTAATCGATTTTCATTGTCCATAATTCTTGCCAGTGATATTGAGTATACAACTAACTGTACTCGTGAGGTTAGACATTTTGCTAGCTAAATAAATAACCAAGAAAAACATAATTAGGATCGAGACAATTTATTTAACACATAATCATAGAAGCATAATTATTACAGTAATACAATGCAATTATCCCATCTCTAGCCAAATCTTGAACTCGAATTATTATGATAAAAGAGAGGAATATCATAGGGACAAACATAGGAGTGTCTTCATCTACTAGCATAAAATAAAAATTAAAAGGTAAAATAGGATCAAGATCTCTGTTGTCGTAGAGATCATTTTGCAAGATGAGAGAAATAAGGTGAAGATTTGTGTGGAGTTTGTGTTATGAAATTTGTGTATTTATAGAGGAAAAATATCCGTAAGTAGCCGTTTATAGCTGTTAGAAAAGTAATTTTTTTTATTTTGGCATGTTTTATGAACGGTAATGTCTTTAATAATTTAGCAACAAAAAATAATTGTAATAACATGTAAAATAATTTCCGCCGCATTAATGATATTTTAACAAGTATATGGAATAATATTATGATAAGTAAATACATAAATATTTTCCGCCACATTACTATGTAAAAACTTTCATGGGCTTAAGGAATAATGTAAACAAGTAAAATAATTGCAATGAATTAAGTGCGTAAATAATTTACGCCACATTACTATGTAAAAACTTTCATGGACTTATGGAATAAAATAAGCAATATAATAGGAAGTAAAACCTTCCATAATAATAAATTGTCAGCAGTAATAGGAGGTAAAACATTTCATAATAATAAATTGTCAGTAGTCGTTTTTAGCTTGGGGTTAACTCAAGCATCAGCGAAAGTTAAAATTAGCTTTAGTGTTAGAGTTAGATGACAGTAAAATATAAATAAGATTTTCATCTAATCATAAAATTATAGATATGTCGTAATCCGCCTTGTCTATAATAATGGAGATAGATGAACAAGTAAATATAAACTTTCGTACCTTTTAACGTTGAACGTTTTATTTAACGAATGAACTAAATTCTTCTGGATCGAGCACTATCGTGCTGATAGCGTGTTATAGAATAACTAAAATTGTTGGAGTTTATAACAAAATATTAAAAGACTTAGGAAAAGAAATTCAAATATTAAGTAATAGCACTTGTGAATTTGTGTCATTTTACATCCAAAAGAGTGCTCTTTATATAAAGGTTTTTCCAACATAATAAATACACTATTTCAATAATATTTATAATAATTATTATTACTATGCTAAATAGTAAGCTTAAATATAGGTACAACAATTTCCATAAAGGCCACATGTACATGTATGTATTATTTATAACAATTGCATTAAACTTCTTACACACAAAAAATATGGGACCAATTCAAAAAAATATAAAATTCATTCGGAGTTATATATATATATGCTTCTCCAAATAAATGCACCAAAATAATAATAACAATCAAAATAAAATAATAGCGTTAAATTTTGAAACCTTTGACACAAACCCTTCTCCTCCCCCCTTTCCAAAAGCAAATCGAAATCCCTAAATCTCCTCAATTTCAAAACCCTAGCTCAATGTCGTCGGCGAAGAAAGCATCGGACGGCATATCGCTGCTCTCCATGTACGGCGACGAGGATGAAGATGATGAGATGGAGGAGAACCTTGATTTAAGAGATGACGAAATTGCTCCTCCTTCCATCTCGGACGCAAACGATATTATGGACGATGGCTCCCAGCTGCAGGAAGAGCGACCTACTTCCTCGGCCAACACCACCCCGCAGCCTCCTCTCTTCTCACCTCAGCAGCCGCAAACAGAGTTAATTTATGTCCAGACTCGAAAGAGTCGTCTCACGATCGTGGATTACGGGCACGAGGAGGGAGCGATGACGCCCGAGGCTGAGGTATGCGACGCCCAAGATGTGATTTTTGATGTTTTCCTTCCTTTCATTAGTTGTTTTGATGTTGATTGGTGAATGTAGGAAGGGGAGATAATGGCTACTGCTACTGGTCGAGTTATGTATGGGGAGCAGCTTCAATCCAGTGATGGTATGTCTTTCCTTTTCCGTATTGGTGGCTGTTTGTTCTTTACCACTCGAGTATTTTTTTTTTCTAGTTTTCTCTTGCTCTATTTGATTGAGAATGGAATGTAACTTTGAGAATACTTGTGTTTTATGGGATTGTAGAGTCTGGTTATGTATCCTATAATTGTTAAAGTAATGAAATGCTTTTAAGTGGAGTTGTTGAAAGATTTTACATGGGAAGAACGGTGGTGTCGTGGTTAAGAATTAGGTTCAGTCTCCTGACAAAATGCTCTTTCAGTTTATGTGAATGTACAATATCAGACTGTGTACAGCTTCCCTGCTAGTCAGGGTGATAAATGCATAGTTATTTGTTGATATACTCTATTCATTTTGGGTGAGTTTAGTCTCTGCCTGGTTATGTGGTAGTGGTCTAAGGGGCACAATCGCAATAGCGTGCTAGAATGAAGTAATGATTTCAATAGGAGCAGAAAAACAAGTGCATAGACATTACTTATGAAAACGGAGATGTCTAGTTGGAACGTAGAATTTGGTTGTTATGAGCTTTGAATAAAATCTTTTCTGATGGTTGAAGATGACCGCAAATATAGCTGCATTAGTTATTTCATGAATTGCTTGTACTTCAGGTGAAATTGGAGAAAAGAAATCGCCAGGTATATCAAGACTCCCAACGCCTAGCACTCATTTGACGCCTCCTCAAACGTCGGATCCTATTGATCAGCTTGTATCAGAAACCATGAATGATTATCGGAATGAATCAGAAACTGCTGAGAATGAGGATGCCACCATGATTCCGGTTGAAGAACAAAAGGACGCTGATCCATTGGACAATTTTCTCCCCCCACCACCCAAGGCCAAATGCTCGGAAGAACTGCAAGTAAGTTTCTCGTCCCCACTAGCGTTATGGCATTTTCAGCTGAGGACGAACTTGAATTGGGTTCACTATTAAGACTTTACAGGTTTACCACTATCATGGACAGCAAGTAGTTTTCTATAGCTCAGTACCCTATCGAAACACTGCATTTCAAGTTCAAGTATATAGTTTCTCTGCTGTAGTTTCCATTAAATAATGGATTAAAACATTTTGTGTGGTTCTGAAGGTGTCATGTAGTTTAACAAGTGGGATGTAAGTATCTTAGCGTGATCGTTACTTCAATATCTCAAATCTTAGACCCAGTTAACAGAAGTCTTGAACTTGATGTCTACTTCAGTGTCTGTAATCTTAGACCCGGTCAGTCTTTTGTTAACCTCAAATCTTGAACTGTGTTAATGATGTTAAATGAACTAAGATGTTCAAGTCCTGCACTACTATTAGCCTTTACCAAGTTTGAGTATTATACTCTCATTAAGTTGTTAACTATGAGTTTGATTTAGGGTTATGAAATCTTGATCAGTTTGTTTCCTCCCAACGGGAACTATCATGGTAATTTTATTCATACCATAATTAAGGAAAGCCCCTCCTATTGGAGTGGCTTAGTCGTCCAGATTAAGATTTGTTGCTCAATCTTACCTTAGATTGTTATTCATATGAGCTCATGATATGTTTGGCTTCAAAATTACCCATCTGAATGGTGAGCATTTTGAACTAGCTGCCAATGCGACTCTTCTAGTTACTTTCTTCCATGTGCATAGCTATTGATTATAGTAACCTGGTCAGTCCGAGTTTCATGAATTTTTATGTACCCATTTATCAAAAACAGAGTTTCCACTTCTTCTCTTTTCCCCTTTATCGAGCAAACCATGGGTTCTTCGTTGGATTCCCTTTAATTTATTTTATTTTTTTAATTTTTTTACTTTTATGAAGTCAATTGCACGGATACGGATACGAGTATCGGTATCCGTCGGATACGGATACGTGGATACGATTTTTTTTAAATTTACAAGATACGATACGTATGCGATACGTTAAATATTTAATATTAATAATTATATATAAGGATATAATTTGAATAAAAATATCAAATAACATTATATCTAACCACTTGCACAGTCATTAGTCACATACTATTATGAAATATATCAAAGCTTTGTGCGTTGTTTTTTATTTTGGTTTGAAATAGAGGGTTTTCACGATTTTATATTTAATTTTCTGAAAAGATATTGCAAGTTGGTTCTTGTTGGGCCTTTTCTAGTTTAAGAAAACTACCACGTTACTCTTATAAATTGCTGATACGTATCGGATGCTCCTCGGATACGCTTCACAGGGTATTCGATACGTGTATCCGTCTTTTTTAATTATTTTTAATGCAGGATACGCCACGTGGCGTATCTGATACGTATCCGGAGAGTATCTGGAGAGTATCGGTATCCGATACGTATCCGACACTGACCGGCCATTTTTTTGGAGTATCCGTGCATCATATTCATTCCTCTTATATGAATTTTAGTATACCATCAAGTGGTCTTCTATGTAACAGAACCTCTATACGAAATAAAGAAATGATGGTTTGATATTTTTGTAAGCATAGAGGATACCATTGTATTTGTGTTTACTGAGTCATGTAATGATCATTGAAAATATGCATGTCCCACACTGTAGTTTCCCAATCTCGCAAATCTTATTATTTCCAATTTGAAGTAATTGAGTGCGGCGTGATCTAGAAAATCAACAAGCTCTGTTCAACCTTCTCCTGCACTATAGAAACATTTTTGTTTGCTTTTCGACCTGTCAATTTACCTTTTTGTATTCATGCTCTGTCGTGGTAGGAGAAGATTATCAAGTTTCTCGCACTGAAGAGGACTTCAGGAAGAAGCTTCAACTCAGAGGTGCGCAACAAAAAGGAATACCGAAATCCCGACTTTTTGCTGTATGCTGTGACTCGCCAAAATATCGATCAGATTGGATCTTGTTTAAGTAAAGAGGTGTTTGACCCGCATGGCTATGACAAAAGTGACTTCTATGATGAAATAGGTGAGAACATGTTTATATTTGTCATTCACAATTTCTGAAATAGAGAAGACTTGCAAACTCAACTACTTCATGGTTGTTCTATGCGATTTGTAGGAGGTTTGGTTTCTTGAGTTAGAACTACCGAGATAGGGAAGACTTGCTAACTGAACTACTCATGGTTGTTCTACGCAATTTGCAGGTTGTTTTGTTAATTTGTGTTCAGTTAAAAAGTAACTACTTGCAATGGACGAGCTTTAACTTATATTAAGAAAACAAGCTTTGAAGGGGTCTAAAAGCTCAAATTGAATAGCCTATAAACTCAGCAGATCTCACACAAAAATTTTGAGCTCCCTAGGCACCAGTTACTGTTGCTGCTACTTTTGCATAACCATTGCTGCCTTCAGTTTCTCTGGAAGGTAGAGTTAGATTTTTATAATTTCAAGCTTTACACAAATTGGTTTGTCCTGTAATTTGTAGAGAAGCTTAAGCTATCGTCGCCTTTAATATTATATGGACTGGAATCTTTTGGGGAATAGATTCATGTGAATTTGATCTCGTATTCTTAGTAAAGTTTCTACTGAGGTTCTCAGAATTGTTCCTGGCAGTAGAGAGTGTTAAATTTTAATCCAAAAGGAAATAGATGCTTTTTTAAAAAAAAAACAATTTACATTTTAGACAAAATATGGTTTATGTTGTTGCTTGAAGCATTAGGGGTGTCAGAGAGCAAACCTTATGACTTCAGTTTTTGCGGCTGTATATAATCCATGATGTGCAGTGTGGTGTCATTTCTTTTTCTTCTCAGTTAATACTATAAGAGCAGCGTTGAGCTTGCTGAGATTGACATTTATCTTCGATTTCTTTCATCTCTTTTTGTGCCTTCAGCGGAAGTTTGGATTTGGACCTACGTCTTATCCTGACGTGAGTGCTGTAGAGTGAGATAGCAAGTGTGTGCAATAAAACATCTTTAAGTTGTTTATCCCATAATAGGTTTCCTTCATCTTTTGTTTGTTCTAAATGTATCTATTTACCCACTCATGAATCAAAGTGAGAGTTGTTATTGGTGTTCCAACTCCTATGTGCATTGCACGCAATTTTGCGCGACCACTGAATATTTTGATAAATATTTTCATCTTTTTCAAGAAAAGTTAGTGGGCTTGTAGAAGTTCTAAATTGTCTCAGCAGTTTGACCCAAACTAAAGTAACATGCTATCGTGTTTGTTGTAGTCATTACAATCTTTTCCTTCAATTAACAAAAATAAACCTTGTTTAACTGATTGTAGTTGAACATTCAATTACTTGAGTCAATTGCTCAAACCCCTGGCCTGCTACTCCTTTTTATTTACATTTCTGTAAACTAACTTTAGTTACATGTCAACAAATCATTTGAGCCTTGGCAACTACTTGATCAATTTCTGTTTGTTTACTTGTCTTCTGTAGACAATTGTTGCTAAATATAATCCCACCCCTTTGGTTTGTGCAAATAGAGGCTGATATGAGGCGGGAAATGGAAAGGAGGGAACAAGAGAGAAAAAAAGGTCAGAAGTTAGATTTCGTTTCTGTAGGAATGCAGCCATCAAATGTTGCTCCTACTCCAAAAATCAGCATTCCCACTCCAGGTACTTAAAACACTCATCAAGCTGTCACTTTTTAAAAGGTTAGCAATTTCTAATTTGCAATTGTGTTCTTTCTCATCTTTTGCTATACATGCTTCATCTATTGCAGGTGGTGTGTCTAGTATAACAGTAACAACCAGTACTCTAGATGTTACAGCCCGGGAAAATAGACAGAATAAAAAGTCGAAGTGGGATAAGGTTGCTTTACTTTCTTCTACTAAGTTTTAAGTCGTGGAATATAATTATGAGCTTTTTGGATGAAATGTTTGTTGCTTGTGGTTTTAGGTGGATACTGCGCAAGAAAATCTCTCTGCTGTCGGCGCTCATGCAGTTATGTTAGCTGCTGCCAAAGTGGGTAGTGGATATTCTGCTTTTGCGTAAGTCTATTCTGGAGTTTCTCATCTTATCATTTTTCTCTGTTCGTTTATTTATGTTTAATAGTTTTCCAAATTATTTTTGTCGCTAAGTGTACAAATAAAAGAAAACACGAGTCTACCAAAACACATCCTTGGGTTGTTAAATTTGCAATTGAATTGCATATACTACGAGATCTGTGGATACATTACAGAAGAATTGATGTATACTTCTGCCGCAAATAATGATAGTCAATTTCTACAGCAAGTATGTTTATGGGCGAATTCTATGGCCGATGTGTCGACTTTAGTCTATTGTTGTGTATACCTTGGGAGATAATAACATATGTCTAGTGCGTGTGAACCCCTGATAATTTTTACCTTAATCATTTTCTTATCTTTTCGAACTAAAACCCCTTTCTGAAATTTAAATAAGTTAAATATCTATGTCAGGCAACAAAGGAGGAAGGAGGCTGAAGATAGGCGATCTAGTGATAGAAAGCTTGATAGAAGATCATAGACCAACGATAAATCTTCACGTCCATATTGTGTAGCCACTCAAACAAAGACTGAATGACTGAGCTTGCCAGAGATTTTAAGGTTGTACCGCATTTGTTTCAGGGTCAAAAGTTTGTACATGATAAGTATGTGTTTTATTGGCCTTTTTCCTTTTGTTCCAATAGAAGCAAAGATTTCTTCCGTGATGAGCATTTCCTTGAAATATAGAATAGTTTTGACCAGCGGATAATCAAAAGTGCTTCATGGAACAACTGGAATATTTCTCGGGTGTAACTTTACTGGAAGGTAATATACTGTTTATGCTTTACTTTACTACTTTAGCACACATTAAATAGGTAACACTTTACTACCTTATCTTAATGCTCTTATTAATATCGTAACAAAAGACTTCTTTCTGCCTAATTTTCAGTCAGCGTTAGAACGAGTAATCATTCGTGCCCAGCTTTCATCTTTAATCTTTAATCATCACAGAGTACTGTATTACCACTACCTCCACATTTTTTTTTTAGAATCACAATATGGGGTCACAAGTGGAAATATTGTCAAATTTTTCTCTGTATGTCATTTCGTCTTCATCTTTTTACTTGACAAAATGGTAATTTTAACCATTACTAGTGGGAAAAAGTAGCTGATGTAAATAAGTAAAAGTGGCCCCAAACCCAAAGTAATGCATAGGGTTAGTTACTGGGCTCGGGGTACATAGGTTGATCAATTTGTAAATACATATTACATATTCCGTGAATTTCGCTTAGCTGTTCAGACAAAAAGTAGGTGAGGGCAATATAAATAATAGAACTGGAGCACAGTACGAAGCTCGAACATCCAGACCACTTGTCTTTGCATTTGAAATGAGACGTTGAAGATTTTGCCTGCTGCAACCCCACGTTGGTGATTAGTCGGGTTTCTGTGTAATCAAAAAGTAAAGTATGGAATTTCTATTTTAATAGTTAAAGAGAGTATGGAATATACTTATCATCAGAAGCTGTAAATATATTTTAATCTTTTCAGGTTTTCTATTGCAATAGCATTTTTATCCAATTGTTTGTCACACGCTCAAACAGTATCTCTAAATCGGACAATCTAAGGGGCGTAAACATGAATTGAAATATGCAATTCTTTTATTCTTTTTTTGAGTGCAGGAAATATGCACTTCTAAGTCTCAATTTGTTTGCCAGGAAAATGAGCGAAAGAAAAGAAAACGAGGAAAAATATTTTTTCCAGTTGTTTGGCAACCTTAGATTTTTCCGAAAAATAAAAAGAAATCTCTGAAAAAGATAGGAAAATATATTCAAAATAGAATAAATCTAAAAAGAATCTTTGACCATTTTCCAGGAAAATAAGTATACAACCAAACACATGGAAAATAAGGAAATTTTTATTTTCTGAAAAATCTTGTTTTTCCCTCATTTTTCCTTCTTTCCCCTTATTTTCTCCCATTTTTCGAGGATCCAAACTGAGCCTAAAAGTAACGCAATAAGGACTATTTGAAACAAATGTAAGGCACAACGGACAATATTAGTCTAATCTCACTCTAATCCAAAATAGACACGAGTCAATTCAGAATCTCAGAGTCGTCACAGTCTTTTACCACCTGACTCGAATGTGAAAGAAAACACACACACACATGATAATGAATAAGGCGTGCATAAAAAAAAAAGGTTGTACTTTACATGTCAAAAGTGGGGCACAACACAAAACGATTCTTACTTATTTATCGGTCTGTCTAAGTGTACTTACAAACTTTGAACGAACAAACAACAAACGATTACAAGGTAAAAACGTAAAGTAAAAACAAGTAAACAACAAACGATGCCGCTACTGAACTAATCGCCCTTTGTCAACAAATGCACTCGATTTTGAATTGCCGATTCACCTGATCGCATTTCCTTTGTAGCCAACCTTGGAGATTATCTACTCTGCTCTTCAAGCTTCTATCGTAGCTTACCTAGTACGCCGTCTATGTCGTCTGGTTCTCATCATGATGTGCCCTCCCCCCAAGGTGTGTGTCTTGAACCGTGGTGCTTTACTAGGTCGTACAGTTCGCCCACCAATTGTGATCTGTTTCATGAATTAAGAAGCATATTAGAGACTCATTTTATTTGTCAGTGTCATATATTGAACAAATATGTAGCTTACTCGATTGGGATTGTTGGACATAATAACAATAACTTAATAAAACCATACAATTCGAATTTAATTAAGTAACATACATTTCACCACAATGGACCATCAACGAAGATATTACCTAATTCTCAAATTATAAATCACCAACTTCATAATTTAATTTCGAGGATGTAAGTTTATTAACAGATGAATAAGTTCACTACGTATGCATGCAACAATTGAATGAAATAATCTCGTCTTAAAGAGGAATATTTCACATTTCACATTTTAAAATCTGGGAAAAAATACAGACCCATTATTTAATTAACCATAATGGGGATTTACCATTAAATATTTTCTTACATAGATCACTGTCGGAACCAATAGTAATTCGTACAGAAGTAGTTGAGTTGTAAACCTTAAATAAGGCTCTAAAAAGTACAGCCCGGAATCCAGCGACCAACGGTAATATCTAGTTTGGCACTTCATCCAAGGGCATTTCCGGAATTTCCAATAAACTTAACGGACACATTCACACTCAAAAAAGAGCTTCTTCCTCCTATATGCACAAAAGCCTGAGAGAAATCTTTTCCACCGCCTATATATATATATATACAAATATTACTGTCCAATCACTTTGACTTCTCTCTCTTTTCACTTTTTTCTGCTTTTTCTGCTTTTCACTTTATCACTAATCTGATTTTGTAGCTCATACACACCCCATTACAGTTCAAGAAAAACCAAGACTCTATTTTTATTTTCTGTTTGAACTAATTTTACTTCATTTGGTGAATACCCTTTTGGATATTTAGTCAGAAAAGAAAAGAAAAGAAAAAGAAAAAAGTGAGTTTGAGATTGATGGCTGATCCAAAATTAGATGAAATAAGTCATCCTCCAATGGAACAACTTCAGGGTTTGGAATATTGCATTGATTCTAATCCCTCTTGGGGTATGCTAAAGGTTCATTTTTGATATTATTTAGTAGTTTGTGTACTTGTTGTCTAATTTCTTCTTGCATTTGTAAAACAGGGGAGTCAATAGCACTTGGGTTTCAACACTACATATTGGCATTAGGGACAGCAGTGATGATCCCTTCTTTTCTTGTTCCTTTAATGGGTGGAAGTGATGTGAGCAACTGACTGTGAATGGCTTATTTTTCTTTTATAGCTCAATTTTAGTACAATTGATGGTTAAAGTTTAAGACTTTTGTGTTGTGATCAGGGTGATAAAGTGAGGGTAGTTCAGACTTTGCTGTTTGTTGGAGGAATAAATACATTGTTGCAAACATTATTTGGAACCAGATTGCCTACTGTTATTGGAGGCTCATGGGCATTCATGGTGCCTATTATTTCAATTATTCATGATCCAGCTCTACAAAGGATTCAGGACCCTCAAATGGTATGTTATACATGTATTATTTTGTTCTAATTCTCGCTAAGTATTAATTTTCATGCGAATTAGTTATATTATATACCCATATTGTGATATTGTTCCTCGTTTGAGCAACTATAAGTATTGATAAGGTAGTTTATAATTGTGCATATAGTTCAATGGTGAATGAATCAAAACTAGTATGCACTGCTTGTTGAAATGTGATATGGTATTACAGGATATTTAGAAGGATGTTGGATATCCTCGAATAATCAATTTTAGTGTTGCCTTAAAAGAATGTTCTTGAATGAAGAGTGATGATATTTGGTGATAACATGAAATCAATCTAATGATCTTAACGATTAATTATTAGTATGGTTGCATCTACTTAAATTATATTCACTGATAATAATGTAACTTCATTTCTTAAATAAGTTTTAATAAACTACATTTCTTATGCAAGTCAATGTTGTGGTTATCTTTTTGGATTTGGGATTTATAATCTCTATGAATTACTAGTGATGTGTGTTTTTCCACTTGTGTAGAGATTTATGAGTACAATGCAAGCAATACAAGGTGCGTTAATAGTAGCATCGAGCGTGCAGATTATTTTGGGATATAGTCAGCTATGGGCTATATGTTCAAGGTACTAATTTTTTGCTAAGATAAATAGCTACTTTCTATTTAACGTGACAGCTGATAAATTATATGTTGCATTTGTGAATTAGTTTCAATTGTTTTCTTGCTTCAGATTTTTCAGTCCAATTGGTATGGTTCCAGTGATTTCTCTAGTTGGTTTTGGTCTGCTTGATAAAGGCTTTCCAATGGTATGAAGAAAAGTTGCGGGTTTCTCTCATTAACATTATCATCTTTATTCTTTGATTAGCTCAAGCTAAATGTATATTGCGATGCACTGTCACAGGTTGGGCACTGCGTTGAAATTGGCATGCCAATGCTCATCTTATTTATCGTATTCTCCCAGGTTCGCCGATCTCCGTTTCTTAAGTTGATTTCTTAAACGAGTTTCTGAAACGGTATCAGAATGTGTGAAATGAATCAGAGTTTGATCTGCATTAGAAGTTTTCTTGAAAGTGCTGGTTGCCAAACAAATTTCCTCAACGAAAAACGAACTTACAGACCTGGCACTAAAATGTTTCGAGTGATTTCTACATGTGTTTAATTCTTGCTCCTATGTTGTTCTTTAAGCCTTCTGGATACACATTATAATAAGCTGTCTCTAGAAGTGATGCTAATTTGTTGTCTGCACTGATTTGTTGCACAGTACTTGAAGCACTTCCAAACAAAGCAACTCCCGGTATTAGAACGATTTGCTCTTCTCATCTCAGTCACTGTCATATGGGCTTATGCGCACCTCCTCACAGCCAGTGGTGCATATAAGCATCGACCAGAGTTAACCCAAAGAAACTGCCGTACAGATAGAGCAAACCTCATTTCTTCCGCACCATGGTTAGTATCATCTGTAACCTGTTTACAAACAGATTGTGAAATTTGCATCTACATGACCCCATCTCATGATTGCCTCAAAAACTACTCTTAACGACAGGATCAAATTCCCATACCCGCTTCAGTGGGGCGCACCTACATTTGATGCTGGCCATGCATTTGGAATGATGTCTGCTGTACTAGTATCCCTGATTGAGGTAAATCATTTACACTTTAGAAAATTCTTTAGTAATGTAAAAATCAGTCTAATGGTTTAATTGTGTTTGTTGCTGCAGTCAACTGGAGCATACAAAGCGGCATCACGTTTGGCAAGCGCCACACCCCCTCCTGCTCATGTTCTTAGCCGTGGAATAGGATGGCAGGTCCGGAAATAAATGAATTATGAAACTACGGTTCCTTGAAATACCTTGTACATCAACTAAATGAACTGCATTCATGCACATTAGACGATAATTAGAGTTGTAGATAGCTAAGGTAGCAATTCTCAACTGAAGTTAGAGTAACAAAGAGGTTAAATCATCTGCAACATTTCCAACTGATGCTCCTCTATGCAATTTTCTTGACTAAGAACTTACAAGTACTTTTGTGATGTGTACAGGGCATTGGAATTCTGTTTGATGGATTGTTTGGCACTGTTACTGGATCTACCGTTTCTGTGTAAGTAGTTTGCCTGCCTCGCCGAGGTTTCAACTACAACAGATTATAAACTATTTATTTAATTTAATTTTAACAGGGAAAACATTGGTCTTCTCGGAAGCACTCGTGTTGGCAGTCGTCGCGTCATCCAAATTTCAGCTGGTTTTATGATATTTTTTGCAATTCTAGGTTAGCAGAACCTTTCGACTGTGCAGGCATTTTATGAAATATGATGATTCTTTATATTTACTGAGATTTCCTTTTTATTTATATATATACACCTTTTGATATTCATATGTGCAGGAAAATTTGGAGCACTATTTGCATCAATACCATTCACAGTATTTGCAGCCGTATATTGTGTAATGTTTGGCCTCGTTGGTACACGTTCTTCTTACTTTCTTTACCAGAATACTCTCACAATATTCTATAAATTCTGTTTTATTGACCACTTTACCATTTTTGCAGCTTCGGTGGGGTTGTCATTTTTACAGTTCACAAATATGAACTCAATGAGAAATCTTTTTATCACCGGTGTCTCCCTCTTCCTTGGTTTGTCGATTCCTGACTACTTCAGGGAATACACCATCGGTGCTCATCATGGTCCAGCACATACCAATGCTGGCTGGGTGAGTTTATTCATTTGATGCCATAATGTGACAATTTTCTTTTAGTGCAACTCAATCAAAATTTTGTGAAACGATTAATAATTTTGTTATTCTTGCATATTGGACTGGCAGTTTAATGATTGGCTCAACACGATATTCTTGTCGTCTCCAACTGTTGCCTTAATGGTTGCTGTGTTCCTAGACAACACACTTGACTACAAGGACAGTGCGAGAGACCGAGGAATGCCATGGTGGGTGAAGTTCCGAACATTCAAAGGAGATAGCAGAAACGAAGAGTTCTACACCCTTCCGTTCAATCTAAACCGATTCTTTCCTCCGTCTTAGACATTGTTGTGGGAAGACGAGACGAGAAAGTAGAGGATGATGATAACTAGATGGAGTCCTGATTGTGAGAAAAATTGGTAGTCCACATGTTTTGACTCATTGGATTGACAGATTAGCTTCTTCTGTCATTATTTTTTCATTATTTTTGGAATTGATTTGTGATGGGTTATATTAGTTTAATCCATTAAAATTTTGATATCAGTTCTTTGCATGTATGTTCTTTCTGTATCAATGTACATATATATATCATGACACTCGTACTCATTTGGCAGGCATTACTGTGATCTTGAAGCCCTTGCTACATACCTCTGCTTTTTCAAGTCTTGTTATTATAATAATGGGGGACTGGGTATTAAAGTCTTGGAGTAGGAGTGACCCTCATCCCTCTGTGAATGCGGTTATGTATAGTTAAAGATACATGTTGTTATCGCGCGGCTATGCTCGTTGCATTAGGTACCCGGGGAAAATGCACAGATAGTAGTGAACTTTGAAATATCATGAAAACAACTTTAAATTGATAAAAAAATAAGTTTGTGATAAGTTGTCAACTTCCTGTCTAAGTCACTACTACTCCTGAACAGAAACTGAACCACCCTGATAACAACCATGTTCAATTATTATCTACTATATAAAAAGAAAGACATTTTCCCTTTCAAATACAGAAGTTACCCTCATAAAAATGTAGTTTTAACCAAAATTGTATTTTCTATATTTGTCCCTCCCTTACCTATTTAATTAAAGAAAAAGAAGGTTAAAATATTGTCATTTAATCCCTTTTCTTAACTTTGAAATTAAACTGGGAATTCTCCACGATCTTAATTTTTTTTTGATATAATTTACGTAATTAAATAAAGAAAATGAGAAACAAATTCGGTTAAATCAAATTCAAACTAAATTTCTCCACATCTTTCGATTTTAATTTTCAAATTAATTGACTTTCTCTCACTTTTTTTAAAATACTTTGTTTTTATATCAATTAGTTTTATTTTCAGAACGTCGCGGGAAGCTAGTTATTGTTATAAGTAAAAAAAGAAAGAAAAAACTGAAAAAGGCAAGGGTCGGCATTGAATAAAACAAAACTCGGGGGGTGTTGTTATGCAAAGAAAGGATGGATGAATGAATGGAGAGTTGAGTTGTAATCACACGGGTTTTGTTTTGTTGGGCTGTGTGGGTCCTGCAACCCATCTGTCTGACTGTCTTTCTTCTTTTCTGCTACCGACAACAATTATTATCTCTCTCTCTCTGCACCTTTAACCATTAATTATTATTCATAATTTATCAAAAAAAAAAAAATTATTATTCATAACAGCATACACAAAATAAATAAATACTCCAATTTCAATGTACCAATAATTCTTCTTTTCTTTTTTCGGATTCTCGTTGCGTCATTTGTTCGGCCATGGCCGATGATAAGGTCAGCTCTTTTTTTATTCCGTTTCTGTAATTTCAGATCTGTATTTCTTTCTAACTGATTCACTGTGTGAATTTTAGCTTTTTAGGGTTTGCTGCATAGTTTTCAGTTTTAGACTTCATTTGGGGTTTAGTATATATATGTATTTTGTGTTAGAGAAATATTATCCCACATCGCTGATTGGGTATGGTCTTAGATTATTCGCCTTTTAAGTGGAGATATATGGACTTCAATTTCTATCTGATGTTGATACTTGTTGTAATGGGATTGTTTGATTTGATGTGATTGAGGTTTTATTTTTCTTGTAGACCATGATGGACGGCAATGATGCTGTTACTGGTCACATAATATCCACTACCATCGGTGGCAACAATGGACAACCTAAGCAGGTAGGTCAACTCAAGTCAAACCATTTTGATTTCAGTTGTGAATGGAGGAATAAGTATAAGTATTAAAATCTCTTCCATTTTTCCCATTTCTTCTTCAGACAGTTAGTTACATGGCAGAGCGTGTTGTGGGGACTGGTTCATTTGGAGTTGTGTTTCAGGTATATAATAAATTCTTCTTCTGTTACCTTCTACATGGACTCACCAAAATGTTTTCCAGCAAAGTGATTTTACAATCCTTCTCTTACTCAGGCTAAATGCATTGAAACTGGAGAAAATGTGGCCATAAAGAAGGTTTTGCAAGATAGAAGATACAAAAACCGTGAATTGCAGTTAATGAGGACAATGGATCATCCTAACGTTGTTTCCTTGAAGCATTGTTTCTATTCAACTACAACCAAAAACGAGCTTTTCCTAAATTTAGTTATGGAGTATGTCCCAGAATCTATGTTTCGTGTTCTGAAGCACTATAGTAATGGGAACCAGAGAATGCCTCTTCTTTTTGTGAAACTTTATACATACCAAGTAAGTCGATCATTCCCTCGTATGCTTGTCAAGCTTGGCATTTCTATCCTCTCAACCTGATGTTTAAGTACGTTGCAGATATTTAGAGGTTTGGCGTACATGCATTCAGTTGCTGGAGTTTGTCATAGGGATTTGAAGCCTCAAAATGTTTTGGTATGTATGCTATAGAGAATCATGTTAAGCGGAGTTAGGGACCAGACCTTTTCTTGACGTTACTGGTTTTTTTCTGTAGGTGAACCCCCTTACGCACGAGGTTAAAATATGTGATTTCGGAAGCGCAAAAATATTAGTAAGTGGTGTTCTTTTCAGTTTATACTTGTATTATATAGTCTCGGGCGCTATTTCCCGTAACTGTTTCATTGTGATATAAAACTTTGTTTTATTGGACTTAAGTGGGTCTGGCATGTTTTGTTTCTTCTTCTCCAAATCTCTAGTAAACGGTATAAACTTTGGTGTTTTTTTTTTATTTTTTGAAATAGGTGAAAGGTGAAGCAAACATATCATACATCTGCTCACGGTATTATCGGGCTCCAGAACTCATATTTGGTGCAACTGAGTATAGTACTTCAATTGATATCTGGTCAGCTGGCTGTGTCCTTGCTGAGCTTCTTTTGGGCCAGGTGAGTAACCTTCTTATTTCTACCTTCCCGAATGCTTGTTTACTTTGCCTTCTGCTCTTTGTAGATCATACATACAGTTGGTTAACGCAATAATTCAAATTTTGTAGCCATTGTTTCCTGGAGAAAATGCGGTGGATCAGCTTGTGGAAATTATTAAGGTACAGTTGCATCATTTCGTGAACGTGGTATATCATCACATAGTTCAAGTACTGATACCTAATTTCTTCCAGGTTCTTGGAACTCCAACACGGGAAGAAATTCGCTGTATGAACCCAAACTATACAGATTTTAGGTTTCCACAAATTAAGGCGCACCCTTGGCACAAGGTACGTGTCCTACTTTGAATTATTGATTCCAAGGAAGGCAATTTTCATCTTGGTTTCGTCTGTTGAGAAGATTGACTCCAAAGGAGGAACTTCACGTTTTGGCTCTCTTCTGTTTCTTGCCAGCTTGTTAGCATTATCGATGTTTTTTCATGTTATGATCCATATTTATGTTTAAATTGCTCTGACTAATATAATCTACAGACGGTGGAGTTTCTCCAATTAATTAAAAAGCATTATCGAGCCCTGGTTGTTATGAGCTTTTCGTGAACCAAAATGTTAATAGCTTCTCTAATTTGATAACTAGTGTAGAAAATGGGTGAAATATATTAATAAGAATGAAAGGAGTGGTTATGCATTTGACTTGATACTACTTTTCCCGCAAGTTGGTGAATTGAATTTATCCGAGTAAAATCTATACCCCAAGGATTACTCTAGAGACTTATTATTTGCATCTGAATGTGCATTGTTCCAGAAGGATATGTCGCTGTGAACTGGTGATACCAGACTTTTGCATGTTCAAGAGAATCTGGTGAATGAAGAAGCTTGTACCCTCCTACTTATGAATGTCTGAATTTGGACTTGCAGACCATGTTGTAGTTCTTTTCCGTACAAGTAACTTATGACAAGCTAATGCGCAAAGTAGATTTAACCTTTTTGGAATACTAATTCTTCTGAGTTCCCTTCATGGTTGTTGACTACTGCGTAATACTGGACTACGGAAGCTTCCATATTCTGGTTAAATGGAAATTATTGGCAAAAAGGTTGGCGAAGTAAGAGATAAATATAAAAAAGTAGCAAATTTATCTGATTGATATTATGTTTTGACTATGTCCTTGGAGTAGGATTGAGTGAGACCTGTCTTGTTTTTTTTTTTTGGTAGTAAATGTCCCGTAGTGTGCGCATACTATAACAGTCCCTAGAATATTCTTCGTGGAGCTATATGATAAATCTCCTATTTTTCTTGTAGTTTTGTGACGACTCATTGGTCTAGTTATATGTTCTCAGGTTTTCCAAAAGCGGATGCCTCCAGAGGCAATAGATCTTGCTTCCAGGTTGCTGCAGTACTCTCCAAATCTCCGTTGCACTGCAGTAAGTTTTTGTCACTTACTCTTTTGGAGTTCAGTTGAAGTTCTCGCTTATTGTGTGATATTTGGTTAGATTAGCATAATCAATTGATTTCAACTTCAAATCATTTGCCCTGTATTTTTCGAGATGTATTTACTGTTTTTCATTATTCTTGATAAGGATTCTTCTTCTACAGCTTGAAGCATGTGCACATTCGTTCTTTGATGAGCTACGAGAACCTAATGCGCGATTGCCTAATGGTCGCCCATTACCACCTCTATTCAACTTCAAACAAGAGGTGAGGATTTGATTTCATACACATGTTCTCTGTTCCAATTGTATATGTAAAAGTGAACTATTGGATCAAACTTTTTGTCCCATAAGGAAGCTTTATCATCTTACCCAGAGCATTGTGATCGTATTATAAGTTGGTAATCTATTTTCTAACTGCGGAATCCGAAGCAAATAAAAAGGTGAACCTTTTGAAAATGATTAATATATGGCAAATAATGAATGTCAAGTCATGTAAGGTTTTTGTAAAAGTGTAGGCTTTCTGCAGCAATTTAAGCACTTGCCTTTAAACAACAGATAGTAAGGGACTAACCTTAGATATTTTTGTCATTCTAATGGTGATTATCAGAATTATACCTGGAAATCATAGGTCAACTTAATTCGAATTCAAGTCTACCTTGAGAAATTTGCGTTTCCCGATTCTACTTGTTTTTCCCTTTTAGTATATTATTGTATTAATTTTCTAGTGAAACGATAGTTGAAGATTAACCAACATTCCATATATAAATTATAAATATAGCACAGAGGCCATGCTATTCTCGCGGTATGGTCTCATCGTGTGTCCCCTAAGGTACGTGAAACGATAGTTGAAGATGTCTAAGTAATAACTTCTTAAAAAATGCTCACCGAGACATGTTTCTTTCTTTTTACATGAATAACTTTGTTAATTACAACTTTCCCGGTTTCTTGTTGCAGTTGTCTGGTGCTTCTCCGGATCTAATCAACAAGCTGATACCAGACCACGTGAAAAGGCAAATGGGTCTTCAGTTTTTTGCTTCCAACGAGGGCATGACGTGAAATATAATTTAATGTGAAGCAATTGTAGTTAATGAGTTAAAGGACACGAAGGGTTCTAAATTACACGTCCACTCGTGGCATCTTTTGAGCTACAAGAGCGAGCACAGGAGGAAGCAGCCAACGAATTACTATTGCATTTCTCTCCGCTAATGCCGTTTTCTAGTTGTTACCCGAAAAGGTTGGGTATATATATATCCTTTTGTATATGTTTTGTAAGTGAAAGGAGGCAGATATGGAAATGTATGAATAGGGTAAAAGTACCTTGTACGGTTCGCTGCAACCAAAAACTCTGGGTTCTGTTTTCCTTGTATTTATTGGATTCCACGTCTTTGAACTTGGTTGTAAGCTGAGTTCTCCAGTGTTGTGAAAAAAATGCAGATTGTTCATTATTTTGTGACAAGTAAAGTTATTATAATATCTCGTTTTTTGCTCTCTCCACTTGTTGCTGTGTAATATGACTTCGTTCTTTTGAAGAGTCATTAGATAATCATAAAAAGAAAATGTAGGAGTCATTAGATATAAACTTCAATTGATTATCAAATTAAATGAACATTATATTTTGGCAACATAACATAAAAACTAAGTGACTTTGTCTGCCTTGCCCAATTAAATCTGGGAAGGTTAATAGTTGTAGATATTATTGTGTTAGATTTGCAAGTTTATTAGCCTCATTTGTCCTATTGGCCGAGTTATCATGTGGTTATTAAATATATGCTTTCCCCACCAATTGTTAGTGTCCCAAAGTAGATTAAAATCCGGAGATCCCTCAATTTAATGAGTTTGTGTCGAAAAAGGAAATTTTAAGGGTCAAATAGTCATTGTTTACTATTTGATGAGATGATTAATAAAATAAGGTGAATACTTCAATCAAACAACATATTATTAAAGTCTTATTTAGGGTGCTTATTTATCAAACCATTGAACACACTAATTATACAAAGTTTATATTAATAATCATGACATTAAAATATTTCAAAGCAAACGAGTCCTTGTAAATAGACAGTTTCAAATTACTGTTAAGCTATTAGACATATTGTTACAAGAACATAATTAAACTTCGCACATACATGTTCATTTGTCAACAGAATAATAAATGTATACGCTATTGTCATGTCATGCATGTTGCATTGAACCATGAAAGAAACTTGTGTTTGGATTATCCTGAATAAATTCGTATGTACGTTTAAAACAACTAAAGTGATACGTGTAAACATCAACTATAATTGAAGAAGAAAGTATAGCTACACACTAACCAAATTAATCCTAAAGTTGTTATATGGAGAAGTACGTGCTTTAGTCATACTATAACCAATTCTGTAATTTTTATTCATAAAAAAAGAAATAACCAATTCTGTAATTTCAGTAACTGAAATAAACTACACAAATCATAAATGAATCACATGGAATTTACTACATAAAATATTCGGTGACTTTAATCATTAAAAAATAAATATTCAGAGTGTTCTCTTAACTTTCATTTTCACCTAAAATAAATACCTCAGTGTTCTCTGAAAACATTTCTAAACCATAAAAACTAAATAAAAGTGTACACAGAAAATTGGAAAATAATTATCTATCTCACTTTGTGTCCCACGTGTCCCACTTTCTATTATTAGGACTAATTAATACCCACTAAATCAAAAAAATAAAATTCTCTCTCCACTTTCTTCTCTCTCTATTAGCATGGATTAAAAATTCGAATTGTTTCGTACGAAACAATCAAAAAAATTCGGTTTCTGAGTAGAACGAAATAGAAACGCATGAAACTTTCGAAATGACCTTCCATTCAAATTCAATGCCTCATTTAATAGAATATATGTATCTACTCTACTCTCCACATTAATTTAATAATTGAGCAGTGAGTGGTAATGTAATGTTGTATGAACATGTGAGTGGAAATATATATATATATATATATATGTATATATATATATTATAGAGTCTTAACTCTTATGTGCATATGGAGTCTCTATTTATTTTTAATATATAATCTATTCGTTTAAGATCTTAAGTGCATTCTTTTCTGACTGATACTTTAAACTGTGAGCAATATTTAACTTTTAATTTAAAAATAATATAGATGCTATTTTTATGTTTTTATTTAAAAAATGATTGAATATTATCAACAATCTTAGGTGTGATACATGAACTCTTGAATAATAAAAAGAAAAGGAATAATTTTTTAATTAAATTGTTGAATACTCTTCGAAACGTTCACGAAACTTACCGAAACGTTTCCAAAATTTCTTGAAATGTTTCCAATTTTTAACATAACGAAACTTACCTGCAAACCGAAATTTTGATCCTTGTCTATTAGGTCCAATTCTCTCTCTCTCTCTCTCTCTCTCTTCAAAAATTTCTTTTTTACTTGTTATGTATCAAAAAAGAATAAAAGGATTGTTATCTTTTGAGATTTATATCTAATGTATAACAAAGCTTATTAATTTTAACTATTTTCTCAATTTTACCCTTAACAAAATTTGTTTATTCTTAAGAACTATTTCTTCTTTCCAATTCTATAATATTATCAACTTGATTATTTTCAAATAAAAAAAACCATCGAATCTTGATTATGAGATACATAATTCTTTGTAATATTTGATAAACTTTTGTATCTTTAAGCTAACATATATTTTATTTGCAAAAATAAAATAACGAATTGAATAATTATCCCACAATTGTTTTTTTTCCTTTCCGGTTATGTACACTCCTATTTTTTTGTTCTCTTTAAAACTAAATGAACTTAGCCGTTAATATATTCCATTTGATAAAAAGAAGAAGAAGACATATCACAATATTTTCAAGTAAAACCTATTTTGTATTGAACTTGTCTAAAACTCTTAAAATATAATACATTTTGATAGAGTCATATTAGAAATATAATAAAATACGTTCAAGTATTTATCAAATAAAGAAATGCATTATTTATAGCATTTTACACCATTAAAATTCTATTCTATAATTGATTACATTGATTTAGATTGTGCAAATATGTTTAACGGTAAAAGTAAAAAAAAAGTTAGATTGCTATGTATGGAGGATTATCTGAAAAAAATTTGCAAATAAGACGGTAGAGCAAAAAGAATTCGCAAAAACATAACAAGCATACATTTAGAAACAAAAAGTAATTTTTTAGTACGAACAAGAGTCACTGAAATATTGAATATAAATTTATACGCGTGAATAACATCAAAAAATTAACTAGAATCTATAATGCTACAGATATGTGAACTCTGCAACTAATTTACCCATAGAAAATGAGTAATTGGGTGTTTGCAAGAGCTTATAGAAACCCATTCTTCCAAACTTTTACTTAAAGTCACTAAAAACTCATTTTGACTTAAAGCAATGAGTGCTTGCAATCCTTTTTTAAAAAGTAGCTTAAAGCCGTTTAAATTAATTTTGTAGTTTTGCAATAATAAGTGAAAATTAGCTTTTATAATGTAATAAGACTTAAATACCCTTATTTATCAAGTATATAAATAATTAACATATACCTACATTTGACAAGTGTACATTTTGTTAAATAAAATAAAAAATATAATTGGGAATCACGTTGAATATGGAAGAGAAAAGATTAAAAATATTTTTTTAAGGTTGAAAATGGATGAGAAAGATTATAGAGTTTTCTTTTTCCTTAATTGTAGGGGTATAAGCAGCACTTTGAAGGGAATTAGGAGAGAGAAATATTTGTATAATGCTGATAAATTAAAAGGACCTTTTAAAAGCACCCTCTAACCAACTTGTGATCTTGTGCTTTTTTGGCTTATTTTAAGACAAACAGAAGCAAAAGTTCCATAATCAAACACTAATTTATAACTTCTCTATAGACAAAAGTCACAAACTCTTTTTAAAAGCATTTGCAAACACTCCCTAGGTTTGGTATTTGACGAAATTTTGTCCAAGAGATATGCACCTCAAAAAACACAATCGTGTTTTTTTTTTTTAATATATAACAAACAAAGCTTTCTTAAGTTAAAAAAAAAATCTTATTTTAAGAGAGAGAGAAAGAGAGAGGCGAAGGGAAGAGAGGGAGGAGAGAGGAGAGAATATATGTTTTTATTTAATGTATTTTAATTTAATATAACATTTATTAATACTAATCGAATAGTGGAATAGAACAAAAAATTGTAACAAAAAAAGTGGTATAGAGGATACTAAACTACATACAAATTTAAGAGGCCCCATTAAAAGCTTGTTGATAATATATTATACTAAGAAGCCCATTGATACAAATATTCTAAAATTAAATATACCAAATCTCTAAATAACTCCGTGAAGTTTCTTTTCAAATTCAAATGTTCCCTCTGCCTCAATTTTCCCTTTGAAGTAAGTTTCGCTTCGCCATTGCCCTAATTTTAATGAGATAATTGAATATTTCTCCAATGATCTTCTTATATACATACATACATACATACATTGTTGTTGGCTGAATGAATTGAATTGCAGCTCTGAAATTGGACTCTTAACCCTAAAGTCAGTGCACCACTCTTTTGGTATGTTATGAATGATAATAATATCTCTCTGTCAATTTTTTCGATTAGCTGTGGAGTTTTAATGTTTTCCAATTCTTCTCTTCTCTCAGTGTGTGAGAAATAATAATAATCTCAAATCTCAATGGCAAAACAAAGAGGTAGGAAGAAAGCCACTAAACAGCCCACTAGGCAAGAGCACAATATTGGCGAAGATGGTATGAACGTCCAAGCATATCTAGATCATGAAGGTATTTTGATTTTGCTTCCATACTACTCGGTTTCGACGTTTATAACGCTATAATATATGAATCCTTATTATCTAAGATGCCGCGCAATTCAAATTCGATAAATCGTAAATAAGATGATTTACTTATACACATACATCCATTCGTGTATGTATATCTATAGTTCAAATCGTGGTGGCAACGGTTTTGCATTTTCTGTCGATAATACGAATTGTGAAATATATGCTACAACCTTTTGAAGTTGAAATCAACAGTTGGTGTAAGATGAAACTTTTGAGGTTGCTCTGTAATGTGATGTAAAATATCCAATTCTATTCAGAATTTTTGCTGTCTTTGACGTCTTCTCTTTCTTTTTGAGCCTTTCAAGTCATGGTGCAAGGTAACAACAAAAAGTAATATATATTTGTTTTGCTTCCAGTTGAACGTCAAAAGGCTGCAATCAGGGCTCTTCGCGATGTGGAGGTTGAGCAATTACATACTATGTTACGGTTACTTCGCTCCCATTTTAGTAAGGAACAGTGTCAGGTTCCCTTGCTGCAGTTCTTCAAGGAAAACTTGCAAAATTTGTCAATTGTAGAAACTGGGAAGGATGGCCAGTATGAAGTGCAATGGAAACACAAGGATGGGAACTTATCTATGATCCACACTGATGATAATAATATAGATGCTTCTCTTCTTCATAGGCTGTCATTAGCTTATCCTGCTTACTCTGCTGACATTGCATCTTTACCTGGCTTTGAGTTCTCAAATAAATCTGGTATTCAAAAATCTCTTGCATGTATGATATAGTAAGCATAATCGTTTTGTGTGTTTCTCTTAAATTATTGTTTTCATGGCAGTGAAAACAGCCTTTCTTGGTGCTGATAAACTGCAGATCAGGAGTCTTGTAAGTCCTTGTTCAACAAATTTCAGCTGAAAACTTTTCGTTTTTAATGTTTGCTTATCTTTGTTTTATAATAATGTTCTTGCATTTGTTCAGTTACAACTAGAACCTTCATAATTATTGTATATGTCCAAGTCTTTTGAGATAGCTCACTAGCTTTTATTCTTCAGTATCAAGTTTCATTTTTCATATAGTCTTACTCGCCCAATCTGAATTTTTGCAGGTCCTGGAAGAAGATTCTCAAATGCCAGAGCCAAAGGATGGCTTGCAAACTCCAGATGTACATCTTTACTCTAATTGTCATTAGTCGCAATGTAGAATATGCTCGTGTTTTTCATATATTCCTTCCTTATCTTGTTAAAAGTTGGGTTTAAGTTTTAACTGAAGTTAATAAAACAGTGCTCGGTAGATATCTATGTTTCCATTTAAAATTCCTTTGACGAAGAATTTCCCATGACAATGCAATTTTTTAAGTTCCACTCTGTCATCTGTTTCTGCTTAAAGAGTTGTCAATGAAGTTAAATTTTGAACCATTACGTGTGTTGTATTTTCATGCACGCAGCTTTAAGTGAGCTTTTCTGGAGATCAGAGGCTTCATAGTGTTGTCTGTTCAGAAATCTAATTCTACTCGTGCATTTGAAAATGCGTACTTGGTTGCTGACTTATGTGTTATAAATCTTAATTTTGAAGTAAGTGTTTGCAGGTTAGCTGATTTGTTTTCTGATTTGATGATTTATTTCGTGATTTTAAAAATTCCAGGCAAGTAATAATAGGCTGCCTGTTGGAATGACACCCAAAACTCGTAGGCTCCCAAAGAACGGGGAGGTACTGCTATCTGTTCATGGTTCGCCTCTTGGTGTTTATAAGGAAGACAACATGGAAACAATACAAGGTTTGCTTTTCTGTATCTTTGCACCAACGTAATCTTAACACGAGGTTCCTATATGGTAGTTAGAGATTATTTAAGTATATAAAAGACCGCTTCTGGAACTCAGTGACATGATAGATGCCTCCAACTATATCAAATAAGAAAAGTATCGAAATGTTTGTGCACAAATGTAAGAGAGCTTTTCCTAAAATCCACTGTATCACGTTGCAGAGGCAGAAGATGGTTGACAGAAGGGATAATCATGGTTGCAGATGTATCAGAATAAATATTCAAAGGTCTCTCAAATGCTTTAGAGTAATTCCATATGCCAAGGCTTGTCTGTATGTCTTCTGAGTTTCGATCATTGTTCGCTAGTTAGTGATATCATGCTACACCTCATGTAAGTTTCTTATTGGCAATATGAGGTGGTTATGTTAAGTTATATGTGAAGTCTGAATGATCTGTTGCTTCCATGATATTGAGTATTGATAGACTCAGTTGTTCTTTCATCTGTGATTAGTGATTAGTAGGACAAGATGTCTTATGCCCTTGCTTGTTCAGTCTAAACTTTTCAATGACCGCAATTTCCCGTCCTTAATCCTCCCCATCATTCAAATAATTTTGGTGTCATTTTCGGATGTTGGAGTGCATTTCTCCTCTCTCGAAATAATTATTGAAGAGTAAATGCAAATTCATATATGTCAGATCTTTACGAGCTTGAGCTTTCTCATCATCATCCATTTAAAAATAAATGTGAAATGTCTTGCATAACTAAAAGATTTATAGGAATGTGAGGAGGCTTGTTACTGAATATATATTTCAATTCTCGAAGGTTGAATTCTCTCTGAGCTTTTGTATGGGACATGGATTCAATATTTTGGCATTTTCCATTTTTCCTTTCTTGTTGGTCTGTTTCTTGGGTGCCTTGAAACTTAGGAACATGTTAGAATTATATGATAATTACAGTATTCTGTAAGTTTTCCCAGAGTGGACTCGTTACGTTGATCTGTCAAGTGCACCAGTTCAATATATCCATGGAATCAATAAAATTGAAACAGTACAAGGAAAGAAGAAGAAAAGGAAAAAAAAAAAATAGAAGCAAAAAATCAAGACTATGAGATTGAGGGAAAGCCGTGTACAAGTAGATAACACTTGATTAAGTGGTCAGCATGAAATAACTCGGATCACAGTCACTTATATTGAATCATTAAATTTAGGATAATGTAAGGTACTATATGTTCCTTGTCTTTACATTAAAACACCATCAAAATCCAATCAAATACTATTTTCTGTAGGGCCCTTGAACTTCATGAAATTGAACATATGCACCTATCCTCTTTTGTTGGAGACAATGCCGTGCCAGTATAACTGTACCATGTTTCTTGGTATTTTTTCATTTAACACAACTTTATGTGCTTGTCCACTCAATTATGTCTTTAATAGTAGTTATAATACCAAAACTCCACACTCTTCTTGCCTTACAATGTCACCGATTGCTGCCAACTATGCATAGAAGTTTTGGTTTTGGTATGTGTTTCAGTCTGCTAAATTTTCAAAAGTTTCGATATCTGATTGATGAGCGATTATTTGGTGCAACCGATGTATGTGCATCTACTACCAATACACAGTGGGGATAAGGTGTTGAGTGGTTATTCCTACAATTTAGGAATTTTCTTTCAATTTCAACCATTGGTTATACATCCAACATATGTATATAATAATTTTCCTTGATTTAGGGTTAAGAGTTGCAATTTAAAATGAAATACAATTCAGTTATAGGCACACAAAAAAAACATTAGTTCATGAGTTGAACCACATTTAGAAGTAACCCTGCAGTTTCAGTTCTTTCATGATCTAGATCCAATAAATCTAACATAAAATTAATTTGGATGAGCAACTTCGGTCTTAACTTTTAAGGCGAGTATTGCGCACAATAGAGACGATGACCTTGGTGGATACATTTCTTATCTCTCTGACAAAATGCGAATATAAATGAAAAATTTGTTAAAAAAAGTTTGGATTTAATATGAATTACACTCTTGAAATTTCACTGGATTTTGTTGGATCAGAGAAATGACGATCCAATTGGCTAAGATCCAATTTTATATATAATTTTGAGCTGCTGACAACCTTTACTTTGGTCGAGTAAAGGCAGACAACCAGCTGTTTTTCCAAGTAACTTCGTGGGGTTTGCCAATGATTAAGATTGCAAAAGGACGGCATTTTCGTAACTTTAATTTATAATTTTTAACTGATTAGAAGTTAATATGTTGGCAGTTTTCTAGAAACAATAACAAGGTGGATTGTTGTGGATAATGAGTTCTTTTAAATCACAAATAAAGATTTATAATATCTTCACGAAAAATATCAATATGGTTAAAGGAAAACAAAATCTATTAATATCTTTTGAATTCATCTCGACAACATCTTGAATTTTATTTTTAGATTTGTGGAAAAAAACCTAACAAAACATGTCGAAAACTCGAATAGTTGTCCAAGATTTGGGGAAAACATTTAGCATTTTTGTGAACGAATTAAAACACGCATTTAAATCGAAATTACAATCCACGCATGATAATCCTACGGCATGCAGTTCATTATAAGTGATGGGTGTGATTTAAGATTGACCCAATACTTCGTTACTGGGCCGACCCATAAGCGCATCGAATCGACAGAATTCGATGCGCATTTCTATATTGGTTTGTGGGACCCACGAGACGGCAGCTATAAATAGCCCATCCCCTTGTAATCCGTGCACATTTTGAGAGAACAATCAGCTCAGCACAGTCAGCATCGAATCACTATTCATTCGAGGCGCATCGGATCGAACGAACAACATTCGACACGTGATCAAACAGTATTTGTCTCATTCGATACGACAAAGTACGCATCGAATTCGATACCGCCAAGAACAACATCGAATCAGTGTTATATATTTCGCATCGAACAGAGGCATTCGACACGTCAGCATCGAACACAGAGGATTCGATACGCTAAATCAATCTTGTAATTAGTTTATTTTACCTAGTAAGCTTGTAATAAGTGTTCCGGACCAAGCTAGTCCGATAATAAAGTTGTATAGCATTATTTTGGTTATTTGTATCTCATTTGTATTATTTTATCGTGTTCTATTACCGTGACGAAATAAGACCAAAATATTGGCGCCGTCTGTGGGAACGCTAAGTTTTATTAGTTTATTAGGCATCATGTCTAGAGTTACCCGATCCCGCAGTAAAGCTCTGGAAGGAACTATGGGAGATGCTGAACAAAATACACCTGAACAGTTGACACAGGATAATGCGAGACCATCAACATTACCCACGACAGTACGAACACCAGCAAGAAAGGAAAATCAAGGACCTCAAAATGTGGAGGTACCGGGCACTCAAGCAGATGCAACTGGAGCGACAGCGACGAGTGCTTCGATTCCAGACAATATGAAGAATGAACTTATGGCAATGGTAAAAGCCGAGTTGGCCGAAGTACTGACTCCAACACTGCCCGTACTGATACCATCTTCTGTTAAACATCTAGAAACATTAAGGGAACAAGGTTCTGTTACCCGAATAATGAAAGGAAATGAGAAAGAAAAATCCCGGCATAATGATAGAAGAAGTAGACATGAGTCGGAGGAAATGAAAAGTAAGGGAAAATCCACCCGTGATGATCAAGGAAAGAAGTTAGTGTCGGTCGAGGTACAATCAAGAAGACATCTTGAGAGGAGAGAAAGAGAAAAGGAGGAAGACCGCGTTACCGAACGAAGAAGAAGAGAAGATAGGAGAAGATCAGAGAGTCATGATTCCAGAAGGGAACGTAATGAGGAAGATGACCATAGAGAAGAACTACGAAGGAGGAAAGATAGAGATGACAGAAGACATCCAGATGGTCATGATTCACGAAGCGAGCGTGATAAAGTGGCCAGAAATATAGAAAGGCTGGAGAAAGGGAAAGCAATAGTTGAGGCCCCAATGGTACATGAGGACAATACTTCTAACCGTAGTCCATTTTGTCGAGAAATAGAATCAGAGATCTTGGGACAAGGGGATAAGATTCCGGACCTGAAAACTTACGATGGTAAGTCTGATCCCCGAGATCATCTTTTTCAATTGGATAGGAAACTATCCTTTTACGGCTTTAAAGATAATATCCAAGCACGGATATTTGCAACAACTTTGTCAGGAGTAGCCGTGGATTGGATCAATCGAATATATCCAGGACTGATCAAAAGCTACAATCAGTTGAGAAACATGTTTGAAGATCAATTCTCCAGTCAGGCCAGATTGGTTTTGGATCACTCCCATCTCTATACGATGAAACAAGAAACCAATGAAAGCCTGAAGGACTTTATGAAACTTTTCAATATGGAGTTTCTAAGGATTGATAGCCCATCGGGAGAGATGATCGTGAGTATACTATTCTTTAGTGGGGACCTACTCAAACGTAAGCCCACCACCATCGAAGAGATCAACAAAATAGCACACGAGGTGGTTCATTTTGAGAAAATGATGGCGACTAAAGTACCTGTTGTTGTCGCTGTAAAAGATAAAGAAAGAGGCAGAGAAAATCACAATCGTAATAACTACAACAACAGGAATAAGAATTACAAAAGGGAGATTTCGCCTAAACAGTACACACCGTTAAATGCTCACATCATGACAGTCTTTGGGGCAGCAAAGAGGAAAGGTTGGATAAATGATCCTAAACCGACGAGGGAATCCAGAGCTACGATGTATTCAAATCAATTCTGCAAGTATCACAATCAAAAGGGGCATGATACTGAAGATTGTATAAATTTGAAGGATGAAATTGAACGATTAGTAAAGGATGGCAAACTCGTGGAGTATGTCAAGAAGGTCCAAGAACAAGAAAACAGTTTCAACCGGAAGAAAACACCATCCCCCAGAAAGGATAAGCAAAGAGTAGTTGATGAACCACATCTTTTCCAGTATCCTTAGATTGAAGATGGAAATGCCAGAAAATGAATGATCAACATGATATTAGGAGGACCGGGGGGAGCGGATTCCACCAACGGACGGAGAAGGATCACAAGGCTAGTTGAGTCGAATAACTTTGTCAGTATGGCCAGCATACTGAGAATTGAAGAGATGCCGCATGAGAAAATCACTTTCTCTACAACAGATTTAAGGAAACTGAGCACACGGGCTATACAAATGTCCAATTTAAATTTCCCTTTGATAATAACGGCGGATATAGCTAACTATGAAGTCACCAAAATGTTAGTGGACGATGGAAGCTCTGTAAATGTGATGTTCAGTTCTACGCTGGTTAAAATGGGATTGAACAATCAGACACTAGAACCAGTGAGAACATCTCTTCACGGATTTGGAGGTCCTAAGATAGTCCCACTCGGAATGCTTAAACTCCCAACGTCATTGGGTACAACACCACAGAGAAAGACACTCCTGGAGAACTATGTGATCGTTGACATGCATTTCGCATACACCGAAATCATAGGGAGACCGGCACTGAATGCTTTTCGAGCGTTACCTTCAACTTATCATCAAATGGTAAAATTTCCAACATTTGCAGGTACATGTGAGGTCATAGCAGACCATATCGAAGGGTGGAAGTGCTACGTAACTTCACTTTGGACACGGCCACAACAGGACGAAGACGCACCAAGGGCATTGGCTCCTAGGCAAATGGAGCATATTGATTAGAATATTCCACTCCAGTTTATAAGACTCCTTAATATTTTGAATATTTTGAACAATATTTATTCGTCCCCTCTGCTATAACACGATGAGTGGCAAAAATGTATGAACTTAAAACAGGAACGCCAAAACAAAAATCCGAAGGGCAACACAGGAAGCATGGGCTAACGAGCTATGACTCAAGCTCCGATCTGTTCACTGAATCTGAATGGGCCTTTTCAAGATGATTTTTTAAGTGATTTATGTGAAATTCATCTAATCTAGATGATAAAAATGTATGCAGGACGTAAAATCCCTAATGGAAAGAGAAGAACGAAAACTTTGTCCAAAGTGACATGAGATATCGAAAAAAAGTCATAGGCAACAAAAGGGATGGAAACTCTGTCCGAAGTGGCATGAGATACCGAAAATCCCTAGGGCAACCAGAAGAACGGATACTCTGTCCAAAGTGGCACGAGATACCGAAAACAGTCAGAGGCAACATAAGGGACGGAAACTCTGTCCGAAGTGGCACGAGATACCGAAAATCCCTAGGGCAACCAGAAGAACGGAAACTCTGTCCGAAGTGGCACGAGATACCGAAAAAAGCCAGAGGCAACAAAAGGGACGGAAACTCTGTCCGAAGTGGCACGAGATACCGAAAATCCCTGGGGCAACTCGAAGATCGGAAACTCTGTCCGAAGTGGCACGAGACACCGAAAATCTTTGGAGGTGCGAGAAAGGCGGAGAGTCTACCCAATGCGAAACAAGATGCCGCGATTTCCAAAGAATATTAGCAAGGGATGAAGATTCTATTCTATCTCATACAAAAGACGAAGAGAGACGAACAGTTTCCTCCGGGGTGGCAAATATTACCACAACTGCTTACAAAAACAAGCAAGGAACAGACACTACATATAAAACTGTAAGTGCTATCTAAAATTAACAGTTTGAAAGAACATGAACATGGTAACTATAACCCTGCATGAAGAACCTGGCTTTGACGTTTCATCGTAGGATAAACAATTTTCAATGAACAATAGAGATGTGATAGGTTGTCAAAATAAAGTAAAAAAAAAAAACCAATACGGGAAATTGAAATAAAAGGCAATAGATACGAGCTTAAATAATGAAATAGTTCAAAAAGAGAATTCAAAAGCGTTATACTGTCGGTCATCAAATTGTTCAAACGCATAAGAGCGACGCAGCGCCACGGATAAAACAAAATTGAAAATTAAAAATTGTTCATAAGCATGAAAAGCTAGAAAGGCCTTAGTGATGTAGTTTCAATTCTCCTCCTCATCCTCAGAGGAGGGATACGACTCAGGCATATGAGCTGGTGGAGAGAGTCCCTGACGGATAAGATTGTCATTCTCGAGCAGCGAGGCGAACTCATCAGGTTCTGCAGGCTCTGAAGTTGTACGGGGCGGCAAAGGTTCTCGATTGGACCGTAAAGTCAGGCTCAACCAATCTGGTTTAAAACTGCCACGGACATACTGCGTCGCATAAAATTGACGCACATTCAAAACTTGAGCGTTGCGAGCTTCGAGATCGCCTCGACGAGTGCAAATTTCTCGAAAAGTGTTGCTTCGAAGAAATTCTTCGGCTATTTCCACTCTCTATTGCGCAGAAACCTACAAGGATGTAAAGAATATTAATATGGAAAAATATAAAAAGAATGCGGAACGCCAAGAGAAGGAATATATTACCTCGCCTAGACCTTGCAAATATCCGTCGCGGTCGGCATTATAGGCTTCTTCTCTCGCAATCGCCACTTCCTGTTTGAGCTCAGTGATTTGTTTGGTCAGCTCTCCTTTGAGCTGATCAGTCTCCTCCCGCGCCTTTTTTGCTGCCTCTCTATCGACGTGCGCCCTTGCGGCATAGTCATTGACTTTCTGCATCGCCTTTTCCTTGTCATCAAGGGCAGCTTTAAAGGCAGCAGTATCACCACCAACGGCATTTTCCCGAATCTCCATCAGCGCTGCGTACATAGTATCCACAAAACCGCCCGCCTAACAATCAATGAGCAATCAAATCAACATATATAATTCAAATCAAACAAAGATTAGCTTAAGGAAAAGAAATGATTACCGATGTTAACAGATGAAGCGTATTCCGCTCCACCATCCTCCCCTCTCCAGCAAAAACTGGGAGAGGAACATCAAGACCAGGCAGGAGTGACTTCAGGTGGTCGATAGCTTCGGCCTCTAAAATTTTGTACCCACTGGCTCGAGCATGAGGGCCTTGGCTAGACCCAATTCCTGCACTTGGCTTGCTTATTCGGGCAGCCGGTGGAGCAGCACCTCCGGTTTGTGACCGAGTTTGAGGCATTTTTCTCTTTTTGCTCTGGACGGCACCTTTAATATTGTCGCCTGGACCAGCTGCCAGGCTCTCAGAAGCTTCAACACCGCCTTGAACATTGTCACAGTTTTCCCCGAGTATATCCTCGAAAGGATCAACAACTGAATCAGCAGCCACATCAGTAGAGGGATCGACAATGTTTTTCTTGCCCTTACTCTTTCTCTTTCGCGGGGGAGGAATATCGGTAGCAGTGTTGGTCTGAGAGCTTGCATGATCAGCAGCAACGACTCGATTCATCCTCGCGTGGCGGTCCATAAAATACTTGGCTGCAAGGTAATTATATCATTAGAATACTCAAGAGACATAAATCAAGATATCAAAAGAGTTGCGCAATTATACCAAGGGTCATCCTCCCGTTATATTTCACTGGAGACAAACCAGCTAATGAGAGGACTCGATTTTCAACTAGTTTTTTAACATCAAATTGATGTTCTCGAACTAAATTCGGGATAAACTCGCAATCCCATGAAGTGGTGGAAACACCGCCTGGTATCATTACCCTTGACCCAGTGTACCATTCACGGCGATACTGCCTAAACTCGCCTTCATAACTCTCTTCGATATAAAAATATCTTCTTTTCCAATCTTTCCCATATCCGGTCGCGCCCCCATTCAAGAACTTGCGATGCATTTGTGCTTTGATATGATAAAATCCCTCTTCACACCTCGCAATCTCGAACAACGCGTAAAACTCATTGGGACTTTGTGGTTGGCGCAACGCCTTCGTAACAATGATAAAGCCAATCAAATTCCCATAAGAGTTTGGCGTGAGTTGAGCGGGCACAAGATCAATCATCCTCAGAAGCCATCTTAGCTCAAAAGGGATTGGGAAGCGAAGACCATTGAGGAGATGACCGACAAACACAGTCATAAGCCCGGGTGGTGGAGTATGCATTCGATCATTTGGCCCGATGAGGACGATCTTATACTTATCAGGTATATCGAACTTTCTGCGGAGCCCCTTACGAGTATGTTGGAGGCGAGAAACATATTGATCATAGGCCATTCCTGGGACCTCAACATGATCATCAAACTCCCTATTGATATAATCTACGTCTTATTCACCCTCGTTGGGAGCACGGTTATCCCGATAGGATGACACTGCCGAGTCATCACTTTCAAATTCAGGCGCGGGTTGTTCAATGCTTGCTTCGGGATGGTTACCCGCGGGTGAACCAACTGTTTCTATATCTATTAAATCTAATTCATTTACTTCGTCTGTGCTCAAACCCACGGGAGCATTAGAAGGGTTCCCCTTATCAATGGAACTGGAGCTCGAGCCAGTACTCGACTCATTCCCAGAAGTTGACTCACTGCTCACCATCTTTGATGAGAACGAACTGAAATAAATTAAAACGGAGGCTGACTAAGGACGAACACGTCACTCTAGGCTCTCGCATATCTCTCAAACATACATAAAAAGGGAATTATTTGAAAAGAAAATTCAGCAAAATCAGGACATATTATTTACCTTAACTAAATTTTCGGAAGAAAGAGCTTTCGCTTGATTAATTTGTATCCTGAGCAGAACAAATGAACAAGTTAAAAAACCTCGTACAAACATTAAAATATCGGAACACAACATATAAAATTTATATAATACCGCATCGAACAAACACGATTCGATGCTGATCGCATCAAATCGGTATTGTTCGATGCGGATCGCATCGAATGGTGCCAATTCGATGCGTCTTACCAGAGAAGCGGAGTGCGTGAGGAGCAGAATGAGCTCCTCACGGCAGACTTGCCTTTATATAGGGGGCGGAAGGCCCACCAGGCCCAATTCAGTGAGCGCATCGAACAAGCGCATCGAACGTACATCGTTCGATGCGATATATCTGACGCATCGAACCGCTGCTGTTCAATGCGTTTAGTTAATGTTCATAGAACTATTGTGAACCGCTCTGAAGTAACATATGATTAGGAATATCCCAAACTGGGGGGGGGGGGGGGGTACTATATGATGGGTGTGATTTAAGATTGGCCCAATACTTCGTTACTGGGCCGGCCCATAAGGGCATCGAATCGATGCGCATTTCTATATTGGTTTGTGGGACCCACGGGATGACAGCTATAAATAGCCCGTCCCCTTGTAATCCGTGCATGTTTTGAGAGAACAATCAGCTCAGCACAGTCAGCATCGAATCACTATTCATTCGAGGCGCATCAGATCGAACGAACAACATTCGACACGTGATCAAATAGTATTTGTCTCATTCGATACGACAAAGGTACACATCGAATTCGATACCGCCAAGAACAGCATCGAATCAGTGTTATATATTTCGCATCGAACAGAGACATTCGACACGTCATCATCGAACACAGAGGATTCGATTCGCTAAATCAATCTTGTAATTAGTTTATTTTACCTAGTAAGCTTGTAATAAGTGTTCCGGACCAAGCTAGTACGATAATAAAGTTGGATAACATTATTTTGGTTATTTGTATCTCATTTGTATTATTTTATCGTGTTCTATTACCGTGACGAAATAAGACGAAAATAATAAGTAATTACCAAGAAAATATTAAACGGTGTCAGAGTTATGACCACCATAAATTAAATTCACTATATCTATTCACCATCAATATTATGAAGTATTTAATTATACGTTTTAACACATAAGCTTATTATAACTGAAACTCGATGTTTGAAGCATTTTAGGTTAGTTGGCATTTATTTATCGCGTTACCGACGTTACCACAGAAAACAATAGAACAAAGTGAAACTTTATTCGATGGGTTTTAACTGAGAAAGAATTTGAGAGAAAAACGAACAACTTGCCTGACAATGACAAAAATATTCGTGCATGTTTGCCGGCGTGATTTTAAAGTAAAGTTCATAGATTAATACAAAAAAGAAAAGAAAAGAAAAAAGTAAAGTTCATACGAGTTCAAAATACAGTATTATGTTAATTAAAAATGCTGCAATTTGAAACTGCCAAGCGCTAAGAATAATGAATCTTCCCTCAACTCAGAAGTATATTGCAAAAAAATAAAAAAAAATGTGTTATTTCATGTAATTGGGTAAATAACCCCTGTACAATTTTTATTTGGCAAACAACCCTGCATGTAATGCCATAGTTGATCTATGAAACTAATAGCAAGACAGCCAAGACTTGATTTGTATTAAAGTATTTAATGCTTTTATTGTCAAGATTATCCCGATTGAATTTTATATGCTCGCTTCTTTCATTTTTTTGGAGAAAAAACCTTACTTCCAGTTATATTTTTAAATGAAATCAAAATAAATCTCAAAAGAAGAACTCATAAAATTTAATTCTAAAAACATACATTTAATATAGAGTCCTAATATATAGATATCGTTAGATATAAATATAGACAACTTGCGACATAACAATAGGTCATCCTTCCTTCAAAAAGAACTTTCATGGTAATCCTTATTCGAGCACATGCCTCGATTTATTACTACCATTTTCATGGTTAGTATTCCATTTTCATCTCTATCAAGACATATTAGACACAAGGTTAGTAAAATCTCCTAATTATATCTATATATATTTTTTTTTTATTCCTAATTATATCTATTGATGTGACAGCTATCTTTAGCAAGGGATATTTGATAACTTGTTAATTTTATGAAGGAGCGTGTTTTGATGAAAAACATATAGAGAGGTTATTTGTCAACAAAAAATAATATTGGGCTAGTTTTTGCAATTAACTCGTAGACTCGGTAAACAAAAAAATAAAAAAGAAGCAAAAAAGCAAAGACTTAGCTCTCACTTCATAGCCGACACAATAACACCATGGCCCTCATCACCAAATAAATTACTAACACGCCTCTTTTATAATTCACTCTCTTTCTCGCTCATCACCCCACAGCTCAATCAAGAGAGAGAGAGGTCAACTGTCAACTGTTAGTGGTGAAGAACTTGCCGCTTAAATCGGATTAGATCCATTAAACACACTTAAAATTATATTATTATTATTAATATCATTATACCTCTTTCAATGGAATTTCACCTTCTCCAACCCTTCACGTGTCTTCTTTCTTTCTCTTCTATTTTTCATAAAATAAACTGAATAAAGTTGTGATTTTTATAGTCCAAAATTTGATTTTTCGAAAAACCCTAATTTAGAAATTGATGGATCATATCACTACAGCTGAGAATTCAGTTGAAATAGGTGAAAGAGTGGGTGGAGTTGATAGGGAGAGTGTTGTTGTTGAAATTAGGGATAATGGGATTGAAGATCCGAATGTGAAGTCAAATGGGTCAGAGGGTAAAGTGGAAAAGGAGGAGTCTTTTGTGATGATTGAGGTCCAAAACCAGAGGGTTTGTAGGATATGTCATTTGAATGCAAAGGAGAGTGGTTTGAGTTTAGTGGAGATGATAGAGCTTGGTTGTGGATGTAAAGGGGAGCTCGGGGTTGCGCATTTGCATTGCGCCGAAGCATGGTTTAGGGTCAAGGGGAATCGGTATATACATATATATATTTCTCATTTTAAACGTTGCATTCTTTTCGGTGTGTGTTTCTTGTCGTAGATTATTATTGTTTTGATGGTTCTGCTATATTCATTTTTCGTTTCCATTGAGTCGATAACTGTTTTTAGATGTTCTGATCTGACTAAAGTCTTGGCTTCAATGTACATATATATATTTCACCGACTAATTGGGATTTTGATTGTTTTTGAAATGCTTAGGAAGATCATGAGAATAGTTAGTTGTCTGTCTATTCATTCATGTGTCAGTTTCGTTTCCCTTGAGCCAATAATGGCAATGTTGATGAAATGGTTAAAAACTTTGATTCATGTCGCCTTTTGACCTGGATTAATAATAGTTTCACTATTTTGTTAGTAGTAGTACAGATGAGATATTAGGCAAACTTGTAACTTTCGGCACCATAATCTTAGGTCATTATCCGGACAGCAACTTTCTTATGTGTATTAAGACCTAGGAAAAAGAAAAATCCAATGTAATGGTGCAGCCTTTTGTTTGATGGTCTGGTTATCTTGGTTTAGGTTCGCTATATATTACCGTTCTCTTTGCGAAAGAAATTAATGACTTTGGCCCCTTATGTGAGCGTCAGGGCGTAGTCTTGATTGTAGGACTTGGGTGCTGGGGGGATATATTCTTATGACACTAAATTTCTACATTTTGTTACATAATGATTTTTGACTCGAAATTGATTTTTAAGTTGCGGAGTGGACAAATTAACTCATGGGCCTTAGCTGCTAAACAGCGACTAGCAGTTTGAGTTTTATTATAGGATGCCATGCTTAAACGTCTTACATTGCAATTCAGACTCTGAGCTCTTTTTTTTTTTTTTCTCTAAAAGCTGGTAGATACCACTTTTGCTGTCGAACAAATTGCACAACCCAACCTAGCCAAAATTCCCAAAAATGGTGGCTGTTCTATCTCAAGGGTTTTGCCCTTATTTACCAATTTTAACGTGTTACAAAAATCAAAGAACAATCCTTCGGTGCCAAGAGACGGCTGTTGGTTAATGGTTGTGGTTTGAGCATACTGTAACTACCATCTAGAATTCATGTTTATATCTGAATCTTAGGAAATTCACAGTATCTAATTGGAGTTTGAATTTGGTCGCGGTAAAACTTCGTCATCTGCTCCTGCACTTCTTGGAAGAATAGGCTATACTATACTGCTGCACTCTTATATATTTTTAAGAGACGTCCAATACTGAAATTTATAGAAATTTTTGATTTGTTAATTTGTGAGTGCCTTTTGTAGGTGCCGACTTTTGAATCAGTTCTTGAATTATTTACTTCGATTTCTTGTTGCAGATTGTGTGAAATTTGTGGTCAGACTGCGAGAAATATAACAGGAGTTAGTGATAACGGTTTCTTGGAAGAATGGAATGAGAGATCCGTCGATGGCGGTACCAATGCATCAAACAGCAACAGGAGGTGCCCTCGAGGACAGCCATTATGCAACTTCTTAATGGCATGTCTTGTGGTAGCATTTGTCCTTCCCTGGTTTTTCCGTGTAAATATGTTTTAATTTTTTCCACACGGTACGTTTACGACATATTGAGTTGGCAGATCATCGTTTGTTCTGCATGTTGTTACAAGTTCGCTATTGGCGTTTGCTTACTCTTCTGTAAATTAGGAATTGTTGTGCATCACATTTTTTTCCCTTAAGTTTCGGTGGTTTGAGAAGAGTGGTGTTTTAATGTATCTCCATTGTATGTTGATTTTTTTCACCATTTGGAAAAACCACGACGGAAGTGTTGGAGGTGATTTGGTTGCTTATGTGATATGTTACAAATCAACCTGTTTTTTTTTTTTTTCCCCTTCTTATCTAGTATGTAGTTTTTCTTGAAAGTACCACTTTTCTTTTTCGCGTATATGAAATATTCGGTCCGTTATTTGTGACACAGTCCATGTTTAATATTTTGTTCAGGTCTTAATGTTAGCCTATGATACATAAATACGGCATGGATTCTTGAAATAAAGTCCGAAACTTAGTATGTCCAACACAAGTATATGACACAAAACCTACATTTGTGATTTTTAAGAGTATTAATTTTTCTTATCAGTGATTTTTAAGTGTCTTGATGCATAATAGATGGTTAGTCCTCTAAATTGATTTTTTTTTTTTGGTTAGACTTCGATTTGATTTTTGGGTTTTCTTAATTCTTCCTCCAAAATAATTCTGTAAAACTATGAAACAATTATTTGATTATTCTCTTACACTTTAAAATTAATTTAAATAGTTATAAATATGAAATCCAGTGATTTGATAATTTTAGCTTATAATGAACATATAAACAACTATGATCTTGAATTGATTATACAAAGTGTTTTGCGATTCTTATTCTTAACTAATATGATTATTGCATCACTTATCAAAAAAAAAAAATATGATTATTGCATCAGTTCGTCATAACAAGGTATTCTTGTCAACTAGATTTGAGAAGGTCGCCCAATTAGTAAGTTCAAATTCCACATCCTTCAACATTCCGTTGTAGTCTAGGTGGTTAGGATACTCGGCTCTCACCCGAGAGACCCGGGTTCAAGTCCCGGCAACGGAAATTCTTCTTTTTCCTCTTGCAATCACTTCTAATATCTTGTATAAGTTGTTTAAAGGTACGGAAGGTCATTTTTGAACAGCAAAAAATAAAAAATGTATTGTAGTTTTTTGGAGTATTCTTAACAAAACTTCATTTGTCCGAAAAAAACTGTGGATATGTTTTTTATACAAGGGAGCAGTTTTTTTGCAAGGGATCAGAGTGACTATTTAACATAGTACAAGAGATTTATTTATTTATATATAGTTTCATGAGAAGTAACGTGGCCATTTCTCCCTAGGGATCAGAGTGACTATTTAACATAGTACAAGAGATTTATTTATTTATTTATTTATATATAGTTTCATGAGAAGTAACGTGGCCATTTCTCCCAACACAAAGAAATATGTGTTGTAAAGCTCTTTCCCAACACAAAGAATTTATATACAAAGAAATATGTGTTGTACAACACAAAAAAATATGTGTTGTACAAGAGATAAACAACACGATTACTCAAGTCATTAATATTTTTTTTGTCGACAAAGTAACTTTACTTTTGAAAACGCGAGGGGGGGGGGGGGGGGGGGGGGTACACAAGTAGTACTCAAGCAATTGATAGAACTAAGAGAAAAAATAAATGCATGTATATATGATCTATTTGTTCACGCTTGATACTTAGCTTCTTTTACCATGTTGTATATAAATTCCCCAACTAGTTATTAATTGACTGGACAACATTTTCCAGAAAACTATAGAAAGTAGCTAGTAATATAAGTATAACATATAAGATATATCACGTATGTTACCCACGCCTATAACTGCACCAGCATAAATAATATGGACTTATTGTATCGCAAAATCCCTATGGATTAAGGGAAGGCTGGCTCACTACAACAAAGCACCACAATTGCATGGATATAATTCCTTGCAATAGACTATACTTTTCATGCCATAATTGCATGCATCGAAATATTGATCAATTGCATGAAAATATTTTAATGCAGGCTTTCGATGCTTCAAAACTCGTTGCAAAAGAATCGCATCGAATTATTTCTATGCAATTGACTAATGAAACTGAATTAACTGAATTTTCAATTGCAGTGTTGCAATCAGATTTTTCCGCTCAACACATTTTGCAAGACAAGATTCGGTTGCAAAAAAAGGCTTTGCATCGAAATTTTCGGTTGCAAAACAACAAAGCAGCTGAAAGCAGAAGCAGCCGCGTGACAACTTCTGTGTGGTGCAGAGCCTGCAACCAAGTATTTCCATGCAATTTCCTTACATTGAAATATTTGGTTCCAATTGCTATTGCAACGCAATATTTCGATGCATGCAATTGCATTGAAATATTGCGTTGCAATTGGAGATGCTGCATGGATATATTTCCATGCAATATATCTTCAAAAAATTTTAAAAAAATGTTGTAGGATTTCGCCACATTTAAATTTATTGTTTTTCTAATTATAATAAAATAGTTTATTTAATGATTATAAATACAATATTAGGTCTTTGTATTTACATGTTTTCAAAATATACATATTTTAATGAATGAGAAATGGATGGGGGTGTGGGGGTATTTATAAGAGAAAGGAGAATATTTGCATTGCAAAATTTCCTTACATAGGAAACTGTGCAAGGAAAATTTCGGTTGCAATTGAGACTATGCAGCAGTTGCAACCGAATGTTTCCTTGCACAATGTTTTACATCGAAATTTTCGGTTGCAAAGAACAATTATTACATTTTGCTTAGAAATATTTGGTTGCAACCTTAAAAATCAGTACATTTCACAACGAACTATGACCATGCATTATTATTGCATTGAAATATTTCCTTTCATCTTAGATTTAACTATTTTTGAAAACCACCTCTTTACAAATTTTGTATTTACATTTTGATCCCAAATGTATTTTAAACGTTTTTCGTTTATCTGTTTTTGACAAAATTTGAATGTACATGCCTCATTAGTGTTGTAAAGAAAGTGGTTCAAGAAAAATGGAGTTTGAAGTTGTTTTGCATGTTTTGCATATTTATACTTTCCTCCCCAATTATTATTTAAACGGCTTTATTTATTCTATTGTTGACAAAATTTGGAAGAACACACATATTTTTAATAACATGGTGTATGGTAAAAACAAACTGAGAATTGAAGGTGCTTGACAACCTCTACATGTGAAAATACAATTTTCGTTTAGTAGAATATGTGTATAGGGTTTAGGGTTTAGGGCTGAAGAGAGATATAGTGTTATATAGTTATAACGTTCTTTAACTTCTTTCGTTATTTAGTTTTTGACAAAATTTGAAAGAACACACTACTTATTGTTTGGAAAATAGTGTTGAAAGAAAAAGTGAATTTGGAGTTGTTTTGTAACTTTAGGTTAATTTTATTTTCATCATAAAAGGTTTGTTTACGTCTTTCGTTATTCTGTTTTCTACGAGATTTGAAAGAACACACTTACTTATTATTTTGAAAATAGTGGTGAAAGAAAAAGTGATTTTGGAGTTGTTTTGCAACTTTTGGTTAATTTCATCTTCACCCCGAAAGGTTTGTATACGTATTTCGTTACTCCGTTTTTGACAAGATTTGAAAGAACACACCTACTTATTGTTTTGAGAAAAGTGGTGAAAGAAAACATGAATTTGGAGTTGTTTCACAACTTTTAGTTAATTTTATTTTCAACCAGAAATGTTTGTTTACGTCTTTCGTAACTCCGTCATAGACTATGGATTTTAGTGCTTAATTAAGTACATGGGAAATGTATACCGACTCATTGCTAAATCATAGAGAAAAAAAATATATTTTTCATATTTCGACTTAATGCGACAACTTTTCATACGTTATGAGGTATAATTTGTAAAAGTAAATATAGGTTGGGGTTTAAATCATTTATCCCTTATATAAATACTAAGGTATGCTAACCAAATCACCAAAATCTTATGCATTAATTCTCCTTGATAGTCTTTTTTTCTTTGAAAAAATGGTGTAAAAAATCTGTGAAATTGTAGTGTAATAATGTTTTCAAAACTAGGAGGTAAAAATAAGCCTGGACCCTTCTCCCTATCAGATGATGTATATTGTGTCTTCATGCTTAACTAATTGCATAAGAAAAAAGAATTGTAGTTAAAGATACGTCGTACCTAACTCATTCATCTGTATCTAAAGTACATATGTGATGATTATATCTATGCTATCCAATAGGGACTGCCAAGTGCACTCATATGGGGAGTGGGGCCCACCAGTCTGTGAGAGACTGGGCACTACACCCACTGTGTAGCTAAGATAAAATCATATGTGATATTGTAGTTGTAGCTAGATACCATCGTACGATTCGTACCTACCTCATTAATCCCTATCTAAAGCACATTTGTCAAACTGTAGTTGCAGATACCATCGTACAAAACTCATTAATTTGTATCTGAACTAAATATAAACTATAGTTGCAGATACCTTCGTATCTAAAGTTCATAACATAATTTTTTGTGTAATTAATTTAGTTACAAACTAATCCATCTCTATTGCTTTTGCTAGATGGAAAATTTGTACCTAATAACTTTTGCTCCAACAAACTCCAACTCTACTGATATTAAATACATAATAAGTCACTTACATCTAAATTTAGGTACATAATATTATAAAGTTAGGTGCAAACTAATAAATTACCTAAATGTAGATGCACAAACCACCCTATCTAAAATCTATACACGCATATTTAAAATTGATTCTGTTTCCAGTTTAATTATTTTCTAAGTCTTTCCTTGTGTGAATGTTAGTGTTTCAAAATCGGACCGGACATCGAATCAGTAGTCTTACTAGTTACTGTTTTACTGATTCGAACCGGTCGAACCACTGGTTCAACCGGTCAACACAGTCAATTCTCAACTAAATTATAGATATTACATGTAGTATACTCACTTACGCAATTTAATCACTCATTATGATATTTTTCTTGGATAAGAAAATACCCCAATGGTTTGTTAAATAATAAGTTATAGCCCAAGAAAAAATATTATTAACTATGCTAATGCTAGGCCCATTTTGGTAACTCAAATGAGTAAATAGCTCGTGCCTTTTTTCTTTTATAAACAAAAAGAGCCCACGATTTGTTATTATATATAATGTACTTCAAAAGTTATTTGACCTAATCTTAATCTTCTTCCGCCACCTCCATCTTTTCTTTTGACTTTTCTTTTTCTTCTTCTACTTCCTTCGCCACACTTACGTTTTAGTAAGCCTTCATTTCTTAATCTCATACTATCTGTCTTATATGGATTATTTCACTTGAAAAGTTAAACCGAAGACTCATGTGCATGATTGATAAAGAAAATGACTGATGTGCTTATTTTAACTTTTTTTTCTCTCTATTTGAAGACCGAAGAATGATTCCGCTGAACTGATTTGTAGATGCAAAATTGAAAAGAAAAAAGAAGGAACATAGTAAATAATATAAATCATTTTCATTTTACTTCTTTTACCGTCGATTTTTTTTTTGAAGGAAAAGTAGACCGAGCCGAGTGGCCGTTCCGCCGGTTAGCGGTTCTAGGCCGGGTTTCACCGGTCCAAAATGGTTTACTAGCTACACCGGTTCAGGGGGACAATCAGCCCGATCACCGGTTGAACTGGTTTGATCAGTCGGTCCGGGCCGATTTTAAAGACACTATGTGAATGGATCCTGTCGCAACATGATATTTATGGATCTTGTCTTAACAAGATACCTAAGGATCTATATGATATTTTAGGAAAGAGAGTTAGTGAGATTCTGGAAGATTTACTTAAATTTTTCATGTTTTAATTGATTCTATTAGAACATGATATTTAAGTAAAGATATTTGGTAAGATTGTGAAAAATATTCTAGACTTCCCAAGATTAAATGATCTTGCCCAATAGGTTATTATTTTAGGAAAGCATTGTATTTTGAATTTGAACTTATTTCTCAAGTCTTTCTTAGTTTACTTGATCCTGTTGAATCAGGATATACATAAAATAATGAGTGTTTGGTATATATCTTTGACTTTTCATGTTTAATAAGATTATGTTGAATAAGGATAATTTAGAAAATATATATATTTTTTATTTGATTTTATTTTCTTTGTCTTTGTGTCAACCGATTCATATTTCAATTGATCTAGACGCGATTGTAGTATAAATATTTGGAATATTTCAGTATCCTTTTTTTATATGGTAATATTTCCGTCCCTTTTGATTACATGACGAATCAGTTAAATTTGGAAGGTTTGCAAGCTGGTCCAAAGATCACAGGATCTAACACGACAACTACTTTCTAGGGAGGATTTGCACTATATTAAAGCAGGAGACTCGAAGACAAAGAAGAACAAGCTTTAGAGATCAAGTCTAAGTTGTTTTTATTTGTATAAAGTCGGAAATCTCTCTGTATTAAATTGTTAAGAAATTTCAAGGCGAATGAACTATTTGTGAACATGAAGTTTTCCAGATTCAAGTGAGGTACATTAGTAAGGTGTTGTGTCAGGTATTAGGAAAGTGATTAGAGGGAGCCTATATTACAAGTACGTGTAATACCCGAGTCAGTCCAACCTGTACTAAGTGGAAAAATACTTGAGTTGATTATAAGAGAAAGCTAAGTGGATTAGGTCGAACCCCCAAAAAAATCCACATGGTCCTGGTTTACTTACTATCTCGATAATTAAATGTTTTAACAAATACATTGTCATAAGTTAAAGATACTTAAATTTTACAATTGGCATCAAGAGCCGGTCACTAACGAAAGTTTTAATGAGATTCTGGAATTAAAGATCATTTTGCAGGGATGGAAGAGATTAAAGAAGGTTTGTCTACAAACAAACCAGCATTTCTTACGAGTTCCAACAACTCGTACTAGAAAAATCGTGTTAAAACTTTCGTCAACCAATAGGATCAGAAGGCATGGAAAAGTATCTTAAGAGTTTGGTCACCTCATGTTGAGGCAGATGGCAATGCCAAAGATGAACTATATTGGACCAATAGGAAGACCTTACTTAATAAAACTCAACTTCTTTTATATACTATTTTAAATGTTGTAGATATGAATCAATATAATATTATATTTAGTTGTGAATCAGATAAAGAGTCATGGGATATTATATGTGTTACTCACGAAGGTATATCACGATTTCTCATGTCAAAGTTACAATTGTTAACCACTAAATTTGAGGAAATAAAAATGTAGGATAATGAGACCATTGCCAAATACAATGCCAAAACTCTGACGTATTGCAACAATGGCATCTCTGCTTGGTGAAGAATACAATGAAGCAAAGCTGGTTCATAAAACTCTTTGATCTATTCAGACAAAACTTGCAATGAAAGTTGAGGCAATTGAAGAGGCCAAAGGCCTCTTACAACATCTTTTAGATCTCTTGAAACATATGAAATACATTTGAAGCAAAAGAGAGACAATGTTTCTAAAAGCCTTTCACTTTAATCCATGGCTCAATACTTTCCTCAGATTGCACAAGAAAATTGATTTTCTTCAATGGGCTTTTGACGAAACACTTCAACAAGATGAACAATTCTAGAATCAAATATAAATTTTCTATTCCTAGTTCATCTCCTTTTGATTTTAATAAAAAAAAACCTCTGCTGCTAATGATCTTGTCGTGGACATATAATTCCATTGTATCCCCAATTAGCCCTTCAAAGATAAGATTTACTAGTCTCTGGTGTGTAGCCCTAGCGTTCTTGAGCCCAATGGGCATAACCATGTAGTAGAAGGTGCCTATGTCCGTGATAAAGCTAGTATTCTCCTGGTTGTTATTAGCCATCGGGATCTCATTATAACCTTGATCTCCATCAATCGTAGACATAAGGATGCACCCGATAGTTTAGTCGACAAATTGGTCGATGCTCAGAAGTGGGTAGCAGTCCTTGGGGAAAGGACTGTTGAGGTCGAAAAAGTCCATGCACATGCGCCACCTACCCTCTGTCTTTGGGACCAGAACCGCGTTGGCTAGCCACTCTAGGTAGCGCACCTATTGAATCTGGTGGAGGTCAAGCAGTTATTGCACTTCAGCCTTGATTACCTTGTTACGCTTCAGACCCATGTTACGCTTCCACTGCTGAACGGGTTTGACCATATGGTACACATTTAGCTCGTGCACGTATATTCTCTGGCTGATCCACTCGGGTGGACTGTCCTTCCAGGCGAAGAGATGCTGGCACTGCTTGAGTGTGGTCGTGATGGCCTTTTCCACGTCTTCTCTGATGTTAGTGCCGATCTTGAATATTTTCCCTCGGCTCCTACCACAAAATCTATCATTTGAGCTCTTCTGCTGGCTAAACATGAACCTCCTTGGTCCGAGACCTTTTGGCTTGAGGCTCGTGGATTGGAGGCCGAGGATCGGGCGGTAGGGCATTCATGCAGCATTCGCGGGCGTGGGTCCGATCTCCCTTGACTTCTCTTATCCCTGAGTTGTTGGGCAATTTTATTTTCAAGTGAAGGGTAGAGGGGACCGCATCGAAGGCTCGAAGGGCTGGTCGTCTGCATATGTCATTTTACCTTTGCGAGAGGGCCTCTACCGCCCAAGACTTTGTTGGTTTGATGCGTCTGGTTTCTCCATCGCCTAAGAACATTGGCAGTGTAATGAGTCTCACTATCTGGCATTGTTCCCTAGAGAACCCCGCAAGGGGGACTCCCATGGGTTTCATATAGTCTCGGGGAATGTCTAGGGTGAGATATGTGGGTGTAAAAAGAACGTTGACCGAGCTTCCTGTATCCACGAGGATCCTTTTGACTTCTATCCCAAGTATGGTGGTCGGGATCACTAGGGGTCTTTGTGGGGGTATACAATACCAAACAGGTCGTCGGGTATTAGGTACTTCTCTAGATAGCCCAAGCCCAACAACAAATTGATTTCCTCTTGGAGGTGGTAACAATCATTGGTAAGATGTTCATATGCTCGGTGGTAGGTTCATAATTTTTCCGAGTTTTTGTACCTCGAGGGTCCTTCAGGGGTCAGGGCCACCTAAAGACACGATCCTGCCCCATGATGGCCATGACTTCCACAGGGATTACCGTCAAAAGAGGTAAGGGCATAAGCTCTAGATTTTTATTCACTTTTTCTTTCTTGCCTACATCTTTTTCATCTCTTTTCACTTTCCCCTTTTCCGTAGAAGGGGTCTGGGCTTTACCAACCTCAATTGTTTATAGGGATTTTCGGGTTTCTTCCAGTTCCATGAAAGATTCCGCCTTTTGCACTAAATCTTTGAGGACGTGAGCTCAATTTTTCATGAGATAAGTGGCAAAGTCTCAGGCTGAAGTCCCCGTAGCAGGATGTCAGATAGCATGAGAGGGTTGACATGTGAGACATCGATGATCCCGTGGGAGAACAGTCTCATGTAATCCCTGAGGGGTTCATCTGGCGTCTGCTAGATATTGAACAGGTGTCCGCATGTCTTGGTGAAAACTCGATGACATGCAAACTACCTTACAAACATATGGGTTAGCTGTTCGAAGTTGTGCACCGTTCCTGACAATAGTTTAGAGAACCGGGATTGTGCCAGACCAGTGAGGGTCGTCCAGAATATGCGACAAAGCACGTAGTCTGGTAGGGGACACGAGATTCATGCATGCGAAATACCCGTTGATGCGGTCTTGAAGGTCCTAGTTGTTCCCCTCCCTAACGTAAGTCGGGAGTCCTAACGGCTTCATCCTTGAAGGGATATGGGCATGAGCTATTCGGGGCGCAAATGGTGATCCCTTGTAGGCCATATTCTTTCTAGGGTTGAGATTGCATCGAAGCTCACACAACTATCTTTGCATTTCTTCCATTATGTGCCTCGGGGGACCCTCATTGGTCGGTGAGCGTTGGTGATGTAGTTCGGCAAAGTAGCTTTCTTCCGGGACTCGGTGATTCCTTGATAATCCCGTTTGTCGGGGAGGGTATCGCAACGCCCAAGTCTCTAGGGGAGCATCCACCGAGCTTGCTGAATGCAAGGATGGTGGTCCCCTCCTTCGGGGGGAGGGGGAGAAACAACATAATTCCACTATGATGTGAGTCGTTAGACCTGGCCCGAGGCGGCATGGCAGATTGATGTGGGGGAGGATTTCTGGCTCTTCTGGGTGAATCTGCTCATGGCCACGCCTTTACTCCGAGGTAGGTATTCTATTACTATTAAACCTGGCGAACATGTTATGGTACATGTCATAGGGTACTTGCACGTAGCCCATTTCGGGCCCTTCCCCATCTTGCACTTGCACACCTCGCACTTGAGGTATATGGTCGTTTGGATTGGGAGTTGGGTCGGTTCGAGCCTAAGCATCCTCACCGCGAGACAGGGGACTCTGATGCATCTCGATTTTAGTATCATGATTCTCCATTGGTTCACCATCAGGAACATGTCCGTACGATGCTACTGCGGGTTCTTGTTTTTTTCTTGACCTTCTTGCCATGCAATATTCTCAAACTCTTCTGAAGGAATTTATGGTGTTCCCTCAGACGGCGTCATTTGGTGATGCAATAGCGTTGGAGGCCCGATAAAACGGGGAAATTAGAAGATATAATCACTAATATTGTTCAAAACGCCTATCGCGAGTTTGAGAAAGGAAGCAATATGATTTCATTGAGTGATTAATGTGAGTTACAAGAGGAGTCGTGTGTGGGGGATAGTTTCATCCACTATATAGAATGGTTTTTAGTATTTTTTAAGTACAAATATACGTATAGTAAATTTGGCAAAAGTTCACCTTTTCATTTGACGCTGAGTGGGGTGCTATTTATAGTGCTGGTCCGAAGGTCTTATATCCAATGAGGGTTGGTCTTCTCTCATAATTTTGGGTGGTGGCAGTGATCAATGCTGTAGAAGGTCATCTGCGCCAATGAGGGTCGGTCGGTGAGAGATGCCCAATAATGTGAGCTTGACTGGGTCCTTCTAACTAGATAATGATTATTTCTGCTCCAATCGTTATGAGGGGATTTTTGAGACAATGAGGGCAAGCTGGCTCTACTCCAATAGCCGTTCTGGGCAGGAGGGGGCCGGTAAGGTTTGTCGCCTAATGCCGCAACGACAGTCTTAAACCAATGAGATGAGGTCGTTCTTCATAATGGTGGGTGGTTGGGAGCTGCTTTTAATGTGGGTAGTTGACATTCCCTTTGAGTTGGGTCATGCCTTAGTTGTGCTTGTTTCCGATCTTCGGGTGATAAAATCCCCCGAGTTGTGTTTATCTCTGTGTGATCTAAGAGGGGTCCTTCGAGCCGTATTCCTTTCGAGTAGTTGTGAGATCTTCCGAGTCGCATCTACTTCCGTGTTTATTATGCTGAGGTCGTAGATGATAGGTCTTGTTCTTATGACCTTTCCTTTTATTCACTCGTTCCCTTATTGTTTTGTACTGCTTTCATTTCTCAAAAAGTCTTTCAGCTAAGTTTTACACGCTAATACCCGGGGGTCCCTTATGATGGGTCCTCAGAGATTCGGATAGCGGAGTTAACTTGTTGGTGGGTCATTTATTGGCCCGAGGTGGGGGACTCTTGTGGCTTCTTTTGGGGTATCCCAAAATGCGAATGACTCTGGGCGGTTAGGTGAGGTGTACCCGGGTGTTTTGTCCACATTGTATACCTTCAACAGGGTGTTAGTTGGTCGTGATCCGGGGGTACCATTTTTTCGGCCCTTCGTTATTTTTGGGGGTACCTGTTTTGCCTATTCTAGAGGGTGGGTAGGATTATGCATCATCACCATGGGTCATGTCATTGAAAATAGTTACTTCACCAAAAAATGCGTCGTGGTAAAGGTATCAGTGTTGCATCAATAGTATCTCAATTTTTGGCATTGGTGAATTGTCTTAGTCACTTTTCAAACTTGATCATTTCAAACATGTTAAATGGTGTTGTTTTTGAAATTTTAGTCTTAGTTGTGTAAGTCCAACGTGCCTTAGTTGTTGTTGCAATCAGTTTTGGCACCAGTCTCAACTGCTTTTCTGATGGAAGTAATTTTCCTTTTCTGTTGCGTCAACATTTATATGAAAAGTCAGGTGGTTAATCATGTCCACTCGTTTTTCTCAGAAACTACTCAAGTTTCTAGTACACAATTTCGAAGTGATATCATATTAAGTGTGTAAAGCAAGTGAATTGCTGAAATTGGATAAGACCGGACAAGATTTTGGGAAGTGGATTCTACCACGATTTGGTTACCTTTCCATGCTTTGATAGTTGGCTCCATATTTTTTTGAATTACTCTTTTGTTGCATATGTCCTCTCGATACCTTGACCTTTGTGTGCAAAACATGGTTGTCTTAGGAAAAGCAAGAAGATGAAGAGGGTTGTTGTAGTTCCTCAATACCCTGATGCAACGCGGCGATTGCTTTCCATCCCCTTGATTTGGTTCTGACACCAAGGGAAAAAGTAAAATAAAAGGGGGAGATATGGCTTTTAGGGGGAGTTGCCTTCTATGTTTTGTTCACGTTGCACAACTGTTGCAATCGATTATCATGGTTTGTGGTAAGGAAACTTAGTTTAATTTATTGTCTAACTTTATTTTGTAGGAAATAATGGCTGTTGTCAAAACAAAATCAAAAGGGAAGATTGTTAGGACTGCTTTTCAGTCTAATTAATTTTAGGGAACTAATTATATTTTGAGTTTAATTATTTCTTAAGTCTTTTCTTATGTGAATGGATCATGTTGTAACAAGATATCTATGGATCTTGTCGTAACAAGAGACTTAAGGATCGTGTTGTAATAGGATATTTTAGGAAAGAGACTTGGTGAGATTATGGAATATTTACTTACACTTTCTATGTTTTCATTGATTCATCATAACAAGATATTTAAGGAAATATAGTTGGTAAGATTGCGATTTTTTTTTAGACATTCCAAGTTGAAATAATCCTGATGCAAGGGTTTATTTTAGGAAAGTATTGTGTTTTGATTCTGAACTTATTTCTGAAATCTTTCCTATTTTACTTGATCCCGTTGAATCAAAATATACATGAAAATATGGTTAGTGAGATTATGATATATATTTTTGACTTGCCATGTTTAACAGGACTCCGTTGAATCATGATAATTAAGGAAAACATTAATATTTGATTGATTTGATTTTAGTTTCTTTGTGTGAACTAATTCAGGAGGAAGACTTTTATCGAGGTTCAATAGATTTTTTTTTTGTAATGTTGAAGATAAATAAATCTCAACCACTAAAAAGGCAAAGTGGTCACACAAGTTGGAAATGAAAGTAGTTATGCAGAACTAATTGATGCTTGTAGATGTATTAGAGAGGGGGAGGTGTGTATACGGGTAAATCGACCTATAACATAATCACTTCCAAAATCATGAGCCGCACGGCGGGACCTATGGAAAAGTAATGTTACCTTTAAGCTTCTGAATATTGAGTGGAAGTTGTTATATTATAGAATTAGGAATGTAAATCCATCGGGAAGAGGCCTCAATCTATCAAATAACAAGGTTAAGTGTATTATTTTTGGTCAAAGGGATCACGGGATCACAACCATTGCGTGAATATATTTCATCTCGATGAAATATACTGTCGGGATGGGGTGAGTTTGATGATAAGCGGGAATCCAAATGTATGATTATGCGATTTGGTATCGTCGTACTAGTGATTCGATTTTTCAAAAATTGAGATTAAATTCGATAATTCCAAAATTCGAATCATTTGCCAAATCAAACTTATTTGATAGAATTTGATATTTAGTATGCTGGGTTCTATAATTACCAAATGATTCGATACTTTTATTAAAAAACGATAATCAATTTGCTCGTCAATCACTAAATCGTAGTTACAGATCACGTTAAATATAATTAAAAGTTATGAAACAAAAAAATCAAAAATATTACAAGCCATCACTGGATAAAAGTTCGCCAAAATGTTTTTGAAGAGAAGAGTGTGTTGGGACAACAATATTAAAGGCTTGATGTTTTTGCGGAATTCATGTTGAAGACACAACTCTTCTTTTCTTTTTGTGTCCATTTTACACAGCACGAGAATATGTTTTATATATATATATATATATATATATATATATATATATATATATATATATATATATAAAAAGAAGTAATGTGCCTGTTTCACTTACTTAAGGGAACATATAATGGATCAAACCTCTTTCATCTAAATAATAAATAAGACTCAAGTAACAAAGCCATGAAACAAATAAATATATACATATTTGTTCTAGTGTTTTCAGAACCAGATCGTACATTCAACTGACAAGCTCACTGGTTACGGGTTCGATCGGTTGAACCGGTCGAATCACTAGTTGAACCGCTACATAGTGTATTTTTAAAATATATTTATCTAAGGTACCATCATATAAATATTAGACATTTATGTAATTAATTGTGATATTATTACATTAAAATGCTTTAATGTTCACATTCAAAATATCAATCTAGATTTCAATTTATGGTATATATATATATATATATATATATGATATAACATATGAATATGTATATGGCCGGTCTATACATACATACATATATATATATATATAGAGTTTAATACCTAATTTTGTTTTTTTTTATTTATATCGGATTGGTCCAATTTTAAAAGTAGATTAATGTGACTAGCCCAATTACTATCTTGAAGGCCCAATGTTGTTATTAAGAATAAGAAGGAAAAAGCCTCCAAGTCTCCAACCCTACTCTCTCACTTTCACTTTTCAGAGAATTCAAATTGCTTTCTACTCTTTCTTTTTTTATTTTTTCTCCTCATTTTTAATTGTTCTTTCCTCTTAAATCTTAAATACTTATGTGAATTCATCAATTTTTTGTCCAGAAATCGAATATGTTTGGCTGTTTGAATGTGGTAAACATATCAAGATTTCTTTTTAATTCAGTTCTCATTGCTGAAAATAATAAAAGTAAGAGATGACAAGAAAAAAAAACAACAAAGGAGATCCGAGTCAAACCCCCGGGCCGAGTCACCGGTTCACCCTGGTTTCGGCCGGTTTACAGCGGTTCAGACCGCTTTTTGGCGACCACGGGTTTTAGGTGCTCACCGAACCGGTCGAGGCATCGGTTAACGATCGAACTGGTTGGTCCGGTGCGAGTTTCAAAACACTGATTTGTTCACGCTTGTTATAAATTCTTTTAAAAACAACTGTCATAACTAAATTGTCCAACTAGTTGCGATATAACTTTATCAATAGATTCGACAACATGTCCTCATATAAAATTGAAGAAAGTAATAATATAGATTGATATATGACATATAAATTACCAACATTTATGATGGCAATAGCAAAAGTTATATGGGCCTAGATTATTGCAATACCCCTCTGGATTAAGGGATGGCGGATAACTAGCTGCGCATTTGATTTTGCAACATTCTTCAGCACACATGATGCAGGGTGATTTCGTCTGTTGACTAAGCACTCCACGTCAGACTAACCCAAGCTCCGTACTGGTGCTGGGTTAGCTTTGAGTTCGAGAAACCTGCACTGAAAAACACGTAGAGTATATACCTGAGTGAACTTGGAGTTTGTTGATTTCGGACTGAACTTGGGCTGGGCCAAGCTGCCTACGTATCCCGTATAGGGAATCAAGCCGAACGTAGTTCATTGTTTCTCCGTGATAGCCATTGTTGCGCGTTGGGCTATTGGACCGTGCTGAACGGGTATGCCTTATGTTGGGCTCGAGGCTTGTTGGGCCGTGCTGAACGGGTGTGCCTTGTGTTGGGCTTGAAGCTTGTTGGGCCAAAGCGAGTCAGATGGGCCTCCAATCCGTACTGGATTGTGCGTCCACGAGAGCTTGATGGACCATGTCGCATAAGACGTCGTCGGACCGAGCGGGTCTGACGGAATTTGAGCTCTCAAAGTCTAGAGAGAGAAAGCTCTGACTTAGAGAGAGAAAGTCAGATGTGAATTGTGTTTTTTTTGCATCCAATTGAGGGGGTATTTATAGGTACTTCATGGGCTTGTTGATGGGCTTGGCCCATCATTGATGGACTTGTGTTGAACCTGAGAAGGCGATGATTCGAGGAGGCGACAACCCGAGAAGGCGATGACCTGAGAAGGCGATGACCCGATGAGGCGATGACTTGAGAAGGCGATGACCTGAGAAGGCGATGACCTAAGAAGGTGATGACCCGATGAGGCGATGACTTGAGAAGGCGACAACCTGAGAAGGCGATGACCTGAGAAGCTGATGACCCGATGAGGCGATGACCTGAGAAGGCGACAACCCGAGAAGGCGACAACCTGAGAAGGCGATGACCTGAGAAGACGATGACCCGTTGAGGCGATGACCTGAGAAGGCGACAACCCAAGAAGGCGACAACCCAAGAAGGCGACAACCATAGAAGGTGACAAGACGACATTCTGAGAAGCCAACGACTTTCAATCCTTATCTCTTTAAGATACTAAAGGAACACCAATGACTTAGTACTTTTACGGAACTTGTCATTTATATACTTCAAGGTGTGACACGTGGTCGAGTGAGAGGTTGCCAAATATCAATACCAAAGTATGGTACAACAGTAATCCCCCCACTTCGCAGTGTGTTATCTGAAGGAGAAGACAATGTGAAGTAGATTAGGCATTCCTTGGTTCATATTTCGCTTATCTTCTTGTTCTTGCTTGTCTTTGCCTCCAAATGTCATTATTTGGTTCTTGACTTCATGACTTATGATGATGGCCTACTTTAATAGACTCTTTACCTAGTTTATTTCGGTAGGGCTTACATTATTCGCCTACTTTATGGGATATTCACCCAATAGGCTCTTCACCTAGTTTATTTCGGTAGGGCTTACATTATTGGCATACTTTATGGGATATTCACCCAATAGGCTCTTCACCTAGTTTATTTCGGTAGGGCTTACGTTGTTGGCCTACTTTATGGGATATTCACCCAATAGGCTCTTCACCTAGTTTATTTCGGTAGGGCTTACATTATTGGCCTACTTTATGGGATATTCGCCCAATAGGCTCTTCACCTAGTTTATTTTGGTAGGGCTTACATTGTTTGCCTACTTTATGGGATATTCACCCAATAGGCTCTTCACTTAGTTTATTTTGGGCTTTAGCTTATACTGTTCCTCGACTTAGCATGCCCAAGATTTGATTTGTTCCATTCCTTGTTTCTCATTCTCATTGTGTCCCCTTTGTAAGGGTTGGATGATCCGTGTTGTGCCTTATGCAGTGTGTGTGACTCTGCTCTATCACGTTGTGTAGAGTGACGAGGTAGTGAGACACCTCTTGATTGTTGCGAGATCATGTATCTTGACCTGAGCTCTTTTTCTTGATTAGTTGATCATCGTGAATAACTTTGATAGTTGATTTATTCTCTGGAACATTGTACCCCACTTAAGTGTATTATAGGTACTGAAAAGGTGATGTCATAGTAGGCGTTCAGCGCCTTGAGAGGCATTCGGTGTTGTGAGAGGCGTTCAACGCCTTGAGATGCGATCAAAACCTTAAAATGTGTTTAGTGCTATAAGAGGCATTCTTTTGATGTAGTCGCTTTATTGACGCGCAAGTCGCTGAATGTAGCACTATTTTGTCATAAATCTTAACGAAGCATTGTTGACGCTAAGTCGCTTAATAAAGCATTATTTTATAAGTTACTTAATAAAGCATGAAGAATTGCTGACTTGTAAGTCGCTTCATGAGGCTCTTTGTAGTTTGATGAAGAGATGCTAGTTTGAAGCTTGATGTAGTTTGATCCAACCTTTTCTTTTATTCGTGGAGGTAGTTGATCCATCGACATGCAGCAACTATTCCATACTGGCTTTTCTTGAGTTGTGGCACGCGTCTATAATAAGAGCATAAGCGACATCCCTTACTTATTTGCTTCACATCTGGGGGTCGAATTTAATTTTTGATGTGCATGCCCTCTATGAGGTTGAGCTCAATCTTCATTCTGCACATTCTCTTTGCGTCGCATTCATTCTTCAAAAGTGCATACCGCATGGAAGTCACATTCAAATTTTATGAAGCTATTCTTGAGCATCTTGGCTATTGGTTAAGCTAAGTCGTTACTAGTTGAGATTTAGAAAATCTAACTCTTCATGAGCTTTGGAGAATGACAAGTGTTCTTCAGCTTCGGGAAGCTATGCCTTTAGTTCTTGAGCCTAACGGTTTAATCTTGACCTCCACTAAGTTGTATTGATTTGACCTTGTATTTGGGCGGTTGTATGAAGGCGGGATCGTGCTGGTCGGACAACTAAGGTCAAAGATTTGGGATCTCAATTGATGGAAAATTTGAATCTTCATCGGTGCGAACTCTCTTGAAGCCGCCTTCAATCTTTAACCGCGCATACCCTCTCGTGATCACATTAATCAGTGATGGTGCTTACCTTCTCGGGGCTAACTTTCAACCTTTATGAAGCTATTCTTGAGCATCGTAGCTTTTGAAAAAACTGAGTCGCAATTGGTTGAGGTTCGAGAAATTAGCTCTTCATAAGCTTGGGTGCCATCATGAACTTCTTGAAGCTTTGTGAAAGAAAATTCTTCATTTCTTGATGAGTCTTCACGAGTTTTTCGAAACCAATAAAAGCTGGAATTATTAAGGAGAGTACTCTGCGCAATTCCAGGAAAATAGACATAACTCCCTCTAGAAAATTCCAAATGACTTCTAGTTTGTTGCATTAACTAGAAGACTCATAGATCTTTCCATCCGTATATGGTGCACTTTCTGGAACTGTTTCAATAGGAGCAGTTTTTCTAAGGAGTGCCAAAGAACTAGCTCATGACAGATTGCAAAGCACTTTGCGCAGTCCCACGAGAATAGCCATAACTCGCTCCACAAATTTTCAAATGACCTATGGCTTATTTCATTAGAAAGAAGACTCATAAGGCTTTCTATCCATGTATGGCACTTATTTTTAATCTTCCTCAATTGGAGCAGTTTTGCTAATGAATTTGGGCTTTCGATTAGATCGTACGCTGAAATTTGAATTTTAGTCCCCTCATTTCTCGAAGTCCTTTTTTCATGATTTCGTCTCGCATCAATAGAGATGTGATCTTCAAATCAGCGCATTAGTGCACAAAATACTTTCCTTTAATTTTAACTCTTTCTTCAAGCTTCCATATTTGCACATCCCGTATCTTTTCCCGCAAAGGCCTATGGTGGCAGAGAAAGTACATGTTGCTTTGCATGATGTGCCTCTTTTGGCGGAGGTGGAATGTTAAACTTAGTATAGAGTTGAATATCTACTCTTCAAAAAACAATTGTGGGTCTTTTTGTGAATTGAGAAATTCTTTGAAGGTTCCAGTGTTGCAATATGATTTTGGTGTCCAACTATAGCTCTCAATATTTGATATTGATCTTCCAGTTGAAATATTCATCCAAATTGAATATAGGTCATCACCAATTACAGCATAATTAGAATCACATTAACTTGATTACCGCTGATGGAGGAATTCAATTTGACCTCTACCATTTTCCAAGTTTAAATGTTGGGCACCGTAAATTGCGCCTCCTCTTTATTTTGGGGCTGATATAGTGTTCTTGTGTAGAAACTTGCCGTTTCCTTCTTCTTCTTTTATATATATATATATATATATATATATATATATAGAGTAGGCCATCCTCATGAATTATTCTGATAATCTGTTCAGATGCACTTGTTTGAAAACATATTTTCGTCCAGGCTTCCTCATGTCGGGCGAAATCTCTCGTTGATTATAATCTTTTTCAATATTATTTTTCCATGCTAGAATATATTGTTCACATTTGGATAACGACTCTTCCTCTTCTTTCTTTCAAAATTGCAGGCGCCTCCAAACAATTCGTCCGAGAGCAGCTCACTGGATGTAAAGCTCGCACGCAGGGAGTTCGCCGGTGCTGGCTGTTCGAAGGTGCTTGGAGTCTGACGCTTCTGTCCCGTCCGTTCAGAGAGAAGGGCGATCGGAGGGGAAGATTTTGAGCAAGCCAATCAGTTTGTATGCTCACCGCGAGATCAGTTTGCAGGCCTGGAGTTCGCACAACGATCACTTTGGTGGGGGAGGAGTTAGTCGGAGGAAGTGCAAATCTGTTCGGTAGTGGCTGAAGAGTACGTGCAAGGAGGTCAGTTCGTGACTTCACGCAGCGGTGGCAGCGGTGAGTTTGTGCAAGCGGAGGAGATCATTTGCAACAGTGAGTTTGGGCAAGCGGTGGAGTTCGTTGGCAGCGCTAATCCGTCCATGCTCGGCGTAGACTTCGGTCTAAGGAGAAGATCGGGTTCCGTTCATATTGCGCTAAAGGAGTTCATGCACGGCGCTGTTCCGGAGCGGAATACATCAGTAGCGTTGGTGAGTTTGCTCGAAAGAGATCAGTTTGGTGAGGAGTTCGTGTGCAAATATCACCCTTGATCGTGAAAGCGAAGCACTTTTGCGCAGCTGGATTGTGAGGAAGCGTGGTGGCATGTGTGAGATCCGATTGATTCATGGTCGCCGGCGTTGGAAAGCTAAAACAATGATCTGTCATCTGGCGGCAATGCCGTTTCATTAGGAGGCCAATAACCATGAAAAATTTGCATATCAGTTGCTGCAATGACAAAGACATGGTGTTGGCACGTGACATGTAGCAACGATCTTCGAGATGAGTGTGGCGAAGCGTCAAGAATCGGATCAGAGTGTAGTCGGTGGTTTTGGGAACCTAACACGGTCATCTATAAACTAGAAGTGGAAGAAATGTGATTGAATGCTTGCAACTAGGTTGAAATCACGATTCAGCTGCTGCAACGTGAAAGACTCGGTGATGGCGAATGGCATTGAGCAGCGATATTCAAAATGCCCGTGAAAGCACATTTGGAGTCGATTCGAGGCATGGTTGGTACCAACGGAAAGCTGACACAATGGTCTATCAGTTGGTGATGGTGGTCGTCGATCTGTTTGCAGCCAAAAAATATTGTAAACGACAATTTTTGCTGCTGCAGCAACAAAGCGTTCTTGTAATGCGCAACAAACTTTGAAATGTCCGTGAAGGTGCGTGCAGAATTGGTTCGGGGCAAGGCCGGTGGCGTTGGAATCCTGACACAAATATCTATCACTGGTTGCTTACAAAAGGTCCAAAACATAGGCCTAAACCTATGTAAAAACTGTGTTTCCGCTGCTGCAGCGCTAAAAACTCGGTGAGGACGAGTTGCAATGAGCAATGATCTTCAAAATGCACGTACGACAACGTCCGCTGTTGAATTGGAGCGTGGTTGGTGTCGTTAGAAAGCTGACATCAAGACCGATGAAAAGATGTTGACGGAAGTTCCAGGAGAGAGTTATAACTACTCGAGAAATTCATTTCAACTGCTGCACACTTCTTGACAATAGTGTGACAATGAGCATAGATCTTCAAGTTGTTCGTGGTGGAGCATCCAATATCGAAGAAGAGCGCGAAAGGTGGCCTCGGAATGCTAACGTCAAGAGATTTCAAGTATTGGTAGAATCATGGCATCGTGGGCTAGTACAATCTTGGATTTTGTCCTTAATGGAAGTACAATGTTTGATCTCCAGCATGGAGTACCATTCTCTGCTAGCAGAGTCTTGAATTTTCTCTTTCTAATTAAAGTACAATGTTTCATCTCCAGCATGGAGTGGCATCCTTGGCTAGCAAAGTCTTGGATTTTCTCCTTCTCCAACTATAAATCATGCCATGGCTAGCTATTATTGATGTGAAGTAAGGTGCATCTTAAACACCGTGATTGGCGTTGGACTATAGAAATCCGTCAACGTTGAGTTGTGGATTAGTAATGGTGGCATGGCGTCTCAGAATAAAGCATCTTGAAGTTGAATAAAATGTCTCGGAGTCACTGAAGAAATAATCCAGGAACCATTGAAGAAAACACCATGTCAAAGCTTGAATGAGTAGAGCCGCATGTTGTAGTGGTAGCAAATCCTAATGTGGTGCTGATGCAATTGGCGACTTGTCGCGGATACAAGTTTTTCCATCAGGATCATTCCAAAGCTATTTGCCAATGAAAAGGTCGTGCAAGGACGTCGTGCTTGCTTCTGTTCGTTGATGTGAGGAAGATCGTCTCAAAGTTGTTTGCCAATGAAGAGGTTGTACATGTCTTGAGTTCGTGGTGCTCTTAGAATGTCTTGCAAAGCTTGAATAGGTTGAGCCACATGCTTCGACGGTAGCAAGTCCTGAAGTAGTCTTGCTGCGATTGTAGACTTATCGTGTGTGCACGTTGCTACCTAAGGATCGTTGCATCAACTTTCTCAGCATCTCTAGCCAAATATCCTTCTTGTTCCTAAGTAATTTGTAGCGGTGTTGGCCCTTGTAGTTGCTTTTGTAAATTGGGCAATGGTGGTGAACACATGTGTTTCTTCTACAGTGCACTTAGCGGTTTCCCACAGACGGCGCCACTGATGCAGGGTGATTTCGTCTGTTGACTAAGCACTCCACGTCAGACTAACCCAAGCTCCGTACTGGTGCTGGGTTAGCTTTGAGTTCGAGAAACCTGCACTGAAAAACACGTAGAGTATATACCTGAGTGAACTTGGAGTTTGTTGATTTCGGACTGAACTTGGGCTGGGCCAAGCTGCCTACGTATCCCGTATAGGGAATCAAGCCGAACGTAGTTCATTGTTTCTCCGTGATAGCCATTGTTGCGCGTTGGGCTATTGGACCGTGCTGAACGGGTATGCCTTATGTTGGGCTCGAGGCTTGTTGGGCCGTGCTGAACGGGTGTGCCTTGTGTTGGGCTTGAAGCTTGTTGGGCCAAAGCGAGTCAGATGGGCCTCCAATCCGTACTGGATTGTGCGTCCACGAGAGCTTGATGGACCATGTCGCATAAGACGTCGTCGGACCGAGCGGGTCTGACGGAATTTGAGCTCTCAAAGTCTAGAGAGAGAAAGCTCTGACTTAGAGAGAGAAAGTCAGATGTGAATTGTGTTTTTTTTGCATCCAATTGAGGGGGTATTTATAGGTACTTCATGGGCTTGTTGATGGGCTTGGCCCATCATTGATGGACTTGTGTTGAACCTGAGAAGGCGATGATTCGAGGAGGCGACAACCCGAGAAGGCGATGACCTGAGAAGGCGATGACCCGATGAGGCGATGACTTGAGAAGGCGATGACCTGAGAAGGCGATGACCTAAGAAGGTGATGACCCGATGAGGCGATGACTTGAGAAGGCGACAACCTGAGAAGGCGATGACCTGAGAAGCTGATGACCCGATGAGGCGATGACCTGAGAAGGCGACAACCCGAGAAGGCGACAACCTGAGAAGGCGATGACCTGAGAAGACGATGACCCGTTGAGGCGATGACCTGAGAAGGCGACAACCCAAGAAGGCGACAACCCAAGAAGGCGACAACCATAGAAGGTGACAAGACGACATTCTGAGAAGCCAACGACTTTCAATCCTTATCTCTTTAAGATACTAAAGGAACACCAATGACTTAGTACTTTTACGGAACTTGTCATTTATATACTTCAAGGTGTGACACGTGGTCGAGTGAGAGGTTGCCAAATATCAATACCAAAGTATGGTACAACAACACACATTGTTATTCTCACCACAACATATCTTCTCACCGCACCTACCAAGTCCCGATAGGCAATCCGGCGCCATTTCGCCAACTGCATGTATCCCATAATTAAGTAATTAAAATGAATTGTGCGTAACTATATTAATAGGATAGAATAAAATAACAAGTAACTACGTCATTAACCTAATTACCTGATGCAAAGATAATCAGTAGTAGAACAATGAGAAATGACCTATTATTAATTGAAGCCGCCATTAGCTTGAGTTTCAATATATTCCTATTGAAATTGCTCTGGAGTTAAGATTTTTTGAATGACGATACTTGTATGCACTCCAATTAGTACCAAGTCCATCCTCTATTTATAGGCCCGGGGTGCATACTTGTTGTTAAGGTTTGTTAAAAATCAGATTAAATAAATATTAATTAAATATTAATGTATGCTAACTAAATAACCAATATTTCATAAATTTACTCCCCAAAATCATTTGTTAGACAATCGTGTAAAATAGTAACAAAAATACTGTGTAATTTTGTATAAACAATGAGAAGGTGAATATGACATAAATATTATTTTTCCTATACCATTATATTATCTATGCCGCAAACTGAGTCGTTGCATAGGAAAGAAGAATATGTGTCATATTGTAGTTGCAGATATCAGCGTACCTAACTCATGAATCTTTATTTAAAGTATAGGTAGTAGTTGTAGTTAGTTGATACTATTATTAATAAGTCAAAACATAAATTCTTGTAGCTAATTTAAATATGATTCATCAATCTTGCGTTTCAAAAAGAAGAATCTTATTCAAAATGCCCTCAAAAGTATTGAAGCTCTAAAGGTACGAGGACCAGATGGCTTGAATGCGCACTTTTACCAAAAATATTGGCGCCATGTAGGCAAATTCGTGGAACATTTTGTAAGTAATTTCTTCCCCCACGGGATTCTTCAACCCCATCTGAACGATACCAACATCATCTTAATCCCTAAACGCCCACAACCCACTATTTTGACTGAATTCCGACCAATTAGCCTTTGCAATGTTAGCTATAAAATCATAGCTAAAATCTTAGTAAGTCGAATTCGACAATTTCTCACTAATCTCATCTCCCCATTCCAGAATGAATTTATTCTCGGTCGTCAAATTACTGACAATATCTTAATGGCGCATGAACTCCTCCACTCTCTACAGTTTAAGCGCAAGAGCAAAAAGGGACATATGGCCCTAAAATTTGATATAGAAAAAACTTATGACACTCTTAGCTGGGATTTCCTCCATGAAACCCTAAAAGCTTTCAAATTTCCACCAATTGTCATCCAGCAGATAATGACTTGCGTCACAACCGTCACCTTCACGGTTTCTGCCAATGAATCCACTTATGCTCCATGGACCCCTACCAAAGGACTGAGACAAGGTGATCCTCTATCACCATACATGTTTATACTTTGTATGGACATGTTCATCCATCTAACGCTGCAAAGTACTCAAAACGGATCATACGAAGCCATGCGCACAAATCGCACTGGTCCTAGAATCCCAATCCTAAGCTTTGCGGATCATTGTTTCCTCTTCTGCGACACCACTTCAAGAACGGTGCACACTCTGCAACGAAATCTGCATTTGTTTGCCCAAGCAGCACGACAAACAATTAACTGGTCCAAATCAAAAGTCTTGTTTGCCCCTTTTGTTCCCCCTTAACGTAAACAAGCATTAGTTAACACTCTTAATCTATCCATTATGTCTCTTGAGGATAAATACTTAGGTCTTCCAGTGTGGTCTGACTGCTCCAAAGTCCATAGTCTCACACCCTTGGTCACTCGCGCGTCCTATAAAACGGACACCTGGTATGCCAGGCTTATGTTTTTCACGGGACGCACCATTCTATCATCCTCTTTGTTGACGGCTATTCCAACCCATGCGATGTCCGTTTTCAGGCTGCCTCATACCACATTAGCAGAAATCCAGAAATGAACTAAAAAATTCCTATGGAATGCTACTCCAACTGAAAAAAGTCGAGCAAAAGTAAGTTGGGACACAATGTGCCTCCTTAAAGCTCTGGGGGGCTAGGGATTCGTCAACTTACAGACATGAATGATGCCCTACTACTCAAAATTGGGTGGCGTTTACTTACACAACCAAACTCCCTTTGGGCCCAAGTTATGAGAGAAAATTACTTCTCGAATACGTATTTCTTTCTAGCTCCAGCTAAATTGCAACACAGTTGGGGATGGAAATCCATTCAATTTGTAATCAAATTCCTTCCATCTGCTATTCTATGGCACATCACGAAAGGAGACATGCTAAACTTCTGGCACAAAAAGTGGCTAGGAAACTTCACCATTGCTGAATATACGTCATCTATCCCTCAGAAATTTGCTAATCTCACTATAGCCGAAGTTATCAATCATTCCACTGGCACATGGAACCTACACCAAGTGGCAGCTTCTCTCGCGCCTAACATCATCCAAGCCATTTTTGGTACCCCCTTATCGGTGAACAGTGCCACATAGGATTTCTTTTCATGGGCATGGGCCCCAAACGACCATTTCTTAGTCTCCAGTGCCTACTGAGCTATTACCCAGCAAGTCTATCAAGCCCATTCACCCCCACTGCCTTGGTCCACTATCACACAATTGAAAATTAACCCAAGGGTTAAATCTTTCTTCTGGATCTTAAGCCATGACAAATTACCAACTAAGCAACGTCTCGTCCAGCAACAGGTAATGCCAAATCCTGATTGCCCTCTATGTCAACAGGCGCCAAAAACTATCCATCATCTTTTAGGCGAATGTCCTGTGACAAAACCCATAATCCAACATTTACTCCCAACTATGCCACTTCTCCATACCACTCATCCACTGATACATCTCAACTCACTAAAGTGCGAAATTCGAGAAAGTTGGCCGACCCTAGCATGGACAATTTGGAATGCTCGCAACTTACTAGTGTTTAATAACCAAGCTTTCTCGAGGTTGCAAATTGGCTCGTCTTTTTATTACCACCTTTAGTCTAGGTGCAAGCAGATCGAGTCAAGTAACCATCATCATAACCCCTCATATTCCACCTTGTTTTTCAAATGGACTCCTCCACCTCTAGGTTTCGTCCAAATCAACATAGACGGTTCATCCTACGGTAATCCAGGTCAAGCAGGGATAGAGGGCATCATTCGAGACTCTAATGGGACATTTCTGGCGGCGTTCTCTGATTCAGTAGGGCACACTACCAACAATCGGGCGAAATTTTAGGCACTTAGAGACGGACTCATTTTAGCTTAGTCATTGCAGCTCACTCACATCATCATAGCGTCGGACTCTATGTTTCTGATTGATTGTCTCTCTAGGACACTATCCCCACCGGCTCATCTCAGGAGATTCGGACTAGACTGGCCACTTTTCAGGCAGTGATTGGCACCTTCACATATAGCGAGACGAACCAGATAGCTGACTATCTTGCAAAAATGGGAGCAACATCCACCGGCACAGACATTCGGTACCCACCACCATATCATGTTTGGGTTACATGTCCTACTTGGTTGCAACCTTTATTACTTTTATTTTACTGTTGTAGCTCGCATTTCCCGTTCTATTTTCCCTTGTATTAAAACTATTTCTTTGCATTAATGTATTGATCTGTTAAAAAAAATGTAACTAGGATCTATTCCACTTCAACTCTACTAATATTAATAAGTACACACACACACACACACACGCATATATATATATATATATATATATATATATATATATATATATATATATATATATATATAATTAGGTACATAACTCTGCAGTCAGTGGCGGAGCCACGGGGGGAGTTTCTGGTGTGCTCTTCAGAGCACAACTCTCCCCACTCACATAGAGGTGGGCCCCACCATACATGCCCCCCTATGTGAGTGGGGAGATTTGTGCTCCGAAGAGCACATTAGACAAATCCAGTCACGGGGGGTGCGTGTGGGGGCAACCACACCCCCAACATTTTGCAAATATTATTTTAATACTATAGTACTTCTATATAGATATAATTATATATACTACAAGGAAAATCCTTATCTAACAGTAGTGTACTATTACAGCCCATATCTTAGCGTATAAAGTAACCGACTACTTATAGATTAGGTCACTCATTTAATTAAAATTTCATGAGTTCTGCAACTTTATTTTTATTTTATTTTTTCATTTTCAGACATAAACATAATTGATTAATAGGTGTTTTAAGATATAGAGGAATTTCATCCATATTATCGAAATAAAAAAAAGAGGAATTTCATCCAAATCAGTTTTTTTTCTTCAAGAAACAGCCTTCCACTAAATTCAATTTTTCTACCAAAAGAATTAATGAAGTGGAACAAACAAACTATCATTTTTACATAATGCTTAAATATTTTAATTGGGGCTTCCAGCTTAATCTATCATATATCTTGTTTATTTGCAAAACTTTAGGCTCAACATCTTTATATTACAAATATCCCTATTTTGTTTTGTTATATTCTTATTTAGTGGTAGATGGTGTATTTTATTATTTACAATCCATTAATTCACTTGAAGTCTTGTTTCCTTGCAAAACATTAATATTGGTTTTGAAAAAGGTGATACAAGGACGCTCTTACTAGCAGATTCACACTTTGGCCCCTCAATTTTAATTTTTTAATTTTAAATTCTGACCCGTCCGATCCGAACAACCTGGTCAAATCGGGTCAGATGGGTCAGATGGATCAGAATTTAAAATAAAAAAATCTAAAAATTGAAATCGGCGTTTTGCACATGTGACATTTTCGACTCAGGTTTTTTTTAGAGGACTAAAATCGTAATGAAATACACGATAAAGGACCAAGAAAAAATAAGGACACAATAAAGGACAAAAACTGTAACTATGACATAATAAATGATTAGTTTCGATTTTTCCCCCAAAAATTAAGGTCCAAATTTTCTGTTCCATTTTGCTGTGCTACTTCCAGTGCCAGCAATGGAAATCTAACATGTGTAATGTAGATATTATAATTATATAGTTTTAACTAAATTGAAAAAAAAATATAGCGCAATCTCGCCCCCATTTGTTTCGAATCCTGGCTCCGCCCCTGTCTGCACTACCTAGACCTAGGTACAAACTAATGAAGTACCTAAGTGCACGTTTGGTAGGGCATTGCCTGCCCCAATGGTATTCTGAGTGGGTATAACAATACATTTGATTGATTTGTTTGCTCATTTTAAATCCAGGATAATCTGCCCGTCCCGAGTTTTATGCAACAAAATAATCAGCCCAAATATCATCGTTTTCGGAAAGTGACATGAAGAATTTAGCAAGTTACAAATACATGTTTGCCCCTAAAAAGTCCTACGTTAACCTCCCTACTGATCATTAGCGAAACAATCATATTACGCCATTAATTGATTTCACTAAAGTTAATTACTTACTATAAACATTTGATTTCACTAACCATAATTAATTACTATAAACAAACCATTTCACTAGCGTACCTTTTTTTACTATAAAAAATTGATGCCAAACTCGTTAATTGCTTACTATAAGAAAATGATTTCACTAGTCAGATGCTTAAAACAGCCATAGCAGAAGTGGTGTATAACATCTGGATGAACAGAAATGAGATCCTGATGAACAAAAAGACAGTGAATGGTCAACTGATAGAAGAGACAAAAACCATTATAGTAAGTAGATGCAAAATGAAACCAAAACTGTATGCCCAGATACAAAGGGCCCTAGTGTGCTAGAGTAATTTGTTGATTGGAGTACTAAACCGGGATCTAAGGATCGGTTGTATTGTATTGATTTTGGTTTAATAAAGTATAGCACTTTGTTCCAAAAAAAAAAAAAAAAAATGATTTCACTAATGTTAATTATTTACTATAAACAAATAATTTCATTAACGTTAATTGCTTTCTATAAAAAACTGATTTCAGCGTTAATTACTTACTATAAAATAAAGATTTCACTAACATTAATTACTGTCTATAAAAAGTTGATATCACTAATGTTAATTTCCTTCAATTAAAAAGATGATTTCACTAACATTAATCACTTACTTTAAACAGTTGGTTTCACTTTACATTAATTACTTACTATAAACAATTGATTTCACTAACCTTAATTACTTACTATAAACAAATGATTTCACCAATGTTAGTTAGTTACTATACAAATTGGAGTTCATTAACGTTAATTACTTACTATAACAAACGATTTCATTAACGTAACGTTAATTACTTTCAATAAAAAATTGATTTCAGTAACGTTAATTACTTACCATAAAAAAAAAAGATTTCACTAACGTTAACTACTGTCTATAAAAATAATATCACTAACTTTAATTGCTTACTAAAAAAATGATTTCAATAACGTTAATTACTTACTATATAAAAAAAGAGATTTCACTAACGTTAATTACTGTCTATAAAAAATGATATCTTTTTTTTTTTGGTAGATAAACGATTAAAACGGCCCTTAGGCAATATCTGCGCACATAATAGAAACTAAACTAGGGGGTGGGGTTAGAACAACACTAACATTCCCCTCAAATTGGCTTGATGACTTCACCATGGCGTCCGCCGCCATATTCGCGTTCCTTCCTATCCAACGGAATTTAATCTCCCACGGCTTATGAATTAGGGAGCGACATTCTTCAATTTCTTTTTGCAGCACATGTCCACGGATCGACTCGTCCGATTTGATTTTAAAAGCCTCTTCCGAATCCGTTTCCATTTCAATCCTCCCAATTCTACGTTCTCATGCTATCTCAAGTCCCATTCTAATGGCTTCAATTTCCGCTTCAAGCACCGTCGGACTCGTGAGTTTCTTAACAAAACCCCACTGCCACTCGCCCTTCTCGTTGCGCATAACTCCGCCTGCTGCTCCGTCATTATTTCTTTCGGAAACGCTCCCATCCACATTCAATTTCATCCAAGTTAGTTGCGGTTTCTCCCAAGAGTGTTTTTTCATCGGTTTCTTCGACTTTGCAGCCAACACCTGGTCTCCACTCAGCTGCCTAATCTGGCATATTAGACCGTAAGTGGTGCTGTGCGTGCCTTTAAATATCCGGCCATTTCGAGCCTTCCAAACGCACCAAAGTCCGGCCGCAAAAATAATGTTCCACGGGATGTTCTTGATTTCCAAGCTTATGTCCTTTGTGAATTGGAGGTTGGTCTTCAGCCATTGCGCGTCTTCTATTCCCATAAATTGAGGCCATAAATTTTTGGGGATTAACACTCTCCATACCTTCATAGCTCTCGGACAATATCTGAGTACGTGCAACGCCGTCTCTTTTGTTGTGTTGCAAATATTACAACATTCGTTCAAAGTTAGCTTCCTCCGTTTGCGCAAGACATTTGTGGCTATTCGTTCCAAACTAACGAGCCAAAAAAAATGCCGAACTTTGTAGCTGCAGGGGGTTTTCCATATCCAACCCAGTTTACGGCATGCCAATGTCGACTCAGAATATTTATTGAAGAAAGCGAAGTACGCACTTTGACATGTGAACTTTCCGTCCGCTGTCGGACTCCAAACAATCCTATCCTCCTCTTCGCCCAGCCTCAGATTTTTTGCCAGAATTTTATCTCGCCATTCTTGCGGAATTGTCGACACTAAACCCCCCTGATTCCAAGCCCTCTCGTTGCTCACAACATCTGAAACTTTCAACCCGCGTTCCATGGGACTAATCTCCTCCATAACGTCGCATAAGCGTGTATCCCCTAGCCAATAATCAAACCATAGGGAGATGGATTTCCCGTTTCCGATCCGCCATCGTAGGAACGGTTGAATTAACGCCATACATCTCATAAGTCTCTTCCATGTAGCGCTGTCATTCGGCTTCACCACGTACTCCATAATGTTGCGACTTTTTAGATACTTTGCTTTCACTAAATCGGACCAAAGGTTATCCTGATTTTGTATAATCCGCCAACATAATTTTGATAACAACGCCTCGTTGTTAAATCTTGCGGATCTCAGTCCTAGACCCCCATCTTTTTTTCGCATAAGCACCCTCTCCCAACTAACAAGGTGCAGTTTCCGTGCATTCGGATCATCGGCCCAAAGAAAATCCCGATTAATCTTGTCGAGTCAGTCGCACACATTCTCCGGCAGCCAACATGCTTGCATAAGATGGATTGGGACCGCCGTTGCCACGGATTGAATTAAGGTAGCTCTTCCCGCGAGCGATAAAGTGCTACCTTTCCATCTCGTCATGCGCGTCGAGAGGTTATCCATTAGCGCGTTAAAGTTTTCTCGTACCACCCGTCCATGAACTAGCTGAGCACCGAGGTATTTCCCCAAAATATTAGTCCGCACAAATCCGAGGATCGCGCATATCCGTCTCTTAAGACTCCAGCCCCCATCATTAGAGAAATTTTTTTTCGACTTCGCCTTATTGAGCTTTAAACCCGATGATGCGTAAAAATTGTCCATGATAGATTTCACCACTCTTGCGGTGCGCACCGTTCCTTTGCCCATCAAAATCAAATCGTCCGCAAAGAATATGTGTGAGAGTCTTGGTCCTCCTCGACAAGGAATCAGGGGTTCCCATTTATCATCCTCCACCGCCTCTTTTATAAGATACGCCAACCGTTCCACGCAAAGAACAAATAAATATGGTGATAACGGATCCCCTTGGCGTAAACCGCATCCATGGTTGAAGCCCTCAAGTGGTTCGCCATTCCACAAGATTTTTGTCGAGGCATTGCGCACACAAAATAATATAAGCTCAATGATATTAGTGGGAAAATTGAACGCCACAAGTGTTTCCTTGAGGAAGTCCCAGTTTATTTTATCATAAGCCTTTTCAAGGTCCAATTTTAGGATCATACACCCGTTCTTATTTTTTTTTTTGGCTCTAAGGGAGTGGAGTATCTCCTGTATCGCAAAAATATTGTCTTGCGTACTGCGCCCCTTAATAAAGCTGGATTGCGTCGACGCTACTAAATGGGGCATCAAATCTTTCAACCGTAACGTTATACACTTTGTGATGAATTTATATATAACGTTACAAAGAGAGATTGGCCGGAATTGTGATATGATTTGCGGATCAGTTACTTTCGGGATAAGACATAAGTGCGCACCACATACCTTTGCATCAAACCTTCTCTCGGTCAACGCACTCTTCACGAATTTATAGAGGGCGTCACACGTCCACTGCCAGTATTTATGGAAAAAGAAGGCCTGAATTCCATCCGGTCCCGCCGCCTTCGAGGGGTGCGTTGCCCAAACCAGAATTTTCAGTTCTTCCATCGTGAGTTCTTTCCCCAATTCCGCCGAATCTTCAGGTGAGAGGGCAGCGTGAAACCGTGAGGTGCTAAGCTGAAAATTTCTCCTCGGCTCCCCTCTAAAAAGTCCCATAAAATAGCTTCGCGCATGATCCTTCAAAAGGGCCTCATCCTTGCACCATATATCATAAATTTTCAGCATAATTATGCGATTATTTTTTCTCCTCGCCAATGTCGCTCTGTGGAAGAAAGCAGTATTTTGATCCCCCTCGGCAAGCCACTTCACCCTCAATTTCTGCCTCCAAAATATTTCTTCTCTCCTAAGCACCTCGTTGAATTTTCCCACCAGCTCTTTCTCCAAATTAGCAAGGAATAAGTTCGGACGGATGGCTAAAGCTTTTTGGGCGCCCTCGATCTGACTAAGGAGATCCCGTTTCTCTTTAAAAATATTTCCGAAGGCTCTTTTATTCCATGGTACAAGAACTTCCGGTAGCGAATCTATTGCATCGACAATGTTGTTATGTTTTTCCCATTCGCTTTTCGACAAGTCCTCGCAATCCGGGTGTCTTGTCCACATAATCTCAAAACAGAAGGGGCGTGTCGTGCGTCGCCTAAGTCCCCCAAAACAGTCCGTCAGAATCGGATGGTGGTCCCCGTGTGTTCGAGGGAGATGAAAGACCGCATAATCTGGGAATTTATTAATCCACGAAGTGTTCGCTAGAGCCCTATCGAGTCTTTCTTGAATTTGTTCTTCGCCTTCCCTTTTGTTTAGCCAAGTGAATTTAGGTCCATAGAATCCTAAATCCATTAATTTCCACTTTTCAATCCACCTTCGAAAGTTATGATATCTCTGACTTGTGTTGGACCTCCCACCTCTTTTTTCATGATTGTAGCAAATCTCATTGAAGTCTCCTTGAACGAGCCATGGCGTCTCAATCCTTAGTGCCTTGCGTCGGATGCTATCAAATATTCGAAATTTTTCATCTGTATTTGGACGCGCGTAGATGCCGGACACCAGCCATTTATCTTGCTTTTTCGGACCCACCCTCGCGTGTATTCCTTGATCCTCAACGTCTAGGATTTCGACATCAATGTTGCCGTTGTTCCATAATAACCAAATACCTCCCGCCATCCCATCCGTGGGGGCAATGCAATAATCGGAATAGCCAAGGAAAGGTGCAATTTCATATGCCCTCTCAATATCAACTCGAGTCTCCAAAAGGAACACTATGTCCGGTTTGTGCGATTTAACAAGTTCCCGAAAATTAGTTCTAAATTCGGGATTACCCGCGCCTTGACAATTCCATGTGACGACTTTCATTGGACACCTATGGAGTTGGGTCGGATGAAGCGGACTGTCAATAGTCCGCCCCCTCCATTGGAGAATCTCTTGGTGTACGGCTTCCCGGATCAAGTAATTCTGCCGTTCCCGTTCCCAATTGGTCATTGCTAATTTCTGCCAACATATCGTCATGTTCACAAACCGTTCTATGGTTGTCGTGTTGATTTCGAACTCCCAAATCGTCGAAGGTATGTCGACTACGTGTATGGTCCTCGGGTCGATTAGTAATATCTTCGAGGGACCCTCGAATAGGTGCGCCATCGTTTCGATCTCCCAAAATTGAGGAGGAGCTTGAGCGATTAACTCTCCATTCTCTAGTATCACGTTCACCCCCCCCCCCCCGTCTTGCTCCATCGAAATCAGTTATTTCTGGACTAGGCTCGGTATCACTGTATATTTTTTCAACGTTTTCTTCCGAACTATTAATGCTTGCGAACGGATTGAAAGTTGCTTTATTCGATATTTTCACCGCCCCTCCTGTTTTTTTCTTTCCTTTATTTAGAGGATTTTTATTTCCCCTAATAGACTTAGGTAGAATCCTACCCACATTGGAATTTCCCGTCACTGAATTCTCCTTTCCTAGATGGAATTGACTTCCAGACTCTTGCCTTTCCTCACGGACTTTCGGATATGTATGCAGCCGTTTGAGAATTGTGATCTTTTTGCCTTCCAATTCTTTACTCTTCGCCTGGGCCGTGGATTTTGTGTGGGTGTTTTTTGCTGGATTTCTTTTCCGGATAACTTGCATCCACTCTCCGAATTCGTCATTCTTTGATTTCTCGAGTAGCCAATTCTTGGCGTTCTTGTTCTCAACTTGTTGTTCCCCTGCCTTTGCCAAATTACTTGACTCCTCCATATTACCCTCTTCTTTTCTATCAGCCTTGCATGCATTCGTTGTATGTCCCACGTGTCCGCACTTATAGCAAAGTTGAGGGATGTTCTCATAGACAATTTGGTAGACTTTGCCCCGAATGTGAACCCCCCGTTCCAAAGGCTTATTCATCGGAACTTGCATGCATACTCTAGCGAATTTTCCCCGCGCCGCATTATGCGTGTTTCCGTCGATCTTGATCGGGTCTCCCACGCATTTAACGACTGCCGTAATTCCTACTTCCCCGAATAATTCCAATGGCAGATTCAGTATTCGGATCCACGTGATTACACAGTCAATTGTGTCCGTTTCCGCATCATAATTTGGTGTCCACTTTCTTATGTGGAGAAAACTTCCGGCAACTTGCCACGGTCCTTGTGTGAGTATGAGTTCGCGTTGTGCGGTCGTTAATCCCTTGACGCAGTAGCTACCATGATTAAGATCAACAAATTCACATCTCCCGGTTAGCTTCCACATAGCGTTCAATTTATTAACCAAACTTGGATAGTACCAAGGCTTCCCAATAATTTTGATTATAATTGTGTCACGCCATTGATCACACATTGAGTCATACAGCTCATCATGGTTTTGAATGGGATTTCATCCGTGGGATCAAGCATTCGATATTTTCCGATTGACTCGTTGATGCGGCTCTCATCGATGAACACGTCTTTTGGGTGGACTTTACTAGCGTATGATTGGCTATTCGTTTCTCCATTCTGCCCCTCGTTCTTGTTAAAATTCTGATTCGGTTGATCGTGTAAATTCATCGCCTTGAATTCGTATGTTTGTCTGGGGCGTTTTTGCGCCCCTTTTTGTTCCAGATCCAGCCCTAGTATTTCACCATCAATATTGTCTATTAAATTGCTCTGATTAGGGCCATCGGGGGTGTGATTCCCCGACGCAATAGTGAGAAAGTTGTTGCTAATCTTTGTTGTCGCCACCTCCCTGATGAATCGCCAGAGAAACAAAAACCTGATTTGTTGATCAAATAGGCAACCTAATTCTATAAAACAAAATGATATCACTAACGCTGATTTCCTTCAATTTAAAAAGATGACACTACAAGAAAAACATGAATTACCAACGGCCTCTGACGCTGGTAATGACCCATTTCCCATTGGTAATGCCAAATTACCCACGGTTTGGCCGTACGTAATGACCCATCGGTAATACCTCCGTCGGTAGCAAGTAGCTACGGCTTGGCCGTGGGTAATGACACCTTCAGCCACGGTTGGACTGGCGCTACCTAATAGCCACTGCTTATCCGTACCTACATACTAACAACGGTTAAGCCCTTGGTAATATTCATTATCAAGGGCTTAGCCGTTGATAATGACATGCACTCATTACCCACAACCTTGCCTTAGTTAATGAGATGGATGTCATTTCCCTCGGCTAAGCCCTTGGTAATGAGTTAAAGGGCAATACCAACGGCTATGCCGTAGGTAATGACATTCATGGCATTACCTACGGTCAAGCCGTTGGTACTAATATTTAACCATATTTCAGGTTTACATATTAGTAGCTACGACTGAGCCGTGGGTACTAATATTCATCCAAATAAAAAAAAACTAAAAATATTCCGACAATTTACAAAATTGCTGGAATATTATCGGATGCATTTTAACAATTACCAAGAGTTTATTTTGTGTAGAGAAATCAAATCTTTGAATGAAAAAAAAAACATATTTTTGAAAATAATTTTGAAGATACGAAAAAAAATGAAGAAATTTTGAAGATTTGAAGAAAGAAAACTTTGAAGATATGAAGAAAAATTGGGAAGAGATGGAAAGAAATACTTTAAAGATGTGGAGAAAGGAAACTTTGAAGATGTGGTGAATGTTTTTTGGACAAATTAATATTTGTGCCCTGTAAGTTTACCCTTTTGATGAATCTACCCAATAACTACCTAATTTTTGAAAATACCCTGCATTTTGACATTTTCTTAATTTTTATGCCATGTTGCTGCCACATAGAAAGAAATGCGCTTACGTGGCTGCCACATGGAAAAAAAACCACACGCCACATCAATATATTTTTTGTACTATGTGCCTGCCACATGGAATATCTTTTAAAACCTAAATATATTTATATCCATAATATATATATAAATATATAAAAAATATATCTTTATGTATTAAAATATATTATATATATAGATATATAAAAAAGGGAAAAATAGTAAATATCATTTTTTATTACTGAAATTTAAAAAAAATCATTTTTTATTACTGAAAAAAAAAGAATAGACCCCCCCACCCCGCAACCCCTCCCCCCCCCCCACCCACACCGCTGCAACTCACAGTAATTAGCAATAATTTTTTTTTTATTTTAGTAATAAAAAATGATATTTATGATTTTCCCTTTTTTATATATTTATATATATTCGATATATTTTAATACATAAAGATATATATTTTTATATATTTATATATATATTATGGATATAAATATATTTATGTTTTAAATATATTGCATGTGACTTACTGCCCTGCGACTTACCTCCTCGGCAAGGTTTGGCTTACTGCCCTGCGACTTACCATAATCTGCGAGTGTATTGTGCCTATTTTGGCCTCAGATCCTCCCATGTGTGCCATTATAATCTGCAATGGCTCCGATATCTATGTCAAACTCAAGCACCCATTTCTCTTCGGGACCATAATTATCCTCGAGTGCTTGAACATAACTTTCCTAAAATATTCAAAGTAAATAAAGGAAAAAGGTGTAGGCACAAAACAATCATAGACATGTTTAAGATAACTTACATAATACCCTTGTGACTGTGAGAGGTCCTAACAGATTATTCGTCCATTTGGATCCGCTTGCGCGTGGACCATCACGTATTGCTCGTCGAAGCGTATCACATCCGGAGTATCATACTATAACAACATTTTTTTTAAACAGTATTAATGGTAAAGAGTAACTCAATATCACAAAATATATTTTGCAAACAAGAAAATTCTAAAGTATCGTACCGTTTCATAGCTCCTCTCATGTGTGCTCACAAATCCACCATGGTATGTAGCTAAGGAACCTCTACCGTCGGCGCTCTTTGTCCTATTGGACTCTCGATTCTCCTTTGCTTTTTCTGTGAGTTCAATCGTCATTTTCTTCGCCCAATGATCACAATTCGTCGACTCGAAGCCTCAAGGTAGCCAAGTCTTTTGGTACCATTTCGGATCTTTAGCTCGATTCTTCCACAACTTTTTGCATTCGTATATGCCGTCCTTTCATGAGGATTGTGCCACCCGATGGAATGCCTTTGTAATTCTAGGTGTTGTCCCTTCCTCCCATTAATACATCTCCTTCAAAATATAATAACATATAAGTATAAGGACAAAATTATAATATACATAAATTATGCGAAATGTGTAAAAATAAGTTAAAAGAAGATACCCTGAAATAGGTGATAAATTTGTTTCTTTGTGCCTTGGATAATTTAGAGTAATATATCGCCGGTTCTTCCACCAAGGACTTTATCGTAAAGCCAATCGATCGCGTTATGGTTAACATAGGCTCCTTACTTAAAACTGGATTAAAAGTGAATTGTTGTTAACCACAAGTTTGGGCTTTCGTTCTAGGTCATTTGTAGCACCTCGACCCTTCCCCCATCCCCTAGGTAACCTAAGGTTAGTAGAAGCACATTTAGAAGCAACAGATGGCGACGAGGGTTGCGATGGTGACGAAGCTCCTTCGTTATTGGCTTGTGGAACTTCGTCCACAAGCCAAGTGGAAAGATTGAATGTGGAGGAGTAATTTCAGGCAGCAAGACCGGATCTAGGTCCTTCAGGCGGGAGCAGTGGCTCGGGTTCGAGTTGAAGTGGGTCTCGTTTGCTGTGTAGGCGGAGCAGGAGCCTCGGTCCGGATTGGAGTGGGGGGTTGTGGTTGTGCACGCGCCGGAGTTGGGGCCTGGGATCGTTGTTGGAAGCAACCAGAGTATGCTAAATTTGTGGCGGAGGTTCCTCGACATGTTGGGCAACTTCGTCGGAACTAGTGGTTTCAACGTCATCACCACGCCGAGATTTAAACAAACTAGCAAACTTGAGCATCCCGAGGGTTTTCGGTAACCTTATATTGGAAATAAATTGTAGTGTTTTTTTCTGTTGCGATTTTCTTTTACCTTTATTGGTAACAATGTTGCGATTATTTTTATCTGTCATTTATAAAAATGATGATTTTTGAAATATATATATATATATATATTTGAGATAAGAGAGGATTATTTATATAATGATGAATATGATGGGTGATGATGAAAAAAAACCTTGGTATTTATAGGAAATTGTTTTTTTTTAATAATTTAACTTGACCGATGCCTTTTTCAATAGGCGTCGACCTCACCTCTTTTTCGTCAGCACTTGTCCGACAAAAATGACCGGCGGTTTCGTCGGTCATTTCAACAATTTTTTTTTCTTTCTTTTCTGACGGTTAGAAGCCGTTGGAAAAGCCTTTTCCGACGGCACTTGGCCGACGGAAAAGGCTTTTCCAATGGATTCTAACCGTCGGAACAATTTCCAACGTGTAAATGCCTTCCGACAGGCAAGTGCCGTCGGAAAAGAGTTTTACCCATTTCCGACGGCCGATTCCATCGAATGTCGTCGGAAATGGGCCATTTTCTTGTAGTGACTCAATCAAAACGTGAGGAGGATGAACATTGAGATTGGATCGAAAACCTTCAAATAGAACGCGAGGAAGGCCTTTGGTAAAGATATTCGCAACTTGGTAACGTCACAGAACGTGTCGAACTCGGATGTGACCATGTGCAACTTTCTCGCAAAGAAAATGAATATCAATTTCAATGTGCTTGGTTCTTTGATGTTGAACTGGATATCCCGACAAGTAAACAACGCTCGCATTATCGCAATAAACTAACGTGGCTTTGATGATCGGACAGTGAAGCTCAAGAAGTATGCAAAGCCAACAAGCTTCGGATACCACATTAGCGACTCCACAATATTTTTCCTCAGCATTGGAACGGGAATGGGTAGGTTGATGTTTGCCAAACCAAGACACCAAATTGTCACCAAAATAGATGTAATATCCTGAGATGGAGCGGCATTATTGACATCAGAATAGGCGACAAGGTTGGAGAGAGAGAGAGAGAGAGAGAGAGGTCGTGAGCAATAGAGCCTTGAACATATTGAAGAATACGTTTTGAATCTTGCATGTGAAGTTTCCGGAGGTCATGCATGGACAAACAAATTTGCTGAAACACATAAGATATGTCTGAACGTCTAAATGTGAGATATTGCAATGCACCCGCGAGGCTCCAAAAAAGTGTATGGTTGGAAAATGAGGGTTATTCGAAGCGCTTCCCAATTTGGAATTAGTGTCCACAAGAGTAGCGCACGACTTGCAAGAGCTCATACCGATGCGCTCAATAATGCTCTCGGCGTACTTCTTTTGAGAGAGAAATAAACCGTTAGAAACCCGAGAGATAGCTATAACCAAGAAGTAACTAAGCACGCCCAAGTCCTTCATTGCAAATTCCAAGCCAAGGTATGCCATAAGAGATTGGCGAAGACGGATGAGCAGGCAGTCAAGATAATGTCATCAACGTATAATAACAAATATGCCATGTCATCCCCCCCGACGATATATGAAGAGAGAGTGATCGAATTTGCTGTGAATAAAACCAATGGTACGAACATAGTCGGCGAACCATTGATACCAAGCTCGAAGGGCTTGCTTCAACCCATAAAGAGATTTCTTGAGCAAACAATCATGATCAGAAAACCGAGAATCACGAAAACCCATAGGTTGGTGCATGTAAACCGTTTCATGAAGATGTTCGTGTAGGAACACATTCTGAACATCAAGTTGATGAATATCCCTTGAGTAATAAAGAGCAATCCTTAAACAGTCTGAATAGTCGCGGGTTTGTCCACGGGGCTAAACGTCTCATCACAGTCAACTCCAATATGTTGCGACCTGCCATCACCAACAAGACGGGCTTTATATCGCTCAAAAGAATCATCAAAGTTAAATTTATGTCTAAATATCCACATGGAAAGAATGACATTAACATGAGATGGAAGAGGCATTAACTCCCACGTATTATTATTAGGGAAAAATGCAGAAACCTATCCAACGTTTGTCCGCTTTTGCACTTTTCTATCCAACGTTTCATTTTTGACACTTTGCTATCAAACGTTTCATTCCGGTAACACTTTCCTATCCAACCTTTAATTCCGGCCTTATGACATCACTTTTCAGGCTTATGACATCACGCTGACATCATTTGAAGGGGCAATTTAGTAATTTTACATATTAGGGGGTGTAATGCAATATGTATAATTATTTTATACACCCTAATTTTTTATTTTATTATACATTTTACATTTTCCAGTTTTTATTTTTTTGTTACTTCAAAAATATTCAAAAATTTAAAACTAATAAACTTTAACTCCTCTAAAATAAAGTAAATTCTTTTTGTTTACAAGTTTAATAGTAAACACTATCAATCTTTTTTTTTGAAGAAAATGTGTCTTCAAATTAATTATATTTTTATAAATTAAAACTTTTCAACAAAACTAGTTAGTAATTTATACACCTTAAATTTTTATTTTATTATACATTTTATATTTTCCAGTTTTTTTGTTACTTCAAAAATATTTAAAAATTTAAAATTAAAAAACTTTAACTTATCTAAAATAAAGTATATTCTTTTTGAGCTAATTATATTTTTAAAAATTAAAACTTTTCAACAAAACTAATTAGTAATTTTTTAAGCTTGATTTTGTAAGTTTGATTTATTAATTCTTTAATAATTTAAAATTGAAAAAAAAAACAAAAAAAAAAGTTCATATTTTTTTTTTCCAACACCCCCACCCCCCACGCCCCCACCCCCCTCCACACCCATCAAATCCACCATCACCAAACCCCAAATCCACCTCAAATCGACCTAACTCCACCACCCTCGCACTTTCATGAAGTCGATTTTCAATTTTATGGGATTTTAGGTGGCGATTTTCGAACGAGAGTTTGGTGGGTGGTGGATTTTAAAACTCTAAAACCGAAAATCGACTTCATGGAAGTGCGAGGGTGATGGAATTAGGTCGATTTGAGGTGGATTTGGGGTTTGGTGGTGGTGGATTTGATGGGTGTGGGTGGGGCGTGGGGGTGGGGGGTGGGGGTAGGGGTGGGTGTGTTGGAGAAGATGAAGTTTTTTTTTGGTTTTTTTTTTTTTTTTTTTTTTTCAGTTTTTAAATTATTAAATAATTAATAAATCAAACTTAAAAAATAAAGCTTAAAAAATTACTAATTGGTTTTGTTAAAAAATTTTAATTTCTAAAAATATAATTTATTTGAAGACACATTTTCTTCAAGAAAAAAATTGATAACAAAAAGAATATACTTTATTTTAGATAAGTTAAAGTTTATTAGTTTTAGATTTTTGAATATTTTTGAAGTAACAAAAAAAAATAAAAAATAAAAACTGGAAAATATAAAATGTATAATAAAATAAAAATTTAGGGTGTATAAATTACTAATTAGTTTTGTCGAAAAGTTTTAATTTCTAAAAATATAATTCATTTGAAGACACATTTTCTTAAAAAAAAAAAGAGTGATAGTATTTACTATTAAACTTGTAAACAAAAAGAATTTACTTTATTTTAGATGAGTTAAAGTTTATTAGTTTTAAATTTTTTGAATATTTTTGAAGTAACAAAAAAATAAAAAATAAAAACTGGAAAATGTAAAATATATAATAAAATAAAAATTTAGGGTGTATAAAATAATTATACATATTGCATTACACCCCCTAATATGTAAAATTACTAAATTGCCCCTTCAAATGATGTCAGCGTGATGTCATAAGGCTGAAAAGTGATGTCATAAGGCCGGAATTAAAGGTTGGATAGGAAAGTGTTACCGGAATGAAACGTTGGATATCAAAGTGTCAAAAATGAAACGTTGGATAGGAAAGTGCAAAAGCGGGCAAACGTTGGATAGGTTTCTGAATTTTTCCTTATTATTAATATGAGCTTCGTATTCGTCAAGCATGGACAACTTCTAATTTGGATCAGATAGAGCGGTGGAAGGGGAGCGAGGAAGAGATAATTGAGAGAACGTAGCAACAAGATTGAAAATCTATTTAGGTTTGGATATGCCGTGGCAGCTGTGGTTCATCATTTGAGGAGAAGCCACACGAGTAGGAGGAGGTGAGGGCTGTGTAGAGGGTGGCGTTTGAGGTGTAGGGGAGCCATGGTGCGGGGAAGTCGGGGATTGGGAGGAGAGCGGCCACGCCGTGGAGCAGGTGACGCGACAGATAGTTGAGATGGACTTAGTGCGGAAAGTATTTGATGGAACATGAGAGGATTGATGTCCGAGTCGAGGAACGTATAAGAGGGAGGGCTCAGACGTGTAAAGGTAGTAAAGGGAAACGATTTTTCATTGAATAATACATGGCGACTTACAATTATTTTGTTAGTAGGTCAAAGCACTTGTAGCCGCGTTTGTTAGATGGGTAGCCCAAGAAGACATATGGGGTGGATCGGGCTTAAAGTTTATTTATAGCAGTAGAGGGAAAGGGTGGAAAGCAAAGGCACCCAAAGACCCGAAGATGAGAGTATATGGAAGTTTTGTTATATAGAACTTCGAGGGGAGAGGCGTATTTGAGGAGCCTAGAGGGGAGGATATTAATTAGATAAGTCACCATTTGGAGGGCGTGAGGCTACAAATTTAGAGGAACGGAGGCGTGAGAGAGAAGAGTCCGCACCACATTATTTATTGAGCGAATTTTTCGTTAAGAATTTCAGTTTTGAGAAGAAGTATAGGGACAAGAAAAATGAAAAACAATGCCATTTTTTGCACAAAATTGTCGAAACTGAGCATTTTCATATTCTTTTTCCGTTGTCGCATTGGAATCTTTTAATTTCACATTCAAATTATTTTTAAGTAAGAGCACGAAAAGCTAAGAAAGTAGAAAAGAATCGAGATTTATGAGTAATAGAAAAAGTCCATAAATAATTTGAGAAATCATCAAAAAACAAAACGTACTAGCATGACCCCAAAGAACCCAAAACAGGAGACGTCCAAAGATCTCTATGAGTAATGTCAAAAGGTAAACTAGTTCTATAAGTAGACGACATAAACGGTAATTAAATATGTTTCCCTAACGGACAAGATTGACAAAAAGCAGAAGGAGCCGAGGAGCAAGAGATGTGAGCGTCAAGGACGGTAGGGCCGGGATGGCCGAGACGAACGTGCTACATGTTGGATGAGAAGGCAACAAAGGAGGAGTGAGAGGGGGATGTTTGTGAGGGAGGAAAGACCGGATAGAGGTCCCACAAAGTATTTCATCTCATAAGGTGTTTGCGCGTCCGAAAGTTCTTCACAGAAAACCCAAAAGGATCAAATTCAATTAACACAAAATTATCAATAGTGAATTTACGAACAAAAATAAGATTTTTAACGAATTTAGGTGCATGAAGAACATTAGATAAGGAGGAAGGTGGATAGGGAGAGGGAAGAGACGCGTTACCCGAACCAATAAGTGGAATAGTGTGACCATTGCCTACAATAATACCATTAGAATTGCTCAAATTAAAATAAGACGTAAGAGTACCGTGATTCGATGTCATATGTGATGATGCCCCCGAGTCCATGTACTAGTTTTTGTCATGTGGATTGAGAGACATAGTGTTGAAAGCAGCATCGTAGTCCGTAAGAGCATAGCATGCGTTGGAGGGTGTGAGTTCGGCATGATATGCCTGAGATGGGCGCGGACCCAAGATGCCCTATTGCCGCAATGCATCTGGAGGGTTCGGGGACAAAAGCAGCGGGATAAGGTGGTCCATAAGCGGGCGAGAGGTAAGGCCACGACCAAGAGGGAGGCTGATGAGGTGGTGGACCTCGCCCTTTGGAACGACTGCCACGTCCTTGTAAAGAAGAACCACGACTGCGGCATCGACCGCGTGTGTTGTTATTGCGCGTGTTGTTGGAGTGCTGCTGCGATCCAGAGTGAACCGGGGTATTGGACGCATTGTCCGGTGGTGCAGCTGCGACTGCGACTGCGAGAAAAGGCAGATTCGGCCTGACGCGCAATCGTTTTGGAGATGCTAGTTTCCTCTAACCATAGTATCGACCGAGCCTTAGAGAATAGGGGCAGCGGATCGCTTTGTTGGTTGAGAGTTGCAACACCACTGAAATTCTCATTAAGGCCCACAATGAGTTGGAGAACGAGGCACTGATTTGTCACGGAAGCGCCAACATTGTCAAGTTGGTCCGCCAGCATATTAAGTTTCAAAAAATATGTCCCCAACATTGGGAAACTTGACGAGGGCCGTGTGAGAGAATTGATGTTCAAGATGAACAACCCGAAAGTTTTTGATGTCTTGAAAAATGTCCGCCAAGCGATTCCAAGTGCCTATAGCAGTGGATTCCTTCTCGATGATGGTGTGAAGGAGGTCGTTGGACATGGTGCCTTAGATCCATTGAAGAACGACGACATCTAGGCAGTCCCATATGTCGTCCTCATAATTGGCTTTGATGAAAGAGACGATGCCTTCGAAGGGAAGAACATGATCGAGGACTTGGTAAGCTCGAGCATGAAATTTGAACAACTCCGGTCATGAATTGTATTGACCGGTCTCAATATCCAAGAAGATCAGGATGACATTAGTGGGCAAAATATTTATTAAATTAGTTTAAGGTGCAAGTCGCAAAAGTGGTCATAGTTAAGGGGCTTGATGCTTTTATCCCATTAATTATAATAATATAAAACTGCGAACAAATTCTAAATATTAATATGGCGGCTTGGGTTGGTACCGTATATATATATATATATATATATATATATATATATATATAGTCATGCTATTTCTTCTTCCTTCTTCTTGGGATTTTCAACAGTTTGGTCCTATATAAGTTGGCTTTAGCGCGATTTTGGTCCCATAAGTTGGTAGGCCTTAATTTTGGTCCCATAAGTTGGCATTTGAACATGATTTTGATCCCATGGTCAATATTTTCGAAAATGTATCCGTTAAGCCTGCGTGGCACCAATTGACTGCCCCGTGGCAATTTTGACTCGAGTTGGCAAAACGTGGGATTTTTTTTTGAAAAATGCAACAGCAGAAATTATTATATTAACTTCCGGAGCCAAAACCCTAATTCATTTCTTTAGCTCGCGTCAGTTTGCACTTACCCCAAATTTGCTCAAGCTTTTTACTTTCTTCCCCGACGACGCTGTCGTCCCTTCGAGGTGACACTGAAACACATGGCGCGTAGAGTGAGGAAGATGAAAATTCAAAAATCTGACAAAATCGACGATCCCATTCTGAATTATGGTAAGTATGTTGTTTAATTCTAAGTTAAATTAATGTTGTCACATAAGTAAAACGTTTTCCCCGATTGCATGTTTGAAATCAACCCTAATTTCATAAAACCCCAATTGTCGAACCCTAATTTTGTTAACCCTGAGTATTTGAACCCTACTTGTGTACACTGCCTTACCCTAATTTAGTACTTTGCCTTATGAAAACTTGTTCTTTGCCTAATGAAATGTCATCATTAAATCAACAGATTGTGGCTCCTTGGATGTTACTCTACAATTGCAGTATGGTGGAATTGTAAATGGTGAGGGCATACTGGAGAACCATGAAAATGCAAAGGTTGTTGTAGATTATGTGGGGCCTTTAACTGTAAGCTGCAGTGGTATTGAAGCTTTATACTTAGGACTTGACTTTTTGGTTGTGAAGGGAATATATATGAAGCATGAAGGTGGTTATGTCCTCCTCCAGAAAGACCATGAAATTACAACCTACTTCCTGTCATGTCAACTGAGTAGATCAATGGTGCTCTTTGTGGATTGTGAAGAGAGGATCAATACACAACAGCAAGCCATGTTTGAGGGTGAAGACAGTGAAGTAGTAGATGATAATGAAATTGGTGATGAAGATGAGGCAGAAGATGGAGATGGTGAAGATAATCTGGAGTATTTCAGTGATGATGAATATGGTATGGAAGATGGTCTGGATATGGGGCATGTTGTAAATGAGAGTGTTGTTGAGTCAATGTTGTTTGAAGCCCAATGCAGAGCTGGTGAAAAGAATGCAAGGACATGTACTTGATTCAACTATGATTTAATTTTGATTAGTTGTTTTGATGACAAGTGAATGATTCAACTATGTTTCAACTCATTTCAGTGAATGTATGAGTCTGGTGAACATATGAATATGGTAAACTACGAACAGAGTAATAAAATAGAGACACTTCAACTATATTCATAACAAGACGCAATCCAAACAGACACCAATCATAATCAGATCATGTTCAATAGCACCAAAACACGCACCAACCATCAACCAAAAAGAGGCACCAACAACCATTAAACCTTACAAACTCAAACCATTAAAAACAATTGTTCAAAAACCCCAAAACCAAATCAATCAGTCAACATCATTGAGCCAGCTGAGCTTAATACCAGACCCCTCAAATCCTTCATGTGTAGGGCCAGAACCTTCACCAACTTCAATAGCTGTTCCAGCGCCTTGTCCACCATCTTCAGCACCAGCTTCAAAAGTCACCCCATAGCCTTGACCTTCATCACCAGCCCCAGCACCAGCACCAAAACCTCCTCCTCCACCACCATCAATCTCCATGGCTTCTGGAGCACACTGATCACCACCAACAGGTTCTTCGTCACTGTCATCCAACAACATAGGCTCATCAGGATTGTTGTTTTGTTCTGGAGGAAAGGTAAAGACTCCAATCTCCTCAAAAAGCTTGAAGTACAATGAAGCATTTGCAAGGCCAAAGTGCCTGAAGTAATAGTATTCATCAGGCTCCTACAATAAGAAAAAGTTAGTTCAAACAATGAAATATACATGTATGGTTCAAATATAAACTAGTAAAGGTTCTGAATTACCTCATCACCTGCATCCTCAATGTAATCCATTGTGAGATACACCTCCATACCAGTACCATCAACCCCAACTCCAGGAAGGGTTATGTAGTGCTTGAACCTCTGAAACTTCAGCCTCATATTCTCCACAATCCTCCTTATGTGAGCAATGTTGAAGCACCTGCTAGTGATCTCCTCTAGCCTTGGGATGACAAGCCTCAAACCTCTCAGCAGTGGCTTCTCATTCTGAATTCTATGAACCTTATCATATTTCACCAGGTAATCAACAATAAATTGCTCTCCCTCATCACTGAGCATCCTATTACCCCATGTAAGATTGGGAAGATTGAGGCCAACCACTGTTGGATGTTGATCCATTATTATATACTATAACATACATAAATAAATCAACACATTATAAGTTAAATAAAGAGTCTCATAGAAGCAAAGTAACATAGTTTTACAGAAGATCAAAAGAGTAGTAATGTAACATAGTCTTACATAAGATAAAAGGCTAGAACTTAGACTTAAACAACTACTCAAATGAAACATATTACACCCTTGAATACAAAATAAGTAGTAGAGCCACCAACAACACAAATACAATAAAAAACAGAGACCGCCCTATTACACAACAAATCATGGTAGCCCTAGTGGCATTCATATTGACTACACAGTCCATAATTGGCCTTGAATGCTCAATTCCACTCCTCTCAACAGTTGGTGCGGTTGAAAATCGACTAATCTGGGGTTCGCTTTCATTAACGCCAGAACCCTCCTCACTACGCTACATTCTTCTCCTCATGTTTGATCCCTCATTCATGTCATCCGCCCACAAAAAGTAATTCTTGTGACGAACACGCATAGGGCATGTGTAGTAAAAACTACTGGAGCGAGATGCGTTGCTACTAGCCTTACAATACATCATTATTCCTCGACCACAAACGCACTGGATTTGGCAAGGGTGAGCCATCTACGAACACCACAAACATTTCATCACCACAACAAACCACAGACACGACAAACACACGCACCATAACAAACCCTAATTAACAGTTACTTGTGACATAATAACCCATAATGTGCAATCTTTAAACCTTAACTCTCAAACAGTTGTAGAATTGGGAATTTAGATGCGAATAACAGAAAATTAATTAAACCCTAACTATATAAAGTTGGGAATTTACCTTCGAAATGATGGACGATTGCTTTGGAGAGAATTTTGGAAAAGATTTTAGGACGAGTTGAAGGGGATGAATGAATATGGACGAGTGACGATTGGTTTGAAAAGTTTGGACGAGTGAAGAGTGCCGTTTGGTATTTCTGCTGAAAATCGAACCATTGTTGCATTTGTCAATTTGTTTTCCACGTTTTGCCAACTCGAGTCAAAATTTCCACGGAGCAGTCAATTGGTGCCACGCAGGCTTTTAACGGATACATTTTCGAAAATGTTGACCATGGATCAAAATCAAGTTCAAATGCCAACTTAGGCGTGCCAACTTATGGGACCAAAATCGCGCTAAAGCCAACTTAAAGGACCAAACTGTTGAAAATCCCCTTTCTTCTTCTTTTTTATTTTTTTGGTACTTTGTTGCTTTAATATATCACATTTCCATTTTAATTTAATTTTATAAAAGATAATTTTATTGGAAAAATACGATTTATACTTTTCCCCGTATTTTTGACGGCAAACTTTTCCCTAAAATGTGATAAAATGATCTATGACAGAAAATGATAGTTCTAAACTACACACTGTTACGCGACAGCACACATAGCAGCAAAGTAACAAAATCTCTTCAAATATGAGAAAAGTTCCGAGGATAATTCCATTTTTGTTCTGCGCGGGATTGCTAGCTAGAATATATTGATTTATGCATGTTGACCAAACTAAGAATAAGGGAATATCATTTTGCAAGAATTGTCCCTGCATATGCTCTGCCTTAAAAAAAAATCTTCAGCATATCCCAAATATCTTTGGTACCGATTCTATTGCGTGGTGTGTAATTATATTACATGCGGCGACATGAGAAAGAAACTGAAAGTGGGATGTTGGTTAAGGAGAAAGGAAGCCATGCATGGACATGCATATATATATATATACCCTCTTTTATTCTCCCGTATCAAAATGATAATTTTCTTGGAATCTTTGTAACTATATTATAAACGGGGTAAGAAGCATTTAATAATATCCTCAAACGACAAATTTATTTTTTGCTTTTTGAACTGTTTTGTTTTTGTTGGTTTTCTTTTTTCTTTCTTTTTTTTCCCCAGAAACTGCTATCATTACCAGATTACCACACCTGTTCGAAATGAGCCTCGGAGTTCCCATCTCGATTCACCCATTAATGATGACAATAAGATATTTAGCACACAGTCCGTGATATGGGAAAAAGGTGCATTAATTCATGTAAACGAACAATTGCATATTATTTCATGTAATTTAAAATGGTGCAAAATATTCATGTAAGGAGTTGCAAATCAGTTGCCAAATAATAATTAAGATAAATATTTTTAGTCGTTCTCTTGTAAGATCATTTATTTTAATGTTTACACTTTAACTTGCAAAATAAAAGGATATAATATCAAATTTAATTAATAAATTAATTAATTAATGAATATATTCAAATACTTAAATTTGACAAAGACGGCAACAATGTAACTACTATGATCGAGGGGGCACGTCCATCGCCTATATAATTTGTTTTTTTTTCTTTAAAAAACTGGACTAATTATTACTTCGTCACCTATTCTACACTATTCATCTAAAAACTATAACCTAAACATATCAAAGGAATGAGTACTAACGTGAAAAGTTCAACAGAAAGGCGGTGTGCGGGGGTACGTAATTTGCCATGAGCTTCGTCAAAGATGATGAATTAATATGCCCATCTTTTGTATGGAAAAAACATAAACAAGAGGAATCAAATACTCCCACTTCTAACTATTAAGGAAAGGAAGGATCAAATTCCTTATGGAATGTTGCAACCATATAACAAAAAGTATATGAATGCCAAAACTTTTGGTTTCTTGGCCCAACGAAAATCGAAAAGGGAAAAAAAATTGTCCAAAGCATATGCTGTTCCATCCTCAGCATATCCAATTTAAAGTGCGAGATCATATGTCTTATATATAGGGAGAGTATGCTAACTCTCTGGTAGTAGCAACATGCTTGAAACCGAGCAATATTACTGATACAATATTAATTACTTGAGAAAAAAGAAATTTGAATGTATACATATATATATATATATATATATATATATATATATATATATATATAGTTTGTGTGGAAAAACGAATAACAGTGCGATTCTCTTTTGGCAGGGAAGACGTACACACATGCAAATGCAAATGTGCGCAGTAGTACTTGTTTCTTTGCCAAAGGAGAATTGCCCTGCCATTCATTCCCATAAATCATAATAATTGAAATATGCTGTCAGATTAATTTCGATCTCCACCTATCTAAGTCCAATAGGTCTTCAATTCTCTATTTATGTTGTGATACATTGATTCATCCGTAAGTTTGTAACTTTTTTTTCTTTGTGTCTATCACATTATGATAATGCCTTATTTTACGGAAAACATGGTGTAATTAATTTGTCTATTCCTTTTCTTACAGTGAGGTAATAAACATTAATTTTGAGATAAAATACGTTTCAGTGTTGTTTATTGATGCCTTTTCACAAGTTTTTTTTTTAAATCAGAAAAGGAAAGTAATTTATAGAAAAAATGAGCAAAAGAAATGCTCAATCAAGAGCAAGTTCAACAAGTGAAAGAAAAAAAATCAGGAACCCTAGTAGAAAGGATCGGATCATGGACGACTAACACAAAGCTGCAACTAACACACTAACACAAACAACCATCAGGATTTTGCCAAAATCCTCAAATGAATACAAAAACAAATGATCTTTGGCTTTAATCCAGTACCAATACTCGATTTTCGTCTGCTTCGGTAATGTCCTGGACATCAAAACAAACCTCATGAAAAGCTTTCGTATTTCTAGCTTCCCAAGTATTCTTAATTTTGTCGCTCTGTACAACATGCATAAGTTCCTTCCAACAAGTCTTAAATTCTTATGAGAAAAATAGAAAAAAGAATAACTAACACAGTAGCATTCAAGGGCTTATATATTTTTAGTTTTCCGGTATAGCCCTCTTATTGGGCTCTATCTAAGTCTTTGTAATTTGGAAGAAACCGATATACTCTCATAATAAAATTAAGGGAAAATCACTTAAACTTCGAATTTTATCACTTATCTCCCCAACTCTCTTAATCAAATCACGTTGCCCCCTCCGACGTAATTAATTCCCTTAATAGTCGTTAAATAGTCTAAGAGGGGGTAAGTGATAATCGTGCCATAGTTTAGGGGACAAAGTGATACATTAAAAAAAAACAAAAAAAAATTCTTAAAATATATTTATGTTTATATAATAAAGTTTATTCTCTCAATATGATACATATCTCTAAAACTACATCAATCAGTTCTTAGATTTTCGACAATTACATCCATAAATTATAAGATATTACAAAATAATAATAAAATCATTAATTTTAATTTGTAATTCTTTTAAAAAGCTCCTCCTCAAACATTTATCATAAAACTTATAAACATAATTAATAATATTGATGCAAATTTGAATTTTACAAATTCGGCTTACTGTACAAGCCTTGACCTCCCACTTGGCCAAAATATGTTGACTTAAATATAAAATATAATGGATAGACAAAAATAATAAATAGAAGCTAAGTTGAGTAAAAATAAGTTTTTTATTATATTTTATAATTTCCATCTATGTACTGGTGAAAGCTGTGCAAGTGGTCATGTACATCTCAAGCTAGTTAATCTTTTGAATCGAAGCATTTCACATTTTCACCAACTTGGTTTATAAGTCTATGTGCTACCGTTTATTTCATCATTATGTTTGTGGAAAGAGCATTTTAAAAGAATTACAAATTGAAATTCAGGATTTTACTGTTATTTTGTAATACCTTATAATTTAGGGATTTAATCATCAACATGTAAGAACTGATTGATGTAGTTTTAGGTATATGTATCATTTTGAAAGAATAAATATCAATATATAGATATAAATATTTTAAGAACTAATTGTTTTTTTTTTTTTTGCTGTTTTGAAAAAGTATCACTTTCCCCCAAACTATGACACGATTACCACTTACCTCCTCTCGGACTATTTAATAACCATTAAGGGGCTTAATTACGTCGGAGGGGGCAAAGTGATTTGATTAAGATAGTTGGAGGAGTCAAGTGATAAAATTAGAAGTTTATGGGGGTAAGTGAAAAATGGGCTATAGTTCAGGGGGTAAAGTATTTTTTTCTTTCGAAAATTAATTTATAATCTCTTATGTCCCCTCTACATGAATCATCTTGTAGGTGCACCACAACATTACATCTTGCTACTTTTCAGAGTCGCTTATCGCCCACCCTTTGAACTAAGAAAAAAGGCAGAATGTGCTCTAACTACAAGCTAAGAATGGCTTGTTAGTTAGCTAATCTGAACCCTTTCTTTTTTTACGTCTTTTATGTTATCTGGTTCAATATATATATATATATATATATATATATATATATATATATATATATATATATATATATATATGCACGTTAGATGTCTCAGTGTATTTCTTGCAAATTAATCTTTAGCAGTCAATGAAAAGATGTACTTCAGTTAAGTGACTAGCCCTCTCATACTTTGTTGGAGCTTTGTAACTAGTGACTGTTTTCCCGAGCATAGTACCAATTTTTGAACTTAATACTTATTGACATGAGTGTTGTTTTAATACCCTTTTTAGTAATAAAATGAACAAAAGTAGGACCAAACTGAGAGTGAGTAGCATAAACAACGATGGATTCGTGAATGAGAAACACAAGTTTTCTATTTTCATAGGAATCAATGGGATAGCAGATAATAGAGCTGCAAAGTTTTAAAGAACAGAACAGGCAAAACTTCTGACTAACGATATTTTTGTAATGTGCTGAGCCTCAAGAAAAGATACTCACTATTAAAATATGATTTTAAAAAAATAGTTTTCTAAGGACATCTTGAGTTGTAAATCAATAGACTATTTGAAGAGAACCAACTCATTGACTCTAGCTTTCATAACTCTATATCACCTCGAGGAAAACTAGAAAAAAAAAAAAAAAAAGGTTTAAATACTTGACTAACAATGATCTATACTATCAAAAATATCGCTCAAGTTTCGTGTTATACTTGATGCACATTCGTCCACATATAATGTTGTATTATATTGTTTTTCATCCAAGACTTTGTGCAGAATGTGGATTACTTCAACCTTCCTTTTGTTATTCTTGTTTCCTTCTGCACATTTTGTTTCTTTTTACTAATTCCGTCATCTCATTTGATTTCTTTCCATGAAGAACAATCTTCGACATCATTTTGAAAGGAAAATTTCACAAATGGAAACTTTAAGTGATGGCTCTTCTTGAAGAGAATCGATCCATCTTAAAGACTTATAAACCTAGAACACTTTCAAATACCAACTAAAACCGTGAAGTTAGTAGGTGAATAAAGACAAAACATAGGATAGACATTATATTAAAGCATGCAACAACATTGTGTACACTACAACAATACCCGCATATAGATAGCAAGGTTTAGATGGCAAAGGTTGGTGCAATCTAATTTTAAGAAATTAAATAGCGAAGAGTCGCATTGTAAATTTTAAAAACTGAATAAACGCTATCTAGATTTTATATGTAGCAAATATACAAATAAATAGCCTTATTTTGCTATTCAACATTTAAAACCCAAAAAAAGTCTGCAAGGCCTCAAAAGTAGAAAGCACCACTTTGCTATCTAAATGCAGATACCCATAGATTGCTATCTAGTCTAACAATTGCTATCTAAATAATAAAAAAAGAGAATGTGTAAATAGATGTATATGCACTTGTTGTCCAAAATCTAAAAAAGGAAAAAAGCATTTGTCCACAATTGCAATTCCTGTTGAAGAGAGAATTAAAAAACTATAACCCATCTTGCCTCTTTGACGACATTCGAGAAACCCTCTCCACTTTAGGCGCCGATTTCCTTCCTCCTCCGCACCATTTTTCTCTGCCATTAACGCCGCCGGAGCTTGGGAGCTAGATTTGTCTCTAAAATAACTGGTAATTTTACCTCAATTGTGTATAGAATAACAAAGGGTTAGTTTTGTTTTAACCCTTATTTTTGAATTTCACAATATTTCAATCGATATTCCTTCTTTCATTGCGAAAATCGTTTCAGTTAGTCTGTATAATGATTGTGAACCCTTTGCATGCGAATATTATGCAAATCACATCTGTAATTCTGTGATTAACTAACAGATTTTGCCCTAATTGGTGTGTGTTGGTTGTATACTTGTGTATTTGATTTCTAGTTTGCTAAGGTTTGACTTTGACAAGATATTGTCGAACGACTCTCACTAAGACTAGTAGATCATGCAAGTCTACATATATCTTCTTGATTAACTTTGTCAAATTTTTGTATTGGTAGTGGTGTTTTATTAGTTTACCTTTGTTGCGCTAGAGGCGAGTTTCTATTGCAAAAAGACTGGAGTTATATAGAGCTGCTCAATCTGAGATTGATACAGTTGCATGGGCTAAATAGAGATTAGAAACATATTTTCATGTCACTTAATAAAATATAAATTCAAATTATTTTACATATAGCAATAATATTCCATATTGTGATTTTTGGTAATAAAAGATGACTAAACAATGGGTATTAACCCAAAAAATTTACACAAAACTACTAAACTGAGGAGGTGGGCTCTTCCAAAAGAGCATGTTCCTCTTTCTCGTAATCCTCTCATTCGCTAAGCTATCAGCTAACTTGTTCTCCTCTCACAGAATCAACTTGAATTTGATATCCCACAGTATATATAACAATCTTTTGCACGCTTACACTAAATCAATAAGATGGTTGTGCGCCTCATGTTCTCCATTGATGAGTTTAAATGCCGCCATGGAGTCCATTTCTATCTCTATGCGCGTCACTCTCTTTTCCCAAGCCATTTTTGATCGCCTCTAGCTCTGCTTCATCCACCGTTGGTGCATTCAAAGACATCCAAAAGCCCCAACGCCAAGTCACATTCTCCGCGTGGAGAACCCCCACTGGAGCACCTCTATTATTCCCCGCATCAGTATTAAGTTTGACCCATCCCAGGGCTGGTTTACTCCAACGCATTTCCCCTTGTTCTATTTTTTCTTCCGACTGCTCGCAGTCGAATTCTTACTTAAAAGCTTGATCTTGAATATACATGCATCTGCACCCTCCATTTTATAATTAAAAACCTTTGAGTTCCTGTTTGTCTAGATGATCCACACGGTTGCCGCAAAAATGTGTTGCCACTCCACTCTCTGAATAATATCACTCCTTAACTTCTTGCTTTTCATAGCTCCTCTCAGCCACCCATTACCCGGAATGTCACCAAATTCGCCAAGTATTCTGGCTCAATGAGCTTCCTCCAGATAATCCTCGAGATTTTGTAGTGGCTCAACATATGATGGACCGATCCAACTTGTGAGTCACAAACTAGTCATAAAGATAACATCGCAAAGTCTCGTTGATTTTCAGAGTTGGTTCATTGCGAGTTTATTTTGCGCCGCCAGCCACAGGAAGAGTTGAGTTTTATTACTCGCATCCATTCCCCAAACCTATTTAACTTCTCATTATTAGAATCATCATCCGAGCAGTGCTCAAGGAAAGTTGTATAGGTTGATTGGCATGCAAACATACCATTTGATGTTCCGTTCCAAAGCACAACATCCGCGTTCTCATTGGGCTGGATTGTTTCCCTCTTCAGACGTTCCTTAAGTGGCCCCGGAATTGTTGACACCAGGTCGTCGAATTTCCAATTACCCTTCTCGTCAATCATGTCTTTTAACGTGAGCTCGACTTTCGTTGGATCAATAATACATCCCTCTTCGCTTAGCCTACAATATTTGAACCAAATATCATACCAGAACAAAATACTTTCCCCGTTCCCCAACTTCATCTTACAAGGGGCTGCAAAAGGCCAAAACAACTCGTAATACGCTTTCAAATTGGGATATCCGTAGGCCGTGTGATTCGTCTCCATAGGCTCCAGTTTTTAGATACTTGCCTTCAATAAATTTGCGCCAAACTGTGTTTTCCCCTCGCAAAATTTGCACCAATTTTGAGAGAAGTGCCTCGTTGCTAACTCTCGCTCGTCTAATACCGAGACCTCTATTTTTATCGGTTTAACCATATAGCCCATCCCACAAGGTGGGTTCTCTTCTTCGTAACATCGGGGGACCATAGGAAATCTCGGTTTAGTCGGTCAAGCTGGCCGCACACATTATCGGCATCCAAGAGGCTCGCATGTTATAAATAGGGAGCACCGACGAGACCGATTGGATAAGAGTTGTGCAACCCGCTAGTGAAAGGACCTTGCTTTTCCAAGCTTTGAGTCGTTGCATGATTCTTATGACGATGGAATCCTCCCATTCTAGTCGCATGCGATCTTAGATTTCTTTCAATGTGCATTGGAGACTTTGATCAATCTACGCTCCTCCACAGTTTTATCTTCGTTGATTTGAACATCTTTCCGCTTTGGACGTTGATTGAACTTCTTTACATACGAGTGACGCTGCAGATTGGAGTTAGGGTTAGGGTTAGGGCTTCTTCTAACCGGTTCTTGATTTTGTTGGGAATCCATTAGGTCCATGTAATCCTCTAATTGTCTTATTCTTTTCTGAAGGCGCGTTTTTGATTGGTTATCAGCGTCCAGACGTGTAGCGAAGGCCCAAAAATTTATGTGTAGTGTGACGGTAAATTGGGCGGTATCGTGTCCATTTCTCAAAAGCTTTAGTTGGTTTATAGGGTGCTCCAATGAAAGTTTTGTTTCTTTAACAATTCCGAAATAAAAAGTATGTATCCATCTAGTACCCTCACCTAGAGACAGGGTGACACATTTCTCAATGAATAAAGTAAACAAAACAACCCCTCTTTCTCTTCCAATGAAAGCTTGATTACTACAAAAGCCTCTACCATTTATTTTCATTTTTATTTGGTTAATTTAAAAGCCTTTGTATCAAACAGAACCATATTACATTATTTATGATTTATTGAAATTGAAGCCTAGCTACTTTAATAATTATTTACAAATGTGTCATCTAACTGCAGAAGCAACGGTATGAGCCCACCACTTCAAACTATCTTTCATATCAATTTCATTACTGACTTGAGGGACCCTCCAGCTCCTTAATGGGCTAACAATCTCTGAAACCTCCTCCCATGCTTCCGAAAGATAAGGCCTTTCCTTCGGCCCAGTAACAATTTCATGTGAGCCCAATCTCTGAAGCCCAGGTACAATCCCCACCAAACCCGAGTCTTCCTTAGCTTCTTCAGTAAACACAAATCCCATATCCATAAATCCCTTCAACTCTTCATACTCCAATTCTGACAAGCTTTTGCTAAGCCTCCTCTTCCTCCTCTTTTGTTGTTTTTTATTGCATTCTGGGACTTTTACGGCTTCGAACGAAAATTCTTTGTCTGAACGTATTGTTTCGAGGTGGGGTACTACTACTCCACAATGGTTCATATTTGTGTTTATGAAAAGTTGGTCGCTTTTGGATCTTGATATTTGTGTTAATTGTTTTGAAAGTTTGGGTGAATTTAGTTGGGGTATTTCAGTATTTGATTGGATTTTGTTGAAGAACCAGTAAGAATCGAGGAGGTTTAAGAAGGTTTCTGGCTCCATTAACTACTAACGGCGGCTGGCTCTGAGAAAGATTAATTAGGTAAAGATTTGTTAATTAAGGAAGTTATGGTGTAGTATTTATAAGGAGACTAAGCTGACGGAAATGCCCTTCAGTTTTGCGCAATATTTACACGTTTTTGAAATGAATACTTTTATCTAGAAATACTAATTTGACCGGTCTAATAACACGGTAAAACTAAAGAACCTTTTTATGTATTAGGGAAGTTTTCTTGGACATTTCCTACTTCTCTACAAACTCAGAAAATAGAAAAGAGAATATGATTCGCTAGTCAAGCTTTGAAACCACATTTTATCTGTGATCAGATGAAGATTGCAGAATAAGATATTGATACTTCTACGTGAAAAACAAAATTGACTTAATTAATTAAGATCATATTTGACATATAAATTGGTGGTTGCCTTGATGTTATCTTGGAGCACTAAAATTTGGAGTGCTTGTGTTAATTATCTCTATGAAGTGGCTATATATGGTCCGGGCATATAAGTTGGCTGAGGAATATATTACTAACAACAACTCATCGATCAAGATTTAGTTTATAATATATTCGAAAACTGATGAGATATTATTCTTTTTAAATATTAATTTGTAGAGGATCTGATGAGAATTATCGAGTGACAATATCTAAATAAGAGGATCTTTTCAGGATTGGAAGTCCAATTGACAAGTTTAGCTATACAACCGTAACGAATAAATAATTTTACATCAAAGCTTTAAGCCATTTAAGTTTTTTCTTTTTCCTTTTTTGGAAACGCCATTTAGTATTCAACTTGTTGCGTTGTTTATAATGTAAAATAGTCGACACGTAAGAAACTTTTAATATCATCAAGTAAACATTTAACTATAACGGAAAATAAATAAAACAACACTATTGTTCACAATATTAACATAAAGGGAGCTTGCTGGTCAACTTCATGAAATTGAGAGTAGGTGAGAGAATAAAAACACACACATTAAAAGAAACATGTGACTGGGAGCAACTAGCAAGATTAACATGCGTTTAAGTTTAATAAATTAGTATGTATAAAATTTCAGAGGGTATTCTAGTAATCACTCACATTTCACGAGAATATACTGATTTCCTATGCGCATCATTGAACGCTTTCTGTGTAGGTGTTTAGATTCGTCTATTGACCTTTGCGTTTCATTTTGAAATGTAATTCTTTTGAAGAGTGTACACGCAACGTGATGTTTTTCGGCACCGTTACATTACGTAATTGTACAACAACTGAAAACAAAAATCACAATTACTTATTTTTTGATCAAATTGTCATATCCATCAAAATCTCACATGTCGCGTGTAAATGCAAGCAATTACTGAATTAGCACATACCTATAGAGTTTACCCAAATTACCGGCGCTATAAACATTTATATATATATATATATATATATATATATATATATATTGGTCTTATTTCGTATATGTCACAATACACAAAAAATACAATACAAATGGGCATGAAACAAACCAAAATATGATAGCCTAATATAATGATTGGACAAGCTTTGTACGAAACACCTATTACACGTTGAGAAGCCCTAAATGACTGAAATAACCTTATATTGTCGAATCGGGTAACAGTCGAACGGGTGACGGTTCGACGCTGAAATGTCTCTCGAACTGGTGAACAATCGAACAGGGGATGGTTCTACACTGATAACCCTCGAACGGGTACTTGCAGATCGTTAATGAACGAATTAGGAAGTAAGACAATTGAGTCTAATAACAGTCGAACAATCGAACAAAGAGATTCGATCGTTCTGGGTTGGTGAATAGTAATTAATGTGTGGTGTGAATATCGGAGAATGCGGTATATATAGATCTTGGTATGCGGGACCTACTCTACGAACATGCAATATAAATCGAACAGGGACGTTCGATTGTCCCGAAACAATCGAACCAACAAAGTCTGATTCTCATCTTTATGGGCTTTTAATGAGGCAAGACGACCCAACTCATTTCTGGGTCACCTAAAATACCCCCACCATATAATCCCCCCAGTTTGAGAGTAGGCCTTGATTCAAGAGCGGGTGCATAATTCTATTGTCCTGTTGAGTATCGAAACCGGGGTGATTCGATCATTATGAGTCATGCAAGTGTTAAGTTTTTTCGCAGGCTAAGTCACTACCAAATCTACTCTATGTTCGATAGTTATCAACAGTGTTGAATCTTGTATGATTCGATTAGTCTGGAAGTGTCAAATCTTCAGGATTTGATTGTTCTAGAAGTGTCGAATCATGGGTGATTCAATAGTCGCATTCGTGGGCCCTGTGGGATTGGAGGAAGGGATTGCACGTGGTTCCACATTTTTGGACCCAATCAATGATGCAACGGCATATTGGTTTCAACTTAGTCTTTGAGGAAATCTGTAGTATTCCATCTCCATTCATGATCGGGGGAGAAATCGCAGATTACAATCAAACCAATAGTGCTTATTTCCATTTGGGAGCGAAAAAGCCTTTGTCTTCTTCATGCAATATAGACAAGCAAACTTGCCATGGGTACTCCATTGCAATAGTATACCATAAGCAGAGAAGTCACTAATTGTTCACATCACATGGGCACACATAACAAAATTATCTTTGCGATACATGTCATATGTCCGAACACTATGCTCCCACAATGAGCGGAGTTCATCAATTAGCGACCGTAACAACACGTCGATGTTCTGGCCAGGACTCGATAGACCCAAAATTAATAAACTTAGAAATATATACTCTTGCCTCATGCACATACCAAGGGGAATATTGTAGGGGTTCACGAAAATTGGCCAACATGAATAAGCTTTAAAAGATTTCCCTTACGGACAGAAACCATCGGTGCAAAGTCTGAGCCTGACGTTTCTTGCCTTATCTACCTAATCGGGATACATTGCATCAAAAGTCTTCCACGCTTCACAAGCAGCAAGGTGAATCATTATATCGTTATCCCCTCACATTTCAAATGACACATCATGTGTTCATCGGTGACGCGAGACATGTACAACCTCTGCAATTGAGGGGGGGGGGGGGGTGAGTGAGAAGTACCACAATTTCTTTCGTGGGATGCGTTTGGCACGACAACTTGTGCTAGCTTGGTCCTTTCATCTTGGTGTCTCACACGTAGGACAAGCAGTGTAAGCATCACTTCGTATTCACCGTAATAGAGGAAACAATTCTTGGGACATACATCCAATTTTATGCATTCTATCCCTAAAACTTTCAATAGTCACTTACAACAATAATAAGTATCGGGGATTTTGTGTTGATCCTCTAGACTTAACAAGCTTCTCGAAATGTCTAGCATGATGTCACATCCACTTTGTGTCCAATCATGCCTTATCTTGCTAGTTATGAATTTTGCGACCCACTCTAATACCATCATCTCAATACCGTCGTGAATCTTTTCCTCCGCTTTCTGCAACATATCAAAAAATGATATTGCTTGATTAGTTGGCTCATCATTTGTTGGTATATCGTTACGAACATTTTCAAAACGCCCTTCAAATAAATCGTCAACCATTTCTATCAAACGACTCGTGGTTGATGGACCACTATTGTATGTATTCTCAAATTGCCCTTAATTAACATAACGAGATGACTGCGTAACGTCGTACTTATCCAAATCCATAGTGCCGCCATACGTAATCTCACCATGACAAAACCATAGTTAATAATGTTGTACAAACCCCTTACTATATATGTGACATCTAATCTCGTCAAGTTCCATAAACTTGTTGTTACGACACTTTGTGCAGGGACACCTAACCTTTCCCCGATCAAGAAGACTAGGTTGACTGAATACATACTGCACAAAACATTCCACACCCCATATAATATTATTTTTAATGCTTCCACCACTTATCCTATCATACATCCAACTTCGATCTGCGGCGTTGGATATTTTCAATCTACACATATAACAACAAACACCACCCAGTTCCACGGTAAATTTCTAAACAATCATAAATTAAAGCACGTAAATTAAATTATTTACTCACAAATTAACCAAATAAAGCTGCTAAACGAGATAACGTACACAAAACATACCTTTTCGACTCGAGCTTGTTGATAAAGAAGAACACTAATGGTTTTAGATTTCTTTTTTAAAAATCTCGTATGTAGGGAGTTCTTTTTTTTTTTTTTGCGATAAGAGAGAAATAAAATTCTAGATCTGAAATATGAGGCCACAAAACGAAGAAGAAGGTTATAATTTTGTGGCAGTGAAGATAATAAACATCTTGCAAAGAGAAATTTGCTAGCCATTTGCTGGCTGGATAAGGTTGCACATAATAATTCGCTAACCATCTGTTGATTGGACAAGATTGCGAATTAAATTTCGGTAGCTGAATCTACAAATAGACTTCCAAAAGTACAATATTAGAAGTTTTAAGAAAAACAAATATCTTAAATGATCAACTGATAAAAAAAATATTATGTACTATTATGGTGATTGGTGTGTGACATGACATGCGATTCATGGCATAGGTTTAACTTTGCTTTTAATTAATGATTTTCTCAACAAAAAAAATCATAAAGCTCACACAAACACAAGAAGCTGAGCTAATATTGCTTCTCAAAATGCTTTCAAAATAAAGTATTCTTAAAAGCTTTTAACAAGAGAAACTACTCTTTAAATGTTACAAATGCAATAGGTACGTATTTGAAGCTAATTTTTCTTTGACAAAAACATCTATTAAACCCATTATTGTTTCGGTTGCTTAATTAACAGTTTGCTCTTATAACTTTTAAAGAAAGCTAATAAATTCCATAACCTATTAACTTTGTGCGAATCCTCCTCTTTTTCAAGACAATCTTATGGATGGAAAACGTTACATTTGCAAATTGACTGGCGAGTTCGTGTTCCAACACTTTTAAAAAAGAATAAAGGGATAAGGTTTTATTTCAATTTTTATTTTTTAAGTTATGAGAGCAAACTGTAAAACTGGCAAAACAATGCCGATTTAATGCTTGTAACCCCAGTTTCTTAAGTTAAAATATGGTCGGTATTATCAGGAGTAGCTAGTAACTTTAAGCAAACACCCTGTAAACAACTTGGACTCGGTAAAAATCTGAAGCTGACACTTGAGTGAGATGATTCTCAGATTATGATTTTAGACTTGATGTTTTCAAATTCATGACCCGTATCCACATTTTGACAATATTAATATGTCCGAATTTGTTAATTAGCGGCTGACGGTTAATTTCCACATTATTTAAAAAAATGCATGTCCCATTTCATTAATGACATATCATATCAGTTTAACTTCAAGATATTTTTGAAAATTTTGTAGAACACAATTAATTAATTATCTTAAAAGAATGGAAACAAATAAGGCATATATATATATACACATACATATATATATATATATATATATATTTATATACTGAGTACCTTACTTTATATATTAATTACTGCATGTGGCGAGCGGCACCAGACCACCAGTAGTGGATCTTTATCCACATTAAATCATTAAGTATATATATGGTTTGTGTAGCTGCATTGCCGGGCAAATCTCCTTTGGCAGTGGGCTTTGATTATTTTTACTGCAATAATCATGCTAATTAACTGATATCGATTAGCCCAATTATTTGTTAGAAGTAAAAATTAAACTTCTGCCAGAGGAGTAATTGCCCAGTAATGTATTTACACATTTAAACACCATCATTGGCTGTCTCCATGAAAAATATTGAGTTCATGAACACATATATATAGACGCTTTTATTTTCAACAGTATATCCTAAAAAATATTCTATATGTTGTAATAATGGAATTTTATGTTCTCTTTTTAGTGTTGAAGAATTGTGAAGTATTAGGCCCTTTCATATTTAAAGGGACGCAATTTCTGGAGACAAAGCAGTAAAACACGCTGCTAGAAAGTTAATAAGCATCTAGGGCATGTGCGGTTTGGATCCTCTCGTACAAAATTATGCTACATCTCCTTCTACATTTATCCGGATGAATACCATCTGTCCACAACTTAAAATTCTTTAATACCCTTGCTATGTGTTAAAAAGATCTTATCTAACTTAAATATATCATCCTCTCCACACAAATATTCCATTATATATATATATATATATATATATTCCTAATTCTTGCAGCACATAACAAATTGGAAAAGATTTAAGCTTCCATATTTAGTTTTCTATGTAATTTAAGCAAGAATATCTCTTCCCATCACCGTTGCCCACATAATTAACTAGTTATCACATAATTAACTAGTTACCAGATTTATTTTTAATTAATCTAATTTTAAAAGTACTTCCTTTTAATTACTCTCGCATACATAATTACTCAGCTATTATTTTTTTTCTAATTATTTTAATTTATACAAGAATTCATTCTGGTAAATATCGCACGCTTTATTATAACTCAAAGCAAAATGTAGACGTTGCTATTATATGTATTAATTTTTTATACATTGTAATAAATTGTACAATTATCTAATTATTAAAAGATAAAATTAAATTTTTACAACTGTTGGAAGATGTCCGTATTTTTAATATTTTCTTTTTGTTGTTGTTAATTAGTCGCCAGAAATAGATCACGTATTTAATTTTCTAACAACGTATACCAATTCTTTTTCCATGGGTGCCTAAGATACAAGTCTATGTACATTGATAAAAATGAAATTAGAGTTACAAAAATATAATTAATAAAAATCTAAAAAATAATGAACATAGAAATTTCAGAAGCTAGAAAATGTCACAATCAAGTGAACTAAGAAATTTAAGAGTTTTCTATGTTATCGCCAAAAATTAATAAAGCTAGAATATTTTAATATGTCGGAAACCACGTATACATATATTTAAGAGTTGGGAATATTATGAGGATATCATATATTAGGTCTTGGAATTTAATTTATCGTTGGACCTCAACGCAAGCGTATGTAAGATGTCTCATACCAACAAAGTATTACCAATCTATTTACCCTTGAACTATGGAGTAATTACACGAACCACCCCTCATATTTGAAAAATTACATAAACTACCCTTATATATAAAAACAAAATTAGAATGATTAGGACAACCTTACTACTTTAAGTCATATATCAAAGACTAAAATTCGAGGATAATTTATTTTTAATTTCAAAATATTATGTATTTTCTATTTTATTTTTTGTCTTTTTAAACAAATTAAAAAAGGCTTAATGACTATTTTCTAAGTAATTTTAATTATGTTTTTATTTCTTGTACAAAATAATTAAAGAGCATGAATTTACATTCAACAAAATTTAATAACTTTTATACGAAAAATTGGGCATAATAGTGATTTTATATTTTGTCAAACATGATGGGTGATTGGTGTAATTAGCCCATAGTTCAGGGGTAGTTTGTATAATTCTCCCTTTTATTTTTTTGAAGTGAAACTGTTTAAAGAAAAAATTACAATAATTAAGAATAAAAGTATCAAACCCCATGAACTATCATAACTTCTCCGACTTGCCCTTTAATTAATTTAATAAGCACGTTGCCCACTATACCAAGGTCATCTGTTCGATTTGTACCAAAAGTGTATTTTCGGCATTTTTTGACCGGAATATTCTCCGTTTGAGGTTATTGTTTAATTTTTCATCAACTACCAAAATACATCTAGTACAACACATATGAGTCGGGTAGGGAGGAACTTTTCGGCAAAAAATGGTCGAATATACACCGGTGGTGCAAATCGAACAGATGACCTTAGTGGGCAAAATATTTATTCAATTAGTTTAAGGTGCAAGTCGCAAAAGTAGTCATAGTTAAGGGGCTTGATGCTTTTATCCCATTAATTATAATAATATAAAGCTGCGAACAAATTCTAAATATTAATATGGAGGCTTGGGTTGGTACCGTATATATATATATATATATATATATATATATATATATATATATATATAGTCATGCTATTTCTTCTTCCTTCTTCTTGGGATTTTCAACAGTTTGGTCCTATATAAGTTGGCTTTAGCGCGATTTTGGTCCCATAAGTTGGCAGGCCTTAATTTTGGTCTCATAAGTTGGCATTTGAACTTGATTTTGATCCCATGGTCAATATTTTCGAAAATGTATCTGTTAAAAGCCTGTGTGGCACCAATTGACTGCCCCGTGGCAATTTTGACTTGAGTTGGCAAAACGTGGGAAAAAAATTTGAAAAATGCAACAACAGAAATTATTATATTAACTCCTGGCGCCAAAACCCTCATTCATTTCTTTAGCTCACGCCAGTTTGCACTTACCCCAAATTTGCTCAAGCTTTTTACTTTCTTTCCCGACGTGAACATTCACCGACGACGCCGTCGTCCCTTCGAGGTGACACTGAAACACATGGCGCGTAGAGTGAGGAAGATGAAAATTCAAAAATCTGACAAAATCGACGATCCCATTCTGAATTATGGTAAGTATGTTGTTTAATTCTATGTTAAATTAATGTTGTCACATAAGTAAAACGTTTTCCCCGATTGCATGTTTGAAATCAACCCTAATTTCATAAAACCCCAATTGTCGAACCCTAATTCTGTTAACCCTGAGTATTTGAACCCTACTTGTGTACACTGCCTTACCCTAATTTAGTACTTTTCCTTATGAAAACTTGTTCTTTGCCTAATGAAATGTCATCATTAAATCAACAGATTGTGGCTCCTTGGATGTTACTCTACAATTGCAGTATGGTGGAATTGTAAATGGTGATGGCATACTGGAGAACCATGAAAATGCAAAGGTTGTTGTAGATTATGTGGGGCATTCAACTGTAAACTGCAGTGGTATTGAAGCTTTATACTTAGGACTTGACTTTTTGGTTGTGAAGGGAATATATATGAAGCATGAAGGTGGTTATGTCCTCCTCTAGAAAGACCATGAAATTGCAACCTACTTCCTGTCATGTCAACTGAGTAGATCAATGATGCTCTTTGTAGATTGTGAAGTGAGTATCAATACACAACAACAAGCCATGTTTGAGGGTGAAGACAGTGAAGTAGTAGATGATAATGAAATTGGTGATGAAGATGAGGCAGAAGATGGAGATGGTGAAGATAATCTGGAGTATTTCAGTGATGATGAATATGGTATGGAAGATGATCTGGACATGGGGCATGTTGTAAATGAGAGTCTTGTTGAGTCAATGTTGTTTGAAGCCCAATGCAGAGCTAGTGAAAAGAATGCAAGGACATGTACTTGATTAAACTACGATTCAATTTTGATTAGTTGTTTTGATGACAAGTGAATGATTCAACTATGTTTCAACTCATTTCAGTGAATGTATGAATCTGGTGAACATATGAATATGGTAAACTATGAACAGAGTAATAAAATAGAGACACTTCAACTATATTCATAACAAGACGCAATCCAAACAGACACCAATCATAATCAGATCATGTTCAATAGCACCAAAACAGGCACCAACCATCAACCAAAAACAGGCACCAACAACCATTAAACCTTACAAACTCAAATCATTAAAAACAATTGTTCAAAAACCCCCCAAAACCAAATCAATTAGTCAACATCATTGAGCCAGCTGAGCTTAATACCAGACCCCTCAAATCCTTCATGTGTAGGGCAAGAACCTTCACCAACTTCAATAGCTGTTCCAGCGCCTTGTCCACTATCTTCAGCCCCAACACCAGCACTAAAACCTCCTCCACCACCATCAATCTCCATGGCTTCTAGAGCACGCTTCAACCCCAACTCCATGAAGGGTTATGAAGTGCTTGAACCTCTGAAACTTCAGCCTCATATTCTCCACAATCCTCCTTATGTGAACAATGCTGAAGCACCTGCTAGCGATCTCCTCTAGCCTTGGGATGACAAGCCTCAAACCTCTCAGCAGTGGCTTCTCATTCTGAATTCTATGACCCTTACCATATTTCTCCAGGCAATCAACAATAAATTGCTCTCCCTCATCACTGAGCATCCTATTACCCCAGGGAAGATTGGGAAGATTGAGGCCAACCACTGTTGGATGTTGATCCATTATTATGTACTATAACATACATAAATAAATCAACACATTATAAGTTAAATAAAGAGTCTCACAGAAGCAAAGTAACATAGTTTTACAGAAGATCAACAGAGTAGTAATGTAACATAGTCTTACATAAGATAAAAATCTAGAACTTAGACTTAAACAACTACTCAAATGAAACATATTACACCCTTGAATACAAAATGAGTAGCAGAGCCACCAACAACACAAATACAATAAAAAAACAGAGACCGCCCTATTACACAACAAATCATGGTAGCCCTAGTGGCATTCATATTGACTACACAGTCCATAATTGGCCTTGAATGCTCAATTCCACTCCTCTCAACAGTTCGTGCGGTTGAAAATCGACTAATCTGGGGTTCGCTTTCATTAACGCCAGAACCCTCCTCACTACGCTACATTCTTCTCCTCATATTTGATCCCTCATTCATGTCATTCGCCCACAAAAAGTAATTCTTGTGACGAACACGCATATGGCATGTGTAGTAAAAACTACTGGAGCGAGATGCGTTGCTACTAGCCTTACAATACATCATTATTCATCGACCACAAACGCACTGGATTTGGCGAGGGTGAGCCATCTACGAACACCACAAACATTTCATCACCACAACAAACCACAGACACGACAAACACACGCACCACAACAAACCCTAATTAATAGTTACTTGTGACATAATAACCCATAATGTGCAATCTTTAAACTTTAAATCTCAAACAGTTGTAGAATTGGGAATTTAGATGCGAATAAAAGAAAATTAATTAAACCCTAACTATATAAAGTTGGGAATTTACCTTCGAAATGATGGACGATTGCTTTGGAGAGAATTTTGGAAAAGATTTTAGGACGAGTTGAAGGGGATGAATGAATATGGACGAGTGACGATTGGTTTGAAAAGTTTGGACGAGTGAAGAGTGTCGTTTGGTATTTCTGCTGAAAATCGAACCGTTGTTGCATTTGTCAATTTTTTTTTCACGTTTTGCCAACTCGAGTCAAAATTTCCACGGGGCAGTCAATTGGTGCCACGCAAGCTTTTAACGGATACTGTTAACCCTAAAAATAAAATAAAGAATATTACTCCTACTCGGAAAAAGCAATACATGGACAATGCTATTGTCACGAGTATTTCCGATGAGACGTACCTATAAAGAAAAACCCCTCGGAGGATTGCCCTACCTTTCGGTCACTGACCCGAAAAGGTTTACAAGAGCACACGAGGAGGAACATAAGTGTCCCTTGGAAAGTCAAACGGTGAATAAAAAACAGATATCAGCACGACATCGGAAAAAGAGTAAACCCCGATGGACTCGTACGACTCCGATATCCACCAATGCGCCAAGAGGGACCACAACGGACCCCGAGTCCCATGAACTTACAAGAAAACTTCCTTGCTGAACACTCCTCAATCTGAACTGCCCTCGGACCATCACCCGAGGACCCATTTTCTGAGAAAAATCAGAAGTGAATAACAGAGTGCCCAGATAACATATTCCGAGGACTTAGATGAAAAAATACCATTTCAAAAGGAGCAAATCCAGCCCTCGGAGATCCTATTAAACCCTCAGAGATCATACCACGCCCTCGGAGATCAAATTATGCCCTCGGAGATTACTCTTGATCATTGAAGAACGGACCCGAATCAAGAAAGAGAAATAGAGTCCCTCGGAAGAATAGCTCTACCACAACAATCGTACCTCAAAAGCCCTCGGAAATATCAGAAGACACAAAGACCAATCCAGTCAGCGCCTAGTAGATAAGAGATAAACATTATCCTAATTTTCACACCTGTATCAAGGTAACAACAACACCTGTCCTTACCAAAACACATGCACAATGACACCTGCCCCTACCAAAGTCTATATAAAGGGAGGTAATCAGTAGAAGAGGGGAGGAGGGAGACAACTTAACTTAGCTTACTAAATACAACTGGGTACTCATGTACACAGAAAGAGAGGAGGAAAAGTTCAGTGAATAAAGGAAGGGAATATTCTTGCAAATATTTTTATCATTTCCACCTATCATTATCTCTGAATCACGGACAGGGCGTTCTAACCCAAATAAATATCTTCCATTAAATAGAGAATAATTCCAAACCCATTAACAAAGTGGCGCCGTCTGTGGGAACGCCATAACATCTGTCCTCGAGAGAATTCAGCAGACGTCAGCTAGGATGGATGATCTTTTCGAAAGTGACAACCTTCCTTTCTCGAACAGCGACTCAGAAGAAACTTTGTCCAATTACGAATCAGGTACTAGAGATTTTATTAATATTCCCCGATCTGTTTATGAAAGACTTATAGATGCTGCACGAACACCCCGGAGGGGTGAACCTTTCGGACACATGTCCTCAATACTCCCCGAGACCAGGAATTTCCCCTCGGAAGGAGACGCACCTCCGATGGCGTGGAACCCAAATTCGAATCTGTGGCAACAGGTACCCCGACAAACGCCTCGAAGGTATGTATGTCATGAAAGAACTCCAGTGAGGGGTCGGGAAGAAATTTCTCGCCCCTCGGAGTATAGAGGAGAGGTTGAACATTCCTTATGGGGAATGATGGATGATTTACGAAAAGAATTAGGTGACCTCAAGAAGACCATGGTCCCTGAGGAGCATCCTACATTCAAGACCATTCCTTTCATTCCCGAAATCGCTTCAGCTTCTATCCCCTCGGGGATGCGACCTGTCAATATCCCGTTATATACTGGAGAAGCTGACGGAAGGGACCCGCAGGATCACTTCCATCAATATATGGCCGGAATGGACCTCTCTTCTGCCCCTGACCACGTGTTATGCCGCGTATTTCCTGTTACCCTCGGAGGGCGGGCCCAAGCTTGGTTTACTCACCTTCCACCTTGTTCCATTACGAGTTTTGATCAATTAGCCCATTTGTTCGTACGACAATTCGCCTGCAATCGAAGGTACCCTAAATCTGCCACACACCTTTTCACTATTAAACAGAAAAAGGATGAATCCTTATGAGAGTATATAAAGCGCTTCACGGATGAAGCACTAGACGTTCCCAACATTAGCCCGACCATCATGGCGGACATATTAACTCAGGGACTCCGAACGGGGGACTTCTTTAGATACCTTATGGGAAATCGGATCACGGACATGAATGAACTAATGCAAAAGGCAGAAATCCACATCTTGATGGAAGAGGCCGAAGGAACAAAGAAGCAAATGGAGCAGAAGGATAATGAACACCTAGAGCGTGTCGAGAAAGAAGCAAAGACCAAAGAAAAGAATAAGGAAGGAAAACCTCCTCAGCGCAAGGACGAAGGAGGAGTGGTTAAGAAATTTCTCCGACCCGTGCACCTGCCTCCGATGACTGTTACCCCACCAGAAGTGCTCAATATAATGAGGGGTAGCAACGAGTTACACTGGCCCAAGCCGACTAAATTCCCTAACCGAGACAAGGACACTGGGAAATATTGTAAGTACCATAAAACTTACAGGCACACTACGGAAGAATGTACTACCCTTCGTTTAGAGGTGCTCCGCCTGTTAGAAATAGGGTATTTGAAGAATTACCTCAAGGAAAATAACCCCGAGGAGCCCAAAGCACATGTTTGGAAGAGATCACGAAGAGAGGAAGAGGAACAAGAAAGGGAAGAAAGGATGCCTAGTCGGAAGTCACGAGAAGGGACAACTGGACGCCTCCGATCCCAAGAGAGAATTAAAGACCGTCGGCAAAATTCACGAGAGAAAACGACAGGGTATCAGAGTTTGCCTCCTCCACCTAACTCTTATAAAAGCAACCCCCCAACAGGGAGAACCATCAATATGATTGAAGGGGGTGAAATTTCTATGACACCTCAGGGTAAAAAAAAAGAAATATTTAAAAGAAGCCCGACGAGCAGAACAAGGATTATCTGTCTGCTCCATTCAAGGATCAAATCTGCCTAGCATCACTTTCGGGCCCGAGGACCTTATAGACGTAATATACCCTCACGAAGATCCATTGGTTATTTCTGCTGTCATCTACGGGTATGAAATCCAACGGATCCTTATAGATACGGGTAGCTCCGTGGATGTGCTCTTCTTGCCTACCTATCTTGCTATGAGATTGAAACAAGAAACGTTGGAAACCGTTGAAGTCCCGTTAGTAGGATTCTCAGGGGAAGCCTGCCAAACCCTCGGAACGGTGACTCTTCCAATGTCATGGGGGAAGGGATCCCATCGAAGGACGGAGCCTATCAAGTTTTGGGTAGTAGAGGCCTCCTCACGAACGTATAAGGTTATCTGCGGAAGACCATCCATTCGGGCCTTCGAGGCTATCCCCTCTACTTTACATCTTAAAGTGAAATTCCCCACTTCTTCGGGAATCGGAGAAGTCCGAGGAAGTCAGTCAAAAGCCAGAGAATGCTGTATGAATGCCATTCCCTCGGAAGAACCCTCACTCGGAAAGAGCAAAAAGTGTAAAACCGATGAAACCCGAGTCCAACCTGTGGAAGAATTAAAGATGGTGGAATTAGTAGAAGGAAGCCCTGAGAAAGTAATCAAAGTAGGTACCCACATGGCTTCGGCCATAGAAGATCAGCTGATTTCCCTCCTCAAACAGTTCCATCACCTCTTTGCATGGGAAGGGGGACCGCCCGGGCGAATCAGCAATAAGGTATGCCAACACTTTCTTAACGTAAAGCCCGGGGCTAAACCTGTCCAACAAAAGAAGAGGAAAATGGGACCCGAGCGCAACAAGATCATCCGCTCGGAAATACAACGCCTTCTTAGCTTGAAACAAATTCGGGAAGTCATTTATCCCGAATGGTTAGCTAATGTCGTGCTAGTACCCAAACATGGAAGAAGATGGCGAATGTGTGTTGACTTTACCAACCTCAATGAAGCATGCCCTAAGGATTGTTATCCCTTGCCAAGCATAGATCAGCTAGTTGATTCTACCGCGGGATGTGCGCTACTATCAACTTTAGATGGAGACCAAGGGTATAACCAAATCCCAATGGCGACTATTGACCAAGATAAGACCAGCTTCATCACAGATGCAGTCACATTTTGTTATCTAGTCATGCCCTTTGGGCTGAAGAACGCGGGAGCTACCTACCAAAGGTTAGTAAGTCTTATGTTCGCAGGACTTATTGGGAAATCAGTAGAGGTTTATGTAGATGATACTATAGTTAAAAGTAACACTGCCGAAGAGCATCCCGAGGACCTACGGAAAGCGTTGGTCATTATGAACAATTTTGGTATGAAAGTTAACCCTCGAAAATGTTCCTTTGGTATCCGGGGAGGAAAATTTTTGGGATTTATGGTTACGGAGAAGGGAATAGAAGTAAAACCCGAGAAAGCAGAAGCTATTATGGGGTTACCGACCCCGAGGACGGTGAAAGATGTCCAAAAGTTAACTGGAAGAATGGCCTCGTTGAGTCGGTTCGTCTCCAAATCCGCAGAAAAAGGGCTTCCCTTCTTCAAGATACTTCGGAATGTTAAGGAATTTCAGTGGACTCCCCAATGCGAGGAAGCTCTCGAAGAACTAAAAAGGTATATGTTGAAACCACCTTTGCTGGTAAAACCTATACCTCAAGAAGAGCTATTTTTGTATTTATCGGTCGGAGAAGAGGCTGTTAGCACCTTCTTAGTCAAGGAACAAGACGGAGAACACCATCCGGTATATTATGTCAGCAAAACCCTCATCGGGGCCGAAATCAGATATACCCTAACTGAGAAACTCGTCCTAGCATTGGTTGTTACGGCTCGAAAGCTACGTCCCTACTTTCTATCCCACCCAATTACTGTGCTTACTAAGCACCCCCTGAGGGCAATTCTTAACAAGCCTGAATCATCAGGGAGATTGATAAAATGGGTCGTAGAGCTTACTGAGTACGATATATCCTATGCTCCGAGACCATCGATTAAAGCGCAAGTTCTGGCGGACTTTGTAACAGAACTTACGAGCATTGGATCCGAGGAGAAAGAACCACTGTGGCACGCGTATGTAGATGGATCCTCGGTGAGTACACATGGGGGGGCTGGAATAGTTTTTGCAAATCAAGAAGGAGAGGAGGAAAGACTCCATTTTGCAGTCAGAATAGATTACCCCCTCTCTAATAATGAAGCTGAATATGAAGCACTCCTTATTGGTATGAGACTAGCAAAGGAAGGGGGAATGAAGAGAGTACTCCTCCATAGTGATTCCCAATTAATCGTCCAGCAAGTTAAAGGATCATATGAAGCAAAAGAAGAAAGGATGCAAGAGTACCTCCGAATTGTTCGTCAAAGGTCCGAATGGTTTGAAGAATATGATATAGTTCAAATTCCCCGAAAAGAAAACCAAGAGGCGGACGCTTTATCCAAAATGGCTACTCAAACAGCCGATGTACATACTCGGAAGATTACTCTGCTTCATGTCAATGAATCTGAAAAGAGCGAAGGCCAAGAGGTGAATACCATTTCAGATCCCTCATCTAGCTGGGTGACTCCTATCAAGACCTATTTGCAGAATCCCGAGGGATACTCCTCGGACAAGAATATTCAGCGAATGATGTTCAGAAAAACTCTCCGATACTTCCTCAAAGACGGGATACTCTTCCGAAGAACCTATTCGTGTCCTCATGCTCGATGCCTTAATGAGGAGGAGGCCCAACTAGCTTTAGCAGAAACTCACGAGGGGGTATGCGGAAGCCATACCAGCAGCGAAAGCATGGTCGGACGCTTGATTCGACAAGGCTACTACTGGCCCACGATGGCCAAAGACAGCAAAAGCCATGCCGAAAGGGGTAAATCCTGCCAAGCTTATACCCCTCGGACCCATCAACCCGCAGCTCCTTGGGAACCCCATCTGACCCCTTGCCCATTCTCCAAGTGGGGTATTGATATACTGGGACCCCTTATTCCCGATGCCGGTCAAAAGAAATTTCTACTAGTAGCCGTTGACTACTTCACCAAATGGGTGGAAGCGGAACCCCTGGCCAGAGTAACCGCAGGGGCTGTTATCAATTTTCTTTGGAGAAGTATTATTTGTCGCTTTGGAATCCCTCGGAGTTTGGTAAGTGACAACGGTTTGCAGTTTACGGATCAAGGGTTACAAAAATGGTGCGATCATTGGGAAATAAAACATCGCTTTGCTTCAGTGGGATACCCTCAAGCAAATGGCCAAGTAGAAAGAACCAACAGAACCCTCTTGAAAAACATGAAGGCCCGACTTGATTGGCACAAAGCCAAGTGGGTTGAAGAAATACCCGGAATATTGTGGGCCTATCGGACCACGCAAAGCGTCGCTACGGGTGAAACCCCGTTCAGCCTATCCTACGGATGCGAAGCTGTCTTGCCCTCGGAGGTCTCAATAGAGAGTTGGCGAATTAAGGAATACGAAGAAGTAACCAACAGCGCGAATCTAGCCCTCGCCCTTGATTTGCTTGAAGAAAAGAGAACCCGAGTAGCCCTCCGTATGGAAGAGTACAAGGCTCGGATGTCGCGGTATTATAATGCCAAGGTAAAGCCCCGAACCTTTCAAGTTGGAGATTTGGTGATGAAACGAGTAGGGGCTTCCAAGAATGTGGGCAAGTTAGATCCACGATGGGAAGGACCCTATAAGATAGTGGAAATTGTAGGGCCGGCAACTTATCGTCTCGCCAACTCCGAGGAGGCAATACTTCGCAACACGTGGAACTCAAGCAACCTTAGAAAGTACTATGCTTAATGTAATAATCATACATGAATAAAAAGAGTGTTCATATACGAGGGGATCTAGTACAAAAGAAATTAGAGTTGTCCGACAAAATGATGGCTCTATATATGAGACATCGGGACAACCCGATAACACCAAAAACCCTCTGTATTATGAACTAAACTATATAACATTCATCTACAAGCTAAGTCCCTCCCATGGGATGATTTCCCTCTCGGATAAGTTGTCGGCGATGCTCCTCGGAAAGAGAGACTGGGTCATCAAAGAACACAGTTCCGACTGCAAAATCTCTAATGGGTGAAGAAGGAAACTCCTCGGAGACCTGACGAATGTTGAGCTCAGGAAGGAGCAAGCCCGAGGGGAACTCTGGCAAAGCTTGTACGGCATCTCGGCACAGTCTATAGCCTATATGCACTAAATCACGCATCTCACCCCGAAGAGACTCACGAAGATTGGATGGACCCACTACTTCCAAAATGGCCTGGACTCGGGCCATAACCATCTCTACTGCATGGGAACGAGTTATCCCTAGTAGCTGCTGACTCAAGGCATCTCTTTCCATCATAGCCTGCATTAGTTGCTCTTCCGAGGACCGTACTTGGCTACGTAACTCCTCAAGACTCCTTCCTAAATTTAGTACACGGGCTCTTTCAAGCACTAATTGGCGTTCCAATTCCCACGCCTTATCCTTCTCGGATTGTAACGCATGGATATGAGTCTCCTGAGCGGACTCGTGAACTTCCTTCAAATGAGTTATCTCCACTTGAGCCTCCAAGAGACCTCGCTCTAACTCGTCCCGACGACGATATACTAAGCCTGGATCTGAAGAAGAACTTCCGTAAGACCCGAGAGCATCTAGCACCATATAAATCTACTCGAAAAACAAAGCGAATGGCATCAGACCGGACGACAGGTTAGTATTAAATAAAATGAATAAATACCTCACATAGGTCTTTACAGGCTAAATCTTGGAGAACGGGTACCGAAAGGGTTTTTATCAGCTCACAATCTGTTACGTTCAATAAACCGCTGAGAAAGTTTCGACAAAATCCCACCGCTGATCCGAGAGGAGAAACATCCTGAGTATCCCCGGGGGGAAGAGATCTCCCGAGGGAAGGGTGCTCCTCGGGCGGTGGTACAGGAATACGATCAGGGACATCTTCTCGGGGCTGCCAGTCCTCTGGGTCAGGGGAGAGAAGATACTCCTCTAACACATTTACCACGGCAGAATTACGAGGAATAGGCTGTGACACTATCGGATTCATGTGAAAGTCCGTCTGTGAGAGAGCTGCTATCGGATCTGACGGCCCAGGAGGAATTATATAACTGACTGGGGGGGCTGATATAGGTTCCTCCTCCTCCGAGGAAATCTCAACCATGGCCTCATTCACGAGAGGAACGGAATTACCAACCTCCGCCATCCCGGGACTACCATGCAATGCTCTCCCAAGGAAAACGTCAGTAGAAGATCCGAGGGAAAATGCTCCCATCTCCGCTCCTGCAAAAGATATCAGTAGAAAAACGGTCCGAGGGCACCCATAAAGTTTACAAGTTAAAGAAGGGTTAGTAAAACTTACGAAAATGAAAGTTACTGTGAAGAGGACGAGAAGTAGGGGTACATCCCTCCACCCCCTCTTGTAAACCTGCCAAAATCAGGGCCTCGGGGAAATCCAGTAGCCCGGATATATCATAAGAACCAGAAAAAAGTCCCGAGTGCATCAATACCTCCCTCACTTGCCCTTGTGTTTCAAGGTTGGGAGCAATATATCCCAGACCCCATCGGATGGGTACCCCCCACGATCTGGCTGACTGACCTCTCGGACGGACGAAGAAAAATCTCCGCCTCCAATCCCCTCTACAAGAATGGGAACTGGATACACGAGTGAAGGTATTTTCCTTTTCCCTATAGGTCAAGCTAAAAAAGGGAATCCCCTCTGAGCAAGGTCGAAGGGTAAATATTGTTCCTACCCGATAAGGGGACATTGGAAGGTTTAAAAGCTCACTACGAAGGACGTATCCCACCAAATGACTATAGGAACTTGGTGTTAACTGACTCGGACACACCTGCCAATACCAAAAAGTATTTGGAAAAAGGGGTGGAAAAACATCCGTAACCCACAACGCATCTGTTCGGTATAAACGGTCATGTAACCCGAGGGGGGTGTGTAAGCCCTCTGGCCCGAGGAAGGCACTATTATGTCATAATTTTCGAAATCCAGGTTATAACCAGTGAAAAGAGATCTTACCGAGTTCTCACACTCTGTACTCATAGTGGATCCTACGCGTCCTCTACCTATCAATCTGGACGGGTTAAGAGGAATCAAATCGAATTCCGAAGACTCATCCGCCAAAGAGTATGGCTCCCTACCCATGAATATCTCCCTGATATGATTGACTCTACGTGAATTTGTAGATGGAATCCTACGAGCTACCCCAAGAGAGGAACTAGCACTAAGTGTCGCCTGATTTTCGGATAGATTGTCCCTCGGAGAGAAACTTTCACGAGAAATGGGAGGAACCCTTGATGATCCAGAAGGACTCCGAGCGGTATCCTGAGAAGAACCACAAGACGAAATTGAACCACTTCTTCTATAGTAAGGAGGCATCATCTTGTTAGGTAAGTATTATCCTCGTACTTGCAATTATTGACAAATTTGAAAGAAGATTAAAGACTAGCTATGATTATAAGATTAGAGATAGATGCATAATTGGTAAGGGGCCTAAATACATATATACTCTTTATTTCTTGGTTAAAAGAAGAAGTTTAGACTCTTATTATGTTAATTAAGGGACACGTGTTGAAAATTTTCTAATTAAAGATGACACGTACCCTATTTAACCATGCAAAGCAACACCTCCTACTTAGGAAGTTTACTTAGTCAGCAACCTTATAAGAATTATCATCATCCATTTTAATTGAATTTTAACCATAAAAACAAAAAGTATAAAAAGGAAATTGAACAAAAATATTTATTTATTTAAGCCGAAGAGCCCTCGGAAGGGGTAATAGATACAAAGAACATTTATTTAAAAACAAAAAAATAAAGAAAGCAAGACTAAGCCCCCGTGGAAGGAGGGAGGGGAGAAGTTGTCTCCTCGGCGGAAGTACCCAATGGAGCAAGACGAGAAATTGGAGAAAATACCCCCCCGGAACCGCTAGCCCTCGGACTCGGACTAGTGGCAGAGCGCATCGGGGACGGTGCCGGAGAATCCCGAGAAGATAACAAACCCCCAAATCTCCCCACAAAGTACTGGCAATCATCGGGAGTTGGCCTCTTCAACTTACGAAGGTCAAAAGACTTTGAAAAGTCAACCTCCGACCTTATCAAAGACTTAGCCAATCTAGCACACTCCAAATAACCCCATAAAAGGTGGTCTGTCAAGAGCTCGTGAAAAGGCGTCTCAGAAACCTTAGAATGCTGCCTTGATGTTTCTTGCTGGGCGAATAGAACTGCAGCATCAACCTTAGCCTGCACCTCCTCGGGAGAAAGAAAGTTTGATAACTTCCCCTCGGCTGATTCAGCTCTGTCAGTAACTTGGCCCAGCGTCTCTTGGAGACTCCTTTCCCTTTCACCACCTTCTGCCACTGCCTTCTCAAGATCAGCGATACGAGCGGTGAACACCCTCTCGGATTCCTCCCTTTCCTTCTTCAAAAGAGCTATTTGAGCCATTGCAGCCTTCTCGGATGCCTCCATCTTCTTGTAAGCGGACTCGACAGCATTCAAGTTATGTTGCAAACCCTCTTTCGCCTTCTCTGCTTCATTAAGAGCAAATTCGTAGTCGGAAATCTTGGTGTGAAGAATGTCCTCCCTAGTCTGACTCTCTTTATCCCGGACTAAGAGAGGTGCCAATTGCGCTCAGAGTACTTCTAACTCCTCTATGTCTTTCCGACCGCGCTCTTCAACGGCAGTGACCGCCTCCCGAGTCTTTCCAATCTGCGAAGAAGTCAATAAGAAAAAAGTTAACATGAATACATCATATAACCCCAGAAGAATAGTATAGAGAAACTTACCATGAGGCCCAACCAGTTAAGACTGGTATACAGAAACTGGTACCCCTCAACGGGTGTTGAACTAGAAGAAGCAAAGAACCGGAGAATATCCTGGTAAGCTTCCCCTACCGTCCGAGAGGAGAATTGCCCCTCGGGCCCACTAGGAGGAATGGGCGCCTGGAAGGTGTGACCTCTCGGAGAAAGAGTCACAGGAACAGAAGAAGAGCCTGGAATACGACTCCCCGGAAGAGTAGCTCCGGGTACTGGAGTCATCACTTCCGAATTTGTGAACACAGCCCGAGAACCACCAACTGTTGCGGACGGGCCAGTTACTCCCAACAGTGAGTTCAGAATCCCCTCCTTCACATCTCTGTCTTCGGAAGAAGGATCAAACTCCCCTTGAGTATCCTCGGAATCCCCTCGTAAAGCTTCCTGCTCGGGAATGTTGAACTGGGCCAGAAAATCCTCCTCTACAAAAGGTACTCACTGTCAGCAAGAAAGAGAATGAAACTAGAAAAAATTATGGAAAGAGGACGAATATACTCACCGTATAATGAAGGCTCTTCTACCATCGGAGCTTTTCCCTTATCCATAGCCACTACATCAAAAGAAAAAGCATCAACACATGAACAAGTATTACAAGTAAGATATGAAAGTCTCATTAAAACCTCATAAGAACTTACCACGAGGAGCAGATTCGGAAACTATCGGAGGCTGAGGAGAAGGACCCTCAGAAGACAAGTCTATTACTTCAGTAACCTTCTGAGCAGATTCTTCCTCGTTAACACTCGGAAAGATCCCCTCCTCGGAAACTCTCGGAGAAGTTCCTATGTTAGATTCAGAAGCAGGTAAATTCCCCGACTCGGATCTGGACACGGGCACCAAAGACAAATCCCAAGAAGCAGGAGCTACTTGGCGCAAGGGAACAACGCTCCTGATGACCCCCGTCATATCCATGCATAGAAGAGAATGGTCCTCGTGAACTCCACCCTTCTCTGAACCCATATGCCTACTCTCGGGAGCATTAACCTCATCCTCCTCGTGATCACCCTCTTCTGGTATCTCGGAGACACCACTAGGAGTAGGCTCCCTCGGACTCGACTGCAGATAGTAATTCGCCATGACATCCCCTGCATTACCCCCACCAATAACATGTATAAGCATAATTTACTGCTGTACTCGGAGAAAGAATAAAAGAATAAATAAAGGGACTTACGAAAAAGACTCCTCGCATCGGGAGACAAAGACAAGGGCCTCTCCACGGCGTCGTCGGTAAAAACTACGTAGTGGAGACCGGAGGTCTCGTATAACATTGTAAAGTCCTCTGATTCCATCAATTTGTGTTGAGAAATTATAGGAGATAAAACCACCTCCTGGTCCAAAGCACGCACGGGAGTAGTACCCTCTCGCCAGTCGAAGGGCACATCCCATTTACCCTTAACAGGTCCCACGAAGAAGTATCTATTCTTCCAGACGCTATGTGAGGTAATTGCCGCACCCAAGATTCTCTTCGTGGAATCCCCCGTGTTGTCCCGGTGACGAACATTATAAAAAGGATACCCCCTGGGTGACACCGCCACATCAAAGATCGAAAGAAAATGGTCCACCGTGCACTCTAGTCCATTCACTTGACACCAAAAGACATAAATGCAAATAGCGGCAAACCCGTTCGGCACCATTTGACTCGGGCAGATATTACAAGTCTTGAAAAACTCACAGAAAAAAGGTGACATGAATGAACGCCACCCGTACTTCACCTGGGCAAAAAACACTGTCAGCATACCCGGAGGAGGATAACATGCCCTTTCATCCTTCGTCGGGATTCGGAATACCATATTCTTCTGAAGGACCCCGGTTGAGGTAAATAGATCCGCCACCTGCTTACGAGTAGCAATATTCGGCATCTTTTCCACCTTAGCGAAAGTCCGAAGAGGCGGCTCCTTCGATTTGGGAAACCTAGCTTTTTTCGAGGAAGTGGCGCCGCCCTCGGCAGCAGTAGCCATTTCTCCCTTGCGTTTACGAGTAACAACTCCCACCGGAATACTCCTCACACTCGTAGAAGTGTCAATCGGAGCAGTAACTTCCGAGGAGGTAACAGCAGCAACAGGGTTCATGTTGGCAGAAGAAGCCATGGATATAAAAAGAGGAATTTTTTTTTGGAAGAATAAGAAAAGAGCGAGTAAATCTACTGGAACTTTGAGTTGCAAGAGAATAGAGGATAAGAGAAGAAATTTGTGGCTCTGAGAGAAACTTATCGCAGATTACACTTGAGTGAATGAAGAAAAGAAGAGGCAACATTGTCCTATTTATAACCAAAGGCTACAACGGTCAGATGCCCATAAAGACGTGGCATTTATTCACGACTCCACGTATCCGCTGCTTAGTTGTGCCACGCCGTCAAAATTCTGACCGTTGCCAACGGTCAGATGCTTCAAATCTCGAAGCTGGTCAAACGGCAGTCCGCAACCAGCGCCCCCGAGATCCTCGCGTGCTTAACAATGATACCCTAAGGGTAATCAGGTAAAATCCTTGCAAAACTTTGAATTTATATATTTATCTCTCGGACAAATATCAAAAAATAAACATAGGGACACTAGGACGAAAAATAACCCCTCGCCTCACTGAGGACGATGATTTAAAATTCCGTTTGTCTCTACGAGGACAATCGAAATTTGGGGGGGCTAGTGTTAACCCTAAAAATAAAATAAAGAATATTACTCCTACTCGAAAAAAGCAATACATGGACAATGCTATTGTCACGAGTATTTCCGATGAGACGTACATATAAAGAAAAACCCCTCGGAGGATTGCCCTACCTTTCGGTCACTGACCCGAAAAGGTTTACAAGAGCACACGAGGAGGAACATAAGTGTCCCTTGGAAAGTCAAACGGTGAATAAAAAACAGATATCAGCACGGCATCGGAAAAAGAGTAAACCCCGATGGACTCGTACGACTCCGATATCCACCAATGCGCCAAGAGGGACCACAACGGACCCCGAGTCCCACGAACTTACAAGAAAACTTCCTTGCTGAACACTCCTCAATCTGAACTGCCCTCGGACCATCACCCGAGGACCCATTTTCGGAGAAAAATCAGAAGTGAATAACAGAGTGCCCAGATAACATATTCCGAGGACTTAGATGAAAAAATACCATTTCAAAAGGAGCAAATCCAGCCCTCGGAGATCCTATTAAACCCTCGGAGATCATACCACGCCCTCGGAGATAAAATTATGCCCTCGGAGATTACTCCTGATCATTGAAGAACGAACCCGAATCAAGAAAGAGAAATAGAGTCCCTCGGAAGAATAGCTCTACCACAACAATCGTACCTCAAAAGCCCTCGGAAATATCAGAAGACACAAAGACCAATCCAGTCAGCGCCTAGTAGATAAGAGATAAACATTATCCTAATTTTCACACCTGTATCAAGGTAACAACAACACATGTCCTTACCAAAACACATGCACAATGACACCTGCCCCTACCAAAGTCTATATATAGGGAGGTAATCAGTAGAAGAGGGGAGGAGGGAGACAACTTAACTTAGCTTACTAAATACAACTGGGTACTCATGTACACAGAAAGAGAGGAGGAAAAGTTCAGTGAATAAAGGAAGGGAATATTCTTGCAAATATTTTTATCATTTCCACCTATCATTATCTCTGAATCACGGACAGGGCGTTCTAACCCAAATAAATATCTTCTGTTAAATAGGGAATAATTCCAAACCCGTTAACAGATACATTTTCGAAAATGTTGACCATGAGATCAAAATCAAGTTCAAATGCCAACTTATGGGACCAAAATTAAGGCGTGCCAACTTATTGGACCAACACTACAAGAAAAATGGGTCATTAGGGACTGCTTGGGCGGTCCCTAATGACCCCCCTGCGGTCGCTATTGAGGGGGTAGCGACCGTCTAGCGGTCGCTATTTTTCGGTCGCTATTGACCATGGTCACTTGCCAATAGCGACCGTTAAACAGTCCCTATGGCGGGCGCCGGGCCATCCTCCTTACCGCCTCTCCTAGCTTTCTTTCCCTTGACAGATTTCTTCTTAAATTCTTCCGTCTCCCAATGTTTTGCCGCCGCCTTCTCAATACTATCGCTCAACCACGGCGTCTTTGTCTTGTTGCGATACTTCTCCATATCCTTCCTCTTCATGTAATAGCTATGCACCTTGTTCGTCGCTCGTTTGTAAAGCTCCTTCGCCTTCTCCTGGTATGCCCTGTGTACTGCACCCCTATCGGAGTAACGGATCCCAAACCTATTCTGCAAAAAAAAATTAATATTCAACAATTAATTACGACAATAAATTAATAGACTAAATTCAACATAATTTTTTTAAAAAAGTCCTAATTTAATAAACTAAATTATGAGATATTAAACAATAAATTAAAAACTCACCGTAAATCGAGCATACATCTCCTTCCGTATCTCGAGGGGAATCTTTGTGTAGGAGGGCCAAAACTCAGTCATAAACTGACGAATGAGGCCAGTGATCACCTTCGCGATCTCACGACTAGGGGGCTTGGAAAAACAACCCCGATGCAATTCTATAAGCGGAATCTTACGTCCCACCGGGACCGTCGTACATGTTGCATTTGGTCCCCTCGATGGGCGAGACTGGCTCGGTAGTGGCGTCTCACTCGACCTCTGACTCTGTCCAGCTCCGATGTCGTGTACAGGTGATGGAGTCTGAAGTCTGGTAGACTCGGCAGATGGGGGCACCTCGGACCTGGTGGACTCTGATGATCGGGGTAGTGTCACCTCTGGCGTTTCGGCGGTCTCAAACTCTGCTAATAACTGCCGCTGCAACACTGGTGTCCTCGACGTAGATACGTCACCTGACCCTAGTGCCAAGACGGATGGCTCGGCTGGATGGCCATCCGATGCACAAGTCGCCGATCGGACAATCCGTACAGGTCCGAACCTACCTCGACCCCCCGACTGCCACTATCACCACGGCCAACACCGCTACCACCTACTCCGCCACTACTACTGGCACCAACCTCACCACGACCTACACTGCCACTACCAATGGCACCAACCCCACCACGGCGAACACTACTCGTGACTCGTCCACCGCTACGAGTACCCGACACCCCAGTACGACCTCCATCTCCACGCCCTCGACCTCGACCTCGACCTCCAGTACCGCTAGTGGTCTTACGTGACGTCATGCCGAAAATATGTATATACTGTAAAAATAAAAATATAACATTTAGAAAATCAAATCAACATTTGAATCTAATTTAACAATTTCTATTTTTTTCCTTTAATCATTCATTAATCAATTTCACAAATCTATTTCTATTTTTTTTTTCCTTAAGCTAATTTCTAATATATTTCTAATTTCACAATTTCACAATAATCTATTTCTAATCTATTTCTAATTTCACAATTTCACAATAATCTATTTCTAATCTATTTCTAACTTCACAATTTCACAATAATCTATTTCTAATCTATTTCTAACTTCACAATTTAACAATAATCTATTTCTAATCTATTTTTAATTTCACAATTTCACAATCATATATTTCTAATCTATTTCTAATTTCACAATTTCACAATAATATATTTCTAATCTATTTCTAATTTCACAATAATCTATTTATATTTCTATTTCTATTTCAAATCTAACAACAAATCAAACAATCATAAAACAAATCTAACAATCTAACAATACCAATTTTCGGATTTAAATTACAATATTATTAAAACACACAAAAAAAGGAAAAACTAAATCGAGCATTTCATTACCGGAAATGGGCGGAGGCGGCGCAAGGAGAGGCGGAGGCGGCGGAGGCTGCGGAGGCGGCGCAAGGAGGCGGAAATGAGTTAGCGACCGTTGTTTGGTCGCAACGTGAGCTCAACGGTCGCAAATGAGTGAAATCGGCTCGAAATCGGGGAATAAATCCGGGGAAATCACGACGACGGCTCGACAGCCGCTGCTTTTGGGGAAGAAGATGGTGAAATAAAAAAAAATTTATTTATTTATACCCTTAAATCAGCGACCGCTTAACGGTCGCTGATTTGTTTAGGGCCGAATTAGGGTAAATTCGACCCTAAAATGGGCCCACATTATGGCCCAACTCGGGCCAAAATGTGTGGCCCAGTATTTTTGAACGGCGTAGCGACTGCTTGGCAGTCGCAAATAATCTAGCGACTGCTTAGCGGTCGCTGGTTAAATTTAGCGACCGCTAAGCAGTCGCTGTTGTCTTCAGCAGTCGCTGAAGAGGAGCAACTGCTTGGCAGTCGCTAATTTGCGGTCCCTAATGAACCATTTTTCTTGTAGTGCAAAATCGCGCTAAAGCCAACTTAAAGGACCAAACTGTTGAAAATCCCCCTTCTTCTTTTTTTTTTTTATTTTTTTGGTAGTTTGTTGCTTTAATATATCACATTTCCATTTTAATTTCATTTTATAAAAGATAATTTTATTGGAAAACTACGATTTATACTTTTCCCCGTATTTTTGACGGCAAACTTTTCCCTAACATGTGATAAAATGATCTATGACAGAAAATGATAGTTCTAAACTACACACTGTTTACGCGACAGCACACATAGCAGCAAAGTAACAAAATCTCTTCAAATATTAGAAAAGTTCCGAGGATAATTCCATTTTTGTTCTGCGCGGGATTGCTAGCTAGAATATATTGATTTATGCATGTTGATCAAACTAAGAATAAGGGAATATCATTTTGCAAGAATTGTCCCTGCATATGCTCTGCCTTAAAAAAAATCTTCAGCATATCCCAAATATCTTTGGTACCGATTCTATTGCGTGGTGTGTAATTATATTACATGCGGCGACATGAGAAAGAAACTGAAAGTGGGATGTTGGTTAAGGAGAAAGGAAGCCATGCATGGACATGCATATATATATATATATATATATACCCTCTTTTATTCTCCCGTATCAAAATGATAATTTTCTTGGAATCTTTGTAACTATATTATAAACGGGGTAAGAAGCATTTAATAATATCCTCAAACGACAAATTTATTTTTCGCTTTTTGAACTGTTTTGTTTTTGTTGGTTTTCTTTTTTCTTTCTTTTTTTTTTCCCGGAAACTGCTATCATTACCAGATTACCACACCTGTTCGAAATGAGCCTCGGAGTTCCCATCTCGATTCACTCATTAATGATGACAATAAGATTTTTAGCACACAGTCCGTGATATGGGAAAAAGGTGCATTAATTCATGTAAACGAACAATTGCATATTATTTCATGTAATTTAAAATGGTGCAAAATATTCATGTAAGGAGTTGCAAATCAGTTGCCAAATAATAGTAAAGATAAATATTTTTAGTCGTTCTCTTGTAAGATCATTTATTTTAATGTTTACACTTTAACTTGCAAAATAAAAGGATATAATATCAAACTTAATTAATAAATAAATTAATTAATGAATATATTCAAATACTTAAATTTGACAAAGACCGCAACAATGTAACTACTATGATCGAGGGGGCACGTCCATCGCCTATATAATTTGTTTTTTTTTCTTTAAAAAACTGGACTAATTATTACTTCGTCACCTATTCTACACTATTCATCTAAAAACTATAACCTAAACATATCAAAGGAATGAGTACTAACGTGAAAAGTTCAACAGAAAGGAGGTGTGCGGGGGTACGTAATTTGCCATGAGCTTCGTCAAAGATGATGAATTAATATGCCCATCTTTTGTATGGAAAAAACATAAACAAGAGGAATCAAATACTCCCACTTCTAACTATTAAGGAAAGGAAGGATCAAATTCCTTATGGAATGTTGCAACCATATAACAAAAAGTATATGAATGCCAAAACTTTTGGTTTCTTGGCCCAACGAAAATCGAAAAAGGAAAAAAATTTGTCCAAAGCATATGCTGTTCCATCCTCAGCATATCCAATTTAAAGTGCGTCAGCATATCCAATTTAAAGTGCGAGATCATATGTCTTATATATAGGGCGAGTATGCTAACTCTCTGGTAGTAGCAACATGCTTGAAACCGAGCAATATTACTGATACAATATTAATTACTTGAGAAAAAAAGAAATTTGAATGTATACATATATATATATATATATATATATATATATAGTTTGTGTGGGAAAACGAATAACAGTGCGATTCTCTTTTGGCAGGGAAGACGTACACACATGCAAATGCAAATGTGCGCAGTAGTACTTGTTTCTTTGCCAAAGGAGAATTGCCCTGCCATTCATTCCCATAAATCATAATAATTGAAATATGCTGTCAGAATAATTTCGACCTCCACCTATCTAAGTCCAATAGCTCTTCAATTCACTATTTATGTTGTGATACATTGATTCATCCGTAAGTTTGTAACTTTTTTTCTTTGTGTCTATCACATTATGATAATGCCTTATTTTACGAAAAACATGGTGTAATTAATTTGTCTATTCCTTTTCTTACAGTGAGGTAATAAACATTAATTTTGAGATAAAATACGTTTCACTGTTGTTTATTGACGCCTTTTCACAAGTTTTTTTTTTTAAATCAGAAAAGGAAAGTAATTTATAGAAAAAATGAGCAAAAGAAATGCTCAATCAAGAGCAAGTTCAACAGGTGAAAGAAAAAAATCAGGAACCCTAGTAGAAAGGATCGGATCATGGACGACTAACACAGAGCTGCAACTAACACACTAACACAAACAACCCTCAGGATTTTGATGCCAATCCTCAAATGAATACAAAAACAAATGATCTTTGGCTTTAATCCAGTACCAATACTCGATTTTCGTCTGCTCCGGTAATGTCCTGGACATCGAAACAAACCTCATGAAAAGCTTTCGTATTTCTAGCTTCCCAAGTATTCTTAATTTTGTCGCTCTGTACAGCATACATAAGTTCCTTCCAACAAGTCTTAAATTCTTATGAGAAAAATAGAAAAAAGAATAACTAACACAGTAGCATTCAAGGGCTTATATATTTTTAATTTTCTGGTATAGCCCTCTTATTGGGCTCTGTCTAAGTCTTTGTAATTTGGAAGAAACCGATATACTCTCATAATAAAATTAAGGGAAAAATCACTTAAACTTCGAATTTTATCACTTATCTCCCCAACTCTCTTAATCAAATCACGTTGCCCCCTTCGACGTAATTAATTCCCTTAATAGTCGTTAAATGTCTGAGAGGGGGTAAGCGATAATCGTGCCATAGTTTAGGGGACAAAGTGATACATTTAAAAAAAAACAAAAAAAAATTCTTAAAATATTTATGTTTATATAATAAAGTTTATTCTTTCAATATGATACATATCTCTAAAACTACATCAATCAATTCTTAGATTTTCGACAATTACATCCCTAAATTATAAGATATTACAAAATAATATTAAAATCATTAATTTTAATTTGTAATTCTTTTAAAAAGCTCCTCCTCAAACATTTATCATAAAACTTATAAACATAATAATATTGATGCAAATTTGAATTTTACAAATTCGGCTTACTGTACAAGCCTTGACCTCCCACTTGGCTAAAATATGTTGACTTAAATATAAAATATAATGGATAGACAAAAATAATAAATAGAAGCTAAGTTGAGTAAAAATAAGTTTTTTATTATATTTTATAATTTCCATCTATGTACTGGTGAAAGTTGTGCAAGCGGTCATGTACATCTCAAGCTAGTTAATCTTTTGAATCGAAGCATTTCACATTTTCACCAACTTGGTTTATAAGTCTATGTGCTACCGTTTATTTCATCATTATGTTTGTGGAAAGAGCATTTTAAAAGAATTACAAATTGAAATTCAGGATTTTACTGTTATTTTGTAATACCTTATAATTTAGGGATTTAATCATCAACATGTAAGAATTGATTGATGTAGTTTTAGGTATATGTATCATTTTGAAAGAATAAATATCAATATATAGATATAAATATTTTAAGAATTAATTGTTTTTTGTTTTTGCTGTTTTGAAAAAGTATCACTTTCCCCCCCCAAACTATGACACGATTACCACTTACCTCCTCTCGGACTATTTAATGACCATTAAGGAGCTTAATTACGTCGGAGGGGGCAAAGTGATTTGATTAAGATAGTTGGGGGAGTCAAGTGATAAAATTAGAAGTTTATGGGGGTAAGTGAAAAATGGGCTATAGTTCAGGGGGTAAAGTATTTTTTTCTTTCGAAAATTAATTTATAATCTCTTATGTCCCCTCTACAGGAATCATCTTGTAGGTGCACCACAACATTACATCTTGCTACTTTTCAGAGTCGCCTATCGCCCACCCTTTGAACTAAGAAAAAAGGCAGAATGTGCTATAACTACAAGCTAAGAATGGCTTGTTAGTTAGCTAATCTGAACCCTTTGTTTTTTACGTCTTTTATGTTATCTGGTTCAATATATATATATATATATATATATATATATATATATATATATATATATATATATATGCACGTTAGATGTCTCAATCTATTTCTTGCAAATTAATCTTTAGCAGTCATTGAAAAGATGTACTTCAGTTAAGTGACTAGCCCTCTCATACTTTGTTGGAGCTTTGTAACTAGTGACTGTTTTCCCAAGTTTAGTACCAATTTTTGAACTTAATACTTATTGACATGAGTGTTGTTTTAATACCCTTTTTAGTAATAAAATGAACAAAAGTAGGACCAAACTGAGAGTGAGTAGCATAAACAACGATGGATTCGTGAATGAGAAACACAAGTTTTCTATTTTCATAGGAATCAATGGGATAGCAGATAATAGAGCTGCAAAGTTTTAAAGAACAGAACAGGCAAAACTTCTGACTAACGATATTTTTGTAATGTGTTGAGCCTCAAGGAAAGATACTCACTATTAAAATATGATTTTAAAAAAATAGTTTTCTGAGAACATCTTGAGTTGTAAATCAATTGACTATTTGAAGAGAACCAACTCATTGACTCTAGCTTTCATAACTCTATATCACCTCGAGGAAAACTAGAAAAATCAAAAAAAAAAAAAGGTTTAAATACTTGACTAACAATGATCTATACTATCAAAAATATCGCTCAAGTTTCGTGTTATACTTGATGCACATTCGTCCACATATAATGTTGTATTATATTGTTTTTCGTCCAAGACTTTGTGCAGAATGTGGATTACTTCAACCTTCCTTTTGTTATTCTTGTTTCTTTCTGCACATTTTGTTTCTTTTTACTAATTCCGTCATCTCATTTGATTTCTTTCCATGAAGAACAATCTTCGACATCATTTTGAAAGGAAAATTTCACAAATGGAAACTTTAAGTGATGGCTCTTCTTGAAGAGAATCGATCCATCTTAAAGACTTATAAACCTAGAACACTTTCAAATACCAACTAAAACCGTGAAGTTAGTAGGTGAATAAAGACAAAACATAAGATAGACATTATATTAAAGCATGCAACAACATTGTGTACACTACAACAATACCCTCATATAGATAGCAAGGTTTAGATGGCAAAGGTTGGTGCAATCTAATTTTAAGAAATTAAATAGTGAAGAGTCGCAATGTAAATTTTAAAAACTGAATAAACGCTATCTAGATTTTATATGTAGCAAATATACAAATAGATAGCCTTATTTTGCTATTCAACATTTCAAACCAAAAAAAGTTTGCAGGGCCTCAAAAGTAGAAAACACCACTTTGCTATCTAAATGCAGATACCCATAAATTGCTATCTAGTCTAACAATTGCTATCTAAATAAATAAAAAAAAAAGAATGTGTAAACAAATGTATATGCACTTGTTGTCCAAAATATAAAAAAGGAAAAAAGCATTTGTCCACAATTGCAATTCCTGTTGAAGAGAGAATTAAAAAACTATAACCCATCTTGCCTCTTTGACGACATACGAGAAACCCTCTCCACTTTAGGCGCCAATTTCCTTCCTCCTCCGCACCATTTTTCTCTGCCATTAACGCCGCCGGAGCTTGGGAGCTAGCTTTGTCTCTAAAATAACAGGTAATTTTACCTCAATTGTGTATAGAATAACAAAGGGTTAGTTTTGTTTTAACCCTTATTTTCGAATTTCACAATATTTCAATCGATATTCCTTCTTTCCTTGCGAAAATTGTTTCAGTTAGTCTGTATAATGATTGTGAAACCCTTTGCATGCGAATATTATGCAAATCACATCTGTAATTCTGTGATTAACTAACAGATTTTGCCCTAATTGGTGTGTTGGTTTTATACTTGTGTATTTGATTTCTAGTTTGCTAAGGTTTGACTTCGACAAGATAGACTCCGAGACTATGTCTTGCCGAACGACTCTCACTAAGACTAGTAAATCCTGCAAGTCTACATATATCTTCTTGATTAACTTTGTCAAATTTTTGTATTGGTAGTGATGTTTTATTAGTTTACCTTTGTTGCGCTAGAGGCGAGTTTCTATTGCAAAAAGACTGGAGTTATATAGAGTTGCTCAATCTGAGATTGATACAGTTGCATGGGCTAAATAGATATTAGAAACATATTTTCATGTCACTTAATAAAATATAAATTCAAATTCTTTTACATATAGCAATAATATTCCATATTGTGATTCGACGAATTCTAACTCTTGTCACATCACAGGAATTCTTCGTTGGTTACATGTTTGTAAAGTTGACAAGTATTTTGTTTATTTGCCCACCCCTCTTCTGATCAGTTTTGTTGGAATATGAGGCTTGCGAATGTTTCAGTCGCAGCAGCTAAATATTATACATATTTTGTAATGTTTCTTTTAGACTTGTTTTAGTAAGTTCGTAAGAATTATTGTTGCAATGAACACTAGCCCAACTCTATTTTGTCTTCAGCTTAATTAACAATATATCTTTATACGAGACAAATTATGTGCATCCGAACAATACTTGACAGCATTGTGTTGCTTGACATAGTCATATTTGTATGTGATTTTTTTTTGTGCTAGATTTAATAAATACAGGGTGTTATGTGATTCCTGCAAGCAATATAATTAATTGAGGTAATTAATCCACTAAGCTGTGGTTCCTGCAAGCAAGATAGTCAATCCATATTTAGTATTAATTTGGTAGACATATCCGTATCAACAAGAAAATTAATGTTATCAAACAGCAAGAAAATTAATGTTATCAAACAGTTGTAGGTGAAGTAATATGCTGAAGTATTATATTATAGGTAACAGGTAATATGCTGAAGTAATATGCTGAAGTATTATATTACAAATATTATCAACAAGATATTTAAAGATTTGATTATATTATAAATTGTTGAAGTATTATATTACAGATGACAGGTACATCAATGGCGAAAGGCAAGGGGTCGGCTAAAAAAGTCAAGCGAATTTCCAAGTCGTACGTTGGTCCACCGACCATTCTACGCCCACCATCGACTCAGTCCAGCCCACCATCAACTCAGCCATGCCCACCATCAACTCAGTCCGGCCTACTATCAACTCACGGTCTACCATTGACTCAACGACACCCATTATCAACTCAGTTGCGCCCTCCATCGACTTATGGTTTACCATCAATTCAGTTGCGCCCTCCATTGACTCTCGGTCTACCTCAGCTAAGCCCATTATCAACTTAGTTGCGCCCTCCATCGACTCAGTCCATCCTACCATTGACCTAACCGACACTACCGTCTACTCAGTTTGGACTACCCTCAACTCAGTCGGGTGTATCGTCAATTAGAGTCCCACCTCTACTGTTTTCTAGAGTAGGGAGTCATATGAGCACATTGATGCAGGTCTCCCCATTAATGCCGTTTGGTAGTACACAGATGTTTACGGGGCTTGGAGGCGCCACACAGAGGGGTATGGGTTTTGGGCACCTTAATGTTGACCCCACACAGACTGGCCCGCCATCGTCTCTTGCTTTTAATACGCCAATTTTCCATAGCAGCGAGGGACTACATGGTGTACATGTGATTGATGCTCAACAAGCTTCATCATCTGAAACTCCTACCGATGTGCCGATTGTACAATGCTATGGGGGTGGCAGGACCTGCCAAGGATCAAGGGCATCGTCGCTGGGATATCATACAGATGAACATGTTGATGAGGAGGGGTTGATGGATGATATTGGAGATGAGGAGGGTGATGATTGGATGGGCGAGGATGGTGACTATACCGAGTTGGACGATTTGCCCACTGTTCCTGTAATGGGTTGATGGGGTGGCGTTGGTTTGCAACCACCTGCCAATAAAGCTGATAGAGAATGGCTGAGATTGACCTTAGAAGGGGCATTTGCTCACCCACGAGCTGTTTCCACGATCACCAAAATTTTGAAGACTATGATACAAGATGCGCGATATAGCTATACTAAGTTTACAGTCCAGGAGAAGAAGGAGGCCCGACTCAAGTTTAAGGTAATTATTATGTTGTGTATATATTTAGAATCGATATAATAGATATAGTTTAAAAATTTTATTACTTTTTCACTAATGTGTTAAATTCGTCATTGCAGGAAATTTGATTTATCAATAATTTTGTTGATATATATGTATAACTTCCTATTTTTTAGATAGTTTACTTTGTTGAAATAAAAATTTTAGATCTTATTTATTATAGAATTTCGTTCCATCTACAGATAATAAATTTCTTAAGTTTTGTAGTAATCAATATGATCATCATCCCTTCCTAATTTAGAGAGATTATTTTTGCAAAGATATTGTGGGAGAAAATTAAGAAATTGGTAAGATAAGAATTAGCATTTTTATTTTATTTAAATTAATTTTGGACACTTGCCAAACATTCAATGTATCTAAGAGAAGATGTAATTTTAAATGTAGGAGGAGATCCGGCTCCTAACCTTTCTCCCTTTTGTTACTTATCTCGGGGGATGAACATAGGTCTTATAAGCCTTACATTGTTGACATGTTTTGGTTTCAGTGTATATTTTTGCCTGCTAGATAATAAAAAGGTACTTTTCTTGTTTCATGTTTTTTTATGCGCAGAGCTGAAAATAACAATATGCACTTTGCCTTGAAATGTTTAAATTAAAATTTTAATCCGTATATATATTTCAACTCCATTCATTCTTGTTGTAGCATGTTGAGTACACATGGTTATTAAATAATAAAGTGGTTACATAATTTAGCTTGCCTTTGTAAATATACCATTCTCTTATAATAGAAGAATACCTTTCTCTTACAATTTATCCCGTTGTATGCATTTTCAATATAGTCCATCAAGTGATTATAAAGATTATGTAATAACATAATGCCTTTACATAATCTTCACATTAACTAAAGCGGTTGTCGTGGTTTTAAAAAGTTGCACATATTATATCCCCTTTTATAGCAATTCTGGATTTATTTGAATTGTTAAGAGCAACTAATAAATATTAGTTTCTATGTAAGTTCCTCGAAGCATTATTTGCCAATGATAGCTTATTTGGTTTAAATTGTAGTTTAATCTATTTTCTCCTTAAGGTGTTGGCTAATTGCTATTATCCCCAATGAGTTCTGTAATGATTGAGATTCAACGAAGACTAAGCTACAATATTTCCGATGTTGGCTAATTGCTATTACCAACTGGGCTCTTGGCTGGGCTAGTTTTTTCAGAATTGCTATAGACCTTTAAGTCATGGTTCGGTAACTTCCTAGACTATGGAACTAAGTGTTGGGACCGAAAACGAAACCAAAGAGCATTCATGTCAAATCATCAAGAATTAAACACATAAGTCAAATACTGGATCGCGGAAGCGTACCTTACACCGTATGATTAATTGCTTGCGAAACGTCGTGTGGTTAGTCTTCCAAATCAGCACGAACCTCTTGAGAGTTCCTTTAGTTCTCTCTTGATCTAACTATCGATGGGATGTAGTATAGAAAGTGACTCGTGTGATTTGGGGACCATGACCACCTTTATATATTAGGTCACCAAAACCCTGGTGCCCTAATTTCGTAACTTGGGCTTCGGCCCATCATCGTAAGTACAAGTTACAACAGTCTCTACCCATTAAAGGCCCACACCCTATTAGATACATTAAGCCCATAATTTAACCGAACTTTAGATCACTTTTATTGGGCTTATTATTAATGACATTTCGTATCACATAATTATTAACATATAAGCCCAACGTTGGATTAACGATCCAACATTATTGGATAAAAGATCCAACAATCTCCCACTTGGGCTAATATGTGAACTTCATAATTATGTTAACCCGAATTGAGCTCATTTACTGTCATTACCGAATGTATCTACAACCAATCCCGTCCATCAATCATACCAACATAGAATCGAAGGGGTCTTTGTCGCATTTATCGTGACTCGGCCCATCAACGGTCACGTATGTTAATATAACTAAATGACATAGATCATGATGTGGATGCGTAGCGTGGAAACTTCATGTAACGTGACCATAACATGCCTGTTTCCAACTAGTCCTCCCTTAAACCTTAGTGAGATCGAACCTCAAACTGAAATCAGAGTATAACTTTACTTGAAACTTTATTTCTGCAGAAACAACCTTAAAATCCTTAAACTGGATTAACCAAAAGCGTCTATATTGTAAAACACCTACAAACTCCCACAGAAGCAGAATTTCCTTAACTGATGTGTCATCCATATGAGCGACTAGCTCATAAAACCTTTTGGATGATACTTCTTTAATTAGTGGATCCACGATATGGAGTTTGTGTTGATGCGCTTTATAGATTACTGTTTACTCTGAACTCTTTATTCAACAACTAGGAATATGATGTCTTGTGTAGTTTGACATTATCAAGATCCTATTGTTAGAATGTACAACTGCTTATTATTGTCACAAAATAACTTTAGTGGCACGTTTCAACGCTATCCACTTCACGCAGCCTCGTGACAAAAGTATACAGTCATACTTTTATAATTGGACGCCTTATAACACACTATGGACACCGTTGTCATGAAAGTATTTACCATACGAGACGGTTAAGTACTCTTTCTAAAATGACTCTCATGACAAACAGATGAACACAGCCTAATGTAAAACCATACTTTTAGGCATCCACCGAAATCGGAGTTAGTATACTTTACGATCTCAAACTGACATGACCTCCGACATGTAAGCATGTATCCTTTAAAATACTTTAAGTACTATAAGACTCATTTTGGCTGCTTCCTAATGGTCTTTTCTGAATTACTTAAATATCTGGCCAACATTTATTATAATTTGAACATACTTAAAAATCTCCATTGCTAAGGCATATGGAAAATTCTTTATTACCTTTTGCTCAAGAACAACTTTTAGGGTATTAATTAAATTGTACTATTCTCTTACAAGAAAGAGTATCAAAAGCAATGCAATTACACTATAGTTTTACTCCCGCGGACCTTATGATATTTACTAAATTCATCTCAAAATTAATTGAGACATTACTTGATAAACTTGAAATACCATTCAAAACTTTACTAAAATACTCAGATGGATTTTCTAAGCTTGCAACCCATAATCCATGCGTCTTTTGACACAAGGTTTTCTGGATGCACTATATATATTGTCTCACAATGTTACCATTAAGAGACAATAATCATATCCATCTCATAAAATTCATAGTATATCTTTAATGTTATAGTTCTTGAGATGCTGAAGTTTGTTCTTTTGAAACTACTTTCTATAGAGGAGTTTCCTTGACATTGTCTTAACTTGCATGATATTGAATAGAATGACAAAGAAGTCAAGACCTATTCAACATCCATAAGAATACAAACATATTCCTTCTGAAAGACAACGTCTTTAACTTTATCTCCCCCCGCAAACTCAGCATCGTCAAAGAACCAAACATTTCTTTCATCTTAAAAGTGGACTTTAATGTGGGATCTAAAACTTTTAACTTAGACTTCTTTAGAATACTTAAAGTAACTTACCGCTATTGAATTCAAATTATGTTCTTAAAGTCACTAAGACTTTACTTTTAATTGGATATTCTCAAACACGTAAGTACTTTAGTAAATATTCTATATAATGCAAGATGCAATCTCAAGAGCTTCAATTTAGAGAAATTTTAATTGTCATATTTCATCTTTAAGTAACACCATTATAATGGAATTAACCCTTTATGATGTACCTAAAGATGATATTACATTTCTCTATAGGAATTTAACAAACTATATTGGGTGAACTTGAAACATTAAACACCAAATAAATTAATATTTTGGATGAACGTAATGTTTTGATCCTTAAGTTGAGTAAACTCTCAACTTTAACAACACACCCAAAGTTTGAGAATTATAGTAACATGAGTTCTTATTCTCCTTTAGGAGGTATGACTTGATCTCATATACCATAACTCGACTGAATTTTCACAGATTAATATAAATTTTGTACCTTAAGTACTAGAGTAAAAGATTTACGAGGCAATTATATTATTTTTCAAAAAAAGATTTTCGCAACTGTAGAAAGAACTCGAGAACTTTAAAGCCAAACCTTTTACAAAAATGAATTTTCTTTAGTAACTTGATAAATCAAGAAATGTCTTAATTTATTTTTAAAAATAATGATTTTCTCCCGAAAGACGAAATGGAAAGACTTTACCAAAATGAATCTTGAAAAAACAGTTCTTGCATAGTAAACTAAATTTCTTTATTGCCTCAACTTGAACTTATTGTCATCACACAAATAGATGCATCTTTCAACATCATTTGACTTTAGACATTTTAGAGAACATTTTATAGACATAGTGATGTAAGATACTACAACTTAATCTATCCATCACATGGGTCTATGTAGCCAAAATTGATTTAATCTGTGAAATTATCGAATTAAGAAGTACACCGTTTGGCATGCCTAACATGACAATTAGTGCATTGCTTCTCCTTAAGATTAAGACTCGAATGAGAAACAACTTTTTCTTTTCCAATTTAATTGGTGACTTTTGTTGTTTCTTCTGAGTTGCTATATTTGCAGCTTTTGTAAGATTGCATTTTGCTTTGTCCTTAGGTATTAAGGTAATACGAGATATTTCGAGATGTACTCTCTAATATCATCCTTTCCTCATACATATTTAAAATTTAAAATTATCAAGAATGTATATATTGTAGACTTATCATTCTGGACAACTTTATTTTTATATCCTTAAGGACCTTAACTTTAATATATATATATATATATATATATATATTAAATAATACCCCTAAAAGTTACTAAGATTGTCTTGTTCATGAATATCCTACACATGCGTTTATCATTTTCTCCCACAATTTTATATTACCCTTGTTGCAAAGGTAAATTGTATCCTTAAAATGTGGTATAGAAGTAATCCTTAACGCAATATGCAGATTCATGATAAAAATAGAAGTGCTTTAACACTAAAACGAAATTTATGTTGGTAGTTATGTTGGTAATTATAAGTAGCATGTGCTACAACAGAATAAATCTTATACATGCTCACATTAAACTTGAAGCAAAATCATATTCAAATATTGATAATTCCCATCTCAAGATACCGGAACTCCATTAACATTTTATCTTTGACCAAATGTTAACTTGTAAGTGGTATCTTGAAGCAGTAACTAAACTTTGATAATAAATGTCGAACATAACTCTACCTTTGGCCGATGTTATGTTCACATGCCAAACTGCGTAATTATCACAAGCTTAATTCTGCAAGTATGCATGCAATTCTGATAAACATCGATCTTCCTTTTGGCCGATGGACATTCACATAAGTTACATGCACATTACCATTTATATTTTGAAATAAATTAATTTCCACAAGAGAGCTCACTTTTGCGAGATGTTGCTTCAATTAACATATCTAAAAATATATATAACTTTTTCAATATTAGAATTCAAGATTGCACCGAAAAATTTGAGCTTCTATAAAAGGTTATCCTTTTTAATCACAAGTCAATGGTCAAGGTTTTGACCTTTGACTGAGTCGGGACTGGACAAGTCAAGCTAGACTTGTATCCTGCTCCAGTTTCTTGACCCACACCCAAATTTTTAATCTTTTGCTTTAATTTTATTAAAGCTTAAAACCTTAATTCTTTAACTTTTAATTATAGTTGGGCCACTTAATTTTATTAAACTTAAAGGCCAATTTGGAATTGGAATTTTTTAGGACTGTTTTGTAGTAATAAGAAACTTATCTACAATATATTAGGGCTTCTTTGCAATTTGCAAGATGTAAAGACTGGAATTGCAATATAACTAGACTTGATTCCAATTCGGAAAAAGATCTTGGCGGAAATTGCAATTGTCAGGGGACGTTTTGCAATTAACAGGAGAGGGATGCAATTTTACAAAAGATCTCGACTAGAGTTGCAAATGGCAGGGGCCAAATTGCACTTTAAAAAGACTTAATTGCAATATTACAAAAAATGTATTAAACATAAGGGCTGTTTTGCAATTTCATTATCTTCTTCCTTATGATTGTTGCGTTTAAGACTTTAAGAGTTCACGCAGCAGCGGAAATCGCCGCTCCTCTCCCTCACCAGCGGAAACGGCGACCAGAATTCACCGGTGCAGCCTCGACGGTCTCGTCGACCGCTGAATCACCGGCCGAAGCCGGCTCTCTCTTTTTTTTTTTTTTTTGAAACTGTTGCAGCGGCGACTTTAGGGCCGCCACAGCTCCTTAATCCGCCGTGGTCGGGCGGCTTAAGTTATTAATCGCCGGCGGAAGTCGTCCGCCGGCGGATCCGATTTCTTTTTTTTTTTTTTGTAAACTGTAGCGGCGGAGGTTCACCGCCGTTGTCCCTTATCCGCCGTGGTCGGGCGGCGACGGGAACCTTACCGACGTAGTCCGCCGTGGTCAAAGTTTCTGAGTTCCGGCGAAAGTCGTCCGCCGGAGACTCGTCGGATTCCTTTCTTTAATTACCGTATTTGTTTTCTCTAATCCTTTTTTATTACTTCACCTTTTATATTTTACTTCGTAAGATATATAATGCAAAAAAAGGGAAAAGAGGTTCAGAGAATCAACTGTTCAAACTATTCTCAAAAGGTTTTTTCAATACTGAATGTGGATACCTTAATTATGCGCTAATTAACCATCAAGCTAACCACATAACTATATTCTGAATGCAAAACTTTAAAAAAACAAACGTGATATCAAATCTGAATGTTTACCAGACAAGGAAATCCACTTAAGCATAAAAAAAATTCTCATATTTTGTATCACACCGAAATAACAGAATTAAAATAGAGAATAATTTATTAAACCTTAATTCTTGATGTCAGATGGCCATAAGATAAAAAAAATATATATGAACATACTGACCTGTAACCAAAACCGAGCCACTTTAACGCAAAACCTATTCTTAATTAAATCAAGAACACTTAATCATGAATTTAACCACATGTTCGTTCTCAAAAATAATTTCATACAAAACCAAAATTATTTGTTGAGAACGTAGCAACAATTAATCATTGAAATAAAATCATACTTTAATCTCAATGATCTAACATGAAGCGGCTCTGATACCACTTGTTGGGACCGAAAACGAAACCCAAGAGCATTCATGTCAAATCATCAAGAATTAAACACATAAGTCAAATACTGGATCGCGGAAGCGTACCTTACACCGTATGATTAATGGCTTGCGAAACGTCGTGTGGTTAGTCTTCCAAATCAGCACGAACCTCTTGAGAGTTCCTTTAGTTCTCTCTTGATCTAACTATCGATGGGATGTAGTATAGAAAGTGACTCGTGTGATTTGGGGACCATGACCACCTTTATATATTAGGTCACCAAAACCCTGGTGCCCTAATTTCGTAACTTGGGCTTCGGCCCATCATCGTAAGTACAAGTTACAACAGTCTCTACCCATTAAAGGCCCACACCCTATTAGATACATTAAGCCCATAATTTAACCGAACTTTAGATCACTTTTATTGGGCTTATTATTAATGACATTTCGTATCACATAATTATTAACATATAAGCCCAACGTTGGATTAACGATCCAACATTATTGGATAAAAGATCCAACACCAAGTTCTAAACCGGGCCCGGTAGTATAATGGTTGTTTTCTAGACTAAATTATGAAATAAATCTGAACGTCAGTCAAAATGTGAAGTAAAAAAAAATATGTCATACAATGGATTATATACTTGTTGATCGGGGATTTTGTAAACATTCGTAATAAAGAGAAATTGTACAGGGGTTGGTTGGCTTTTTCGGATTCGGAGGATGGGGATCAAAATAAGTGTAAAAGGAAGTGGGAGTCAAAATCTTGGATTATCGATTTTTTCTAATTTATAAGAAGAAAATTCTCTCCCCTAACAATGGAAGATGGGCTTCTTGTAGATAGCCTTGTGTTGATCTTTACGGGAGGATAGATTTTGGGGGTTCTCTTGTTAGCATCGTATTTACCATTGTGTTGATCTTTATAGGAGGATAGATTTTCGGGGTTCTTTCGAGGAGCATCTAAGTTCTAATTTGAGGAGCTTAAATTTCGCATATCACCAGGAGTCCCCCAATTTACCTCGTATTTGAAGAATATGAGGGGAATTTAAAGTGTAGTTTTGAGAAACTCAAAAAAGAATGGGAATTTAATGCGACACGACTCTCTATTTCAACATTACCGTATTGGACATATTGATTAGAGTCCAATTATGACGAATTTGTGTCTCTTGACATGGTACTGGCCTTCGGCTTTGATAAGCTACGTGCCCTTTCACGAAGCGATTCGTCTTTGAGTGGGAACTAAATAATCCTGTTTCGCCGCCTACAAAAAACGAATCCCTCCATATCTTCCCTTTATCGCAGAAGGACAATCTTATATTGCCTTTCTTGAGCTTTATCCTCTCGTGATTTGCAGTTTCTTCCTTGCTACTTTATTTTTTCTTTGTGAGAAACTATGACTTTAGATATTCGAGTTCCGATGATGGGTTCTGAGAGGGAAGAGGGAGTTTTGGGAGCTGTAGTACATGTTGGAGTGGTATCCTCGGAGACGGGGGCGGAGGTAGTTGAACAAAGTGGGCGGCGAGGGTCATCTTCTTGACGACGGAGGGGGGATGAGGATGAATCTAAACATACTCCATTTGGGGAAATTCCTTCGTCCACCTGGGGTAATTTTGTAGTGGATAGACTTAAGGTAAATGCAGTGGATGCTTTGGTGGTGGAATTTAGGGTTCCCCGTCTTTCGGAGCGGGCTAATAGGCCTCCGGCGGAGTACGTGACCATATACGAGGCACGACTTAAGGCAGGCTTACGTCCACTGATTTCATCCTTCTTTTGTGATATTTTTTGGGCATGTGGGTTATCTCCTAGTCAGGCAGCGCCCAATGGCTATACTTGTTTGGCTTGCTCGTGTTCGTGTGTCTGCTAAAGAAGGTAATGTGCTCGGTGGAGCACTTCTTGGCAGTATACATGGTGAGTCTTTCACGTTCGGGTGCTTCTTTTTACTATTTTACGCTCCGAAAGTCCCAATTTTGGTTCTTGTCCAATACGCCGTCGTCGTTTGGGAATTGAAAGCCCCATTATTTCTTCGTTTGTCCCTTGGGAGCAGCATGGATGATTCCTTACATATGGCGACGAAAGCCCATGACACAGGAATCCGAGCGTTTGGATACGGTAGCTCAATAGATGCAAACCGAGGGTTTTTTCTGGACTCCAAGTTCTTGGACCGGAGCGTGCTCGACTTCTTTTATAAGAACAACGGTCTTTCCCTGGCGAGCATGGGCCATGGGGCTTTCGCAAATAGATTCTTATATTGTCTGTATGTTTTTAAGATGGCTTTCTTTCCTTGTTCTTCTCATATATACCCATTTTTCTCTTCTTCTTTTTTTTTTTGTTTTGTTGCGCTTGGATTTAAACTCAGTGGTTGATTTGGGGGTTATGACTCCAGGTGCTCATGTTGACGTAGATCTGTTGAAGCAAGGAAGTGGGGAATAGTTGGCGTACAAGATATAGGATGGGGACAAGGGCGGAGAGTCTTCCAGGAGAGAGTCCGGGCAAGGAGGAGAATAAGGGACTATGTCGGAAGCATGGCAGGTAGGCTCAAGTAAGAGGAAGAAGGAGAAGAAGAAGAAAGCAGAGGAGAAAAGGAAAATGGTGTCCTTTGGGGGTAATTCCCCAATAAAGGGGGAACGATGGGAGAAGGGTAAAAAATGAGGGCAAATGAGAGTGTTCTTCCAAACTCAGAGGTGGATTTGACGAGGGATGTGGTTGCACCCTTCTCGTGGGCCGAGGTGGGGAAGCAGTTCGCACTTCAGCAAACGACCCTTCAACGTTTTCTAGAGGAGGCATTCGCGGAGGCCCAACAATCTAGCCTTTTAAGGGGGATATTTACTGGATGAGGATTTCAATGACATTTTTGCGAGCATCAGCAAAGGTCCTCCGATTGATTTTTCACCTTCTCCACCCGGGTTAAAGAAGGTGGGGGAGTCGGTGCATGAAGCCAAGAAGGCGTTGGGTTAGAAATTGGGGCTGATAGTGCTAGGCAATGATGAGTTAGAATAGGGGCTCAACATCGGGCACATGGGGAGGCCACTGGAGTCCCAGTTGAAATAGGGAAGGTTGCTGAGTCCAGGTGGAGGGTTGCTCCTCTTCCTTCGGTAGAATCTTCTTTGGCGGCAAGACTGCATCATCGGTCGCGTCAAGCTTTGGATGAGGTAGGCTTATTTTGGTTGCTCTTGAGGTTTTTGGTTTTTATAAGGCATGAGTCTCTTATCCTTGCTATTATTTGTTTCTTTTGTTTTCGTAGGCCTTCTCTTTGATGGGGGAGATGTCGACCTTGTACGACCACACTCTAGACTAGATAGGGGGGATGGAAGAAATAGTGCGTATACTGGAGGCAAAGGAGGCTCATTATCAGGGCGTTAATCTGGAGAATTAGGACCGGCATATTCTGGAGTATGCCGAGTGCGAAGAACGTCGGGCTGAGGCAGTTCAGGACGCAACGGCTTGTAGACACGAGTTAGAGCAAATGAAACGAACTTTAGATGCAACAAAGATGGGGAAGGAAGAGGCTTTGGTTCAGACCCGACAACTATGTCAAGACGATAGTGAAATGGTTAGGGCTGCGAAGGGACAAGCAGCGAAGTGATTCGTCTTATGAGGCTCTAACAAAGGCTCATTTTGATGCATTAGCGGAGGCTAAGTGGGCGGTATAGAAAATGGCTCGGTTGCATCGGAACTTTGCCGATCGGGAATCTGAGGTGATCCAGATGCATGACAAGCGTACTTACGAGCTGGTGAACGAGGGCGCCCTTGGTACATTGGACAAGTATAAAGGGTCCACGAAATATCACTCGGCCTTTCGTCAGCGCTTTCTTGGGTATGCCTTCTTTGGTTACTGAGGTTGTCGTAACAAGAGGATGGAGCTTGTCTTATATAAGGAGGATGCAGACTTGTCCTTGCTTTGACCGCGAGAACTAAAGATGTCGGTCGATCCTCACGAGGTTTTGCCTTTGCTGGGGCGGAGGGGGAGTTCATCCAGTCTTGCTCCACGAGCGGGTTTGCTGGTACCTTCACTTTTTAAAGCCGAGGAGGTGGAAAGGAGAGAGAAGATGAGTTAGAAGGGCTAGTGACTCGAGAGGATCAAGTAGAACATGCGAGAGAAGGGCAGAAGCGAGCCTCGTAAATGGTGTTTTTTTTTTAGAAATTTATGTATTTTTGTTTTGCATTAAAGACTTAGTAGAGTACTTTGTAATGAATATAAATAAAATTTTCTATTTTTCGGACATGTTTTTTGTAGAGGATTTGGAATATAGAGAAAGATTGTTTTTTTATGCAACCTTTTATAGCCAAGCTCGTCTATGCAACTGCATATGTATATATGTATTTTAAGCAATGCCATCACGGGGGTAGAAGAGAACTCATAATATAATAAAAAGAAGGAGAACTAAGGTATTGGGTAATTAGTTATAGAGAAAAAAGAAAAGAAGAAGTGTCTGAACGAATGTGTATATAGGTCTACTAAAGTAAATGCCTCATTTATGGTGGGAATTTTTGTTTAAGAGTCTCATATTGGGCTCGCATATGGGTTTATATGGGTGTATTTATTAGGCCTTTTTTTCATGATAGTGCCACTGTTATTTGTATTTGTGGTAGTTTTAGGGGAGTCATGAGTCTCTCCTAGAAGTAGTTCATAGGATGCGTAGCATCTCATTGTGGTGCGCGAGTTGAGGTGATAACCTTCTCCCCTTTTTTTTTGCACGTGGTGGGTTGTTTTAGATGTAAAGGGGTACCTCCACGTAACGTTCGCGGGGATTACGGTTCCCCCTAACTAGTTTCAGCATCGTGAGATCCCTTGTGGTGGATGGGCTATGTGGGCGTCGTGAGTCTCCTTTAGAGCTATGCATATGTTGGTATGGTGATAATGCAATGAGTTATAGTGTGTGTAAGAGATAGAGGGCCTTACAGTATTACTGAAGGTGCTATAAGGTGAGTGAAGCTTTAATCCTTTCTCTCTTTTAATTTTGCGTTTCCTTGGGTGAATGAGGTTTCTGAGTAGAGGGCCTCTTCACTTTGCGGGTTAGGTTAGGGGTTGCGGAAGCATCAGGTGACGTGTGTAGTTTTTCGGGGCAGGTCTTCTGATTTTGCTTTGGTGATCTTATCTTTAAAAGGTGTGATTTTCCTCGATTTTATTTTTAGGTGGGAATCTCTCCAGAGAGGCATAGATTACTTCACGGAGGCGCGAATCTCTTTGGTGAGGCGCGAATCTTTTCGGGGAGGCCCACATCTCTTGGTGGAGGAGCTAATTTCTTGGTGGAGGCGCGCATCTCTTTGGGAGAGTTTTTCGGATAAAGGGCTTTCTTTTTTGAAAAGAGTTGGATGCTTATTGAGAGACGCGTGACAGGGGATATTCACGACGTTAGAGGTGCTAACTTTGAGTTATCCGGCTTATTTGGCAGCCACACTTGCATAGGATAGACATGTCATAATTTCGCTCATTAAAGTGCATTAAGGTTCTTTTATGGATGTTTGTTAGCTCAGCCACACAGGCTGCCATTACTTCTCAACGATCTATTCATGTTATATCAAAAGGTCATGGCAGTTCCTTCGAGGAGGTGTTAATGTTGAGCAGAGAGGTACATATGGACGATTCACCTATAAATTGTCGCACGAATTCATTCTAGTTTGTCAACATTTCCTATTTCCTTTACCTTGAGAGCATATTGTCATACTTTCTTTCTTTAAAACATTTTTTAGTGTAGCGAGTGCAACACTTGGCTTTTCTTTTCTTTGTGTAAAGTCGCCATGGAACCCGTGGTTTCTAACTTGTTTAATCCTCAAAAGGAAGAATCTGATTCAACATGATCCTATAGTTTACTTACTGCACTGTCTCCTTCTTCGGTGAGGATTAGGAAAAGTTCAAATAGACACCCAACATCGGGTTGGGGAGAGATTATCGTACTGGACTCAGGTATAGCTTTGAGGACTCGCTGTCAACGGGTGGCCTGGTTGGCGGCTATGGCTAGGCTACACCATCGTCGTTCTAACCTCAGTTGCTTTATGCTACTAAAGAGTGGGGGTAGAAGTTCAGGTGAGAGCACTTCTTCATCATCCGCGTCCCTTCTTGCTGTGAAGGAAATAAGGGTGACTTTTTCACAGAGCGAACCTTATAACCCTCTTGTTTCGGCTATGGAATTGATTTCGGGTTACTTTGAACTGGGTTCTATAGTAGGTATGGGGAGAATCAAAAATATGTCTAGTACCGTGAAAGAGAAATATTTTCGTAGATTATTGGAGAGTGTATCCTCAGACGGGTCTAAGTTCGACTTTATTATTCCAATGGCTAACCAACGAACTTACGATTGTCTGGCGGGGTTTTTGATAGTATATACGGGACAAGTTCGGAATAATCTTTGTTGGTTATTTCATCCTTTCGTGCGGGGGTTATTGCAACTTCTGCAGGTTTGCCCTAGCCAATTACTTCCTTCCTTACTCCAATATGTGGTGGGATTTGTGCTATGTTGCGAGTTGTTGGATATTGAGTGTTCTCCCTTCCAGTTCGCGACGGTCTTTCCCTTATGAGCTGCTTCTTTGAATCCTCTATTTCTTTGTTTCAAACTGGTGGGCCCTTCTTTATTTTTGGAGGTTGAGGGTTTAGCAAACAAAGACGGCGTTTGGTAAGAGGAATTCTTTTACTTGGCTCATCGTGATTCTGCGATTACGAAGTGGGGAATTTGTACACGATAGAGATTAGGGGTGAGGCAGTTACTCGCTTCTCTGGAAAGACAAGTGCAACAAGATCTGGTGCGAAGGTGTTTATACATGGGTCGCTACAATACGCTTTCTATGTTAAATTATCTGGTGGCTATGATCATAGTTGGGCTTCAATAAGCCACTGAGGTACTGGAGTTTCTTGAGGGTCCTCTTCACATGAGCCCCTTGTTCAATAAGTGTCCTTATTTCTTTACTAATTTGTTTCTCCCAGTGCTCTATATTTTCTTTTCGGGGATGCCATCGTACTTTACTGATACGAGCGGATGGAACCTAAGGGTGGAAATAAAGGTTCACATTCGAGAGGCTTTCGCATTGGCTCCCTTGTTGTATCCATAATATTCAGACGATGAGATGGTGCTTGGACCGTTATCGAGGGGGTTTGAATCAATTACCTTTATCTTTACTTCTCCGACTACGTCAGTGGAAGTACTTCTTGGCTTCTCCCCAGGTTTGGGTAGGGATTTCTTCGGTCATGAGGGTTATCTGTCCAGGGAATCACGTGAAGGCTCGAGTCATACTTTTTGCCTGTCTGGCATTCGAATGGGAGAGTTAGGTCAGCCTTCTTTTCTAAGTATGCCCAAGGGTCTTTCTCTTTTTACGGGGGTACCGGGGACCCTGGAGTATTGTTGGTCGTATTTGTATGGTCTGCGCAACAAATGGGATACAAAATTTCTCCTTCCGTTCAACTCTTCAGCTTTGTAGGACGTCTTTAGTAAGAATGCTTGCGAGGTATGATCCATTTTTCTTCTCGTACCGTATTCCGTTACAAGTGACCTTCTTCATTTTAGGCTTCGTCTTTATCACCCAGTTCTTTTATTAGTCTTTGACTTGGGTTTTTAAAAAGTTATCACTTTTGGTAGAGGATATGGAAGAGCGCTCCCTGACTGCTCCTTTTGAGGTTTCAATTTTACGAAGACGATGCCGAGAGCTCGAAGTAGCTTTGGAGGAAGCTCAAGGTCAATTTAAGCAGAAAGAGACTGAGATTGAAGCTCTTCGAGCTATGAACGCGCGTAATTCAGATGAAAGTAGAGAGGTGCTAGAAAGGAATTTGAAGGTTGTGATGGTGATGTCGGAGCAGGCGGAAAGGTGGTTAGAAAGTTTGCTTTATCGTCTAGGTCCGTCAGGTGAGTCGTTTTGAACAATGAGGGCGGAATGGGACGAGAGCCAGCGAATGGTGATGGACTTGGGTCAGACATTTGGAGAGAAGTTGGCTAAGGCTCAGGCTCAAACGACATTAAGAACATCAGACGTTGCACGTTTGGATAGCTCTTTTAGCGAGTAGGCACGTCAATTTTTATTAATGGGCTACAGAATTTGCCAAGACGTAGTTCAATCAATGCCTGAGTCCCTTTCAGATCTAGTGATTCCTAGGCTGGTGGTGGACCCTCATTCGGAAGACCGTTAGGCGGCTCATACCCCTTCGACCGTAGGAGAGTGTGTCGTCTACATGCATGGATTAAGGAAAGGGGCTTGTCGATGTCGAATATTGCTCCCTTATTGGTTTCCATGACGGAGGTGTCAGAGGGATTGCGTCGAGTTGTTGTGCAGGAAGGGAAGCGACACGTTTCTGACCTAGGATATCGTTTTGTCTGGCTCAAAGGATTTTGCAGGGTTCTCCTCGTCTTTCTTTATATAGCTTCGATGGGAATCTTTGTAAGTAGGGGATGTAGGCATTGTGGCATAAGTTTTTGAATGAGGATGGGTAAGAGTACGGTTTTGTAAGAAATGTGTTAGTTTTATATGTAAAAAAAGATTTGATATGTGTAATTTTCGGATACTTATGACCTTTGGTAATTTTCGTTGTTTTGCCCCTAGTTGCAAGGTTGCGAGGCGGTCATCTATCCAAGGGGAGTCTGGGACATATCGCTACTACCTTCTGTTGCTCACCTTTATTGATTTCTTCTTGTATGAGGCATAATCCAATTGACAATTTCTTGCGATAGGAAGCTTTTGACAGCTCTTTAGGAGGTGACGATGTTCAGCAAGTTTCTCATCTCGAGTTGCCCCTTGTTTCTTTTTTCGGGGTTGTTAAGCAGTTAACTTTCCTCTTTTCCTTCGAATCTTTTATTAGGGGTGAAGGGACCATTTCTCACAGACGACGCCATTGTTGATAGGGGATTTTGTAAATATTCATAATAAAGATAAATTATACATAGGTGGGTTGGCCTTTCCCCGATCTGGAGGATGGAGATCGTAAGTGGATGGTGGGAGTCCAAATCTTGGGTTGTCTAGTTTTTCTAATTTATAGGAAAAAAAGTTCTCTCGTCCTAACAATGGAAGAGGGGCTTTTTATAGATAATTGTGGGTCGTTCGTATTAAGTCTCTTGAAGTGGTGGTACATGAATGGGCGAATAAGAGTCTGACGGGTGTCCTGAGCAGTGGTGGATTTGAAGATAAGATAAGAAATTCAGGGGGTCCTGCAACAACATCGTATCTGTTTTGTGTTGATCTTTATGGGGAAATAAATCTTGGGGGGTTCTTGATACGGGCCAATATAATCTAATTGGAACACATATTAATTCAAGGCTCAATCGTGTGAAGATGAAGTCCACATGGTATTAGGAGTCTTATGTTAGTCTTAGATTAGGAATCTTTATTTAATTAGAGTAGTATTAGATTTCTATTTCCTTTAGTAGTCTAGGTTTATTTTGTCTAGGTTTATAAGTATAAATATTCTAAGTCTTGTAATTTTTAGTCATTCAAGAACAATAAAATAGTTAAATTTAATTATTAGTCTCCCTTTTCTCTTAATTAAATCTTGGAGCTCGTTCTAGCTCGAATAGAACCCTATCCCTAACAATTGGTGCTTTCATTGCTTGTGCTCATGGCTCCTAGAAAGGATGGAACAACTTCGTCAGAAGACCCAAACCTCGCTGAGTCAGTTCGACAATTACAATTAGATATGGCCGAAATCAAAGCATCATCAACCAAGTTTGATTCCATGTTTCAACTAATGGCTGATATGAAAATAGCTATTGATCTAGTTAATTTGTTGGTCGAACCAAAGAGTATAGCTGCTCCGATGGGACAACGACACCAATCATACCAGGTTCACAGCCTTATCCATTCTCAAAATTTTAGTTCGTTTGCACCGAACCCCGAAACCCTGCCAAAACCTCCCAAAATTCATCTTCCCCATTTTGATGAATCTAACACGAGGGATTGGGTTGCGCAGGCCCAACACTATTTTTGATTATATCATGTTCTGCTCGAACATCGTATTTCGCATATTTCGTTTTATATGCAGGGGACAACACTCAGTTTGTTTAATTGGATGACAAATAATGAGATAATCAGTACATGGGATGCGTTTGTTCAAGATTTATTTTCACGATTTGGCCCATCACTTTTTGCGAATCATCAAGCAGAGCTCTTTAAATTGCAACAAGTGGGTTCCGGAGTTTGAACAACTTAACTTTGTCACAGGTTTGTCTCATGAGACCCGTATGAATTGTTTTATTTCGGGTTTGAGGTCTGATATTCGTAATGAGTTGGCTGTTATGAAGCCGCACTCAATGCATCATGCAGTTGGTTTGGTTAAATTGTTTGAAAAGAAATTTTTTGAGAACAAAACTCAGTTTGTTGCTTGCACAAACATGGATTCATCTCTAAGTCTGCCTAATCCATCACTTGCATTACCACCACCCCAAAATAAGCCACCTTTACCCATTTCCCGATTGTCGCCAAATGAGATGCAAGAACGACGTTTGAAAGGCCTTTGTCTTAATTGTGAAGAGAAATTTGGCCCAAACCACCGATGTAAATCACCACAATTTTTTATGCTTCTTAAGGATGAGGGTTTGCAACATGACTCTTCAAGTCTCCACAAAGGCTTTTTACCACAAGTGGAGAACGGATCGAGCCGAGCAAATCAGACTGTGGGCCTTGAGGACAAGGCCTTTTTTTCAGAGGAGGGCATTGATACGGGCCAATATAATCTACTTTGGCCACATATTAATTCAAGGCTCAATCGTGTGAAGATGAAGTCCACATGGTAAATTAATTATAAGTTAATTATATATGATGAGTCTTATGTTAGTCTTAAATTAGAAATCTTTATTTAACTATAGTAGTATTAGATTTATATTTCCTTTAGTAGTTTAGGTTTATTTTGTCTAGGTTTATTAGTATAAATAGTCCAAGTCTTGTAATTTTTATTCATTCAAGAACAATAAAATCTTAGTTAAATTTAATTATTGGTCTCTCTTCTCTCTTAATTAAATCTTGGAGCTCGTTCTAGCTCGAATAGAACCCTATCCCTAACAGTTCTCTTGTCAGCATCGTATCTGTCTTTTGTTGATCTGTATGGGATGATGGATTTTTTGGGGGTTCTCTTGTCAGCTCCATATCTGCCTTGTGTTGATCTTTATGGGATAATAGATTTTGGGGGTTTTTCTTGTTAGCGTCGTATTTGTCTTACATGGATCCTTATGGAATAACAGATTTTAGGGTTCATTCGAGGAGCTTCTAAGTTCTTATTTGCGGAACTTAAATTCCGCATATCACTAACACTGTGAACAATAATATAATTTAAATGATTTCATTTCATTGATCGACTGGCATTATAAAAAAAAACATTTCGGATCAGATTTACTTACTATCTTTGTTTTTCTCTACAGAAAGAATAGTAGGTCCCATTCTCTTAACGTGTAAGACTGCCATGGCGAATTTGTGATTTGACGTCCTTGACATGACTATTTTTTTTTTGTTGTTGTGGTAAATTACATATTTTAAATTTGAAGTTATCAAAAGATATGATTTGATTCATTGAGAGATTGTCACTAAACCACCCTCTCGCGTGAAACTTATAACGAAATATCAAATTAGAACGAAGTAATTATGAACGCGAGATCAATTTAGTAGATTTATCAAAAAAAAAAAAAAATCAATTTAGTGGAAGTAAAACTTTACACTAAATTGTGTCATCAATACTGGTATGCTGAAAACAACTTTAGCTGGCTAGAATTTAACATCTTAGCGAGAACCAAGTAATTCTGAACGCGAGGTCACGTGACATGTTAACATCTTTAACTAGCTAAAAACTTTTTGATGAGAGTTAACTATAGTAGATAGTATATATGAAAGCTTAAATTTGTTCATCCAAAACCAAAACGAAGCTTCCATTAGTGTACAAAACAACTTATATTTACATCGAGTGTTGCAAATGCCACGAGAAAGATAAGGAAGAGAGAGCTAGAGAGAGGGACATGACAAGTAGATACAGACAAGAGAAAAGGATGGGAAAGATGAGCTTAAAAACATTGAAATATCAATAAATGGGTAGACAGAAAGTGACCTAATATCCTAAAAAAGGGGCAGGGGTTTATAGCACAATCTACTAAACAACAAAAACATTACTAGAGTGAAATCTTTTTTTTAGGTACTTTATTTCTAGAGTGATTCGAGTATACTATGTTCCAAATTATGTACCGCCTGGTTCTTGCTGATCTGATTTTTGTCTGAATATTAATGCATGCCTTCGAAGGATTGTAAGAAACTGGAAGGGAGTTGTCTTGTCAAATTGCCTATCAACAAGTACGGTTGTTGTTTGTGTGTTTGGCCTGTTTTGCTTCTGTTCAAAGAGAATGAAGAATTATTCTTTCACTATTGACCATAGCTTCGTGTATCCATTGGTTTTCATTATTCACCACTCATTTATTCTGGAATCGGATCGGGGATTTTCAATTATATAAATTAACGATCTCAATCGAGTGGAAGCATGCGTTTCGTAAGAGATGCAAAATATCAGCAACATTATTTAGTGACTCAATTTACATTTAATTTATAAGGAAAATGCTTTTCTTACAGTCTGTAAGTATACAGACCGTTCCATCCTTCATATAGTAAAACAAAAATACCCGCGAGGGATTTTCAACAGTTTGGTCCTTTAAGTTGGCTTTAGCGCGATTTTGGTCCCATAAGTTGGCAGACCTCGATTTTGGTCCCATAAGTTGGCATTTGAACTTGATTTTGGTCCCATGGTCAACATTTTCGAAAATCTATCCTTTAAAAGCCTACGTGGCACCAATTGACTACCCCGTGGCAATTTTGACTATAACACATACACACATGGCAATTACGTGGCAAATACGCCCCAAATTTGCTCAAGCTTTTTACTTTCTTCCCCGACGTGAACATTCACCGGCGACGTCGTCGTCCCTTCGAGGTGAACACTGAAAATCTGAATACAAACCAAATACACAAGCTTCACTTGAAGAAACTGCACCGCAGTCAACTGTAGAGAAGAAAAGGGGAATCGCAATGTTGTTGTTGCTGCTGCAGTAGAGAAGAAAAGGGGAATCGCTATCGTCGTGATTTTCGCCATCCGCGCACGATTCAACACTCGCAGGCGGCGATTGGAGTCGCAAATCGACCTCGAAGGCCGCGAGCTCCGAGCGGAGTACAGCTTCCTCCGCAAAGTCGCCGGACTTCCGACCAAATTCCGCCACCGCGAGCTCGAGGAGGCGACAGACGGCTTCCGGTCTTAGATCGGCCGCGGAGCGAGCAACACGGTCTCCAAAGGCGTGCTAAGCGACGGCGTTTCCGTCGCGGTGAAGCGGGTCGAAGGCGAGGCGGAGAGGGGCGACCGTGTTTTCAGATCTGAGGCGGCGGCGATTTCGAGTTGAAGGGGATGAATGAATCTGGACGAGTGAATTTGGTGGTGGTGGTGGGGGGTGGTGCGTGGGGTGGCGGTGGTGGTGGTGTTTGCGTGGGGTGGGGCTGGTGTGTGCGTGGGGTGGTGGTGGTGGCGGTGGGGGTGGTCTGTGCGTGGGGTGGTGGTGGTGGTGGTGGGGATGGGGGTAGTCCGTGCGTGAGGTGGTGGTGGTGGTGGGGGATGGTGTGTGCGTTTGGGGGGGGGGGGGTTATAAGGTAGGGTGGGTGTTGATTAGGGTAAAGATTAAATTTTTAAAAATTATTAGATAATTAACTGAAATTAATTTCCTAATAATATATTATTTGAATTTTTTATTGTATTAATTCCCTAATAATTAGCATTTTTTGCCACGTAATTGCCATGTGTGTACGTGGGTCCATTTACTCGAGTCAAAATTGCCACGGGGCAGTCAATTGGTGCCACGTAGGCTTTTAACGGATATATTTTCGAAAATGTTGACCATGGGACCAAAATCAAGTTCAAATGCCAACTTATGGGACCAAAATCGAGGCATGCCAACTTATGAGACCAAAATCGCGCTAAAGCCAACTTAAAGGACCAAACTGTTAAAAATCCCTACCCGCGACCTTATGAATTGGTGACTTATTCATATTTTGGCATATTTATGAGTTGTATTAATTAGTTAACTTATATCTCCGTATGGAATGGTTTTATTTGAGTTACCATAACATCAATTCTTCTTTTACACTACAAGAATCCGGGGTCATTCGTGACCGCCAGCTCGTGACCGCCGGGCGGTCGCGAGCATCCGTGACCGCCCGGCGGTCGCGGATGCCACCGTGACCGCCGAGCGGTCGCGGTAAACAACGCCGTGACCGCCCAGCGGTCACGGGAATCCATAGGCGGGAATCTTCCCGCCTATGGCCCGCCAAGTGGCGTCCGCGACCGCCTGGCGGTCGCGGATGCCACTCGTCCGCGACCGCCGGGCGGTCGCGGATGCCACTCGTCCGCGACCGCTGGGCGGTCGCGGATGCCAGTGGGCGGGATTTTGTCCGCCATGGCGTCCGCGACCGCTCGACGGTCGCGGATGGGAGGGGGGTTTTCTATATAAACCCCCCTCCTCCTCTCTCATTCCTCACATTTGTAAGTTCTCTCCTCTCTCTCTTTTAAATATTTATCTTTCTAGTTTTTTAATTATGTTTTTTAATTATGTTTTATATTTAATGTTTTAGTAATAGTTTTAATTGTTTAATTATAAGTTTATTTTTATTAATGTCAAACTTAGAAATAATGCCTTTAGGAAATCTTTATAATTTAGGAATAGTGCCTTTAGGTGTTCTTTATAACTTAGTACAAATGTTCTTTAAGGAACTTTAAAACTTAGAAATGATGCCTTTAGAGAATCTTTATTTAATATTAAATTGTTAGTTTAGGTAATTTAATGTATTATTATCCGTCGCGGTAATTTAATGTTAAACTATTAGTTTAAATGCATGTCAAATTATTGGTTAATATTTTTTTGTACAAATGATCTTTAGGGAATTTATAACTTAGAAATAATGCCTTTAGAGAATCTTTATATATTAGAACAAATAATCTTTAGGGGTTCTTTATAACTTAGTACAAATGATCTTTAGGGAACTTTATAACTTAGAAATGATGCCTTTAGAGAATCTTTATTTAATATTAAATTGTTAGTTTAGGTAATTTAATGTATTATTATTCGTCGCGGTAATTTAATGTTAAACTATTAGTTTAAATGCACGTCAAATTATTGGTTAATGTTTTTTTGTAGAAATAACGCCTTTATGGAACTTTATAACTTAGAAATAATGCCTTTACAAAATCTTTATATATTAGAACAAATAATCTTTAGGGGTTATTTGTAACTTAGTACAAATGATCTTTAAGGAATCTTTATAACTTAGTAACGACTGAATTTTAGAGAATCTCTTTGAATCATCTAACTTAGATAATTTCTCGTAGTTTTGTAGCATATATTCGATATGGCAGGCAGTCGTCGTCGTCGGGTTGGCAGTGGTCAACAATGTTCAAATGTTTCTGATGTTCCTGATGATGCGGATGTTCCTGATGTTCCCGATGTTCCCCCTACTGCTAGTGGGCGAGGTAGTCTTGGACCTCGTATAGTTATCACACGTGGCGGTCGTAGTTGCGATGCCGCAACCCCCAACGCGTCTACATCGTTGACGCCTTTACTACAGCGCCGACTTTCTTTTGATGCCGATGCCGCACCGACTGCATCTGGATCTAGGGCTAGAGCACCATCTTCCGCTGGTTCCACCGGAGCTGGCCCGAGCGAGAGGCCGAGTGATACTCCAGCATCGGGAGTATTCAATGTCACGCAACAGCGCCCACCAAGAGGCACCTCCAAAGGTGCACAACAACCCAATGACGCGAAACAAAGGCAGATCATTAAATTGTGTCCTCGTGGCCTGTTTATGAACCCCTCTAGCAACGAGGTTGCGACTATGATCACGGAGTTGATCAGACTGTTCATGAAGGAGTTCTGGCCTACCTACTTGACGATGCCCGAAACTGTGCGAGGCAAAATGTTTGTTAAATTTACGGTGAGGAATTATTTCACAACTATATCATATTATTTAATTTAATATATTCATAAATCGAAATTTATTACTTGGCAGAAAATATATGGTGTTCGTCAGAGAGAAAAACACGCAGTACAACGGGCCTACGAAACGAAGGCGAAGTTGTGTTATAAGAATTTGATTTACAACACGAAGAAACAATACTTTGAGAGAGTTGTGGATCCGAAATGGGCCGAAAAAGACAAAACTTGGATGCACGACGGGTTAGAGGCGGCGGCGATTAAGCATTGGGCCACTGAGGATCATCAAGCGCTGTCGCATAAGTCTAAGAAAAACAGGAGAGGAGGCGAGGAGCCAAATGAGGGGGTGAAGGCACCTCCCACTTTTTTTGGTGGATCCCGCGACCTAGAGGAGCTCAGACGTCGGCTGGTATGAATTATGAAAATTAACAATATGGGTGTAATTAAGTAATCTTAATATATGCGTAAGCCAATTTTGACGTACTCTTTCTTGAAATGTGTAGGCTGAGGAGGACCCAACACGAAAAGACCCTATTCGATATGATGAGGCCTATAGACGTGGTCACACGCAGCGGGTGAAGGGGACGGGCGGTGACACAGGAGTTCCAGCTCGGCGGACTTGGGTAGATGTTGTGGCAAAAGCGCAATATGTAAGTTATTTCAACCGCATACTCCTTTTAAATTATTTATTCCAATATAAGTACTGATTCTTTCAAATGTTAATGCAGAAAAAGTACATGGAACTAGTGAGGGAAAGATATCCCCGCCCAGCTAAGCTCCCGGTGTTCGATCCCGACTGTTGGACCGAGGCATTTGGTCCTGTGAAGAAGGGGAAGGCGAAAGGCTTGCCGAGGGATGCACGCCCGGAGGCGTTCAACATTAAATACAGGAAACAAGAAGAGTATTCACAGGCCTGCATCGACGAATTACAAACACAGAATGACCGCACTATCTATCGCAGTGATCAAAGGATGACTGATATGAAAGCCACTATGGAGCTATGGAGATGCTTGCTTAATGAGAAGGTGAACGTGGACCTTCCACCGATATCAGATTCTATATTCACGGGGCATGCACGTAGGAACGGAGCTGTGATTCCACCGGTTCGTATGCCGCGTCGTAGGCCAGATCCATTTGCTCCCAGCTCTTCCGATAGGCCTGCGTATATCGATGAGTACTCTGATGACGATGATGACGACGATGTCGATGATATTATGGCGTCGTTGCAGACTGACGATTATGTGGAACTGGGTGTTGAGGATGGTGTTGGGAGTGGTGAGGATGAGGAGGAGGATGATGGGGAGGATGATGGGGAGGATGATGACGGGAATGGATGTGGGTTGGATGATAGTTCGGATGATGATTAGTTGTATTTTCATTATTGTAATGTTGTACTGTTAAATTTTCATTATTGTAATGTTGGATTGTTAAATTTTCATTATTGTAATGTTGGACTGTTAAATATTCATTATTGTAATGTTTGACTGTTAAATTTTCATTATTGTAATGTCTTTTACAACACTACCAAATCGTTACAAATAAAGTGCGTCACAAAGTAATGTTTTAAATTATTACAAAACACTTGAACTATTCAGTATCACTAGTTAGCTCCACGTTTTCACTTTCTTCGTCTTCCTCTCCAGCTTCTTTTTCTCCTCTATCTTGTACATCTTCGACAATCTCAAACTCATTTGCCCACCCCAATTGTATATCCATATCAAATGCGCTAAAGTCTACGAACATATTAATTCCTACAGATGCGTTCTCTTGGAACACTTCCGCTGGCATCCCTATTTCTGTTTCTGTGTCGCTGGAATCACTTAGTGACGACATGTCGATCACGTGCCTAGCCGGTATAGTAGATACAGCCATCCATCCATTTTGACCTGGTCGACCATTCGTAAGTTGTGGATACGGGGCGTAGTACGACTGAAGGGCCTGATTGGCAAAAATAAAAGGCTCGTTGGTTGTGAGAGACCATCGTGGGTTAATATCAACGAGTTTGTACGTCTCGTGAACACGAGTCCCTCGAGCTCTAATATCATACCACCTACACTTGAAGAATACAATGTATAGCGGTCTTCTGTGCCCCCAATATTCCACCTCTATGATTTCGTTCAATGTCCCATAGAAGTTGGTGGCGTGGGATCCTCCCATGTCCCCCTCCACATAAACCCCACTACAATCACTCTTCTTAGGGCCCAAACGCATATCTGTGTGAAATCGGAACCCATTCACAATGTACCATTCATAGTACAACACTGAGTTGAGAGGACCTGCGAGCAACGGCTTAACACGATCGTCTGTCATGTACTTGCCACTCGAGTAGGTCTGCTTGAACCATGCCACGTACTCGCAGTTTCTCTTCTTTTGTACCTCCATGGGAGTAAGTCCATTACACTCCTCCTCAATAAACAACCTGTGAGTTACACACAAAATAAGTTAGAAATACGTGATACATACAAGTTATCCTTAATAAAGAGTGTTTGCACGTAAAATAAAGAATATTGACTTACTCGACCCATCCATCCAGCTCTTCACAATTAATAAGCGTGTACAGTTCAATTTGCTCCAACTCTTCGGACGACAACCGCCTCTTCTTGTTTAGTGTCCCAAGGGCCTTCCCTTTCTTTCGAAATAACATCAGCTCATCATCCCACTCTGAACTCTCAAAAGTCTCGTTCCTATTGAGACGGTTATATCTAGTACTCGCGGAGATACCTAGATATTGTGCACACATATTGGATAGCTCTGAAAGGAGGTAGGAATTCGCTATGCATCCTTCTACCCTTGCTTTGTTCATCACTGACTTTTTAAAATCAAACATACGCCTGGGAATACCGAAAAGTCAATAACATATAGAATAACAGTAGCGAATTAAACTCATTAAACATTGTGTACCTCTCGAATGGATACATCCATCTGTAGTGAACCGGGCCGCCTACTTTAGCCTCGTATGGTAGGTGTATGGCCAAATGCTCCATAGAATCGAAGAAGGAATGAGGGAATATCCTCTCAAGCTTGCACATCGTGACTATAATGGATTCCTCAAGACTTCTCATATCGGTGGCCGAAACCTCTGAAGCACAAATTGCCCGGAAGAATAAACTAATCTCCACCAATGTTTCCCAAATGTTGGTGGGCAGGAAGTCGCAAAAATCAATGGGGATCAATCTCTGCATGAAGACGTGGCAATCATGACTCTTCATACCAAATAGCCTATGTTGTTGCTTTTGTACGCATCGTCCCAATTTTGACGCGTATCCGTCCGGAAATTTCAGATCGCCCAACCATTTCAAGACCTTGACCTTTTCATCCCGCTTGAGACAATAGGTTGCCCTTGGCTTCACATATGCGCCTCCTCGTGTTTGTTCTAAAAATAGCTCTTCACGGATAGTCCAAATCTTCAAATCATGTCTAGACTTGATGTTGTCCTTAGTCTTAGAGTCATCCAATACTGTGTTGATGATGTTATCGAAAAAGTTCTTCTCACAATGCATGACATCTAAATTGTGACGAATCAAGTTTGTGGACCAATAGGGAAGTTCCCAAAATATGCTCTTCCTCAGCCAATTATGATCCGTATGAAAACCCGGTAGATTGTTCACTTTGGCCCCAAAACCAACATCCCCAAGTCCCTCCACAATTTCCCTCATTTCGTCGCCCATTTTCCTGCAAATAGGTTCTTCTAGTGACTTTTCCCCTTTTTTGAATGAATTCTTGTCATGCCACCACCTATGATTTTTGGGCAAAAAACGACGATGGCAATCGAACCAACACGGTTTACCACCATTCTTCAACGTAAATGAATTCGTATCTCCCATGCAATAAGGGCACGCTAACTTCCCGTGCGTACTCCACTGAGACAACATTCCATACGCTGGAAAATCGCTAATCGTCCACATCAGGGCCGCTCGTAATTGAAAGTTTTCCTTCCTTGAGCTATCAAACGTCTCCAAACCAGTGCTCCATAAAGCATTAAGCTCGTTAATTAGTGGTCTAAGATAAACATCCAAGTTCTTCCCGAGACTATCTGGACCGGAAATGATAAGGCTCAAAAATATGAACTCCTGCCTCATGCAAAGATCGGGGGGGGGAGGTTATATGGGGTTACCATCACTGGCCAACAAGAGTATTTTTTCCCAGATGAGCCATACGGTGTGAATCCATCCGTACATAAGCCGAGTCGTACGTTCCTAGGCTCAGCTGCAAAATCCGGATGTGTCCGATCAAAGTGTCGCCATGCCTCACTGGAAGCCGGGTGAATCATTCGATCCGTAGCCTCTCGACACTTCAAATGCCAAGTCATATGCTTTGCAGTACCTACGGTATAATACATCCTCTGAAGACGAGGACCTAAGGGGAAATACCACAAATGCTTCTTTGCGACCTTTGACTTCCTACCTTCCTCGTATCTATCAACCCCGCATATCGGGCATTTTAGGAAGTCATTGCTCGCCGCAAACCCGTAAAACAGAAAACACTGATTTGTGCAAACATCGATCTTCTCGTACCCTAACCCCAAGGTTCGCTCCATCTTATGCATCCCTTTCGTGTCTTTAGGTAACAACTTCTCAATCTCAGGGTCGAACCCATCTTTAGACATCTTTAAAAAATGGTCAGAAACGATGTTACTCGCCTTGTGAATAGTTTTGTAATTCACCCACTCTCCAATCCACTGCAGGACGGGTTTGCTCTTCTTAGGGTGCATCTTCACCTGACCTAGACGCATCAAGTCGTAGAAATCTCTTGCATCGGGATTCGGATCCTCGTTACGCACAGCGTCCTCATCAAATCGACATCCATATGCATCCACGACCATCTGTCTAAACGAATCGTCAGCACGAATAGGGCTGTCAGGAATATTGGCGTGTGATGGGCCGAGAGGTTCGTCGATAAACGTCATAGAAGTGGTGGTAAACTGCTCTCCATGCAAAACCCACTCAAAATATCCAGGCGTAAATCCCGACTTATGAAGATGATCACGGACTTGGTATCGATCAAAAAACTTTGAATTGTTACATTTTTTGCACGGGCACCTAATACGCCCCCTAGATCTAAATAGCCATCTTGTCGCGAAGCAAATTCTATGAATGTGCGAACCCCAACCACAAAACTATCTCGCAAATAACCACTGCTCTCGAATCTATCGTACATCCAATTCCTATCTACTTGATAGTCCATTATTTATCTAAGATGTAAATTTTAAAGGAAATAATTAATTACAATTAATACTACAAACAATTAATAATTAACAATTTAAAATGTAACAATTATCATGCACGATAAGGTTGAAGAGTGATAAATTGATCAACTTACTTCTTGAAGCGTAAAAAAACGATCTTCAAGAATCTTGTGTCCTCTACGAGTACCCTCGATGTGTTTACGTCAATATCTATCAAGAAATGAATAAACAAGTTAACATATCATACCAATATTTAGTATTTAAAAATATAGTTGACCATCTAAATGAAAAAAACGAGAATACCTTAAGAGAAATGGTGAAGATTGTTGTGAATTAGAAAAGTAAGGGAAATGATATTTATAAATGAAAATCTGGCAGTTCGTGACCGCCGGGCGGTCGCGAATGCCAACTAGCCGTTGGCATTCGTGACCGCTGGGCGGTCACGAAAGACCCTCATTCGTAACCGCCCAGCGGTCACGAATAATATTCATAAAAGAAAATTTGATTTTATGGATTCATCTTGATGTGTTTATGATTTTTAACAATAAGTCTCATTACTACATGTAAATTGAAGTAATAAATTAGTACAACATTAGTAATTAACATATTAAAATAGCGAATTAGATGTGATTAGGTGAGTTATGAACGAATAACCTATTTTATGTTCTACAACTAATCATCATATACACTTAGTTGTTTTAGATGTAATGTGTAATTTTGTGATAAACTCTCTTTTAATTTACTTAGTAGTAAGTATTTTATCAATTTAACAAACATCGCACCTTAATTAAACAAACGAAAATCAAAACTTTTGAATGAAACTTATTCGTGACCGCTGGGCGGTCACAAATAAGGGTCTTTCGTGACCGCCCAGCGGTCACGAAGTATGTTCGTGACCGTTGGGCGGTCACGAAGTAGGTTTCGTGACCACAAGTAGGTTTCGTGACCGCTGGGCGGTCACGAAAGACCCTCATTCGTGACCGCCCAGCGGTCACGAATAACATTCATAAAAGAAAATTTAATTTTATGGATTCATCTTGATGTGTTTATGATTTTTAACAATAAGTCTCATTACTACATGTGAATTGAAGTAATAAATTAGTACAACATTAGTAATTAACATATTAAAATAGCGAATTAGATGTGCTTAGGCGAGTTATGAACGAATAACCTATTTTATGTTTTACAACTAATCATCATATACACTAAGTTGTTTTAGATGTAATGTGTAATTTTGTGATAAACTCTCTTTTAATTAACTTAGTAGTAAGTATTTTATCAATTTAACAAACATCGCAACTTAATTAAACAAACGAAAATCAAAACTTTCGAAAGACCCTCATTCGTGACCGCCCAGCGGTCACGAATAATATTCATAAATAAAAATTTGATTTTCGAATAAGGGTCTTTCGTGACCGCTGGGCGGTCGCGAATGAGGGTCATTCGTGACCGCCCGGCGGTCACGAATAACATTCATGGTGAAAATTTTGAATTTTCAAAAAAAATTGAATTTCCCCCCAATTCCAAGGTCCTTCGCGATGGCCCGGCGGTCGCGAAAGACCTTGGAATTTGGGGGGAAATTCAAAATTTTCACTAAAATTCTATATATACCCACCATTCCACCCATTAATTTTCATTACACTCACATTATCTTCTCTAAAAAACTCAACACTTTCTCCTCCTTTCCTCATTTCCCAATCCAAAACATAAACACCAACAATTTTTCTTCTTCTCTTTTCTTATATCTTCAAAAAACAAAACACCAACAATTTTTCTTCTCATCTTTCTTTATATCTCCAAAAAACAAAACACCAACTCTTTTATTTTCTTCTTTTCTTTACTTATAACACAAATCATTCTCTTAAATAATGTTTATATAAAAAAACCGTCCAACCATACATTATATTCGCAAAAAACAAATATTTATTCCGGTATTTTATCGAAATATTTTTTTTATTTCGTTTAATGTCATTCGTGACCGCCGGGCGGTCACGGATGACTTGAATATTATCCGTGACCGCCCGGCGGTCACGGATGGTTTAAATATTATCCGTGACCGCCGAGCCGTCGCGGATGACCTCGGGGTCATCCGTGACCGCCAGGCGGTCGCGGTGGTTGCCGCGACCGCCGAGCCGTCGCGGATGACCCCGGGGTCATCCGAGACCGCCAGGCGGTCGCGGTGGTTGCCGCGACCGCCGAGCCGTCGGGGATGACACCGGCGTCATCCGTGACCGCCAGGCGGTCGCGGGAAACACCGCGACCGCCGAGCCGTCACGGATGACCTCGGGGTCATCCGCGACCGCCGAGCCGTCACGGATGACTGCCGTGACCGCTGGGCGGTCGCGGATGAGCTCGGGGTCATCCGTGACCGCTCGACGGTCGCGGATGACTACCGTGACCGCTCGGCGGTCGCGGATTACTGCCGTGACCGCCGAGCGGTCACGGATGACATCCACGACCGAGGTCATCCGCGACCGGAAATGGGTCATTCGCGACCGCCCGGGCGGTCGCGAATGACCCTTTTTTCTTGTAGTGTTATGTGTTCTAAAAAAAATCTTGTTATATGTGGAATGATTTTATTTTAAAATTACGATAATATCATTTCTAGAATATTAATAGTTGCATCAAAATCCAATTGCCTTGTATAAATGATTCTGAATTACCATTGTTATTCATTTGAAAAAGAAACAAAAAAAATGTATACCTTATTACATTACGTACACTAATATAAAATTTATAATCGATATTCAGATTATATGTCATACTTAGTACATAAAGTGTCACTTTATAACCTGCTAAAGTATAATTAATGAAACTGTAAATATTTAGCATAAAATATATTTTAAAAATCAGCATCGCAAAGTATAGTTATATAAATATATCACATGCTATAAGTTCTTTTTAATAAACAGTTATCAAACACATTTGAATTTATGTTAAATATTGATAAATTTAAAGTTCAATTTTATTTCCTAATTAAGCGGTTTAGCCTCAAGTTATATATAAGTGATCGATAATCAATAATTAATTTGGTGACCGGCTGTAAGTTTAAATCTTACAGCCGGTCTGTAAGACTAGCATGACTCAATTTATAATCACAGATAATTTCAATTAATTACTCTTTTTGAAGTTTGGTCGTGCTTATATGTCAATGTGTAATGGGATAAACGTCACTAGGTAGAGATGCCCCATCTATAGTGCCTCCCGCACTCATAGATGTGTGAGCCCCTATGTGAGGGGCTCACACTTTTGTGGGTGCAGGAGGCACTACCGGGGAGCTAGGTCACATAATTCGCGCACCCCCCCTCACGCACCGGCGCAGGATTCGCGATCTCACGAATTGAGTGCGCGTGCAGCGCTCTAGTGCGAATTAATGTTTACTAATTTGCGAATTAATATATACTAATGCGCGCACTAAGTATTATTAATTCGCGCACTTATAAGCACTAGTTCACGAATTTATTTATACTGAAGCGTGATTTATATCTTGATAGTTCTCGCATTAAGCATTACTAGGTCGTGAATTAAGTATAACTATGTAATTTAAGGGGAAAAAATTATTAGCTTTATACTTACATAATTCGCTTGAGACCCCCGCCGCACCGGCTTTCCGGACACGAACCGACGAATTCAGGGTGCGATCGTCGGCTTAAGACATATTAAGTTTTCTTAATTCGCGCCTTACTTTTCCTTAGTTCGCGCATTTAACTTATGGCAAAAAAAATATAAGTTGTGTGAAGAAGACGACCAAAAAAACTGTGATTTGATGGAAGATCTAATAGTCACCATAACTCGTTCAATAAGAAAACGAAATAGAAAGAGAAGCTATGAAAAAAAGATTGTAAAAAAAAAAAAAAAGGAAAAAGTTTTTATACTCTCAGTCCGTCAGCCGCCATGCTCACTGGTGAAGAGTGAATAAAAGAAACAAATTTAGGTTTTGTTAAGTCTACTTGATATATTTTAGTGGGCCTGATTATTAATATATTTAATTGAATCATTTAACTATTGTACATTTGTTGGGATTTTATTATACATTTGAATCATTCATGAGTTTGAAAAATAAAAAATAGACAAGATCCCTTTAAAATTACTTATAGGATTTAATCAAGTATGTTGTTTTTATTTATTTTTTCACACGTGAGGTTAATTATATTATAAAATGCCGAAGATGACTTTACATGCAAAATTATTCATTGAGACTTTAAAATTACGTTTAAAATTTGTATAAAATGTTATATATTTTATATTCTAGAGGCGCATTAAGGAGTGAATTTTTGAAAATAGGCGAACTGACGCACACGCACACGCTCGCGTTTTAGCATTATGTGACCTAGCCGGGGAGACATGAGACACTACCCACTAGGCACTTACTTTGACACATATCAATGGATAGTAGACTATATGGTGGGATAGACGTAGCAAGGCGGTAAATGTTACGTCTTGTTAGACGATGCTAATCACGATATATCTATGCTAAACTTTTCATCTAAGTATACTCTAATGTATGTCATGTCATGTGTAGATCCCACACGGATGTTTATTATTTAACTTGCGATGAAAACATTATAACTAGGATGAATAAACTGGGTTGATAATTATATAGTTGTGTAGTCGATAAGTGATGGTCAATTTTATCTACGCTACCCTATGGTGTTGTGCCAAGTCTCTCACAGGATGGTCGGCCTCATATGTGTGGGACCCACAACCCATGTGAGTGGCCACTCCCCCACTAAGTAGCATAGATCAAATCGTGATGGTCGAAGGTGAAATTTTAACTTAGTATATATTGCACAAGCGTGGTCGATAAGTTGAATGTCACTTTAAAGAGCTTTACAGATTTATTGCACTATGTTTGATTAACAATTAAATTAAATACTCCTTTGGAATAACTCACTACGGGATAATTTACATTTACAAAGGTCATAAAACAAAACATTTATTAATTGTTCATTACTATGATCTATTATTTCAACACACAAAAAAAAATGGCTAACTTAGGAAGACTACTGTCTAATTACTTTATACAAAGAGATTAACTTAGGAAGAGTGCAAGACTAGTGATTAATAATTACTTATGTAATACATACGTCTAAAGAAGACCAATAGGACAGAAGTAGAAATTGGCAACACATATAGGCATATGAAGTCGCATGCTGGCATGATTTGATTCTGATGAGTTTTCTGAGCCCCACTTTGAATGGGTATGCAAAATGCAGTCCTTTCAATTTGTAACGCCGAATTTAGACCCTACATTAAATTACATTTGCTCATCCATAATAGACCTGCAAAAATTGATGCTTTTGGTGCCTGGATTTTGGCTTCTAGCGCAGTAGCGCTACTGCATATGTACAACCACTCTGATATCCTCCTTAAATCGTAGTACGTACACTGAGGTTTCTTTTATTGAGGTGCCCAAGGACTAGGGGCAAATTCACTACTTAAGATTATGGACTACGGCCCAATAAATATCCTGACTTTTCAAGTTTAATGTTATGGATAGAATACTTATTATTTGGTTGCAAAAGGAATCCTATGCTACTACTAGGGCTGTTTGGGCCGGGTCGGGACTTTGGATCCGACCCGACCCGTCGGGTTTTTCCCGAACCGGGAAAAACCCGACCAGACAGGGAAATTAATCACGTTCCCTCCCGCGGGATCCCGGCCCCTCAGTACATAATTTTTTTTTTTCTGTTTTTTTCATTATTCTTTCTGCTGCTCCTTTACTGCTGCTCCTTTACTCCTTATGGTCCAGGTCCAGTAGGTTTTTTTTTAAAACAGAAAACACAAACAAAACACACACACACACACACAACACGCTACACACACACAAACACCCACGAGGGCCACGACGTTGCGACGCTGCCTCACGCCCTCACCCACGACGCCGCATCGCTGCCTCACCTCCACGGCTCCACCGCCCCACGCCGCTAAGCCGCCGCCGAGCCTCCAACAAAATTAGAGGTAATATTTAAAAACCCTTATTTTTATTTTTGTTGGATTTTGTTGAGATGATTGGAGTATGAAAAAAAAAATATATGGGCTGGACAAGGGCGGATACTGCCCGCCGGGATCACGGGAGCCCTCCCGTCCCGGCGGGACTCCCGCGCCACCGGGAACAGCATTCCCAGCGGGAGGGACGGGAACTGCTCAACAGCTCCCGTCCCGGCAGTTCCCGGTGGGCCGGGGTCCCGTCCCGGCGGGACCCCGGCCCATAACACCCCTAGCTACTACCATTCGTTGCTACTTAAACGATTTAGCATGGTTTAGGTTACAACGTAAATGGTTCAATTACGATCTTTTACTAAAAATATTATTGTATACCTGTTGGACAAATTGGAAAAAGAAATTTCACACTTTAACACGCACACTAATGAAGTGGATGATGAATTTCATATCACTAAAAACCTTGAAAAGTTTTTGAACCAGCCCACGAAGCCTCATTCTGGTTTTAGTTCGATAATGTTGAAAACATCTTGTTATCAGCAAAAAATATTGAAAACGTCCTATTTTGATCATTCAGCAGTGAAAACGTGCGAATTTGGCTAGAATTGGTTAAGTGACTAAGGATTAATTATTTATAGTGATTTGGGTAGCTGATTTGTTATACTTTTGAATGTTCTTTGGAGCAATTTTACTTGTTTTAGTTTTGTTTTGTGTTTTTGTTGTTCAGAGTTGAGTCGGAGCAAAGAGATGCTTAATTGAGAGAAACAAGCACAAAATGATGATAGGATGAATGAGGAGCGATTTGGGTAAGGGTTCAGACGATAAACCTAGCCACGGCACTGGAAAGGACGAGCGACGCAAGAGAAAGAGAGACGCTAAAGTGCAACTAGCCGCGCGACTGGTGCAACAATTCAGGCAACCACGCCAAATCTCTAGAGAGCAGCGTGACAAAGAAGATAGTTACCCGAGTGGCGCAGGTAGAAGCGCGACATAGCCGCGCGACACGACTTTTTGGGCCGACTTATTCCGAAACCCTAGGAGCTGCAATTTACGAGCAAAAAATATAAATACAAGGAGATGTCTCGCAGCTAAGGCACCGTGAACAACCACTTACTATTGCATACAAACCGTACACAACACGAACAATTGCAATTCATAGCCTACAATTGAGAATGCAACATATTGATAGCTTAACACATGTTCGAAGCATTGCAATCATTGTTGAGGGAGAAAGGTGATTGATGAGTCATTAATTATAGTGATTTTGAGTACCCATTTTCTTATGCTTTTGATGAATCTTTGATGCATATTTACTAGTTTTAGTATTGCTTATTAGTTTCTTAGGATTTGGATAAGTCAATGCAATACAAAGCTAAAAGAGCCTAAAATGACGCTTTTGGGGAACAAGTGCAAATATGGCGTCAGTAGCCATAGCACAACGCAATCGAGGCAAACTCTAATCGCATCAGGCAAAGAAGTATGGGACCTTGTTGAGTTACCTCAAGGGGCGAAAGCCATTGAGTGAAAGTGGGTATTTAAAACAAAGAAGGGCTTATTAGGTAACATTGAGAGATACAAGCCTAGACTCGTTGCGAAAGGATTTGCTCAGAAAGAAGGAATCGACTACAAAGATACTTTCTCTCTTGTATCAAAGAAAGATTCTCTTCGGATCATCATGGCATTAGTTGGATATTTGAATTTTGAATTCCAACAATTGGATGTGAAAACAGCCTTTCTAAATGGAGAATTGGAGGAAGATGTATATATGAAACAACCTGAAGGATTTTCATCCAATAACGGTGATCACTTAGTTTGCAAGCTTAAGTAATCTATATATGGATTGAACTAGACCTGACATTAGATTTGTCGTTGGGGTATAGAAGAGATATCAAAGTAATCCAGGCATTGAGCATTGGAAAGCTACAAAGAATGTATTAAGATACCTTAAGAGGACTAGAGATTACACGCTCGTATATAGATGTTCAGACAATTTGACAATAATGGGATACTCAGATTCAAGTTTTGTTGGTTGTGTTGATTCGAGAAAATGAACTTCTGGTTACATATATGCTGGCTGGTGGAGCTATTTCGTGGAGGAGAGCAAAACAAACTTTAACTGCTACTTCTACCATGGAAGTTGAGTTCGTTTCTTGTTTTGAGGAAACCTCTCAAGGTGTATGGATTAAGAGTTTCATACCAAGGCTTAGAATCAAGGACTCTATTAGTGAACCCCTGAAATTATACTGTGACAATTCAGGTGCTATCTTCATCACTAAAAATAATAAAAGCAGTAGTCGAAGCAAAGATATCAATATTAAGTATTTAGCCATAAGAGAGCGTGTCAAGGATAAATCAGTCATCATTGAACATATAGGGACTGATAAAATGATAGATGATCCTTTAACTAAAGGCATACCTCTAGGAAAGTTTGAGGATCGTGTTAAAAGTATGGGACTCGGTTCCCTTATCTATATTTTCCTTGTAAGAACAACGTTTTATGAAATTCTTAATGTAATGTATTCTCATATTTAGTTGTGTACACATTTAGATATGTTATATCTTGATATATCATGATAATTTTTTATTATGGACCAAGAATAAACATTGAGTTTATTCATTAAGTTTTTGGTTGGTGACGAGGAGCATAATGCATTGTGATACATGGGAGATAATGTTGTATTTCATCAAAGGACCTATCGCCATGATCCATGCGTTTTGTTTCTTCTTGTTAGGGAATGTGATTCAGCTAGATCAAGTGGAAGAATGTTAGTTTATTTATTTTATTCTTTTATTGATCGATTAATAAATGCAACCCTAAATATTGCCACCCTTTAGATAGTCATGTCCATTCACCATCGATGGGCGATTATGGAGCCTTCGACTATATATATATTCCATTTGGTCACCATAATCCATTCAACACTCTCATATTAATTATTTCTCGTATACCATTACTTGAGGGTGAGTAACGAATAAGAATTTGGAAGACCAAAAGGGAATACAACTCAGAACTAGTGAATGTCGTAAAGCTTCATTTTCGTTTAACAATGACATGAGGTACACCAATCTTTTGCTTCTGCACTTATGTGATTATTTATATTTTACACATTGAAGAAGGAGTTTTTCTTAAGTAACTTCAATGTTAATTATGGAAATTTTCCTTTAATGAAGATCAAAGAACGAAGATGGAATCATTGGGATACAAGAAAGGTTGAAGCTTTCTAAACCGTGTACAACATGCCTTGAAGATCGAGAATCACACATCTATATAAAAGCATGAAATGCATCAAAAAAAATACGAGACAAGTCTTAGAGCTAAGGAATCCGAGAGATTCTATCTATGTATTGTTGAGACTTTTGTCTTGCTTTACCAATTCTTAAGTTTAGCTAATTGAGTCTAAGTCGCTAGAGTTAAGTAGTTACACGTGCTAAGAGTATTCGAAACTTGCTTTGTTGTTTGTTTGAGCAATTCGAAAGTGAGGAACTTATGTGAGAATAAATCTTTTTGTGAAATTATTATTCTTACAGTGGTTATTTCGCTGCGCAATATCTTTGTCAAGTAGGTGTGAATATAATACTATTTTTTTGTGTTATCGCAACACTCGAGAAAAAAGTATCAAATTCCGATCCGAAAATTTTGGTTCCCAACAACGTGAACGCCACTTTAGCAGCCCTTATCTCTTCATTTGGTTGACAATAATGAACTCTATCGAAATATAAACGAATGCACCAATTAATTCCTTTATTTGCAATGTTTCAAATTATTCTCTTAATGTTTAAGGACAAGCTTCTTTACTTCATCAATTTCTTTTAAAGACACTTACAAAATCTTAGGTGCTTGCTTGGGGATGGTTGCACAAGGCACCTTCTCAATCATCTTGTCGTCAAAACGTGATGAATAAAAGTGACCGTCCTTTGACCCTTGTCATAGAGGATGCACCTTTATGTCCAGCTCCATGTTCTGAAGGTCTTCGAACATCACATGCCCCAAGCAAAGCCTTTTTTCGGATGCACTAATTATCAGGATATTCTTTGTGAGCATTAGACCTTGAATCGAGATTCTACTACACTATTTTTTCGATTTTCTATTGAAATAGAAATGGCACTTATGCCACTTTTGAGAAAATTAATGAAACGGGCCAAAACTCTACATTCTAACACACCCATGTACAAGAACTAGAAGAGTAGTTACTGTAGTCAACTCTAATTGCCATGTTGCTAAATAAATAAGATACTTAGTTACTTATGGAATTTTTCTAACATGAAACTAGCCTAGTTCATGTACTCCAAACAACTCATCTATCTTAGCATGCTATTTTCACACACACACGCACACGAAAAGATTAAAAAAAAAAAAAAAAACAGATCAATGTTATTCTAATAACTAATTTACAGATTATTTAGATTATTAGATAGATATATTTTTTTTCATGCACTTCCTACATGATCAAGCTTATGTTCAACGATAATAAATATACACGAGTCATCAGATTAACTTACAGCGCGTTACTCATGAATTAGTTTTGTAGTTCGCAATAGTTTTACCATGTTTTGAAAAGATGATAGAAGTGCTCATTAAAATGAATTTGAATATCTCAATTCCACATAGAGATTGGGTTTTAGAGACTTTCATTCACGAAGTTCTTTAGATATTTAGAGATGAGTTACATACAAAATACAAATAGATCAGTTTATCGATAATTTACCACATAACCATATGTATATATTAATTACCTGCTAATGACAAACTCAGCTCAATCATGTTAACTTATTCCACTTATAAAACATCTCTCTAAACCAGTTCAATTATAGATTTTAGCTTGGGCTCGATCTGGCCGGCAATCATCTATATATCTTAATTTTGCATGTACGATACTTCACGGTTGTTTTTTACGTTTGGAAATAAATTCTATTTTTTCCGACTTAATATCTGGTTGGTTCAACCTCTGCATGATCAGTCTCCATCATTATATATATGATTAGTCAGTCTCTGGTTAAATAATCCAAAGGCGCGTATCCTGATCATGTATATACTATATATTAATGTTTCTTGTAGTAATTAACAATTACAGTGCTTTTCAAATTTATTACTAAAAAGCTCACAACAGGACAAAAGTATATGTCTGTACAAATCTTAACATTCCGTGACCCCAATACCACATCCATCATTCCTTTGCACTTTTTCAGTCTCTATAAAAGGCACATGTGATCTCATTATACAATTCTATAATAAATTCTATCACCTGATCACACATAAAAGAAAATACACACACAAACAAAGAGACAGAGCTAAGAATGGCTTGTAAAATACAAAGGAGAAGAATCGCACTGCGGAAGAAGCTTCACATTTTAAGAACTCTCACCAAATCCAAAGCAGTAAGAATAAATTAATATGCTGATATTTTGTTCGAAGATTCATCCTTCTAATTAGAAAATTATACTACTTAATTAATGCATGTGTCTTAATTTTTTTTCTTGACATGTGAAGGTAAAGAAAAGCTCAATTATCATGGATGCCTTACTCTACATCTACAAGCTGAAACTCCAAGTTGAAGCAATCAAAAGAGAATACCATTACCTAATAAATCATATCCAAGTACTTCTCTCTCTCTCTCTCTCTCTCTCTCTCTCTCTCTCTCACACACACACACACACACACACATATGTATATTGTGTGTGTGTGTGTGCAGACGCCATAAGCATACACAATTTTGTAATTCTTTTGGCCGGTGAACATTTACTAACTTAATTAAAATGCTTTTCTATATATGTAAATGATATTTATGCTTTTCACATGTCCAAAACGCAATACTTGCTTTTCAAATATTATGGTTAAAAATGTATACAACTTTCAATAGTTAATATTAATGTCTTAAAAAAAATTAAAATAGATTATGTTTGCCACGAATTTCCGAACTTAAAGATCAATTAAGTGTAGTAATAGCGTATATTCTAATTCGTAGATTTCGCGATGGTATTTGTTCATACATAAAAAAACAAAGTTAAGAAAACAATTACACTTGACTATCAGAAATACCACGTGTCTTTTTTTTTTACTTGTTATAAACTTTATGACGACCTTGTTATAACATGAGTAGAACTTTATGATCGAACAGGAAGTGAAAGTAGAGAAGATTGGGACAGGTTATGTAGTAATAAGGGTGACGTGCAAGAAAGTGGAAGAACTGTTTGTTTCAATATTGGAGGCATTTGACGAAATGAACCTGAACGTTATAGAGGCCAAGGTCACTTGCAACCATTTCTTTGGGATGGAAGCCATTGTTGAAGCTACTACTAATAATCTTGATACACAAATCTTGAGTGAAGCTATTCTTAAAGTTGTCCAAAGGCTCACGGCTGCGTAAGGACAGTTCATTTTGTTTACTTGATGATGTAATAATTAGTATTTTATCTTCAATTTCTTGTGATATATTATTCGAAGGTCACTTTCATTTTTGAAATGAATTAGAGTGAACTGTTGGGGAAAAAGTATTAGTTATGTTTATAAATCTTATAAGATTATAAGAATATGATAGTGATTGGGCCCATAGTGCAGTTACAAGTTCTAAGGCCTGGATATTTATGAACTTTAAGGCCAGAACTTGAGCCCAATAGTTTCTGGCGGCATACTAACCCATTTACCGCATTGCATCTGAGTACCAGACACAAAATCAGTTGTTTTAGAAAATTATCTTCTGCTTCAAGAAAACATTATATGAGAACTGAGAAGAGTGACCTGAAATATTAAAATTTTCATTAACTGTACTACAAATGTATATCTCTCTGAATAAAATTGTGTTCAAGTTCATGCACAGAGGAGGACACAAGCAACCGTCTTCTTTTTTTAATTAAGGGGAATTTTATATCAGAATGATAATATCCTTTTTTTGATGATAACCAGAATGATAATATCTGCATATAGTTAAAAGGATTTTATTAATTCGACAAGTAAATGACGAGTGAAAAATATATGAAAGCTCCGACTGTTAATATTTTTATAGTCATTAGGACACTTACGCAACAAAAACTGGATTTGACCATTAAGAATATTATCCGAAGCAATAATATATTCAGAAAGAAAATCAAACGTAATCACCTAACACAAAATATCTTACTTTAATTTAAGAAGGGTGGGAGTGGGGTTAGGGGTGGGGTCAGAGTAGTAATAAATGAAGCCATTGGAGGGCCACAAGAAAACATTATTAAAAACACATTTGGCTTCAATGTCAATGCCGCAAAGTTTTATTTACGTAATCCTCCACTGGAAAATTCTCCATAATTCCCATTTTGAAAGAGTTTCCTGCCATGTTCAAGACGAATCTATATCTATAGATGGTTAAAAAGAGCTAAATAGGATTAAAAGGACAATTTATAGTACCTGAATATAATTATATAAAGCAACTAGGGTATCGATGAGTTTGGAAAATAATCATCATTATCATACTTTTACACTTGTTTAATTGATTATTCTTGATAGTTTTGTGGTATTTTTATGTTTGTTTTCATGTTTAGTAAGTTGAAATATGATTTGTCAATCAACAACCGAAATTTCAAAAATTCACCGACACCTGTGTAGATTGAGTTATGTTTGGTTCTTTATATCACTAGAAAGCCATAAATGTATAGTTTCCAACGCAACAAGCGATTTGTGATTCCGACATCTGGAGAGAAAATTATGACCAAAATGGTGAAGTTACACAAAGCTGAAATGTACATACGCAACTCGTGCGCTCAATGACCGTCGGATCAAAATGGCTAATCAATGGTCTATATTCAGTCTTGCAAGCTTCCAAATGGAAGACTCTAGAGTGTCATGACTTTTGTGATCAATAATTCATCAATTATCTGACAACTTTGGACCATTGGATCAAAACGAGATGAACGGTCGAGATGTCGTCTTATGTTTTTGGTTCAACTATAAATAGACCTCACATTTTCCATATTTCAACACACCAATCTTCTTCATTCTCTCTTTAATAAGTAGTCTTTCAATAGTAGTAGTATTCGCTAGTAATTTGTAATTTTGGAGGAGTAATTCGGAGTTTGTACGGAGGAATTTACCGGAGGCTTTATGGAAGTAAAAATCTGTAACGATCTCTAAACTCTCTTTACTTTTCTCTATTTACTTTATGATGTTATATTTATCTTATAATCTTATTCTATATTCCACTATGTGCTAAATTTACTTTGATGGGATAGTGACGTAGCCTAATTACGATGATCTAACCATTAATTAAAACACATTGTTACGATGTCAAAATAGTTGGTATATTTATTTGTGAATATAATGCTTCTAAAATTCTGGCCAACATTTGGATGAACTAAGGATCGAATTGAAACCGAGAGGAGATATTCGTGAAATATCTTTGAAGTAAATACCGTGAATCCTCAAAAGAATAGAAATATATCTATCGTTTTCAAGTGGTTGATAAAATCACCATCGAACATACATGTGCACATCTTCATAACTAGACTCATTTTCTAGTTGTAAAGCTGTAGAATTTATGTATAACTTGAGAAAGAGTACATAAAGCATAAATGGTGATAACCAACAACAATTTTGAACGTAAAACTTGTAATAATATGCATAATTAAAAGTTAGATCAGACTAATGACGGTGAAATCATGATTCCCAACCTTTCTCTCATTGTCTACTCTTATTTATTGAAATACCATTGTTATTCTATTGTCTCAATGCCCCACTTTGTTAAAAGTTTTTACTGTAGTTAGTAAATTGTTAATCTTTTCGCTTGAACAATCTGAAATCTGATTTCTCAAATAAAACTAGAGTTAATCAATTTTGGTAATTAATTATTTATTCCTCGTGGGATCGACAACCTTATCTATCACTTTATTACTTGATACGATTTCGTGCACTTGCGGATTTAACCACAACATGCATAAAAGTAATTAGGATCGAATGTGGTGAATTGAACGATGATAACTTCGGTTATCGAAAATCGAATTGCAAATGAACAACACAAATTCAAAATCACAATTGAAAATAGAGTCCAATGAAACTGAAACGGATTGCAATCACACAAAACAAACATGAACATTGTGCAATGATATACTTGGTTCAGATTCAACTAACAATGTGATCTATAAACCCTAATTCAAGGAGCAAGAATGAGATTTTATTTACGGAGAGTTCGGTTACGATCTCATGTGAGAAAAGAAAGAATTCACAAATCTAAGTATGTTAAGATCAAGAGCTTTATAACGTAACTTGTGTCATGTGGCTCACGCGTGCGAGATCGGCTCCATAAGAGGTTATGACAAAGTTTAAACCAGTGAAAAGACTAATCTATGTGACTTCAAACCGGGTGAAAGCTGAATCACTTCCAATAATACCTCTACCCTGGTTCTGATTTCTCAAACAACAATCAACCAACCAGCTCCACATGCTCAACTAGCCTCAACAGAAGCTAAATTCCCACCAATTGATTCAACTCCAAGTAATAGTTGAACTTATTGCTTGGAGGAACTTTAGTAATCATGTATGTTTTAGAATTTTCTCAACAACCACATCTTCTTGTACTAGGATTTATCTCAAAAAGTGTAGCTTTATGTCCATATGCTTAATTCTTTCATGATACACTTGATTATTTGTTCAAGCATATTGCACTTTGGTTATGATCACAATAGACTATGATAACCTACTCTTGCAACCTCAGTTCTTTAGTCGATCCTTCAAGCCATAATACTTCTTTAATTGGATCGGGTAAGGCTATATATTCAGATTATGTTGTTTACAGAGCTATAACCCTTTGCAACCTAGATTTCCAACTAACGACTGCACCAAATGTTGTAAAGACATATCTTGTTGAAGATTTCTTTGAATCCAAACAATGAGCATAGTCCGAGTCCAAAACTCCTTCAACACACACATAATTCTGATCATGTGATTAACTCGCCCATAAACTAACACTTTCTTGAGAGTTCCTTTGACATATCTCATGATCCATTTCAGTGCTTGCCAATGAATTCTTCCAGGAGTTTACATGAACCTACTAATTATGTTCATTGAATATGATAAATCATCTGGTACAAAACATTACATACATTAGTGATCCAACAATATTTGCATAATTTGAAGCATATATTCCTTATCCTCATTATACTTGGGACACTATTCTACATTTTGCTTAAAATGTGGTGACAGGGGGTGTACTTACGGATTTAGCATCAATCATGCCAAACTTATCTAGGACCTTCCTTAGGTAATCTTCTTATGATAAGTATAGCGATCATACATCTCTACCTCTCGTGATTTCCATACCAAGAATCATTTTTGTTGCTCAAAAGTCTTTCACTTCAACTTTTCCTATCCAGTTATGACTTGATTCTTCCCACTTCTCCTTTACTGTTACTTACTATAAGGATATCAACCACACATATTAGCAAGAAGGTGAACTACTTATTATATATGAATTTTAAATAAACACAATTATCAAACTTAATCTTATTGAACCCAACCTTGCACATAAACTGATGAAGTCTCATATTCCACTGTCTATGGGATTGTTTCAACCCATACAAAAGCATGTTTAGCTTACAAACCCAACTCTCCCTCCCCTTTATTTTAAACCCTTCAGGTTGCTTCATCAAAATAGTTTCATCCAGGCTTCCATAAAGGTACGTTGTTTTAACATCCATCTACTTTAGTTCTAGATTATACTTTGCCACCAGAGATTAGAGAATTATGATAGATATGTGTTTTTTTACACGTGAGAACACCTCATTATAAACAGTCCCTTCTCTCTAAGTAAGTCCTCTATCAAGTAGTCTTGATGTGTACCTTTCTTGTTCAACTCTAGAAATTCCTTATTTTTTCTTGAAAAAATCATTTACTACCCACTATCTTTGATGCTTCAGGTTTCTCATTTGTGGTTTTCTCTACTTGCTACAATCGCTTTATAATCCTTAGGGCTTGCTTCGAGAATAGAACTAACAGCAACTAGAGAGTATGGATTATGATGTAGTTGATCAACAACAGTGCCTTCCTGCTCATTAGATATAGCACAGTTTGCTTGCAATTATAGCCCAGTTTGGATGGAGTGTAATGAGCCGATGAGAAGTGTTGGAATCGAGAGGGAGGCTAGTTGGGAACGCCCGTCAGCCTTTTCTCAAGATCAATTTCAATGGTGCAGTGTTTGAGTCGGAGAATGCGATCGTAGTAGAAGTGATTGTCCGTAATTGGAAGGGTGATGTTCTTGCTCGGTTCCAACGAAGAATTTGTAGTGATCTAGGAGCATTGAATGCTGGAATATTGCTACAAATTGAGTATGGTGCTTGCTATTGACAATGGTCGGAGTTCGGTCATTTATTAGGGCAATTGCTTGGAGGTGGTGAATGCAGAAGAATTACCAATTCGTGGTGGAGGGAAACAATCTATATGTAACATAATAAATATGTTACATATATAATCAAATAGAAAATAAAAATAAATATGTAACATAATCATTTTTACGAAAAAAGAAATAAACGTGCTCAACGTAATTTTTTCTAATAACTAGGAATATATATGTGTATATACACTACAAGAAACATGGGTCAATAGAGACCGCAGAAGCGGTCTCTATTGACCCACATTCGGTCACTGAAGGTCAATAGTGACCGCACTTGGGTCACTATTAGTCGGTTGCTACTGACCTCGGTCGCTTCCCATCAGTGACCGAAATTAGGTAGCTCATGAGGGTCAGTAGGGACCGAGAATCAGTGACCGTGAATCGGTCCCTATTACCTTAACAACAATAGGGACTGAATTGCGGTCCATATTGCTTTAACAGCAGCAGGAACCGCAATGGAGTCCCTATTACATTTTAGACAATAGAGACCGCAATGTAGTCCCTATTGACTCAATAGCAATAGGGACTGCAATGCAGTCCTTATTGGCTTAACAACAATAGGGACTGCGATGGGGTCCCTATTGTCTTTGAGACAATAGGGACCGCTTAGCGGTCACTACTGTTGGAGCAATAGGGACCGCATTGCGGTCCCTACTAATATTCATAGATACTATATGAATATTAGTAGGGACCGCTCGGCGGTCCCTAATAGTATGCGCGAAAAATAAAAAAAAATCTGGAAATTTTCTAGAATATTATTTTTTTGTAGAAATATTATTATAAGACGATCAAAACAATAAAATAATTAAGAAAAAGTTAACATAATGACACGAAATTATTAATAAATGTAAAAATATGAAACAAAAATTAATAATAGAAAATAAAATGTGTAGATCCAAATTTGAAGGAAAACAAAAATATTTAATAATAGATGAACAAAAATGGAAGGAAAACAAAAAATACATAAAGAAAAAAAGTGAAAGAATAAAAGTAGAATGTTGTAGATCCAAAACAATAGAAAAGGAAAAAAAAATTGTGTGGGTGATCTTTGTTTTGAATTTGTGTTGGTGAAAAGAAGAAAATTTTTTTGTTGGAGAAAAGATGTGCTTTTTTGTTGGAAAAGAAGATAGTGTTTTTGTGTTGGGTGTTTTTTGTAGATTAATGAAATTAGATATAAGAGTGGTGAGTATATATATAGAGGGGAGGGTGAAATTTTTAATTTTTCGCAAAATTCAAATTTCTCTCTCAATCCCGCCTAAACTTTTCGCCAAATTTTCAAATTTTCGAATTTTAGTGACTGTTATGCGGTCACAAAAAGTAAATAGTGACCGCAATGCGGTCACTAATATTAAATAGTGACTGCAGTGCGGTTCCCGTATGTTAGCAGGGACCGTCGTGCGGTCCCTACTAATATTCATCCTTCAAATTTGAATTTTTGTGATTAATGTGGATGTGTCTGTGATTCTTAGCAACCAAACTCATTGTAACATGTGAATTGAAGTAATACATGATTGCAAAACTAGTAGTTTAGTTGTGAAATAATAGATTGAATTATATTGAGCGAGTTATTAACATTCAACATATATTTCATGTTCTACAACTAATCATCACTAGTTAGTTATAGTTGTTATTCGTTTTTATGTTTTACTTCATTAATGTTAGCATAGATATGATTATGATGTTCAATCATTAGATCAACTAATCATCATGCTTATATATGTGTATATATAATTTGTAAGGAATAATATGACATTTGTCGTTCAAAATAGTAAAAGAATCTTCAAAGCGGACCTTTCTCTCTATATAATGTTTGAATTTACAATGCGTCTTTGTAATTATTGTTATTTTAACTATTACAATGGTAATTATGAACAAAACAAACAACACGGCACATCAAATCATCATAAAATCACGATTTTAAAGTATGAATATTAGTAGGGACCGCCCAATAGTCACTGTTGAGTCAATAAAGTCCGCTAGGCGGTCCCTAAGGGGTCAATAGGGACTGCTAAGCGGTCCCTATTGGGTCAACAGTGACCGATTGGCGGTCCCTACTAATATTCGTACTTTAAAATCGTGATTTTATGAATTGATTTCGATATGTTAGTGGTTTTTAGCAACAACCTCAATACTAAATGTGAAATGAAGTAATTAATGGTTACAAAACAAGTGATTGAGTTATTCAATATATGATGGAGTGAGTTATTCATTTCGAACCTATTTTATTATCGACACATAATCATCATCTACACCCTAGTTGTTATTGGTTACTATGCTTTAACTTTACAAATTAAAGTATATACATCGTTACGCAGTTCAATTAAGTATAAGTATATGTACTTATATATTCTATACATATACATATATATATGATCATTGTCGTTGTATAAATTAAGAGTTTTCAAAAAGGGTCGTCCCCTATATAATGTTTAGATTTGCAATTAAAGATGGGTAAATATGGTTTGTTTAACAATGAATTGGATAATTATGAACTATACAAACAACGTGGCACCTCAAAACATCGGGAAAACCTCATTTTCAAGTATGAATATTATTAGGGACCGCCAAGCAGTCACAAATATGGGCAATAGGGACCGTTGGGCGGTCCCTATTGACAACTGTTAGTATCAGCAGGGACCGTTTGGCGGTCCCTATTGACAACCTTGGTATCAACAAGGACCGCCAAGCGGTCACTGTTGATATTAGCGTTGTCAAGCGGTCCCTATTGACTGTCAATGGCGAAAATATCCGCCAATAGACCGGATGACCGAAGTTAGGTTGCTGAAAGTCTTCAGTGACTTTCAGCGACCTAAGTTAGCTAGGTCGTTGTTGCATCCGTCCAGCCTTGTAGGGATATTGCCCGAATTGGACTACTGCATTCACTCAACTTTTAATCATCGTTTTAAAAATCTCATTGTTTTATAATTTAAGGGTACTAAACTCTGATATATATGTACTTACTTTTACTTTGAGAAGAATTCCTTTAATTTCCAGTCCTGGGTAATGAGAGAAACAAATAGTTAATATTAAAAAGACAAAATCTACGTTATTTCTTATATTATTGATTGACCTAAGGCATATATTGCACCCGAAATCCATATAGATTGTATCTGGAGTGGTTAATGAGCAAAATTTCTCTCTTCATACTTCATATTTCCTATTCCCTTCTCTCTTCCCTCAATAATATAGTTCTCACTTTCTTCAGTAATATAGTGACATGTGACATGTAAAAGGACTACATAAATTAACCCCCAATTAATCATAAATTAATTTTACACTAGTTAACACCCATAATTATTGCTCCTAATTGTTGGAGAACGATTGCCAACTAAGTGGAAACTTTCATAAGTAATTTAATTTAAACAAGAAAATATTCTAAATCAGATTGAAAATTAGTACAATCCATTTAATTTTAAATTTCTTTAATTTCAATTTTGTATTGGTACTGAATAATAACATTTTTTTTTGAAAGACGCTGAATATTAACATTTCAAAAAGATATTTTAACTAGTATGTCAATTTTGAAACGCTTTATAATATTCAAATAAGACTACAATTTAATCGATAAAAAGTCCAAGCTTATGGTTTTATGAACTCAAGAATGGAATATACAAATAATCGAGTAGCGATTTTGAGAAAATTATCATTTACTCGTCTTTTTTTCTTTTAGTTAATTTCCTTGTAAGTACACTTAATATATATTTCTTTTAAAAAAAACTAATAAAACATGTGCTTTCCTGTTTATATTAAATTATTAGAAAATTAATTATGGAAGTTTTCACTTAGTAGGCAATCGTGCTCCAACAATTAGGAGCAATAATTATGGGTGTTATTTTATTTCTAACTAATGTAAAATTAATTTGATGATTAATTGGGGTTAATTGATGTAGGCTTTTTTTTTTTTAGATACCACGTGTCAGTATATTATTAAGGGAAAAGCGAAGGAAAGAGGAAATGGGAAAAGAGAAATTTCACTAATTGTTAACTAAGGATCAATTTTATTGAAGATATTCAATAATTAGTACTTATCTATTATTTGATTAAGAAAGATAAATTAGAGAGTTTAAATATTTTATTTTGCATTGGCAGCTAGCAACACTTTCCACTTTAACAATCTTGCACTAGTCATTTTTTTTAGGTTTAACCTTACTATTTCTCATGCTAGTAATACATAAGATGACATGACGAAATGATGATGATGATTAATATGGACAAACTAACTGGATATTAGTTCTGTAACCTATATAAATTCTATATATATAGATTATGATATAATAATGTTTTGAATATACATTACTGTCATTGCAAATAATTAATGACAGTATAGTTTGACTTTTCCCTTTCCCATCTTTGTTTAAACGAACAAAAAGTGTACTATATTACATTTTTAAATGATGTTTAATGGAAGATGTGAGAGCAACTCAATGCAGTAGGCGTGGGAAGATTAGAACTATTCCATATAAATTATAATTAGCTGTTACTAAATTATTAAACACTTAGACTAAGATATTTTAATTAACCAGCGACGCATTTACTAGGTCTCTATTATCTCCTCGAACCGCCATGTGAATTATAGATCAAGTGGTCCCCAATCTCACTGTACTCGGCTTAAATTGTCAAACATTAGTATGCAATTCGTTTGGTTATGTTATATATATATATATATATATATATATATATATATATATATAAGTGCTTAATTTGGGGTTCAAATATACTAACTACTCTCCCAGACAATTATCAGCTATTTCTCCAATACTCAGTTGGTAACATATATTAATACAAATAGCATATTATATTTCTTTATGTCCGTGTATATACGTGCTTACCTATGCATGTTCTTACACATAAATTAACTTTGATTCTTGAAGGAAGGATTTTTATTCCTAAATATCAAACTCTGTGAGTTGTTTGACTTAAAGTAACATTATATGTGCTATTGTGTGCACAATTCTAAAATTAACGAGCGATATGTATTGTGGAATTGTAACAAGAGAAACTCTTGAAATGATTCGTGTATTTCATAAAAAGGTGATACAGAACGGAAGCATAGAATTAAAAAGAACCAAAGCATTAATGAAAAAGAAAAAAAAACAATTCTATAATGACCCAAGATTTGTAATTAATTTCAATTTTATCAATTAAGTTTTATATGGAGCTCATAAAACATAAATAAATGAAAATCGAGTCTTACTGGGAAACAACTATTATAAAAAAAAATCATTTTTCTATCGACAAAAGAACGTTTATTAAAAAAATGGAGTATAAGAAAAAACACGAATCATAATTCAAAAGAAAACTAATAATATGCGCAAGAAAATTAATTGCTCTTGCTGTCGCCCCAACAACATTTCATGCATATGAAAGCCCGAGACAACATGATGATATAGAGGTTTCCCCAATTGCAACTCGTAGAACGCAGGAAAGCGTTTGATTTGTTACATCATGGAGCAAAAACGGGACAACAAGTAAGAAGTTATATCCATTTTCGTGTTCCTATGTTCAGTTTTATGCGGCCAGTTGCAAGTTGAGTTGCAGTTGAACATAAAACCTGCATTAAAACTATTTTTGTGAAGCCCCTTTCTTTCAAGTTTTTATTCGAATTCATGACATCTTTTCTACGTCAAAAGATAAGACAACACAACAAGAAAAAAGAGTCATTCGCAATTACCCCAACGGTTGGGAAAGACCTCGAAAGACCCCTGTGCGGTCGCAATGCGACGTTCACAGATGCGCACGAATATTTTTCGACCGTTGGGCAGTCGCAAAAGATCCATATTGCGACCGTCAGGCAATCGTCATATTGCGTCGATAAAAATTCGCAACAGCCCAACGGTCGCCAATGACGTTGAGGTCATTAGCAATCGTTCAGAGAGGTTGCAAATAATATTCATGGTATTTGGAATCGTCAAGTGGTTGCGAATAATATTTATCATAATAAAAAAAATCTTGTAAATTATCGAAATATTATTATTTTGTATGGAGAAATTTAGATTTTTATTTTTGAGCAAACAAAGGAATAAGAGTGAAACAAAGAAAAGAGTCGTAAAACAAAGGAAATTTTGAGAAAAAGAAGAAAAGTGGAGAGTTGGAAATGAAATGAATAATTTTTTGTAGAAATAAAAGATATGGAGAAAATAGAAATGAAATGAAAGTAAATAGTTGGGGGTTTGTTTTTTCTTTTTTTCTGGAGATATGATTTCTTTTGAAGATTTTAAAAAAGAAATGAAGAGAAAGTAAAGGTCTTGGATTTTTGTTATTACTTTTAGATATGCAAGAGTTTGTAGGTCTAGGAAAAGAAATGAAGAGAAAGTAACGATGTTGGATTTTTTTGTGATTATAATTTTGTTGTATTGAAAATTAGAGTGAAAGAATGGTGGATATATATAGAATTTTGAGTGAAAATTTTGAAGTTTTGGATAATTCGATTCCCTTCGAATCCCTCCCATTTCAGGGCATTTTGCGACTGCGTTGGGGGGGGGGGGGGGGGGGAGTGCAAAAGATTCTGATTTTCAAACAAATTGAATCTTCCACCAAATTCTCAGCCTTTTGGAGTAGCAGACGGCTGCAAAAGACCCCCTGCCCAGAACTTGCCCATATGAATATTATTTGCAAGCGCCCGACGGTCGCAAAGTTACAAAAGACCTTCATTTGCAACTGCCCGGCGGTTATAATTAATATTCATGTTTTTTGGTTTGTAATTTTGTTTGAACGATCTTGACGTGTTTGTGATTTTTATCAAAAACTCTCTTATTACACTTGAATTGAAATAATATACAATTCGTTCACTTGTAATTGAGGCGTCCAAATAGTAAATTATATGTGAGTAATTAACGATTGAACTATTTTATGTTCTACAATAATCATACCTAGCAGTTATAATTGTCTAATATGTGATTATGTTTTACGTTACAAATTTAAGTATATATGTCATTATGATATTCAATTAGTAGATCATCTAAAATATTATCTATATATGTATGTAGGAAATACGTTCATCGTCATTAAAATTAGTTAAAAGTGTCATTATGGACCGTCCCAATAAAAAATGCTTGAATGTGCAACAAAACCTATGATTTGAGTCAATTTCACTTATTAGTACCTATTATTACTGTAATTAACAATTAATAAAACAACACATCATTAATTATCATGCGAAACGCATAAACTTCTAATATGAATATTATTAACAACCGTCGGGCCGTCGCAAAACACATGTGCTCATAACTTGCGACCGTTGGGCAGTCGCAGATGACTCTAAATGCCATTTGCGACCGCCCGACAGTTGCAAATGACCCTCATTTGCAATAGTCCGGTGGTCGCAATTCATGGCACAAATTTTTCATTTTTTTAGTTTTTTTTATACGATCTTAATGTGTTTGTGATTTTAAATAAATAATTTCCTTAATACATGTGAATTGAAGTAATATATAATTACTATGCTAGTAATTGAGTTATGAAAATAATAATCTACAGGTGATTAACCAAGTTATTAACGATTGAACTATTATATGTTCTATAACTAATCATATGAAGTTTTTACGATCGTCTCATATGCGATTTATATTCGTTACAAATATAAGTATAGATTTTATTATGCTATTTAATTACTTATATATATATAGTTATTACTTACATCGTCATTATAATTAGTTAGAAGTGTCATTATAAACCGTCCCTTTAAATGATGCTTGATGTGCAACGAAACCTATTATTTGTGTTTATTTAACTTATTTGTACATATTTTTCTTGTAATTAATATTTAAACCAACAATATGCCTTAATTATCATGCAAAATGCGTAAATTTCTAATATGATTATTATTAGTGATCGTCGAGCGGTTGCAAATGATCCTTATTTGCAACCGCCAGGCGGTCGCAATTTTGTACACATTTTTTTTTTCTTTTTTTCTTTAATACGGTCTCCATGTGTTTGTGATTCTTAATAAATAATCTTCTTTACACATGTGAATTGAAGTATGTAATTAGTACACTAGTAATAGAGTTATCAAAATACTAATTATAGGTGATTAACCAAGTTATTTGAACTATTATATGTTTTTCAACTAATCAACGAAGTTGTTATAATCGTCTCATATGCGATTGATATTCTTTACAAATATAAGTATAGATGACATTATTATGCTATTTAATTAGTATCTCATTTAAAACATATATATAGTCATTACGTACATCATGATTATAATTAGTGAGAAGTGTCAGTATGAACCGTCTCTTTGAATGATGATTGAATGAGCAAGGAAACCTATGATTATGTTTATTTAACTTAATTGTACCTATTATTGATGTAATTAACAATTAAACCAACAATATGCCTTAACTTATCATGCAAAATGTATAAATATCTGACATTAATATTATTAGTGACCACCGAGCAGTTGCAAATGTTAGGGTATTATTAGCGATCGACCGGCCGTCACAAATGACCCTCAGGCATCGCAAAAGGGTGACGACTGCTTGCCGATCGCTATGGCTTATAGTGACCGCCAGACAATCGCCACATTGTGCTAATGCTTGCAACCGCTCGGCAGTTGCAAGGGGCCATTGCAATTAATTATTTTTTTCTTGTAATTCAAGACTTCAAATCTCCATATAACATATTGCTCCTTAGTCCTTAGTATCAATGTTATGCGCAAGCTAGTTTAAGAAAATATATATAATGACTTTATCGTGTTGTTATGATGTTATCCCAGTGTTTGGGATCAATAACTAAAAAAGGAAGAAAAAAACCAAATTATGGAAAAAAACTAACTTGGGATGTTTTTAATTTTTTAGTAAACGTAACAAGAGACAGAACAATCTACTACGTAGACTCTATATCTAATGTACTAATAATACTTGGAGGGAGGCAATGTATCCATAAATACAACTTGCTCCCTAGCTCCAATGTCTAGTCTCGCCTATGTGGTCGGCAAGCTTGTTTGCATTCCTGAAAATCTAATGTAATTCAATCTGCCAAGATCTGTGCAGCAGGTCATGAGTCATGACAACTCCCCAGCAAAGTGTAGCTATTATGGGATGTTTAAACATATGTAGATCGCTATATTATTTATTAAACGCACTTCACTCCCTTCATCAAATAAAAAACAAACATAGAGATAATAAAATAAATATTATTCCCAATTATCAATAAATAAAATAAAAATAAAAATGATTCCTGCATAATAAAAACAAAAGCAGGTTTGGATAAAAGTAATTAAAACAAATTGCATTGGTTAAGTATTGGTGTGATAAGAACAGATCCTCACGCGTCAGGAAGGATTAAAAATTAATTATTCTATCTACGACTATTCATTATTATTAACAATAGAGTAATTACAACACACAAATCAACGTTAAGGTCCCTTTCACGTAGTATTAAAATACAAATTGAAGCTTGGATTATTTCAACATTTGCTTGCACGTCCTCTATATACTATACCCTTATACATCTGTCAGCATTCGGACCCATATTATAACTCACACAACACACACAACTTCCTCCATTACTTGTTCTCACCCCTATTTTTCTCACAAAGATACAAATAAACCATCAATCTAATTAGTGTACAAAATCATGGACGGCAGAATCATTCAAAAAACCGCATTCATAAGCGACATCGAAGATTCCGAAATTTCACCGGAAAACATCGGTGGCTCTGCCGTGTTGACTGATAAGAAGATCGCGTATACTTCATCCATAAAAAGAAGGTAAATTGTTTATGTAAATAATAAGGCTTTGTTTGTAGGTGTATATGCATTTGAGTGTGTATATTGGCCAGAAACCCAACATTTTTGTTTCATAGGAAGTGAAACAATTTTTTTAATAGCTATAATAAGAAGTGTGACAAAACAAAATTTAAAAAGCAGAATCTTTTAGGTCATGATTAACGGGGGGTTACATGTGTATGCATGAGAGTTTGTTAAAATTGAAGGAGTTTTTATTATATGTATATGTTGTACACAGTAAACGAGGAATACAGAAGAGAGTAGTGTCAGTGCCAATCAAAGATATTGAAGGATTTAGGCTGAAAGGAGATCAGATGAGCGCTCCACCTTCGGATTCTTGGGCATGGAGAAAATATGGACAAAAGCCAATAAAAGGTTCACCCTATCCCAGGTAAATCATCAACCCATAAATTAAATAAGAAAATTAGCAATTTTTGCGAATGAGCAAATTGTAGAAACTAAACCTTGTTCTTTATCAACTGGAAAAGAAATTATTGACAATAACTCTCTTTTAAAATCCAAAAAATTACAAATAAACTCTTGCCGTCGTTATGTTCATATTATCTATAACTAACCATTTTATGCGAAAATATGTGTTTCATTAAATGTGATTTTTATCAAACTAAAGACTTATTCTTTTTCGAGAAAAAATCAAGATCTTTCAAAAGATGTAATAAGAAATTAATTAATACCGTAATTTGATTTTATAAATCTAAAAAAACACTAATTATTTTGTATTGATTTTATAGAAATGTATACCTATTTTGACGTGAACAATATATATCGTCCAAATCCATGCATAAAGTACAAACAAAAGTGTATTTTTTTTTTTATAAATTTTATCAATTAAGTGCAGTGTGCCTTGATCTAAAAGCTTAAGTTTATAAAGAGATTAGACACTATATAAATATTTTTGTTACTGTCTGACATGTTATTTTTTTGATAATTGGGTAGAAGGCTATTTGCTGATTTCTATTTTTACACAAATATATATACATATATATATATATATATATATTCTTGAGGTTAAATGTGATGATGTATGAGTGTAATGAAGCCTGTAATATATTTTTTGGCAGGGCATATTATAGATGTAGCAGCTCCAAGGGCTGTCCAGCAAGAAAACAAGTGGAGAGAAGTAGAGTAGATCCTTCTATGTTAGTAGTGACGTATGCTTGTGAACACAACCACCCTTGGCCGGCTTCAAAAAATACCCATCACGCCACATCCGCCGTGCAGGCGAATCCCACCACCTCTAACGTCACCGTTTCCGTATCCGAGGAAGAGGAAGAAGAGGAGGAAGAGGTAGAAGAAAAGAAGCCTGTAATTAAAATCAACGCCAGTCAGCCTCAACATCAAGAACCCGTTTCAGAGTATAAATTCCCCAATCTTGGCGAGGGGCCTTTAGTTAATGAATTTGGATGGTTTGCTGATTTTGAGTACACGTCTTGTACCATGTTAGAGTCTCCAATTTTAGCAGATAACGATGAGATGTCTATGATTTTTACAATGCGAGAGGAGGACGAGCCGCTCTTCGCGGATCTAGGCGAGCTTCCGGAGTGTTCGACTGTGTTTCGCCGCGAAACGGGGCAACAAGCTGCGGAGCAAAGACGGCACAGATTGACTACCACAGGTTAAGGAGATTGCTTAGTTAATGCAACTGCTGCACAGCACGATGACGCGGTTCAATCAGCTCGGTTCCGGATGTAAATACATGGTGTGGATGAGATTATATGGTGATTATTAGCGCTCTTCGATTAAACAAGTTTTTATGATCTTGACCGTTGATTGCACGGCGTCATCTTTTAGTTGTCTATCAAATAATTTTTCGCGGTTAAGACCATGTGGTTTACCCTAACAATTGTTTGTTTCTCTTGCCATATGAACAGAAGATTTATCTTGATTTCGTTGAAGAAATGAGTGCCGTACGTTAAAAGATAATTATCTTGTTTATGGAAAAAGGTGTTCACAATATAACGTGATTTAATTTGATTGTTTTTGAAGATTTCAGTGTAGTTGTTAGGGAATAAAGATATTTGAATATTGGAGAGTTGATGCCTCATGGCGTAATATTCTTGTAATTAGCACCGTGGCCGTCGTCGGTCTCTTAACGGCTATTAATCTTACTCATGATACTTTCATGTGACATCAATTTGTTTTTACATATATACTGACAACTCCGGCAATGCAAGGTTCATTATGCATATTGAATTGGATTGCTTAAGTATAGGTGCATTATATATACCGTGCACTTTCATTTCTTGTTTTATTTCCTTCTTGGTTAACTATTGAAATTGCTAATGTATATATAGAGAGAGAGAGATTAAAACCATATTAAATGAAATTTAGTATTAATTGCCTAGTATGCAATGTAAATTGTACGAGTCAGTGTATTACTTTGTTACCTTATTATATTGGATTAAATATTGTTGAATGACAAAATTAAGAATATAAATGTCCACATCGGCTTCCTCCAATATACAAACTTCCGATCCGCTAGTTTTCAAATACTCGAGCTAAATATGTTGAATTAATTATCCCACATTACCTAAGAATTAATAAACTTAGGGAGTGTTTGCAAATGCTTATAAAAGGAGCTTGTGGGCTTTTGTCAATAGAGAAGCCATAAATTAGTGTTTGAATATAGGGCTTTTGCTTCTCCTTGTCTAAAAATAAGCCAAAAAAAAGCACAAGCCCACAAGCTGGGTAGAGGGTGCTTTTAAAAGCTCCTTTTAATTATTACATTTTAAAAATATTTCTCTCTCCTAAATTTCCTCAAAGTTCCGTCCATACCCCCACATTTAAGGAAAAAAATATTCCATCATCTTTTCTCTTCCATATTAGAAAAAATATATGCTTTATATTTTTTTTATAATTATTAAAAAAATATATACTTTATAATTATTAAAAAAATATATACTTTATAAATATTAAAAAAATATATACTTTATAATTATTAAAAAATATATACTTTACATTTTTAATAGGTGCATATTAAAAAAATATATACTTTATAAATAAGGATACTTAAGTCTTATTGCATTTTAAAAACTGCTTCTTACTTATTATTGCAAACACCACAAAATTAATTTTAAGTGCTTTAAGCTGCTTTTTAAATAATGTTTGCAAACACTCATTGCTTTAAGTCAAAATGAGTTTTAAGTAACTTTAAGTAAAAGCCTAAAAAAAGGAGCTTCTATAAGCTCTTGCAAACACCCACTTAGACTTTAATTTAATTATGGTATTAGAGCCTAACCAAGGAAATATAGGAATTGGCCATCTATTTCTCTTAGTATTTATCTATGTTCTGTCCTTCTCTCTCAAGGACTTTTAAGGAAGAAATGTGAAGGGCTTTAATTTCAACAAGATAGCTATTGACTTGTGATAATTTTAAAACTAAGAAAGAAAAGAAAAGAAGAAGTCATACACATATCGTGCTTGGGGTATGTCAAGATTCAAGATACTTTTTTGACCTCCGCCTTGAACTAAAAACTAAATGTTTTTTTGTTTCTTTTTGTATAACCACTAGTCCACTATCAATAGTATTGATATGTGGCAAGACATAATATAATTATAAATGTGAAGGGCTTTAATTTCAACAAGATAGCTATTGACTTGTGATAATTTTAAAACTAAGAAAGAAAAGAAAAGAAGAAGTCATACACATATCGTGCTTGGGGTATGTCAAGATTCAAGATACTTTTTTGACCTCCGCCTTGAACTAAAAACTAAATGTTTTTTTGTTTCTTTTTGTATAACCACTAGTCCACTATCAATAGTATTGATATGTGGCAAGACATAATATAATTATATATGTACAGACACGATGATGTTAAAATGATTAATTCTCAGCAGATGATCAGATATTTTAAATTTTAAAATAAGTAGGGAAATTATTAATCTCTTTCATCCCTGTAATTGGCAATCATTACTTCAATTAATCAATTTATAAGTATTTGCCCGGCCACTAACGCCTTATACATAGAATACTAAAGGTTATACAGTGTTGAGGGAATTAATCCCAGATCTAGTTCAACTTGTTAATAGTTTCTTTTCCCATTTTCACTCAAATCCCATCACTTATGACGAACGTGCAACTGGTAGAATTACCTGTTCGTCACTCTACCAAATAGGACAAAAAAAGAAATGCTGGCTAGTCTAACATATTCATAGTTAAGTTTAACAAATCTTATTTTATCAGAAGAAATACAAAAGCATTGACTTTGAAGCTATGATGGTTAAATTCATTTTATCCAGTGTATGACTGTTAACTACTTGGTGGCTCTTAATGATTTTCATTATATTATCTATCCATGAAGTTAAGTCATTAGAACATTTAAGAAATATTGCACTAGCTAGTTACATGTATTCTCTGACAAAAAAAAGCTAGTTACATGTATGTACGTCGCGGTATAAAAATGTGAAAAAAAAAACAAGATACATAATAGTATGTATATATATATATTATATATATAATATAATATATAATATGACCACAAAAACTATTTCTTCTTGTATGAACCCGATGTAGGCGCCGTGGTGGTTTTCATATTGTCTTGCTTGGTTTAGTTAGTCAAGACGTAATGGCGATTACCTATGCTCGAATATGCGGAGCAATTCTTCATTGTCAATAGCATAGCTCACTTTAATATTAATTACCAGTACGTCATTCTTAAGTAATTTTATAAATTAACTTGATTTTTAGACAACCAATCATTTAACAACAAGTATGATCTAACCTGGTGCTCAAGAGACATTTGAATACAAGTAGTTGGTATGGAAAATTGGGATGCCTTAATGAGACCCCAATTGATTTTTTTAAATCAACGAACGTTCTCCTTGTTTATTTTTAGGGATAAATGCATTAAACCCCCTGAACTATGCAAGTTTTTGCGTTTTCATCTTTAAACTAAATAAATAAGCGTTTTGCCCCCTAAACTATGCCATTCTGTGCGATTTGCCCCCTGGCCGGGTTTTCGGCTATTTTTGGCCATTCTGTGCGATTTGCCCCCTGGCCGGGTTTTCGGCTATTTTTGGCCATTTTGTGCGATTTGCCCCCTGGCCGGGTTTTCGGCTATTTTTGGCCATTATGTGTTGTAGTAGATATATTTTAACAGTTGATGACAAATCGAGTTTTAAAAAACACCTCGAACGGGACATATTCCGGCTAAAATACACTGAAGAGGAAATCACAATTTAGCCGAAATATGTCCCGTTCGAGGTGTTTTTTAAAACTCGATTTGTCATCAACTGCTAAAATACATCTAGTACAACACATATGTGTCGGGCAAGGGGAAAAATTCAGGCCAAGAATGACCAAAAATAGCCGAAAACCCGGCCAGGGGACAAATCGCACAGAATGGCATAGTTTAGGGGGCAAAGCGCTTATTTATTTAGTTTAAGGACGAAAACGCAAAAAACTGCATAGTTCAGGGGGTTTAATGCATTTATCCCTTATTTTTATTTGGTGCACGATGTTACAATATAAAGTTCATTTAGTTTTTTTTAACCCATGGTAGGATTTGTGGATCAGAAATATAGGGGAGACGGTTGTCAATTGTGATCAATTGGTACAAAACTACAAATATTAAATAAATAACTAGTAAAACTAGATAGTTTGCTAAGCTATGTATATTAACTATACGCGTAAGAGCATACGTTATTAGGCGAGCTGATCAATGTTTTCACCCTAAGATCAGAGCAATGCAGCAATTATACACGGAATGGAATAATTATATGCGTGATCACACAAAATAGAATGCGAAGAAATCCTTTATAAGAAAAGGCTAAGGTTTTGTACTGATATATGAAGTGCTCAAATGTTGAAGTAGGAGCTTTGAACGCATTGTAATAAAATAAAAAAATAAAAGAGGGGGTGGAGGAAGCATCAAAGTCCTCAACGTGTGTGGTCATTTAACCCCCCGTAACTTTGATCTTTGGCGATCAAACCCCCCAACTTTTGCGGTTTTGATCGTACTTCCGCATTTGGCCAATCTAACAGTAAAAAATGCTGACGCGTATGCAAATTTTATGGTAAAAATGTGAATAAAGAGGCACTTTGCATAAAATTGCAAAATTTGGGGGATTGACCACCAAAAACCAAAGTTATGGGAGTTTGCTGCAATTGACCACAAACGTTGGGGGTTTGATGCTTTCCCCCCGAAAAAAACATGATTTAAGTTATAATTGCCACAAACCCAACTATATATAATAATGAGATAAGAACAAATTTAAGAAGCCAACATTTATGTCCAATTTGAAGAACAAGTATAAATTGGGTCCCAAGTAATGTATGAATACACATATAATACACATATGGGATTATCGGGGTGTCATAATAATTTGGTAGTGGTATGTGGCACAATTTGAAAAAGCCACTACATCCTGCATTGGGTCTTACAAATTAACGATTAAAGGAAAAAACAAGCACAAGTTGGAAAATTAACTACTATTTTGTAGACCAAATCAGACCATTAGCCATATGCCACTAGAAATCTATTGTCGTCTAGTTTTCAACGCAAAAGGCGAATCGCAATTTTGACATATACAAAAGAAGTTATGAACAAAATGGGGAAAGCCTAACAAGGTAGAAAAATAGGTCAAAAACCCTAGCTAGACACATTTCGGCATATCCTACTCATTTTGACCTATTCTTCAAGCCTATTAGTTTGAGGCCCGTCAAGCTCAACCCACTATTTTACTTATAAATATTTAGTTAAACATCATAATGAGTTACATTTTAGGAGGAGAGCTCAAATAGATGAAAATAATTTAGTTAGACCTATTTGATTTCGACATCTTTGCTTATTTTGACATATTTGTGATATTTCGACATATCCCCAGCTTTCAAGTTATTTTTGCATATGCATCCTATCCTATACCATAAACTCTGAACCCGTAATGAGGTACATTTTAGGAGGAGAGCTCAAATAGATGAAAATAAGTTAGACCTATTTGATTTCGACATCTTTGCTTACTTTGACCTATTTTTGGTATTTCGGCATATCCCTAGCTTTCAAGTTATTTCCCCATCTGCAGCCTATAATCTTCATTACATGCTCAACCCTTCACATGCACATAGTGACTTAGGCATCAGAGGACAACATTGGGTCAGCCCTCACCTAGTTTAGGTGTCGTCAATCGTATTTCACAATGCACGTTTTCAAACTCAAAAAGTTAGCTCAAGACTAGTAAAAAGCTTGAATTAATGTGTTGTCAAGTATCAGTAGAGGGGATTATCTCAAGTCACACGCGTGCGTGCACACACACACACACACACACAGAGAGATATATATATATATATAATATAAGGTTTTATCTCCTCGAAACACTTATCGTCTTCTCGTACGTAGTAACACTTGTAAGTAAGGAAGAAAGACGATACTGATAAGATCATCCTCGAAAAACTTATCCTACATGAAGATAGCAATTCAGAATATGGATATTTCCATAAAAGTTTGATACACACCTTCTAAGCAATTGGCACACGTCAAGTCCCCCTGCGACCACGAAGGACAAATGTGCACCACGAAATTAGAAGGGCCCACCCCACGATTACGTGGCAAACCCCCATTGGAATAAACTAGAGAACGAGCAACACATCTTCACCTATAAAAGACCTCCAGAAGTCAAGAAATGGGGGAGCCACATTGAAGAAAGAGGACCCTCGTAACCCCTAGAAAAAATACAACCCCTCCCCCCTTTTCCATTCCTCCTTATTATTTTCCTCCAAATTTTTTCTGGAGTGGTTTTTCTTACCCTTATATAAATTGCATTTTTTCTTTATATGACCAAGCGCACATGAGAAATAATATCATCAAATGGCGCCATCTACGGGAATACCTTCAAACTCCCTGAGAAAAGACCGTTAGGAGCTAAAGAGACGAGGAATAATCCATGACCTTTTTTGTTATTATGACCGGCATGATCCTTCCCAGATGAAGAGCGCGCCCCTTGCCATCATTGTCATCAACCTTGAGCATGGAATAGACCCTAGGAAAACACAAGCCCGGCGCGGATCTTTACACCTAAAACCAGACCGCTTTTATGTCTAGTCGATATGGGTGTAGCGGTAATTGGAGTCATATCCCCAAGAAGAGCTTGCCTCACCAAAATTGCCTACTTACCTTGAAAGCCCTTGATAACCACAACAGCTCCAAAGGAAAGACACTTAGACACAGTTGGGAAGTTATTAAGTTAAGAAGCACCAGGCATCATCCACCCATTGTCGATAGGCCTATATAAATATTCATAAAGGAATCGTGTTTATAAGTCAACCCTACTCAAGAAGGGCTTGAGACCGAACCCCAAGGAACATGAAACCTAGAAAACCGCCTGGATGAAAACATGACCAACGTACATCTCCCACCAAAGAGAATCAAAGGCGAGTCGCTTCTTAAAGGCATCATAAAAACAAAGTTTGGAGAGATCTTGTAAGAAAAGCACAGTCGTCGAGGAACCCTATTAAGTGTATTTTTTACGAGTTCATAAAGCGCACTTCCCAACAACAACATTCCCGACAATCATGAAGAGGCATGACATGCTATGAACATGGATGAGCAAATAGGCAAAACTGTTTTACATGATAGGTTCAATAAAAACTATGTACATAATATGACTAAGAGGTCGTTACAAGGAAAATTTTGACCTTGATCTTACCTTTCTACCTACCACAAAGCTCCTTTTCACAAGCTTGACATTCGCAAAAGACTCGGTCAGTAGGCCTATATCACATGCAAAAAAAAAAATAGAGGAAAAATTATTGGCAATGTGTTTAAAAGAACGAGCGTCGTCTCTAATCCTGAACAGGCAGCTTTCCCTCTTGCACAATGGCCTGATGCTCGTCAAGAGTCATATCTATCAAATAATCCAACGTCGTGACAACGCTTAAGAGGCCAACAACATTGGGCTCACATAACCGATTTGGGCTCACAACGTCGTCACTAGCGGGATACGGCAATCTGAAGAAGCCCAAAGGGGAGGGTCCATCGCTAAGTCAGCGGGGAAACTCGGCATTGCTTGTACCACATCCTCGCAAATTATGTAGCCCATCAGCAAAACTGGCGTGCCCCTACATTAAATGAGTTCTCTAAACCAGTTGTCCCCTTACCCATAAGGCAGCCTGAGCCCAAGCCTTCACCAACTTCTCCCCGAATAAATTCCCTAGGTCCATCAGATGACGTTGGTATTCGTCCTGCTTAGCTTTGGTCGTACAAAGAAGCTCGATGTGTGCCCGAAGCAAAAAAGCAAACTCTTCAGCCATTATTCTACTTAAACAATCGCTCGCGCATCATTTTTAACTCTCTTTCTCCAATATATCTTTACTCCTATCAGTATCTTGGACATGCACGGCTCGCATGGCCTTAACTTTAGCCTCCATTTTATCCCAACTGACAATGAGCCTTTTCTAAAGCTAGCTCCAGCTCTTGACAACGTCTCCATAAGGCCAAAAAGTTGAAAGAAGCCACTCTATAACACTCCCACATGGCCTCCACCAGAAACGATGAATTTCAATACTTAACAAAGATGATGGAAGAAAAAAGAGGAAAATAAATAGCACATGAGCCGCCTTTAGATGGAACTGACGTACCTCGCACACATTTTTACTAAAAACATCTTGCAAGGCGGAAAAAGAATAAGGCAATAAAAAATCTCTTTCTCTCTCATTTCGTACGCACAGATACGAGCAGCAATACTCCAAACTCTCTTGCACCCCCGTAAAAAGGGAAGGCCATACGGCACGAAACAAAGAGCAAGCTAAAATGGCCTTCTACTAAGGGAGTTGGAGAAGAAAAGATAAAATCTAGTGGATCTAATTCCTTTAGAAAAGGCTCAACGACCATCTCTTCGCTCTGACACCTCGAAGAAAATAAATAATCCTAAGAGAATAATACTTGAGAATGAACATCCATCTCAGCCCCTCAATCCACAAATCTCCAAATGATTACGAGTCAAGATCAGGCACATAAATCAACAATAAAATGAAATGAAAAGCACAATTTACTAAATAAAGGGTTCAAATGGTACGTATTCCCTATTCAACAATTGAAAATCACGAGGATCCAAATAGAAGAACTCCCTCTTCCAAGCATTGTCAGCTCCCAAAGCGCATCCCACCTCTAAAACAACAGACGGGCCAGCCGTCTCGAAATAGTCTCGAAATAGAAGAAGGGGGGATCCAAGGGTACTATGTATAGAGAAAATGAGGCCAAGAAGTGAAGGGGAGAGCAATCTATATCTAACAGAACACGACTTAGTACAAACCCAACCTCATACCTAAATGAAGAAGGTAGTAATTAACTAGGCCAAATCTGCAAAAACTGAAATAACCTTCATTCCAAGGAAAGAACCATTGGAGCCCACAACAAACTTGCTCGGCATAAATCGTTAGATATCTACACCCACTATAGATCCCGGCTCGAAATAAGTCGGCACGAACTCGACAGTTATAATGCTCCCCTTGCTAAAAATCCATAATCAAACTATCTACAATAAGACTGAGGACCGAGGCAGAAGAGATACCTTCGCCCATACCAATATCCATCTCCCCCGCCAGCAAACCATTACCACGGTCATGAAGTACTATAGCCATAGCCGCTACTCTTGCTGATAGCGCCCCCCCCCCCCCCCCCTCGCGCCAAAAATAGGGGATCGATTAGCATTTCGTCCAATATTCATCACTAAAGGAGAAAACACAGTAAGAAGACTAGATGTTCTCGTGGAGTCCGACTCAACAAATAAAAGATCTGAAACTTCGGATCCATGACGATCCATGATAACCCCAGAAAATAAAAGAAAATCTAAAAGAGGCCAACGAATTTCAGAAAGAAATGCTTTGAGTTAAAAAAATGACTGAAAGAGAGAAAAAGAAAGGTGATGAGGAAGAAATACATGCATAACTCTTATTTATACGGAACTAAAAAAAAAGAGGAAGTGGAATTCCCGCTCAAAAGACGTTTTATTAGTAAAATAGCCCCTAACACCGACGACCCCGCTCACCTACTCGACGTGGGTAAATTGTGGAGTGGTAATTAAAGCCCATGTGGCCCAGCAGACAAACGGCCGCAAAAGGATATAAATGTTCTTAATGGACGAAGTTATGACATACTTATGAGATAGCTCAAAGAAGCCACTAGCGTGGTAAATTTGCTAAAACCCACATGTCTCTCGATCAATAGCCTAGCCCATGCCTCGAAAAGAAAGAGTTTCTTACGAGTAACAATACAACTACTTAAAATCCAACCCCAACGACCGCGGAAAACCCCATGTAGAATACGACGCTCCACTCTCAAAACATACCTTGTCAGGTTAGACTTCCTCGCCGTGGTTTATGATATCATGGAAGAATTATTATATATCCCAAGGTACCACTGTCTAATATGAAGGGTTATACACCCCCAAATAAAAAAAAAATCGGCACTAAAGGAGACTCATGACGCCAATAGAGCCTATCCACTTGAAGGGACTACATTTTCCCAGAACTAGTTCGAGGGGAATCGTGATCCCCACAAACAACACTCAATGAAAGGGTCTCGCGGCCCTGGAGACGGTTTGAGGGCACCTCCTTACGCCAAAAAACCCACCTCGTGCTAAACAAAATACACGGCACAATGAAGGGACACAAAAAATCTCAAAAATACTTATGAGGGGAACTCGTGACCACCTTATAGGAACAAAATAAACGCCATTCTTGACTCAAGGTTATCGCGCATGCCCTAAAAGAAAAACTATCCAATCGTGGAAGAGGTTAGTAAAGGCGTGCAACCACCACCAGAACCTTAAGGGCTCTTGACGAGCGAGAGCACTCAGAAAGATGAGGCGCAAACAACCTTACTCTCTGTCCCCCCCCCCCCCCCTTCTCTCCCTAAAACACACTAACACTAAGCATGGAATACTCTCATCTCTTATAAAAACCCTTGAAAAACATTCGTTCAATAAAGCGAAGGAAAAAGACGAGAAGGAAAATATCGTACATCCACGTAAAGATGAAAATGAGAATATATGTCGAATCCAGGTGGATGTCGAATATCCTCTATATCGGGGATGTGGCTGATATCGAGGGTATAGCCATATCGGGGGTAGGTACGTCGGAGGTATATATCGGGGTAGATATATCGAGGGTATATATCGGGATAGGTATATCGATATATATCGGTGTTGTATATACTATATTAGATGGTTATATCGAATGTATTTATTGAAAGGGTGCTCGATATCGAATATGCGTTTTCGATATGCTAATGAACAGTGTAAGGTAATTAATGATACTTGCCTTGATTAGCGGAACTAGGGCAGTGTATTTGGATCAGATCGAATCGAGGCTGGTAGTCGATTTCGATCCTGGAAAAATGAGGATCGAAATCAAATCAATTTAAAATAATTCGATTCGGTCCAAAATCATTCGATTTCGATCCGATTCGATTTGATTTTGATCCTTTTTTTCTTTTTTCTTTTCTTACTTATTTTAATACCAATGGAATACATGATTGATTATTTTGCATCTAAAATTAAAGAAAGTTAAATAAATATGAATACATTGACAAATTAAAAGAAATTAACATGCATTAGTGGATTTCTCCTTACAAAATACTAACCCAATGTTCAAATAGAAATCCCAAAAACAAGACAAGTGATAGTTAGTGTTAGTAATTTGTATTTTACGATTCAAGATTGTACGTATGTACTAGATACAAAAGTATTATAACTCTAAGTAGTTATACAATATATAATATTATATATATACTATTATATATTTATTTGTTTTTTAAAAAGGGATAAATGCATCAAATCCCGTGAACTATGCATGTTTTTGCAAAATCGTCCTTAAACTAAATAAATAAGTGGTTTGCCCCTTAAACTACACCATTTTGTTCGATTTGCCCCATGGCCGGGTTTTCGGCTATTTGTTTGCCGTTCTTGGCTGGAATGTTTCCCCTTACCCTACTCATATGTGTTGTACTAGATGTATTTTGGTAATTGATGACAAAAAGTAGGCGAAAAAACACATTGAACGGGACATATTCCAGCTAAAATGCGATTTCCTCTTTAGTGTATTTTCAGCTATTTTTGGCCGGAATATTCCCATACACGACTCATATGTGTTGTACTAGATGTATTTTGGTAGTTTATGACAAAAAGTAGACGAAAAAACACCTCGAACAGAGAATATTTCGCCCAAAAATAGCCAAAAACCCGACTAATGGGCAAATCGAACATAATGGTATAGTTTAAGGGGCAAACTGCTTATTTATTTAGTTTAAAGACGATTTTGCAAAAACGTGCATAGTTCAAGGGGTTTGATGCATTTATCTCTTTTAAAAAATAAGATGAGTATTTGATGCGATCCGATTCTTAACCTCTGAAATCGATCGATTTTCACCCGATTCGATCGATTCGATCTTTTTTTGCACAAACCTAAGCAGAACCCGAATATGTATTGGTCTATGGATGCGAGATACGTTGTATCATATCGAATATGGATATTGATATCAACATGTATATCGGGTGCCATCCCCAATATACGAGCATTGGACCAATATACGAGCGTTGGACCGGCTGCCTGTTGAGCTCAGCCCATCTAATTAGGCAGACTGGTCGAATACAAATATTACCCATATGGCCATATCACATCGTTAGCTATAATACATTTAATAGGCAAAGTGCAACAATTTTAAAATATTACAGAATAATTTTCATATAGTATGCAGCAAGTCAGAAAATAGAAAACCCTCTTTCTCTCGTCCATGAGAGCCTATCTTTCTCTCTTTTGAGAGCTGAGAAGCCTTTCCGTTAAGGCCCTCGTCGACTTCGTTATCGTAGCGACTCTTCCTTCAATCGGGATCAGCCTTACAATTCCAGTTTCGCAGTTTTCAGGAGGGTTTTTCTCACGAGAATTTACGTGGTTAATAAGTCTCACGTTTGATCTAGGGTTTTTCCATCCATCAGGGTTGTTTGTTTCTCTTCGTTTTATTTTGATTTCTTTCGTTTTCAGCGCTGCTTTCTTTTTCCCTTAATTGTTGTTTTCTTACTGGTTGTGGTAGGGTTAGGGCTTGGCTCGAGGCAGTCCATACGTTACGGGTGGCTGCACCAAAACTCCAACATCACATCGTCCATATTCTCATCACTCTTGCTGAATGGAATCCGAATTAGAAAGACTAGGGAAAAATCTTAAATTGACAGATGAAGAAACGGATGTGGTTGAGGTGCCGAGTCTGGATTGGGGATCGCAAAATACATCATCGGAACTTATCTTGGTAGGCAGATTGCTCACGGGACGAGAGTATCACTTCAATTCCTTTTGTTCGCAAATGAAGACGATGATTAACCCGAGTAAAGGAATGGAGATCAGGGAACTTGATGGAGGAAGGATATTGTTCCAATTTGCGCACATCATTGATAAGCAACGTGCATTGAAGGGTTGTCCGTGGACCTTTGACAAACATGTCCTCATTTTGAACGAGATGCATGAACACCAAAATCCATTACATGTGAACTTGGACACATGCAAGTTTTACGTGAAGGTTCATGATCTCCCTTTCTCACGTCAAACTCCGGAGATTGCTCGTCATATCGGAAACAAGTTGGGGGGTTTTGAAGAAATTGATCCAAGGGAGCCGTGGGGAGTTAACATGAGGATAAAGGTCCGAATTAATGTGTTAAAACCTCTCCTTCGGTGCATGAAGCTTTGAGGACCGGATGGGGAAGAGATGATCGCATCCTTTACGTACGAGAGACTTCCAAATTTCTGTTACATGTGCGGGATAATAGGCCATATTATGAAGGATTGCGAGATGATCTACGACAGCGGGGAAAAGCCGAAGGACATGACTGAACTTCCGTATGGTCCGTGGCTTAGAGAGCAGAAAGTTGGTTCGAATAGAGCAAGACAGTTCTCTGTTCCGAGTAAAGATAATCAGCGGGTAGGCCCCTCGAGTTGGAAACAGGGATCTAGCAATCGGCGAGGGGAAAATATATGGCGCGCGGGGTTTGAGAACAAATCTGAAAGTCAGTCTTCAACAAATAAGTCGGTGGACAGCGAGGAAACACCGAGGGGGGAGCAGGATTTGAATCGCCGAGGGGGGCAGGGAACGGGAAGAACGGGTCAACGAGAGCACGAGAGTAGCGCCGAATCGAATCCGAATATTCTGGTGGAGCAGCAGCAGGGGGGTGAAGATTCGCAGGAACTTATAGTGGTGGATGTCGAGGAGGGGCAAGGTAAGTCGGGTAAAGCAAGCTTTGTGGAGGGGTAATGAGATGCGGCCCGGTTGATGAGTGAGAATGGCAGCGGCATGATTTTTTCTGCTATTCCAGGAGATAAAAAGAAGGAAAAGGTGCAGCGTAGGGGAGTGATTAAAAATAAAAAATGTGCCAGTGTTGGACAAAGTTCGGGAGTGCTGGGGAAACGGAAAGGGGGGGATGATGAGTATGCGTGTTTGAGTTTGAAGAATATGGTGAGACCGAGCGGGGAGGGATTTAATAATTATGGACCAGCGGCGGAGTCTGTGAAGCAGCTCCGCCGAGACCAATGAATATTTTAGCTTGGAACTGTCAGGGATTGGGGAACCCTTGGACAGTTGGGGAACTGCACAGTCTGGTTGCGCAACACCACCCCTATCTTATTTTCCTAATGGAGACAAAATTAACGTTGAGAAAAATAGAGAAATTGAAGAATTCGATGAACATGTTTGGAGTTTCTGTGGATGTGCGGGGTAAATCCGGGGGCCTTGCTCTTCTATGGGGGAAGAATATAGCGGTTAGGTTGCTCAGTATGTCGAGAAACCATATTGATGTCATGGTGGAGGATTTTGAGGGGGTAAAGGAGTGGAGATTCACGGGTTTCTATGGGGAGCCGGACGCAACAAAAAGATATGTGACATGGGAATTATTACGCACGCTTAGCCGAAGTGTAAACAAACCGTGGGTGTGCGTGAGGGATTTCAATGAAATATTATGCAACGAAGAAAAGGCGGGCTTTCATGACCGATCAGTGAGCAATATGAGAAGGTTCAGACAAGCGTTAGTCGACTCGGATCTGTTTGATATGGGTTTTCAAGGGTCGAATTTCACATGGTGCAATAGGAGAAATGCTCCGGATACAGTATGGGCTCGGTTGGATAGGGCGGTGTCGAATGGTGAATGGCGAGCAATTTTTGGAGGGGGCAGGGTCCGACATCTTGACGTGCTAAATTTAGATCACTCGGCGATACTTTTATGTTGTACCTTTAGTGCAAACGAGGGAGGTAAATGGCGTAGACAACCGCGGTTTCGGTTTGAGGGAGCGTAGGAGGGTTTGGACGGATGCAAAAAAATTGTTGAGAAGTGTTGGGGAAATGAGGGGACCGAGAGGGAGAGTTTTGATATGTTGGGGAAACTAGAAGTGTGCAAAAAGGAGCTCACCACCTGGAACGAAGTGTGTAGGAGGGGAAATAAGGAAAGGGAGGAGCAGATGACTAAGAGAATTACGAGCTTGAGAAAGGGAGTGATCACGAGCGACTCAAAGAGGGAAGAGAGGGAGCTGAAGGTGGAGCTAGAACATATGCGGGATAGAGAAGAGGTATATTGGAAGCCGAGGGGAAAAGTCCAGTGGCTCAGGGAGGGGGATAGAAATACGGCTTTCTTCCATAAAAGAGCGAATGAGAGGAGGAAAGTAAATGAGATAAAAGGGGTGAGGGATAACGGGGGGTGTGGCGCGAAAAACCGGTTGAGGTGGAGAGGGTCATTCAAGATTACTTTTTTGATCTTTTTCAGTCCACGAGGCCGAGTGTTGAGAATATTCAGGATGTGACGGAAAAGATGCAGGCACGAGTGACGGATGGGATGAATCAGTATTTGCTCCAACCCTATACGGCTGAGGAGGTAAAACATGCTTTGTTCCAAATGTTTCCTTATAAATCCCCTGGTCCTTATGGTTTTTCGGCAGTATTCTATCAAAAATTGGCCCTCAAGTTACTGAATTTTGCCTAGATATTTTGAATAATAACAGATCCCTCTCGGACATTAACTTCACGAATATTGTCCTCATTCCAAAATGTTCTAACTCTGAGTTTATGCAGCATTTCAGGCCGATAAGTCTTAGCAATGTTTGTTTCAAAATTGCCTCGAAGGCAATAACCAATAGGCTTAAGGCTATTCTTCCGGATATCATATCACTATCTCAATCTGTTTTTGTCCCAGGGCGTTTAATCACTGATAATATTCTCGTGGCTTTTGAAATTAACCATTTTCTGAAAACCAAAAGAACAGGGAAGAAGGGGCTGATGACGCTCAAACTGGACATGAGTAAAGCTTACGACAGAGTCGAGTGGTCCTTCTTGGAACAGGTCTTGCTCAGGTTAGGTTTCAATGAAAAGTTTGTTAGTCTTGTTATGAACTGTGTTCGTTCTGTGTCCTATTCTTTTGTGGTTAATGGTCGTGAATTTGGATCTGTTTTGCCGGAGCGGGGAATCCGTCAGGGTGACCCGTTATCCTCTTATCTTTTCTTGATGGTTTCAGATGCATTTTCTGCGCTAATTAGTGAGGCAGAAGCGAGAGGAAGTATCAGTGATGTAAAAATTGCGAGAACGGCACCGATTGTTTCACATCTTCTGTTGCAGATGATACACTCGTTTTTTGTGAGGCGAGTAAGTCGGGGGCTGAGGAGATTTTGAATATTTTGAAGAAGTATGAAAAAGCATCGGGGCAGATGATTAACTTGGAAAAGTCTGTCATGGTTTTTAGCAAGAACACGATGAAGGAGGTGGCTAAGGAGGTGGCTGATCTATTGGGGGCGAGGATGGCAGATAAGCATGAAAAATACCTTGGCCTCCCATTTGTGGTGGGTAGATCGAAAAGAGAAGTGTTCAACTACATTCATGACAGAATCTGGGATCGAGTGAAAGGGGTTTAAAGAGAAAAATTTGTCAATTGCTGGGAAGGAGGTGTTGATTAAAGCGGTGTTACAAGCCATCCCTATGTTCGCCATGAGTTGTTTCTGGTTGCCAGACTCTTTGATAGGCAAAATTGAGTCAATGATTAGCAAATTTTGGTGGGGTAATAAAGATCAGAACAAAATTCATTGGCTTGCCTGGCGAAAATTAAGTAAGAGCAAAAGGGATGGGGGGATTGGTTTTCGGGATCTGCGGAGTTTTAACTTGCCGTTATTGGCAAAGCAAATTTGGAGGATGGTTGAATACCCAAATAGCTTGATGGCGCAGATTTTTAAAGCGAAATACTTCCCTAGTACGTCGGTCCTTGAAGGAAAAATTGGCGCAGCACCTTCTTTCTCGTGGCGTTGCATGTTTGAGGCTATGGGAGTAGTTAAGTCAGGGGTGAGATGGCGCGTAGGGAATGGGGAGAAGATCAGAGTTTGAGGAGAACCATGGGTGCCACGGCCGGCCTTGTTTCGAATAATTACGCCACGAATAGAGGCAATTAGCAACATTCGGGTTTCGGCCCTCATCGACGAGGATTCTGGTGGATGGAATATTGGGTTGATTCGGCATCTTTTTTGGGAGGAGGACGTCGCAGCCATTCTATAGATTCCGCTGGGGGCTGGTGGTCACGAAGATAAAGTCATTTGGCATTATACGAAGTCCGGATCCTTCTCGGTAAAAAGTGCTTACCATCTTATAGTGGCGCGGGGTCTATGTACGAACAAACCGACGGGGGAGGCGAGTTCGAGCTCTACGAGGGATTGGAGTTTCATTTGGAAGCCGAAGTTACCAACAAAAATTAACATCTTTGGGTGGCGACTTATTCACAACATCCTCCCAACTCGAGTATTACTAGCGAAGAGGCATGTGGTTCTTGACACGGATTGTCCAGTGTGTTTACGGGATTATGAGGATTTTCGCCACGTTTTCATGACTTGCCATGTTGCAAGACAAGTATTGGCGCTACTTTTTATTCCTTGCTCGGATTTAATGAGGCGGGACGAAGATGGGGAGTCGTGGGTGCGCAGAATTTATAAGGATAAGGGAGTGGCAGTGCTCGGGTTTTACGTGACTATTTGTTGGGTGTTGTGGTCAAATAGGAATAGAATTGTAGCAGGGGAGAAAGCATCGCAACCGGAAGAGATTATGGAGTTTGTGTTAAGTCAATCGGATTTTTGGAAGACGGGAAGGAAGGCGGGGGAGCTGGATATCCTCTCGGCTCGTTCTTATGAAGGGTACGTTTTCTCCGAACCGTGGTACCGAATTTGTTTTGATGGTGCTATTTTTGTAGAAAAGGGAGAATCGGGTGTTGGAGTATTTGTGCGCAATTGAAAAGGAGAGGAGGTGAATCGTGTCCAACGTAGAATCATTGGCAACCTGGGCCCTCGTAATGTGGAGACATTGGCGGCTTTAGTCGCAGCACAATACGCGGCTCAAATGGAGTGGGAGAGCGTTGTTTTCGAAGGGGATTGTTTGGATGTGATTCATGATATTTTAATCCAAAAGGAGACAAATGGAGACCACGGAAATATGATCAAGGATATCTGGGTACTGTGGGAGAAGAATCGGAATTGGAAATTTCAATGGATTGATCGAGAACAAAAATAAAGAGGCTCATGAGCTTGCGAGATCAGCACAATTCCTCACAATTGTTTAGCGTTGAGTTCTTGTTATTTTCAGTGTTGGTGACCATGTTTTTGTATCACTGTTGCAGCTTTGGCTGTGTATGTTATGAAATTGTTCATTGATCAAAAAAAAAAATAGAATAACCATTTGAGTGTTTAATTCGATACACCCTAAAATATCCAAAAGGATACCATTTTTTTAAAAGCCATGAAATTTTCAGTTGACTATCCTTTCTAGTTTAAGCCTTTCTGTCTGTCCTCTACAAAAACGATTAATACCTTAAAACAATGGGCAGTTGGTGAATGGTAACACAAAAAAACTATACAATCAACAAACTTTTACAACCAATAAATAAATAGAAAATAAATGAAACATTAACACGAATATACTGTTCGATTCAAACTTGATTGCCCCACAAATCCTTGTGACCATCCCATCTAAAAACTAATAAATAGAAGTAACACAAGCAATATATTATTGTTAACAAGGAATCTCTCTCAAGTTCCTTAAAACCTACGAGGAGCAGCAGCCAGGTTTCTTCATAGCTGATACATCTTTACTGACATCAATTTTCTCACCCTTTATAGGTACATTTGTTCCAGCCCCATCATCACCTGCCTCCATTGTTTTCTTACTCACGACACGATATATCTGTGTAAGGACCTCCGAGAAAGCATTGTCCACGTTAGAAGCGTCGAGTGCAGAAGTTTCCATAAAGTAGAGTGATTCCGTCTCAGCAAAGGACGTTCCGTCCTCAGTTGAAACTGCAACGAGATGTCGGAGGTCGGATTTGTTGCCAATAAGCATGACAACAATGTTTGGATCAGTGTGATCTCTAAGTTCTTTCAACCACCTTTCGGTGCTTTCGAATGTGGCATGCCTGGTGACATCATAGACGAGCAAAGCACCAACAGCGCCACGGTAGTAGGCACTCGTGATGGCACGGTACCTGGAGACGGGGAGAAAATTAGAGGTACTTTAATGCAAAAATTTGCAAGCAATGACACAAATGAAATAAACGGTGTGTATACTTTAAGGGGCTGTTTGGTAGCACAACTATTAGCTCCATATGAAGGGGTTTATGATGTTCGCAATGCACTACTATGGTGTTTGGTAGGATTATTAGGGATAAGGACTGACCACTTGTCCTTTATTTCATGCCACAATATAATCCGCCATCTGCCTATGTCCGATTACTGTTAAGACGTATCATATGCCTTTCAAACCTGTCTGGCTTAGGTTCCTGGCATTCTGAGAACCCGGATAAACCATACACGCAGTAGGGAATTTATTCACTAAACTTTAACAACATAAATGCATTCTTTACCTTAGTGTATTGTCACCAGTCAAGGAAAATTAGTTACTAAAATAAATATATTGTAAACAGGAGTTCTGGTTGATCCGTTGGATTTCTGGTCATCACTCCAACACATCAATGACAACAAGAAAACAATTCAAACGATGTTTACGCGCAGCTTCGATTAATTACAATAGTGCTGATGAATAGGGCCAGATGTGCAATAAACATGTATTTCTGTGGGTATGGTTCCGCACAAACATCCAAAAGTAGCTCCATGCCTCAATTGCAAGTTGCTCAAAATTAGGTACGCCTCACCCATCTAGCACTAAAATTAATCATAACTAAGGAGGAGCTGCATTGCATTTTCTTTGTGGGATTAATAGACAAGAAGTTTAAACCAGTAACCATTTTCAGGGAGGAAGTTCTTCTCAAGTTAACCAACCATCAGTCTTCGATATGCCATTTAGGATCGACAACGAATGCATACCTTAGTAACAGTTACAAACCTCAATGGCTTGCAAAAAAGTAATCTCCACTAGAAAGATGTGAAATGGAATATGTGCTACACATGCAGGTGGACATCTCAAAACTGTCTTGTATGAAACACACGAATAGATACTAATGGTCCGACTGTAATATCAACCAGAACGACAAACTCCTTTAGTCGAGGAAAGATTCGAATTTCTCAAGGACATAACTTTTTTCACTAAGAACAACATACAAGAAAGGCAAAAAGAAACAGCCTTAACGCTACCTCACACTCAGAGATGAAAAATCCTATCAGCGTTGAGAGGCAACTACTGACATTGCTAACAGCACCATATTTCTTCTTTCTCATTCTCTAACATCACCTACCTCCGCACAATAGAGTCGATAAACATACAGAAGTGTGTAAACCTTACCATTACACTCCTATTATCTATAGAAGAAACCAAATAAGGAAATCGAAGATTTGATCTGAATAAGACCACATCAATGCAAAGAAAGCTTTTTAACCACACCCACCAAATCCCAGATCAATAGATCCTAACCAGAAAACCCATTCATTAAAACATGAAGTACTCTTCAGATCTACCCTATCATTACTCGAATTCTCATAAAGACACAAACTTTCGCAACTACAGAAAAAACCCAGATCAGAATTTTCAACAGCAGCACATTACAACACGCCAACAATACAGGCAACTAAAAAAGTAAATAAACAAAAAACCCATATTAAAAATAAGCTGAAAAAACCTTTCTTGACCAGCAGTGTCCCAAATCTGAGCTTTGACAACTTTCCCATCAACAGTCAGGCTTCTGGTAGCAAACTCAACCCCAATGGTGGATTTTGACTCAAGGCTGAACTCATTTCTTGTAAATCTGGAAAGCAAATTGGATTTACCCACACCCGAATCACCTATTAATACAATTTTGAACAAATAATCGTAGTCATCTTCTGCTCTGTAACCCGCCATTACAATTCACAATGTAAGACTAGCCTAGTATAGATCTTGATTATTCTCCTTCTCCTTCTCCTTCAACTCAAAAAAGATTACTCCTTTTTTCTTTTTTTGACTGAGTGGGAAACAGAAGAAGACTGTTGTTTGTTTTTGTTATCAGCCAGAGATGATTTCGGAGGAGAGTATAATTATTAATTTAATTACGGTGCCTTTTTCAAACTTTGGGAGCCGGGAAAAACAAAATGGGCCGCACAAATCCACTAGTTTGGGTTTTGAGCTAGTTTTGGGCCTAAAACGACGGGCTCAAGGCCCAATATGAGTTGAAGAACATAAGATGTTGGATGTTTGACCAAATATGTAACTTCAAAATAGTCCAACAACAAATGTTGCTTAATTTCTAAATTCTAACAAGCCTCATGATATTCAAAGTATTCTCACATTCCAATTTATTTGCACGGAAAGAATAAGCGTATCACTCTTCGCGAGGCGACTGCCCGAGGGCTGGCCCAAAAAGAACTCTATTAGGCCCAGCGCTCTCGGGAGCGCTGGATCTCAGACGGCGATAGTAACACAAAGTTTTACCATGCGTATGCGTCACACCGTCGTCGTATGAATACAATCCAGGGCATCCGCATTAGAACTGGTAGTTGGGTTCACACTACGTGAGAAATTATGGAAGAATTTTTGCAACTTCTTCCAAACACATGCGCCCTCTCCACCCCCGGACCCTTCTCAATTCCTGGTTGAGCCCTTCCTCCATCTTGACCTCTCATTTCACCTCCAGCTTCACCGATCGGTGAAAAGACGGAAACTTGCGAGGCGACTTTCAGCATAGGCGACCATTCCACGCCTCTTTTCTTGATCTGCAGCAAGAACGAAATAATGAGATTAGGCAAATGTAAATTAAAAATTCAAACTGTATTGAGAACCCAATGAAATAAAATTAATACTTCTTTCGTTGTTGCTTCTTGAATTGCATTAGGGGCGGAGGTGTGCTTTGGCTTGGGGGGCAGTAGCCCATCCTCCCCCAATCAAGGCCCCAAGCCCTGATGGTCTCAACAACCATTTTTTCGAACACTACTAGAGCAAGCTCCAACCCCACATTGCGATTGTGGTGTCTGATTTTTTCAACACAAACCATATGTCGTCTGATATCAATCAAACCACCATTGTCATCATCCCTAAAAGGGAACAGCCTCACCTGCCACAAACACTTTCGACAGCCTCTGCAATGTGAGTTACAAAATCATTTCCAAGCTATTGGGCGCACGACTTCGTCCTACGATGAATTTTGTTATCTCTCCCTACCAAAATGCTTTTATCCCGCACCGCTCCATCACGGACAGCATCCTCATCGCCCAGGAATTGATCCACACCATCATAACATACATAGTAGGAACCGTGCCCTCCTTGCAATTAAGATCGATCTAGCCAAGGCCTACGACCATGTGAATTGGGCCTTCATTGAGTTCACACTCACCCAATTCCACTTTTCCCATACAATCATTACATGGCTCATGGAATGCGTGCGTTCGGTGGAACTCAATGTCAGTGTGAATGGTGCTAGGTCTGCGGCGTGACACTAGAACCGGAGCATCTGCCAAGGTGACCACATTTTCCCTAACCTCTTTATACTATGCATGGAACTCCGAATTGCCGCCTTTGTTTGGGCCATTGAGCATGGGCAATTCTGTGCCGCTCGGGCTAGTCGTGGTCCACCCATTCCCATCCTCAGCTTCGCAAATGACTGTTTTATCTTCTGTGAGGATCATCTGGGTACTCTTCAACTCTTACTTGAGTTCCTTGACTCTTTTCACGCCATGGCAGGCCCTGGAGTGAGCTACGATAAATCCTAGGTACTCTTTTCCCCCAACATCTGAAATAGATGACGGCGTGCCCTCCTCCGCCTCCTCGGCATGTAACCTATGACCAGTCCGGATAAATACCTTGGTATCCCAATATGGCAGGGCCAGTTTTGCTCGAGCTTCTTTGACATTGTGCTTGAACGTTTCTCCCACGGAATTGGGGCATGGCACTTTTGATACTTATCCACCGTCGTGCATCGTCTCCTTATCCAATCCACTCTTTAGACTAAGCCGATTTACCAAATCAACATGCTCTGTCTGCTCCATTCCATCCTCACTAACTTTACTAAACTTAATCCTTCTCTGGGAATACGGAAAGGGATGGAAGACGAAAGAGCATGGTACCTTGGCGAATCACGTGTGCCCATAATCGCCTGGGAGGACTTGGATTCCGCCACCTAGAGCAACTCAACGACGCATTCATGCTCAAATTAGATTGGCGACTGCTCCACGCACTAGCCACTCTCTGGGCTCGCGTCATGCGCGCCAAGTAATTCCTTGACCATAACCTGGTCACAACACTAATCTAGCCAGTACCAGTAAACCCTTGAAATCTATAGCCCGCCTCTTCCCCAACTTGCTCAACTCAATGCGATGGGTGGTTGGGAACGGTTCCTCGATTAACTTTTGCCACTCCCAATAGTTGGGCCCCTTCCCTATTGCGGACTATGTCCCGGCCATTTCGTCTAACTTTCTCACCCTCATGGTTTAGGATGTCATTCAACCACCAAGCACGTCGGACCTCATGGCTATTGGCTACATTCTCTTGTGCCACATCGCGATTCGCATTCTGGGTATTCATATCCCAATGGATGAGGTTTCTGACCCCACCTGTTGGGCATGGAACCTAGGTGGCGAATTCTTGTTCAAATCCGCTTACGAATGGTTGGCACAACTGAAATAAGGCACATCGATGCCGAGTATACCCTGACAGGCAATGTGGCACTCATGTATCCTACCTGGTATCAAGTTCTTTGGCTGGCTCTGGAGACATGATGCACTAGCCACACGCGAGTGCCTCATGCACCGACATGTTCCTATCTCGCCCTCATGCCCGCTCTGTCTCTCGGCTACCGAAATGGTGGAACACCTGTTTGCTGAATGCTTCCTCTTCTCGGATGTGCGCCGAGCTTTCCCCCTTTTCAACCCCCCTCAGAACGGGGACCATTTCATTCCCCACCTGCAACACATTCCTAACCCATTTGTTACCCTCATTGGGTGTTGGGCTATTTGGAAGGCACATAATGAATTTCTTTTCTAGGCAATCCAATTTCCATAGTACTCATTTCCAATCGTATTATGCGAACCCTCTCGGAAAGCCCACCAAGACCTTCCCTAAAACCACCAAAGTCTAACATGTTTTCAATTCGTTGGATCCCACCACCACGGGAGGTGTTCAAACTCAACATAGACGGTTCAGCGCTGGCCAATCCAGGCCCCGCATGTATCGGTGGCGTGATACGTGATTATATGGGTACGATAGTTGGAGCCTTTTCTGAAGCAACGTGATGTAGTACCAACAATGTAGTTGAACTCCGGGATATCCGCCAGGAAAGGCTACTTGCCTTACCACTTTCGATTGCAGCTCTCATTATCGAAATTGACTTTGAAGTGGTATACGTTATTTGACCAGGATGTGGGGTTGTATGTCCTTAACTGAGTTGCAAGCCTTTCTCCATGATATATGAAGTCTAGGAATGAGGATACCTACCATGTTCATCTCATGTACATACCTTGAGGTGAACATGTTAGCGGACGTGCTGGCACACCAGAGATCTGAGTGGGCCAGGGTAGACTGTCCCCTGCAGCCACCGTTTTGTGCAGCGTGGTTAGGTTGCCCGCCTGGACTGGCACTTTTGCTTTTTGTTATATGCATTGTACTTATATGCGGTAGTCCCCCAACCCCTACCCTGCATCTATTTGTATAGTTGTTGGCCTCTGCCTAGTTAAATAAATAATTTGCTCATGTCATAAAAAAAAAAGAATAAGCGTATAACCAACAACTTCTTATCCAACAAAAAGACATTAATAACACAATGAAATAGAATATTTATTAACGAAAATTGAACTCGACGATTAAACTCAATTGTTCGAGATGAATTGGATAGGGAAGCCGGTAATTGTACAATGTGGTGAATAAGATGTTAGTTACAAGTGCGAGGAGCGTGTGTGCTTATATATATATACAAGTGTGGTTTGGTGTGCTAACGACTCTAATTTTTAGCCATTGAGAAAGCTGAACTTAACTATCAAATTATACTTCTTCTTTTTTTTTATTATTATGAGAAGTATCAAATTATACTTTAATTGGAAGGCAGTGAGTGAACTAATTTTCCGATAGTTAAAAGACTTACCAAAAATGAAAATTAATGTCATGTTTGCTCTAATACAAATAAATTATTGATCAATTCAATAGAAGTTAGGGTTTTTTTTATGATTAATAGAAGTTAGGTTTGGATAAAAACGTGAAAGCTGACTTTCTTGATAGGACATAGAACAACTACACGGGCAAGATCAACAAGAAACGTTTAAGAATAAAGTTGAATTATTGATCTTCAAAAAACAAAAGTATAAATAAGAAAATAAAAAACAACATGATTCTTAGCTTGTACGAATAGCACATGTATCTCCTAACACAACACATGAAAATGCACCCAATTTATGTTGGCTCCCAATCATGCTGCCCACGTCCCACTCCATGATTGCTTGCAATAGCCATACGCGTCTCTATCATGCAACATTTTCTTCCAATATACCTATATCACATCTAACACACACTCACACGCTAATATAGTATAATATATATATATATATAATATTTGTAAAATAAACTGCAAAAACGACCTCTATGTTACGTCTATGTCACGTCTAATTGGCAAATAATCTCTTGTGTTATTTTAATTAGCAATAAACCCATTGTGATGTTAAAAATTAGCATACAAACCTAGCTCATATATACTACTCCTAATTAATTCGCATGTACTGAAGCTCATTATAAAAGTTAACCTTAGTTGTATTTAATTTGATACATAATTAATTAATGTTGTTTAAAATGAACTATATGCATATTTTGTCTTCTTTTTCCCTTTTAGAAAATATTAGATTCACTTTCTTGATCTGTAAAAATGTAAGAGTGGTTTCGATTAATTTTACTATGCTTTTATACAATTTTGAACAAGTAAAAAGGTAATTTTACTTATAATATTTAGTTTTACAATATCATCACCCTCATCATAAATACATGATCACGGTTTTTTTATGCTACTTTTTAGATTTCACAGGGGCTCTTAGCTAATAAGAATAACACAGGGGGTTCGTTGCCCAAAAGAAAAACACAAAGGAAGGTTTTTGCTATTAACCATATATTTGTAGATATATTCTGTGTGTACGCTGTGTGTGTATTAAAGGATACCCCACATGCAAGCTAAACCATTCTTTGTTTCTTTATTCCATTCACTTTATTCATCATTCATTATCTTATTCAGCAAAAAGTCCTTTGCAAGTTAAATCATATCAGTAATCATTCAACAACAACAATGTCGCTCTCCGAAATTTCATCCACGCCACAACTTTCAGTTTCACCTTCACAAACCATTCAATTAGTATCTAAGTCCGTATCTGAAAGGCTGCTCTACAAATTCTCTGATGTCTCAGAATTCAACTTTGACTACTCACAAAGCGGGCTTTGGTCTCCTCCTATTCGAAGAAGCGCGTTTCTAAACTCGCCCGGTCAGATTTTCACCGAACATGACATGGTTGATAAGCTCAGAATAGCTCTTGAAGCACACAGCAAAAGGAGAAGAAAATCAAGGCGCTCCTTTACTTTTAATGTACGTTTATTATATTCTATTATATTACATAAGCATTTGAATCAGCAATTGTTAAAAAATGACATGTTACACGTACGAAACGATTTTAGTTGCTTACGGAGGAAATTACTTATGTGCAGGCGTGCTTGTGTTCCCCAAAGAGATTTTGAATACGGATCGGAGCTAGTGAAGGTTCTTAATTAGTAAATAGTTGTAACGTGTAAAGGGATGCGATTAGAGAGCCAAAATATAAGTGGCGCATTGGAAATTGTACATTCTTTGCTTTCTTCAAAAGATTACACATTAAGGTGTTTTAATAGATCAATGGTGTAATTAATTAGCTAACTAGTATATTATTCTTAATTATCTTATCTACCTTTAATATTTAGGCACTTACTTTTCGATTATTTGGGGAACTTTTTGTAGTCCCACACCTACGGTTTTGATTTATTTGGACATTATTGAAAGTTAAATGCACCACCGGTCATCAGGAACTTTTCTAAATTAGTCCTCTACCGTGGCTTCCTTTCAATTTAGATCTCATATTAAGCGTTTTTCTAATTTCAGTCCAATACTGTTGAAAAGCGTTCGATTTTGGTCCTCTGCACGGTAAGCGTGCGAATTTTACTAGAAAGTGTCACCTGCCTCGCACGTGACCAATAATGGTAGGTAAAATTTAAATTCCGGGCTACATATATATCAATTTAATGTTTTGTTGTATTAAATAGGAAATAAAAAAGTCGTTAAAAAAGGGAAATGTGATTGAGTGCAACGCACCTCACAAGAAATTTGAAACTAACGAACTAACATTGATAATGTGCAAGGCACGTGACTAATTCTGGTAAAATTAATATATTTTTGGTGTCGGAGGACCAAAATCAAACGCTTTTAACATTATATGGTACTAAAATTGGAACAAAGATCAATATGGGACAAAAACTAGAGTGAGAACAATTAGTAAAAACTAGTGAAGGTTCTTAATTAGTAAATAGTTGTAACGTGTAAAGGGATGCGATTAGTAAAAACTAGTGAAGGTTCTTAATTAGTAAATAGTTGTAACGTGTAAAGGGATGCGATTAGAGAGCCAAAATATAAGTGGCGCATTGGAAATTGTACATTCTTTGCTTTCTTCAAAAGATTACACATTAAGGTGTTTTAATAGATCAATGGTGTAATTAATTAGCTAACTAGTATATTATTCTTAATTATCTTATCTACCTTTAATATTTAGGCACTTACTTTTCGATTATTTGGGGAACTTTTTGTAGTCCCACACCTACGGTTTTGATTTATTTGGACATTATTGAAAGTTAAATGCACCACCGGTCATCAGGAACTTTTCTAAATTAGTCCTCTACCGTGGCTTCCTTTCAATTTAGATCTCATATTAAGCGTTTTTCTAATTTCAGTCCAATACTGTTGAAAAGCGTTCGATTTTGGTCCTCTGCACGGTAAGCGTGCGAATTTTACTAGAAAGTGTCACCTGCCTCGCACGTGACCAATAATGGTAGGTAAAATTTAAATTCCGGGCTACATATATATCAATTTAATGTTTTGTTGTATTAAATAGGAAATAAAAAAGTCGTTAAAAAGGGGAAATGTGATTGAGTGCAACGCACCTCACAAGAAATTTGAAACTAACGAACTAACATTGATAATGTGCAAGGCACGTGACTAATTCTGGTAAAATTAATATATTTTTGGTGTCGGAGGACCAAAATCAAACGTTTTTAACATTATATGGTACTAAAATTGGAACAAAGATCAATATGGGACAAAAACTAGAGTGAGAACAATTAGGTGCCTAATTCAGAAACACTTTTGATACGGAAAGGACAATGTAGTTTTAAATTCTTAATGGTAACATTTTCTAATTTCTCTAGGGGACCGCCAACATATTTTACAAAATAATCATGGAAAGCGTATGTATTACTTGCTAATAAGGGGTAATAGCTTTTCCAAATCAATTAAGTTCTATACATTTCAAGAAAGGTCTCCTAAAAGTTATAAGAGAAACGTTGTGCCATGACCGCAAGCAATAAGCTTTGATCAATTTTGAAGGCATTTTGATCGAAACACATTTTCAAGGATGAGAAGTGAGCATAAGCATGTTGAATGTTAATATGGTAAAGTTCGATGCATATTAAGGGGTAAAATGATATATTTTCTATATTTTAGTTAAATTAAACGTTTAAAATTCGTTATTTGAGGACTAAGCTAGTCTTCAAACATACATAGCTTATTGTATTAAAGACTATAATATAAGAATACTTTTTCTAGTTAAGTATTAAAGACTATACTATAAGAATACTTTTTCTAGTTAAATATATATGTGTTGATAATTCATGTTATATAAGGCACTTTTCTTATATACAAAATACAACCTTTATTGTAACGACCCAATAATTTCGAGACAAATCAGAATAATATCAGAGCAACTATTACATGTCAAATTTATAAATATCTGAATCAAATACACCGGAAGTACTAATCTAATTAAAAGAAACAAAAACTCAACTAACTCAATACCCAACTAAACTTTGAACGCTCTCCAATGCCAAAGGCTCCCAGGTCTTGACATGGTAGTAACCTAGTTCGTCTTAATCTGGAAGGAAGGAAAGGAAAAACAAATTTTTTCGTGAGATAAAAATCTCAGTGAGTGTTCATGCGTGTGTGCAAGTGTAGCATTTTCTTTCCATAACTTTCTTTTGAAAACAGTTGAGTTAAAGAAACTTTAACGCATACAAATGCCATGCAATAGAATCGTGAATCAAAAGCTTTCATGGTTTAACAAAAACCCTTTTTACATCTGAATAAAACCATATTTCGATGATCGGTGTCCACGTTATTTTGCTGCTGATGCAGCCCCACCTTATCACCTCATAATAGTACTCCTTATCTCCCCGTCCAAGGAGCAACCTTGGAATCAAATAACGTATGCCATGGTACATACGGAAATCCTACGACCCAACAAAGACACAACCTCCTCATGTTATGTCTGAGAGGGAATAGGCACATGGGAACCAAAAGGTCCTACCGGCAAGCCCGCCGCCGCCCGACGGTACCCCCTACACTCTCACGCCAAACATTGGATCCAGTCTAATCAATTCCGAATACAATCCAACGGGACACCATTCATCATATCGATTTCAATCATTTACGGCAATTAACCAATGTATGGTTAACTTGCTTTGATAAAACTGAACACTTCAAATACCCAATTTACAGAAACTTTCTTTCAATAAATAAACATTTCCGAAACAACTTTTTTTGAAAAGTGACAGTTCAGTGTGCAGAGTTCAATATGCAGAGATTCATGAATACATATATATATATATATATATATATATATATATATAGGTATAGATATACATACACGCATTCCTTCCAGTTTTGAATATAATACAGTTTAGGAACACTCACCTGAAAATCGACTCCCAAGCGACAAATATCAGACATCTACTGAAACACCCTATGAGCCACCAATCATAAATCTTGTATTGGAGTTTAGATATAAATGCATTACATACTTTTAGAGCTCCAAAGTGAAATCGTTTGATATAATAATTTAAAAGTTAGTCATAAACAATAAATCTCACTTCCTTTCTTGTTACCAATATAAGATATTATATAATTTACTAAGAAAAGTAATATTCATAAAGAAATGCATAACTATTTCACATCACAATAAGCCATATTTTAAAATGGTTGTACATTCTTGTTTAAATAACAATGTAACGATATTTTTAATAATAAAGATGAGTGTTACATTTATAGTTTTGTCCAAACTTTAATATTTGCCCATGGTAAAAAATACTGACACGCCTGCAAATTCTACGAAAAAATTGTGATTGGGCACTTCGCATAAAATTGCATAGGTTGGGGAGTTGACCGCCAAACACCGAAGTTATGTGGGTTTGCTGCAAATGACCCCAAACTTTGTGGAGTTTGATGCTTTTCCCCCATATTACATTTACTATGTGCACTTTTCTCATATACAAATATTATATTAATTATGTGTACTTTTATATTATATTAATTATGTGCACTTTTTTAATATACAAAGTACAAGGCATAAAGATGAAAGTTGTTGTAAGTGCCATAGACAATGCCACACATGTATAACATAGAAGATTTCAAATTGATATATTTCGTATGCTTTCAAAACACTTCTTCTTCTAAGGTAAAAGCTAGCCTTCAAACACGTAGTTGATTGTATTAAACACTAGGACATATAAATAGCTTTTTAGTGCATATATAACTAATAATAATTCCAATTATATGAAACTTGAACCATAGTTCAAAAATTCTTCTCTTTTCACCAAACAAATTGAAACGTTTCTATATTTTACTTTATCGAAATTAAACACATGTATTTTCTAAGTTATGCACAATTACAATTTTACAAAGTTTTCAAAATCAAACATGTTGAAAAAGTCTCGAAATATTGCAAAAAAATTATAATATTTAGCTCACCAAAACTTGCTCTCGAAACAAGACTTTGATCCATAATTTGAACTCTTATTGGAGGTCTCTCTAGTGTTGTGTCATAAAACGCGTGTTATGACGAGAGAGAGAGAGAAAGAGAGATAGAGATAGAGATAGAGATAGAGAGAGAGAGATCTACATGTGATATTATCTTCTTACTTGTGAAATCCAGCTTTGCCAGTTCGGTCGCCAATCACGTGTCCAATTTTCCCAACCAGTAAAGGACCTTTTGTGTTAAATATTTTTGCACAAGTCTTAAACGAGGGTATGGCGAGCTAGAGTAGACATGCTTGATGGTTGTTACCATATTAATGTATCTCTTAACAATGTTGGGGCTCGAGAGACAGACACATGGTCGAGTCTTTCAAAGGTTGCAATGCTCTCAAGGCATATTCTAATTTATCATGTTATGACGATGCACAACTTTCAATGTGAACGGTTACGCTAGAGGAGTCTTTTAGAAGAACTTGGTGTCTGTTTTATGACACATTAATAAAAACATTATATTTTAGAATCCTCAATTGATTTTGTTAAAAAGACCACCATACCCTAAATTATTGTATGTGTTATCACCAATATATAAGTGATAATATAAGGTTTATCTCACTCGAACATCCACTACCACCGCTCCATCGTATATAACAATACTCACGAGTAAGAAAGAGAGACGACGCTGACAAGATGTTCCTCGAAAAACTTATCTTATATAAATAGATGAACTCAAAATATGGACGTTCTCGTAAACATTAGACACGCATCTTCTAAAGCACATGCCAGAAGCCCCCGTAACGACAAAGGACAATCATGCACCAAGGAAACAGAAGAGCCCACCTCGCAACCACATGGCAAACCCCCATTTGAGGAAACACGAAGACAAGTAGCTGATCTTCGCATATAAAAGTCCATTCTCCAGAGTTCAAAATGGGGACCTCCTCCAAAACCTTAAAGAGAGAGGATCCTCATAATCCCTAACAAATATATGACCCCCCCCCCCCCCCCGATCAATTTTATTTTCTTCCTAATAGGTTCGGGAGTGGTGTTTTACCCCTATGTAAATTACTTTTTCTCTATATACGACCAAGCATACATGAGAAATACTTTCATCAAATGGTGTCGTTTGTGGGAACGCCTTCAAATCCCTGAGAAAAGACCTTTAGGAGTAAAGGAAGCATAGAATATCATAGTCCAAGGAAGTTCGATTATTATAACTTGGTGTGGTAAAAAAAAAAAGATCTAAGACTCCTTGGAAAAGGCATCCATCCCCTCCTCAAAAATTTCAGTCATAATCAACGACATAATCCTTCCATGGGCAAAGAATACACCTCTTGCCACCCTTACTACCAACTTCGAGCTCAGAATGGTCCGTAGGGAAAGCATAAACTCGGCGTGGATCTTTATGCTTAGGGCTAGGATAAACCCTTTGACAAGATGTCTTCACAACCCTCCCCGTTAAAACTCAACCCCTCAATACGATCTACCAGGGGGAGCAGTGGGTTCTGTGCTCCCCTTCTCTTCTCGATGTCATGCCTCCTCTATATTTAGTCGGTAGAAATACATCGGCAACAACCATGAAGGAAAGATTCTCACACCCAAACGGGGGGTCATTAAGCCATAAAGTATTGGCGATCACCGACTCATCATAGATGCTCAGACGAATATCTACAGAGGAATTGCGTCTACAAATTCAACTCACCAAAACAAGGGCCTGAGGCAGAAAAGAACCTATACATATCTCCTGCCCATGAAGGTCAAAGGTGAGTCTCCTCTTAAAAGTAGTATAAGAAAGAAGTTTTGAGCGATCCCATTAATGAAAACATAAAATCAAACGAACCCTAGTAGATGTATTCAATATGAGCTGCCGCAACGCACGCCTAGACAATAGTATTCTACCTAATTATGAAGGAGCACGGCTCGCTACGAGAATGGGCCAGGAACAGCAACTTCACATGCTAAATTTCATATATATATATATATACATAATATGGCTGAGAGGTCGTTACAAAGCAAAATTCGACTTTGATCTCGCCATTTATGCCTTCAACAAAAGTTCATTTTTACAAGTTTTACCTTTACAAAAGGCTCGCTATGAAGGTCTACATCGCATGCAAAAAAGAAAAGGAAAAGTTCATCTCAAAAGTTTAAAAGAACAAGCATCCTCTTTAGTCATGAACGGACCGCTTCCCCTTTCGCACGATAGCACGATGCTCGTCAATAGTCATATCCATCAGATGGGCCACTAGCGCAGTAGCGCTCAGTATGCAAGCATTATCAGGTTCACTTAGTCAACTTGGGCCAACCTTTAGTGGGCTACGACTATCTAAAGGTATTCCGACAGAAGTATCGATCACCAACCGTAGAATCACTAAGTTAGCATAGAAAACCGACAACGACTGTACCACGCCATAGCAAATTCCATAGCCCATTAGCAAATATTTGTGAGCTCCTTCACTAGAGCTATCCAAACAAAATGTCCCCCAACTCCTAAGGAAGACCCAGCTCAGCTTCTCCCCGAATAGATGCCTTAAATCCATCAGACGACACCGATATTCATCTCGCTCCACCTTTGCCGTACGAAGAAGCTCGCTTGTTTGTTAGAGATAAAAAGCAAACTTTCCAACCATTTCTCTACCTGAATCGACCGCTTGTACATCGGCTTTATTCCCTCTCTAACATTTCCTTACTTCTATCAGTACTCTGGACATGCGCAACTCATAGGGCCTCAATCTTAGCCTCCATCGGTCCCAATTGACAATGAGACTCTTCTAAAGCTAGCTCCAGTTCTTGGAAACATCTTCGTAAGGCCGAAATGTCAAAATGAGCTGCTCTATAAAGCTCCCCAATGGCCTCCACCAGAAATGATAACTGCCAATTTTTAACAAAGATCATTAGAAGAAAAAAGAGGAAACAGAACAACATAAAGACCGCCATGTGTAGAATAAGGGGAACTGAAGTACCTCACACGCATTCCTGCTAAAAACATCATGCAAGGAAAAAAGAGAAAAAGGTAATATAACTCTATATATCCCTCTCGTTTTGTAAGCCTCCCAGATACGAGTGACAATACATCAGACTCCCTTGCACCCCCGTGAAAAGGAAAAAGTCCATCTGTTGCACCTATTTAAGAGGGATATTCCAACCTAGCCATCCAAGGGCCCGATAAGCAAAACATATGGCTAGAACCCTCACCAAACAACTGCGATGGTTGGCCCCATGAATTAGGGAAACCCCGACTTGGAACTAAGAGCGAGCTAAAACGACATTCGGTTAAAGGAGTGGGAGAATAAAAAATAAAAGCTAGTGGATTGATCTCCCCAAGAAAGGCTCGATGAACATCTCTTCATTTTGGTGCTCCGAATGAACTAGATGGCCCTAAAAATGATATTTGAGCATTCACGTCCATCTCACCCCTTGAACCAAACAAAATCCCAAAGGTTTACAAGTTAAGATCACACGCACAAATAACCATTAGAGAAAAATCTTTTGAGAAAATGAAAAAGGCAACTTACTAAAAAAGGGATTCGTATGAAAGGGTCCCTCAGGAAATTCTAGCCCTTCACCGACTTGTTGAAGTCCCTCCATGATCATAGCCCACTTGAAAATTCAACATAGAAATCACATGGCCACGACCAGAATATAATCCTCTCCTTTCTGATTCATGCCTCGCCTGTTCTGCTGGTAGCGGAAGCACTTGTGTTGAACTCATACCCCACCTAGTACTTATCCCCATTCTGCGGTTAAAAAATTACAAGGAGCCAAATAGAAGAACTCCCCCTCGCAGGCATCATCAACACCCATGATCCCACCTCCAAAACAATTGATGGACCAGCCGGCTTGAAATAAAAAAAAAAAAGAGTATCTAAGGGTACTACGCGCAGCGCAAAGGCGGTCGAGAAATGAAAGGGAGAGCAATTTGTGTCCAACAGATCATAACATAACATAAACTCCACCACATGTCAAAATGAATAAGGGAGTAATTGACTAGGGCAAATCCGTAGAAACTGGAATAATCCTCTTACCAGGGGATAAAAGAACCATCGAAGCCTGCAATTAACTTGCTCAGTGCTAACCGTTAAGTATCCTGCGGGAGGATTGTGTGCGCGTTGATCAGTCGAAAGAATCACCACATCAAACTTAGTCGCATCCAAAGACACTCCCTCAAACAAACGTTGCACCAACCCCTCAATGGCTAAACTAGGCATAGTCCCAATTCTTTCTTGACCCACTATGAACCCCGACTCGAAATAACCTGGTACCGACTCAGCTTTGGAAGCAGGAGGGGTATAAGTCTCCCCTCATTGAAATGATGCTCTCACGCTACCCATTGTGTAATTTGGAGCAGAGGTGGAAGACACACACTCTCCCTTACTAACATCCATTTCCCCCGCCAACCTAAGGTAATTGTGGTCACAACGCACTATAAACATAACCACCAATCGCGCTGCTCGTTGACAACGTCGACAATTAGCAACATAGCCTCCCCTAGCCTGTGACCGATGGTCGATTAACACTTCACCCAACATTCACCGCCAATGGAGAAAACAAGGTAAGAAGGCTAGGTGTTCCAGCTGAACCCAACTCCACAAGCAAATGATCTAAAACTTCAGAGTCAGAATGATCCATGATACCCTGAGATCAAAAGGAAGACAATTTGAAAAAAGTTGACAAACTTTAAAAACCACTTTGAGATTAATTGGGAATGAGTAAGAAAAGTGGTAAGCAAAAAGATGCATACAACACTCCTATTTATAGGGAAGTCAAAAAAGAAGAAGAGGAATTCCCGCTCAAATGACGTTTTAGTGTTGAAACGGACGCAAAATTGACAAACCCTCTTACCTGATCAACATGGGTGGATCATGGAGACAAACAACCACAAAATATCATAAATGTTCTTAATGGACGAAGTTATGACATGCTTATCTAACAAACGTGGCATCCAAGTAGACCGAACAACCCAAAATAGAAACCGCCAGCATGGCAAATCAGCTAAGGCCACATGTCCCACAATTAGTAACCGAGCCCGTGCCTCGAAAAGAAAGAAATTCCTACAAGAAGCAGTACAACTACTTAAAAACCAGCTCCGACGACTGAAGAAAACTACATACAAAATATGATGCTATACTTTCGAACACACTCGTCGTAATTTACACTATCACGACATAATCACTTTCTGTCCCATGGCAGTACAACCTAATACGAGGGGTTATGACTTCCAAAATAACCAAACATAAAGAAGACTCGGGGCTCCAATAGAGCCTCTCGACTCGAAGAGCCTACATTGTTCCAAACTAGTTCAAAGGGAACCGCGATGCCCCTGAATGACAAAGGGGTATCGCAGCCCTAGAGACGGTTTAAGGGCATCTTCTTACTTCTAAAAAGCCAACACGTGCTAAAAAAAAATTTGTTCACAGCACAACGAAGGGACACTAGAAAATCTCGTAACCGCTTTTAACGGGGACTTGTGACCACCTTAAAAGAGATCAAAAACCACACTTCTTAATTCAAGGCTACCGCACATGCCACAAAAAGACAACTATCCCACAAAAAATAAAATAAAATAATCAACAAATTGCGTTGCCGCCACTGGAGCCTTGAAGACTCGTAAACAAGTGAAAACACTCAGTACCCTCTTTTTTTTTCTCCTTCAAAGACACACTAACAATAAGAATGAAAAGCTTTCATCTCCATAAAAGTATACGACAAACATTCACGCGATAAACCAAAAAAAAACACGAAAAAGAAAAGCACATGCATCCACGTAAAGGGACGAATACAACTTCATTACTCAATGTTGTCAATTACATGGGGAAATAAAATCCCTCCCACAGCCAACACAAAAAAAGGTAAAATTACACCACGAGGTAGCATGCTTCTTTCAGCCCTAGCTCGCCAAAGACGCTTCTCACACGTCGTAAGGCCCTCGTATCCTCCTCTTCATTTTCTTCTTGCTCCTCTGTGAGTGTTGCTGAGACATGCGATGTTGGAAGAGACGGCCTCGTGGCCGACATGCATGGCTTAGAGGAGCAACCACAAGATCCTAGCAACGAAAGAATGACGTTGAGAGTCTATGGCATCTCAAGGTCCTTGGGATGCAACAGAGACAAATTTGCATCCTCCATGTCGAGGTCTAATCCCTCTACAACCAGTAGCCATGCCCGACAAAATGGCTACGGAAGGCTGAATAATGCTTAACTGATCACTTATACTTTTCCAACGCACCAAACACAAATTCTTTCACCATCCGGAACAGATGGATATCACACTCTCGCTGAATCTCCGCCTCCTTATCCAAGGAATTCTGGTGCAACTCGGCCATTTCTTGGGCCATACACTCCACCGTGGACTTAGTATCAAGACCGGCTTTTAATAAGGCCTTGCACATATTAGACACCTTGTTCTTCTGCTCCTCCACGGTCTGAGCCAGCTCATTTTTAGCCCGACGCAGCTGCCTGTCCTCAACCAGGACCTTCTCATTCTCCTCTTCTACCACCTCTAGCTTGTGTAGAGGTTCCTCGACACGACAGTCCTGTTCGTCGACCGCTTGAACTGCCTCCTACCTCTGCTCCTCTAGACAAGCATAATCATTCGTATGCTCATCCCAGTGCTTCAAGTTGATACCTCTGGAAGAAGACCGCACCTCTTTTGCCTCCAAGGTCCGCATCATTTCTTTGAGCTCCTTAATTCGACCTACTGCTCGGTCGTATAAACTCAACACCTCTCCCATCAATGCAGATACCTAATATGAGGAAAGAAAGAACACTTAAAGAACCTATTTATTGCAGATACTCTTTGTGCAAGAATTCCAAGAACTACAGAAAACCCACTAAAAAATGGGCACTTACTTCGTCAAAACCCCGCTGTGAGCGGTATCGGAGCTCTTTCACCTCTGGTGACACCGCAAGAGGGCGCAAAATGGTCGGCTAATCCCGCAAAATCTCCTCAGCCCCAATAGCTCCTACCCCAATCTCAAAAGCGCCCACAACTGAAGGTAGCTTGCCATCGTCCCCTGACTCTCTGCTACCAATGACCACAGCGCCAGCTTCGAGACCCTCTATTGCCCCCGAAACTTTTGCCTACTTCTCGTCACCTCCCACAATAATAGGGGAGGGTAAGAATAGGATAGCCGATGGTCCCTTAGCTATACTTACAAAGACATTCGACAAATCATCATATGGGAAAGATCCACCCAAAAAACTGGACTGGGGCGCCTCTAAAAAACATAATCCAAAGAGCGATGAAAAGCCTCTTGTTGCTTCTCCAACCGCTTTGCAACATCAGTATGGACCGCTCCACCTTCAGACCCTCCTAATCGCCCCCCTCCACCTGCATTGGAGAATTCAGTTCTACATGCCCCTCTCTAACCCCTCTCTAACACAAGCCTCACCCTCGAAAGATACTCTATTAATCTTCATGTCCTTCCTCATCTTTTTTCTTCTCACTAGGATTGGAAAATTCTGCAGCTGCCTCACCCCCCACGGCCTGCCCAGACTCCACCAAAGGGACTTTCTTCCCATAGATATACGCAGACTCCCCTCCACTATCTTGCTTCAACGGTTCCACGTATAGGCGAGCACCTAATAGCATTACTAGAAATAAACCTCAAATTCATGCATAAGTACACAAGGAGACATGAGTAAAGAAAGAAGAAAATGCCAGGAGCACTTACAAATTGCATGGGAGTCAACATGAGAAAGCCTCCAAAGACTTTTGTTCACCACATACAGCTCGCTCTTCTCATAAAAGAAGTCGATCGTCCTCTTCTACAAGAACTCTGATGCATCGTAGCGCGTATCAAGAAACCCTTTGGCGTTCATCCCATCACCCAACGCATCCAAGTGAACCAAATCATGTGCCAAGGGCTTCTGCCGCCATGAATAAGGAATGGTCCACACCACCCTTGTTGGACGTACGAAGAAATAGCGCGCCTTACAATTCCCAAAAGACGAGGAAGTATTGTCTAGAAACTAAAGATTGGCCTTCCAAGGATTTAAGTAATAAAAATGAGGATCCGAAGGAGAAGGATTTAATCCATACACCGCCAAAAAACATTTAACAGAGCATACAACCCCTTTTATCAGGCATACGAATATGAAGAAGGACAAGAAAATATATCCATTGGGCGTCAATTGGCTAGGAGACAACCCACATGCCCAAAAAAAAGGGGAATTAGAGCTCGCAATCCCGCCTTAATTTGTGTTGCGCAAATAGTAATGTGACATGCTAGCGGATTGTTTGCTCGCTCCACCAGAAAAAGCACTCAGAATTCCACTGCAAAGGTGTCCACAACAAACTCTTTGAACTTATCCCCTAAATACTTATTTGTAGCCGTCAAAGGAATATCCTTCACCAGCACATGCTTGGGTTTGGTCTCCACCACCTTTCTCTTCCTAGATGACCCACGACGCTTCCCTCTCCTAGAGGCTCCTTCTGCAAACTCTGGTAAAACATCCATGGGAAACAATGTCGCCTCTGCATTCACTAAAACACTATCCCTCTCCTCGAAAGAAGGTATGACAGCAGCAGGAACGAAAGAAGACATGTTCTTCTTAAAGGAAGGGGAGAAAAATTGCAAAAAAGGAAAAAAAAAGTAGGAAAGAAATTTGTAGTAAAAAGACTATCGCCAAAAAATTGTGAGATGTGAAGATTTTAGGTTAAGTCCCCTTTATATATAGGCGACAAGCTAGGGCCATTTAATTCTTGTCCAAAACCGATAGTTCAGGAAGAGGCATATGGAGAAATATATTTATATTGAAGATCAACGAGTGTGAACTTCAAATATTAATTTATTATGAGCTGGGAATTCAAATATAGTTCAAAACACAATGATATGCGGGCACTATTAACATAAGTAAACCGATAATCTTAGCTAACAAAAAAATATTTTTGGCAAATTACTTCATTAGGTTATGCTAAATTTGTAAATTACCTCTATGTGAACAATAAGTGACCATATACCTCCATATGATCTCAAAAATTGCTTATTACCCCCTTATTCAGGGAGATGTAGTTGACTTTCCCAAACATGAGAATGGGGATTAGATTTTAATTTGTTGCGAAATAGACATTATAACCCTAGGTTTTTTTAAGATATGATGTATATCTTATTGGGGCAAACAAAAGTCCCACATCGAGAAGATGAAGGAGTTGGTATAGGCTTATTGGATTGGAGATATCTCAATTGCTATGAGGCATTTTGGAGAGTTGGACCCAAAAACAAAACCATATCGATGTCTTGTCTTCTTAAATTTACGAAAATATTTTACACAAAACATAGTTGTAAATTTAATTTCTATAAAAATAGAAGGATATAGTAAGAATTACAATTGAAATTACACAAAATATACTATAACTACCAAGAGTATTTTGGTATTTTAGTATAAAACTTATATATATTTTTTTTCCAGGAAAGTAGTGTGCCAAACTTTGAGATCAGCGGGAAGTATTTAACAAACTTATTTAGTATAAGACATGAAATAATTTTCCAAAATCCAAAAAAGAAAACCCATGCTTTTGGCACGTCATATTCATGCACTGTAGTTATAAACTAAACATGTATAAACTCGTAAAAGGTTAAAAAAACAGAGAATTTCGTCCCTATAAAAGCATATTTTCTCACGAAAGCTGACCTTACTTCGTAACCTCCACGTACGATGTCATTACTCTCTTTTGCTCCCTTACTCCTTGAAGAAGAGGTAAGTTAAGACTTAAGACTATAGTAAGGGGTGTACTTTAAGGTTTCAAATAATAAAATTTCTTCTTTTTAAAAAATGTTAATATCAAAACTCGAAATTTGTGAAGAGAAGGAACAAAATTCCATTGAGATATTTTCGAAATTTGAAGGAGGTAAAGTGTGCTTTCTCAATTATCCGAGTTTCCTTCATATATACACAATACAAATCCCAGGCACGAGCTGAAACTACAAGAAAGCTCAGTTTTTAATCTCATGTCATTAATTTGCCATGTGATCTGGTCCTGACAATTAATACACAAAAGTACCAGTTCGATTATTTCGTCAAGGATTTTACCTGGAAATGAATTGCTAGATTCAAACTTAACACTCTCCTGCACCAATTGAAAGTGCCCGACGCGACTAGGAAAACATGGACACTTAGGTCATAGGCTCATAGCATGAACCCACATCATTTATTAATTTCAGCAACAATGTGAAAACTTGAAAGTTGGTCCACAATAAAAATCTTGTCTCCAATTTCCTTCTGCTGCGCCAGGTGGTGGTCCAGACTTGCACCCATTAATTCGATACTACAACCCAAAGTTGCACATAAAGTACATTTCGTCACTAACAATTTTCCATAAGCAAATTACTTACCTCATGTGATACTGATGATGAATAAATAATAATACACAGCATATCCCTACTTTTGTATTAAATGAGTACACCACCTTCGTATATTATTAACAGTTATTTAGTTATTTTATTTGTTCTAAATTTATGAGTGGGTTGGAACGCCTTGTCTTAAAAAAAAAAATGTATAAAGCGATCGAGAACCCTCCTCTTTATTTCTTTCATTTTTCTTCTTTTTATAGGAGTTGAGTTGTATACAAGTAGCTTTTATGCATGTGTGTTTCTTGACAAGTGTCATATGCATGTGATCTCATGAGCTGAGCTTTGCTCTATTTTCGACAGCTGTCTTATGGGTACTGACAAACGTTATTGTCCTGCTTTTATATCACCTATTGCGCTCTGATAGCCTTTTTCAGGAGGGGAGACCAGCATTTTTACCTTTCCGGAGTGTGAGATCCTATCGTGTATTTTGGGGTATCTATACCCCACGTTGTAGCATATCCGTATAGTATCTTGATAAGGCGACTGTTAGGACATCGTGACCCAATGGGATATTCGTGAAGTTATCTAAAATCTCCAATACTTTGCGCGGAAGTTATATTTTGTAAGTCGTTATCGTGATTCGAGAAAATTAGTAGGGCACCGTTTTACAAGCATCGAGTGCAACATCTAAGGTTATCGATATTGGGGTAGGTCTTTGTGATGCTTTGGTGGCACTGTGAATCAAAAAGGTCTAGTTAACTGTTGGAGATAATTTATAAATATTAAATGCTTGCCCTCTCTAACAACTTAACCTTTTAGATGAGATGACAATTCAATATGGTATCAGAGCTCATGCCAATGAGGAGGTCATGGGTTCGAATCCTACTGCCACCCGATAATCAAAATGTGACACGTAACATGTGCAACAAAAAGATTTACAGCCTGCACGGATCAAATTCAATAGCCACATAATTATCAGTAGTAAGGCGACGCACTAAGACAATATTTTTAATAAGATTGGGAGCATGCAAGACTTGTTTTAAGTGTAAGGGAAACAAGGAAAAAGGGAGAGTTGCATTACCATGACCTTTAACGGGAATCCCATTATCATTGCCAACAGTCATGTGAGAGAAAGCGCCGGAGTCCAAATACCACCGTGGATCGGGAGAATTTAAGGACATGGTGTGCATTGCTTGGTCAATGTCCGTTGGTGCATAGGAGGATTGTGAAGGGCTGTGAGCCGTGTAAGCCTGCGAAGGACGACTACCCAAGATTTCGGGCTGAGAGGAAGGCGGAGGCCAAGCCCAACCAGTGGTCGGGTATGGGCACGGTGGATAGGACCACGGGGAGGGCTGCCACGGCGGGTATTGGGCCCACGGGTTGGGCTAATAGGCCGAGGGTCGCAGTGAGGAAGACCCGGACTGACGGCGGCCGTTCCCACGGTTGCGAGGGCCACCACGACATCCTTTTGTGGGAGAAGAGTAGCCGCGGTGGGGAGGGACATATCCGTGACCGTGGGGGGGTGGGGGAGGGGGGATCTGATGGTGGTGCAGTGTGGATCAGGGCGGCGCCCATGGCAGCGGTGATGGCCTGTTTTCCTTTGCGAGTTTCCTCCATGATGAGGCGGGACCGAGCCTCATAGAACGGAAGGAGGGGATCACTCTGCTGAATGAAAGTGGCAACACCGTCATAGTTCTCATTGAGTCCTACAATGAGTTGGAGAACTAGATGTTGGTTGGTTACGGGTTTGCCCACGTTCAAGAGTTGATCTACAAGCAGTTTTAGTTCTTGACACTAAGAAGATATATTCGGAAAATTGTCTAATTGTACCTGAGAGAATTGGTTCTCCAAATAAACTGCCCCTGAGTTCTTATTGTCTTGGAAGATGTTTTCAAGGCGGACCTAGGCTTGATGAGCGGTGGAATCCTTCTCAAGAATAGTGTGCAGCAAGTCGTTGGATATTGTTCCATATATCCACTGGAGTACGATCGCATTGAGGCCGGTCCAAAGAGCGGGGTCATCACCCGTCAGTTTGGACGGAGCGGCAGTAGAAGATGAAGGGTGGGCCTCCTTCGTTGTGTCCGTGATGGCGGGTGGTGTTTTGGATTTTGCGGAAGGTGTGGGTGGTAGGATGTGATCTATTACTTGGTATGCACGGTAGTGAATGCGAAAAAATTCAGCCCAAGAAGAGTATTAACCTTTCTAAACTTCTAGGGTGATCGGAATAAAGTTACGAATATTTGACACTGCAATAGCAGGGTGAAATTTGGATTCAGCCATTGAAGAGAGAACGGGAGAGATAGAGAGGAGGGGCAGACAACTATTGAGGGGAAAAGGATTTCACGGCTAGGGTTAGACTCGTGATACCATGTAAGATAGTATTTTGCTGAATGAATATTCTCATTAATCTTCTGTCAATAAATAGATACAGTACAAGGCTATTTTAGGTAAATTGTCTAATATAAGATATACACAAATCAATCAAAGAATATACAACATATATATATATAATATTAACATATATCTTTGCACAAAACTTAGGGGTTATGTGACGTAATTAACTTTAACGTAATTGCATTGAAATTGTGGATCGAGTTGATACTTTTACGTTGTTAACTTAACAATGCTACTTTAACAACGGTTCAGAATAATTGCAGCGAAAATAAACAAACACAGAATTTAAGAAGTAAGTATATTAATATTAACTACCGAGCCATAGACAAAATAACCCCGAAGGTTTTAACAAAGGTGTATCTCACAACTCTCAAGTTCCTCACTCTCGAATTGCTCGAACTCAACAAAGCAGACAAGAATTGCTTTCTTAATTCTAAACCTAGAACTAATCTAACAACTTACACACTTTGCAAAAGCAAGACAACACTCAACAACTTGTAAATAAATATCTCAGATTGATTAGCTCTTATCTCGTGTTTGTCTTGATGTACTTCACACTTATATATAGGTTCTTGACTTGGACTTCAAGGTGTGTTGTACACGGTTAGTAATTCATCTAGTTTCTTTGTCGAACTCCTCTTCCAACTTCTCGCAATCCTTCTTGAATAATAGTTCCTACGTTAGTAAACAAACTAAGGAAAGTCTCTTTCTTCAAATCAGGACTCATCTGGGATGTTTTTTAGTTGCACTCGAACACTTCTTTCCTTTTAAGTTGGTCGGTTAACTTAATTAAGGATACTTCCCATAATGGAAACTTTGAACGATCAACCTATGGTAAGTTTATTTTCTGAATAATAATCAAAGACAATCATAACTGTGAAACTAAGTTAGTTTAGTGAATAAAGACAAAACAATAATTAAGATATTAAACCTAGACTGGAGAAAAAGATTATGTCAACCAATGTTACTCTAACATTGAAATCTCAATGTTATCCTAACATTTCCAGGATGCTTGCACTTTCAATCTCCCCTTTTTGCGTTACTTCACAAAACCTTAGAACCTGTTTATTCAAATCAAATATCCAGAAACAAACTTATCAACCAAGAACAATTATTAACCAAGTAACTCCCCCTTAATTTAAGAAGAGTCAAACACAATGTTGTTCTAACATTGATATTTCAATGTTGTCATAACATCCAACCATATCAATGCTAGCTTAATATTGAAACCAGAAAGATGTTCTAACATTGAATTTCTCAATGTTATCTTAACATCAGATATCAGATAACACCTATAGACAAAGTTAGTACTTGTAACAAACATTCAAGTCTACATACGCAGAATCACAAAGAACCAAAATGCAGTAAACCTAATTACATGCCATAACTGTAACAAGGAAAATACTACTTGATCAGAATAAAGATAAAATAAAAAAAAAATTGAAACAACAGTTCAGACAAAACAGAATAGTTCACATAAATATAAGAAACAGAAAATTAAGAACTCAGAAATTTGAAATTTGATCTACTCTCCCCATTTTTGTGAGGAAGGCATATCCTTTAGGTGTTTTCTGAGGCTGTCAATCTCATGACGCCTAAATTACTTATTAGCAATCTCCCTTTGAGTGTCTTTATACTCTCTGTCCAACCAGATGAGAGTTTCTTCTACAAAAGCATCAGCTATCACTGAGCAGCATCTTCTTCTTTCTGCTTGGACCAGCCCCATCTTTAGGGTTCCATGAAAGATCCTGAATCCTCACTTGTGTGAAGTAGCTCCTGGTGATAGACATCTTGGCATTATTTCTAATCCAGCCCACTGTCTTCAAGGTTTCGAACCCTTGCTTCACCAAGATACTAGAGATCAGAGAGGGACATGGAATGATTGATTCCCTTAGCTTTTGTAGTGGCCTCCTTCATTGCTCTTAGCATATTTTCTTCTATGTTTACATTCAGTCCATTCTTCAACTTAAACACCAGCTTCACAGACTCCTTAGTCTTCACAGTTGTGTTGGAAGATGGAAGCCAGTTGTAGGTAAAAATCTTATACAGTACATCAGTCAAGGAAGTTAGCTTTGTTGTGGGAAATCTGTCATTCCACTTCGTTGTCAGCCCACCAGTGAGATCAGTGATGATCTCATTCATGCTTGGATCACTGAGTTCTTTTGGACCAGGAAGTCCCCATGCTTCATTGATGATGAACTGGCTTATGTCAAACACACTCTTCATAATCCAAGCCTTTACATACTTGGGTGACTTCTGGTGGCACACCAATTATGAGAGGTTCATATAGAACTCTCTGATGTCATCAGGGACATATGATGAGTGACTCACCACTGATCCCAACACACCTCTTGCTTCCAGCAGTTCATAGATTTTGTTTGCCTTAAAACTTTCCTCTTCTATTTACCTTTCCTTGTGGCTTACTATGGCCTGATAAGCCCCCCATTGTTCCTCTTCTTCCACATACACATAGAAGTCAGAATATGGCTTCTTGGGATACTCACTCTCAATTTCATCAAATTACTCATCACTATCTGATGTTGGAGTAACATCAGCAGGATCCTCAGCCACAAGTTCATCTTCTTCTTCAACTTCCTCCTCCTCTTACTCCTTATCCTCTTCCTCTTCTTCTGCCTCAGACTCAGAAGCAACCATCACCTGCTTAACCTTTCTCTTTCTAGCAGCATTAGCTAGATAGTAAGAGTGAGGCTTTCTTCTTCTTCTCTCTCAACCTCTTCAGTTTTCTTATTACTCTCATCACTATTATCAACAGAAGTACCCTCAGTAATACTCAAATCAACAACAGTCTCCTCAACAAGATTACCCTCATCAGCAGCAACATCATCATTCACCTCAGAATTCTCAACATGCTTAGCCACAACCTCAGACACATCCCCAACATTCACCTCAGGAACCTCATAAATAACCTTAGACTCACCCACATAAACAACATGAGCCTCATTATCCCCCTCAATACCAACCTCAGTAGTTAAATTTTGAGTAGGGTTAGCCATCATTACCTCGTTTTCTGTGTTGGTGGGAGTGGAGGTATTCTCAGCAACTTCTGATGTTGAACCAACATCACCATTTGCTGATTTATTTCCCTTGCGCCTTTGATAGGTAGGTTTTTTCTTTGGAGCACCAGGGGCAACGGTTTCAGTTGGTGCATGTCTGGTATTGTACCTTCGTGGTTGCTCAATCTGCTCAACAGCATCTACAAAGGCATCAATTGAAGACTTGCGAGCCATTGTTAGAGTAATTTTGGAGAGAAAAAGAGAGTTTGACTTCACATAAATTTTGATTGCACAAATTGGATTTAGAAAGCGTGAAGAATTAGAAGAGATTAGGGCAAAATATATAACAATCAAATATGACGAGTGGTGAGAGTGGTGTTGTAACATGTTACCAAAATAATCGAGCCACTGTCACACGTTCCTGCACATAGTACTTTCCCACGTGTCAGTGTTAGGTTAACATGTGACCAGAGAAGTTTCTATAATTGCTTATAAGTCACAGCATTGCAATGTTGGACTAACAGTGGTAGGTTAACATCAGGGCCGAAAGTTGAAGGTGTAGGGCTTCATCCAAACCAACTTCACGTGAGAGCATGAGATATTCATGAAACTGATCTGAAACTTCATCAAAGTGCATGAGTACAGAAGAACAGTTTAAGATCATCATTATGAGCAAGTGACACTTTTGACAGAAAAACACACAGAGATAGTAGATATAAATCTCCAAGGGAAAAATTCATTCCCACAGCATAGAAGATCACAAACCAGTGTGTGTACATGTAGTATTTCACCCAAGGTATATGCCTCAACACATGAATTATGATTGATTACTACTCCCCTTAAGCCCAAACTAACACAATAAAAAATGCAAAACTAGGATGCATGCAACTATGTTAAGTCAACATTGATAGATGATAACCATGTACAAGCAGTTTCACTGACTGGGATCAGGACATATCAGTTCAAATCTTTAGTAATTATCATAAACACTTTTTGAACTAAAACTGAAGAATGTTAAAAAATGATAATAATGTGGGCAGCACAGGACTCCACACAGCCCAACAACTTTATTATCAACTACAGATTAGGCAAGCACAAAGGAATTGAATGAGGACAATGCACTTATCATATACTTCAACACCCCAACTCCTTATGCATACTTGTTGACCAACCTGTTTGCAAGGGAAACACCAAGTGATCAGTGCTACTGAATGTGAGGCAGTCGAAACTCCAAACATCCCAGTAGAAAGGATCACCATCATGCATTTCCTTAGCTAATTATAACCAAAAATGAACATAAGCACAACTGAATAACATTGAAGCTCTCAACATCGTGTACCCCAGCTTCTCTTCATGTCCTATCCAACTTAAACATGAATAAGACACAACTTAATACTACCAAAGTAGTGAACTCTGTGTATCCCAGCTTCTCCCAGATGTTAGGTTAACTTTCACAGACCAACAACAGAGTTTTTACTTTACAAACCTTTTGATATGAACCTGTTCACCAGCCAATTTAACTATTCATACAGATTAACCACACAAACCAAAACATGACTAAACAAAGATGGGATATGCAAGAAATAAAGAATGCAACAAGAGAAAAAAGAATTATCGACACACCACAACCAATAACCAGTGCTAGACAGTGGTGTTATGTCAATAACGGTGGTATTGCAACTTTCATTCAACAAAGTGATCCACTTTCACTTTTCTCCAAGGCTCGTTCCATGCTTACTCTTAAGGAAACGAGCCTTGCTAAGCGAGCCGCTTGCACCACCACCGAGTATGCCCTCGTCACGGGACCCCCTTCCTTGGATGGATTCGTGTTGCAGTCCGCTTCTTCCACCACACGTGACAACTGTGCTCAACACTCGCGGGGTTGGGGTCAGGGTCGTGGCTCTTATCGCGGTCCAAGCGGGCGTCACACGGGTCGCAGGGGTGCACCATACGTCTCCTTCCCTATCTGGCAATGGTCGTACCCCCTACCCGTGCTACAACCCAGCATGGACCGCCCCGCCTTCACCGTACTCGACCGCACCACGTTCGCCCGCATCGCGCAGCCCCGACATCCTTGGCCCGTGGCCCACGTAAGCCTACTACTTGGCCTATGCTCCGCCCATGCAGCCCTATGCCCCCACAGACATAGCCGCTACCATGCACACCCTCTCGCTCACCCCTCCGGATGAGTCGAGGTATATGGGTGCCTTTTCTCATATGACATCCCAACAAGGTATGCTCTCACCTTATTCTAATACGAGCACCAATCATGGCATAATTGTTGGTAGTGGTCAATCCATCCCGATTCGTGGTTATGGAAATACGGCTCTTTCTCCTCCGTTCCCACCCTTTGCCCTAAATAATGTCTCGCATACTCCACATATTATCAAAAATCTCGTGTCGGTTCGAAAAATTACTCATGATAACTCTGTGACTGTGGAATTTGATCCTTTTAGTTTCTCTGTGAAGGATCTATGGACGGGCACCCGACTTATAAGATGCAATAACACTGGCGACCTCTACCCCATCTCCACATTGGCCACTCTTCCTTCCGCTGCTCTGCCTACTGCTCTCGCCTCTCTCTCTCTCTCTCTCCTACTCTTTGGCACACCTGCCTTGGTCATCCGGGAACATCCGTCCTTGATTGCTTACGGCTTACAGAGTCCATCCCTTGTCATAAAGCATCCAAGTCCTTGTGTCCATCTTGTCCTCTTGGCAAGCATATTAGACTGCCTTTTATTTCCTCGTTATCTATTACTTATTTTCCTTTTGATATTGTTCATAGCGATTTATGGTCATTGCCTATTTTGAGTTCATCTGGACATCGTTTTTATGTTTTGTTTTTGGACAATTTTTCTGACTTCTTGTGGACGTTTCCCCTTGCCCATAAATCCCAAGTTTTTCCAACCTTTACTTTATTTAGTAACTTTATCAAAACTCAATTTGAACGGAACATAAAATCGCTTCAATGTGACAATGGTACTGAATTTAATAACCACTTATTTCATAATTTTTGTGCGAATCATGGCATGCAATTTCGGTTTTCTTGTCCTTACATATCTTCACAAAATAGAAACAATAAATAATATGGTTCGCACTCTTCTTGCCCATGTGTCCGCCCCTCCCTCTTTTTGGCACCAAGCACTTCAAATGGCAACATATTTACTGAATATACTCCCCTTTAAACGTTTGGGGAATAAAACTCCTCTTCCACTCTTATATCAAAAACATCCATCTTATGCACATATTCACGCTTTTGGGTGTTTGTGTTATCCCCTCGTCCCATCCCCCCTCATCAATAAACTACAACCACGTTCCACTCCTTGTGTTTTTCTAGGTTTTTCCTCCAACCACAGGGGTTACAAGTGCTATGACATCTCGAGTCGGAAAATAAATGTGTGCCGCCATGTTCTCTTTGATGAAGGTAAATTTCTGTTCTCGACACTCAAGTACCCCTCCCCTAACTCTTATAATTTTCTTGATTTTGATTTATCACCACTACTCAGCTCTCATCTCCTTACCACGCCGATACACCTTCTTTCACCTCACGGCCTAAACACTGATATTACCGACCCCGCGGCCTCTTCTCCACTCATGGCCCAAACGCATCATACCGACCCTCCCTCGTCTCCACCTATATCGGCCACTGTCCCGCCTACCTGACCACCACCACCCCGACTCCCTCTCATCCCATGACCACACGCAGCCAACGTGGTATATTTAAGCCTAAACATTTCATTAACTTATCAGCCACCTTCTCGCCTTCACCTCTCCCCCGAAACCCTGTGGCCGCATTATCTGATCCGAATTGGAAATTGGCTATGGCTGATGAATTTGATGCTCTTATTAAAAATAAGACGTGGGAGTTAGTACATCGTCCTAGGGATAGTAATGTGATTCGGTCTTTGTGGGTTTTTCGCCATAAGTTTAACTCTGATAGTTCTTTTGAGCGGCATAAGGCTCGTCTTTGTGGTGATGGTAGGTCTCAACAGGTTGAAGTAGATTGTGCTGACACTTTCAGCCCCGTGATGAAACCCGCCACTATCCGGACAGTCCTTAGCCTTGCTGTGTCCAAATCTTGGTCCATTCATCAGTTGGACGTGAAAAATGCCTTTCTTCATGGTCTTCTTCACGAGACATTCTGTATGCATCAGCCCCTCGGCTTTCGGGATCCCTCCTACCTAATCATGTATGTCTCTTGAAGAAATCTCTTTATGGCTTAAAGCAAGCCCCTCGTGCATGGTACCAGCATTTTACCGATTATGTTTGTACTCTCGATTTATTTCACAGCACGTCCGACCACTTTCTCTTTATTTATCGGCTCGGTACTGACATTGCATATCTTCTTTTGTATGTCAATGGTATTCTCTTGATCACTTCGACCACTGCCTTGCGCCATACTATTATGGCCTCTCTCAACTCGGAGTTTGCTATGAAGGATTTAGGTCATTTTTGAGTTTCTTCTTGGGGGTTCTGTCACTCGAGACTCTAGAGGGTTATTTCTCTCTCAAAAGAAGTATTATATGGATATTATTGAACGAGCCGGCATGTCTTCTTGCAAACCAACCCTCACTCACGTTGACACGAAATCCAAGCTTGGTGCAGCTCTCAACAATGCCCCTTGTTCGGATCCGACACTTTTCTGGTCTCTTGCGGGTGCTCTTTAGTATTTGATCTTTACCCGACCGGATATCTCTTATGATGTCCAACATATTTGCCTTTATATGCACGATCCTCGTGAAGCTCACATGCAAGCACTGAAACGTGTCTTGCGCTATATTCAGGGGACTCTTGCTCTTGGTCTCTTCATTCAGTCGTCCCCTCTCTCGACTCTTAAAGATTTCACCCATGCTGATTGGGGATGCTGCCCCAACACACGCCGCTTCACATCGGGTTATTGTGTATATCTTGGTGATAATCTTCTCTCTTGGTCGGCTAAACGACAACCTACCCTTTCTCGCTCTAGTGCTGAAGCTGAATACCGTGGTGTTGCCAACGTTGTGTCGAAATCTTGTTGGCTTTTGTAATTTACTTTTGGAGCTTCATTTTCCCGTCTCCCGTGCCACTCTTGTCTACTGTGACAATGTAAGTGCTATTTATCTTTCAGGAAACCCCGTGCAGCATCAACGCACAAAGCATATTGAAATGGATATTCATTTTGTGCGAGAAAAAGTGTCTCGCGGTGATGTTCATGTTCTTCATGTGCCTTCTCGTTATCAAATTGTCAATATCTTCACTAAAGGGCTCCTTCGTATTCTCTTTGATGATTTTCAGGACAGCCTCAACGTTCGTCCTCCTGCCGTTGCGACTGCGGGGGTGTATTAGACTAGATATTAGACCAGAATAAATATTGTGTATATCTATTGTATATTTGATAGTTATCTTGATAGATAGATTACTTAGTCATCAAGACTAACTTTTGTATATATATATGACATTATAATGAATGAGAGGGCAAGATGAATGTTATAATCTTACACATGTAAATTACTTAGCTTACTAAAAGAAACGCATGTCGTGCTATGCAATTATTCATTCCAATGAAAGTGTTCTCGTGACTCGTGAAGGAGAAAACAATAATTTTCAAGTACGTACGTTGGGCAAAATATTCGAACTAAAATGTTTAATGTCATTCTTATGTCATCGAGCATTTCTTTCTCCTACTTTTTTTCTTTCTTGGTTTACAGAGGATAATTTGTCAATTCAAGATAACAAAGGGGTACTTTGCTCAAAACACTTCTATAAAACAGTCAATATGTGGATCAAACTGTTAACCATAATAAATTATAAAAAGAAATGCTAAACATATTCAAACTTCAAAGTTTCCCTGAGTTTCTCCATGTGTCAGAATGATTCTGCCAGAATATGATGCAGCAAAAGAGAATATAAGGACATGCAGGTTACAGCCTGATCTTTGTCTGCTTCAAAAATGTACATCCAAAATTTAAATCGGTCGCACGTCATCGTTGCTCTAACTTCCCGACAGGTATCACTGTGCTACGATCAGCTTACTGACAACCTTACACTTGATTTTTGGCCTTACTGTTTATTACCACATATGAGAGAATCCATTCTTTTTTTTTGAGAAAGGTGAGAGAATCCATTCAAAGGTTGCTCTCATGCTCAATGTAATTTCCTTTTTTTTTTTTCACCATAGTAAAATGTAGTTAAAGCTTCTTGCAAGTATTGAGAAGCATTTTTTTTTTCTTTTTATGGATAAGTATTGTGAAACTTAGCCGAAAGAAAGATAAGATCTGCAGTAGAATATAATCATTTTATTTCAAAACACACTTATCTAGATCGTCCCGCTCAAACTGTTGGCACCGAATTCTCATGTGAGGAATTCAATTATTGGAGGTGCAATTATTGTGGGATCTTAATTAATTAATGGCCAATGCATGTTCATGCATTATTGCTTATTTGCAATCTCTTGCCATAATTTCTTATGGCAAACAAACAAACAATAATGCATGAACATACATTGGCCATAATTAAGGCCCCGCAATATCTGCACCTCCAATAATTAAATTCCTCGCATGAGAACTCGGTGTCAACAATCTCCACCTTGAAGATGTGATTATTAGTGACTAATCATGTCTTCAAAATCATCTCCATTCCGGTATTGGGCAATCGCACACCCACTCCGCCTTAGAAGATCTCCATAGCTCCTGCTATCACTGCAACCGCAGTCGTACTTTTAGAAGTACCATGCTCCACCATAAAGCATAACCACTTAGAACAAACCAATTCCGGAAATTTCTCTTTTCGGCCCATGTTGAACATTAACCTGCTGATAGGATGGTGCAACTTCCTCTTTTGGCTCCTCCGAAAGTCATCAGCCCGCCGACATGAATATACCACACCTTGCATTAACGCCAAAAGTAATGCCCGTGTGCACACTAGACCCACTAACATTAACGTCCTGTCTCATGGCAACTTTTAGGGTCTCATGCCATCAGGACGAGCATGCCGCTTACAAAACTTCAGAGTCACTGCAATAAACAATGTTAGTATCTCCTCCAGTGTTTCCCTTTGATGCCTCAGAGCCATTTGCCGAACCGGCTCCCCTTGTTGGACAATTTCTTCTAATGTGGCCAGATTGTCCATACCCCTAACACACTTTCCTCCTAGAGTTTGTCTTCCTGCCATCGTAAGCCACCAATGCATTGTTTACATGTGAACCATTACCCCCGCTAAGCCTCCTCTCTTCAGACAGAAGTTTGCCCGTAACTTCAGAGATATTGATTTTCTCTTTACCATTAATCAATATCGATTTCATGTGTTCGTACGAACTTGGAAGAGACCAGATGAGTCTCAAGGCTTGATCCTCCTCATCAATTGCAACTACAATGGATTCAAGCTTAGCAACGTTTTCATTTAGAACACTTAGATGATCTAAGATACTCGCACCCTCTGACATTCGCAGTGTATGAAACTGCTCTTTCAGGTACACGCGATTCGATACGTCCTTCGCCTGGTACAACTCCTCTAATTTTTCCCAGAGTCCTTTTGTCGAAGAAACCCCATGCACTTTCACAAGAACATTTTTGGCCAGGCACAGACGAATTGCGCTCACATCTTGCAAATCTAGATCCTCCCAATCATCATCGTCCACCACAACTTTTATACCAGCTGCCTCGAAAGTCGTACTAGTACTGACGCTAGATTTAGTGACGGCCCTCCCCCTTAAAGCCTAGTGTAACCCTCACGAATCAATAAATCCCTGACTTGAACTTGCCACAAGCCAAAGTTGCTTTTTCCATCAAAATTTTAAACGTCAAATCTCACCATATTCGTAGCCTTGCTCCCTGACATTGCACCGGCAAGTCTTGGTGAATTTCAAGTAGATCGGAATAGCACAAAGTAAACCCCCGAAAAGAGATAACTCGTCTTTTTAGACAAGATTTCAAGGTTCACAGGTAATTGGTGGGGTCACAGCGATCCCGCTTAATAACCAATTACCTTTGACAGAACCCCCTTTATCAGCGCGTATTCACGCTACTATCACACCAGAACTCCACCCCAATAAAAGCTCCACCTCCAGCAGTACCTGGACTCTGATACCACTTGTTAGGTATTTGAGTCGACAAATACGTGCCCTCAGGATTTTTCCATCGTGGATATAACGAAGCAAATACGAATAAAATATGACAATCGTAACAACATAAGGATTTTACGTGGAAACTCTAAAATCAGAGGAAAACCACGGGGCCTGAACGAAAATACACTATGTAGAAAATTGTTATAACTACACAATTTCTCGCTCAACCCAACCGATCCCCACGGAGCCTTTTTAACCGTAACACTCCCTGAATACTCCTCACACTAATATATAAATATTACAAGAAGAAAGAGAAAATATTACACTGCAAAGTATTGCTCTGAATTGGATACTTCAAATGAGGAATTTGCACTGCTATTTATAGGCAGCAATTGGAGACCAAAACTTCAATTCCTCCTCTTTGCTTGTTGTAAAGTGGACCCTTCGGATAGAGCGAAAAAAACACGACAATAATTGAAAGATGGAAAAATAAACGACTCACAGATTTTACGTGGAAAACCCCAAATTACTTTAGGGTGAAAAACCATGGGCAAGGTAGAATAACTTCACTATGAGTGTAAAATAGGAATTACCACTCTCCAACTTTTACCGTAGTAAAGTCGCACAAACTCTCTATTTTTACTTTACAATTACAACACTCTAAAACGCTCTTTACTTTAATTATTTGCTAATTATATATAAGAGAAATACTTGTGTTCTTGGGATGAAGAATTGAGCAAATGAGCGTTGGTATTTATAGGAAGCTTTCACGGACAAAATCATGAGTACAAGTTGGATGTCACATGGCATGAATAATTTTTATCCAACTTGATTCCTCTCCACATGCACCGATCATTTTTTTCCTTCTCTTCACATGCACACACATGCACATTGAATTTGGACATTGAATATAATAATCATCGCCAACAATCTCCCACTTGAAGATTTGATTAGGGACTAATCAGATCTTCACACAGCTCTTTCTACCTCGCCCTTCATGTTGCTTACGTTTTCACCAGACCACACGAGGACCGACACTGAACAAACTTGTCAGCATTAACACTCTTCGTCATGAAATCAGCTATGTTATCTTTAGTGTGAATCTTCTCCACATCCACAGTACCCTCCTCGACTTTCTCACGAACAAAGTGATACTGCACCCGAATATGCTTTATCTTGGAATGAAATGCTGGATTTCTTGCAAGATCCAACGCACTCTGACTGTCACAGAATAGAGAAATACTCTCTAGTTTGTGCCTGAGTTCCTCCAGAACCATTTTAAGACAAATCGCCTTTTTACTGGCCTGCTTACCTGTCACGTATTCAGCCTCCATCGTTGATGTCGCAACAACTGACTGTAACTTCGAAACCCAACTCACTGCACCTCCAGCAAGAGTAAACATATATCCTGTCGTGGACTTGCTTTTGTCAAGATCACCTACATAGTCAAAATCAACATAGCCCCTGACTGTAAAACCTGATCCTCCATAACATAATGCAACATCTGAGGTTCCCTGAATGTATCTCATAACTCTCTTTATTGTACTCCAATGCTCTCTTCCTAGATCTGCCATGTATCGACTAACCACTCCCACTGCATGTGCAATGTCTGGTCTAGTACAGATCATAGCAAACATTAGACTTCCCACTGCTGATGCATACGGTACTCGAGACATCTCCTTCATCTCTTCTTCACTGCTAGGGCACATACTTGAGGATAACTTGAAATTAAGAGGAAGAGGGGTAGAGATTGGCTTACAATTTTGCATACTGAACTGCCGCGAAATTTTCAACATATAGTTCCTCTAAGAAAGCCAAATCTTCCTGCTATTTCTGTCTCGGTGGATTTGCATCCCTAGAATCTTGTTTGCTGGTACTAAGTCCTTCATTTCAGATTCCCTAGCCAGTTCAGCCTTCAGTTCTTCAATACGAGCTTTGTTGGGGCCTGAAACCAACATGTCATCAACATACAACAGCAAAATAACAAAGTCATTACCAGATCTCTTGAAATATGCACAAGGATCTGCATTCAGCCTGTTGTATCCAAGGCTCATTATGAATGAATTAAATCTTTTGTACCAACACATCGGCGCCTGTTTGAGACCGTACAAAGATTTGGTCAACCTGCAAACCAAATTCTCATTTTCTTCTTCAATAAATCATTCTGGTTGGAGCATGTAAATTTCTTCTTCAAGATCACCATGAAAAAAAACCGTCTTTACATCTAATTGTTCAAGATGTAAATTAAATATAGCGCACATCGCCAGAACCACCCGCACAGTTGTCATTCGGATCACCGGGGAAAATATTTCGTTGAAATCAATCCTCTTCTTCTGAGCATATCCTTTCACCACCAATCATGCACGATACCTCTCCACTTGGTCATCACTGTTACATTTGATTTTGTACACCCATTTTTTGCCAATGGGTCTCCTCCCTTGTGGTAGAGACACAAGTTCCCACGTCTTATTCTTATGGAGTGCTTCGATTTCCTCCTGCATTGCTATCATCCACTGAGCTGCATCTGAACTACTCATTGCTTCCTGGAGAGTTGATGGCTCCCTGTCCTCAGTTAAAAGACAGTACGCAACATTGTTCTCCATTGAAAAGTATGTGTGCCAGCCTGGTGGTATCTTGATACGTGTCGATCGACGTATTCCCGAGACTCCCGACTCCGTTATCTCATTAGGTTCATGCTCTGGTTCAGCAGGACCCTCATGCTCAGCATCCTTCTCGACTACTCATGTCGTGGTTTCTGAATCTTCCCCTGTGCTGTTATCATTTCCTTTCTTATCTTCCGTGAAGATAACATCCCTGCTTACAACAATCTTGTGGGTAGTGGGGTCCCACAAGCGATACCCCTTCACTCCTTTAGCATACCCTAAGAACAAACACTTCCTGGATTTTGGGTCCAACTTTGTTTTCTCCTGAGTATTAAACATAACATAAGCGGGGACTCCCAATACATGGAGATTAGAATAATCAACTGGTTTACCTGTCCACACCTTCATCGGTGTTTTCAGCCCCAGTGTTGTTGACGGAGATCAGTTCACCACATAACAGGCAGTATTGACTGCTTCCGCCCATAACGACTTTTCTAAGCCTGCAGCTTGCATCATGGCTCTTGTTTTATCCAACAAGGTCTTATCCATCCGCTCTGCCACTCCATTCTGCTGCGGAGTGTACGCCGTCGTAAACTGCCTCTTAATCCCAACATCTTTATAGAAGTCTTCAAACTCCTTGCCAGTATATTCCCCTCCATTGTTAGATCTCAGGCACTTGATCTTTTTCCCAAATTCAAGTTCCACCAGTGCTTTGTACGTCTTGAAAATTAAGAACACCTCTGCCTTACTCTTGATCATGTACACCCAACATCTCCTGGAATAATCATCTATAAAAGACACAAAATACTTTGCACCTCCCAGGGATAGTACTGTGCTTGCCACACGTCAGAGTGAATCAATTCTAGAATGACTTTACTTCTAGAATCTGAACTACGAAACTTTATACGATGTTGTTTGCCAATAACACAATGCTCACAAAAAGCTAAAGATACATCTGTGAGGCCCAGAAGTAGTTTCTTCTCTGCAAGAACCTTCATGCCTTGTTCCGAAATATGCCCGAGCCGCTGATGCCAAATCATTGATGATTTCTCAATTGACTCAGATGAAGCCATTGACGCTTCTCCCACTTGCAGAGCCCTCCCCTGTACCATGTATAAGTTTTCGGCAATCTTGTTCGGTTTCATTAGTACAAGCGCACCCCTTTTGACTTTCATGATCTTGTTTCGCGACCTAATCTCACAACCAAGATCATCCAGTTGTCCATAAGACAACAAATTCTTGTATAATCCCTCCATGTGTCGGACATTTCGAATGGTCCAAAAAATCCCGTCATGGCAACAACTTTCAAATGTTCATTTTTACAACTATACACAGATCCTCCAATGATCGGTGTATACTCATGAAACCACTCCCTTCGGGGAGTCATATGAAAACTGGCTCCTGAATCAATAAGCCATACATCATCGAAGCCACGTATACCTCGAATAGCTGTTGCTGCTTCACAGCATAATACATCACCATCATCTGAAGTGCTAGCAACGTTCCCCTCAGGATCATAACTCTTCTTGTTCAAATCCTTAAGATTCCAACAGTCCTTCTTCAAGTAACCTCTATTGCCACAGTGCCAACAACTGCTCTTGGTCCTTGACTCGGATCTCCCCTGTTTCTTACTCCCACTTGCACCGCGCTCCGTCGTTCTCCCTCTTGTCACCGACAAGGCACCTGCTTGTTGCGAACCTGCCTCCCTATCTTCTCTATTCTTGCACCGACTCTCTTCTTCTAGAATAGCGGCTGCAACTTCGTCGAAGACCAAATAATCCGTGAGGACATTATTTGTTAAGTTGATGACAAGCTGGTCATACGAATCGGACAAACTTTGCAGCAGAATTTCAACACGTTCAACCACTTCTATTTTATGACTCAACGACGTCAATTGAGAAAATAGAGTATTTAAAACATTGAGGTGCTCAGTTACTGGGGTAGATTCCGCCATCCTCAGTGTGTACAATTTCCGTTTCAAGAAAATTTTGTTGTGTAGGGACTTCGCCTCATACAGCTTGTGGAGATGATCCCATATCTCTTTAGGTGTCCTCTTATCCTCAACGCTTGACAACACGCCATCACCTAACGCCAGGTGAATATTTGCGATAGCGTTGCTGTCCATCTCGTTCCACTTCGTATCATCTGTGATTTTCACCGCCCTGTCGCCAATTGCCGCGAGACACCCATCTTTTCGCAAGATTCCTTTAATCTTCAGTTTCCACAACGAGAAATTACTCCCGTTGAATTTCTCGATCTCGAATTTCGCCATCATTGCTTCTATCACGTACCACCGTCACTGAAAAATAATTTCAGTATGACACCCTCATATATTATCGAGACCCCGGATATGAACTGATGCTCTGATACCACTTGTTGATAATCTCCTATATATATCAGTGTTTTCAGAATCGGACCGGACGTCGAACCGATAAGCTCATTGGTTACAAGTTTGGTCGGTTGAATCGGTCGAACAACTAGTTAAACCGTTATAGTGTATTTAAAATATATTTATTTAAAGTACTATACTCTAAATTTTAGACATTCATAAAACTAATCGTGATATTATTATCTATCTACCAATTTACTTTATATATATATATATATATATATATATATATATATATATATATAACATATGACATAATATATGAGTTTATGTATGTCCATACATATTGGATTGGCCGATATGTTATGATTTTAAAGTAAATATTCATGTAATAAGTGGTTTTCATGGCCCAATTACTATCTTTAAGGCCCAAATTTGTTCAAGCCCCGTGAAAAATCACCGATTTTGGAATTTCCACATAAAATCCTTGTGTTATTACGATCGTCATATTTTATTCGTGTTTGCTTCGTTATATCCACGATGGGCAAATCTTGGGGGCGCGTATTTGTCGACTCAAATACCTAACACAAACTAGGCAAGCCAAAGCAAAATGGATGATAATTATATATCATGTATAAACCTAGCATACACAAAGAATTCATCCGTGATATGATTGTATCTACAAATAGACGAGGAATTGTGACAACAAGGTCTACCATAGACTAAATACAAAATACATGTATATAATTTTTGTCATGGTTACTGCAAAGTCTATATTCTTGTAAGATGATATTTACATGACATAGATATTTTTACTAGTACTTTACTCTCTTTGGAACATTTGATTCATACCGGCCAAAACCTGAATTCACCTTTGTTTCTATAGCGCAAATTCTCCATGCCTTCAACCTCGAGTAAAATGAAGCCAACATAATCTGCCAAAAGAGATCCACGAATATGTCACGTTGGTTTCCTATCACATGATAACAAAATGCGTTTTTTTTTTTTTTTATTCACAATGTGAAAATCTCATATGAAATTCAAGATACAAGTTTTCATAATCGCCAATCTATGGTTAAGAGATGGAAATTTCATAATAACTAGTGTTTTCACTAATAAATTATTACCAAATTCTGCAGGGCACTGAAATCGAATCATCGAGGTCTGGTTCAGACAGGAACAGGTGTTTGTTCTAAGCTTTCTTTGCCTGTAATACCGCTTTTCAGATATTGGAAGTACACATTGTAGTCTTTCTCCGGAGGGGGATTCTCTGGATCCACTGTATATGGTTCACTGAATGGAACAGTGCTCTTAACCTGGGAATATTAAAGAGCAGAAGCTAATTATTACTTTCCAAGGATAGTTATTTCATCATTAGCATCATATAGACAGAAGATAATGAAAGCTCACAAGAGGTAAAAATACCAGTCAAAAAGAACACCAGCTTCTACTTCAAGTCCTCTAGTATTACATAATATTTCACATTGCATGAAGACATCGATATCTCATCTAAACAACATCGTACAGGGAAGAGAAAATCTGTTTTACGTTGGTATTTCTCTTGTAGAAACATAGTAAGTTCCACATACAGTCAAACATCAGCGCACCAAGGGTAAAACCGTGATGAATGTAAAACGAATAATTCTCCATGAAATTGAAAACCAACCTCGAATGTCTTGTCACATGCATATGGGCTTTCTAGAGCGGCAATACATATTCGAGCAACCTCTTCCCTGGAAATTTTTCCCTGGACCCACGAGAAGAAGTTCATATAAACAAATAAATGTCACAGACGACATGAATTTATCAAGAAATTCCAATTGAAAATCATACAGTTATATTGTCTCCCTGGTCAAAAATGAGATCAGCTCCAGCAGGTTCTTCAGTCAGTGCACAGGGTCTCACAATAGTGTATGGAATGCCACTTTCCCTGATCAAATCCTCCCCCTGCTAGTCGATTTACAGGTAATGAAAGAAACTGAATTCAGTTTACAACTCAAAAAACATAGAGATAAAACCTGTGCACGGTGCACCCATGCATATTTATGTCGACTGGAAAACTAAAATTACTAATATATATGTGCATTGTGTTTATTCGGTATTAATATATTTAAAAAGAATTCTGTTAATTTGGTTATGGTGAAAGATAAATATTTTAAGAATTTCTTTTATCATGCTTAAGTCCTGTAAGTGAGATGTTATATGCAAATTTAATAAGTATACTTCAACTCATTAGTTTTTAAGAAAAATAATACGGTAAAAATATCAATGACCTTCAGTTTGTAAGTCAGAATAAATCCCAGTTCCTTGTTCAAGCGAACAGCTGGAGGTTGCTTGCTTAAATCAAGTCCGGGCCTGTCAGGTCTGGTGACTCCAGCAGAGCCCACATGCACAAACCTAACATGGTACATGATTCAGTATAACAAACCACAAGATTATTATCTCTTCAAACTCCCAACATATATGGCACAGCATTTTGTAGTATAAAATGAACCTTGGAGTGATCGGCTCCTTGAGGTAAGCGCGTATGCTTGATACTGGTAGCTGAAAAGGTCCTTCGACAAAAGATGGGTTTAGCTTTCCATCATACTCGAATTTGCTGAACATGAGCTGTAAATAGCACGGAGCTAATTATAAAGCACTGTAGAACAATGCATACTTGAAATGAAAGATGAACTAGTGTTGCATTAAGTATTCAAGTTGGCATGCCTGGAATGAGATAATCTCGCTGGGATTAAATGGTGGTGCATCAGAAACGGTCCGTGCTCGAAATATAGGCCTCAAAGAAGAAAAAGGCAAGCGCACCTGGAAATGATTAAGTACAAAATTTATTTTGATCCTTATATCAGAATGTGAGATAGGAGGAGAAGAAAGAATGACTAACTGATTGCCATTGGTCCTTCACAGTGTCAAATCCAGTAGTGTAACCCACTGTGTCCCAATCGCGGCTAGTTCGAACAATCAGTTTATATCTACGACCATCCCCCTTAAGCCGTAACTCAAGACCATCATATGCTGAAAGATTTTCTGGTACAGAGAAATTCTGAGGCAAAATATAGACAATTTGTTGTATTTCAGATATACTGTCCTCATGGTACATAAAATCCAAGTAAACAAATAAGGAAAACCATGATAGGAAGAGCGAACATGGAATTCGGATGGAGGAAGCGGGAAACTTATAACTCACTTTGGTTCTAATACTGGTGAAACCACCATTATTTGCAGTGGAAACAACTCCTGATGAATAACGTAATATGGTGCCACATTAACAAATCGTCATTTTCCAAGACTTCTTAGTTAAGATTAAGATAGATAAGAATGAGAACAGCAAACCTTTGAAAACTCCTGTTGGTCTACCATTTTCACCTCCACTCGGATCAATCTGAAATGTACTTTCACTCACTCCTCCCATGACAACATCATCTAATGCACCCCAAGCAAGTTCTCTAGATGAATTGTCTGCACAGGCAATGAAAGAATGTAAATCCTAACAAGTACTGATAACAGGAGAGGATATAAGAGAAGAAAGAGAAACTAATGTTCTCACAGACGACAGACCACAATCATAAAAAGACACAAACATACTAACTTGTGACTAGATTTATTTATGAACAATCTATAAACATATATATTTTGTCAAATCCGACTAAGATTATAGCCATTGTGTTATAAATCTGCTTCAGCTGATATGAGAATATTTTCATATTTCTGTACAAGAGTATACCTTCAAATCCAAATACCAGTTTTCCCTCACGAAGGCCCACAGTTTCCTTGACAGCAGCAATCAAATTCTTCATCCCAATGAACTCCACCATTTCAGGGGAATCACCTTTGATCTATTCGCGCAAGATGCACAAAAATGCAAAGTTAAGGTATGATGCTCGGCAAGTTGACAAAAAAAGAGAAAATGTAGTTCAAGTAGCCAAATAATGAACAACTGGCTTGATGAACTTTAATAGGCAATCTATTACTAACCTCCGGTTCAAAGAACTTGATTCCCTGTTGAAACAAAACAGAAGTTTAGAAGAATAGATGTCAATCTTCAGACATTAATAGGAACATACCATAGCAGAAACCAATACAAAGCAAAGCAATGAAAGTTCCTCATTTGATTCTGAGCTTGTTCTTACCTGACTATATTTGGCCCTATCTGGAGTATCACCTTCCTTAGGGCCCACAATGACTGAAACGGCATTGATAACCATCCTTACTCCTTTGAAATACTCAGGTATCAATGTGCTTGCCTTTGTAATATCCCCAACAATCTGGAAAATCATATTTGGAAACGTGAAAGTAATTGAAGGAAGAATTGTACTTTTCCAGCAAGACTTAGCAAGAACTTAATCATCGTAGCTCTTGCAAAAGGCGCTGACATCAAAGTCTATCAATTGCTACAAAACCAGAATATATCTTTTACCAGACACTTGAAACTTACAATCCAGTCCATTAGTTTAATGATTCATGTCAAATTAAATCATAAGAGGTTTTCACCATTAAACTCCATACTTCCGTTGAGGAATAGTAAAGCTAACCCACCAAAGTTACACGATATAAATAGAGAAAGTTGATGATGCAGAGAATTAATATGGCTTCATATTCAAATTTGTTCTTCTTTTGCTATCTGATTAGGCCACAGATGAGCTGCAGCTGTTCACAGTTCTCACTGTCAACAAAGGACTGCCACTAATTGCCAAAGATGTATGCCAACAATATCATATTTAGTAGGGAAACCATCTCAATTAGAATCGTAATGAGACAATATCAATGGTCAACCATATTTCTTAAGTCAAAATGCATAATAATCATAACTTTAACTTTGCACTTCTCATGCAAACTCCTTGTCAATTCTAATGTAGCCTCAGTTTCAGATATATAGGATTGAGGAAATATCTTTCTGTTGCAATTTAATCCCGGTTCACTAATGAGTACTTAGTTTTTTTTTTTTTTTCTTTTTATCAGCACTAATGAGTACTTTGTTAAACACAGAGTAGGTTGAGGAAGAAAGTTTCTCCTGTTTAACGACTTCATCATGACACAAAACCTTTGATCAGGAAATGCCCAAACATTCAGTGAGACGAGAACTACAACACCAGTGGGAATAAGTTAAACACTAATTTGCAGGCCATAAAACTCACCAAGTCAACATCTGGCCCCAACATTTTTCTAGCTTTCTCTTCATTTCGGACCTGGAACAACATACAGCCTGAGATTAGAATCATTGACAGATATACTTAGATTAACAAATTACCCGAGATCAAGATATCGTCATAACAACAAGGGAGAAATTTCAAACAATTAGGAAAGTACCAATACTCGAACTGGCACCCCTTTATTGCGTAAGAGCTCCACCACTCTTCTGCCAACACCACCAGTGGCTCCAGTTACCAATACAATCCCAGATGTGTCCATTGCTTTTACCGCTTCGCTAGGCGATGGACCAGAGAGTTTCTCAATCAGAAATTCAAAGAACTTCAAATTTAAATGAATCTTGTTAGATGAAATATTGTTGGATAACTAGGTTCAGCAGCATCAGAAATATATATAGGAAGAAAAGATGAAGCAAGTTGAACCTTAGCAGGTGATGGAGGGCCGTTAAAGAAATACAAGGTTTTTAAAAATCTACCAACATCCCAACCTTGCTTTCCAGCTTGTGCGAGAATGACGCCTCTACGAGTTCTCAAGGATTGTATCGACGACGACTTTTTCTGGTAAGCGAGTGGGTGAACTTTACGTTGGAGAAAGGAATTTGGAAATGGTAGAGAGAGCATCAAGGAATGAGTAGATGTCCCAGGTAATTGTCTGGCTACAAATGAAACACCCTGCAACATCACATAGCGTCAACATTTTTCACATAACGAAAACTATGAACAGCAGAATCTTTCAAAAGTAGAAGTTTTGAATCCATATTGCTTAATGTTCCTTATGAAATAAATTTTAAGCAAAAACACATTCATTACTAATATATTTAAAAAGATCAAAATCTTTTTTGATGAGACATATTTAAAAAGATCTTAGGACCATAGTATGCAGTGCACAACATCCAGTAAACTAGGTTTTGTAGCCAAAAAACAAGCAGGAGTAAAGGAATTCCGTAAATATAATTAGGAACACAGTGATTGCCAGTTGCAGGAGAACGGGAGATAGAAGTGGAAACGTGCAGGGAGATGAGGCATAGCAACATGTCCATACAATATTTCCATAATTCCCATCATATCAGAGAATGCAGAATAATTCTGACATAAACCAACCATTTAACTTGTTAATATGGAAAAAGATCCTCAAACAGAGAAAGACTATGTAACTGTCTTCACGCGAACCCTATAATACCACCTAACGATTACTACTTTAGGTACACCTTTCCATCCTTTTGATCGATCAAAATCCAGAATCACATAAAAGATGTTTAATTTTTTTGAATAAGTCACAATCAACTCTCGCGTAAGCTTGATCAGTTCGAATCGAATACGGTCCAAGTCCAAGCAATATATCTATGGCAGATATACTTACTGACAAGTTACAACCCATTGATTAATCATTTAAAGCCACGAAGCACTAACTAACATTCGCAGCTCAATCGAATTAAAAAATGCAGCCACCAACATTACACCACAGGATAATGACAGTTTTATATATATATACAATGAACAATAGGAACTTAGCTAAATTCCATACAAACAAAATGCATTAGGCAGCAAAAAGATTAAACCTTTACACAGTCATAGGTTCAATTACAGCACACATTTAATTTGCAACTATTCATAAAAATCCAATCTTGAAAAACCAAATGGACAAAATCAAGTGTAAAGCAGTTTGTAGTAGCTTGTACCTGAATCTTTGCTGAACAACTGGTGGTGGTGGTGGTGGTTACACTACTAAGGCACTGCCACTCCATCTGTATTATTATTAATTATTATTATTCGCACTTTGTAAAGTATACTACACAAAAACAATGTAGAAGAATTTGGAAATTGCTGGAGTTAATGCAAACCACATAAAAATTACTAGGACGTGTGTTCCTTTTCTTTCCAGAAAAATAATAATTCTTTCTCCAGTGCCATTACCTGCAATTCTTACAGTTTACTACTAATGGGAATTCTTTTTATTCGACTTCACTCACTCGCTATGGGCCCTGTGCAAACCGCAATTCGTTATATTTACCTGTTGGCATAAAATCCAGTAAGATTGGCTCCCATTTCAAGTAATAACGATATTAAGTGAATAATGTCCTCATTGGGCATAAAAGTTACATTTCATTTCACATTTCGATCTATCGATTAAATAGCAATTTGCAAAGTCCTAGGTTGCAACAGCTACACTTGATTTCTTTGAGCTTAATGAGTTTTGCCAAAAAGAATAGATTGTTAGGACCAATATTATTTCTGCGTATATAAATTGAATATTCTATTGACTTTGTTTTGGAGATTATTTAAGTCAAGAGAATTTGAATTAATAAAAGAAATTAAGTGTGTCTAAGTTTCTATTTAACTGAATGCAATATTTGTTTATTTGGAAATTCAATTTATGGTAATAATATCTTTTCGCAGGTCAAAAATTTCCTTATATTCTATGTGAGAATCTCAAATAAGGAAACCATGTCATTGATTGACTTGCCTCTTAAATTTTGATATAATTTACTTTCCATCTTATTTTGCAGATATTTCCTAAAGTGTGTTGATTAACGGTCTTTTGGAAAGTATTCTAAATCTTGGAATGATGGAAAGATTAGTTATTTTCGAGCAGTGATCTACATGTTTTAACACCACCTGATAGGTCATGTTGAAACAATGGAATTTCGTGTACTTGGTCAAATAGAACATTTGATAATTGGTTAAAAAGATTATTCACGTTAGAATCTTTTTTATAATGTTAACCATGTAAGCTTTTGTTTAGAATGTAATCTCTTGCCTTAGGAAATTATTCTAGGAATATTTACTTAAGGTAATTGAGATTGTGTTTGACTTTTCATGTGATATATAACTGATTATATTTCCATAATGATTAGAAAACAAATTAAATCATGTATGCTTTGGAAGGATCTAACATTTGTGAATGTAGGTAGAAATCGGCTATTTATGAAAGTTGCAACTAGTTGTGCTCAACCTTATAAAAAGACAAAACTTGGAGTAGATGGAAATTCATTTCAGAATTATTCTCCAAGTTTAAGTCAACGATTTTTTTAGATAAAATGTATTTCGCTGTATTATGTTTTGATTCTGGAGGATATTTTTTAAGACTTTCCATGTTTAAATAATATTGTCGAATCAGGTTATTCAAGGAAAGTCTGTTGGTGAGATTATAGAAGTGAATCTTAAGGTTTCCATATTTAACAGGATCATGACGCGTCGGGATAAATAAAGAAAGAAGATTCAGCTGATTCTAGAATCTTATATTTGTCTTTATATGATCCTATTTTATTCCAAGTGTATCTAGACTAAATTATACATATGCACACATTGGAATATTCTGTTTACATATTTAACAGGACAAAATTGGAGGAACTAAGGAAGGTTTGCAAGCTGCCTTGAAGAATCGAAGATATGGTACAAAAACTGTTCTTCAGTGTGGATATTCTGCACTCTATAAAAGTAGAAGACTCGAAGACAATTACATACAAGTTTTGAAGTTTAGATTTTAAGATTTGTATTTTATTTGTTTGAGAGTCAAAAGCATTTTATTATTCTTGTACGAAATATCAAGGCGAAGGAACTTCGTGTTAACTTGATCATTTCCAGATTCTAGTAGAGTTATTTAGTAAGACGTCGCGTCAGGTGTCAGGAAAGTAATTATAGGGAGTCTAGATTACTATTACATGTAATAGCTTGAGTGAGTCAAAGTCATGTACCAAACGAAAGAGATTAGAGTTGTTAGAACTGGCGAAAGCCGAGTGGACTAGGTCTGTTTTGACCGAACCACTATAAATCCCTGTGTTATTGTTTTACTTTTACTCGTCATAACAAGTAATAACCATTACAAATAGAAAACACGTAATAAGTATACAACTAAGGCTTACACAATTAGTGAACTCTAGATTCCATTGCCTAGAGGCTTGCTAAAGCCCATATAAGGACTTGTTCAACTTACAAACTTGTTCTGGTGCTGCTCTATCATAGCCAACAGGAAGTTTCAAGTATATGTCTTTATCCAAGAAGCCATGTAGGAATGCATTATTAATGTCTAGTTGGTGAATGTGCCAAATGTAGTGAGTAGCAAGGGCCAACAAAATCCTCACACATACCAACTTGATTACACGTGAGAAATTGTCCATGTCATCAATGCCAAAGACTTGATAGTGTGTGAAATAGTGATAGTATCAAGATTAGAAGTGGCTTATGGTGTGATATCTATAATTTCTTGTGTTTCTAGCTGAGGTGTAATGTTATTTGTTTCAATGTTAGTAATCGCAAGAGAGGAATCAAGGTAAGCATCCGAATATTGAGAGATAAGCCAATGATAATGAGGTACTCACTCAATATTGAAGGAGTGAAAAGGAAACAAATGCTCATAGAAGGTTACATATCTAGCGATGATAACCTTCTTATCTGTGAAACTATAGACTTTATAAGCCTTTTGCCCAGGTACAAAACCTAAGAAGCAACCTTTTTGTCCTCTGGGTTCAAGCTTGTCATTATGTGGTTTAATGTTGGGATAGTAGCACAAACAACCAAATTGCTTGAGAGAGCCAAGGCCAAGCTCATTGCCTTGAAGTATGACATAAGGAGTTGACCATTTCAATAGTTGAGATGGAGTTCTATTGATCAGGTAGGTGGCCATAAGAAGAGCAACACTCAGAAAGAGGTTGGCAAGTTGGCTTGAAACAACAATACCCTGGTTACTTGGAGGAGGTATCTATGTTTTCTCTCAACTACTCCATTCTGATGTGGAGTGTAAGGAGTGGGTTTCTGGTGAAGAACTCCATGTGAGCCAAACAATTTTTAGCAAGAATCACTAGTGAACTCAGTCCCATTATGAGTTCTGATACTTAATAGTTTAGTGTTGAACTGAATTTTGACATAATTAATTAAATGTGATAGCAACTCAGGAACTTGAGATTTATAAGACAACATATATGTCCATGTAGACCTACTGTGATCATCAACAATAATTAACACATAGTGACAATTCTATCATGTAGCTACCTTGTAAGGACCCCATATATCAACATGAATCAAATGAAATATACCAGCAGATTGAGATTCACTCTAACCGAAAGAGTTCTTGTGTTGTTTTGACTGGTGACATATGTTACAGGGGTGCAGAGAATCATGACTTTTATTAGAGATATTTGAGATACACTTCAAGTGTTGAAGGGCCTTAAATGAAACATGGCCCAGTCTTTTATGCCACAAGCTTATACTATCATCTGAAACAATCACATTACAAGCAGAATCAGGTCTACTCTTATTTAACAAAACATTCTTACACCCTTGTCCACAAACATAATTCTTCAAAGTATACAAGTTCCCTGTGAAAAGTCCAACTTAAATAGTCCTTTCAGTCTTTAGGTCCTGCAACAAACATTTAAAATGATAGATAATGAATCTGATCTGAGAGTCAACTGACAATTTATGCTAGATCATATTGAACTTGAAATCAGGCATGTAAAGTGCATTCTTAAGCAGTATCTGTGGACTTAGAATCACGTGTTCTATGTGTGTTACCAACTTTATATATCCATCAAGTAAATACACAGGTGTAGGGACAAGAACATACTTAATACCAGTCATTAAATTTAAGTCATCAATCATGTGACTAGATGCTCCAGTATCTAGAATCCAAGTGCCAAAAGGAACATTCTTAAGGGAGGAGACATTTGTACCAACAAAGTCTTCAAAGTGAGCAAAATTCACATGTCCTGCATCAGGAGAAGTCATCATCCTCTGCATACTTGGATTTCTCATCATATTCTTCATCATCTTGAAGAATTCTTACTGAAAGTTATCAACAAAACTAGATCTAGTAAAGCTACTAGCAAACGGTGAAACTGAACCCTGTGGTGGCACATTATGGCTAGTATCAACATAGTTAGCATATTGTTTACCACTAGTTGGTGTAGCTTTCTTCTTCTTGAGGTCTTTGTACCAATCTGGTACTCAAACAAGCTTAAAACACGTGTCTCTCATGTGGCCTTTAGCCTTGTAATAATCACATAATCTATCCTGATTCTTCTTCTTATAGTCTCTGGCATTCATAGGTTGACATGTAGGCCTATTGTATGAGTTAGCTAACATAGCAACATTATCCAGTGGTTCACTAATAGAGATGTGAACCTCCTTCTATTTCTCAATTCTTAAAACCATAGGATAAGCCTTTTCCACAAGAGGCAGAGGGTCCAGACTAAGAATTTGAGCTCTACGTGCATCATAGCAGTTATTCAAACCCATTAGGAACTACATTAATCGATTAAGTGGCTGGGAGATCCAAGGAGTGTTTAGTAATATCACAAGTACACCGTCTATTAACATCACAATGACAAGCAACATGAGGTATAATGCATGTAAGTTCATCCCAGAGCCTCTTTAGAGAGGTGTAATATTGAGATACATAGTTAGAACCTTAAGAGATGGATGCTACCTCTCTCTGGATCTGGTACAAGTGAGGACCATTACTGATCCCAAGGTGAGTTTTAAATTACTTCCACAAACTTGCAGCAGAGTCAGTGAAGACAAAAGTATCACTCAGTTCCTTTGAAACCGAGCGTAGTAGCCATGAGGTGACCATGCAATCAACTCGCAACCATTCCTCCAGATTTGGATCATCATTAACTGGTTTTAGAGTGGCGCCAGTGATGAAACCGAGCTTTCTCTTAGCTCCAAGGTAGATAGTTCTCGATGCCAGTAAGAGGCATTAAAGATCTATGGAGTAAGAGAAGGCCAATGGATCGAGTAACAGGAGCAGCTGGCGCAGTGGTGGAGTCCGAAGCTGGAGTCGTCATCGGCAATTATCAGAGAAGAAATCGCCCGAGGTGAAAAATAAATGAGTAACACACTGGTTAAAACAAATCAGAAAATGAGAATCAAAACAATTACATCAAATCAAAGATAAATCACCGCAAAAGTGATCGAAAACTACGCCGACGATCAATTGATCGGAGAAATCACGGCGAAAAATGGTTACGCGGAAGGTGCTTAGCTGGCGATTGATACCATGTAAAGAAATAAATGAATCATAATGTCTTGTTCAGCTAAGCAAAGCTTTATACAAGCGGGAAAAAGAAAAAAAAACATCATTAAACCTAACTTGTAACAAACTAGTCAACTAGTTACAAATAAGGCCCTAGAATTTAAATTGATGCAATTGAGTCCTGAGATATAATATATTTAACATCGGGTTTGTGCAATTGAAAAGTCCTATATTATTAATTTAACGAAGGCATGCAACTACCATTTGAACCTTAAGGGCTCTTAACGAGCGAGAAAAAGACAAGGCACAAATAATCTTACTCCCCGCCCCTTCCCTTTTCTTCTCAAATACACACTAACTCTAAGGGGAAATACTATCAACTCTCATAAAAACCCTTGACAAACATTCGCACAATAAAGCGAATGAAAAAGATGAGAAGAAAAATATTGTACATCCACGTAAAGATAAAAAATAAAACTTCATTACATGATATCCTCAATTACAAAATATGGGGGAAATATAACATCAACCACCACCATAAAAGAAAATAATAATAAAAAATGAAACAAGAAAACTATACTAACTCGGCCTTCGCCCGCCGGAGACGCTCATCGCGCATCGTAAGGCCCTTCGTCTCCCCCCTCTTCCTCTTCCTCTCTCTGCCCCAAGGGTGTTGCTGCGATAGGTGGTGCAGTAATAATTGGCCTCGTAGCCATCCGGGCCGAACTCGAAGAACTAACGCGAGATCCTAACAACTAGAGAACAACATCGGGAGTCTCTGGCATTCGAAGGTCCTTGGGATTCAATAGGGATAAATCAGCATCCTCTGTATAGAGACCAAACTCCTTCCCCCCTCACTCGACAACCTTAGTGGCCATACACCACATGCCCCAGAAAATGCCAACGAAAAGCAGAATAATGCTTGGAAGATCCTTTATCCTGGTCCAACGCGCCCATGGCACACTCCTTCACCATATTGTACAAATGGGTATCGCGCTCTAACTGAATAATCGCCTTCTTGTCCGTAAAACTCTTGGGTAGCTCGACCATCTCTTGAGCCATACAATCAGTCGCGACCTTAGCATCATGGTCGATCTTTAAAAAGTCCTTGTACAGACTAGTCACCTCGTTCTTCTGCTCCTCCACAGTCCAAGCCAGCTCAGTGTTAGCACGCCGCAACAAGGGCTTCTGCCTCCCCTCTTCCAGCACCTCTAGCTGGTGTTGTAGATCCTCGACACTCTGACCTCATTCTTTGACCGCTTGCACATCTTTCGATCTTTGCTCCTCTAGTCGAGCATAAGCACTCGAATGCTCATCCCAATTGTCGCCCCTAGAAGAAGAGCGCACCTCCCTATGCTCTTTGATTCGATTCCCAGCTCGTTCGTATAAACTGCACACCTCCTGCATCAACATAGATTCTTAAATAGAAAAAACACAGAAATGACATATTTAGGTAAGACATGCTAGGAGCGAGAGTTTCTAGAACAACAACAAAAGAAAAACACGCCTAAGGAAAAAATGAGATACCAACCTCCTCGACCACTCGATGCGAGCGATGTCGGGGCTCTTCTACCCCCCTCTGTGGTACTAGAAGGGTCAACTTTTCCCTCGAAGTTTCTTCAACCCCAACAACCTTTATCCCACTTTTAGAAGCACCCACGACCGAAGGAGTCTTACCCCCGGGGGCTTCTAGCGGTTTCTCAACATCACCCGGGATAAAAGGGGAGGGTAAAGATGATTGGCCTGAAGGTCCCACAGCGATGCTCGCAAAGACATCTGACAGAACCCCGTCTGGAAGAGATTCACCGGAAAAACTAGATTGAGGCGCTTCTGAAAAAGCCTCTTCCAAAAAGTTTTAGGAATTTAAGTTTTTTTATTTAAATTCAATGTTTTTATTTGCGTCTGTATTAGTAGAGTCAATTTTGAGTCTTTTATTTTTAATTTTATAGTTTATCTAAGAGAGTCTGAACAATTTTAATTAATTATGTACTATGTTTATTGTTGCAAGTTGAGTTAAGAAAGCATGCACGGGTTTAGATTAATGATGATACATGTATAATATGTGAACCTGAGAATTAACAAAAATTGCTCACTTAGCTAGAGTGCAACTTGCTTAATTGTTATCAAAGATCATGCTTATTTCATTTGTGCATTTAGTTGTTACTTGCATTGAAAATGCGAAATATGTGAGGGTAGTAAGCATGATAGTGCGGAGTCATATGTCATTCATGGATCATGAGGCATTCATTGACTACTATAGAATATATGTGTAGATTGTTTGTATGTTGAGAAAATAAATTAGGCGATCGTTTCTTTTATGCGTTTGAGCCTTTTCAAGCCCGAAGCATGTACAAGTAAAATAATCTTCAGTTCCCCACTCAAGCTTTTTGTTATGAGCCCTTTGTGAATAAGCCACATTCAAGCATCCTTAATCCGAAAAATGAGTCAAAACCTTACCCTTTTTCCAGATATGAATTGAGTAAATCCATTACAAGAAAAGTAAAGGAGGAATAAGGATGAAGTGTGAAAAATACAAAAGTAAGAGCCTAAAAGAAAAATATAAAAGGCCATATGATATAAATGAGGAAATTTTAAGTAAGAGTGCACTAATAACCCTCATATAAAAATGTAAGTGTGGGTGAGCCTCTGAAAAATGATGAAGTATAAGGTGGAATTGAACATGCGAAAATAAAAACGCAAGAGAGATCTAAAACGAACAAAAGAAGCCTAAAAGAAAATTCTTGAGGCTGAGAAAAATAATAATGTAGGAAAAAAGTATTGATAAAAGTGGATTTACAAGCAACATATCTAGAATCCAGATATGTCTTTTTCCCACTAATAACCCTTACCGAAGCCTAATATTATAAGCCTATAAAGTCCTAAAAGATTCTCAACATAGGGAATATGCATGAGCTGAAAATAGTAGAAGGATGAAAACTTAAGGTGAAGTGAATGCATGTGAAATTGTGTGATTCATTGAACTGTCGACATATATTTTGCTCTGATTTATCTTGATAAAAACCATACTTACTTTGAGAATGATATGATGCATGAGTATGATGATGATTGAGTTTGATTTGTAAAGGTTGGTTGGCGGATTCTTTTCATTCTTATATGAAGATCATAGGTTGCATTCTGAAATACCTTAGCTCTATGCATGTTGGAGCAAGAAGAACTTGAATATTAATTATTAAGAGCCTTAAGTTAGTTTTGCATCACTCGATGACGAGCAACGAGCTAAGTGTAGGAGTATTTGATAAGTGTATAAAACATCTATACTTTACCCTGGATATTGATGATAAATTGCTTAGCCTTTATGTTTTCTGTTTATTTTAGATATTTTTACGTATTTTAAGGTTTTTGAGTTAGTTGAGTCAAAACGATGCAAAATGACATCTAAATGCAAGGATTTGAGAAGAGCCGAGTTGACCGAGCAGAGCAGGGAACAAAAGGAGTTGCACCACGGCACAATGAGGCGCGCAAGTCGTGCCAAATGGGCAGTAGATCGCGCGAATCACCGGGAGTCATATGTCACCACGACACACTGGCAGAGAGTCGCACTACAACGGGCAAAGCCGCGCGATTCATGCATGTACCCGCGTGACATGAGCCGTCCCAAAATTTGTACTAGAAAGGCAGAGTTTTCTTACAACCTAATGGGTTGGAAAACCTAATGGAAGGATGCATACGCAACAACAAAAAGAGAAGAAGAGAATAGCATTAGACAAAAACTTACAAACACACAATTGGAGAATATACAAGTACCACAGAAGTCATTCAGAAGAGATCAAGAGCAAGAGAATAAATCATCGATCGAAGGAAGAAGGAGCATCATTCATCTACCCGATGAGTGAATAACAAGCTAGAGCAAGAGGGATAAGCAACTATCATAGAGAATCATTCAACAAGATATTTCCTTTAAACCTTTGCATTCATTTCAATTGTTATTTACGATGTTGAAATTTTTCTTTAAAACGATGAGCGACTAGTTACTTTATGCTTAGAGTTATGAAGTACTTGGATGTAAAACTATGTGAAGGCTTATGCTTTGATTTCTATTAATTGCATTGATTATGTTTATTTAATTATTCTCTACTCAATGCCTTTTGATGCCTGATCAATATGATATTTGAAAGATCTTAGATCTATGTTACTTATACTCGAATACAGTTGCACTTGGCAATAGTTGCAACTGTACTCGTAAGTAAGATAAATGACAGTTCTTTAACGTTTAAAAGCTGTTTTACAGTTGCAATTGTTAAAAGACAGTTAAACAAAAAGCGATAAAGAACACAAAGGTTTTTACGTGGTTCGGTCCAAATGGTCCTAGTCCACGGGGTTGACTCAAACAGTACCCTACTTAAGAATTACAATAAAAGGATTTATATCAACCAAAATCTTAGACTCCCTCTAAATTTGCAGTTGCAATACCTATCCCTTAACTTATTTTTGGTGTACTCGATTGAGTCGAAGAGCACATCAAGATACTCCAAAATTCTTTTGACTTGATGCTCTTCACTAAAAGACTTTGACTCAATACAAGACTGAGATCACAAACTATCATTTTCAAAGTGTTCTTCAATTATGTCGAGTCTTCTCCTTATATAGGCATGATCAGAATCTTCAGCAGATCTTTAATTGCAATCCTCGGAATATCTTCTTTCCTTATATGATAAGCATGCCGATAATTCAGTTGCAACCCGAACATATCTTCTTGAATTATCCGATAGATTCTGCATGATCATCAAAGATTTCCAACGAATATGCCTAATATTATGTCTAAGTACATAGGTAGGAGATCTAGTTAATATCGTGCAAGTTAATCTTTAAGATAAAATAATATCTAATAAAGATAAGGTAATAAAATTAAGATAATTACTATTTAAAAGATTAACTTATCCTAATAATTTAAACAAAATAGTATCAATCAAACCGTAGTTGGGCCGATCGGATTTAAGCCCAATCCGTGGGAGAAAAACGACCCTAACAATCTCCCCCTTTGATTTGTTTTGTCAAAATCGTTGACTCATCTGCACCTGTGGTTAGCAAATAACAAACTTTCAGAAGTTCATAAAAAATAAGAAGTGCAAGAATAGTAGCAGTTGCAACACCGGTGCAACCATCTGTAAACACAAAACTAAGGGGTACTCCCCCTTACATGCAACTCCCCCTCAAACCCTTTCTCCCACTTTTTGACAAAAGAAATCAAAGGGTGCCCGACTATTACAACAAATGGTCCAGCTTGGAGTCCATTAGGGCCATGGATGCGCTCATATCCTCATGCGACTTGCTCAGCTGCTAAATGGGAAGTGATGATTATTGAGCAATAAATAGATTCCCTAAAGCCCTAGAATTTAGGAGGGAAACTTTCCCACCAAAACACAATCTTCTGACCTAATCCAGTCCAATCTTTCTTAATAAGCATAAATCGTGAGATGTATCCACAAAAGAGAAAGATAGGCACAAATCTTGTTGAGATAATCATAAGGAAACACCATCTTATCATAACAAACATCCAGAAAAAATCTCCTAAGGTCACACGAAAGGAAACAAAATCGAGAGAAAATTAGGATCCCATAAATTACGTAGAATTGAAACCAACGACAAAGAGTCCCTAATGAAAGAAATTAATCGAAGATAATTAAAAATTCCATCAAGAAACCGAGTCCAAGTAAAGACCGATATCACGCAATTCTCCTCAGTTGCAACTTGTCATAAGGCCACACACACAACTGGTAGCTTTCACTCTGACATATTTGTGAACAATGTAGCTCTTTTCAATGAGTAGACGCGTGGGATATGAATTGATAGGTTTCACACTTGTTTCTTGTAGGTCAGGTAGATTTTTCCAGTTGCAATTGAGAGCCGATGTAACTAGCTCAAATTGAATCACCTTTCGGTGTTTGTCTCCTTCATTTTTTTGAAAGTATTTTTGAGACAATCGTTGTTTTTCCTCCTTTTTAGTGTCGACAATTATTCACTGAGGAGAAACATATCAAAAAACAAGGGACTACAAATCTTAGTGGAATAAATAATAATTAAGTCCAGATAAGTCACCATTGGTTGCAACAATGTCCCTATTGCAATTCACATAAGGCAGAGGCCCAACAACTTACGAAGGTGCTCAAATCATGTAACATTGAGAGCATTTGTAAATATGTATGCAAGTTGAAGGGCAATACACACATGATGTAACTCAACAGTCTTGGCTTCTACTAATTCTCTAATGTAGTGATATCTTATGTCAATATGCTTAGTGCGAGAGTGTCAGAATGGATTTTTAGATATGTTTATTGCACTGGTATTATCACAGTACAGAAGAATTTCATTTTGAGAAATACCATAGTCGTATAACATTTGTTTCATCCAAACTAACTGGGTGCAACAGCTACATGTTCTACTGTAGAAAGAGTTATAGAGGGTTGTTTCTTACTGAACCATGAGACTAGGTTGGTTCCAAGATAAAAAAATCCTCTCGTCGTACTCTTTCGATCATCAACACATCCAGCCCAATCGTCGTCACTATAATATGCAAGAGAGAGGTTAACATTAAAGTTATAACTGAGACCAAATTCGGCTATACCAGAAATGTATCAAATGATCCTTTTAACAACATTGAGATGCGACTCATTTGGGTTAGCCTTATAACGTGCACACACTCCAACACTGAGACATATGTCGGGGCGACTAGCAGTTAGATATAGCAGGCTCCCTATCATGCTTCTTTAGAGGCTGGGATCCACCGAGTTGCAACTTTCGTCCTTGCTGAGACAGTTAGTAGATCCCATGGGGGTCTTCATAGGTTTGGCATGTTCAAGTCCAAATCATTTGATTAGGTTCTTGGCTTACTTAGTCTGAGAGATAAATATTCCATCAACCTGCTGCTTAACCTGTAGACCAAGGAAATACGTAAGTTCACCAACCATACTCATTTCAAACTCATTCTTTATAACAGAGACGAAGTGTTGCAACTCGCTAGGGACGTGGAGCCAAACACTATGTCATCTACATATATTTTTGCAATAAGAATATGAGTTCCAAAATGCTTATAAAATAGTGTACGATCTACACCTCCTCTGGTATATTCTTTTTCAAGAAGATGAATGGTGAGTCTTTCATACCAAGCACGAGGTGCTTGTTTGAGACCATAAAGTGATCTTTTAAGTTTCAAAACATGGTTGGGGAAATGGGGATCAATGAACCCTTTTGGTTGTTCAACGAAAACTTCTTCATTAAGAAACCCATTTAGAAAAGCACTTTTAACATCCATTTAAAAAAGCTTAAACCATAACAGACATGCAACAGCAAGTAAGAGACGAATAGATTCCAGTCTTGCAACTGGTGCAATGTATCATCGTAGTCCACTCCTTCTACTTGAGCATAGCCTTGTGCATCAAGTCTTGCATTATTGCGAACAATGTCTCCAAGCTCATCGGTCTTGTTCTTGAATATCCACTTGGTACCAATGATGTTCACATTTGGAGGTCTGGCCACCAGTTCTCAGACATCGTTTCTTTCAAACTGATTTAGTTCCTTCTGCATGGCTTCAATCCATGCTTCTTCCAGCAACGCTTCCTTCACATTCTTAGGCTTAATTTTGGATGTGTAACTCACAAAGCGTACCATTTGGTCATACCTTTTCCTCAGAAGATCACGAGTTCTAATACCTTCACTCATCTCACAAATGGCTGCTTCGGGTGGATGAGTCTTCTTAATGTGAGGAGGAGCCTCCAGATGTTCCGTCCTTTCATTCGTCTCTGATGAATAGTTAGTAACTTCTGTGACCGTAGGCACAGTTGCAGCTTGCGGTACCGCAGGTTCAGTTGCAACTGGTGGTGTAGATATGGAAGTCATTTGCCTCGACTCATCTTCTTCCGCTGACTCAATCAGCTCAATGATTTTAAATTCTGAGGAGGTTGAGGAAAAGTCCTTGTAATCATCGAATTCAACGTTAGATGATTCAACAACAATTTGAGTGCGTATATTAAACACACGGTATGAATGAGTGTTGCAAGAGTAACCAACAAAGATACCCAAGTCAGACTTGGATTAGAACTTACCTCTGGATTCTCTATCATTGAGTACATAGCAAGATCAACCAAAAATGTAAAAGTGATGAACAATAGGACGTTTACCTTTTCAAATCTCATAAGATGTCTTAGTTGTACATGGGCGTAGATACACACGGTTGGTAACATATCATGCAGTATTCATTGCTTCTACCGAGAACTTAAAATTAAGCTTCTTCGAGTTTAGCATGCCTCGACCCATTTCAACAAGTGTCATGTTCTTTCTTTCTACTAGACCATTTTGTTAAGGTGTGAAATATTCCCTTATCATTGCAGAAGTTGTTAAAGTTGGAATTTTCAAATTCTTTTCCGTGATCACTTCGAATTCTTTTGACTGTTAAATATTTTTCAGTTGCAACAATGTTGCAAAGGTTTTTTGAAAACACAAAAGATTCATTTTTTTCTTTCAAAAATTCAACCCAAGTGAAATGTGAAAAATCATCAACATACATAAATATGTACCGTTTACCAGAGATACTCTCCTACTGAATTGGCCCCCAAGATCCATGTGAAGAAGCTCAAGGATTCTTGCAGATGGGGTGTGCTGCAACAAAACGTGGCTAATCTTCTTCTGCTTTCCTTCCAAGCATGAACCACACTTACCTAGTGGTTTAGGACCAAGTTTAGGTAGTGCTCTTACGACTTGATTGTTGAAGAGATTGGTAAGGGATTTAAAGTTGATGTGCCCAAGCCTTTGGTGACATAGATCTGTAAGATTATCTGCACTAAAGTTGCAAATCAAGGACCTAATAATAGCTTTACAATTTGTCATTGTAGAGCAATTTTCAGTACTTCTTGATCCCTGTAGCACTCGATTCTCAAATTGATCGATAAACTCACATTCATCTTTGGTGAAACGAACATAAAGATCATCATCACATACCTGGCTTATACTAATTAAGTTAGCATGCAAACCATCAACATAAAATACATCTCCTAGTTTAGGAAAATCTTTTACGTTTAGTGTTCCTTTTCCAAGAATCTTTCCTCGATTACCATCTCCGAAAACATCTACTTTTAGTTCATGAATGAAGTGGCTCAAGATGCCTTTATCTCCTGTCATGAGCCTATAGCAACCACTATCAAATAACCAAGAGTTAGAATAGGTAGCACGTTGTGAAGTAGAATTGCAAGGAGTAAGGAAAGTAAGAGTTTTGGTTGATTTCTCAACCCAAACTTGTTTTACTTATTTCTGAGTTGCAACAGAAGGTGCTCTTTGCTTGGTTTTCTTCTTCTTTCGATTCCTCATTTTATTCTTTTGAGCCACTTCAGGTTGGTTGATTTGATTGGTATACTGAGTTTCCCACAGATGATAGCAGTATGGTCTGATATTTCCTTGAACACCACAATGGTGGCAAGTTGGAACAAACCGCCCTCTTCGATATCTGTCAAAAGGAACAGAGTTAGAAACAGGTGAGTTGCAACTAGGATGTACCTGATCCTGAGACAGTTGGATCTGAGAGTAATCAAGTGGAATTTCAACTCCCTTAGGTGTCCGTTTCTTCTTTGATATGGTGATTTTAGTATCACCAAGAAACGTTGGGTTGACATGATCAACGTTCCAACTCCTGTTTTCCCAGTTGGAACTTTCTGAGTGTCCAGAACCTTTTCCAAATTGTCAGTGCATGGGGTGAGTAATTTCACATTCTTCATTATGGCTTCCAACTCATTTTGAGTGACATCACACACATCCTTTAATGCTTTGTGAGCCTTGAGGGTTGTATCCAAGTTAGCCGAGAGAAGATCTGATTCCCTAGTATGTGAGAGAACTTTCCTTTCTAGTTCTATGATTTTGTTGTTCATTCTGACTAGGCTTCCAAATGTTGAAACAATTTTGAGTTGTGCCTCAAGTTCAGAATTTCTCATACATATGGCTTTCATATCCGCCAATGGACTGAGCTCTTCATCCATATCATCACTATTAAGTGAGTCGCAATCGGAGTCTGTCAAGTTCTGAATTGCAAAAACCATGTTAAATGTGGCGAATAGAATAAAGGATGAGAATGCAACATCAGCAACTTGTTCCATGTCATCCTCGCTATTTTTTGATTCGTCATCGCTTCATGCGAGTAGTGCTTTATTCTTGTTCTTCTCAAGAAGGTTCGCACAGTCTGCTCTTATGTGTCCAAATCCTTGGCATTCTCTACATTGAATACCTTTTTTAGATCTTTTGTTGTCAAGTCTATTAGTAGCAGAAGGCTTTTTAAAATTATCAAAGGGACTTGCAACAGGGCTAGAAGAGTTGCCTTTACTCCAGTGTTTGTTTATTTTATTAAACCTTTTTGTGAGGAGAGCCAATGATTGGACCAACTCAGTGTTGGGATTGCTCTGTTGAAGATTTTCCTGTAGTGCCACTCCTTTAGCAATAGTGTCTCTTTCTCTTTTGAGCTTCATTTCCCATGCAGTGAGGGAACCCATGAGGTCAGCAAGAGGTAGAGTGTTCATGTCCGTTGCTTCTTCAATTGCTGAGACCTTCATTGCAAATCTTTTCGGAAGAGACCCCAGAAGTTTTAGCACAATTTTGGATTCTGTGAAGTCCATCCCAGGAATGGCGGCTTCACTTACCAGGTGTCTGAGCTTGGAGTGAAACTGCACAATTGTATCAGTTCTTCCATGCGGACAAAATTGAACTGGTCGTTCATCAGTTGCAACTTGGACGCACGAACTTTCGCATTTCCCTGGTGAGCATTCCAATAGCTTGCCAAGCATCTCTTGCAATTTCACAATTAGAAATACTCTTATATTGGTCATAATCAACTGCAACTAAAATAATATTTAAAACAGTATAATTATAATTTGCAAGAAGTTCCTATTCATCGGTCCATTCCAATTCGGATTTGACTCTGCCCTGGTCATCTATTGGGGCACTCCACCTTTTTAGAATGCCTTTCCATACATTCTGATCTTGCTGTTTCATGAAGTTTCACATCCGATTCTTCCAGTTGGAGTAGTTGTTCGCGATCAGCATCAGTGGATTTATGGTCGACAGACCTTCCCTCATTTCCTCCATAAGAAAAACAAATAAACAAAACAAAGATCTTTTAAACCAGAATCTACACTATGAAATATAGTGACCCACTCTTGATGCCAATTGAAAGATCTTAGATCTATGTTACTTATACTCGAATACAGTTGCACTTGACAATAGTTGCAACTGTACTCGTAAATAAGACATATGACAGTTTTTTAACGTTTAAAAGCTGTTTTAATATTGCAATTGTTAAAATACAGTTAAACAAAAAGCGATAAAGAACACAAAGATTTTTACGTGGTTTGGTCCAAATGGTCATAGTCCGCGGGGTTTGCACCCAAATGTTGACTCAAATAGTACCCTACTTAAGAATTACAATGAAGGATTTATATCAACCCAAATCATAGACTCCCTTTAAATTTGCAGTTTCAATACCTATCCCTTAACTTATTTTCGGTGTACTCGATTGAGTCGAAAAACACATCAAGATACTCCAAAGTTCATTTGACTTGATGCTCTTCACTAAAAGACTTTGACTCAATACATGACTCAAATCACAAACTATCCTTTTCAAAGTATTCTTCAATTGAGTCGAGTCTTCTTCTTATATAGGCATGAGCATAATCTTCAATAGATCTTTAGTTGCAATCCTCGGAATATCTTCTTTCCTTATATGATAAGCACGCCGATGATTCAGTTGCAATCCGAACAGATCTTCTTGCCTTATCCGGTAGATTCTACATGATCATCAAAGATATCCAACGAATATGCCTAATATTCTGTCTAAGTACATAGGTATGAGATATAGTTAATATCTTGCAAGTTAATCTTTAAGATAGAATAATATCAAATAAAGATAAGGTAATAAATGAAAGATAATTAGCATCTAAAAAATTAACTTATCCTAATGATTTAAACAAAACAATATCAATTAAACCCTAGTTGGGCCGATCGATTTAAGCCCAATCAGTGAGAGGAAAATGGCCCTAACAATATTGATTTGAAGTTATGATTGGTCACTATCATCGCCACATAATACGTTATGTGTGATAGTTGAACCTCGAAGTGTGTGAAAAAGATAAATGGGGCCATGTTCTCTTGTAGCCACGAAACAAGCCATAAATATATGCATCAGCCTAGGAAATCAAGACATTGGTACGAATATAGTGGATATCCAATGAACCCGAACCACTAAGTTATTTCATTACTATTGTATACATCCCAATCCAAATCACTTAAATTCTATTTAGTAGTTTATTTTAGCTTAGTTTAGTTTAGAACTTCATCATTCCAATTACTCATTGTAATCGTGATAATTATTAATATAACAATAATGTGATAGAATACTAGGTTTAATCATAGTTCTCGTGGGATTTGATACTTGTGATGTAATTTTACTTTCTATTTTATATTACTTAACTTGTATACTTGCGAACGTGTGTATTATTCCAAAATTGTACTTTAATAATAACATGAGGAAATACGCATCAATTTTGATACTCCTTTTGAAGCTTATGGAGTTCATCATCGTTTCCCTTCTCACAGCGAAGGGTTGCATCGAAAGTAGCCTTCAACTCCTCCCACTTGGCCTCCAACTTAACCATATGCTCTTGGAGATGAATATTGTAAGCTAGAAGCTGATCCAACCCTGCGGCCTTCATAGCAACATGCGGGTGATCTCCTCCAGATGGCACTGCAAAGCCTCCCAATACCTCTGCAACTCGTCAGGAAGGCTCAACAAAGCGATGGTTTCATCCTCAAGGCTCCTTTCGCAGCGGTTCAAAAGCCGAAGCGTCCGGAATAGAAGAGCGTCCCTTCAACTTTGCAATCCGAGTCAATGCCCACTTCAAATCTTCGTCGAATTTTGCCAAACGTGCGGAAGCCGACTGATAGAGGCATGTGTCCACGTCACTGCACTCTACCAGCCCTTCGTTGTCACTGGCAAGACTATCCAAAATCATAGGCAAAGGAAATAAATACCAAACCAGATAAGAAAAAGAAAAAGAAAGAAAGATATAAATGGAAAGAAAATGGGAGAAGAATTGCTCTGAAGAGGAAGAAAGAAGCTTGTGAAAGAAAGAAGACTCGTCAACATAAGATTTATGTTATATAAAGGTTTTGGGTTAAGTCCCCCTTTATATAGATAGCGAGTTAGGGCAATTAAATTCTCGCCTAAACGCGTCGATTCTGAAAAAGGCACGTGGAGAAATAGACTTGATCGACTCTAATCAATGTGTCCCATCCAACTGTAAAAAACGATGGGTCGCGACCCTCTAAATTCCCTTCGTATTCTCCAAACGAATCAAGAGTCACGACATTTTAATTTCCCCTCATATTCTCCGAATACAAGGAGAATTAGGGGACTCCTGATAATATAAGGTTTATCTCCTCGAAACCGCTCCCTCGTACGTAGCAATAACTCGTGAGTAAGAAAGAGAGGCGATGCTGACAAGGTGTCCCTCGAAGAACTTATCTTATAGGAAGAGATCAACTCAAAATACAGATACTTCCATAAAAATTCGATACACACCTCCTAAGCACTTCACCTCAAGACCCCATGCGACCAAAAAGGACAAACATGCGCCACGAAAATAAAATGACCCACCTCACGATTACATGGTGAACCCCTATTGGAGGAAACAAGAGGAAGAGCAACAAATTTTTACCTATAAAATACCCCCCAGAGTTTAAGAAAAAGGGGGAGCCTCATCGGAGACCTTAAAAAAAGAGGACCTTCGTAACTCCTAATAAAATACGGACCCCCTCCCCCCGCCCCCCTTGTCCATTCATCGTTGCTATTTTCCTCCTAATTATTTCGTGAGTGGTGTTTCTATCCTTGTGTAAATTATTTTTTCTCTTTATACGACCAAACACACATGAGAAATACTATCATTACTATATTGATGTGCAATAATTAATTACAATAAATTACGAATATAAAGAATACTAAACAACACAAGATCTAACTTTTATTCATTTCGCGAGACTCGACTACGCCGAATGCATACCAAATTAGGACTTTTCACTATTTTTGATGTATGCAAAATATTATATAATAAAGACACAATCTTAATTGTTATTTTACGTAAACTTTACTATCTCGAGTAATTTGTTTCGCAAGGTAATTGAATCTCTAAATCTCATGTAAATTGGTTTGAATTGTGTTGTACTTTTGAGCTCCACAATCGAAAAACACATTCAAATAAAAGAAACCATGCGTAATCGGAAAATCATTTTGGTTTATAGTCTTAATTACAATATACAAGCTATCAATCTCAAGTACTCTAAGTTGGAATTTGAGCAAAGACATCCCATACGCAACGTTTCTTACTCTCGAACATGTGTATGTATATGTGTAACAGTAGTAGTTTAAATGTAAGCATCAAATAAAGTACGCATTGACAATACAAAAAAACTTTCGGCACCCGCAAAGGAAAATATTGTCTCGCGGCAGACACCTATTCGGGTAACAAGGTGAATGGTCCACGGACCCCAGGTGTACTCGCTCTCCCCAGCAAAATCACCTCTCTATTACCCTTTGCCCCCGACAATTCAGCGACTTTCATATATACCTAGAATAGTAGCGTAATTAACTCTTATCATATATATCATTATATAATATAAATATATCTATATATAATTATATATACATATATATCTACAACGTAATAAATGCCCGGAATGTCTTATACGTATCTACAAGGTATACTAATGTAGCATAAATATACCTATATATATATAGGTCAATAATGCGGACCACACCAATAACATAACACTATTATGGTTATATTCTCACGCGGAGACGTTGGTCTAATTAGTGAAAGGATTACATGTACGTGTGAATGAAAGGAATGGAGAAAATAAAATAAACAATAAGAGTACTTTTGTGATACGCAATTAACGATATATATATGTAAAGTCTCAACTCCCGTAACATGTTTGGTGCATTACAACAAAGTATAACACATAATTAACACTTCGGACATGTGGCTACAACAGAAAAAAGAAACCTTATTTTTTGCAGGATGAATTTTAGAAAATAATCGTCTAGCATTTAGTGTTATGAAACATCAACTCTTGTAAAAGTGCTATTTACACAGAATAAGGTTCACACCCCGTCGGCACTGTTTTAAATTTTCAAAAGGATGACAATTATGCAGATTATTGGTTTCTTTCATTATGCTTAATGCGTCTAGTTTGGCGGGCTCGTTGACCTGTTGTCATTAAATAAGTGGAAATTAACTGCAGATTAATTAGTTAGTGTACAGTGTACTTTCTGACAATACATAATGGAAAATAGAGCGCATCTTTGTCAAATGGATCAGGTTGCATGACAATTTGTGCTTCTGCACGATCTTTTGCGCCTTGCTAATTCTTCTACATAATTACTAACATAGAAGAAAATAGCATAGAGTTTTGTAAAACTCGACTTAAATGTCTAATTAGGTAATTTATTTCGTCATGTGACTGTACAATAGAAAGTTATCGACGATTATAGAATTTGTTTTACGGAATAATAAAGTATCTAGAAATCTCTTCCTGCACTAGCTATAATATACCAACTAAACTTACCGGTTAAATTGCATATTTGTTAATGTTTAATCACAGCAATTTAAGTTACATCAAGTATATACATACACTGTCTGTGCTTTATAACTATCAGGTAAGATTCTTATATATATATATATATATACGTTGAACGATAATACATTATGTCATCAGGAATCACGAATTTTGCAATTAATGCATACATAATTCTGTAGGAAAATATATTTGTTGCAGCCAGTTTCGTTTAATTGTATAATTTATCTGACGGGTTAAAAACTAATAATTATAGTCAACGACGCGCATAGCTTGATCATAATCGTATATTTGACAAAGAAAAGGAATTAGACTATGCATATTGAAACAAGTATTGCATCTTCCAAAATTTGAGAGTTTATACTCCAATTGAATCCACACTGTCACGTCATGCATGCAGACCAGAACTAACCCATTCAGGTATGTCGAATCTAGCTAATGGATAGAGAGTTTGATCCAAAACAAGTAAAGAATTTACAGGCATGAAACTAAATAATAGATTTGTAAGCTTATATCTGTTTCTAGTTTGATGAGGCGAGAATGGGCACTTGTGATGGCAGCATTTGGACATGTACAAGCTAACAACCAGCAACAAGTGTAGGGCTCTTTCATGCCTCTGACAGTCTTCTTAATGTTACACACACATATACCTAATGCGTACCCGAAGGGTAGCGGCTAGAGTTTCCGCGTTATTAAAAAATAAAAATAAAAATATAATAAAAATGAATGCAAACACTCAAGCAAGCTGTCGACGTTCACTCAAGTAAGCTGCAGACGTTGATTTTTTATGTTCCAATTTTACCCATGTAAGTTCAACTTATTACTATATTATGTTTTATTTTAAAATAATAAATATTTGATATTAATCGATTGGGCCCTGCAAAATATAAAACTTCTTAACAATTAATTGAGTTAGGGTTTGCTATAAATTGCAGAACAGTTCTTCAATGTTTTAATTCTTTCGATCTTGCCTCAAAAATTTTACGCTTCGAACTTATTGACTTGTTGTAAATTGCAAAATAGTCCTTTTAAGTTTTTACTTCTTCTAAATTTGACCCAAAAGTTTTTGTTATTTATTTATAGGCCCTACTATAAATTATTAATTGGTCCTTTTACTTTAGAATTATTTCAGTTTTGTCCCAAAATTTTTGCTAATATATTTTTTGGGGTTTTCCCGTAATAAATAACTTGTGTGCTTGCGTGTATTAAACAATTGAGACCCTTTTAGTATGAAATTGATTAACACTCAATACCGTGGGGGCCCGTTATAAATTTTAGAACAAACCTTTTAATTTTAATTCTTCTAGTTTTGCCTCGTGAGTTTTACGTTATACACTTATAGGGCTCGTTTGTTAAACACAGACCCACAGATGCACCGGTAAGATTTCATTTTTGGTTGTGCCAATATTGCCTCTGTAAGTTCAAGTAATTACAATGCTCTATTTTTGGTTTTGCAATAATAAACAATGTGTGGGTGAGCATGTATAATCAAGTGGGGCTCATAATAAGAAAATGAATTATTAGTCAATAGCTTGGGGACCTTGTAACATATACGTGTGGGCCCACGCGTATTAATCTGTAGGGGTCGACCCAACATAAAACGATTAGTAATCAGTAGGTTGCAAACCAGCTTAACATAAAATAAGATAATTTTGTTTACTTCGTAATCCATATTTCATTTTTTCCGACATTGCCCCTATAAGTTCTACTGATTACCGCATTTTGTTTTTTATTATGTAGTCATAAATAACACGTGAGCTCGCACATATGTTATCAAATGGGGCTCCATTGTTCCGATATCGTCTTTGTAAGTCCAACAAATTAATATATTTTGTTTTTGGTTTTGCAGTAGTAAATAACAGTGAACTCCACGTATTAATCAATTGATACTCACCTACTATAAAAGAAATGAGTAATTAATAGCTTGAAAACCCAAATAACATAGACTAAGATAATCATAGGGGTCCACGAAATACATGTACATCACTTGTTAACTTCGTTATCTATATTCCGTTGTTTCGATATTGTCCTCGTAAGTTCAACTAATTACTATATTATTTTTTTGGTTATGCAGTAATACATCATGAAACTCGTCCTAGTTAGGTTTCAGTAATTAATAGTGCAACGGTCCGGGTGTATTTACATTGGCCCCGCCTACTATTTATGCCCGTCCATCTTTCGAAAAATTATTACTTACAATCGTTGCACCACGTCATCGTGTCTTATGTGGTGCATCACTCCAATGAAAAACTTACATGTAAGATAGCGGAAAAAAAAATCAATTACACATCATGATTACAATTGTCTTCTCCATCTTCACTGGTTCTCTCGCACACACCAATACATACCTGGATAAAACTGTCGGTCTAAGTTCTATTCATTCCACCGTCGTAGAACACACTGCCACACCACACTTTTAATTTTACACGACCTTTTCATTTATAAAATATTGATCTAGATCTCTTTATTTTGTTTTCCTTTGACCTCCAGAACTACAAACGAAACTTAAACAATTTTCTTAATTAGCAAACTCATCATCTGCGGTTTCTTACACTTTATAATTTTTTTATTGGTATGTAAAGTGACTAGGTTTATTCTAGTACGTGATTTCTACGAAGCAAAAAATGTCAAGAATGAGTGGAAATTTCTTCTATTAGAGTGGAAACTAAGAATAGAAAATTAAGAGATGGGCATACGAAATTCGTAGAGGTTAATTTTTGGTTTGAAAGCAGGAAAAAAAAAATCAACCCACATAATACAGATCTAGCACTGGGCATAAGAAATTCATAGAGGATAATATTTGATTTGTGGCTGAAAATCCGTCTGTGTGTATTTGTACATGAGAGAGAAGATTCAGAAAACATTATAAGAATGATGACTATGATATTATTATCCATTTGTAAGTTTTTTATTGCTGGTTGGCTGCACCACGTCATATGCGATGACGTGGTGCAGCTGTTGTAAGTAATAATTTCTCCTATCTTTCATTATTTTGATTTTGTCTTATAAGTTTAACAAATTATTATATTCTATTTTAAGAAAATATTAATATTATAGTAGAAAGTAATTTAAAAAATAGAATTTAAATATTATTTTTAAACATGTGAAAATATTTATTGTTTTTCTACATAAAAAATATTTAATTTATCGTATATGTATACACGAGGGACAAGGGACAGCGCCCATAACCATCTTCAATTGATTATATATGTATATAGCAGCTGATGATAAGGTTAATTGAACAAACAAAAGCTAATTAAATAAATAAAATTCGGTCTACACAAATAACAATTGCAAGGATGCCTGGTTTCGGTATGTATATGTGCCATGGTTTTTCAACTCCTGGCTTTGTTTTGTTGCCTGCCATTATCTTAATATTATTTGGGATATCAATCCTATATATTCCTGAGTGTGTCAGTACGTAAAGTAAATAGAGCTTAAATAAAAATTTTGTTTGTGTTGTTGTTTAATCAACACTTTACACCCATCTCATTAGTCCTCTCTTTTTCTTCACAACCGATCTTTATTGTCGTGTTACTTTAAATTATGTATAATAAGAGATCTTAACGTACAAAGTGGTATGGTTTCACAAATGACATAAATTTAATGATGAAACGGAGATTAATGTTGGGTTGTGAGCCTAAAGTTGACTCAGGTCCATACTGTAAATCAAACCTATACAGTGATAATTAGAGTGCTATTCCGGCATTTTATTCGAGGACAAAGCGTATTGAGTTGAAAAATCATTACATACTTTTTCTCTTGTTGAAGAAAACTTTACAACTTGTGAAGATTCCGGGAAGTGAGAAGCCTGTTGATCTGTTGACTAAGGTTGTGACTTTAGAGAAGTTGAAGCTATTCATGGCTTTAACTAGATTTGGAGCTTGAAGAGCTCAAGGCTTGGGGATACCATTGTTAGAGGATTGCTACATGAAAGAGTGAAGATGTGGTTACGATGAGTTTAGTCTCAAAGTGGGAGATTGTTGGGTCGTGGAGCCTAAAGTTGAGGGCCCATACTGTAAATCAAGTGGGAGAAATTTTTTGGCCCATACTTTTAGTCCATGTAAGATTCGTATTAGGAGTCTGCCTAATTTAAGTAGCCTCTCTTGTAATTGTAACACCCTGACAAAAAAATATATAATGAAATTCTCACTTGGTATTGCCCAGATAGGTAGTCATAGACGAATTGGGTAAATAAATTTTTGTGTTTTTTCTTTTCGTTTATGTATTATTTTCTGTTTATCGTATTGTTGCGCAACAAGTGGTATCTAGAGCATTAGGTTCAGTGGGAGCAGTTATGATGGAAGGATGAAATCATCAATCGAGAAGTTTGATGGGTCTGATTACGGGTTTTGGAGGATGCATATCGAGGACTACATGTACGGTAATGATAGGTGGAAACCTTTGAAGGATAAACCTACAAACATGATAGAAGACGAATGAAAAGTTTTGGAAAGAAAAGCTATGATCACGGTGTGGTTGTCGTTGTTACGAAACGTGGAGTTGCACACGGCGAAGAAAGCGACTACGAAGGGCGTGTTGAAGGTTATAAAAGATTTGTTCGAGAAGCCATCAGTAGCCTACAAAGTTCATCTAATGCATCATCTGGTTCATCTTCATATGAAAGAGAACACCATGGTGTCTGGTCATCTAAACGAATTCAGTTTAATTACATAAAACTGAGTTCCATGAATATTGAGTTTAATGATGAAGTTAAAGCCCTAATTTTTTTGTCATCTTTATGGGAGAGCTGGAGCGGGACAGTAACGGCTATTAGCGCCTCCGCGAGAAGGGTAAAGCTGAAGTTTGACAAGGTAAGATATTTGATAGTTATTGAAGAAATTCACAGAGAGAATTAGCTAATTCGTCGGAAAATCCTTCAGGCTCGATTTTGAGTACGAAAAACAGAGGCATGTTAGATAAGAAAAACTTGAATTTGAATTAGGGTAGATCGAAGACGAGAAATAGAAAGTCGAAGACGGACAAGAGGTCCATTGAATGTTGGAACTGCGGTAAAAAAGGTCATTACAAATCTTATTGTAGAGGACCAAAGAAAGAGGACAACTCAGTAAACACAACCACTGAAGAGATTAGCGATGCACTAATTCTGAGCATATGCAGTTCATTAAAGGCATGGGTTTTAGATTCTAAGCATCGTATCATGCTTGCCCTCACAACAGTATAATGGAGAACTATAATGCTGCCAATTTTTCAAAGGTTTATCTAGATGATAATGAACCTTTGAAGGTTGTATGGAAGGGAGATGTCCGGGTAAAATCTTCTAACGGAGGGAAGTGGATGACGCATGGGGTGAGACATAATCATAGCCTGAAGAGAAATATGATCTTTGTAGGCTAGTTGGATGATGAAGGTTATCATCTTTTCTTTGGTTCACGTTCTTGGAAAATAACCAAATGAGCCATGGTGTTGGCTTGGGGTTTGAAAGAGAGCACGCTGTATATGACCAACATCAACCAGGAAAGCACTGAAGTTGCAGCTAAACATGGTGATGCTGATTTGTGGCATTGTCGACTCGGCCACTTGAGTGAGAAGGGAATGAAACATTTGTGTTCGAAGGGTAAACTGTCTGGTTAGAAAACAATTGATATGGGTCTATGTGAGGACTATATATCTTACAAATATAAATGGGTTAGTTTCTCTAAGGGTGGCAGAACTCTTAAGAAACATAAGTTGGAGCTGGTACATAGTCGTTTGTGGGGACCAACACCTATCATGTCTCCCGGTGGAGCTTCGTATTACATGAACTTTATTAATGACACCGTTAGGAAGTTATGGGTATATTTCTTAAAACAGAAATCCGAAGTGTTTGCAGTTTTCGGGAAAAAAAATCAAAACTAGTCATTTATTGTGTCTTAGTTACAGTTTTCGTCCTTTATTGTGTCCATGTTTTATTTTGGTCATTTATTGTATGTTTCACTACGATTTTGGTCCTTAGGAAGAAGTCTGAGTCGAAAAATATCACGTGGGAACACTTGCCGGCCAAAATACAAACTTTTTTAATTCTGAGATGCAAATTCACATGTGAAAACACTGGTTTCAATTTTTTCAATTTTTATTTAATTAAAATTCTGACCTGGCCAACCGATTTGACCGGGTTATCCGGATCGGACGGGTCAAAATTTAAAATAAAAAAATTAAATTGTTGTTCCAACATGCAAATTTGCTTGTGGAACATTCAAAACAATTGAATTTAGGGCAGCACGTGCTACTACATGACATTTTCGACTGAGATTCCATCCGCATGACCAAAATCATAGTGAAACACACAATAAATGACCAAAATAAAACAATGACACAATAAAGGACGAAAACTGTAACTAGGACACAATAAAGGATCAATTTCGATTTTTTCTCACAGTTTTCAAAGAGTGAAGAGCACGCGTTGAAACTGAAACTAGTATGAGTGTGGAGTGTCTAAGATCTTACAATGGTGGAGAGTATGAGCTTTCAGAGTTTAAGGAGTATTGTGTAGAGAATGGCATTTGCATGAAAAAGATAGTCAGAGGAACACCGCATCATTTTGAGGTTGCACATCATATGAACATAACATTGAATGAGAGGGCTAGATGCATAAGGTTGAAGTGTAGGTTGCCAAAGATGTTTTAGGCAGATGCAATTAACACTACAGCCTTCTTGAACAATCGTGGACCATCAACTCCCTTGAAAAACGACATTCCATAGAAAGCTTAGAGTGGAAAGAAGGTAAACCTATCTTACCTTAGAGTATTTGATTGTGTTTCTTATGTTCATATTGATGCTACTGCTAAGAGGAAGTAAGATGCAAAGTCTGTGAAATGTACTTTCATTAGTTATAGCAGCGATGATTATGGGTATAGATTTTGGGATGACCAAAATAGAAGGGTAATTCGTAGCCGGGATGTCGTGTTTAATGAATAAGTGTTATACAAAGACAGGTTGGGTGCATCAAACACTGTTGATGTTGATACTCGGGTTAAGGACCCGAAGATTGTGGAATATGATATCTTCAATTCTGTTGTGGATAAAATTCTAGATACCGAGGTGACTAATGCGGAAGAACCACATGCTTGAGAGCCTAGTTTGAGGAGATCAAGTAGGAAAATCGTGCTCGTGAGAGGCATTCCCCTCCTTTACACTATCTTTAATTGTCTGATAGTGGTGTGCCAGAGTGTTATGCGAAGGCAATAAAGAGTGTTGATTCGAGCAAGTGGTAGCTTGGAATGGATGATGACATGGATTCCTTGAAGTCGAATAACACATGGGAGTTTGTTGAGCTTCTAAAGGGGAAAAAGGCGTTGCATAACAAGTGGGTTTACAGAATCAAAGATGAAACAAATGGTAGCAAACGTTACAAGGCAAGGCTAAATGTGAAGGGTTTTCAACAGAAAGAAGGGGTTGATTACAGTGACATTTTTTCACCCGTTGTGAAGTTAACAACTATTAGGATAGTTTTGAGTATAGTTGCAGCAAAGAATCTATTGTTAAAGCAGATCGATCTGAAGACAACTATTCTTAATGGTGATCCTAAAAAAGACATTTACATGCAGTAACCAGGGGGTATATGTCTGAGGGTAACATTGAGCTAGTGTGAAAGTTGGAGAAGAGCTTGTATGGTTTGAAACAAGCTCCGAGACAATGGTACATGAAGTTTGATGGCTTCATGCATGGGATTATCTTTGGTAGATGCAATGATCATCATTGATGTTACTTAATAAGGTTTTATAGTAGCTTCAATATTTTGCTCTTATATGTTGACGACATGTTGATAACAAGTTCTTGTGTTCAAGAAGTGAACAAATTGAAGAAGCAAATATCTTAACGATTTGCCTTAAAGGAGCTTGGCGAGGAAAAATAAATCTTGGGTATGTGGATTAATCTAAACAAGGTGGCGAGTAAGTTGCATCCTTTGAAGTATGATTATATTGATAAAGCGTTGAAGAGATTTAGTATGTAAGATGCAAAGCCTTTAAGCAGTCCTTTAGGTAGTCAATTCAGACTATCTAAAACAGAGTCACCTAGTAGTGATTTGGAGCATGCAGATATGAAGAAAACTCCATATGCTTCAGCAGTTGGGAGTCTGATGTATGTCATGGTGTATACAAGACCGGATATTGAGCATATAGTGGAAGTTGTGAGCAGATACGTGAGTAGTCTGGAAAAGCAACACTGAGAGGCATTGAAGTGGATCTCTAGGTAATTGCGTGGTACTTGTGATCGATAATTGTGTTTTGAGAGAAAATACACGAACTTGAATGGTTATGTAGATGCTGACTTGGCGGGTGATCTTGATAATATGAAGAGTACTAGTGGTTATGTTTTCACATTGTGCGTTACGACTATTTCATGCTGATCTAAGTTGCAAAATATTGTGGCTTTGCCTACTACAAAAGCGGAGTATGTAGCGGTGACGGAAGCTAGTAACGAGATGGTATAGTTGCAGAATTTCTTGGGTGAATTGGAAAAAGGGCAAACAATAAGTATTTTATACAGTGACAGTCAGAGTGCTATTTTCTTGGCCAAGAATTCTACATTTCATTCGAGGACAAAGCATATTGAGTTGAAGAGTCATTACATATGATATCTCTTGGAGAAGAAGACTTTGTAACTTGTGAAGTTTCTGGGAAGTGAGAACCTTGTTGATATGTTGAATAAGGTTGTGACCTTAGAGAAGTTGAAGCTATGCAAGGGTTGAACTGGAATTGGAGCATGAAAAGTTCAAGGTTTGGCGGTACCATTGCTAGAAAATTGCTATATGGAAGAGTGAAAATGTGGTTACGATGAGTTTAGTCTCCAAGATGGAGATAGTTGGATTGTGGAGCTTAAAATTGACTTGGGCCCATAATGTAAATCTGGGAGAAAAAAATTTGGGTTGTACTTTTTGTCCATGTTAAACTCGTATTATGAGTCTGCCTAATATAAATAGCCTCTTTTGTAACTGTAACCCTACGACAAAAAAACATACAGTGAAATTTGGCTTGGTATCACCCCCATAGGTAGTCATATAGACGAACTTGATAAACAAATATTCGTGTTTTTACTTTTCGTCTGTGTATGATCTGTTAATCGCATTACTGCGCTTAATTTCACATATTTTTCTTGAGGACGACGTAACACCTATATATTATTGCCCCATTATATTTAATTGCCATGGCGATCTTCATTATTGCCCGAGACTGAGAAACACCGTTTACCTATACTTTTTATATTATATATATATATATATATTATATATATAAAAGATAAAACATTCGTACTAATCTGTTTTCGACCACCATTGTTGTCAAAACAACGACTTGATACAAAGCATTTACATAATTAAGCTTTAAGAAAAGGTCATAACTCAACAATATATCAGAACTCAGTTTAATAAAAGCTCAAAATAAAAATTCATAGGGCGGATAAATATTTCGAAAGCTAGCTATGATCACTTGAATTGACAGCCCATGTGATGATACTTAAGAAAACTTGAGAATGTTGAATTAGTCGCAATCTTTTTATGATCTCTATAAGATCATGAGAATAAAAGTCGTAATTATACTTTTTGGCATTTGGTAGGAAGGTAGGGACTGTGGGGTTTGGTTTTAAAATTAAAACATGGCTACGGCTATAAGTTATACGGATACACCCACATGGTGCTTAAATAATAAAATTAACTTCTTTTGGTTCATTTGTATTAAAATAAATGGGTAGCTATACAAATAGTCAATTACATCTATATCGACATTCTTTTAACTGCAATAAGTAGACTTTTTACTGCAAAATTCTAAGTAACTACCAAATCATAGTAGTTGGGATTGGTTAGTATTATTATTATTTGTTTTTTAACAATTGTTGGTTATTAATTTAAGTTAAACAGTTAGTTAGGAGATATGTATGTGTAGGCTCCACGCAGCACAGTCGTCAATTCAATTATAAACTCAAACCTCAGTCTTAAATGTTTGACGGTGTAAAATAAGGCACGAAAGTATTGAGGAAATTGGCCGGCGGATTCGCTCACTACTGCCTAATTTCAACTTCCACGCGGCCTTTCATAGAACAAAATTTGTTCTTATTAGTCCCACCATCATTTTTCAATTTTATTTCTCTCTCCAAATAATATATAGAAGGAAAACAGATGGAATATATGACATGATGTTTCGACATTGGATCAGAAAATGAGGAAAATTGCGAAAAGCTAGACTCATATGCTATATATATTCATTCAATTTGTTAATTGATATGTTTTATGTAAATTTAATTGGTACATACTGCATACAACTCATTAAGAACTAATATTGAAAAGAAAAAAAAAGGCCATACTTTATGCTTTATAATTCATGTCCGCTAAGTTAATAGTCAAGCACATGAAAGCTCTAACCAATTTCCAATAACAACAAGGACGGTATAATGTTTATTAATTAAAACTCAATCTAATCCAAATTAACTATAAATCATGATATATCTATCAAGCTAAGATTTTAAACTCTAAAATCTGTTTAATATTAAAATGCAAAAGGAAACATCAACTTTGACTTTTGTCCAACAAACATGAGCTCCCAACGACTTCCTCTGCGTCACGCGTTCCTATTTTCTTCAATATTTTATTTTTCACTTTCTTTAGTTTAAAAATTAAAACACTTGTGTATATATGTATACAACTTCCACAGCCTATGATCACTCCCCATTAGCACTTTAATTTTCTCTCATCAAAACAACGACCCCGTTCACAAATCTCTCTGCCTCTCTCTCCTCTCTCTACACAAGATCTTTATAATTCTCAGATAAATTCATGGCTAAGAAAAACCTCGTATTTTTGGTGTTCTTGATAATATTCTCTACTTTAGTTTCCTCAATACATGGTCGGAAGCTTTCAATGAAAATTGATCAACATAGTAATAATAAAGTTCCTTCTTTGGAAGAAGTAAGGTTATATTTGGCGTCGCTTCCTAAGGGTAAGGTGCCGGCTTCCACACCAAGCAAGAAAGGCCACGCAGTAATATCCCGCCACCTCGCCGCTATCCACCGGATTCTACGATCAGTTCCTAGCCCCGGCGCTGGCCACTAGATCTATTTTCACTTACAAATTTCGGATTATTCATTTGGTTATTAATGATAATGAGTTGGGAGAGGCCGAGGCCTCAAAAGAAGTAGACATGTTAGAATTGTACCAATGGAAGTGTACGACACCGGCCCCGGAGGCTGGGATTAAAGGTGTAGGTTATAGATATAGGAAATTTTTTATTGTTTTTGCCTTTTTATATTTTATTTGACATTTAGTCTACCTTGACTCTTTCCCTATTGGTAGTTACTTGTATCAAAATAGATTTCTTGATTTGTAAATAAATACTGTATTTGATGATCGATTCGGCCAAATGATTGTAAGTTGGGAGTTTATTCGGTCTACATTTCGTTTGATTGTATATTCGTATTTGAACAAATCTAAGTATATGATCATTTCATTCAAAGTCTTATATGTCAGGTTCTTGTTTAATTGAAAATAAATCATTCAAAGTCTTATATGTCAGGTTCTTGTTTAATTGAAAATAAACAATTGCAATTCCACATCAATGTACAAGTGCGTGCTGCTGAAGTAAAAAGACTTACAAAAGGTTCATTACTTTAAAGTAGGGACTGGAACTTAAAATTTTATTATTTTTGTAGTTCTCAACATTCATGTTTTTACTTTTTAGTAATTTGAAGCCTGGCATACTTGCATCATCTATATTATACACTTGTACATCTTATTTCCTTAATATTGTAGGAAAGCGAAACTCGAAAATGAATAAACGCGTTTTTAGTTCTTTCTCCATCTTTGTGTTACGTTGTCGGTTCCTGTCTGTAAAGTGTAGTCCAAATTCGAATCGGCTTTCTAGTATCAAGTGCATGGTCAGGGCCACAATTGCATGCCATGAGATTATAATTATATATATATATAATATACCTTCTTTAGTTCTGATGCTTCCGTCTACATAGTTGGTGGATCCAATTTTATTATCAAGAGTCACGTATAGAATAATTTTTTCAAATAGACAATACTTTTCTTATCTTACATGTAATATATTACGTTTCTTTTGGGAGTGTGGGAGATAAGATTCAACGTTGCTTAAGAGCCTCAGTTAAAAAGAATAGATTCATACTAATACTGTCCGTTCTTTCTTATGGTGGCACCAATAGACCAGTATATATCTGCGACACTATTACTATTGAACTCAATTAGAAGGAACTGTTACATTCTAGAGAGAGAATCGCAGATTAATAAAAACACACACACACACACACACACTTATATATAGAATGAAATATCTAAAACGACATTAAAATAATATAGTTGCATTTTTTATATTTATCAAAAGAAAAACCAAAGTATAAGGTACACAAAAATACACTTATTTCACAAAATAGAATAATATACATTTGTTAAAAACTATCTGATATTAATTTGAACACGTATGTATATATATATATATACATTTTCTATGGCATTATAATGAGATAAAGATAATACCTTCAACATCTTCTTAATTAGTTACTAATTAATATGTTATTTCACAAGAAACAGATTCATTGCAGTCGTTTTCATATGTATAAATACGTTTCCATTAACTAAAAAAGTTTTAAAAATTTGATTTTGTTATAATGTTGAGCACTTTTTTCTTTTATCTTTTATTTTCAGGAAATAGAAACATTAAATAATTACAGAATATAATATAGAGCAGATCCCCACTATCTTTTTCTTATACAACTAAACATTAAAATACTTGTAAAACCACTGGGCCGCACTTTAAATTCCAAATTTACAACATTCTTTAATCTTCTTCTCAACACAAACCAGTTTCCAAACCCACGCCTCTGTAACTGGTAATCCTTTTCCTAAATCCAAAAAGGCAACCAATTTTCAAACTTGTCCAGGTCCATATAATCTTGTAATGAAAGAAGCAAACTGAATTCTATATTTATATTTACAGACCTATAGACTGATTCACCAATCGTATGCACATACACCACCTACATATATAAACAATGGTATGGGTGGAGCTGGGGGCGACCGCCCGTACATGCAGGGACGGAGGCAGGATTTAGAGAGAAGGGGGGCGAGATTATTCTTAATAATTTTTTTTATTAAAATAATAATTCAATGTACGAAAAAAAAGTTATCTCGGAGATAAATTAGCTTTAGGAAAAAAAAATGTACCTGATCAATAACTAACCTACAATATTTAAATTGTACCTCTTAACAAAGCATTCAACATTTTTAAAGAAATATACTAAAACATATGGTGAAGAACTCCAAGTTTATGTAATAAAATTGTGTTTTAATTCTTGTTTATGTAAGCCCATGTATTATATGGGCCATAAATTAATTGTATTTATATTTTACTGTATTGGATTAGATATTTTTTGGGCCCAAAATATTTGAGGGGGAGCAAACATAACGTGTCTCTTTTTTCCTCTTTTTATAATAATAAATACTGCTACTAATAATCTATAAAAAAATTACTATTACTAATATTTGTTTTAATAAAAAGTGAGGGGGTGCAGTGGCACCCTCTGCACCCCCTCTCTCTCCGCCACTGCCTGCATGCCCCCCTTCGGTCCGTCCCTGCCCGCCACCCACTCGTACTAATATAGATAGTTCTATTCAAGTTAATTCGTTTAGAGAAATGGTCATGGATGGAGCATATGAAGAGGTACGTAACGAAGATTCAAATCCCGATGCCAGGGCGTTCTACGCATTGATGCATCTTGATCAAAAACGTGAAGTTACACAATCAAAAAGAGAAGTGTGCTGCAGTGGACTATGGAGTTCTTGACTTATAAGACCATACATAAAGTTAGTAATGCCGCATCTGAAAAGTTTTTAAAGTTGTCTAAAGATGGTGTGAATCCAGAGATTGAGAAAATACTACGTGATACGGTTCCTTGCATGAATAGGATGCTGACGGGTTTGAGGTTAGGGTACACAACGATTGTCGTCTGTAAGAATTTTTGTTTCTTGTACTATGGCGATTATGCGAATAAGCAATACGTATCATGCACTCTGTGCAAGTAGACAAGGTATGAGAGTGGTAGGAAGTCAGTCGTCCCTAAGAAGAAATTGTGGTACTTTCCCGCATGTCTTCGTCTCGAGAGGTTGTACTATTCTAGAGGCACCCCAAAGCACATGACTTGGCATTTAAAATGTCATCAGTCAACTGATCGAATGACCCATCCGACTTCAGGTGAAGCTTGGCGACACTTTGATTGGTCCTATGCGAGGAGATGAGCCCTGAAACATTCGACTCAGTTTATTCACAAATGGATTCACACCGTTTAATCAATTACACGTGTTGGCTTGTGTATGTAACCACATATAACCTCCCTCGTGATCTTTGCATGTCGTCGAAGTTCATATTTTTTAGCCTTATTATACCCGATCAGATTCTCGAAAAAACCTTGACATATTGTTGAGACCACTGATAAACAAGCTGAAGAATTTGTGGATGGATGGTTTGAGTATGTACAACAGTTATAAGAAGAAGAACTTTCAATTACGAGTGTCCTTAATGTGGACGATTAGTGATTGCCCGACATATGGAATGTTGTCTCAGTGGAGTACGCATGAGAAGTTATCTTGCCCTTATTGTATGTGGCACACAAAATCATTTACGTTTTAGCATGACGGAAAATCGACTTTCTGTGATTGTCATCGTCGATTTCTACCATAAGACCGTAGGTGGAAGAATAACAAAAGGGATTTCTATTATAAGAGAGTGGGAACTGAAGCTCCTATTCCACGAAAATGGGGTGAGGAAATGAGATGAATTGTGGAATAACTCCCAATGGTTGTTCATCCACAAGTTCTTGTTCATCCAAAATGTCGCTTTTTAACAACTTGATGTACTTCTCATAGCAACCCCTTATTATAAAACTTGTCAAGTCGTAGCTTGGTTGTGCTATGCTGAGTTTTTCTACAGTAGTTGGTCTCCATGTATTTGGTTGAATCGTGAAGTATTGTACGTATGCCATGTTCTTCTACAAAGAATTTAAAAGAAAAATAATTTTTCTTTCAAGAAAAGATAGAGAAATAGAGATATAAGAAGCAACATTCTTAAGAAATCTGAGAGATGTAGTAATTATAATGAATGATTAGAGTTAAATAAGCGAGAGTTCTTAAGAAAATTGGAAATTTTTCATAAGTTGCATAACTCTCCATATTAATTTTAATCATAGAAGGAATAATTCATGTACATCAATGGATTTTAATCATAAGAGAAGTATAAGTATAATAGGAAAGGTAAAACATAGAGATTGCTCAACCAAATTTCGTAGATTCTGATTCTGCATGTCTCATATTTCCTTTCAAACTGAGAAACGTGATCTGTAAGAAATTCAAGCCGTGAAACTGTACGTGTCGCGCTGCTGACTGGAAAAAAGCTACGCGACCTGCACAACAAATGGCGTGACCTGTGCTGCTCTCTGGAAAAATTGCATGATACCGCATGTCTTGTGCTGCCTGCACCTTTGTCAAACGTCGTCTTGTTCTTTTCTTGTTCGTCTCCCTACTTTGTAACTTCTTTCACTTTTTTCTTTTTCCTATCTCTCGGTTAGCTCAAACACACAATGGAAATTTTATGCTATATACGACTCAAAAACAAAAATTACAAAAATTAAAACTAAATGCAAGACCCGAAAAATAAAACTTACAATTGTGGGTTGTCTCCCACACAACGCTTAAGTTTATTGTCAATTAGCTTGAAACTTTGGTTCAGGAATCAGGGGCCCTTGTGTGCACCTTCCGCACCTTGGTCTTTCTCATTTTCCTCCTTGACTATTTTTCTCCATTTAGGGTTCTTCATCTCTAGTAGAAAAAGGGTGTTTTCAAACCTTACAAGAGTATCAAGCAAGTTATTTGCTTTTGTACTTGCCAAGTGCAAGAAGTCTCCCTTCGCCAATTTTTTCTAGAGTGTTACTATAGGTTGGAGTCAGTTAGTGGTAGAAGTTTGTTATGTTCTGCAGAGTTGAGAACGAGTCTGGGGGACACAACTTCATGATTATCTTCTACTGCATCCATGCCGTGGCTATGAATTCTCCCTTCACCTGTTTAAATTTTAGTAGAATTCTTCTCCCTTCGTCTCGAGATATGGATGTAGCATATGGTTTGAGATCCACAAATATATCCATTATGATACTTTGATCCCACTTATTTGTTCTAAACAGATTCTTTCCATAAAGCTGTGAATGTCCTCTACGCATGTCTTTAAGTAACCTTCTGGAGTGAATGAATCTATGAACATTTTATTCTTAAATTCGAGATCATAGTAGAAGTTTCTCAAGAGTACATCTTCTTCAAGATTTCATTGCGGGAAGGGTATGATCATCTTCAAGTATCTTACCCACATATCAGCAACCGTCTCAACGTCATACTATTTTAGGCTGAGAATTGTTTTATGCCTCTTGTGCCTTCCTTCAGGTGTCATGAACTGGTGGCAAGACTTCTCCTTCAGTTGGTCCCACGAGTGGGACATTTTGTTGTAGTTTCCTTCATATGAAGCTCTTGCTTCCCCCTTAAGAGAAATCCGGAACCAACGGTTGGCTATGTCAGTATCCTTCCAATCGAAGTCAGTGCATGTTCGGGTAAGTATTTCAAAGTGTTTGTGTGGGTCTCTTCCCTTGGATCCCCACTGAATTGGCTTTGTTCAATCGTTCTGAAGAGATCCAGACTGTACTTCCATTTCATCAGTTTTTGAAGTTTGATGTGGTGTCAATGCCTCCAAATCCTTCGATCAGTAGATATTCATCAGAAAGGGTACTCATATTACCCTTTGCTCATTTGTTGAGACGTGCGGATGGACGTTCATCAAATGACTCCATTTGTTCTCCTCAACTGCAAGCAAATAATGAGAACAGATTAGTTCCTAAATAATTAAGCTTGATAATTTAAACACAAAAATACTGTTACTCCCCGACAACGGCACCAAAAATATGATGGGAAGTTTGGTGTAGCGAACAAAGAAGATAAAATTAACAAATCGAATGTTACACCTAAAGTCCTATTATCGCAAGTGCACGGATCAAGTAATAATAAAATGGTAAGTATAGTTAGGAACCAAGTATCGTATCCCAAGGGAGTGTTGGATGAATGAGTAAATCACTTAAATGCAAAACACTAACGGTTGTCACAGGTGTTATCTCTTGTGTTTGCAGGATGAATGCATGATGCTTTTAATGCAGAAAACTATGAATGCAACTTTTATGAAAATAGTTTTGGATGCAAAGACAATGAGAATGATGAAAGAGAATAATTTAAATGCAAGGAATGAAGGAAAGCTAAATGCAAGAAAGAAAATAAACATAATTTAAGAAGATTGATTGAGTGAATGCTTAAGCTATAACCAATACAATAAAAGACTGTTTAGAGGTTGGGTTTCACAACTAATTTAACCATAGTAGTTCATATACAAACTACCTATATTTACTTGAGATGCTTAATGATAGTTTGAGGCTTCTATGTCAAATGGGTCCGCAATCTATACTAGGCCCAATCTTAACTATAGAATCTATGAGTCTCTAATAACCTACCGCGTTAGTGGATTCAACCCAATTGTCAGTTGTTTCATTACATATATCAAATTTGCAATCCAATTAACTCATCAGAATTGTTCTAACATAAATGTACATAATCAAGATTGATCTAGTGTGATCTAGGGGTGGTGCATCAGTTGCGTTAGGGTAGTGCATCCGTTATCCCAGCGAGAGTGAAACTTGCTACACAACATAAATAACTATACAATCTGGACATAGAACTTCATCAAACACACATCAAATCAAATAAATAAATATATTTATAAATCATAGTTACTCCTCTACTCTAAACAACGAGTAGGTTAGCTCTTCATAGTCATGAGTTTAACGATTAACAAAGAATAGAATAACATAAACAAAGTAAAGAGATAGAGGAAAGTTTCTCAGATTCGGATGAACATTGACTCTTTTGCTATATTCTTGACTAATATGTGCTATCTTCTTCTTTATGAACTATTGACTCTCAAACAATGATAAAATCAAACTAGAACAGAACTTCAATGGTGTTTCTTTCTGAAAACAGTTATACGTAGTTATAAGTGCTGTAAAGGCTTTATTTGCAGTGTAAAAACTTATTCTTTAGGGCGTTGACTGTTCTCCTCTATATATAGGAAAGTCTTGATGCCTTAATTTCATGCACAGTCGTAACCTAATCACCAACGAAAATGCATTCTTGTCCTTAAGACGCGCGACATGTCGTATCGTGCTGTCATGTCACGCCGTTATCTGCACGGCTCGCGCTGATTTTATATCATGTCGCGCCACTCTCTGTTTTTCCTCTGTTACGTTCTGCTTCCTTTCGTTTCTTGTGCTACCTTTGGCTTCAGTGGCGTTGTCGTAGGCCTTGATGTAGTGTCGTGAAGCTTTATTACTGAAAACCTCCATTTTGTGCTCATTTAGCTTTGTTTCATCACGACTCGATAAAATCCTAAGAAAACACGAAACAATACTAAAAACCAATAAATATGGACTAGGAATTATACAAAATCATAGGTAAATGAGTACTAAAATGACGGTAAATAAACGCGCACAGACAACGTCAAGTCTAGAGAAGATTTTACAATCTTGACAAACCGTAAGGACCTATTTCTAATTCCTACTTGCAAAGGAAAGGAAATAAAAAAGAAAGGAAGTTAAAAAGGCTTAGGCAAGTTACTGTTTCAGTAAGGATCAGAAGAATAAGGTGCTGTAGTGGTTGACTGAGCTTAAGTTTCTTGATAAATATTCCTCATTCGAGTTGCACACAATCACACCAAGCCCAAGGCAACCCCATTCGAGTTGCACGCAATCACACCAAGGCCTGTCTCTTCATTTTTGTAAAAAATAGCCCCATTCACGGTGCATCATGTTTACGTCCATTCATGACCACCACCCTTCTCAACAGTCGCTCTACTTAACCGAATAGAATTAGACCAAGTCGATGAAAATGCCTTGACAAAAGTAATGATCTCCTCGGTTGAGAATGATGACTCGTCGACTGTGATCTTAATTCTATTATACCATAATTCCCAAGTTACAACAATCTTAATCAATACATAAGGACTCGCATTCTTACAAACTCTATGAACCCATGTTTTGCCATCCTTATTTGCTTGCATAAGAACAAAGGTATTTGAAAGTGCAGGTGTTAGATCGAAATGTTAGTCCAACACCAAGGTATACAATGTTGACTTAGTATTGAGCTTGACACCAAACACTGCACGATATGTTATTTTACCCTTATCAATATACTAATCTAGTTCCACAATTGTAGTTTGTCTTAAGTGTGTTTCGAGATATTGAAGAATCATGGTCTCGGGTAGTTACTTATCAAGGGAACAAGATCTAGAAGATTGAGTCAATATGAGTACAAGATAAGGATGAAAGATTTCCTAAAGATAAGGCGTGTTAATACTTCACTTAAAAGAAGATTAAATCAAGTGAAAATCGGATAGTAAAGCTTTCGGCCTAATGATGAGTTCGAAAAAGATTTAAAGACTATCCAAGAAGATCCAAGAATAATCCAACCGTGTCTATCATGTCTTCTGCTACGACATTGAAGATCGATAAGGAGGCAGGATGGACAACAAGAAATAACACGAGAAGAGAGAATATAATTCGAGTGAATTAATTTAGATAGTTGAGTGTTATTGTCTTGCAGTACTGAGTCTTTGTTTATCTAAGTTAGAACTATAATCTCTATAGGTCTAAGTAGTTAGATTGAAAGGAGTGAAATCCTTTGAATGATCTAAGTTATTTTATCATTATTCAGTTAGTGATTATTTTGCCATGTGGCTTGGCAGATTATATCCATATAATCTTTTTAAAATTCATCTATTTTGTCTTTAAATATCCGTTGTGCAAATTTAGTATTTCAATAGATGTTAAGACACACTGAGTTCTTTAGCGGTTGCGTAACATTAAAGTTAACGCTATTTGTGAGGTTAAAAAGAGTACCGATCCCGATCCACATATTTTCAGTTGGCGTCAGAGCCAAGCACCGATTACATTAGTGTTTGGATTTGTTACTAAGGAATGGAAAACGTGAACCCCAAAAATAATAGGCTACCAGTGGTGGATGGAACCAACTATGCTTACTAGAAGATCAGGCTCTGATCCCACATCAAATCCATCGACCTACAAGTCAATAGTTGATGGATACACTACATCGATGACGACACCAGACAATGACAATGATGTCAATCTGAAACCTGAAGCTGATTGGACTCCTACTGAAGTCAACAATGCCACATTCAATGATAAATCTCTCACCACCATCTTCAGTTGGGAGGATGCTCACATGTTCAGGTTAATTCAGAATTGTTCTACAGCTAAACAAGCCTGGCTTTTTTTCCAAACTCACTGTGAAGTCGATATAAGTGTCAAAGAAACTAGACTTCAAATTTTTTTACACAAATTTGAAAACATTAGAATGAGTGAAGATGAGAGTATTTCATCATATTTTGAGAAGTTAATGGATCTTGCAAGTGAATGCCAAAATCTAGGTGACCCTTTATCTAACAAGCAACTCATATACAAAGCAATGAGAACACTGTCTAAGAAATTTAATTGCTATTCAAAAAGCTAGACATATGGCCACCTTTGATTTCCATACTCTTCTTAATATCCTGAAAGAATTTGAAATGAATTAAGAACCTAGTGAAAAATGAAAAGGTCTTGCTCTAAAGGCTATTGAAGAAGATGTAGATGATGAGCAAGAGATTCACTAATATCTTGGTACTGTTGTTAAGAAGTATAATAAACTTGCTCTAAATGATAGAGTTAGAAAAGATAAAATGTCCCTGAAGAACTTAGAAAGAACATTCGCAGCAAAATGGCCAAATACACTTTTAAAAATCCTACTGGAAGTGATGCTAAACAACTTAAAGATATTCAGTGCTTTGAGTGTAAATGGCATGGTCACTTTGCTTATGATTGTGCTAACAAGCTCAGATATAAAGGAAGTTCTAACAGGGTATGTGTAGATGATGTTGATGATGAGACAGGTGATGGGGCGTTAGGTGTAAATAGAATAAGATAAATTTTAGCACAAAGTTATTACATCTAAGTCCCACGATATTGCAAGTGCACAAATCAAATAATAATAAAATAGAAAGTAAGATTACCGCCCAAATATCGAATTCCAAGAGAGTAGATATTTTTAATTTATCGATTATATTGTTGAACACTCAATGAACTAGTTTTCTTTTCTTTTTGGTTTTATCGTTGAAAAACTAAATTAAAACTAGGAACTATTGCTTAACTAACTAACTGATAACTAATTATCTAAACTAGAATGCTTATATGAAATTAACTAATTAGAGATTGCAGTTGGAGATGTTTCTAAGGAACTAAGGTTATTCAACATAATACAAGGTTATTCAATGTCACTACTAGAAACGCGTGCATCAAATAAACCAAGTAGCATAAGCAACAAATAATATCCAACAAAACAATGTCATCAATAAACATAATCAAAACATAGCTTCAAGGTGATTCATACGAGATCAACTACATCCTCCCTCAGATACTGAGAGGATTAACTACTCATAGTTATAATCAAATCACAATAATTCATCATAGATTATTCAAGTAAGTAAAATAGAAGATTAAACTCCTAATCTCCTTGTTTCTTTCCTCTACTCTGATTGCTAACTCCTTTAGTTCACCTTTCTCCTTCAACTATGACTGTGGTGCTACAAACGGTAGAATTTCTGCTCTTCTCTAACCGTAGAATGCCCTCTAACTCTTTTTAGTGGTGTTTTTTTTTTTTTTTTTAACTCTGAGAATCGGTACCCAAGTTGCTGAACGTAGCCTCCTTTATATAGTTTTTATTCGTCATGGGCTTCGTTTTAGGGTTTCTGGCGTCGACCCAAAATTTTGTCTGATCGCGCACCAGGTGTTTGACACGCTGCTAATCGCGCGACTCCCTATTTCTTCAGCTTCCTTGCGCGATCGCCCTAGTGCTCACCCTGCATTCTGTTTCATGGTTCCTTTAGTAGCATGGTTGGTAGCGCCGTAGCTCTATTCCCCTTTGTTACTAAAAAGTGCCAAAATGCTCCATTAAAGCATCGCTTTACACTTACTCGACTCAAATTGCAAAAATAATGAAATAACACTAAAACAAGTAACATTGCCACAAAGATTATACAAATGACTAAGAAAACCAGGTACTTAATTCACTATAGTTATCCTCTTATCAACAAGTTTAAAAGAAGGAACTGATGAACAAGAACCAGCTTTAGATGAAACAAAAGCGCACTATCTACTAGAGTGAACTGGTCTGAGAACAGTTCATATGAATGTCAAGACAACATCATGGTCCAGTGTGTGCATAACATTCAGACTGCAGCTAAGGACCAGCAAATGCTTTTTGATGACTGGGAGAATGATGACATTATTTCTGATTCTAAATGCCCAATTACCCAAATTAAACAGTCTGATGATCATACTAACTATAACTGCTATGGAGTTTATATAGATTTGGATGAAGAGTACCTATTCAAAGGAGAAATGGACTAAGAAGAGATTATTGATGAATAGACCAAAGAGAGGTTTTATTAAAATGAAGGGAAAACGACACTTACACCCCTGAACTTTTTGCTCAAAAGCACTTACCCCATGAACTTTTTTTTGGAGCACTAACACCCCCAAGCTTAATTTTTGAAAGTTTTGTACCCCCCGCGACACCCCTCACATGTGCTAAAGGGAATATTCTATAGAATCTTTGGGTCCGCATGAAACACTGAGGACACTTACACCCCTAAATTATTGGCTCGCGAGCACTTACACCCCTAAATTATTGATTTTGCCCTAAGTCTTGGACGACACTTGCACGCTGACCCAAAGATTTCGTAGAATATTCCCTTTCGCACGTGTGAGGGGTGTCGCGGAGGGTACAAAACTCTTAAAAATTAAGCTTGGGGGTGTTAGTGCTCCAAAATAAATTCTGGGGGGTAAGTGCTTTTTAGCAAAAAGTTCAGGGGTGTAAGTGCCATTTTCCCTAAAAATAATATATGGTACTATACAAGAGCGGCCAGGATGGAGTACCCAACCAAGACTGACCGAGAATTAAAGAATAAAGGTAGGGGAGTCTAAAGAGATGGCCCTTGTAGTGAAAATAAGCAAAATAAAAATACTTGAACCCTATATGATTACAAGATACATTGAAATCAAAACATAAATAAATTCTGATGGGCATATTGACTCTTCATTCGATCAAAAGAAATTGCGACATAAAGAAGATCCCTCATGGCTTTGCAAGTTATGATCAGTTTTTTTCAACCGATGTTTGTACTGTTTTCGTCAGCTCATTGGTAGTAGCTACCAGCCGAAGATTTTGTAGGTGGGGATAGATTCTTATATATCACGAGCGGAGGATATTCGCTCGTATCATCACCAACCAAGTTGGCATAAGCGGTTTTGAAATCTTGCACACTTTTCGTGTTCTCATGGAGACTTGGAAAGACAATACGGGTTTTTCTTGAGCATTCAGAATTCAAAAGCAGCCCACAGTCATCAGTTGTGTCATTAATAAAATCATTTTTCGAGGCATCGTGTTCAATATGCCTTTTACATTCTGAGTCTGAACGTTCAACCCTACTATCAACCACATCCTTGAACACATCATCCGTTGCGACACTATAAGCTTTTTAGGTTTCAACCACAACACCCTTTCCTTTGTCAATAACATTCGGCACACTTTTGGTTTCAACCAAAGTTGCATTGCCTTTGTCAATCGCATTCGCATCATTAAGAACAGTTTCGTGCTCCACGTTTATAACCTTAATCGGATCATTATAAGGTAGGGGCTATTCGACTACGAGAACACCAAAGGGGTTGTCATCCCATATTTTTAACACTTTTTAACGTCAAAATCGGGGTCGCACTAGCTCAAATTGTCTGTTGTTTCTTCGCAACCTGTATCCATTTTTGTCGACTATTGTTTCCTTTTGGGCCCACTTGTTTACTAGGGACATGAGCCACATTTGTGTAAACATGTTTTGAAGCATGTTTGGCAACACCACATTCATAAAAAATGTGTCCTAATCATTGACATTTATGACAAAAATGAGAATAATTTTCATATACAAGTTTTTGCTTAACATAAGTTAGTTTACCTCCAATTTGTACAACCCATTCAATCTCCTCTTCTTTCGGCTCAAGTAGATTTACTTCAATGAAATTACGAGGATAGTTGGGGCCGCAACAAAGTGATAGCACGTTCGTTGAATTGAAGAGACTTTCCAAGATAGCAACTTATTGACATGAACACCCTTTTTTTTCACAATAAGGCATGTTAAGACTGGGAAGACCAACCCAAAGTAGTGCAATTGGTGGCTTTAGCTCCGGATTGAAATTTGGCGCCCATTTGAAGACTTTAGCCTCAACTCCTTGAATGTCCAATGAGTTTTTCAACCAAAGCCGCATATGATATTCCTATTTGTCAAGTTTTATCATGACATGTCGAGGCCCAATTGCACTAATTGTGTAATTCCGCTTTAGAGAAAATCTTGCAATCATAAGATGCATGAAAGTATACGATGGTTTAGCAATCGGAAATCCAATAATAAAAACAAGATGCAATCGTTCATCAATTTTATTTCCTACATCTTCCTCAAAAAGATCATTGACCTGCCTTTGAGCATATGAAACATTTTAGGTTCGAGAGATGGATCATCGACAAACGAATGATTGATTTCAGAATTTTGATTCAGATTAGTGACTTACGCAAATGAACCTTACTTCAAAGGTTGTCAAAGTTGGAAAGGCCATGGATTATCCTAAGCAACATTAGGACATGCATGATCTTTCATTTTACTGACAAAAAATGATGAAATTTGAGGAAATTGACCAAGGGAGGGTTATGAATACTTACTACCCAAATTTTGAGGCGTGGGATCGAGATTGGAGGGCTTGAGTGTTAGAACGACGTCAGAATTGGACCCCGACCAAAAAGTTGAGCCGGAAAAAGTTAATTGACGATAGTGGAATGATCTTTTGGTGGCATGGACCACCTGATCAGGTGGGTGGAAAACAGAGGCAGACATGCCGTCGGGCAGCTGGTCGACTGCCTTCAATGCCCCCACGTGGGTGCTGGGCTGCACCATAATTTTCAATCCTTCAAATCAAGCACGGAAACTAAAAATGTGTCGATAAAAAGGGGGTCCCCTAGTTAGCCAAATCACTGGAGAAGATGACCACGGACCGTCGACTGCCATTTGACCACCAAAAAACCTCTCAAATCGTTGTTGACCGCGGTGGCCCAAAATTGTTCATTTCCGAGTTGGCTGAATTTTGTACACCCCTTATAATGTTGCCTTCTGAGTCGAGTGGTGTGCTCAGAATTTTGAAAAAACAAGCGAAACTATGCATTATGGTAAAAATCCAAGCGTAAGAACACCAAGTTGACCTTTCGCAAAACTTTAACAAAAATCATGAAAGGTGGTTCGAATCAAATCTCTCAACTTCCAAAATGCAATGGTGTGAAAATAAATCACACCCAATGAAAGAATAAGGAGATCCGAGATAAAACAACGAAGAACACAACCTTGAAAAAATAAAGATCTTGAAAAAACCTTGCACAAACTTAAATCATGGTGGCGAGAGACTTGCGGTTTAAAGTTTTGACGCAGTGAGGGGTTCAGAGAAATCAGTTAACAATACATAGATTATTGATGAAATGGAGGTCATTTATCATAACTCGCTGGTTGAAACAAACAAGATAATCAAAAGGGAGAAAGCACTTCTTATGGAAAATGAGTTCCTAATTGAAATGGCCAGTGAACCAGAAAGAAATCTTATAAAAAAGGAAGGCCAATTCGAAAAGGTACTTGCTAAACTTGAGGCTGCAGAGCAAACTATCTCAACATAGAACTTATGTACAAACAAACAGGATGAGATATTGATTACTGGGAATGAAGGTTAAACTGGTTTGGGGTTTCCAACATTTACTAAGCAATATGCTTCTTTTGAAGCTGTTATTCCAGGATTTTTCAAAGCTAGGAACACTTCTTGTAAAGCTAAGAAAATGACTTATATCTACCAATTATGTTTTCAACCTAGACATTTGAAGCCATACTGTTTTAAGTATAAAAAAGTTTTGCGAAAAAAGGTTGTTGGACAGAATAAAAACTCACAGAGTGGTGTTGTTGCTAATGTTAAGACAACACCTCCTCATGTTGGCTCAACATACAGTAACAACACATATGCACTGAACAACAATTTGGAAAACAGTTTGGTCTCCCAAAATCAAGATTATTTATGTCGTTGACTGTTGGTATAGTCACATATGGTGGAGGAAGCAAAAGAAGATCATTGGAAAAAGGGGGTTCTAAACATTGAAGGTTTTCCACATCTGAAGGATGTACTATTGGTTGAAGGTCTTTGTGCTAATCTCATAATCATCATCCACCTTTGTGATGACAACTTACTGGTTAAATTTGACAAAAACTCACGTGATGTATTTGATGATGCTAACGTTTGTTTCATGACAGGAGAAAAAGTCGAAGGACAACTGTTGTTTGGTGAATAAAGAAGCACAATGCCTTCATGAAAAGTTGGATCAGTTAGTTGTTTGGCATAGGAGACTTGGACAATTGCATGGATATTTGCACTATAGGAACCTAGAAAAATTAGTTAAGCTGGAAGCAAACAGAGGTATTCCTAAGTTGTTAAGTCCATGTAAGTTTGTCTTTGGTGACTGACTACAAAGTAAGGAAGCAGACGCCTCTAATACTCCTATAAATGTTGTAGGACAAAATGTAGGCACTACTACATGCTTTGAGCTACTACACATGGATCTAATTGGTCCAACTGAGGTTAGCAGTCTTATAGGTAAAAAAGTATGGTTATGTGGTTGTAGATGATTTCTCTAGGTACACCTCGGTGAATTCTTAAGAGAAAAGTCAAAGGACGTAGAGTCATTAGAATACTTGTTGCTAGTGTAAAAAATCTCTACAATGTATCGGTAATTAGTATCAGGTCTAGCCATGGAAGGAAGTTTGAAAATAAAAATCTTGATGAACCTTATGAATCTATAGGCATATCTCATGAGTATTCTGCACCTAAGACTCCGCAACAAAATGAGTAGCTAAAATAACGAATAGAAATCTACATGAGAGGGCTAAGGTAATGTTGAACTCTAGAAAAATAACAGAAGACTTTAACAGAAGACTTTGGGCTGAAGCCTTAAATACTGTTTATCATATTTCAAATAGAGTATAAAACCACCATGATACCTTATGATATACTGAGAAAAATAAAACCTAATCTAAGTCACTTTCATGAGTTTGGCTGTGTGTGTTACATCCTAAATGACAGAAAGTATATGGGTAAATTTGATGCTAAAAGTGAGAAGTCTATTTTTATTGGTTACTCTAGGAGTAGCAGCTCCTTTAGAGTATTTAATCCTAGGTTAAATACTATTTAAGAGACTGTTAATGTGATCTTTGATGATGATCTACTGTTGCAAGAACTGATGATTGAACAATCATATGTGCCTCTAGAAGGGGATATCAAGCTAACACTGTCTTATAACAATGTTGACTCAATGCAGGATGCTGAACAAGTGTCTACAACCGTGATTGATGTTGTGCCAACATTCACTACTCAAAATATTGACTCAACACCTGAACATACAGATTCTGATGATGATGAAGTTTTTTGTGAAGATGTAAGAAGAGATACCCCTGCCAGGATTCAGAGAAACCATCCAACTTCACAAGTCATTGGAGAGATAACCGAAGGAATAAAAACCAAGAACGAGGAAAAGGTTAATTACAGGGACATGGTCATGCTAAGTGTGTGCATGCCTGCTACTTGTTATAATGTGCTAGTTTCTTGTTTTGTTTCCTCCATTGAACCCAAAAATGTAACTGAAGCCCTAAAATATACTCACTGGAAAAATTCTATGCAAGAAGAACTTATGCAATTCTCCAAGAATAAAGTTTGGAAACTAGTTCCTAGACTTTCTCAGTTAATGTAATAGGAACTAAATGAATTTTCAAAAATAAGAGTAATGAAAATGGTGTTATTGTTAAAAGAAAGGCACGTTTAACAACTCAAGGATATACACAGGTATGTGGTATTGACTTTGATGAAACCTTTGCTCATGTGGCTAGAATTCAATCTATCAGACTCCTTCTTACTATTGCATGCTTTCTAAAGATAAGATTATTCCAGGAGGATGTTAAAGACACTTTTCTGAATGGGTATATAATAAAGAAGCTTATGTTGAAAAACCAAAGGGATTTGTTGATCCTTTCCATCCTGATTATGTGTATAAGTTAGAAAAAGCTTTATATGGATTGAAACAGGAACCAAGAGTTTGGTATGAGAGGTTAGCTGAGTTTCTATTGAGTTTTGGCTTCACAAGAGGTGAATGAGATATAACATGTTTATTATGAAGAACAATAAGGATGTTTGTATTGCTCGGATATATGTGGATGACATTGTTTTTGGATCTACAAACAAGTTCAATTTGGACAAGTTTGTTAAACCAATGACATGTACTTTTGAAATGAGCATGATAGGTGAGCTCAATTATTTCCTTGAATTGCAAGTGAAGTAGAAGGAGAATGGGATGTTTCTATGCCAGCAAAAGTATGCCAGAAATTTAGTGAAGAGATTTGGCCGGATGGAGTCTAACCCTAGAAAAATTCCAATGTCTTCAACCCTGAAGACTAAAAGAGATGGATCTAGGGAGAATGTTAACTCAACATTATATAGACTAATGATTGGCAGATTGTTGTACTTGTCGGCCACACGCCCTGAAATCATGTACTCGGTCTGTGTACGTGCTAGGTATTAGGATGAACCTAAATCCTCTCATTTAACTGCAGTAAAACGAATCTTAAAGTATATATCTGGAACTGCATATTTGGGAATTTGGAATACTCATGATACCACTTCAAACTTAGTTAGCTTTAGTGATTCTAATTGGGCTGTGGATGTAGATGATAAAAACTCAACAAGTGAGGATGTGAGGATTGGTTTTTATCTAGGAAATAATCTTGTTTCTTGGTAGAGTACAATACTAAATTGTGTGTCACTTTCAACTGCAGAATCATAATATATTGCAGTTGGCAGTTGTGTTACCCAATTATTATGGCTTAAGCCCACGTTGCATGACTATAAGCTTGGGAGTGATACCCTTTTAATATTTTGTGACAACGTCAATGCCATCAGTATCTCAAGAAATCCTATCCAACACTCCAAAACTAAACATATTGACATTATACATCATTTCTTAAGAGCTATGGTAGATGACAAAACAATCAACATAGAACACATTAACATAAATAACCAACTTGCTGATAAGTTCACCAAACCATTAGATAGTGAGAGATTCTTCAGTTTGAGGAAAACTCAAGCCATGAGTGTCATGTAAGTCTGTGTTGAACACAAGTGTTTCCTTAACACCACATGCTAACACTAGTGACTAGTTGTGGTGTCTGCATGTTGTTCTAGGATTTATTATTTCCGTCTTGTCTATTTCTTCTTATTAGTTTATGTTTGTGTGTCTTTAACTACATGATTAGGTGTTTTCCTCTCTTATCTGTGACCAGTTTATTGAGTAGTTTCTCTTTGCAGTGTTTTAAATCTCAATTTCTCCTCTATGTTCTCTAGGGTAGTAACTTGATTTGGAGAAGCAGGGGTACACAAAGTTCACTACTATGATGTATCCATATGTATCTTATTCAGATCTAAGTTACACCATACATATGGAGAAGTTGGGGTGCACAAATTTGACTACTATGATGTATTCATTTGTGGCATATCCATATTGTGCTGCTTGCAGAAGGAGCATAGAAGAGAGTGTATCTTAATACTAGGTGTGTGTGGGGGGGTGTTCCGTGTTGCTGGTGTTAAAACCTTCTTTATGATTGCTATGTAAACAAGTATATGTTAGGCACTGCTTTCATCCACACCTATGTACTTGCTTGTGCATCTGTATTAGTTGTGCTGCAACTAGGGTGTCGGGGGTCCTGCTATTGCTTACATTTAGTGAATGCACAACTACATTCTTTACCCCACGTAGAACTTGTTTATGAGAGTATTTTGTTACTAGTCTTTCAAAGTTATAAGTAAAGAGAAATTGTCATCCGTTGCTAATCGATTATGTGAAGACTTTACACTTCTTAGCAGTGTGGACACATCATTTTTCATCTTGCATTTTTTTAGCTTCTGGTCTAAGTGGCCTGGTCTTAAGGGGGAGCTAGTTTTCCTCATGTTTTCATGTAAATGCATATTCTTTGGGTATTTTAGCTACCAGTAACGCACAAAGTTGTTTCTCACTTTCCATAGAAGTTGATTATCTCTGTGATTCTAAATTCTTACCATTACTTGTATTGCTTTACTATCAACTAGTTCTTCATACCTATGAAGATCTGAGCTATTCTGGGTTTCAATGGTGTTTATTATATCTTTATTAGCAAATATATACCTCGGGTTTTGTGTGATGCTGTTACTTAAAAAGGATCTTATAGTAAGACTCACACCACACATACACAACCTTCAATGATGACGGGTACCAGTGTTGTGCCAACATTGATCTGGTGTGTTTCCTCTACATGCTAGTTCAACATAGTGACTTATAAGGTATTTTTGTAACTGTATGGTCACGTATCATGGTGACACATCTACACGTGTTGACTCAACAAGGCGGGAAACTCACACGTTCTCATCAATAACCCGCCCATTATGCTAATCCCTCTCCACTTTCTCTTATTATTTCTATAAATTATCATGTCAATTTTGTCAATTTTGCTAAACCCTAATTTGTTAATTTCCTTATATTACTTCTCATATTTCATCATGGTTAAGAAAGCTTCAATTTATTTGCTGATCTTGCAAACACTTCCATCAACATGGAAGCTGCAGAAGGAGGAGCTCAGCTGCACAGAAGCACAGGAACACACCCAGCTCTAGTTGTTCTAGAGGTGCCCAAATGAAAAGCGACAATCTATACAATGAGGAATGTCAAATAGAAGAAGGTATTACCGAAAAGTGTTGAACCCACATAGAAACGTTAAAGTGTCGTCCCAACACATAAGTTTGATATCATCGCTAAAGAGGAAACCCCTCAAACTGAAGAAGCACCTCAACCTAATGCCCATGTAGTTGTGGTTGTTGATACTGAGGGGGAGATAGCTGTTGAAGAGGTTAAGGGGGAGCAACATAAAGACGAAGAATGGGCTAAAAACAAAATTGTAGATGTTGTTGTAGTTGAACCGAAGAAGGAAATTGCAGAAGGAGGGAAGTAAGGGTCAGATAACGAGGAGGAGACTGAAGATGCTGAAAAAGAAAAGAAGCTACTGGGACTGACGAACAAGAGGAAGAGTCACAAGAGGATGAAGACGATGTTAAGTCAACATCGTTCGAAAGCGGTGATGACCAATCACCAGAAGAGGTTGCAGAGGTAAAGAAAGAGGTACCTGGCACTCCTGAGTTAGATTTTCGTAATAAATACTATAACACTTTTTCATATCTAAGACATTGTGTAATAAGTGGGATTGGTTTTTATTGATGAAAATTTGGGCTGAGAATTTTCTAGTTGTGGAGGATTTTAAGAAACATAGTGTCTATAAGTTTCTTTGTACTAGAGGGTTGATTGGATCCTTGAATGAGAGTATCCCTTATGTTCCTGATATTGTGAGAGAATTTTATTGTAATCTTTCAAATATTGTTAATGCCCTAAATTTCCCAAGTATGGGAGAGCTTATGTGAGCGATAAGTTCTACAAAATTAATCCCTCAAACATCAACAAGGCTTGGCAGATGCCAAACAGAAAGGAGACAGAGGTGGCTATCGATGATAATGAACTGATCAAGGAGCTTACTGGTGGGCTGGTGAACTTAACAACCAAGATTCCTTGTGATTGGGATGACCTCCTTGAGTGCAATTCTGAGTAAGATTACCTCAACAAATTGGATGCCTTCCTCTAATTTAACTTTCTTGAGAACTAAAATGCCTATACTGGTTTTTAAGTTGAAGAGGGGACATTCAATGAACATGTGGGAAATGACTTTTGCATCTATGTAAGAAGTAGCTTAGAGGAAGGATGGGATACTTCCAGTTCCATCTCTCATGTACAAGATTTTGAGTGACCAAGGCTGTGTCAAGAAAAATAAGGAAGCTCTTGTGGAGAATGCTGGAATGCTAGATATAACCAATAATTACTTTAGAGGGTCCATAATTAATGATTTGCCGTGGAGAAATCCGAATGCACCTGGAGGGAGTAGAGTACAACATAAGAAGGCTAACAATAAGTTCAATGTTGTGACCACATCTGAATATGACACTGAACTAACTGTTCCCATCAGCTATGTTTTCCTTCAAGAAAAGGTCGATTGGCGTGAGAAGATGATCTCAGACCAGAAACAGAGATGGTTGGTTGTGAAGAAGAGCTCAAGGAATGGACTACATAAAGAAGCACATGTTGGTGGTGCTTTCCTCATAAAATCGGGGAGAGTAGTACCAATTTTTTTTTTATTTCTTCATGTTTTAATGTTTCTTCAATCTTAACAATGCTTAGTTTTTCTTGATAATTGTTTTTGGTTCATGAGGGTATTCCGTAGTTTGTTTTTGTGATGTATCATATTTTAAGTTCTGAAAGTACTCTTATTATTCTAGTTTACTTTGTGTGTACTACTGTATAACTCATCTGCAGGTGATACTCTGTGTGTTTTGCCAGCACTAAACCTTGCAATGTTAGCTCAACATATTAGCTCAACATTATGTATTGAGGGGGAGTATAATAGTATAGTGTTGTTGGTTGATATTCTAAAATATTGGACATTGGATACTTCATTGGTTTTGTGAAGAAAGACAAAAGGGGGAGACTGAAAGTGCAGGTTTTAGATCGAAATGTTAGTCCAACACAAAGGTATACAATGTTGACTTAACATTGAGCTTGACATCAAACATTGTGGAGTCTGTGATGATGCAATATCGTCCGAGCCTACGGGGAGGGTATATTCGAGATATTAATCGAGTTTATTTAGTTCAGAACGCTGATCTCGAGTCTGAAAAGAGTGAACGATGCTTTTTGTTAATATTCACGAGGGGGGATAGGGACGAGGAGGAGAGGACTATGACGAGGATAGTATCGAGATTATAAGTATGATTGTTCGTTAAGAAACTAAGTGCGAAGCGACGTACTAAAATATGTGTGTGATAATGAGCGAAAGTGGTGAGGATGAAGTGTTGAGTGGGAATGAGTGAAAGTGTGGTCTTCTGCTCAGTTTTGTTATTGTGGGAGCACTAACAAGCAACTATTTATAGGACTTCCATGGGGGTCATCGGCCAATGGATATGAGTCTTCTGCAAAAACTAATGGCTTCGATCAAATCAGCCAATCAAGTGGATCTCTTCATGCACCAATGAGTGTTTCTGAAGGTGGTGGCCTAGGGCAAGACTTCTTTTGCTCTAATCAGGGTCTTTGGCTGGGAGAGCCAATCAGGTGGACTTTACTGCCTCCATTCAGAGTTATGGGTGCTCTGGACCAATGGGGGTTACCGCCCTCGGGCCCTATACTTTATTATCTGCGGGCAGTGACCAATCGGGTTTGGTCTTCTCCTCATAAAGTCTTCTACGTGGGGTGACTAATCGGGTTTGGTATTCTCCTCATTTATGGCGAGTGGTTGGGAGTTGGGGAGTAAATTGTACTGAGTTCCTATTTGTATCCTCTCGTTGCTCCCCTCATTTTTCCTATTCGTTAGCACCATTGCTCTCTTCGTTCCCGCCAAGATGAGAGAATAGGATGTTGGTAAATATATTCTAAGTTTTGGCTTGCTCGTAATAAGATTTTATCGGAAGCCAAATGAGGGCAGGGCCAGGGAAGGCTCGTTGGGTAAGTAGACTACATGGGGTCAAAGTAATGCTGGTTTTAGTGGGACTTAGAATACGAGCGTTCTAGGGGAGGGTACCACTAAGGTAACATGGGTGTGCATGATTCTTGGGTTCATAGTTCAACGGAGGAGAGGGTGTAACGAGGGATATCCGTCGAGAGCGAACAAGTCTCTGTTTATTTAGTCCTTGTGTTATACTCGGATATTTCCCCCATTCAGGTGGAGTCAAAGATTGTTACCGCGAGGGATATTTTGACAACCCCACCTGTTAGGAGAGGACCAGGGGGAGCTCAAGTGGCATGACCCGATGCCTTCCATTGGATGTGATCGTCGGTTTAGGATATCAGTCATTGCTCCCGAATCGTCCTCTCATAGGAGAAATAATAATATAATATGATATGTATCATCAGTCTGTTTTATACTGTATTATTTATTTTGCCTTTATTCACATACTACTAGTTCCACAATTGTAGTTTATGTTAAGTGTATTTTAGGATATTGAAAAATCAAGGTCTCAGGTAGATTACTCATCAAGAGAACAAGATCTAGAAGATTAAGTCGATAAGAGTACGACATAAGGATGGAGGATTTTTTAAAGATAAGACGTGCTAATACTTCACTTAAAAGAAGATTAAACTAGGTTAAGTTCGGATAGGAAAGCTTCGAGCCTAATGATAAGTTAGAAGAAGATGTCAAGACTATCCAAGAAGATCCAAGAACAATCCTACCGTGTCGATCACGTCTTCGGCTACGGCATTGAAGATCTATAAAGTGGCATGATGAACATCAAGCAATAACACGAGACGAGAGCATATAAATTGAGTGAATTAATTTAGAGAGTTGGGTTTATTATCTTGCTGCACTCAGCTTTTGTGTACCTAAGTCGGAACTATAATCTTTATAGGTCTAAGTAGTTCGATTGAAATGAGTGAAATCCTTTGAACGATCTCAGTTATTTTTTGTGCAATCATTATTCACTTAGGCTCAGTTTGTTTGCCAGGAAAATGGCAGAAAGAAAAGAAAATGAGGGAAAATCTTAGTTCCCACAATTTTCCTTCTTTTCCCTCATTTTCGGGGAACTAAACTGAGCCTTATTGATTATTTCACCCTTTGGCTCTGCAGACTATATTCATATAATCTGCATATTTTAAGACAACACCCAGTTCTTATAATCTACTTAAAATTCATCTATTGTGTCTTTAAATACCCGTTGTGAAAATTTACTCTTTCGGTAGTTGTTAAGACAACATTGAGTTCTTCGGTGTTGGTGAAACATTTAAATTAACACCATTTGTGAGCTCAAAAAGAGTATCACTTCCGATCCACACATTTTAAGTATTAACGAAGGATAAGGCCCACGCTTGTCTAGCCACACGACAAGCATGGAAACAATGGAAATATATTCCACGCTACGTACATGCACACACCACACATAAAGACTCTGGGGCAACATGATGACGAACTAACACATGTTGTGTTGGTAAAATTCTCGAAGAAAGGCACCAAAGAAAATTATTTATTTTTGCTGGACATTTGATCTTCTAAATAAACCTTCAATCCCTATTCATACTTGAGGCAACATACACTCGCCAACCCTTGTTACATAATAACATAATATGCGCTCTGAACCGTGGATATCTTAATTGTGCAGTCTTTATATAGATATAAAAGTAATATTTACGTGGTTGTTTTAGAAGAATGTCTAGCTTACAGTCGGTAAGCATACATGATACATTATACAGACAATTATGGCCCTCATATTATTTTTCATGTTACTGGCAACTTATATAGTTTACTCTATTTGGTTTGAACAAAACAAAAAATAGGATAAAAGAAACCTTTAATTAAAATCTTGAGAATTATTTTAAAAAAGAGTAAATGATAAAACAAGGCTTAGATAAATATATCTCTATCTCATTATTGTTTGTAATTATCTTTGTATGTTATTATCGTTTTCTTCGTTAACTCTCACTTTGGTACATAAGTATTTGTTTTTAATTTTTATAAATAACATCATAACAAGCATGGAAAAGAATCTAAAATAAGCCGACGGATAGAGCCAAATTTGAAGGATTGGATGACGAGTCTTGGTTGCACTCAAACTTGGAGGACATGGAGAAGCGGAACCTGATTTGGCCGAACATGCCGTGGCCTTGGATCTTTGTGGCGAGCATATGGATAATTTGAAAACAGCGGAACGCACGAGTGTTCCACGAAAAGGAGAACAATGTACTTTTTCCCAATAAAAAGTGTAAGCCGCGACTTGCTTGACCGAAGAAGACAAAAAGCCAAGAACAAAGAAGCAAAATGGAAGAATTATCATATACAATAATAACTCCCTCAATGAAATACTCGAGCATACCAATCAAGTTTACGAATTATCATCTACAATAATAACTCCCAAACTGGGGGACTATTGGTATGTATAAATATATCATCCAATTAGAGTTTGAAGTATGCTCATGTTCCCAAAGCACACTCCAAACTGAGGGACTACTGATATTACATAATATAGTAACTATACGTGTCATGTCACGTGGATGCCACAATTACAAGGATCACCAATATTTGTTATAACGAATTAGGCACCCTATGATATGTCATTAGAAACCTCCGAATGTCTAAGTCTTAATTCAACAAGAGGATTGCGATTCGGAGGTTCAGAGTGGAAGTTATGCCCGAAACGGTGGAACTACACAGATCTGGATAACATATCGAATATCACCCCCGATATGCCATTTTCGATATACAATGCCCCTTTTGCCTATAAATGGCCCTCCATATCGCCCTAATGTGGAGAGAAAACTCCTAAGGAACCCCCCCCCCCATAACTTCTATGTCGAATATATTCGATATATAACCCCCGACATGTGATGTCGAATGCCATTTTTGACATTACATTCGACATGCAGCAGACCCGACATTGTATTCAACATAGAGAACGTTAGAAATATCTATTTGATATATACCTTATATCATATGAAATATATTTGAGATATGGTTCTATAAAAAGAAGCGGATCGAGGTTTTGATATACGTACATCCAGATATGGCCGATATCATGAGGCCTCGCAGAAATACCCGACATGCAGGGATATTTGATATATAGGATATTAACTTGTCTCCCCGATATTTACCTTATATGCTTGGAAAGATAAGAGAGTCTACATTTCATATCAACAAGCGGATCGAGGTTTGGACCTTCCTCAAGGAGATATGGTTAAAATCGTGAAGCCGGACAATGCAGAAACAAGTGAATCACATAGGTCGTTAGTGCTCGATCATCAGAATAATTAACCACATCCGGATTTATTCCTTCAAGGGGATACATAGGCATCTTGGGGTAACTCGAGTCCAGTCCAAAATCATTAAAGATTCATCCGTCCCCTATGTGTGCAAAGGACAAAGTTGGTTCCAGCGTAGCGCAAACGAAATTATTGGCGCCCCATGTGGAAAAACACTGGAATGTACTAGAAAACAAGCACGCAATTAAAGTTCAATCGAGTTCATCAAGAACAATGGCAAAGTGGAGCGCCACCAGACCTATGCCTTAATTGAAGCACATTATTACGATTCTGGGCTAACTCACATTCATCAAAATCCTGGAGCATATCGAGCACCTAATACCCCCGCTCTGCCAATCAAGGTAAGTTGAATTAATTACATTATATTGTTCACCTGCATATTCGACAATTAATTACGTTATGCTGATTCACCTACATATCGAGTCTATTTTTCGATATCAAAACCTATTTTTGATATCAAGCCTATTTTCTATATCCAACCTATTTTTGATATCGAGCCTATTTTCTATATCCACCTATTTTTGAAGTCGAGCCTATTTTTGATATCAAGCCTATTTTTTATGTCGAGCCTACTTTAGATATCGAGCCTATTTTCGATATAAACATCCACCGTTGATATTCATCATTCTCGATACACTTCACTTGATATGGAGACTATATTCGACATTCTTATGCCGATATACACTCGATATCCTCGTATCTCCGATATCCATTACATTCGACATCGTTTAGATCTTATATTATGCCAAATTTGATATCGCCTCAGACTCGATATAATCCCAAATTTGATATTATTCCAGATTTGATATCGCTTAGATTCGATATTATCCCAGATCTAATATTGCTCATATTCGATATAATGCCATATTCGATATCATCCCAGATTTGATGTCTATCAGACTCGATAGAGTGATTGCCCAGGAATCACTTAGGCTTATTAATTTAGGCTTTTAATTATGTTGGAACAATTTATATTTACCTGAATTGCCTTTCCTCCATATTAGGCGAACTGGACTTTACCCGATTTTTGGCCGATATCTATTATTAATATTTATCTTGCGAATGCTATATATCTCTCTTTCATAGTAATAGACTGATTGCTGGAGCGAACATATCCTACTGGATAAGACAGAAATATTCCTTAAAGGATAAAATTATCTCATATCCTAGGGGTAGACAAATCGGATGCTATTTGTTTCTTGGTTGTTATGTATCTTAAAGTTTTATATTGATATATCCTTGCATATATTGTTATCCGTTTAAATGATAGGAACATAGACATCCTCCATCAACAGAACAAAAGGAAGAAGATCCCATATTCATCGAGATAAGGAGGACAAATAAAAGAAAAGAAGATCCCCTATCCATCGAGATAAGGAGGACAACAAAAAAATGAGAGAAAAATGGTGGTACAACAGCAAAGAGGTTTCGCCCTCAAGAAATATCGCTTGAAAAGGCGACTATCCATATACCATTGCGGTAGATACACTGATACAACAACAGAGTGGTCTTGCCCTTAGGACATATCGCTTGAAAACTGTGACTGTCCATTTACCCTAGCGGTAGATACGTTGATACAATAGCGAAGAAGTCTCGCCCTCATCACTTGAAAAATGCGACTGTCCATATATCCTTGCGGTAGATACGTTGATACAAAAGCGGAGAGGTCTCGCCCTCAGGACATATTGCTTACAACGGCGACTGTCCATACTCCATCGCGGTAAATATGCTGACATAACAGCAAAGAGCTCTCGCTCTCAGGACAACTCGCTTACAACGGCGACTGTCCATATACCTTGTAGTAAATAGGTTACATCACCTTGACTACTTATACGGTGGACGTACCTCCTATCCTACGGAATACGATAGAGGAATACCTTAACAGACATACATCCTATCCTACGGGATACAGTAGAGAATACCTTAACATGTACACTTATTTTTTGTCCTACGGGACAATATAGCGATTACCTTAAACGGTAGAGTTATCTTATATCCTATGGGAAAAGTTAGAAAATGCCTTAACAGGTAATTTGTTTATTTACTATCCTACAAGATATGACAGAAAATATTTAAATAGTCTCTGAAACCCAATTTTATTCACGAACTCAAACAGATGGGAGAGCCACACCTACCTATAAAGTAAAATGCTTGAAATGGCAACGTCACTTCTACCAATACGGTAAAATACCAGAAATGGCAGAGTAACATCTACCTATACGGTAAAATTCCAGAAATGGCAGAGTAAAAACTAGCTATACAGAAATATGCCCGAAATGACAAGAGTAATATGTACCTTTACGGAAACAAGCTAGAAATGGCAAGAGTCACATCTACCTACACGGTAACATGGCAGAAATGGCAGAGCAACATCTACCTACACAGTTTCATGCCTAAAACGGCAACAAAACATGTACCTACGCGGTAGCCTACCTTAAATGATAATGAATCATGCATCCACGAGGTACCCTAACTAAAATGACAACAAATCAAATACATGATCCCTTACACAATATTCCATTAAATATTACAAATAAATATATTACTTTGAGACACCACGCGAATCGTAAAAACTCGTGCACAAATATGAGATTACACGCTTGTGCTAATCTAGACAAAAATGAACAACGATGAACCAGATGACAACATCAAGTACCCACCCGGTAAACCGCCTCTTAACATGCAACGACTAGTACCCACGTGGTATCTCCGCCTCATACAGCACAAAAAAAAGTATCTATGCGGTACCCCACCTCTTAAGGCGCAATAAAGCACCTAAATGAGACCCCGCCTCTCAAGGGCACATAATTGTCGCCAAATACCTCCTCTAAATCTAGCCCGATGACGCAAAGGTCAAGCAGTTAACTAGACGCGTACTCTGCATAATTATAATAAACTGAAGATAACACATATATAATGGTAGAATACGGCTAGACGTTCAAAAAAATGCGATAATACAATTAATTGAATAAAATCATTCATACCATAATTTTATAATAGTAGTGTTACACCTGTCACTGTACTGCGAGTAATCTTACAACGTGAAACACATTCATTATCGCGTGCGAGACCCGAGTCAAGAAAATGACCAAATTCTAAAACATGTTGCAGTCGCAGTGATTACAGCATGTATATCCACTATGAGGGTTAACATCTTACCCATACTGGCCAGTCAATTCAAAAGCAATCCACTCTACATGGTATGATATGACTTTACCCTTTAAGGTATTGTCAATTCCTATATGAAGCCAGCACAGATGGTAAATTCTCATGGCTAATGAGATCTCTAGTAATACCACTGCAGCTATAAGATATATAATGCAAGGTTCAAAATGAACAACTACTATTCAAATAAATGAGGATGCATTGATTAAATAAATTCGTTCCAAAGCAAAACAAGTGTTAACCGAAAGATCATTCCAACTAGCATAATATGCTACACTGTCCATCATCGTAAACTATACAACTGAATCAAAGAGTGACCAACCTACACCCCTTAGTAGCACAAGCAACGATCTAATACGCCCTAGGCGCATACCTAAGAATGTCAAGAAATTTCTCTGCGTCAATCATCGCATTCATCATTTTCACAATTACTATAGCCGAAAGCCTTCCTTACGATGACTTCTCGCTCATTACCTATTTTATCCTCTTTAAGATTGACAAAGTGCATGTTTAAGTTACATGGGAAAGAATGTTGACATATCTCCTTGGACCTGTAAGTGATATGGGCGTAAACCGTCTTTTACAAACATTAGCCTTGAGAAGCTCCAGTCCACCATGACGGGCTTTAACTTTTCCAAATGATGCTTCATATGATTTTTGCTCTTGCTACAACCTTTCTTGACTTCAAGTATTTTACTATCAGTCGATTTGCCTATGGAAAAAGGTAGAAAATACGTCGAACGATAAATGATTTCTCCTGTCCTATGGGAAATGATAGATAATACCATAAGATCAGCTCATACTCTCAGTTTGGACACTGCGGCGCACACTTCACGCCAATCAACATGAGACTATGTTTCTTTAGAATCTCGACAATAACATCAGGCTCAACATTATCATACCTACACTCAGTGAGGTTGTTAGCTTAAAACCACCCGTGAGGTGTAATAGTACTTGAAGCTACACTCTGCAATAGCTTCACCTAGAAACTGCACAATTATGGTATAGTGAAATATACGTTCTGCAGTATCCAAGTCATCTACCTCTCATGATACAATGCAATATACTCTGCATGGTATTTATGCCGTAGGGCATACTGAATACGTTATCATAGATCATACCTCACAAGGTATATCAAGAATCGTTTGTGATATGATGTCAACTACATCTACCTATAAAGGTAATAGAAGCACAATCATATACTACATCTGATAAAGTACTCGAATAACTCAAAAGGTACCTACAAAGTTTGAGTAGGTTACGTACCCACCTCACCAAATGCGAGACCCAGCCACACTAACGCTATGGCCGGGCTAGAGCATTCAAATATTTTCACATATCCCAAATTGTTATGAAGCTAAAATCATAATAAGCAATAAAAAATACAAGGTTGGTAAAAACAACATTTTCATAAGTGGACATATATACACCATTGCAAGTTATATCACATACAACCTTGCACATAAAAACCCCAAGCGGTCCAATTCCTATCTAGCATTAATGCTTTGGGGGCCACAACGGCCAAATATAGAGAACAACCTACTTGTATTCTACACTGCCTCCTACCAGGACATATTAACACTATATTGTTATGGGAAGAAACCCGACTTACCTTGCTGCTTCGATATCCGGGGTCACAAAGTGGCAAAAGGTCCCCAATAAAATAATAGCATCCGGACAATAGGTGGTAACCAGCTTATACGATAAACATACGTGGGCCCCGACGATAATAAATGGTTGTCTATATCAGGGAGATATCAAAAACTTATATTCCATATCCACTCGATATCACAGAATTTCCGAGTTCCATCTTAACCAAATTGTCTAGGAAAATGGGGGAGTATTCGTACTCTATTTTCACTATCCCAATATGTTGTTCATGCAACTCGAAAATTGGGAATATTGAAGGGTATCCCTCAATGAAATACTCGAGCATACAAATCAAGTTTACGAATTATCATCTACAATAATAACTCCCAAACTGGGGGACTACTGGTACGTATAAATATATCATCCAATTAGAGTTTGAAATATGCTCATGTTCCAAAAGCACACTCCAAACTGGGGGACTACTGAAACTACATAATATAGTACCAATACGTGTTATGTCACGTGGATACCACAATTGCAAGGATCACCAATATTTGTGTATAACAAATTAGGCACCTTATGATATGTCATTGGAAAGCCATGGATGTCCAAGTCTTATTGCAATAAGAGGATTGCGATTCGGAGGTCCAAAGTGAAAGTTATGCCGAAAACAGTGGAATTGCGCAGATTTAGACAACTTATCAAATATCACCCCCGATACGCCATTTTTGTTATACCATGCCCCTTTAGCCTATAAATACCACTCCATTTGGCCCTAAAGATGAGGGAGAATGCCTAGAGAACCACCTATCTTCTATGTCGAATATATTCGATATGCAACCCCCGACATGTGATGTCGTATGCCATTTTCGACATCACATACGACATGCAACAGACCCAACGTAGCCCAGAACCAGCATGATGTGAAGTATTTCGTCAACTCGCCAAGCCAGTAGATGATAATGCACCAAGTCATATATATATATATATATATATATATCAACTATGTCAACTATCATAAATTATTATCAACTATGTCAACTATGTCTTCTATTATCAACTATGTCAACTATCAGAAAAAGTCTACACGTCTTATTTGCTATATATATTTTTGTTTTATTTTATAGGTGATAACTACAATACACACACTTACGTAAAGTGCATGTGTGAAATAGGAAAAAAAAGAAAAAGAAATACGTGAAAGTGCATTTTCGGCCTCAGGCGATTAAATAAACTCTAAACACATGAAAGGTGCACACTTTATTTTTGTATTTATTCCACGTATTACGTATGCGTATTCTCATCATCTAATAACTACAACCATTACTACGTATTTCGGTGCAGACATTGATTTAGAAATGTTTAATATTGTAATTATTTTGACAATAAAGGGCCCCAAATTGATTAATTTGTGTAATGCCGCAATGGTTGAAGCGCTGCTTTAGTTTAAACAATAACCAACTTGAAATAAATGATAAACTTTAGTACGCGGGCCTCGGTTGATTAATCTTATTCTACGATACGCGGATCTTAGCGATTAATGTGAGTGTGTGCATGTCCCCAAATCGTTATTTACTAATTCGTGTTATATTAGGTGGGTCCCAATATAATGGACTCAAACTATTAGTGAGCGGGTCAATAAACTATTAATTATTAATATATTTTATGTTAGGTGAACCCTAATTGGTTTATACGTGCTAACGCACAAGGCATCCAACGAAATATCGTGATTAGTCGAACTTACCGGACAAAATTAGAACAACAAAAGATGGACGCTGAAAACGTCCATTTTATTGCAATTGATAATTTAATTGCAAATTTTAAAGTGTTGTTCTAACTTGAATGATATCCAATTTATAATAAATGATACACTTTAGTATGCGGGTCCTCGAAACATTGATTATTAATTCGTTATATATTTTTTTGTTCCGAATGGCTATATGCGCGCGGGTCTCCCATCTATTAGCCCGTTGGTCGCCAAACTACTAATTTCTAATTTGTTTTATATTAGGTAGACTCCAATCAATTAATATGTGCGGGCCTACAAGGTAACTATTACCGCAAAACTAAATGGAATATCACAAGATCACTAAGTTAAAGATTATAAATTTTTGAGGCAAAATAGAAAAATCTATAACTAAAAGGACTGTTCTACAATTTACATTAAGAGCCACAAGTAAATAACATAATTTTTTGCGGTGAATTGAAAGAATTAAAAACTAAAACGATTGTTCGACAATTTACAACAGAACATTAATTACTAATTCATTTTATATTAGGTGGGTTATGAGGGTTAATGCGGGCCGAACTCGTATTATATTAGGTGAGCCCCAATCGATTAATTTGCGTGAGCCTACAAGGTATTTATTACTACAGAATAAGATGGAAAATGTAATGAGTCAAATTAGAAAGCTTTTAGGGGCAAAAATAACAAAACTTAATATTCGAAGGACTGTTATACAATTTACAACGAAACCCATCAGTATATAATGGAAAACTTTAGGGGCATAATTGAAAGAGTTGAAAACCGCACGGACTATGCGGCATTTTACATTGGACCAAAAATAAGAAAAAATCAAAATTGAATGAATGTTTTACAATTTATCGTGGGACCTGTAACAACCCGATAATTTCGAGATAAACAGAACAATATCAGAGCAACTATTACATGTCTAAATGTTAAATATCTGAATCAAATACACTCAAAGTAATAAACTAATGAAAAGGAAACAGAAGCTCAATTAACTCCCAACCCAGTGAACTCGGAAGGCTCCCAATACCAAAAGCTCTCAGGTCTTGATACGGTAGTAACCTAGTTCGTCTTAATCTGGAAGGAAGAAAAAGAAACACAAAATTTTATGTAAGATAAAAATCTCAATGAATGCTCGTGTGTGTGTGCAAGTGTTGCATTTTCTTCCAATGGTTTTCGTTTGAAAACAGTTTAACAAATAAACTTAAACGCACACAAATGTCATGCAATAGAATCGTGAAATCACCAGCATTCGTGGTTTAACAAAAACTCTTTAACAAAAAAATGGATTCACGTTTGATGATCGATGTCCACGTTATTCTGCTAATGCAACCAGCCTTATCACCGCATAACAGTACTCCTTATCTCCCCGTTCAAAGCGCGGCCTTGGAATCAAGAACGTATGCCATTGTACATACAAAAATCCTACGACCCAACAAAGACACAACCTCCTCCTGTTATGTCTGAGAGGGAATGGGCCCATGGGGACAAAAGGTCCTACCGGTAAGCCCGCCGCTGCCCGGCGGTACCCCCTGCACTCCCGCGCCAAACACTAGATCCAGTAACTAATCAAATCCGAATACAACCCAACGGGACACCATTCATCATATCGATTCCAGTAATTTAAAGCAATTAATCAATATGCACAAAACTTGCTTGTACAAAACTTAACAGTTCGAATACCCAATTTAAAGAGACTTGCTTTCAAGAAATGAATAGTTCCAGAGACAACTTTCTTTGAAGAAATGACCGTTCAACATGCAGAAAATCGTGTTTACATATATATAGATGCATACATAGATATACATGCATTCCTTCCCATTTTTCCAAAATAGTTTAGTTTAGGAGCACTCACCTGAAATACGACTATAAAGAAGGAAAAAGCGAACGCGCGACAACATCTAGCGGTAACCACCTAAGAGGCCAACATAATTATCATAAGTGACTTAAGAATACATTACTCAACTAAATACTAATTACTCTACCCCGTTTTCCCGTTCTCAATATATATGTATTCGCATCCTTGTGGTAATTAATGACCAAATAATTCATCGTATTAATATTCCTAACTTTAGTGTATATTCTTATTTGAGTAAGTCTATAATATCTATTTGCACTGATTATATCATTACTTTCAAATAATTACTAGAGGTCGTGTGTTATGTTTCCTTTGGTTTATGTAAATCTTTTATTACCATAATTAACCAATTTCGTATAAAATATTATCCATAGTACACAAAAAATGGGATACCAATGAATTGATGCTACTTTCTACTCATTGCTAAGATATTTATCATCAACTTCTAATAGTCATCGTTCCCATTTCAAATTTGTACAAGACAATTTAATTTTCCTTTGTAACAGAACCGCATCATTATTCCTTACCAACCGAAAGTGCAGGGTTTTCTGGAATCAATGTTATACGATGTTGGAACAACATTGACGATAACATTGAAACCAGAGAGCCTGTACGAAAAATGTTCTTTAGTTGCCAAATTTATGTTTTGCCTTTATTCACCTATTAATCAAGTTCCACGGTTTTTGTTGTTTATGTTTATGTCCAGGAAGGTATCTTAATCATAAGGAAGAACTATGGAAGATTCCTTACTTGAAATTTCCATAATTCAAGCTAAGTTGAATAGTCAACTCTACACGCTTTCAAAAGAAGGAAACAAAATTGGCGGTTCTCTGCAACTCGATTCTTTCCAGGATTCTCCGATTTGAAGAAGATGTGTTACCTTGCTGGATCGGTAATAAAGGAAACACATATTCAAGAAAGATATTGAGTTCACAAAGAATCCAAAATTCAACAAGGAAACAACAAGAGTTACCAAAAACTGTGAACAACACATCTTGGCGTGCAAGATTCAAGAAATCTATAAAAGATGTGAAGTTCATCAAGATGGACACAAAACAATCGTGCAAAACAATCTGAGAGATTTATCATACTTTGTATTGTCTTCGTCTTGCTTTTGCAAAGTTTTTGTATCAACTATTTATGTCTAGTTCATAGAAGTTAAGTAGTTCGTACTTGTCTGCTTCGTTGAGTCCGATCAACAAAGAGCGCGAGTGAATTGTTGTGAGGAACATTTTTGTTAAAACCTTTATGGTTATTTGGCCTAAGGCTCAGAAGTTTTTAATAATATTGAAAACTTCTTAAAATTATTTCTTCGTGTGTTTTTAATTCCACTGCATGTTCCAATATTCAAGAAGATCACAATTGAGTTAAGGCAACGCCAGCTTAACTCTCAAAGTTGTTGTGTCAATCCACGATTCGAAAATTTCAATTGGCGTCAGAGCCAAACACCGACTACACTAGTGTTGTGGAGGTGATACAACACAATGGACAACGTCAATCCTAATACCAACAGGATTCCAGTTTTGGATGGCTCCAATTATGCATACTGGAAGATCAGGATGAGGTTTCACATCAAAGCTATTGATATTCGAGCCTGGCAATCCGTGATCAATGGATACTCTCTTGCAACATTACCAAGAGATGGTGAAGGTGATCTAGTACCAAAACCAGAAGCAGATTGGACAGCAGCAGAGGTAAGTCTCTATAACTCTAATGAAAAGGCCCTTAATGCTATTTTCAGTTGGGTTAATCATCACATGTTCAAGATAATCCAGAACTGTACAAAAGCCAATCATGCTTGGGATATAGTTGAATTACATTGTGAAGGGCATTCTGCTGTTAAAGATTCCAAATATAGACAACTACTTCAGCAATTTGAAAAACATGAGATGGGTGAAGATGAAAGTGTTGATAGTTATTTTGAGAAAATCCTTGATATTGCTAACCAATGTGAAAATCTAGGTTTTGCTATGACTAATCAAGAGATGGTTTATAAAGCAATGAGAGCACTGTCATCTAAATTTGCTCTCAAGAAAATTGCAATGAGTGAATCTAGGAACCTTGCTTGTCTTCAGTTTCAAGTCTTGATGAATACTCTTAGAGAATTTGAGATGGAGCTTGCCTCACAACCTAGCAAACATATGGCTGTTGCTTTAAGAGGATCAAGCCTTGATAACGAGTGTGATGATGAATGTGAATTAATTTCTTCAAACTATGGTAAAATTACTAAGAAATTCAATAAGCTGAACTTTAAAGGAAAATGCAAAGAAAAGAATCTTAGTAATAGTTCTCCAGGTTATAAGAAATTACCTCATAAGTTTGTGAAGTACATGGCATAAAACCCTACTCCTTTAGAAGCTGATAAGTTAAAAGATGTTCAATGTTTTGAATGTAAAGGATATGGTCATATGGTTAATGAATGTGCTAACACTCTTAGAAAAAGAGGAAATGGTCATTGGGTTTGTGTAGATGATTTCAATGAAGATGACTTTAGTTCTGGTGAAGCTGAAGAACAATCAGAAGAGGTTCACACTGCTGCGCTTCTCACTCAGATTGACTGGACACCAGAAGACTCCCTGAACTGCTTCAGATCTCAATGTTACCCCAACATTCAGGATCCAACATCAAAACAGGAGACCTTCTTTGCAGATTGGGATGAATATGATACTGATACTGAACCTTATCTTGCGTCCTACTTTGATGAATCTAACTTTGATTGTTTTCATGGCTCAGTGGATCTAGATGAAGAATATTTCTTTGAAGGTGAAATGTCCCAGGAGGAAATCATTGAAGACCTGAAGTCTATCTACCACAAACTGCTGCTTGAGAATCACAAACTCATCAAGAGCAACAAAAACTTGAAGGAAGAGATTGGATGCATGAAGGAGATGCTGAAACTGTATGAGAAAGACCTTGACAAAACTGAGACTGAACTGAAGGAGGTAAAGGTAAAATTAAATAAAGTTGAACAAACCATTGCCAAATGGAACATTTATACATCTAAGCTTGATGAGATCATGAGTATGGGAAATCAAGGTAAAAGTGGTTTGGGCTATATTGAGAAACCTCCCTCTGAAGATGTTAATTCTGCCTATTTAAAAGCTGGTTTTATCAAGGAAAGTAGTGGTGTGAATAGTGAAATTCCTGTCAACACTGTGAAAAAGCCTACTTTTATCTGTCAATATTGTTTTCAACCTGGTCACATTAAGCCTTATTGCAAAAAATTCAGAAGTGTGATTGAGAAGAAAACAGGGATTAATAGCAGTACCAATGTTAGGAGAACCTCTGATCTGAATGTTATCCCAACATTAGGTAACAAATCTGAAAGACATAAAAGTAGAACTTGGATTGAAAAGATAAAAACTCCTAAGGTTAAAATTGTTTGCAATGTTGTCTTTTCTGCTGTTTACTCTAACCTTGCAGGTGAGTGGTATTTTGACAGTGGATGGTCAAGGCACATGACTGGAAACATTGAAAATCTGAAAGATGTAATCCCTTTGACTGTTGGAACAATTACTTATGGAGGAGACACTAAAGGGAAAATCATTGGAAAAGGAGTATTGGATGTTGAAGGATTTCCACCACTCAAAGATGTGTTGTTGGTTGAAGGATTGAAAGCAAATTTAATTAGCATAAGTCAACTTTGTGATGATAACTTGTTAGTTACTTTTGATAAAAGTTCATGTGATGTATTTAATAGTGACAATGTCCGTGTCATGACAGGTACAAGATCAAATGATAACTGCTATCTTGCTCAAGATAAAGCTGAATGCTACCATGGCAAGGTAGATGAATCTGTCATGCGACACAAGAAGTTAGGACATGTGCACTATAGAAATCTGGAGAAACTACAGAAGTTAAAGGCTGTGAGGGGACTGCCTAAGTTGACTAGCCCAGGTAAAATTGTTTGTGAATACTGTCTGAAAGGTAAACAAACAAAAGTTGTCCATCCATCACTTCAGGTACATAGTACTAACCCTAGAACTAATAAGTGCTTTGAGTTGCTACATATGGATCTCATGGGTCCTATTGAGGTTAGTAGCCGGAATGGTAAGAAGTATGCTTTTGTTATTGTTGATGATTTTTCTAGATATACCTAGATTAAGTTTTTGAAAGAAAAATCAGAGGCATTCAACACATTCAAGATTTTGCATGCTAGTATTAAAAATCTGTATGGCACTTCTGTAGGAAGAATTAGGTCTGACCATGGAAAAGAGTATGAAAATGTAAGCCTTGCTAATTTTTGTGAAACTAAAGGCATTTTCCATGAGTTCTCTGCGCCTAAGACTCCTCAGCAAAATGGGATTGCTGAGAGGAAGAATAGAACACTTCAAGAGATGGCCAGAGTAATGTTGAATTCTAGAAACCTATCTAAGAAACTCTGGGCTGAAGCTTTGAATACTACATGTCATATTAGTAATAGAGTTTATCTTAGACCTGGTACTACTATGACACCTTATGAAATCTTGAAGGGTTCAAAACCAACAGTTGCACACTTTCATGAATTTGGTATTAACTGCTATTTGCTAAAAGATAGAGACTATTTGAGCAAATTTGATCCCAAAAGTGAAAATTGTATATTTGTTGAATATTCTCCTAATATTGCTGCTTTCAGGGTCTACAATCCAAGATTGCATATGGTACAAGAATCAGTGAATGTCATTTTTGATGATTTAACTATTTCTGCAGGTACTGAAGAAGTCATTGTTTCAGATGTTGCTCCAACATTGGACCCAACATTGAACACAAAAGCTGAAGATGCTGAACTAGAGACTGGAACAAACGTTGACTTAACACCAGAAACCCCCAATGTTAGGCCAACATTTGTGCTGTCAGATTCTGAAGATGAAATAGTTCCTGAATCCAGAACAGATCCTCCTGCTAGGATTCAAAGAGATCATCTAGCCACTCAAGTAATTGGACAAATTACTGAAAGGGTTAGAACACGCAACAGAGAAAGGGTTAATTACAAGGATATGGTTAAGTTGTGTGTTTGTACGTCTTCTTCATGTACTGTTGAAAATGCATCTTGATTTGTTTCATCCATTGAACCTAAGAATGTTACTGAAGCTCTTAAGGATAGTTACTGGAATAATGCCATGCAAGAGGAACTCTTACAATTCACCAAAAACAAAGTTTGGAATCTAGTGCACATGCCATCACATGTGGATGTAATAGGTACAAAATGGATTTTCAAAAATAAAACTGATGAGAATGGTGTAATTATGAGGAACAAAGCTAGGTTGGTTGCACAAGGTTATACTTAGGTAGAAGGTATATATTTAGATGAGACTTTTGCTCCAGTAGGTAGGATAGAATCAATTAGATTACTTCTTGCTATTGCTTGCTGTCTTAGGATTAAACTTTACCAAATGGATGTTAAAGGTGCCTTTATGAATGCTTTAATTGACAAAGAGGTTTATGTTGAACAACCTAAAGGCTTTGCTGATCCTAAATATCCTGACCATGTGTACAAACTTGAGAAGGCTTTGTATGGCTTAAAACAGGCTTCTAGAGCTTGGTATGAGAGGCTAACTGATTCTCTGTTAGGCCTAGGTTTCAATAGAGGAGATGGAGATAGAACATTGTTTGTCCTTAGAAAAAGCTCTGATATATGCATTGTTCAAATTTATGTGGATGATATTGTATTTGGCTCTACTAACAAGTCTACCTTAGATAAGTTTGTTGAGTCTATGACAGGAACATTTGAGATGAGCATGATTGGTGAGCTCAACTACTTTCTGGCACTACAAGTTAAGCAGCTGGAGAATGGTATCTTCCTGAACCAGGAGAAGTATGCAAGGAAACTGGTGAAGAGATTTGAGCTACAAGAGTCCAAGCCTTGCAAAACTCCTATGTCCTCTTCAGTGAAGATAACAAAAGATGGCACTGGCAGCAATGTTGACCCAACATTGTACAGATCCATGATTGCTAGTTTGCTATATCTCTCTGTCTCTAAACCTGACATCTTGTTTTCAGTATGTGTTTGTGCTAGGTACCAAGCTGAGCCAAGGCAATCTCATTTGATTGCTGTAAAGAGGATTCTTAGATATATCTCTGGAACTTCACCTTTAGGCATTTGGTATTTTTATGACACTACCTCTAACTTGGTTGGCTTCAATGACTTTGACTGGGCAGGTGATGTGGATGACAGGAAATCCACAAGTTGAGGCTGTTTTTATTTGGGGAATAATTTGGTCTCGTGGTATAGCAAGAAGCAGAAATGTGTTTCATTATCAACAGCTGAATTAGAATATGTAGCTGTTGGCAACTGTGTTACCCAACTTGTGTGGCTCAAACACATGCTTTCAGATTATGGGCTAGATAGTGATACACTTCTCATGTTCAGTGACAATCTAAGTGCCATAAGTATCTCTAGGAATCATGTCCAATATTCTAAAACTAAGCATATAGACATAAGGCATCATTTCCTGAGAGATATGGTAGAGGACAAAGTAATCAACATTGAACATATTGAGACAACAAATCAGCTTGCTGACATGTTTACGAAACCTTTAGATAGTGAGAGATTCTTCAGCTTGAGGAAATCTCTTGGCATGTGCAATATGTGAAAATGTTGAGGAAACCAGTGTTGACATAACACCACTGTCTAGCATTGGTATATTGGTTGTGGTGTATTAGGTACTCTATTGTTTTTCTCTTGTTGAATTTATTTCCTTGTGAGTCTCATGTAATCTTTGTTTTGTCAGATTTGGTTTGTATGGTTGAACTCTTTGATTAACAACTCTTTCTAGTTATCAGCTTCACATCTTTGTTTTGAAAAAGTAATAAAACTCTTCTGTTTGTCTGAGGTTGTGATAGCCTAACATATGAAGAAGTTGGGGTACACAAAGTTCACTACTTTGATGTCTATTCAGTTGTGTCTTATTCATATGGAAGGTGTACAGGGCATATGGAGAAGCTGGGGTGCATGATGTTGACAGCTTCAGTGTTACTCAGTTGGGCTTATTTACATGTTCCTGTTTGTTTGGCCAAGGAAAAAATGAGGGTGATCCTTTCTACTAGGGTGTTTGAGGTTTAGATTTCTTACATTTAGTAGCACTGATCACTTGGTGATTCTCTTGAATGCAGGTTGGTAAACAAGTATGCGTAAGGAATTGGGGTGTTGGGGTGCATGATAAATGAATTGCCAACATTCAAGGCCTTTGTACTTGCCTAACTTGCTGCTGTTAATGTTGTTACTGGGGTGTGTGGAGTACAGGCTTCCCTCATTCAGTAGTAACATTAGCTTTGTGTTTTGCAACCTTCAGCTTTTGGTTCAGATGAGTTATGAAAATAATAAAGATTATAAAGAGATGTGTGTTGTGCTGGTCTGAGGAGATTATCATATGCGTTTACCATCTGTCTATTTGACATTGCATTGTTACATTCATGTAGAACTGCGATGTTTTCTTTCTTGTTGCTGAGTTAGTGTCGGTCTAGGCTTAGGGGAAGTATAATTCATGTGTTGAGGCATACAATTTGGGTGACATACTACAGGTGACACACTTTTCTGTGACTTTCTATGTTGTGGAAGTGAATTTTTCCTTGAATTCATAACTGCTTATCCTTGTGTGTTTCTTGTTATCTATGTTGCTTACTCATGATTTTGATCTGAACATCATGTCTGAGGTACTCACTTGCTATATTGGTTAAGTTTCAGATGTATGTTTGCATGTATCTCAAGCTCTCACATGAATTTTCCTTGGTGAAGCTTGTACCTCTACCTTCTGGTTTGAATGTTATTGAATGTTGTCCCAACATTGTGCACTGCCGCAGGCTAACATTGAAAACAGGAACTTATAAGTTTTCGAATTTTTGAAAACCGCTATGGTTACCTGTTACTTAAACATCAAAGCGTGTGCGCGGGAAAACATAGTGGAAAGATTTTATTTGATTCAAATTAAGTAACTGCGCACTAACATTCACTCTCTCTCCACTATTCACGGTTTGATTAGGAATTAAAGCCCTAATTTCCTTAATTGTGATTACAATTTCCTATTCGTACTTACTCTGCAAAATTTACTCTCTACTCTCAAAATTCTCTCGATTTTTTCTGCAATTTCTCTCAAATCTCTCTTACTAACAATGGCAAGCAAGTCGCCCATGCATACTCTTGCAGATGTTGCCCTGAGTAGTGAACCCACAGATGCGCGCACTCGCTCTCACACTCGAGGTGCTGCTGCAAAACTAGATGATGCTCCAATTGCTGCTAAAAGGAAGGCGATCCCCTACGTGCGACGAGGAAAGAAGTCTCAACAGGGAGAATCGACTTCTACTGTAGAGCCAACTGCTGAGTCAACCGCACCAATCAACAATGAACCTGAAATTGAGGTAAACACGACTGAACCCAACCCTGAAATTGATGCTGATATAACTGTTGAGGGGGAGGGTAGTGGATCTGTTGATAAATCTTTGGAGAAATCCGTGGATAAGTCTGTGGACAAATTGGTGAGGAAGTGGATTAGGGCTGAAAAGAAAAAGAGCAAGGGTTCCGGGGAAAAGTTGAATACTATGCCTGAGACTGCTAAGGAACGGGCTGAGGCCAGGAAGAGACAGAAGAAGAAGAGGTTAGCCAAGAAAAAGGCTGCTGAAGTTGAGAAGATGGCTGAGGAAGAGAGGAAGTCTGCTGCTGCTGCTGAGAGAAGGAGGAAAGGAAAGCAAGTGATGGAAGAGGAAATAGAGGTGGTGGATGTTGAGGATGAAGTGGAAGAGGAGGAGAAGGAAGAGGAAAAGACTGAGGAAGAGCAGGATGTTGAATTGGATGTTGCTGCTGATATTAATCAGGGACAAAAGAGTACACATATGGGCTATATGTGATCTACCCTGAGGATGAGGAGGACTACTTTTCTCCTTATTATCTTACCAAAGAGTTGGAGAAGAAGTGGGATTCTTTCAAAAGAAGGGAACTTCACACTTAAAGAGTTGTAGATATGGCCAGCTTCAAGGAAGAGAAGGTGATGGACTTGCTTGAGGCAAGAGGGATGCAATAATCTTTGATGGAGTTGCATGATTATGCTCATGATATTGTCATGGAATTCTACCTGAATCTCTCTAAGTGGATCAGGGACTACAGATCTCCAAAATATAGAAAGGCTTGGGTGAGGGGGAGAGTCTTCAACATTGAACCCTACACCATCGATAAGATCTGTAGATTCCCACTCACTGAAGAATCAGAGGACCCCTACTATGATGATGTAATTGAAGACTTGACAGGAGGGTTGGTCAAAATCTGGAGAGATGCTCTGCTAACCACAAAACTCACCTCTCTTAGTGCTGTCTTGCACAAGATAGATTGCTTCAACTGGCTGCCAAGCAAGAATGTCAATGTACTGACCAAGGAATCAGCACTCTTGGTGTACAAACTCAAGAATGGGCTAGCTGTGAATATGGGGAAGAGGATTTTAAAGTCAATGTCTGAAGTTGCTGTAAGGAAGAATGGCATGCTGCCTTTTCCCTCACTCATCTGCAGAATCCTTAGCAAGCAAGGATTGAAGACAAGTGTCACCGTGGGCTGGAGGAAGAATGATGCTGAACTAACATTTCTCCCAAGCTACTTGTCTGGATCAAGAGTGAGAGATCTTCCTTGGAACCCAAAAGGAGTGGTGAGACCAAGAACTGAGAAGAATAAGGCTCAGGAGTTTGCCGGAACTTCAGAGCCTATGTCCAAAGAGGAAGATTGCATGGTCATAACCTCAACTTTTGTGGATCATCTGCTGAACTGGTATAGGGGGAAAATTGCTGATACTCAGAGGGAGATTGAGGAAAGGAAGGAGCATCTCAAAGAACTGGAGGATATGGTGAAAAATTTGGAGAAACTCCATTCTTCACAAAAGGGGGGAGAATAGTTCCAAGTTTTTAAAATTTTTTGCCTTCTAGTTTATGTTTTGTTTCTTTGAACTGCTGATATGGTTGCACTGCTAGTACATTTATCTCTACTTATATATAGATGCATACATAGATATACATGCATTCCTTCCCGTGTTTTGAAAATAGTAAAGTTTAGGAGCACTCACCTGAAATACGACTATAAAGGTGGAAAAAGCAAACGCGCGACAACATCTAGCGGTAACCACCTAAGAGGCCAACATAATTATCATAAGTGACTCAAGAATACATTACTCAACTAAATTCTAGTTACTCTACCTCGTTTTCCCGTTCTCAATATATATGTATTTGCATCCTTGTGGTAATTAATGACCAAATAATTCGTCGTATTAATATTCCTAACTCTAGTGTATATTCTTATTTGAGCAAGTCTATAATCTCTATTTGCACTGATTATATCATTACTTTCAAATAATTACTAGAGGTCGTGTGTTATATTTCCTTTGGTTTATGTAAATTTTTATTACCATAATTAACCAATTTCGTATAAAATATGATCCATAGTACACAAAAAATGGGATACCAATGAATTGATGCTACTTTCTACTCATTGCTAAGATATTTATCATCAACTTCTCCTAGTCATCGTTCCCATTTCAAATTTGTACAAGACAGTTTAATTTTCCTTTGTAACAGAACCGCATCATTATTCCTTACCAACTGAAAGTGCAGGGTTTTCTGGAATCAATGTTATACGATGTTGGAACAACATTGACGATAACATTGAAACTAGAGACCCTGTACGAAAACTGTTCTTTAGTTGCCAAATTTAAGTTTTGTCTTTATTCACCTATTAATCAAGTTCCACGGTTTTTGTTGTTTATGTTTATGTCCAGGATGGTATCTTAATCATAAGGAAGAGCTATGGAAGATTCCTTACTTGAAGTTTCCATAATTCAAGTTAAGTTGAATAGTCAACTCTACACGCTTTCAAAAGAAGGAAACAATATTGGCGGTTCTCTGCAACTCGATTCTTTCCAGGATTCTCCGATTTGAAGAAGATGTGTTACCTTGCTGGATTGATAACAAAGGAAACACATATTCAAGAAAGATATTGAGTTCACAAAGAATCCAAAATTCAACAAGGAAACAACAAGAGTTACCAAAAACTGTGAACAACACATCTTGGCGTGCAAGATTCAAAAAATCTGTAAATGATGCGAAGTTCATCAAGATGAACACAAGACAATCGTGCAAAAAAATCTGAGAGATTTATCATACTTTGTATTGTCTTCGTCTTGCTTTCGCGAAGTTTTTGTATCAACTATTTACGTCTAGTTCATGGAAGTTAAGTAGTTCGTACTTGTCTGCTTCGTTGAGTCCGATCAACAAAGAGCATGAGTGAATTGTTGTGAGGAACATTTTTGTTAAAACCTTTATGGTTATTTGGCCTAAGGCTCGGAAGTTTTTATTAATATTGAAAACTTCTTAAAATTATTTCTTCTTGTGTTTTTAATTCCGCTTCATGTTTCAATATTCAAGAAGATCACAATTGAGTTAAGGCAACGCCAGCTTAACTCTCAAAGTTGTTGTGTCAATCCACGATCCAAAAATTTCACCAACATTTACTATTAGAGTATGTTATTTGTAACAAACGAGGAATCTTTAAAATCTTTCTCAGAGTTAAAATTACCCAACCTAGATAATAACGATTCTTTATTCCTCTACTCACACAATTTCTTTGATAAGAACTATTATGCAATTTGCAAGGGCAAAAAAGGGAAAGAAATTTGGTTGATAAAAGGCAGTTATCCTTTCTTATTATTATAGTAGGAATATATATATATATATATATATATATATATACACACAATTGTTGTTTGAAACTACAATATTTCATTCAAACATCACAGGTAATAAACTTGTAAACACCAAATGTCAAATACAGAGCACCAAACCAAGATCAAACAGAAAAGAACAAAGCAAAACACGAAACAAAAAAGATATACTATGAACTACTATCAAAGAAGAAAAAACCAGTCAATCATTCGCCTAACTCTCCCCTATCCAAGACTTGTCCCAAGTTGCATTCCAAGCAATGTTTGTTGTGCACCATTATTTGCATCACGACACACCCATTGGAACATAGAAAAATCTTCATAATCAACAATCTTACAAATATCTTGTACCATGTTTATATAAGTAGAATCTCAATAAATCGGATGATTAATATTGTGAATAACCGAAAGAGAACCCCCCTCGAAAATCACTCGAGTCCAACCTAAACTCATGCCAATTTTACGCCTAACATGTTAGGCATTGGAATTTTCACATTGGTATGATATTGTCCACTTTGGGCCCAAGCCCTCATGATTTTATTTTTGGGGTCCAACTCCCCAAAAGGCCTCATACCAATTGAGATATCTCCAATCCTATAAACCCAGTCCAACTCCCTTATATTTCTGATGTGGGACTCTTGTTTGCCTCGACAATCCTCCCCTCAAACAAAGGACCACCGAACTGCCCCTACGTGCGCCTCACGTGACTGGGACTTCGTCTCCTTCTTCAGTTTTCTCTGGGATATTATTTTTAGCTCAACAAACTTTTTTCTTCCCTTGAACAAAGGATCTCCGAGCCTCCCCTTAACCCGACGCCTCACCACCTGTGGTCATCTCCTTAAGTCGGAGCTCGCCTCCTTTTTTTCGTTCACTCCTGGAACGCCCACACGGATCGGGAGCACTGGCTCTGATACCAGTTGTTAGGCATTGGAATCTCCACAGTGGTATGATATTGTCCACTTTGGTCCCAAGCCCTCATGGTTTTATTTTTGGGGTCCAACTCCCCAAAAGGCCTCATACCAATTGAGATGTCTCCAATACTATAAACCCAATCCATCTCCCTTTTATTTTCGATGTGGGACTCTTGTTTGCCTCAACACAACAATGTTGCACAAGCTTCGACGTTTGATGCTCCAAGATTACTAGACAAACAACATTCATGTTAACATTCATGAACACAAGCCATAATCTTGCAAGATCACGGAGAATATTACAAAAGAATGAATATCAAAAGTGACTAGGGCTTACAAGAGAAAGAATACATGTACAAGACAACTAAAAGACTAAAAGAACTAAAGTACCCTGAAGATAAATAATAAACAAATGTACTAAAATGCTAACACTCTCACCCCCCCCCCCCCCCCCCCTTTCCTCAAACTTGAGAAGGTGCTGCAATAAGTAATGAGAGTTTATCAATAAAAAGGTTATGCCGCTGAATCGTATGTGCCTTCATAAAGAAGTCTGCCAACTGTATCCAAGACAAGATGAACGGTTGAGAGATAAAACACCATGCTGAAAATGATGCTAAATGACATAACAGTCAATGTCAATGTGTGTACGCACGTCAAAAAATAGAATTATGCGCAATATAAAGAACACTTTTGTTATCACAATACATGGTTGTAAGGGATGATAGGGACACACCCATATTATCTAACAACAATTGTAACCAAACAAGTTCAATAGAAGTGAAAGTCGTAGCATGATATTTAGCATCAGGAGAAGAGCGAGAAACAATGTGGTAGGGGATGGACAATCTTGTTTCTTGCTTTTCCAAGAAATGAGAGAATCACATTTAAAAATACAATATGACGTGGTAGATTTTTGATCGGATGGATCTCTAGCCCAATATGCATCCATATATGCTCGAAGTTCTAAGTAAGAACCTAAAACAAACAATCGACTATGATAATAGTACCACAAAGATGACGAAGAATGTGAGTAACAACAACCTAATGATTAGAGGTCAGTGCAGCAACAAACTGACTAACAACACGGACTGCATAAGCAATATCCGGTCGGGTAATAGTCAAGTATACCAAGATACCAACAATAGATCTGTAAAAAGTGGGATCCAAATTTTGTTTTCCACCAGTCGGAGTATAACGATCATTTACCGCTAAAGGAGCAGCAGCAACACGTGTGCATGTAAGACGAGCTCACTCTAAAATGTCTAAAGTATACTTCGACTAAGATAAAAGATGGCATTTTGGAGATGAGGCAACCTCAATACCTAAAAGATGTCTAAGAGGACCCAAATCTTTCATATCAAACAAACGAGATAAGGTGTGTTTCAACACCTTGATACCCTCAACATCATCAGCACAAATAATCATATCATCAACATATAGTAAAAGCATTATGCGACCAACACAAGTACATTTAACAAATAAGGCTGAATCATTAGGACTCGAGGTGAAGCCAAGAGAACGAATAAATGTGGGAAACGTTTTAAACCAGGCCCTTAGAGCTTGCTTAAGCCCATACAATGCTTTCTTAAGTCTACACACCTTACATTTTTCATGATAAACACGTGGATGAGGTGTCATGTACACTTTTTCATGTAAATTTCCATTCAAGAATGCATTTTTCACATCTATCTGTGAAATATACCATTGTCTTACCGATGTAACAACAATAAGAACTCTAACAGATCTCATCTTAGCAACAAGAGCTAGGGTCTCCTCATAATATATACCATTTTGTTGAGAAAATAATTTTGCTACTAACCGGGCCTTGTATCGCTCAACTGAACCATCAAGTTTGGTTTTAATTTTATAAACCCATCGAGGACCAATGGACTTTTTCCCTTAAAGGAAGAAGAATCAAGTCCAAATCGTGATTTTTGTTCAAAGCTGATAGTTTCACAACCATAACCTCTTGTCAAACAATATCTTGTGCCGCCTCTGAATAATATGTAGGCTCACAAAGAGGCCAAACAAATGCCAAAAAGGAACAAAAGGATGAGAATAACAAAAGTCAATGAAATCAGGCAGTTGAGTAGACTTACGAGTACGCCTAGGATAACTCTCCTGAGCTAGATTTGAAATCGTTAGAGAAGGAACAATAAATGGTAACTTTTCATCAACACCCAAATCAGCTCCATCAGCAACACAAATATCGACATTCCCAACAACAACACCAATACCCATTAATCTCGCAAATTGGATCATGAGTTCCAATATCACCAATACCCATTAATCTCGCAAATTGGATCATGAGTTCCAATATCATAACAATCAAGAGTAAATGGGTTAGTATGAATAATATCAGACCATGTCATATTATAGAAGCTTCTTGGAATGGAAAAACGGAGAATATGCTCAATAAACTTAACATTAGAAGAAACATAACATTTTCTAGCAACTGGATCATAACACCGCGAACCCTTTTAACCATTCCCAAATCCCAAAAAAACACTTATTGTACCACGTGAAAACAACTTAGTGCGTTCAACATGTGGACGAAGAACAAGACACGTGGACCCAAATACCCTCAAATGAGAACAATCTGGAGTTTGAACAAACAATTTAGCATATGGAGAAATACATGCATTCTTAGGAGTTAGAATTCTATTAATGACATAAACAACAGTGAGGACTGCCTCTCCCCAATACTCAGTAGGTACACTAGCAGACAAAAGCATAGAACGTGTCGTTTCAACATTATGCCTATGTTTTCTCTCAACCACACCATTTTTCCTAGGCGTGTCTGTACAAGAAGACTGGTGCACAATACCATCAGTAAGTAAGAGTTTAGAGAGTGCTTTACTCGTATATTCCCCACCCAAATCAGATCTAAAACACGTTATGACTTTAGAATGTTGAGTTTTCTCATAGGCAGTAAATTGAGCATAAATGTCAATGAATTCAGAGCGATTTTTCATGAAGTAAACCCAAAAATAACGAGTATAGTTATCAATGAAATAAACATAATAGCGTGACCCCCACCCCCACCCCCACCCCCTTATAGGAACATGAGCATGTCTTCAAACATCAGAAGTAATCAAATTAAATGGTGCAAAGAAGTGGATGTACTATGATAAAAAAAAGGTGTGGCCGAAAACTTCTCAAGTTTATATCCACTACAATCAGAAATATCCTGAGATTGCAAGTTTCACAACATACAACTATTACATAAACATTGTAGACAAGATCCAGATACATGACCTAGTCTAAAATGTTATAAGTAAAACTTCGAAGAAGAAGAATTCAAATGAAAGCTAGATAGACTAATACTCGTAGCTCCAAGTTGACCATCAACCTTCATTTCATCCAAAACATAAAGTCCACCCTCCCTACTTCCAGTCTCAAGTATTCTCTTTGATTTCAGATCCTGCACATGACAAAATGTAGAGGAAAGGTGAACAAAGAGACCATTATTACACAATTGATCAACATAAATAAGATTCATAGCCAATTTAGGAATACAATAAACATAAGGTAGTGAGATATTGTGTTTCTGAATTGTACCAACACCTACTAATGGCATAAGACTGCCATCAGCAGCTATAACAGTTGTAAAAGATAACACATGAGACATAAATACAAATGAGTTGCGACCATGAGACATGTGATGAGATGCTCCAAAGCAACACCCATAAGAACGAGTGTCTACCTTATGTGGATGGAGCAAAGAACATATGGTTGAGTCTTCTTTCTGTTTGCCTGAAGAAGGTTCTACAGCAGATCAACCAAAGAGGTTTTTTCTGACGAAAAAGACTCTACAGAGGCTTGATCCAGTGTAGGCATGACATCAGTTGTATTAGGCTACCCAGCAAACGAAAATTCTACGAATACGAAGGTTTCTCACTTGCCTTCTTTCCATATTCCTTTTGTGGTTTGCCTTCCTAATGTTCCAATGACCATTTTCATGACAATAGCGACACTCATGTTTATAATAACTCTTTTGTTTAGATTAGTTATTAGGTTGAGTGACCAAAATAAAACAAACAAGAGTCTTGAGGCGGGTTTCTTCAAACATCAATTCATTCACAACTGAATTAACTGAGAGGAAAAGAGTACGGTGCTAGATTGACCTAGGAATGCCTTCATACTTGGAGCGGAGATTTTACAGTAGTTGAACCAAACGTTGTTATTTCCTCCTTTCAATATAAAGGTCACATGCTTTAAGTTCAGCATATTCTGTCATAGCCAACTGATCCCAAAAGTTTTTCATCTCAGAACAAAATTCTTTAATACTCCGATTGCCTTGTACTAGAGCACGAATTTCTCCTTCTAATTGATATTGAACAAAAAATTAGACCTCACATACAACCTCTCCAGATGGTCCCACACTTCATTCGCAGTATCAAACTTAACTAACTGAATACCGATTCTGTGCTCAACATAGTTGTTGATCCAAGTAATGATTTTAGGATTTTGGTATCCCACACATCCAATAACTCGGTAAAATTAGCATCATATGCCTTGGGGGCAAGCAAAACACCAGAAATATAGTTCTACGTCTTCTTCCCTTCAAAAACTTTTTCATTAAAACGAACACTAATTGATTGTAAGGAACCATCCCCTCCCGTCATGATAGCAGAAATCAAAAAATAATCCACCAATACACAGAGCAAACCAAACCCACAAACAAAATTGGGAAACTAATTCAACAAAAATCGCACCAAATTAAAAAAAAAATACAAACGAGCAAGTTCACAAAGTGCACTAGGTTACCAGAAATCAAAAGCAATGTAAAGACGAAAACCCAAAAAAATTTAGCGAACTCACCGCGCGTGGTGTTGTGTTTGCCTACCATTCGGGTCAGAGATTTGGCTCTGAAGATATGTTCACATTCGTGAAAATAAGTCATAATCTTGCATGATCAAGGAGAATATTACAAAATAATGAATATCAAAAGTGACTAGGGTTTATAAGACAAATAACATATGTACAAGACAACTAAAGGACTAAAATGACTAAAATACCCTTAAGATAAATAATATACAAATATACTAAAATGCTAATAGTTCAATCATTGCAATCGTCACACCAAGGCCCGTCACTTTTTTTTTTTTTTTTTATTTATCAAAAATAGCCCCACCATAACTAATTTTATTCCACTAAGCATCAGGTGCCATTCATGACCACCACCCTCCTCAACACTCGCTCTTCTTGACCGAACGGAATTAGACCAAGTCGATTAAAACGCGTCGACAAAAGTAACGATCTCCTCTGGTGAGAATGATGACTCGCCGACTGTGATCTTATTTGTATTATGCCATAAAGCCCAAATAACAACAATCTTCAACAAATCCTCGGCCTTGCATTCTTGCAAACTCTACGAACCCATATTTTTCCATCCCCATTCGCTCGCATAAGAATAGAAGTGTTAACGAAGGATAATGCCCACACTTGTCTCGCCAGATGACAAGCATGGAAACAATGGAAAATATCTTCAATGCCACACATACACACACCACACATACAGACGCTGGTGCAATATGACGACAAACTAACACATGTTGTGTTGGTAAAGTTCCCAAACGAAGGCGCCAAAGAAAAGTATTTATTTTCGCTGGACATTTGATCTTTCAAATAAACTTCCAATCCCTATTCGTACTTGACACAACAACACTCACCAACCGTTGTTACATAATAACATACTATGCATTCTGAACCGTGGATATCTTAATCGTGCAACCTTTATGGTGATGCAATATCGTCCAAGGTCTGTAAAGATGGGAGAATTCGGGGATATTATCGGTGATATTTTTCGGAACGCCTATGTTGAGTTTGAGAAAGAAAGTAATATAATTTTATTAAGGATTTTGAGTGAATTACAGTGGGGGGTCGTCTGTGGAGAATAGGTTTTTTCCTACAAAAAATGTTGTTAGTATTTTGCTAAGTACAAAGATGCGTATAGTGAATTCGGCGAGAATGCACTTGTCATTTATAGTGATGATCCGAAGGTCTTCTGTCCAGTGATGGTTGGTCTTCCCTCATAGTTGCGGGTGGTGGTGATGTTGTCTTTAACATGGCTAGTTGAAAACTTCCTTTGAGTAGGGTCGTGCCATTGTCGTGCTTGTTTTTGATCCGAGGGAGATAAAAATTCTCTGAGTTGATGTTTATCTTCGTGTGTTCTGCGAGGGGTCTTTGAGTCGTATTCCTTACGAGTAGTTGTGAGCTTTTTGGAGTTGCATCGGTCTCCAGTTTGTTATATTGATGCTGCGGATGAGTGGTCTTCTTCTTACGACCTCCCTTGTATTCACTCGTTCCCTTATTGTTTTGTACTGCTTTCTTTTATCAAAAGATATTTCGGCTAAGTGTTGTATGCCACCACCTGGGGGTTCCTTATCGAGGGCCCCGTGAGATCCCGATGATGAAGTTAGCTCGTTGGTGGGTCGTTTATTGGCCCGAGGTGGGGGGGGGGGAGCTCTTGTGGCTTTTCTTGGGGTACCCCGGAACGCGTGTGACTCTGGGCGGTTAGGCGAGACGTGTCTGGATCTTTTTGCCGAAACCGTGTACCCTCATTGGGGCGTTAGTTGGTCGTGACCCGGGAGTACCTTTTTCCTGGCCCATGGTCGTTTTTGAGGGATACCCATTTTGCCTATTTTTTAGGGGAGGACGGATAATGCATCATCTCTTTATATATAAGAGTAATATTTAAGTGTTTGTTTTATAAGAATGTCTAGCTTACAGTGTTTTGAGCAAAACCAAAAATAGGATAAAAGAAATCTTTAATCAAAATCTTGAGAATTATTTAAGAAAAAAGAGCAAATGATACAACAAGGCTTAGATAAAGATATATATCTATCTCATTATTGTTTGTAATAATCTTTGTATGCTATCATCGTTTACTTCGTTAACTCTCACTCTGGTACATAAGTAAATGCTTTTTTATAAAAAAAAAAAAATTTATTACAAGGATGAAAAAGAATCTAAATATAAACCAATTAAATTGAAAATTAGCAAGCGAAAGATGTTTGTAAAGTAAAAAATTAGCATTCTCAATAAAGTTAGAAATAAGATTTTATAATCATCGTTAGGATGTTTCATGTTTGTAAAGTATTCAATAAGGTCTAAAACTATAAAACCATTTAAAGTAAATAACCTGGACTAATTAGCACATTCAGAAGGAGCTTTTTATGACACATTTGTGTTAATTATTATCAACTACGTCAACCATCAGAAAAAGTCTACAGGTCTTATTTGCTATATATAATTTTGTTTTATTTTACAGGAGATAATTACAATATATACACTTACGTAAAGTGCATGTGTCATATTCCGATGCATCATGTGTCATAAAAGCAGTTTTCGCATCGGAATTTTTCCATGCAACATGTTCTGCATTACAATATTCTGATGCAGCATGTATATAGTACACATTGCATGGAAATTAGCAGGTACATTTTGCATAGAAATATTTCTATGCAATTTTATTTGCATGGTAATATTTCCTTTCATAAATTTATTTTTATTTACAAAAAACCTATACTTATTAAATTTGTATTTATATTTTTGACCCCAAAAGTATTTTAAACGTCTTTCGTTCTGTATTTTTGACAAATTTTGAATGTACAAATGCCTCATGAGTGTTATTAAAATAGTAGTTAGAAAAAATGGAGTTTTGATGTTGTTTTTCATCTTTTGCATAATTAGATATTCTACCCCAAATATTTTTTAAACGTCTTTCCTTACTTCGTTTTTGACGAAATTTTGAAGAACACTGTTATTTTTAATAACATAGCATATGGTAAAAAAAATCGAGAATTGGAGTTGATTGACACTCTCTACATGTGAAAATACAATATTGGTTTAGTAGAGTATATGTATATAGGTTTAGAGTTTAGGGTTTAGGGTTGAAGATCATATAGTGTTATATGGTTACATTATTTATTGTGCATCTTTCGTTACTCTATTTTTGACGATATTTGAAAAAACACTCATACTTATTGTTTAGAAAATGCTGGTTAAAGAAAAAGTGAATGCCGAGTTGTTTTGTAACTTTTGAATAATTCTATTTTCACCCCCAAAAGGTTTGTTTACGTCTTTCGTTACTCCGTATTTAATGAGATTTGAAAGAACACTCCTATTTATTGTTTAGAAAATGTCGGTGAAGAAAGAGTGGGTTTCGAGTTGTTTTGTAACTTTTGAATAATTCTATTTCACCCCGAAATGTTTGTTCGCATCTTTCATTACTCCGTTTTGACGAGATTTGAAAGAACACTCCTAAATTAAGATTTAAAAAATGTTGGTGAAAGAAAAAGTAAAGTTGGAGTTGTTTTGCAACTTTTGAATAATTACATTTTATCCCAAAAGGTTTGTTTGCGTCTTTCGTTACTCCGTCTTTGACGAGATTTGAAAGAACACTTCTGCTTATTAGAAAATATCGGCGAAATAAAAATGTGAATTTCAAGTTGTTTTGCAACTTTTGAATAATTATATTTTTACCATGAAAGGTTTGTTTGCGTCTTTTGTTACTCCATTTTTGATGAGATTTGAAAGAACACTCCTACTTATTATAAAATATGGGCGAAATAAAAAAGTAAATTTCGAGTTGTTTTGCAACTTTTGAATAATTATATTTTTACCATGAAAGGTTTGTTGCGTCTTTCGTTACTCCGTTTTTGACGAGATTTAAAATATAACTCATACTTATTGTTTATAAAATGTCGGTGAAAGAAAAAGTGGATATCTATTTGTTTTGCAACTTTTGAATAATTACAATTTCAACCCGAAATGTTTCTTTGCATCTTTCGTTACCCTAGTTTTGACGATATTTGAAAGAACATTCCTACTTATTGTTTAAAATATGTTGTTGAAAGAAAAAGTGAGTTTTGAGTTGTTTTGCAACTTTTGAATAATTCTATTTTCATCCCAAAAGATGTCTTTGCGTCTTTCGTTACTCCGTTTTAGAGGAGATTTGGAAGAACACCCCTACTTGTTGTTTAGAAAATATTGGTGAAAGAGAAATTGAATTTCGAGTTGTTTTGCATCTTTTGAATAATTCTATTTTCACCCCGAATTGTTTGTTTGCATCTTTCGTTACTCCTTTATTGACGAGATTTGAAAGGACACTCCTAAATTAAGGTTTTAAAAATGTTGGTGAATAAATTTTGAGTTTTTTTGCAACTTTTGAATAATTATATTTTCACCCCAAAATGCTTGTTTGCGTCTTTCGTTACTCCGTCTTTGGCGAGATTTGAAAGAACATTCCTGCTTATTAGAAAATATTGGGGAAATAAAAAAGTGAATTTCAAGTTGTTTTGCAACTTTTGAATAATTATATTTTTACCATGAAAGGTTTGTTTGCGTCTTTTGTTACTCCATTTTTGAAGAGATTTGAAAGAACACTCCTACTTATTAGAAAATATAGGCGAAATAAAAAAGTGAATTTCGAGTTGTTTTGCAACTTTTGAACAATTATATTTTTACCATGAAAGGTTTGTTGCGTCTTTCGTTACTCCGTTTTTAACGAGATTTAAAAGAACACTCATACTTATTGTTTATAAAATGTCGGTGAAAGAAAAAGTGGATTTCTAGTTGTTTTGCAACTTTTGAATAATTACAATTTCACCCCGAAAGGTTTCTTTGCGTCTTTCGTTACCCTAGTTTTGACGATATTTGAAAGAACACTCCTACTTATTGTTTAAAATATGTTGTTGAAAGAAAAAGTGAGTTTTGAGTTGTTTTGCAATTTTTGAATAATTCTATTTTCACCCCAAAAGATGTCTTTGCGTCTTTCGTTACTTCATTTTTGAGGAGATTTGGAATAACACTCCTACTTGTTGTTTAGAAAATGTTGGTGAAAGAAAAATTGAATTTCGAGTTGTTTTGCATCTTTTGAATAATTCTATTTTCACCCCGAATTGTTTGTTTGCATCTTTCGTTACTCCGTTATTGACGAGATTTGAAAGAACACTCCTAAATTGAGGTTATAAAAATGTTGGTGAAAGAAAAAGTAAATTTCGAGTTGTTTTGAATTTCTTTAATAATTACAGTTTCACCCCGAAAGTTTTATTTGCGTCTTTCGTTAAGTAGTCTTTGACGAAATTTGAAAGAACACTTCTACTTATTAGAAAAGATTGGCGAAATAAAAAAGTGAATTTTGAGTTGTTTTGCAACTTTTGAATAATTACATTTTCACGATGAAATGTTTGTTTGCGTCTTTTGTTACTCCGTTTTGACAAGATTTGAAAGAACACTCCTACTTATTGGAAAATATTGGCTAAAAAAAAAGTGAATTTCGAGTTGTTTTGCAACTTTTGAATAATTACATTTTCACCATGAAAGGTTTGTTTGCGTCTTTCGTTACTTTATTTTTGACGAAAAGTGGTATGATAAATTTGTGTTCGATTTAGCTGTATAAAAAGTGGAATGATAAATTGGTGCTCGTTTTACTTGTACGAAAAGTGGGTACATTTCGGTTTGGTCTTTTTTTTAAACATTTGTGTTTATCGATGTTGTAATTTTATAATTATAATTTACGTAATTGGCAATGTCTTTGGATAATAATTGAGACATTTACTTATTTTCCACTTTTCTTTCTTAATTTTATGCATTTATTACATATTTTTACATATTTTCCTTAATTTTTGTAATTGTTTTTAATAATATAATTACATATTTTATTGCATAGCAAAATTCCCATGCAATTGACCTTAAGGGCAATTGCATGAGAATTTTCGGATGCAGCCACGTAAGCTGCATCCGAAATTTTCGATGCAAAGCCTGCATAGGAAATTTCTGATGCAGCTTACGTGGCTGCATTCGAATATCCCCATGCAATTGATTTAAGGTTAATTGCATCCGAAAATTTGGATGCAATTGACCTGAAGGGCAATTGCATTGCTTTTTTTGGATGCAAAAAGTCATGCATCCAAAATTTCAAATTCGGATGCATGACTTTTCATGCATTTGCATGGTTTTGTTGTAGTACATATAGGAAAAAAGAAAAGAAAATGAATAATACCTCATATTTTACACCCGCAATTTCATATGACATTGGGACACTTATCGACATTCATCCTTATTATCATAATTATTTTGTTTAGATAGTGTATTAGGTTGAGTAACCAAAATAAGTGGACATCAAAATTTGAGTCTTGAGGCAGATTTCTTCAACCAACACTTCATTAACAACTGAATTAACTGAGGGCAAAGGCATACGGAGCAAAATTGTTCCACGAATGCCTTCATACTCGGAGTGGAGATTGTACTGTAGTTGAACTGTTGTTCCCTCCTTTCAATATACATACCAAATGCTTTCAATTCAGTGCATTATGTTATAGCCAATACTGATCCCAAAAGTTTGCCATCTTAGAATAAATTCTTGAATACACAGATTGCCATGTATAAGAGCACGGATTTCTCCTTCTAATTGATATTGAACAGCAAAGTTAGACCTCACATACAACCTCCCCAAATGGTCTCAAACTTCCTTCGCAAAATCGAACTTAGCTAACTGAAAACCTATTCTATGCTCTACATAGTTGTTAATCCAAGTAAAGATTTTTGAATTATTAGTATCCCACACATCCAATAACTCGACAAAGTTAACATCATTTGCCTTGGGAGCAAGCAAAACACAATAAACATAGTTCCACATCTTCTCCACATTCAACAATTTTTTCATAACGTATCTCCAATGTCGATAGTTTTTTTCCATCAAAATGAATACTAATCGGTTGTAAGAAATCATCCCCTCACGTCATGATAGCAGAAATCGAAAAACAAATACACCAATACACAGACCAAAGCAAACCCAGTAACAAAATTGACAAACAAATAGGAGAAAAATTGCACACAATGCAAATGAAACGGAGAAATGGGCTCGACATGAGGTTTTTAAGACAAATTAGATAGTTGTAAGGAAGATCAACAAGGAAAAAATTGTGTTCTATTGTGAGACCAACGAATACACGAACTTATCACCTAATGAGATGACAGGGGACGAATCTCCCTTCTATTCTAATTCTAAAGACATGGACATGGTGAAACGTCCATTCAGGTACGAGAATACTGACATGGTGGCGAAAAATGATGAATTTGACTGGAGGTCAGAACCTGGCGGTGTAGTAACTTAAGTAAAAAGGCAAGGAGTCTGCGCTAAGTAATTGATAGATCGATCGAAGAAGCTATAGTAATTATTAATTGTATTTTATACATTGCAAGAATTATTATTATTGTTATTATTATTATTGTTATTATTATTATTATTATTATTATTATTATTTCGCAGGTTCTCGTTGGGCATATGGGACTTTTGCGGCAGTCGAAGGAATTTATAACATATTGGGTAGCCTATCCGAACAAGAGCTAATGGAATATGATACAAACTTCGGCAACAATGGATGTAAAGGTGGGGACAACGGATTCGAATACGTTCGAACAGATGGGATCGCCACCCGTGCAGGTTATCCCGACCAAACTCAGTTTCACTTCGACACCAACCGGAACTGCTATACCATGGCGAAGAACTTGGAGACTTGTGCGTACATCCTCGAATATGAAAATATGTGACCAGGCACAACAAATCCGCGTTGTACCAAGCAGTTTTAAACCAACCGGTCTTTGTAGGAGTCGATGGAAACTGCTCTACTTTCCTCGCATATACAGGAGGAATACTCGTACAAGATTGTGGGAGAAACCTCAATCATGCAATTGTATTGATTGGGTCGGGCACGACCAAGAAAATAGAATCAAGATTCTGATTCAGTACAACAAGAAAGGCCTTTTACGAATGTTTTTAATAGCCATAAAAGGCAAAAAACAGTCGCAAAAGTTTTTTATGACTGATTTTAAACAGTCAAAAAAGTGTCAGCATAAGGGGGAGTCGTTTATTATTAAGTTCTTAAAAATTCCATTATAAAAAATTTATTACGACTGTTTAGAAACAGTCGTAAAAGACTTTGGTGACAGTTTTTTTGCCTTTTACAACTGTTGAAATCAGTCATAAAATTCTTAGTTTTTTTTCTCAACTGCCACATGAAGGTAGTTATTCACCTGTTTTGCTCACTATATAAACTAAACAAAACCTATAAAACAACCATTCATATGTAAAAGGTGAGATATGATTCACACTGAGTGACGACAAGACTAGAACAATCACAAACTAGACTACAATCTGGAATTGAAGATCACTAGATACACAACAATCAAATAAATTGTTTAACAAGAAATTCTAATATGCCTGTTATTTTGTGTATTAGAAAGTGCACATATTAATGTAATATTTGTATATGAAAAAAGTGCACATAATAAATATAGTATTTGTATATGAGAAAAGTGCACATAGTAAATATAGTATTTGTATACGAGAAAAGTGCACATAGTAAATATAATATTTGTATATGAAAAAGTGCACACATGGTCAATAATATTATTTGTACATTACAAAAGTGTACATAGTAATTATATATTGTATATTACAAAAGTGTACATGACAATTATATATTTGTATTTTCAAAACGTAGCACATAGTAATTATTATTATCGTGTATTAGAGAAGTGCACATGGCCTTTTCAGTGAATATCTGACTTCTTAGTCGTATTTTTCAGTTTGATCATTTTACTTAGATTATTTTGGATGACAGACAAAGCTTTGTTCTCTTTAGACCTATAAAACACGTAGTGTAATATGGTAAGTGTTGTAGAGAATGCCACACATATATGCCATAGAAGGTTTGTTCTCGTTGATTACTGGAACTATTATCTCATTCAAACATCTTACTCATGAAGCATGGTACTTGTGACACTATCGCTGCTACTACTCTTTTTACTTTGTTTCTGTTCGCCATCTGCAACCATAGAAACTGCCAGTTATATAATGATCCTGAATATCCTGCGGTCTTGTCAGACATTGAGGCGTGGGTGATTAGATACGACCCAGTGTGTGCAAACGAAATGGAGAAATGGGCTCGACATGAGGGTTTTAAGACAAATTGGATAATTGTAAGGAAGATCAACCAGGAAAAAAATGTGTTCTATTGTGTGACCAACGAATACACGGACTTATCACCTAATGAGAAGGCAGGGGACGAATTTCCCTTCTATTCTAATTCTAAAGACATGCACATGGTGAAACGTCCATTCAGGTACGAGAATACTGACATTATGACGAAAAATGATGAATTTGACCGGAGGTTAGAACCTGACGGTATAGTAACTTAAGTAAAAATGCAAGGAGTCTGCGCTAAGTAATTCATAGATCGATCGAAGAAGCTATAGTAATTATTTATTGTATTTTATACTTTGCAAGAATTATTATTATTGTTATTATTATTATTATTATTATTATTATTATTATTATTGTTGTTGTTGTTGTTGTTGTTATTATTAATTTGATGATGATGATGATGATAATTCACAGGTTCTTGTTGGGCATATGAGACTTTTGCGGCGGTCGAAGGAATTTATAACATATTGGGTAGCCTATCCGAACAATAGCTAATGGAGTGTGATCAAACTTCGGCAACAATTGATGTAAAGGTGGGGACAACGGATTCGAATACGTCCGGACATATGGGATCGCCAGCCGTGCAGGTTACCACGACCACACTGAGTTTCACTTCGACACCAACAGGAACTGCAACACCATGGCGAAGAATTAGGAGCCTCGCGCGTACATCCTCGAATAAGAATACGTGACCAGGCACAACGAATCCGCGTTGTACCAAGTAGTTTTAAACCAACCGGTCTTTGTAGGAGTCGATGGAAACTGCTCTACTTTCCTCACATATACAGGTGGAATACTCGTAAAAGATTGTGGGAGAAACCTCAATCACGCAATTGTATTGATTGGTTCGGGCACGACCAAGAAAATGGAATCAAGTTCTGGATTCAGTACAACAAAAAAGGCCTTTTACGACTGATTTTAATAGCCATAAAAGGCGAAAAACAGTCGCAAAAGTTTTTTATGACTGATTTTAAACAGTCAAAAAAGTGTCAGCATAAGGGGGAGTCATTTATAATTATGTTCTTAAAAATTCCATCGTAAAAAATTTATTACGATTGTTTAGAAACAGTTGCAAAAGACTTTGGTGACTGTTTTTTTGCCTTTTACAAATGTTGAAATCAGTCCTAAAATTCTTAGTTTTTTTATTTTTTCAAATGCCACCTAAAGGTAGCTATTCACCTGTGTTGCTCACTATATAAACTAAACAAAACTTATAAAACAACCATTCATATGTAAAATTCAAGATATGATTCACAATTATTATTGATATTTGAAGTATAACACTTATTTTTCAATGTAATCGCCACATCATTGAGTGACACCAAGACTAGAACAATCACAAACTAGACTATAACTGGAATTGAACAATCACAAGATACAGAACAATCAAATAAATTGTTTAACAAGAAATTCTAATATGCTTGTAATTTTGTGTAATAGAAAAGTGCACATATTAAATATTGTATTTGTATACGAGAAAAGTGCACATAGTAAATATAATATTTGTATATGAAAAAGTGCACACATGGTCAATAATATTATTTGTACATTACAAAAGTGTACATAGTAATTATGTATTGTATATTACAAAAGTGTACATGGCAATTATATATTTGTATTTTCAAAATGTAGCGCATAGTAATTATTATTATCGTGTATTAGAGAAGTGCACATGGCCTTTTCATTGAATATCTGACTTCTTAGTCGTATTTTTCAGTTTAATCATTTTACTTAGATTATTTTGGATGACAGACAAAGCTTTGTTCTCTTTAAACCTATAAAACACGTAGTGTAATATGGTAAGTGTCGTAGAGAATGCCACACATATATGCCATAGAAGGTTTGTTCTCGTTGATTACTGGAAATATTATCTCATTCAAACATCTTACTCATGATGCATGGTACTTGTGCCACTATCGCTGCTACTACTCTTTTTACTTTGTTTCTTTTCGCCATCTGCAACCATAGAAACTGCCAGTTATATAATGATCCTGATTATCCTGCGGTCTTGTCAGACATTGAGGCGTGGGTGATTAGATACGACCCAGTGTGTGCAAACGAAATGGAGAAATGGGCTCGACATGAGATTTTTAAGACAAATTGGATAATTGTAAGGAAGATCAACCAGGAAAAAACTGTGTTCTATTGTGTGACCAACGAATACACGGACTTATCACCTAATGAGAAGGCAGAGGACGAATTTCCCTTCTATTCTAATTCTAAAGACACGGACATGGTAAAACGTCCATTCAGGTACGAGAATATTGACATTATGACGAAAAATGATGAATTAGACTGGAGGTTAGAACCTGGCGGTATAGTAACTTAAGTAAAAAGGCAAGGAGTCTGCGCTAAGTAATTGATAGATCGATCGAAGAAGCTATAGTAATTATTAATTGTATTTTATACTTTGCAAGAATTATTATTATTGTTATTATTATTATTATTATTGTTGGTGTTGTTGTTGTTGTTGTTGTTGTTGTTGTTGTTGTTGTTGTTGTTGTTGTTGTTGTTGTTGTTATTATTAATTTGATGATGATGATGATAATTCACAGGTTCTTGTTGGGCATATGGGACTTTTGCGGCGGTCAAAGGAATTTATAACATATTGTGTAGCCTATCCGAACAATAGGTAATGGAGTGTGATACAAACTTCGGCAACAATTGATGTAAAGGTGGGGACAACGGATTCGATTACGTCCGGACAGATGGGATCGCCAGCCGTGCAGGTTACCACGACCACACTGAGTTTCACTTCGACACCAACCGGAACTGCAACACCATGGCGAAGAACTTGGAGCCTCGCGCGTACATCCTTGAATAAGAATACGTGACCAGGCACAACGAACCCGCGTTGTACCAAGTAGTTTCAAACCAACCGGTCTTTGTAGGAGTCGATGGAAACTGCTCTACTTTCCTCACATGTACAGGTGGAATACTCGTACAAGATTTAGGGAGAAACCTCAATCGCGCAATTGTATTGATTGGGTCGGGCACGACCAAGAAAATGGAATCAAGTTCTGGATTCAGTACAACAAAAAAGGCCTTTTACGACTGATTTTAATAGCCATAAAAGGCGAAAAACAGTCGTAAAAGTTTTTGATGACTGATTTTAAACAGTCAAAAAAGTGTCAGCATAAGGGGGAGTCGTTTATAATTATGTTCTTAAAAATTCCATCGTAAAAAAATTATTACGATTGTTTAGAAACAGTGGTAAAAGACTTTGGTGACTGTTTTTTTGCCTTTTACAACTGTTGAAATCATTCCTAAAATTCTTAGTTTTTTTATTTTTTTCAAATGCCACCTCAAGGTAGTTATTCACATGTTTTGCTCACTATATAAACTAAACAAAACTTATAAATCAGCCATTCATATGTAAAAGGTAAGATATGATTCACACCATCCCTGACAATTATTATTAATATTTGAGGTATAACACTTCTTTTTCAATGTAATCGCCACATCATTGAGTGACGCCAAGACTAGAACAATCGCAAACTAGACTACAACTAGAATTGAACAATCACAAGATATAGAACAATCATATAAATTGTTTAACAAGAAATTCTAATATGCTTGTAATTTTGTGTATTAGAAAGTGCACATATTAAATATAGTATTTGTATACGAGAAAAGCGCACATAGTAAATATAATATTTGTATATGAAAAAGTGCACACATGGTCAATAATATTATTTGTATGTTACAAAAGTGTACATAGTAATTATATATTGTATATTACAAAAGTGTACATGGCAATTATATATTTGTATATTCAAAACGTAGCACATAGTAATTATTATTTTCGTGTATTAGAAAAGTGCACATGGCCTTTTCATTGAATATCTGACTTCTTAGTCGTATTTTTCATTTTAATCATTTTACTTAGATTATTTTGGATGACAGACAAAGCTTTGTTCTCTTTAAACCTATAAAACACGTAGTGTAATATGGTAAGTGTCGTAGAGAATGCCACACATATATGCCATAGAAGGTTTGTTCTCGTTGATTACTGGAAATATTATCTCATTCAAACATCTTACTCATGATGCATGGTACTTGTGCCACTATCGCTGCTACTACTCTTTTTACTTTGTTTCTTTTCGCCATCTGCAACCATAGAAACTGCCAGTTATATAATGATCCTGATTATCCTGCGGTCTTGTCAGACATTGAGGCGTGGGTGATTAGATACGACCCAGCGTGTGCAAACGAAATGGAGAAATGGGCTCGACATGAGATTTTTAAGACAAATTGGATAGTTGTAAGGAAGTTCAACGAGGAAAAAACTGTGTTCTATTGTGTGACCAACGAATACATGGACTTAACACCTAATGAGATGACAGGGGATGAATTTCCCTTCTATTATAATTCTAAAGACATGGACATGGTGAAACGTCCATTCAGGTACGAGAATACTGACATTGTGGCGAAAAATGATGAATTTGACTGGAGGTCAGAACATGGAGGTGTAGTAACTTAAGTAAAAAAGCAAGGAGTGTGCGCTAAGTAATTGATAGATCGATCGAAGAAGCTATAGTAATTATTAATTGTATTTTATACTTTGCAAGAATTATTATTATTGTTATTATTATTATTATTGTTGTTGTTGTTGTTGTTGTTGTTGTTATTAATTTGATGATGATAATGATAATTCGCAGGTTCTCGTTGGGCATATGGGACTTTTGCGGCGGTCAAAGGAATTTATAACATATTGGGTAGCCTATCCGAACAATAGCTAATGGAATGTGATACAAACTTCGGCAACAAAGGATGTAAAGGTGGGGACAACGAATTCGAATACGTCCGGACAGACGGGATCGCCACCCGTGCAGGTTACCCCGACCACATTGAGTTTCACTTCGACACCAACCGGAACTGCAACACCATGCCGAAGAACTTGGAGCCTCGCGCGTACATCCTCGAATATGAATACGTGACCAGGCACAACGAATCCGCATTGTACCAAGCAGTTTTAAACCAACCGGTCTATGTAGGAGTCAATGGCAACTGCTCTACTTTCCTCACATATACATGTGGAATACTCGTACAAGATTGTGGGAGTAACCTCAATCACGCAATTGTATTGATTGGGTCGGGCATGACCAAAAAAATAGAATCAAGTTCTGGATTCAGTACAACAAAAAAGGCCTTTTACGACTGTTTTTAATAGCCATAAAAGGCAAAAAATAGTCGCAAAAGTTTTTTATGACTGATCTTAAACAATCAAAAAAGTGTCAGCATAAGAGGGAGTCGTTTATAATTATGTTCTTAAAAATTCCATCGTAAAAAATTTATTACGACTGTTTAAAAACAGTCGTAAAAGACTTTTGTGACTGTTTTTTTGCCTTTTACAACTGTTGAAATCATTCCTAAAATTCTTAGTTTTTTAATTTTTTCAAATGCCACCTCAAGGTAGCTATTCACATGTTTTGCTCACTATATAAACTAAACAAAATTTATAAAACAACCATTCATATGTAAAAGGTAAGATATGATTCACACCATCCCTGACAATTATTATTGATATTTGAGGTATAACACTTCTTTTTCAATGTAATCGCCACATCATTGAGTGACGCCTAGACTAGAACAATCACAAACTAGACTACAACTGGAATTGAACAATCACAAGATACAGAACAATCATATAAATTGTTTAACAAGAAATTCTAATATGCTTGTAATTTTGTGTATTAGAAAGTGCACATATTAAATATAGTATTTGTATACGAGAAAAGTGCCCATAGTAAATATAATATTTGTATATGAAAAAGTGCAAACATTGTCAATAATATTATTTGTATGTTACAAAAGTGTACATAGTAATTATATATTGTATATTACAATAGAGTACATGGCAATTATATATTTGTATATTCAAAACGTAGCACATAGTAATTATTATTTTCGTGTATTAGAAAAGTGCACATGGCCTTTTCATTGAATATCTGACTTCTTAGTCGTATTTTTCATTTTAATCATTTTACTTAGAATATTTTGGATGACAAACAAAGCTTTGTTCTCTTTAAACATATAAAACACGTAGTGTAATATGGTAAGCGTCGTAGAGAATGCCACACATATATGCCATAGAAGGTTTGTTCTCGTTGATTACTGGAAATATTATCTCATTCAAACATCTTACTCACGAAGCATGGTACATGTTACACTATCGCTGCTACTACTCTTTTTACTTTGTTTCGGTTCGTCATATGCAACCATGGAAACTGCCAGTTATATAATGATCTTGATTAACCTGCGGTCTTGTCAGACATTGAAGCGTGGGTAATCAGATACGACCCAGTGTATGCAAACGAAATGTAGAAATGGGCTCGACATGAGGTTTTTAAGACAAAATTGATAGTTGTAAGGAAGTTGAACGAGGAAAAAACTGTGTTCTATTGTGTGACCAACGAATACATGGACTTAACACCTAATGAGATGACAGGGGATGAATTTCCCTTCTATTCTAATTCTAAAGACATGGACATGGTGAAACGTCCATTCAGGTACGAGAATACTGACATTGTGGCGAAAAATGATGAATTTGACTGGAGGTCAGAACATGGAGGTGTAGTAACTTAAGTAAAAAAGCAAGGAGTGTGCGCTAAGTAATTGATAGATCGATCGAAGAAGCTATAGTAATTATTAATTGTATTTTATACTTTGCAAGAATTATTATTATTGTTATTATTATTATTGTTGTTGTTGTTGTTGTTGTTGTTGTTGTTATTAATTTGATGATGATAATGATAATTCGCAGGTTCTCGTTGGGCATATGGGACTTTTGCGGCGGTCAAAGGAATTTATAACATATTGGGTAGCCTATCCGAACAATAGCTAATGGAATGTGATACAAACTTCGGCAACAAAGGATGTAAAGGTGGGGACAACGAATTCGAATACGTCCGAACAGACGGGATCGCCACCCGTGCAGGTTACGCCGACCACATTGCGTTTCACTTCGACACCAACCGGAACTGCAACACCATGCCGAAGAACTTGGAGCCTCGCGCGTACATCCTCGAATATGAATACGTGACCAGGCACAACGAATCCGCATTGTACCAAGCTGTTTTAAACCAACCGGTTTATGTAGGAGTCAATGGAAACTGCTCTACTTTCCTCACATATACATGTGGAATACTCGTACAAGACTGTGGGAGTAACCTCAATCACGCAATTGTATTGATTGGGTCGGGCATGACCAAAAAAATAGAATCAAGTTCTGGATTCAGTACAACAAAAAAGGCCTTTTACGACTGTTTTTAATAGCCATAAAAGGCAAAAAATAGTCGCAAAAGTTTTTTATGACTGATCTTAAACAGTCAAAAAAGTGTCAGCATAAGAGGGAGTCGTTTATAATTATGTTCTTAAAAATTCCATCGTAAAAAATTTATTACGACTGTTTAAAAACAGTCGTAAAAGACTTTTGTGACTGTTTTTTTGCCTTTTACAACTGTTGAAATCATTCCTAAAATTCTTAGTTTTTTTTTTTTCAAATGTCACCTCAAGGTACCTATTCACATGTTTTGCTCACTATATAAACTAAACAAAACTTATAAAACAACCATTCATATGTAAAAGGTAAGATATGATTCACACCATCCCTGACAATTATTATTGATATTTGAGGTATAACACTTCTTTTTCAATGTAATCGCCACATCATTGAGTGACGCCAAGACTAGAACAATCACAAACTAGACTACAACTGGAATTGAACAATCACAAGATACAGAACAATCATATAAATTGTTTAACAAGAAATTCTAATATGCTTGTAATTTTGTGTATTAGAAAGTGCACATATTAAATATAGTATTTGTATACGAGAAAAGTGCCCATAGTAAATATAATATTTGTATATGAAAAAGTGCACACATTGTCAATAATATTATTTGTATGTTACAAAAGTGTACATAGTAATTATATATTGTATATTACAATAGTGTACATGGCAATTATATATTTGTATATTCAAAACGTAGCACATAGTAATTATTATTTTCGTGTATTAGAAAAGTGCACATGGCCTTTTCATTGAATATCTGACTTCTTAGTCGTATTTTTCATTTTAATCATTTTACTTAGAATATTTTGGATGACAAACAAAGCTTTGTTCTCTTTAAACATATAAAACACGTAGTGTAATATGGTAAGCGTCGTAGAGAATGCCACACATATATGCCATAGAAGGTTTGTTCTCGTTGATTACTGGAAATATTATCTCATTCAAACATCTTACTCACGAAGCATGGTACTTGTTACACTATCGCTGCTACTACTCTTTTTACTTTGTTTCGGTTCGTCATCTGCAACCATGGAAACTGCCAGTTATATAATGATCTTGATTAACCTGCGGTCTTGTCAGACATTGAGGCGTGGGTAATCAGATACGACCCAGTGTATGCAAACGAAATGTAGAAATGGGCTCGACATGAGGTTTTTAAGACAAAATTGATAGTTGTAAGGAAGTTCAACGAGGAAAAAACTGTGTTCTATTGTGTGACCAACGAATACATGGACTTAACACCTAATGAGATGACAGGGGATGAATTTCCCTTCTATTCTAATTCTAAAGACATGGACATGGTGAAACGTCCATTCAGGTACGAGAATACTGACATTGTGGCGAAAAATGATGAATTTGACCGGAGGTCAGAACATGGAGGTGTAGTAACTTAAGTAAAAAAGCAAGGAGTGTGCGCTAAGTAATTGATAGATCGATCGAAGAAGCTATAGTAATTATTAATTGTATTTTATACTTTGCAAGAATTATTATTATTGTTATTATTATTATTATTGTTGTTGTTGTTGTTGTTGTTGTTATTAATTTGATGATGATAATGATAATTCGCAGGTTCTCGTTGGGCATATGGGACTTTTGCGGCGGTCAAAGGAATTTATAACATATTGGGTAGCCTATCCGAACAATAGCTAATGGAATGTGATACAAACTTCGGCAACAAAGGATGTAAAGGTGGGGACAACGAATTCGAATACGTCCGGACATACGGGATCGCCACCCGTGCAGGTTACCCCGACCACATTGAGTTTCACTTCGACACCAACCGGAACTGCAACACCATGCCGAAGAACTTGGAGCCTCGCGCGTACATCCTCGAATATGAATACGTGACCAGGCACAACGAATCCGCATTGTACCAAGCAGTTTTAAACCAACCGGTCTATGTAGGAGTCAATGGAAACTGCTCTACTTTCCTCACATATAAATGTGGAATACTCGTACAAGATTGTGGGAGTAACCTCAATCACGCAATTGTATTGATTGGGTCGGGCATGACCAAAACAATATAATCAAGTTCTGGATTCAGTACAACAAAAAAGGCCTTTTACGACTGTTTTTAATAGCCATAAAAGGCAAAAAATAGTCGCAAAAGTTTTTTATGATTGATCTTAAACAGTCAAAAAAGTGTCAGCATAAGAGGGAGTGGTTTATAATTATGTTCTTAAAAATTCCATCGTAAAAAATTTATTACGAATGTTTAAAAACAGTCGTAAAAGACTTTTGTGACTGTTTTTTTGCCTTTTACAACTGTTGAAATCATTCCTAAAATTCTTAGTTTTTTAATTTTTTCAAATGCCACCTCAAGGTACCTATTCACATGTTTTGCTCACTATATAAACTAAACAAAACTTATAAAACAACCATTCATATGTAAAAGGTAAGATATGATTCACACCATCCCTGACAATTATTATTGATATTTGAGGTATAACACTTCTTTTTCAATGTAATCGCCACATCATTGAGTGACGCAAAGACTAGAACAATCACAAACTAGACTACAACTGGAATTGAACAATCACAAGATACAGAACAATCATATAAATTGTTTAACAAGAAATTCTAATATGCTTGTAATTTTGAGTATTAGAAAGTGCACATATTAAATATAGTATTTGTATACGAGAAAAGTGCCCATAGTAAATATAATATTTGTATATGAAAAAGTGCACACATTGTCAATAATATTATTTGTATGTTACAAAAGTGTACATAATAATTATATATTGTATATTACAATAGTGTACATGGCAATTATATATTTGTATATTCAAAACGTAGCACATAGTAATTATTATTTTCGTGTATTAGAAAAGTGCACATGGCCTTTTCATTGAATATCTGACTTCTTAGTCGTATTTTTCATTTTAATCATTTTACTTAGAATATTTTGGATGACAAACAAAGCTTTGTTCTCTTTAAACAAATAAAACACGTAGTGTAATATGGTAAGCGTCGTAGAGAATGCCACACATATATGCCATAGAAGGTTTGTTCTCGTTGATTACTGGAAATATTATCTCATTCAAACATCTTACTCACGAAGCATGGTACTTGTTACACTATCGCTGCTACTACTCTTTTTACTTTGTTTCGTTTCGTCATATGCAACCATGGAAACTGCCAGTTATATAATGATCTTGATTAACCTGCGGTCTTGTCAGACATTGAGGCGTGGGTAATCAGATACGACCCAGTGTATGCAAACGAAATGTAGAAATGGGCTCGACATGAGGTTTTTAAGACAAAATTGATAGTTGTAAGGAAGTTCAACGAGGAAAAAACTGTGTTCTATTGTGTGACCAACGAATACATGGACTTAACACCTAATGAGATGACAGGGGATGAATTTCCCTTCTATTCTAATTCTAAAGACATGGACATGGTGAAACGTCCATTCAGGTACGAGAATACTGACATTGTGGCGAAAAATGATGAATTTGACTGGAGGTCAGAACATGGAGGTGTAGTAACTTAAGTAAAAAAGCAAGGAGTGTGCGCTAAGTAATTGATAGATCGATCGAAGAAGCTATAGTAATTATTAATTGTATTTTATACTTTGCAAGAATTATTATTATTGTTATTATTATTATTATTGTTGTTGTTGTTGTTGTTGTTGTTGTTGTTGTTGTTGTTATTAATTTGATGATGATAATGATAATTCGCAGGTTCTCGTTGGGCATATGGGACTTTTGCGGCGGTCAAAGGAATTTATAACATATTGGGTAGCCTATCCGAACAATAGCTAATGGAATGTGATACAAACTTCGGCAACAAAGGATGTAAAGGTGGGGACAACGAATTCGAATACGTCCGGACATACGGGATCGCCACCCGTGCAGGTTACCCCGACCACATTGAGTTTCACTTCGACACCAACCGGAACTGCAACACCATACCGAAGAACTTGGAGCCTCGCACGTACATCCTCGAATATGAATACGTGACCAGGCACAACGAATCCGCATTGTACCAAGCAGTTTTAAACCAACCGGTCTATGTAGGAGTCAATGGAAACTGCTCTACTTTCCTCACATATACATGTGGAATACTCGTACAAGACTGTGGGAGTAACCTCAATCACGCAATTGTATTGATTGGGTCGGGCATGACCAAAAAAATAGAATCAAGTTCTGGATTCAGTACAACAAAAAAGGCCTTTTACGACTGTTTTTAATAGCCATAAAAGGCAAAAAATAGTCGCAAAAGTTTTTTATGACTGATCTTAAACAGTCAAAAAAGTGTCAGCATAAGAGGGAGTCGTTTATAATTATGTTCTTAAAAATTCCATCGTAAAAAATTTATTACGACTGTTTAAAAACAGTCGTAAAAGACTTTTGTGACTGTTTTTTTGCCTTTTACAACTGTTGAAATCATTCCTAAAATTCTTAGTTTTTTTTTTTTCAAATGTCACCTCAAGGTACCTATTCACATGTTTTGCTCACTATATAAACTAAACAAAACTTATAAAACAACCATTCATATGTAAAAGGTAAGATATGATTCACACCATCCCTGACAATTATTATTGATATTTGAGGTATAACACTTCTTTTTCAATGTAATCGCCACATCATTGAGTGACGCCAAGACTAGAACAATCACAAACTAGACTACAACTGGAATTGAACAATCACAAGATACAGAACAATCATATAAATTGTTTAACAAGAAATTCTAATATGCTTGTAATTTTGTGTATTAGAAAGTGCACATATTAAATATAGTATTTGTATACGAGAAAAGTGCCCATAGTAAATATAATATTTGTATATGAAAAAGTGCACACATTGTCAATAATATTATTTGTATGTTACAAAAGTGTACATAGTAATTATATATTGTATATTACAATAGTGTACATGGCAATTATATATTTGTATATTCAAAACGTAGCACATAGTAATTATTATTTTCGTGTATTAGAAAAGTGCACATGGCCTTTTCATTGAATATCTGACTTCTTAGTCGTATTTTTCATTTTAATCATTTTACTTAGAATATTTTGGATGACAAACAAAGCTTTGTTCTCTTTAAACATATAAAACACGTAGTGTAATATGGTAAGCGTCGTAGAGAATGCCACACATATATGCCATAGAAGGTTTGTTCTCGTTGATTACTGGAAATATTATCTCATTCAAACATCTTACTCACGAAGCATGGTACTTGTTACACTATCGCTGCTACTACTCTTTTTACTTTGTTTCGGTTCGTCATCTGCAACCATGGAAACTGCCAGTTATATAATGATCTTGATTAACCTGCGGTCTTGTCAGACATTGAGGCGTGGGTAATCAGATACGACCCAGTGTATGCAAACGAAATGTAGAAATGGGCTCGACATGAGGTTTTTAAGACAAAATTGATAGTTGTAAGGAAGTTCAACGAGGAAAAAACTGTGTTCTATTGTGTGACCAACGAATACATGGACTTAACACCTAATGAGATGACAGGGGATGAATTTCCCTTCTATTCTAATTCTAAAGACATGGACATGGTGAAACGTCCATTCAGGTACGAGAATACTGACATTGTGGCGAAAAATGATGAATTTGACCGGAGGTCAGAACATGGAGGTGTAGTAACTTAAGTAAAAAAGCAAGGAGTGTGCGCTAAGTAATTGATAGATCGATCGAAGAAGCTATAGTAATTATTAATTGTATTTTATACTTTGCAAGAATTATTATTATTGTTATTATTATTATTATTGTTGTTGTTGTTGTTGTTGTTGTTATTAATTTGATGATGATAATGATAATTCGCAGGTTCTCGTTGGGCATATGGGACTTTTGCGGCGGTCAAAGGAATTTATAACATATTGGGTAGCCTATCCGAACAATAGCTAATGGAATGTGATACAAACTTCGGCAACAAAGGATGTAAAGGTGGGGACAACGAATTCGAATACGTCCGGACATACGGGATCGCCACCCGTGCAGGTTACCCCGACCACATTGAGTTTCACTTCGACACCAACCGGAACTGCAACACCATGCCGAAGAACTTGGAGCCTCGCGCGTACATCCTCGAATATGAATACGTGACCAGGCACAACGAATCCGCATTGTACCAAGCAGTTTTAAACCAACCGGTCTATGTAGGAGTCAATGGAAACTGCTCTACTTTCCTCACATATAAATGTGGAATACTCGTACAAGATTGTGGGAGTAACCTCAATCACGCAATTGTATTGATTGGGTCGGGCATGACCAAAACAATATAATCAAGTTCTGGATTCAGTACAACAAAAAAGGCCTTTTACGACTGTTTTTAATAGCCATAAAAGGCAAAAAATAGTCGCAAAAGTTTTTTATGATTGATCTTAAACAGTCAAAAAAGTGTCAGCATAAGAGGGAGTGGTTTATAATTATGTTCTTAAAAATTCCATCGTAAAAAATTTATTACGAATGTTTAAAAACAGTCGTAAAAGACTTTTGTGACTGTTTTTTTGCCTTTTACAACTGTTGAAATCATTCCTAAAATTCTTAGTTTTTTAATTTTTTCAAATGCCACCTCAAGGTACCTATTCACATGTTTTGCTCACTATATAAACTAAACAAAACTTATAAAACAACCATTCATATGTAAAAGGTAAGATATGATTCACACCATCCCTGACAATTATTATTGATATTTGAGGTATAACACTTCTTTTTCAATGTAATCGCCACATCATTGAGTGACGCCAAGACTAGAACAATCACAAACTAGACTACAACTGGAATTGAACAATCACAAGATACAGAACAATCATATAAATTGTTTAACAAGAAATTCTAATATGCTTGTAATTTTGAGTATTAGAAAGTGCACATATTAAATATAGTATTTGTATACGAGAAAAGTGCCCATAGTAAATATAATATTTGTATATGAAAAAGTGCACACATTGTCAATAATATTATTTGTATGTTACAAAAGTGTACATAATAATTATATATTGTATATTACAATAGTGTACATGGCAATTATATATTTGTATATTCAAAACGTAGCACATAGTAATTATTATTTTCGTGTATTAGAAAAGTGCACATGGCCTTTTCATTGAATATCTGACTTCTTAGTCGTATTTTTCATTTTAATCATTTTACTTAGAATATTTTGGATGACAAACAAAGCTTTGTTCTCTTTAAACAAATAAAACACGTAGTGTAATATGGTAAGCGTCGTAGAGAATGCCACACATATATGCCATAGAAGGTTTGTTCTCGTTGATTACTGGAAATATTATCTCATTCAAACATCTTACTCACGAAGCATGGTACTTGTTACACTATCGCTGCTACTACTCTTTTTACTTTGTTTCGTTTCGTCATATGCAACCATGGAAACTGCCAGTTATATAATGATCTTGATTAACCTGCGGTCTTGTCAGACATTGAGGCGTGGGTAATCAGATACGACCCAGTGTATGCAAACGAAATGTAGAAATGGGCTCGACATGAGGTTTTTAAGACAAAATTGATAGTTGTAAGGAAGTTCAACGAGGAAAAAACTGTGTTCTATTGTGTGACCAACGAATACATGGACTTAACACCTAATGAGATGACAGGGGATGAATTTCCCTTCTATTCTAATTCTAAAGACATGGACATGGTGAAACGTCCATTCAGGTACGAGAATACTGACATTGTGGCGAAAAATGATGAATTTGACTGGAGGTCAGAACATGGAGGTGTAGTAACTTAAGTAAAAAAGCAAGGAGTGTGCGCTAAGTAATTGATAGATCGATCGAAGAAGCTATAGTAATTATTAATTGTATTTTATACTTTGCAAGAATTATTATTATTGTTATTATTATTATTATTGTTGTTGTTGTTGTTGTTGTTGTTGTTGTTGTTGTTGTTGTTATTAATTTGATGATGATAATGATAATTCGCAGGTTCTCGTTGGGCATATGGGACTTTTGCGGCGGTCAAAGGAATTTATAACATATTGGGTAGCCTATCCGAACAATAGCTAATGGAATGTGATACAAACTTCGGCAACAAAGGATGTAAAGGTGGGGACAACGAATTCGAATACGTCCGGACATACGGGATCGCCACCCGTGCAGGTTACCCCGACCACATTGAGTTTCACTTCGACACCAACCGGAACTGCAACACCATGCCGAAGAACTTGGAGCCTCGCGCGTACATCCTCGAATATGAATACGTGACCAGGCACAACGAATCCGCATTGTACCAAGCAGTTTTAAACCAACCGGTCTATGTAGGAGTCAATGGCAACTGCTCTACTTTCCTCACATATACATGTGGAATACTCGTACAAGATTGTGGGAGTAACCTCAATCACGCAATTGTATTGATTGGGTCGGGCATGACCAAAAAAATAGAATCAAGTTCTGGATTCAGTACAACAAAAAAGGCCTTTTACGACTGTTTTTAATAGCCATAAAAGGCAAAAAATAGTCGCAAAAGTTTTTTATGATTGATCTTAAACAGTCAAAAAAGTGTCAGCATAAGAGGGAGTCGTGTATAATTATGTTCTTAAAAATTCCATCGTAAAAAATTTATTACGACTGTTTAAAAACAGTCGTAAACGACTTTTGTGACTGTTTTTTTGCCTTTTACAACTGTTGAAATCATTCCTAAAATTCTTAGTTTTTTAATTTTTTCAAATGCCACCTCAAGGTAGCTATTCACATGTTTTGCTCACTATATAAACTAAACAAAACTTATAAAACAACCATTCATATGTAAAAGGTAAGATATGATTCACACCATCCCTGACAATTATTATTGATATTTGAGGTATAACACTTCTTTTTCAATGTAATCGCCACATCATTGAGTGACGCCAAGACTAGAACAATCACAAACTAGACTACAACTGGAATTGAACAATCACAAGATACAGAACAATCATATAAATTGTTTAACAAGAAATTCTAATATGCTTGTATTTTTGAGTATTAGAAAGTGCACATATTAAATATAGTATTTGTATACGAGAAAAGTGCCCATAGTAAATATAATATTTGTATATGAAAAAGTGCACACATTGTCAATAATATTATTTGTATGTTACAAAAGTGTACATAATAATTATATATTGTATATTACAATAGTGTACATGGCAATTATATATTTGTATATTCAAAACGTAGCACATAGTAATTATTATTTTCGTGTATTAGAAAAGTGCACATGGCCTTTTCATTGAATATCTGACTTCTTAGTCGTATTTTTCATTTTAATCATTTTACTTAGAATATTTTGGATGACAAACAAAGCTTTGTTCTCTTTAAACAAATAAAACACGTAGTGTAATATGGTAAGCGTCGTAGAGAATGCCACACATATATGCCATAGAAGGTTTGTTCTCGTTGATTACTGGAAATATTATCTCATTCAAACATCTTACTCACGAAGCATGGTACTTGTTACACTATCGCTGCTACTACTCTTTTTACTTTGTTTCGTTTCGTCATATGCAACCATGGAAACTGCCAGTTATATAATGATCTTGATTAACCTGCGGTCTTGTCAGACATTGAGGCGTGGGTAATCAGATACGACCCAGTGTATGCAAACGAAATGTAGAAATGGGCTCGACATGAGGGTTTTAAGACAAAATTGATAGTTGTAAGGAAGTTCAACGAGGAAAAAACTGTGTTCTATTGTGTGACCAACGAATACATGGACTTAACACCTAATGAGATGACAGGGGATGAATTTCCCTTCTATTCTAATTCTAAAGACATGGACATGGTGAAACGTCCATTCAGGTACGAGAATACTGACATTGTGGCGAAAAATGATGAATTTGACTGGAGGTCAGAACATGGAGGTGTAGTAACTTAAGTAAAAAAGCAAGGAGTGTGCGCTAAGTAATTGATAGATCGATCGAAGAAGCTATAGTAATTATTAATTGTATTTTATACTTTGCAAGAATTATTATTATTGTTATTATTATTATTATTGTTGTTGTTGTTGTTGTTGTTGTTGTTGTTGTTGTTGTTATTAATTTGATGATGATAATGATAATTCGCAGGTTCTCGTTGGGCATATGGGACTTTTGCGGCGGTCAAAGGAATTTATAACATATTGGGTAGCCTATCCGAACAATAGCTAATGGAATGTGATACAAACTTCGGCAACAAAGGATGTAAAGGTGGGGACAACGAATTCGAATACGTCCGGACATACGGGATCGCCACCCGTGCAGGTTACCCCGACCACATTGAGTTTCACTTCGACACCAACCGGAACTGCAACACCATGCCGAAGAACTTGGAGCCTCGCGCGTACATCCTCGAATATGAATACGTGACCAGGCACAACGAATCCGCATTGTACCAAGCAGTTTTAAACCAACCGGTCTATGTAGGAGTCAATGGCAACTGCTCTACTTTCCTCACATATACATGTGGAATACTCGTACAAGATTGTGGGAGTAACCTCAATCACGCAATTGTATTGATTGGGTCGGGCATGACCAAAAAAATAGAATCAAGTTCTGGATTCAGTACAACAAAAAAGGCCTTTTACGACTGTTTTTAATAGCCATAAAAGGCAAAAAATAGTCGCAAAAGTTTTTTATGATTGATCTTAAACAGTCAAAAAAGTGTCAGCATAAGAGGGAGTCGTGTATAATTATGTTCTTAAAAATTCCATCGAAAAAATTTATTACGACTGTTTAAAAACAGTCGTAAACGACTTTTGTGACTGTTTTTTTGCCTTTTACAACTGTTGAAATCATTCCTAAAATTCTTAGTTTTTTAATTTTTTCAAATGCCACCTCAAGGTAGCTATTCACATGTTTTGCTCACTATATAAACTAAACAAAACTTATAAAACAACCATTCATATGTAAAAGGTAAGATATGATTCACACCATCCCTGACAATTATTATTGATATTTGAGGTATAACACTTCTTTTTCAATGTAATCGCCACATCATTGAGTGACGCCAAGACTAGAACAATCACAAACTAGACTACAACTGGAATTGAACAATCACAAGATACAGAACAATCATATAAATTGTTTAACAAGAAATTCTAATATGCTTGTAATTTTGTGTATTAGAAAGTGCACATATTAAATATAGTATTTGTATACGAGAAAAGTGCCCATAGTAAATATAATATTTGTATATGAAAAAGTGCACACATTGTCAATAATATTATTTGTATGTTACAAAAGTGTACATAGTAATTATATATTGTATATTACAATAGTGTACATGGCAATTATATATTTGTATATTCAAAACGTAGCACATAGTAATTATTATTTTCGTGTATTAGAAAAGTGCACATGGCCTTTTCATTGAATATCTGACTTCTTAGTCGTATTTTTCATTTTAATCATTTTACTTAGAATATTTTGGATGACAAACAAAGCTTTGTTCTCTTTAAACATATAAAACACGTAGTGTAATATGGTAAGCGTCGTAGAGAATGCCACACATATATGCCATAGAAGGTTTGTTCTCGTTGATTACTGGAAATATTATCTCATTCAAACATCTTACTCACGAAGCATGGTACTTGTTACACTATCGCTGCTACTACTCTTTTTACTTTGTTTCAGTTCGTCATATGCAACCATGGAAACTGCCAGTTATATAATGATCTTGATTAACCTGCGGTCTTGTCAGACATTGAGGCGTGGGTAATCAGATACGACCCAGTGTATGCAAAAGAAATGTAGAAATGGGCTCGACATGAGGTTTTTAAGACAAAATGGATAGTTGTAAGGAAGTTCAACGAGGAAAAAACTGTGTTCTATTGTGTGACCAACGAATACATGGACTTAACACCAAATGAGATGACAGGGGATGAATTTCCCTTCTATTCTAATTCTAAAGACATGGACATGGTGAAACGTCCATTCAGGTACGAGAATACTGACATTGTGGCGAAAAATGATGAATTTGACTGGAGGTCAGAACCTGGAGGTGTAGTAACTTAAGTAAAAAAGCAAGGAGCCTGCGCTAAGTAATTGATAGATCGATCGAAGAAGCTATAGTAATTATTAATTGTATTTTATACTTTGCAAGAATTATTATTATTGTTATTATTATTATTATTATTATTATTATTATTGTTGTTGTTGTTGTTGTTGTTGTTGTTGTTGTTGTTATTAATTTGATGATGATAATGATAATTCGCAGGTTCTCGTTGGGCATATGGGACTTTTGCGGCGGTCAAAGATATTTATAACATATTGGGTAGCCTATCCGAACAATAGCTAATGGAATGTGATACAAACTTCGGCAACAAAGGATGTAAAGGTGGGGACAACGAATTCGAATACGTCCGGACAGATGGGATCGCCACCCGTGCAGGTTACCCCGACCACATTGAGTTTCACTTCGACACCAACCGGAACTGCAACACCATACCGAAGAACTTGGAGCCTCGCACGTACATCCTCGAATATGAATACGTGACCAGGCACAACGAATCCGCATTGTACCAAGCAGTTTTAAACCAACCGGTCTATGTAGGAGTCAATGGAAACTGCTCTACTTTCCTCACATATACATGTGGAATACTCGTACAAGATTGTGGGAGAAACCTCAATCACGCAATTGTATTGATTGGATCGGGCATGACCAAGAAAATGGAATCAAGTTCTGGATTCAGTACAACAAAAAAGGCCTTTTACGACTGTTTTTAATAGCCATAAAAGGCAAAAAATAGTTGCAAAAGTTTTTTATGATTGATTTTAAACAGTCAAAAAAGTGTCAACATAAGAGGGAGTCGTTTATAATTATATTCTTAAAAATTCCATCGTAAAAAATTTATTACGACTGTTTAAAAACAGTCGTAAAAGACTTTTGTGACTGTTTTTTTGCCTTTTACAACTGTTGAAATCATTCCTAAAATTCTTAGTTTTTTAATTTTTTCAAATGCCACCTCAAGGTAGCTATTCACATGTTTTGCTCACTATATAAACTAAACAAAACTTATAAAACAACCATTCATATGTAAAAGGTAAGATATGATTCACACCATCCCTGACAATTATTATTGATATTTGAGGTATAACACTTCTTTTTCAATGTAATCGCCACATCATTGAGTGACGCCAAGACTAGAACAATCACAAACTAGACTACAACTGGAATTGAACTATCACAAGATACCGAACAATCATATAAATTGTTTAACAAGAAATTCTAATATGCTTGTAATTTTGTGTATTAGAAAGTGCACATATAAAATATAGTATTTGTATACGAGAAAAGTGCCCATAGTAAATATAATATTTGTATATGAAAAAGTGCACACATTGTCAATAATATTATTTGTATGTTACAAAAGTGTACATAGTAATTATATATTGTATATTACAATAGTGTACATGGCAATTATATATTTGTATATTCAAAACGTAGCACATAGTAATTATTATTTTCGTGTATTAGAAAAGTGCACATGGCATTTTCATTGAATATCTGACTTCTTAGTCGTATTTTTCATTTTAATCATTTTACTTAGATTATTTTGGATGACAAACAAAGCTTTGTTCTCTTTAGACATATAAAACACGTAGTGTAATATGGTAAGTGTCGTAGAGAATGCCACACATATATGCCATAGAAGGTTTGTTCTCGTTGATTACTGGAAATATTATCTCATTCAAACATCTTACTCACGAAGCATGGTACTTGTTACACTATCGCTGCTACTACTCTTTTTACTTTGTTTCGGTTCGTCATCTGCAACCATGGAAACTGCCAGTTATATAATGATCTTGATTAACCTGCGGTCTTGTCAGACATTGAGGCGTGGGTAATCAGATACGACCCAGTGTAGGCAAACGAAATGTAGAAATGGGCTCGACATGAGGTTTTTAAGACAAAATGGATAGTTGTAAGGAAGATCAACGAGGAAAAAACTGCGTTCTATTGTGTGACCAACGAATACATGGACTTAACACCTAATGAGATGACAGGGGATGAATTTCCCTTCAATTCTAATTCTAAAGACATGGACATGGTGAAACGTCCATTCAGGTACGAGAATATTGACATTGTGGCGAAAAATGATGAATTTGACTGGAGGTCAGAACCTGGAGGTGTAGTAACTTAAGTAAAAAAGCAACGAGTCTGTGCTAAGTAATTGATAGATCGATCGAAGAAGCTATAGTAATTATTAATTGTATTTTATACTTTGCAAGAATTATTATTATTGTTATTATTATTATTATTATTATTATTATTGTTGTTGTTGTTGTTGTTGTTGTTGTTGTTATTAATTTGATGATGATAATGATAATTCGCAGGTTCTCGTTGGGCATATGGGACTTTTGCGGCGGTCAAAGAAATTTATAACATATTGGGTAGCCTATCCGAACAATAGCTAATGGAATGTGATACAAACTTCGGCAACAAAGGATGTAAAGGTGGGGACAACGAATTCGAATACGTCCTGACAGATGGGATCGCCACCCGTGCAGGTTACCCCGACCACATTGAGTTTCACTTCGACACCAACCGGAACTGCAACACCATACCGAAGAACTTGGAGCCTCGCGCGTACATCCTCGAATATGAATACGTGACCAGGCACAACGAATCCGCATTGTACCAAGCAGTTTTAAACCAACCGGTCTATGTAGGAGTCAATGGAAACTGCTCTACTTTCCTCACATATACATGTGGAATACTCGTACAAGATTGTGGGAGAAACCTCAATCACGCAATTGTATTGATTGGATCGGGCATGACCAAGAAAATGGAATCAAGTTCTGGATTCAGTACAACAAAAAAGGCCTTTTACGACTGTTTTTAATAGCCATAAAAGGCAAAAAATAGTCGCAAAAGTTTTTTATGATTGATTTTAAACAGTCAAAAAAGTGTCAACATAAGAGGGGGTCGTTTATAATTATGTTCTTAAAAATTCCATCGTAAAAAATTTATTACAACTGTTTAAAAACAGTCGTAAAAGACTTTTGTGACTGTTTTTTTGCCTTTTACAACTGTTGAAATCATTCCTAAAATTCTTAATTTTTTTATTTTTTCAAATGCCACCTCAAGGTAGCTATTCACATGTTTTGCTCACTATATAAACTAAACACAACTTATAAAACAACCATTCATATGTAAAAGGTAAGATATGATTCACACCATCCCTGACAATTATTATTGATATTTGAGGTATAACACTTCTTTTTCAATGTAATCGCCACATCATTGAGTGACGCCAAGACTAGAACAATCACAAACTAGACTACAACTGGAATTGAACAATCACAAGATACAGAACAATCATATAAATTGTTTAACAAGAAATTCTAATATGCTTGTAATTTTGTGTATTAGAAAGTGCACATATTAAATATAGTATTTGTATACGAGAAAAGTGCCCATAGTAAATATAATATTTGTATATGAAAAAGTGCACACATGGTCAAAAATATTATTTGTATGTTACAAAAGTGTACATAGTAATTATATATTGTATATTACAATAGGGTACATGGCAATTATATATTTGTATATTCAAAACGTAGCACATAGTAATTATTATTTTCGTGTATTAGAAAAGTGCACATGGCCTTTTCATTGAATATCTGACTTCTTAGTCGTATTTTTCATTTTAATCATTTTACTTAGATTATTTTGGATGACAAACAAAGCTTTGTTCTCTTTAGACATATAAAACACGTAGTGTAATATGGTAAGTGTCGTAGAGAATGCCACACATATATGCCATAGAAGGTTTGTTCTCGTTGATTACTGGAAATATTATCTAATTCAAACATGTTACTCACGAAGCATGGTACTTGTTACACTATCGCTGCTACTACTCTTTTTACTTTGTTTCAGTTCGTCATATGCAACCATGGAAACTGCCAGTTATATAATGATCTTGATTAACCTGCGGTCTTGTCAGACATTGAGGCGTGGGTAATCAGATACGACCCAGTGTATGCAAAAGAAATGTATAAATGGGCTCGACATGAGGTTTTTAAGACAAAATGGATAGTTGTAAGGAAGTTCAACGAGGAAAAAACTGTGTTCTATTGTGTGACCAACGAATACATGGACTTAACACCTAATGAGATGACAGGGGATGAATTTCCCTTCTATTCTAATTCTAAAGACATGGACATGGTGAAACGTCCATTCAGGTACGAGAATACTGACATTGTGGCGAAAAATGATGAATTTGACTGGAGGTCAGAACCTGGAGGTGTAGTAACTTAAGTAAAAAAGCAAGGAGTCTGTGCTAAGTAATTGATAGATCGATCGAAGAAGCTATAGTAATTATTAATTGTATTTTACACTTTGCAAGAATTATTATTATTGTTATTATTATTATTATTATTATTATTGTTGTTGTTGTTGTTGTTGTTGTTGTTGTTGTTATTAATTTGATGATGATAATGATAATTCGCAGGTTCTCGTTGGGCATATGGGACTTTTGCGGCGGTCAAAGAAATTTATAACATATTGGGTAGCCTATCCGAACAATAGCTAATGGAATGTGATACAAACTTCGACAACAAAGGATGTAAAGGTGGGGACAACGAATTCGAATACGTCCGGACAGACGGGATCGCCACCCGTGCAGGTTACCCCGACCACATTGAGTTTCACTTCGACACCAACCGGAACTGCAACACCATGCCGAAGAACTTGGAGCCTCGCGCGTACATCCTCGAATATGAATACGTGACCAGGCACAACGAACCCGCATTGTACCAAGCAGTTTTAAACCAACCGGTCTATGTAGGAGTCAATGGAAACTGCTCTACTTTCCTCACATATACATGTGGAATACTCGTACAAGATTGTGGGAGTAACCTCAATCACGCAATTGTATTGATTGGGTCGGGCATGACCAAAAAAATAGAATCAAGTTCTGGATTCAGTACAACAAAAAAGGCCTTTTACGACTATTTTTAATAGCCATAAAAGGCAAAAAATAGTCGCAAAAGTTTTTTATGATTGATTTTAAACAGTCAAAAAAGTGTCAACATAAGAGGGAGTCGTTTATAATTATGTTCTTAAAAATTCCATCGTAAAAAATTTATTACGACTGTTTAAAAACAGTCGTAAAAGACTTTTGTGACTGTTTTTTTGCCTTTTACAACTGTTGAAATCATTCCTAAAATTCTTAGTTTTTTTATTTTTTCAAATGCCACCTCAAGGTAGCTATTCACATGTTTTGCTCACTATATAAACTAAACAAAACTTATAAAACAACCATTCATATGTAAAAGGTAAGATATGATTCACACCATCCCTGACAATTATTATTGATATTTGAGGTATAACACTTCTTTTTCAATGTAATCGCCACATCATTGAGTGACGCCAAGACTAGAACAATCACAAACTAGACTACAACTGGAATTAAACAATCACAAGATACAGAACAATCATATAAATTGTTTAACAAGAAATTCTAATATGCTTGTAATTTTGTGTATTAGAAAGTGCACATATTAAATATAGTATTTGTATACGAGAAAAGTGCCCATAGTAAATATAATATTTGTATATGAAAAAGTGCACACATGGTCAATAATATTATTTGTATGTTACAAAAGTGTACGTAGTAATTATATATTGTATATTACAATAGTGTACATGGCAATTATATATTTGTATATTCAAAACGTAGCACATAGTAATTATTATTTTCGTGTATTAGAAAAGTGCACATGGCCTTTTCAATGAATATCTGACTTCTTAGTCGTATTTTTCATTTTAATCATTTTACTTAGATTATTTTGGATGACAAACAAAGCTTTGTTCTCTTTAGACATATAAAACACGTAGTGTAATATGGTAAGTGTCGTAGAGAATGCCACACATATATGCCATAGAAGGTTTGTTCTCGTTGATTACTGGAAATATTATCTCATTCAAACATCTTACTCATGAAGCATGGTACTTGTTACACTATCGCTGCTACTACTCTTTTTACTTTGTTTCAGTTCGTCATATGCAACCATGGAAACTGCCAGTTATATAATGATCTTGATTAACCTGCGGTCTTGTCAGACATTGAGGCGTGGGTAATCAGATACGACCCAGTGTATGCAAAAGAAATATAGAAATGGGCTCGACATGAGGTTTTTAAGACAAAATGGATAGTTGTAAGGAAGTTCAACGAGGAAAAAACTGTGTTCTATTGTGTGACCAACGAATACATGGACTTAACACCTAATGAGATGACAGGGGATGAATTTCCCTTCTATTCTAATTCTAAAGACATGGACATGGTGAAACGTCCATTCAGGTACGAGAATACTGACATTGTGGCGAAAAATGATGAATTTGACTGGAGGTCAGAACCTGGAGGTGTAGTAACTTAAGTAAAAAAGTAAGGAGCCTGCGCTAAGTAATTGATAGATCGATCGAAGAAGCTATAGTAATTATTAATTGTATTTTATACTTTGCAAGAATTATTATTATTGTTATTATTATTATTATTATTATTATTGTTGTTGTTGTTGTTGTTGTTGTTATTAATTTGATGATGATAATGATAATTCGCAGGTTCTGAAACCCACGCGCTCCGTCTTTGGCGAAATGGCGAAAAAAGCTAGAGGCCGGCCGCCCAACGCCGTCCGACAGCAAAAGCCCACTCCGCCGGCGAATACCAAAGCTGCACCTGGTAGTGAGCAAAGAGGGGGGGACGGGGAGAGCTTACCTACGAGAGATGAGAGGAAAAGTAAAGACCCAAACGAGGCGACGGCGACAATAGCTATGGCGACGGTATCTCCGGCCATAGCTACCCCGTCGATTGCTCGGCCTGAGGAGGCGACGGCTACTCCGGTCCTCTCAGGTGGTGCGATTTTGGCAGAACCCGAAGTTCACCCACGCGCACCAACTGCTCGACGTTTGGACTTACAGATGGAAAGTGGAAAAGATGCAAAGGATGACGACCGACAATATGTTAAGGTGAATGGAGGGGTTGGGGAAGACAGTGGGAGTGATGGGAATCGTGCGGCGACGAACGGTCACTCCCTGGTGTACACGGTACCGGAGATGGATGAAGAGGGCCCTTGTGCCTGTTTTTCAGAAGATGAACTGAAGGAAGAAACACAAAAATGGGAACACTCACTGGTGATTTATGTGATTGGGGCGGAACACACACTAAACTACATGGATGGATTTGTCCAAAAGGCTTGGGGTGCCTATGCTAAACCTGTTCTTCACCAATATGAGAAGGGCTACTTCATAGCTAGATTCAATAATGAGGAAGAATGCAATGCAGTATTGGAGGGGGGGCCATATACCTTAAAAAATCAGATGGTTATACTACAGAAATGGACCCCAAAGTTTGAGTTCACACTGGAAAAGCTGAGAACAGTGTATATATGGCTCAAATTTCCAAACCTACCTCTACAGTTCTGGGGTCAGAAGAATTTAAGTAAGGTTGCAAGTCTTGTGGGAAAACCAGTGAGGACAGATGCCTGCATAGTAAACCAAACAAGAGTTGCTTTTGCAAGAGCACTAGTGGAAGTGGATGTGAGCCAGCCACTGGTGACATCAGTGAAGATTAGAAGACCAGATGGCACTATCTTACAGCAGAAGGTAGAGTATGAGTGGACACCTACATACTGTCAAAAATGCCAAGTTCTTGGGCATGAGTGCAAGACCACCAAAGGGGGAAAGGCATTGACAAAAGGTGACAATGAAAGGGGAAAAGTGGGGCAGTGGATACCTGTAGGGAAGAAGGGAAAACCAGCAAAACAACAGGATCCACCAATAAAAAATGACAACCCATTCCAGGGGCTTGAGGAGCAAAATGAGGCTATTGAAGAACTACAATTTGGGTCAATTGAGAGAGGTACCAGGGCAGGGGATGGAGCTGCCACAGCTGACCCACCTGATCAATGAATATGCTCAGCTGGAATGTGAGGGGACTAAACAAGTCCCTAAGACAGAAGGAGGTAAATAAGTTCCTTAGGTCAAATAAGGTGGTTTTAGGTGGGCTAGTAGAAACACGAGTAAAGAAAAATAATGCCAATAAAGTAAGGACTTCATTAGGGGCCCAATGGAGTGTTGAAGACAACTATAGCCACGCCTATAATGGTAGAATATGGGTGATATGGGATAACACACAGGTGCAATTCCATAAGATCTCTGCAACTGACCAAACAATACATGGGAGAGTAGAGGATTTGGCAGGAGACTTCAAGTTCTTTGCTACATTTATATATGGAATGAATGATAGTGTTGGGAGGCAGGGTTTATGGCAAGAGCTTTGCTCCATAGCAAGTAATATGGTACAAGCTTGGATTATTTTAGGTGATTTTAATAATATTTTGGAGACTGGTGATAGACTGGGAGGACTCCCAGTGACAGAGCAGGAATGTAGGGACTTTAGAGAGGTACTTCATAACTGCCAACTACAAGAGTTAAACTATGTGGGGTGGGAGCACACATGGTGCAACAGACAAGAGGAGAACCTGGTCTATACAAAGATTGATAGGTGTTTTAGTAATATGGAATGGGCTACTCAGTTTGGGGGATGGCCTGTGGAAGTAATGAACCCTGGAGGGTCTGATCATTCACCATTGTTGGTTAAGTGGGGTACAAGGGTGCCAGGAAAAGCCAAAAATTTTAAGTTCCTAAATTGTACCACTGAGCACCCCCAATTCCTGCACACTGTCAGGGCACAGTGGAGTCAAATGCAGATAAGAGGAGTGAAGATGTTTAAGGTATGGAGAAAACTGAAGGCCTTGAGGGAGTCTATGAAAGGGCTAAATAGACAGTACTCACATGCTCACCTGAAAGTGGAGGCAGGCCAAGCAAAGGTGGATGATATCCAAAGTGCTCTACAACATACTCCTCTAGATAGACAACTATTTCAAAACCTAGTGAGTGAACAGGCTGACCTGCATAAGTGGTTAATAATTGATGAGAAGATCATGAAACAAAAGAGCAAGGTCCACTGGTTGAAAAGTGGGGATGGGAATAACAAATATTTCCATGCTAGTTTGAAAACCAGAAGGAATGGTGGTATATCTGTGCTTCTTGATGATCAGGGGAGGAAACTCACCAATGACATAGATATCAAAAATGAGGTAACCTCCTTCTACAAAGGGTTATTGGGGACCCCAGCTATAGTAAGTAAGGCTGTTGATATACAGACTGTACAGAAAGGAGGGGTACTTAATGCTGAACAGAGAAGGGATTTGATTGCACAGGTTAATGAGGAAGAGATATGGAGAGCTTTGCAATCTATTGGGGATGATAAAGCACCTGGGGTGGATGGATTTTCTTCGAAATTCTTCAAAGAAGCTTGGCCTGTAATAGGCACTGAGGTGGTCCAGGCTGTGCAGGACTTCTTCAACACTGGGAGGATACTAAAGAGTGTTAACACCACCTTAATCACCCTTATCCCCAAAAGTAATACTGCCAAGACAATCAAGGACTACAGGCCTATCTCCTGTTGCACTCTCCTATATAAGCTAATTTCTAAGGTGATCACAACAAGAATGAGTAAGAGTATTGGAAGCTTAGTAGGAGCAGAGCAAGCCGCCTTTGTCCCAGGCAGATTTATCCATGACAACACCATTATGGCCCAAGAATTGATCAAGGGATATGGGAGGAGCAAGATCTCTGCGAGGTGTATGATCAAAATGGACCTACAAAAAGCCTATGACTCAGTACATTGGGGATTCATTGAGCAACTCTTAAGAGGATTGGGTTACCCAGATGTGTTTGTGAAGTGGATAATGACATGCATAAGTACAGTCTCATACCAAATCTGTTTAAATGGTGAACTGCTGGAACCTTTCTGGGGGAAGAAGGGGCTTAGACAAGGGGACCCCATGTCCCCCTTCCTGTTTGTGCTAAGCATGGAATACTTGACCAGAACTATGGTAACTTTGAAGGATCATAGTCAGTTCAGGTACCACCCTAGATGCGCTGCCCAGAGGATTACTCACCTATCCTTTGCAGATGACCTGCTGCTCTTCTCTAAAGGAAATAAGGGATCTGTTGCAGCTATCATGGAGAAGTTCACTATGTTTAGTCAAACATCAGGCTTGGTGGCAAACAAAAGGAAAAGTGACATGTATTTTGGGGGAGTGAATGCTGACTCAAAGGCACAGATTCTTGCACAAGCTCAATTGCAAGAGGGGAGCTTGCCATTCAGATATCTCGGAATACCGCTTAATGCAAAGAGGCTATCTATACAACAATTCCAACCACTGCTAGAGAAGATGATGGCTAGAGTAATGCACTGGACCACGAAATTCTTGAGCTATGGGGGAAGATTACAGCTCATACAAAGTGTCCTCTATTCCATCCAAGGGTACTGGAACCACATATTCATTTTCCCCAAGAAGGTAATGAATGCAATTGAGGCTATTTGCAGACAATTTCTCTGGTCAGGTGAGGTGACAGGATCTAGGAGAGCCTTAGTTGCTTGGGAAGCACTGTGCAAGCCCAGAGCAATGGGAGGGCTTGGCCTTGTGCACCTCCCAAGCTGGAACAAAGTGACAATGATAAAGCTCCTCTGGGCGCTGCATTTGAAGGAAGACAGATTATGGATTAGGTGGATGCATAGCTACTATATAAAGGACAAAGACTTAATGCAAATGGAGATACCAAATGACTCATCCTATCTTTTTAGGAAAATTCTGAAACTCAGGAATGTGGTAGAGCACCAGAGGGACTGGACACTGCAAATGCAGCAACATACATTCGACAGACAAAGAATGTATGGAGCTTTGAGGTCACCTGGTGAGAAGGTTTGTTGGAAGGAGGCCGTTCTCAATAATGCAGCAACACCTAGAGCAAGATTCGTACTTTGGCTAGCTTGCTGGGCTCGCCTAGCTACGAAGGATAGGCTTCTCAAGATACATATTCAGGTGGACCCGTTGTGTATTTTCTGTGGGAACGAGAATGAGGATATGGACCATCTGTTCTTTCGGTGTGCAGTCACCCAACCAGCATGGACAACCATGCTAAAGTGGATGGGAATGACAACAAATGCCACTACGTGGGGGGAAGTACTTGAATACACATGTCAACAATCAAAGGGCCGAACAGCCAGGAGCAGATTTTTCAAGGTACTGATCACAGAGCTTATCTACATGATTTGGAGAGAACGAAACCTGAGGATTTTTCAGCAACAAAGCACTCCTCTATCCACACTTATACATGAAGTAACTAGCCGGACCTTTGTGCGCTGCTTTAAAATTCCAAAATTTGTTGGTTTTTGCCATAAGTTGAAAGGACTTCCAGTGATATGATTATTAGGTAGCTCAGGAGTGGGTATGTCTAAGCTAGTGTGTCTTCTTTGATGTAACAGGGTATGTTTGGATTTGAGTTGATGTACTATACTGATTCACGTGGAATATATTTGCTAAATTTGTTCCAAAAAAGATAATTCGCAGGTTCTCGTTGGGCATATGGGACTTTTGCGGCGGTCAAAGATATTTATAACATATTGGGTAGCCTATCCGAACAATAGCTAATGGAATGTGATACAAACTTCGGCAACAAAGGATGTAAAGGTGGGGACAACGAATTCGAATACGTCCGGACAGATGGGATCGCCACCCGTGCAGGTTACCCCGACCACATTGAGTTTCACTTCGACACCAACCGGAACTGCAACACCATACCGAAGAACTTGGAGCCTCGCACGTACATCCTCGAATATGAATACGTGACCAGGCACAACGAATCTGCATTGTACCAAGCAGTTTTAAACCAACCGGTCTATGTAGGAGTCAATGGAAACTGCTCTACTTTCCTCACATATACATGTGGAATACTCGTACAAGATTGTGGGAGAAACCTCAATCACGCAATTGTATTGATTGGATCGGGCATGACCAAGAAAATGGAATCAAGTTCTGGATTCAGTACAACAAAAAAGGCCTTTTACGACTGTTTTTAATAGCCATAAAAGGGAAAAAATAGTTGCAAAAGTTTTTTATGATTGATTTTAAACAGTCAAAAAAGTGTCAACATAAGAGGGAGTCGTTTATAATTATATTCTTAAAAATTCCATCGTAAAAAATTTATTACGACTGTTTAAAAACAGTCGTAAAAGACTTTTCTGACTGTTTTTTTTGCCTTTTACAACTGTTGAAATCATTCCTAAAATTCTTAGTTTTTTTATTTTTTCAAATGCCACCTCAATGTAGCTATTCACATGTTTTGCTCACTATATAAACTAAACAAAACTTATAAAACAACCATTCATATGTAAAAGGTAAGATATGATTCACATCATCCGTGACAATTATTATTGATATTTGAGGTATAACACTTCTTTTTCAATGTGATCGCTACATCATTGAGTGACGCCAAGACTAGAACAATCACAAACTAGACTACAACTGGAATTGAACAATCACAAGATACAGAACAATCATATAAATTGTTTAACAAGAAATTCTAATATGCTTGTAATTTTGTGTATTAGAAAGTGCACATATTAAATATAGTATTTGTATACGAGAAAAGTGCCCATAGTAAATATAATATTTGTATATGAAAAAGTGCACACATGGTCAATAATATTATTTGTATGTTACAAAAGTGTACATAGTAATTATATATTGTATATTACAATAGTGTACATGGCAATTATATATTTGTATATTCAAAACGTAGCACATAGTAATTATTATTTTCGTGTATTAGAAAAGTGCACATGGCCTTTTCAATGAATATCTGACTTCTTAGTCGTATTTTTCATTTTAATCATTTTACTTAGATTATTTTGGATGACAAACAAAGCTTTGTTCTCTTTAGACATATAAAACACGTAGTGTAATATGGTAAGTGTCGTAGAGAATGCCACACATATATGCCATAGAAGGTTTGTTCTCGTTGATTACTGGAAATATTATCTCATTCAAACATCTTACTCACGAAGCATGGTACTTGTTACACTATCGCTGCTACTACTCTTTTTACTTTGTTTCAGTTCGTCATATGCAACCATGGAAAATGCCAGTTATATAATGATCTTGATTAACCTGCGGTCTTGTCAGACATTGAGGCGTGGGTAATCAGATACGACCCAGTGTATGCAAAAGAAATATAGAAATGGGCTCGACATGAGGTTTTTAAGACAAAATGGATAGTTGTAAGGAAGTTCAACGAGGAAAAAACTGTGTTCTATTGTGTGACCAACGAATACATGGACTTAACACCTAATGAGATGACAGGGGATGAATTTCCCTTCTATTCTAATTCTAAAGACATGGACATGGTGAAACGTCCATTCAGGTACGAGAATACTGACATTGTGGCGAAACATGATGAATTTGACTGGAGGTCAGAACCTGGAGGTGTAGTAACTTAAGTAAAAAAGTAAGGAGCCTGCGCTAAGTAATTGATAGATCGATCGAAGAAGCTATAGTAATTATTAATTGTATTTTATACTTTGCAAGAATTATTATTATTGTTATTATTATTATTATTATTATTATTATTGTTGTTGGTGTTGTTGTTGTTGTTATTAATTTGATGATGATAATGATAATTCGCAGGTTCTCGTTGGGAATATGGGACTTTTGCGGCGGTCAAAGATATTTATAACATATTGGGTAGCCTATCCGAACAATAGCTAATGGAATGTGATACAAACTTCGGCAACAAAGGATGTAAAGGTGGGGACAACGAATTCGAATACGTCCGGACAGATGGGATCGCCACCCGTGCAGGTTACCCCGACCACATTGAGTTTCACTTCGACACCAACCGGAACTGCAACACCATACCGAAGAACTTGGAGCCTCGCACGTACATCCTTGAATATGAATACGTGACCAGGCACAACGAATCTGCATTGTACCAAGCAGTTTTAAACCAACCGGTCTATGTAGGAGTCAATGGAAACTGCTCTACTTTCCTCACATATACATGTGGAATACTCGTACAAGATTGTGGGAGAAACCTCAATCACGCAATTGTATTGATTGGATCGGGCATGACCAAGAAAATGGAATCAAGTTCTGGATTCAGTACAACCAAAAAGGCCTTTTACGACTGTTTTTAATAGCCATAAAAGGCAAAAAATAGTTGCAAAAGTTTTTTATGATTGATTTTAAACAGTCAAAAAAGTGTCAACATAAGAGGGAGTCGTTTATAATTATATTCTTAAAAATTCCATCGTAAAAAATTTATTACGACTGTTTAAAAACAGTCGTAAAAGACTTTTCTGACTGTTTTTTTTGCCTTTTACAACTGTTGAAATCATTCCTAAAATTCTTAGTTTTTTTATTTTTTCAAATGACACCTCAAGGTAGCTATTCACATGTTTTGCTCACTATATAAACTAAACAAAACTTATAAAACAACCATTCATATGTAAAAGGTAAGATATGATTCACATCATCCGTGACAATTATTATTGATATTTGAGGTATAACACTTCTTTTTCAATGTGATCGCTACATCATTGAGTGACGCCAAGACTAGAACAATCACAAACTAGACTACAACTGGAATTGAACAATCACAAGATACAGAACAATCATATAAATTGTTTAACAAGAAATTCTAATATGCTTGTAATTTTGTGTATTAGAAAGTGCACATATTAAATATAGTATTTGTATACGAGAAAAGTGCCCATAGTAAATATAATATTTGTATATGAAAAAGTGCACACATGGTCAATAATATTATTTGTATGTTACAAAAGTGTACATAGTAATTATATATTGTATATTACAATAGTGTACATGGCAATTATATATTTGTATATTCAAAACGTAGCACATAGTAATTATTATTTTCGTGTATTAGAAAAGTGCACATGGCCTTTTCAATGAATATCTGACTTCTTAGTCGTATTTTTCATTTTAATCATTTTACTTAGATTATTTTGGATGACAAACAAAGCTTTGTTCTCTTTAGACATATAAAACACGTAGTGTAATATGGTAAGTGTCGTAGAGAATGCCACACATATATGCCATAGAAGGTTTGTTCTCATTGATTACTGGAAATATTATCTCATTCAAACATCTTACTCACGAAGCATGGTACTTGTTACACTATCGCTGCTACTACTCTTTTTACTTTGTTTCAGTTCGTCATATGCAACCATGGAAACTGCCAGTTATATAATGATCTTGATTAACCTGCGGTCTTGTCAGACATTGAGGCGTGGGTAATCAGATACGACCCAGTGTATGCAAAAGAAATATAGAAATGGGCTCGACATGAGGTTTTTAAGACAAAATGGATAGTTGTAAGGAAGTTCAACGAGGAAAAAACTGTGTTCTATTGTGTGACCAACGAATACATGGACTTAACACCTAATGAGATGACAGGGGATGAATTTCCCTTCTATTCTAATTCTAAAGACATGGACATGGTGAAACGTCCATTCAGGTACGAGAATACTGACATTGTGGCGAAAAATGATGAATTTGACTGGAGGTCAGAACCTGGAGGTGTAGTAACTTAAGTAAAAAAGTAAGGAGCCTGCGCTAAGTAATTGATAGATCGATCGAAGAAGCTATAGTAATTATTAATTGTATTTTATACTTTGCAAGAATTATTATTATTGTTATTATTATTATTATTATTATTATTGTTGTTGGTGTTGTTGTTGTTGTTATTAATTTGATGATGATAATGATAATTCGCAGGTTCTCGTTGGGAATATGGGACTTTTGCGGCGGTCAAAGATATTTATAACATATTGGGTAGCCTATCCGAACAATAGCTAATGGAATGTGATACAAACTTCGGCAACAAAGGATGTAAAGGTGGGGACAACGAATTCGAATACGTCCGGACAGATGGGATCGCCACCCGTGCAGGTTACCCCGACCACATTGAGTTTCACTTCGACACCAACCGGAACTGCAACACCATACCGAAGAACTTGGAGCCTCGCACGTACATCCTCGAATATGAATACGTGACCAGGCACAACGAATCTGCATTGTACCAAGCAGTTTTAAACCAACCGGTCTATGTAGGAGTCAATGGAAACTGCTCTACTTTCCTCACATATACATGTGGAATACTCGTACAAGATTGTGGGAGAAACCTCAATCACGCAATTGTATTGATTGGATCGGGCATGACCAAGAAAATGGAATCAAGTTCTGGATTCAGTACAACAAAAAAGGCCTTTTACGACTGTTTTTAATAGCCATAAAAGGCAAAAAATAGTTACAAAAGTTTTTTATGATTGATTTTAAACAGTCAAAAAAGTGTCAACATAAGAGGGAGTTGTTATAATTATATTCTTAAAAATTCCATCGTAAAAAATTTATTACGACTGTTTAAAAACAGTCGTAAAAGACTTTTCTGACTGTTTTTTTGCCTTTTACAACTGTTGAAATCATTCCTAAAATTCTTAGTTTTTTTATCTTTTCAAATGCCACCTCAAGGTAGCTATTCACATGTTTTGCTCACTATATAAACTAAACAAAACTTATAAAACAACCATTCATATGTAGAAGGTAAGATATAATTCACATCATCCCTGACAATTATTATTGATATTTGAGGTATAACACTTCTTTTTCAATGTAATCGCTACATCATTGAGTGACGCCAAGACTAGAACAATCACAAACTAGACTACAACTGGAATTGAACAATCACAAGATACAGAACTATCATATAAATTGTTTAACAAGAAATTCTAATATGCTTGTAATTTTGTGTATTAGAAAGTGCACATATTAAATATAGTATTTGTATACGAGAAAAGTGCCCATAGTAAATATAATATTTGTATATGAAAAAGTGCACACATGGTCAATAATATTATTTGTATGTTACAAAAGTGTACATAGTAATTATATATTGTATATTACAATAGTGTACATGGCAATTATATATTTGTATATTCAAAACGTAGCACATAGTAATTATTATTTTCGTGTATTAGAAAAGTGCACATGGCCTTTTCAATGAATATCTGACTTCTTAGTCGTATTTTTCATTTTAATCATTTTACTTAGATTATTTTGGATGACAAACAAAGCTTTGTTCTCTTTAGACATATAAAACACGTAGTGTAATATGGTAAGTGTCGTAGAGAATGCCACACATATATGCCATAGAAGGTTTGTTCTCGTTGATTACTGGAAATATTATCTCATTCAAACATCTTACTCACGAAGCATGGTACTTGTTACACTATCGCTGCTACTACTCTTTTTACTTTGTTTCAGTTCGTCATATGCAACCATGGAAACTGCCAGTTATATAATGATCTTGATTAACCTGCGGTCTTGTCAGACATTGAGGCGTGGGTAATCAGATACGACCCAGTGTATGCAAAAGAAATATAGAAATGGGCTCGACATGAGGTTTTTAAGACAAAATGGATAGTTGTAAGGAAGTTCAACGAGGAAAAAACTGTGTTCTATTGTGTGACCAACGAATACATGGACTTAACACCTAATGAGATGACAGGGGATGAATTTCCCTTCTATTCTAATTCTAAAGACATGGACATGGTGAAACGTCCATTCAGGTACGAGAATACTGACATTGTGGCGAAAAATGATGAATTTGACTGGAGGTCAGAACCTGGAGGTGTAGTAACTTAAGTAAAAAAGTAAGGAGCCTGCGCTAAGTAATTGATAGATCGATCGAAGAAGCTATAGTAATTATTAATTGTATTTTATACTTTGCAAGAATTATTATTATTGTTATTATTATTATTATTATTATTATTATTGTTGTTGGTGTTGTTGTTGTTGTTATTAATTTGATGATGATAATGATAATTCGCAGGTTCTCGTTGGGAATATGGGACTTTTGCGGCGGTCAAAGATATTTATAACATATTGGGTAGCCTATCCGAACAATAGCTAATGGAATGTGATACAAACTTCGGCAACAAAGGATGTAAAGGTGGGGACAACGAATTCGAATACGTCCGGACAGATGGGATCGCCACCCGTGCAGGTTACCCCGACCACATTGAGTTTCACTTCGACACCAACCGGAACTGCAACACCATACCGAAGAACTTGGAGCCTCGCACGTACATCCTCGAATATGAATACGTGACCAGGCACAACGAATCTGCATTGTACCAAGCAGTTTTAAACCAACCGGTCTATGTAGGAGTCAATGGAAACTGCTCTACTTTCCTCACATATACATGTGGAATACTCGTACAAGATTGTGGGAGAAACCTCAATCACGCAATTGTATTGATTGGATCGGGCATGACCAAGAAAATGGAATCAAGTTCTGGATTCAGTACAACAAAAAAGGCCTTTTACGACTGTTTTTAATAGCCATAAAAGGCAAAAAATAGTTACAAAAGTTTTTTATGATTGATTTTAAACAGTCAAAAAAGTGTCAACATAAGAGGGAGTCGTTTATAATTATATTCTTAAAAATTCCATCGTAAAAAATTTATTACGACTGTTTAAAAACAGTCGTAAAAGACTTTTCTGACTGTTTTTTTGCCTTTTACAACTGTTGAAATCATTCCTAAAATTCTTAGTTTTTTTATCTTTTCAAATGCCACCTCAAGGTAGCTATTCACATGTTTTGCTCACTATATAAACTAAACAAAACTTATAAAACAACCATTCATATGTAGAAGGTAAGATATAATTCACATCATCCCTGACAATTATTATTGATATTTGAGGTATAACACTTCTTTTTCAATGTAATCGCTACATCATTGAGTGACGCCAAGACTAGAACAATCACAAACTAGACTACAACTGGAATTGAACAATCACAAGATACAGAACTATCATATAAATTGTTTAACAAGAAATTCTAATATGCTTGTAATTTTGTGTATTAGAAAGTGCACATATTAAATATAGTATTTGTATACGAGAAAAGTGCCCATAGTAAATATAATATTTGTATATGAAAAAGTGCACACATGGTCAATAATATTATTTGTATGTTACAAAAGTGTACATAGTAATTATATATTGTATATTACAATAGTGTACATGGCAATTATATATTTGTATATTCAAAACGTAGCACATAGTAATTATTATTTTCGTGTATTAGAAAAGTGCACATGGCCTTTTCAATGAATATCTGACTTCTTAGTCGTATTTTTCATTTTAATCATTTTACTTAGATTATTTTGGATGACAAACAAAGCTTTGTTCTCTTTAGACATATAAAACACGTAGTGTAATATGGTAAGTGTCGTAGAGAATGCCACACATATATGCCATAGAAGGTTTGTTCTCGTTGATTACTGGAAATATTATCTCATTCAAACATCTTACTCACGAAGCATGGTACTTGTTACACTATCGCTGCTACTACTCTTTTTACTTTGTTTCAGTTCGTCATATGCAACCATGGAAACTGCCAGTTATATAATGATCTTGATTAACCTGCGGTCTTGTCAGACATTGAGGCGTGGGTAATCAGATACGACCCAGTGTATGCAAAAGAAATATAGAAATGGGCTCGACATGAGGTTTTTAAGACAAAATGGATAGTTGTAAGGAAGTTCAACGAGGAAAAAACTGTGTTCTATTGTGTGACCAACGAATACATGGACTTAACACCTAATGAGATGACAGGGGATGAATTTCCCTTCTATTCTAATTCTAAAGACATGGACATGGTGAAACGTCCATTCAGGTACGAGAATACTGACATTGTGGCGAAAAATGATGAATTTGACTGGAGGTCAGAACCTGGAGGTGTAGTAACTTAAGTAAAAAAGTAAGGAGCCTGCGCTAAGTAATTGATAGATCGATCGAAGAAGCTATAGTAATTATTAATTGTATTTTATACTTTGCAAGAATTATTATTATTGTTATTATTATTATTATTATTATTATTATTGTTGTTGGTGTTGTTGTTGTTGTTATTAATTTGATGATGATAATGATAATTCGCAGGTTCTCGTTGGGAATATGGGACTTTTGCGGCGGTCAAAGATATTTATAACATATTGGGTAGCCTATCCGAACAATAGCTAATGGAATGTGATACAAACTTCGGCAACAAAGGATGTAAAGGTGGGGACAACGAATTCGAATACGTCCGGACAGATGGGATCGCCACCCGTGCAGGTTACCCCGACCACATTGAGTTTCACTTCGACACCAACCGGAACTGCAACACCATACCGAAGAACTTGGAGCCTCGCACGTACATCCTCGAATATGAATACGTGACCAGGCACAACGAATCTGCATTGTACCAAGCAGTTTTAAACCAACCGGTCTATGTAGGAGTCAATGGAAACTGCTCTACTTTCCTCACATATACATGTGGAATACTCGTACAAGATTGTGGGAGAAACCTCAATCACGCAATTGTATTGATTGGATCGGGCATGACCAAGAAAATGGAATCAAGTTCTGGATTCAGTACAACAAAAAAGGCCTTTTACGACTGTTTTTAATAGCCATAAAAGGCAAAAAATAGTTACAAAAGTTTTTTATGATTGATTTTAAACAGTCAAAAAAGTGTCAACATAAGAGGGAGTCGTTTATAATTATATTCTTAAAAATTCCATCGTAAAAAATTTATTACGACTGTTTAAAAACAGTCGTAAAAGACTTTTCTGACTGTTTTTTTGCCTTTTACAACTGTTGAAATCATTCCTAAAATTCTTAGTTTTTTTATCTTTTCAAATGCCACCTCAAGGTAGCTATTCACATGTTTTGCTCACTATATAAACTAAACAAAACTTATAAAACAACCATTCATATGTAAAAGGTAAGATATGATTCACATCATCCCTGACAATTATTATTGATATTTGAGGTATAACACTTCTTTTTCAATGTAATCGCTACATCATTGAGTGACGCCAAGACTAGAACAATCACAAACTAGACTACAACTGGAATTGAACAATCACAAGATACAGAACTATCATATAAATTGTTTAACAAGAAATTCTAATATGCTTGTAATTTTGTGTATTAGAAAGTGCACATATTAAATATAGTATTTGTATACGAGAAAAGTTCCCATAGTAAATATAATATTTGTATATGAAAAAGTGCACACATGGTCAATAATATTATTTGTATGTTACAAAAGTGTACATAGTAATTATATATTGTATATTACAATAGTGTACATGGCAATTATATATTTGTATATTCAAAACGTAGCACATAGTAATTATTATTTTCGTGTATTAGAAAAGTGCACATGGCCTTTTCAATGAATATCTGACTTCTGAGTCGTATTTTTCATTTTAATCATTTTACTTAGATTATTTTGGATGACAAACAAAGCTTTGTTCTCTTTAGACATATAAAACACGTAGTGTAATATGGTAAGTGTCGTAGAGAATGCCACACATATATGCCATAGAAGGTTTGTTCTCGTTGATTACTGGAAATATTATCTCATTCAAACATCTTACTCACGAAGCATGGTACTTGTTACACTATCGCTGCTACTACTCTTTTTACTTTGTTTCAGTTCGTCATATGCAACCATGGAAACTGCCAGTTATATAATGATCTTGATTAACCTGCGGTCTTGTCAGACATTGAGGCGTGGGTAATCAGATACGACCCAGTGTATGCAAAAGAAATATAGAAATGGGCTCGACATGAGGTTTTTAAGACAAAATGGATAGTTGTAAGGAAGTTCAACGAGGAAAAAACTGTGTTCTATTGTGTGACCAACGAATACATGGACTTAACACCTAATGAGATGACAGGGGATGAATTTCCCTTCTATTCTAATTCTAAAGACATGGACATGGTGAAACGTCCATTCAGGTACGAGAATACTGACATTGTGGCGAAAAATGATGAATTTGACTGGAGGTCAGAACCTGGAGGTGTAGTAACTTAAGTAAAAAAGCAAGGAGTCTGCGCTAAGTAACTGATAGATCGATCGAAGAAGCTATAGTAATTATTAATTGTATTTTATACTTTGCAAGAATTATTATTATTGTTATTATTATTATTATTATTATTATTATTATTATTGTTGTTGTTGTTGTTGTTGTTGTTATTAATTTGATGATGATAATGATAATTCGCAGGTTCTCGTTGGGCATATGGGACTTTTGCGGCGGTCAAAGATATTTATAACATATTGGGTAGCCTATCCGAACAATAGCTAATGGAATGTGATACAAACTTCGGCAACAAAGGATGTAAAGGTGGGGACAACGAATTCGAATACGTCCGGACAGATGGGATCGCCACCCGTGCAGGTTACCCCGACCACATTGAGTTTCACTTCGACACCAACCGGAACTGCAACACCATACCGAAGAACTTGGAGCCTCGCACGTACATCCTCGAATATGAATACGTGACCAGGCACAACGAATCCGCATTGTACCAAGCAGTTTTAAACCAACCGGTCTATGTAGGAGTCAATGGAAACTGCTCTACTTTCCTCACATATACATGTGGAATACTCGTACAAGATTGTGGGAGAAACCTCAATCACGCAATTGTATTGATTGGATCGGGCATGACCAAGAAAATGGAATCAAGTTCTGGATTCAGTACAACAAAAAAGGCCTTTTACGACTGTTTTTAATAGCCATAAAAGGCAAAAAATAGTTGCAAAAGTTTTTTATGATTGATTTTAAACAGTCAAAAAAGTGTCAGCATAAGAGGGAGTCGTTTATAATTATGTTCTTAAAAATTCCATCGTTAAAAATTTATTACGATTTTTTAAAAACAGCCGTAAAAGACTTTAGTGACTATTTTTTTGCCTTTTACAACAGTTGAAATCATTTCTAAAATTCTTAGTTTTTTTATTTTTTCAAATGCCACCTCAAGGTAGCTATTCACCTGTTTTGCTTACTATATAAACTAAACAAAACTTATAAAACAACCATTCATATGTAAAAGGTAAGACATGATTCACACCATCCCTGACAATTATTATTGATATTTGAGGTATAACACTTCTTTTTCAATGTAATCGCCACATCATTGAGTGACGCCAAGAATAGAACAATCACAAACAAGACAACAACTGGAATTGAACAATCACAAGATACAGAACAATCATATAAATTGTTTAACAAGCAATTCTAATATGCTTGTAATTTTGTGTATTAGAAAGTGCACATATTAAATATAGTATTTGTATACGAGAAAAATGCACATAGTAAATATAATATTTGTATATGAAAAATTGCACACATGGTCAATAATATTATTTGTATGTTACAAAAGTGTACATAGTAATTATATATTGTATATTACAAAAGTGTACATGGCAATTATATCTTTTTATATTCAAAACGTAGCACATAGTAATTATTATTTTCGTGTATTAGAAAAGTGCAGATGGCATTTTCATTGAATATCTGACTTCTTAGTCGTATTTTTCATTATAATCATTTTACTTAGGTTATTTTGGATGGCAAACAAAGCTTTGTTCTCTTTAGACATATAAAACACGTAGTGTAATATGGTAAGTGTCGTAGAGAATGCCACACATATATGCCATTGAAGGTTTGTTCTCGTTGATTACTGGAAATATTATCTCATTCAAACATCTTACTCACGAATCATGGTACTTTTTACACTATCGCTGCTACTACTCTTTTTACTTTGTTTCTGTTCGTCATCTGCAACCATGGAAACTGACAGTTATATAATGATCTTGATTAACCTGCGGTCTTGTCAGACATTGAGGCGTGGGTAATCAGATACGACACAGTGTATGCAAACGAAATGGAGAAATGGGTTCGACATGAGGTTTTTAAGACAAAATGGATAGTTGTAAGGAAGTTCAACGAGGAAAAAACTGTGTTCTATTGTGTGACCAACGAATACATGGACTTAACACCTAATGAGATGACAAGGGATGAATTTCCCTTCTATTCTAATTCTAAAGACATGGACATGGTGAAACGTCCATTCAGGTACGAGAATACTGACATTGTGGCGAAAAATGATGAATTTGACTGGAGGTCAGAACCTGGAGGTGTAGTAACTTAAGTAAAAAAGCAAGGAGTCTGTGCTAAGTAATTGATAGATCGATCGAAGAAGCTATAGTAATTATTAATTGTATTTTACACTTTGCAAGAATTATTATTATTGTTATTATTATTATTATTATTATTATTGTTGTTGTTGTTGTTGTTGTTGTTGTTGTTGTTGTTATTAATTTGATGATGATAATGATAATTCGCAGGTTCTCGTTGGGCATATGGGACTTTTGCGGCGGTCAAAGAAATTTATAACATATTGGGTAGCCTATCCGAACAATAGCTAATGGAATGTGATACAAACTTCGGCAACAAAGGATGTAAAGGTGGGGACAACGAATTCGAATACGTCCGGACAGACGGGATCGCCACCCGTGCAGGTTACCCCGACCACATTGAGTTTCACTTCGACACCAACCGGAACTGCAACACCATGCCGAAGAACTTGGAGCCTCGCGCGTACATCCTCGAATATGAATACGTGACCAGGCACAACGAACCCGCATTGTACCAAGCAGTTTTAAACCAACCGGTCTATGTAGGAGTCAATGGAAACTGCTATACTTTCCTCACATATACATGTGGAATACTCGTACAAGATTGTGGGAGTAACCTCAATCACGCAATTGTATTGATTGGGTCGAGCATGACCAAAAAAATAGAATCAAGTTCTGGATTCAGTACAACAAAAAAGGCCTTTTACGACTATTTTTAATAGCCATAAAAGGCAAAAAATAGTCGCAAAAGTTTTTTATGATTGATTTTAAACAGTCAAAAAAGTGTCAACATAAGAGGGAGTCGTTTATAATTATGTTCTTAAAAATTCCATCGTTAAAAATTTATTACGACTGTTTAAAAACAGTCGTAAAAGACTTTTCTGACTGTTTTTTTGCCTTTTACAACTGTTGAAATCATTCCTAAAATTCTTAGTTTTTTTATTTTTTCAAATGCCACCTCAAGGTAGCTATTCACATGTTTTGCTCACTATATAAACTAAACAAAACTTATAAAACAACCATTCATATGTAAAAGGTAAGATATGATTCACACCATCCCTGACAATTATTATTGATATTTGAGGTATAACACTTCTTTTTCAATGTAATCGCCACATCATTGAGTGACGCCAAGACTAGAACAATCACAAACTAGACTACAACTGGAATTGAACAATCACAAGATACAGAACAATCATATAGATTGTTTAACAAGAAATTCTAATATGCTTGTAATTTTGTGTATTAGAAAGTGCACATATTAAATATAGTATTTGTATACGAGAAAAGTGCACATAGTAAATATAATATTTGTATATGAAAAAGTGCACACATTGTCAATAATATTATTTGTATGTTACAAAAGTGAACATAGTAATTATATATTGTATATTACAATAGTGTACATGGCAATTATATATTTGTATATTCAAAACGTAGCACATAGTAATTATTATTTTCGTGTATTAGAAAAGTGCACATGGCCTTTTCAATGAATATCTGACTTCTTAGTCGTATTTTTCATTTTAATCATTTTACTTAGATTATTTTGGATGACAAACAAAGCTTTGTTCTCTTTAGACATATAAAACACGTAGTGCAATATGGTAAGTGTCGTAGAGAATGCCACACATATATGCCATAGAAGGTTTGTTCTCGTTGATTACTGGAAATATTATCTCATTCAAACATCTTACTCACGAAGCATGGTACTTGTTACACTATCGCTGCTACTACTCTTTTTACTTTGTTTCAGTTCGTCATATGCAACCATGGAAACTGACAGTTATATAATGATCTTGATTAACCTGCGGTCTTGTCAGACATTGAGGCGTGGGTAATCAGATACGACACAGTGTATGCAAACGAAATGGAGAAATGGGTTCGACATGAGGTTTTAAAGACAAAATGGATAGTTGTAAGGAAGTTCAACCAGGAAAAAACTGTGTTCTATTATGTGACCAACGAATACATGGACTTAACACCTAATGAGATGACAGGGGATGAATTTCCCTTCTATTCTAATTCTAAAGACATGTTCATGGTGAAACGTCCATTCAGGTACGAGAATACTGACATTGTGGCGAAAAATGATGAATTTGACTGGAGGTCAGAACCTGGAGGTGTAGTAACATAAGTAAAAAAGCAAGGAGTCTGCGCTAAGTAATTGATAGATCGATCGAAGAACCTATAGTAATTATTAATTGTATTTTATACTTTGCAAGAATTATTATTATTGTTATTATTATTATTATTATTGTTGTTGTTGTTGTTGTTGTTGTTGTTGTAGTTGTTATTAATTTGATGATGATGATGATAATTCGCAGGTTCTCGTTGGGCATATGGGACTTTTGCGGCGGTCAAAGGAATTTATAACATATTGGGTAGCCTATCCGAACAATAGCTAATGGAATGTGATACAAACTTCGGCAACAAAGGATGTAAAGGTGGGGACAACGGATTCGAATACGTCCGGACAGATGGGATCACCACCCGTGCAGGTTACCCCAACCACAATGAGTTTCACTTCGACACCAACCGGAACTGTAACACCATGGCGAAGAACTTGGAGCCTCGCGCGTACATCCTCGAATACGAATACATGACCAGGCACAACGAATCTTCGTTGTACTAAGCAGTTTTAAACCAACAGTTCTATGTAGGAGTCGATGGAAACTTCTCTACTTTCCTCACATATACATGTGGAATACTCGTACAAGATTGCCAGAGAAAGCACAATTACGGAATTGTATTGATTGCGTCGGGCACGACCAAGAAAATGTAATCAAGTTATGGATTCAATACAACAAAAAAGTCTTTTTACGACTGTTTTTAATAGCCATAAAAGGCAAAAAAACAGTTGCAAAAGTTTTTTATGACTGCTTTTAAACAGTCAAAAAAGTGTCAGCATAAGGGATCATCGTAAAAAAATTATTACGACGGTTTGGAAACAGTCGTAAAAGACTTTGGTGACTGTTGTTTTGCCTTTTACAACTGTTGAAATCAGTCATAAACTTCTTAGTGTTTTTTTTCTCAAATGCCACCTGAAGGTAGCTATTCACCTGTTTTGCTTACTATATAAACTAAACAAAACTTATAAAACATCCATTCATATGTTAAAGGTAACATATGATTCACACCATCCCTGACAATTATTATTGATATATGAGGTATAATACTTCTTTTTCAATGTAATCGCCACATCATTGAGTGACGCCAAGACTAGAACAATCACAAACTAGACTACAATCTGGAATTGAACAATCACAAGATACAAAACAATCATATAAATTGTTTAACATGAAATTCTAATATGCTTGTAATTTTGTGTATTAGAAAGTGCACATATTAATGTAATATTTGTATATGAAAAAAGTCCACATAGTAAATGTAGTATTTGTATAGGAGAAAAGTGCACATAGTAATTATAGTATTTGTATACGAGAAAAGTGCACATAGTAAATATAATATTTGTATATGAAAAAGTGCACACATGGTCAATAATATTATTTGTATGATACAAAAGTGTACATAGTAATTATATATTGTATATTACAAAAGTGTACATGGCAATTATATATTTGTATTTTCAAAACATAGCACATAGTAATTATTATTTTTGTGTAATAGAAAAGTGCACATGGCCTTTTCATTGAATATCTGACTTCTTAGTCATATTTTTTATTTTAATCATTTTACTTAGATTATTTTGGATGACAAACAAAGCTTTGTTCTCTTTAGACCTATAAAACATGTAGTGTAATATTGTAAGTGTCGTAGAGAATACCACACATATAAGCCATAGAAGGTTTGTTCTCGTTGATTACTGGAAATATTATCTCATTAAAACATCTTACTCACGAAGCATGGTACTTGTTACACTATCGCTGCTACTACTCTTTTTACTTTGTTTCTGTTCGTCATCTGCAACCATGGAAACTGCCAGTTATATAATGATCTTGATTATCCTGCGGTCTTGTCAGACATTGAGGCGTGGGTGATCAGATACGACACAGTGTATGCTAACGAAATGTAGAAATGGGCTCGACATGAGGTTTTTAAGATAAATTGGATAGTTGTAAGGAAGTTCAACGAGGAAAAAACTGTGTTCTATTGTGTGACCAACGAATACACAGACTTATCACTTAATGAGATGACAGGGAACGAATTTCCCTTCTATTCTAATTCTAAAGACATGGACATGGTGAAACGTCCATTCAGGTACAAGAATACTGACATTGTGGCGAAAAATTATGAATTTGACTAGAGGTCAGAACCTGGCGGTGTAGTAACTTAAGTAAAAAGGCAAGGTGTCTGCGCTAAGTAATTGATAGATCGATCGAAGAAGCTATTGTAATTATTAATTGTATTTTATACTTTGCAAGAATTATTATTATTGTTATTATTATTATTATTATTATTATTATTATTATTATTATTATTATTATTGTTATTATTATTATTATTGTTGTTGTTGTTGTTGTTGTTGTTGTAGTTGTTATTAATTTGATGATGATAATGATAATTCGCAGGTTCTCGTCGGGCATATGAGACTTTTGCGGCGGTCAAAGGAATTTATAACATATTGGGTAGCCTATCCGAACAATAGCTAATGGAATGTGATACAAACTTCGGCAACAAAGGATGTAAAGTTGGGGACAACGGATTAGAATACGGCCGGACAGATGGGATCGCCACCCGTGCAGGTTACCCCAACCACACTGAGATTCACTTCGACACCAACCGGAACTGCAACACCATGGCGAAGAACTTGGAGCCTCGCGCGTACATCCTCGAATATGAATACGTGACCAGGCACAACGAATCCGCATTGTACCAAGCAGTTTTAAACCAACCGGTCTATGTAGGAGTTGATGATAACTGCTCTACCTTCCTCACATATACATGTGGAATACTGGTAAAAGATTGTGGGAGAAACCTCAATCACGCAATTGTATTGATTGGGTCGGGCATGACCAAGAAAATGGAATCAAGTTCTGGATTCAGTACAACAAAAAAGGCCTTTTACGACTGTTTTTAATAGACATAAAAGGCAAAAAATAGTCGCAAAACTTTTTTATGACTGATTTTAAACAGTCAAAAAAGTGTCAGCATAAGTGGGAGTCGTTTATAATTATTTTCTTAAAAATTCCATGGTAAAAAATTTATTACAACTGTTTAGAAACAGTCGTAAAAGACTTTGGTGACTGTTTTTTTTTTGCCTTTTACAACTGTTGAAATCAGTCATAAAATTCTTAGTTTTTTTTTTTCTCAAATGCCACCTAAAGGTAGCTATTCACCTGTTTTGCTTACTATATAAACTAAACAAATCTTATAAAACATCCATTCATATGTTAAAGGTAACATATGATTCACAACATCCCTGACAATTATTACTGATATATGAGGTATAACCATTCTTTTTCAATGTAATAGCCACATCATTGAGTGACGCCAAGACTAGAACAATCACAAACTAGACTACAATCTGGAATTGAACAATCACAAGATACAGAACAATCATATAAATTGTTTAACAAGAAATTCTAATATTCTTATAATTTTGTGTATTAGAAAGTGCACATATTAATGTAATATTTTTATATGAAAAAAGTGCACATAGTAAATGTAGTGTTTGTATATGAGAAAAGTGCACATAGTAAATATTATATTTCTATACGAGAAAAGTGCACATAGTAAATATAATATTTGTATATGAAAAAGTGCACACATGGTCAATAATATTATTTGTATGTTACAAAAGTGTACATAGTAAATATATATTGTATATTACAAAAATGTACATGGCAATTATATATTTGTATATTCAAAACGTAGCACATAGTTATTATTATTTTCGTGTATTAGAAAAGTGCACATGGCCTTTTCATTGCATATCTGACTTCTTAGTCGTATTTTTTATTTTAATCATTTTACTTAGATTATTTTGGATGACAAACAAAGCTTTGTTCTCTTTAGACCTATAAAACATGTAGTGTAATATTGTGAGTCGTAGAGAATGCCACACATATATGCCATAGAAGGTTTGTTCTCGTTTATAACTGGAAATATTATCGCATTCAAACATCTTACTCACGAAGCATGGTACTTGTTACACTATCACTGCTACTACTCTTTTTACTTTGTTTCTGTTCGTCATCTGCAACCATGGAAACTGCCAGTTATATAATGATCCTGATTATCCTGCGGTCTTGTCAAACATTGAGGCGTGGGTGATCAGATACGACCCAGTGTATGCATACGAAATGGAGAAATGGGCTCGACATGAGGTTTTTATGATAAATTGGATAGTTGTAAGGAAGTTCAACGAGGAAAAAACTGTGTTCTATTGTGTGACCAACGAATACACAGACTTATCACTTAATGAGATGACAGGGAACGAATTTCCCTTCTATTCTAATTCTAAAGACATGGACATGGTGAAACGTCCATTCAGGTACAAGAATACTGACATTGTGGCGAAAAATTATGAATTTGACTAGAGGTCAGAACCTGGCGGTGTAGTAACTTAAGTAAAAAGGCAAGGTGTCTGCGCTAAGTAATTGATAGATCGATCGAAGAAGCTATTGTAATTATTAATTGTATTTTATACTTTGCAAGAATTATTATTATTGTTATTATTATTATTATTATTATTATTATTATTATTATTATTATTATTATTAATATTATTGTTGTTGTTGTTGTTGTTGTTGTTGTTGTTGTTGTAGTTGTTATTAATTTGATGATGATAATGATAATTCGCAGGTTCTCGTCGGGCATATGAGACTTTTGCGGCAGTCAAAGGAATTTATAACATATTGGGTAGCCTATCCGAACAATAGCTAATGGAATGTGATACAAACTTCGGCAACAAAAGATGTAAAGGTGGGGACAACGGATTAGAATACGGCTGGACAGATGGGATCGCCACCCGTGCAGGTTACCCCGACCACACTGAGTTTCACTTCGACACCAACCGGAACTGCAACACCATGGCGAAGAACTTGGAGCCTCGCGCGTACATCCTCGAATATGAATACGTGACCAGGCACAACGAATCCGCATTGTACCAAGCAGTTTTAAACCAACCGGTCTATGTAGGAGTTGATGATAACTGCTCTACTTTCCTCACATATACATGTGGAATACTGGTAAAAGATTGTGGGAGAAACCTCAATCACGCAATTGTATTGATTGGGTCGGGCATGACCAAGAAAATGGAATCAAGTTCTGGATTCAGTACAACAAAAAAGGCCTTTTACGACTGTTTTTAATAGACATAAAAGGCAAAAAATAGTCGCAAAACTTTTTTATGACTGATTTTAAACAGTCAAAAAAGTGTCAGCATAAGTGGGAGTCGTTTATAATTATTTTCTTAAAAATTCCATCGTAAAAAATTTATTACAACTGTTTAGAAACAGTCGTAAAAGACTTTGGTGACTGTTTTTTTTTTTGCCTTTTACAACTGTTGAAATCAGTCATAAAATTCTTAGTTTTTTTTTTCTCAAATGCCACCTAAAGGTAGCTATTCACCTGTTTTGCTTACTATATAAACTAAACAAATCTTATAAAACATCCATTCATATGTTAAAGGTAACATATGATTCACACCATCCCTGGCAATTATTACTGATATATGAGGTATAACACTTCTTTTTCAATGTAATAGCCACATCATTGAGTGACGCCAAGACTAGAACAATCACAAACTAGACTACAATCTGGAATTGAACAATCACAAGATACAGAACAATCATATAAATTGTTTAACAAGAAATTCTAATATTCTTATAATTTTGTGTATTAGAAAGTGCACATATTAATGTCATATTTGTATATGAAAAAAGTGCACATAGTAAATGTAGTGTTTGTATATGAGAAAAGTGCACATAGTAAATATTATATTTCTATACGAGAAAAGTGCACATAGTAAATATAATATTTGTATATGAAAAAGTGCACACATGGTCAATAATATTATTTGTATGTTACAAAAGTGTACATAGTAAATATATATTGTATATTACAAAAATGTACATGGCAATTATATATTTGTATATTCAAAACGTAGCACATAGTTATTATTATTTTCGTGTATTAGAAAAGTGCACATGGCCTTTTCATTGCATATCTGACTTCTTAGTCGTATTTTTTATTTTAATCATTTTACTTAGATTATTTTGGATGACAAACAAAGCTTTGTTCTCTTTAGACCTATAAAACATGTAGTGTAATATTGTGAGTCGTAGAGAATGCCACACATATATGCCATAGAAGGTTTGTTCTCGTTTATAACTGGAAATATTATCGCATTCAAACATCTTACTCACGAAGCATGGTACTTGTTACACTATCACTGCTACTACTCTTTTTACTTTGTTTCTGTTCGTCATCTGCAACCATGGAAACTGCCAGTTATATAATGATCCTGATTATCCTGCGGTCTTGTCAAACATTGAGGCGTGGGTGATCAGATACGACCCAGTGTATGCAAACGAAATGGAGAAATGGGCTCGACATGAGGTTTTTATGATAAATTGGATAGTTGTAAGGAAGTTCAACGAGGAAAGAACTGTGTTCTATTGTGTGACCAACGAATACACAGACTTATCACTTAATGAGATGACAGGGAACGAATTTCCCTTCTATTCTAATTCTAAAGACATGGACATGGTGAAACGTCCATTCAGGTACAAGAATACTGACATTGTGGCGAAAAATTATGAATTTGACTAGAGGTCAGAACCTGGCGGTGTAGTAACTTAAGTAAAAAGGCAAGGTGTCTGCGCTAAGTAATTGATAGATCGATCGAAGAAGCTATTGTAATTATTAATTGTATTTTATACTTTGCAAGAATTATTATTATTGTTATTATTATTATTATTATTATTATTATTATTATTATTATTATTATTATTAATATTATTGTTGTTGTTGTTGTTGTTGTTGTTGTTGTTGTTGTTGTTGTAGTTGTTATTAATTTGATGATGATAATGATAATTCGCAGGTTCTCGTCGGGCATATGAGACTTTTGCGGCGGTCAAAGGAATTTATAACATATTGGGTAGCCTATCCGAACAATAGCTAATGGAATGTGATACAAACTTCGGCAACAAAGGATGTAAAGGTGGGGACAACGGATTAGAATACGGCCGGACAGATGGGATCGCCACCCGTGCAGGTTACCCCGACCACACTGAGTTTCACTTCGACACCAACCGGAACTGCAACACCATGGCGAAGAACTTGGAGCCTCGCGCGTACATCCTCGAATATGAATACGTGACCAGGCACAACGAATCCGCATTGTACCAAGCAGTTTTAAACCAACCGGTCTATGTAGGAGTTGATGATAACTGCTCTACTTTCCTCACATATACATGTGGAATACTGGTAAAAGATTGTGGGAGAAACCTCAATCACGCAATTGTATTGATTGGGTCGGGCATGACCAAGAAAATGGAATCAAGTTCTGGATTCAGTACAACAAAAAAGGCCTTTTACGACTGTTTTTAATAGACATAAAAGGCAAAAAATAGTCGCAAAACTTTTTTATGACTGATTTTAAACAGTCAAAAAAGTGTCAGCATAAGTGGGAGTCGTTTATAATTATTTTCTTAAAAATTCCATGGTAAAAAATTTATTACAACTGTTTAGAAACAGTCGTAAAAGACTTCGGTGACTGTTTTTTTTTTTGCCTTTTACAACTGTTGAAATCAGTCATAAAATTCTTAGTTTTTTTTTTCTCAAATGCCACCTAAAGGTAGCTATTCACCTGTTTTGCTTACTATATAAACTAAACAAATCTTATAAAACATCCATTCATATGTTAAAGGTAACATATGATTCACACCATCCCTGGCAATTATTACTGATATATGAGGTATAACACTTCTTTTTCAATGTAATAGCCACATCATTGAGTGACGCCAAGACTAGAACAATCACAAACTAGACTACAATCTGGAATTGAACAATCACAAGATACAGAACAATCATATAAATTGTTTAACAAGAAATTCTAATATTCTTATAATTTTGTGTATTAGAAAGTGCACATATTAATGTAATATTTGTATATGAAAAAAGTGCACATAGTAAATGTAGTGTTTGTATATGAGAAAAGTGCACATAGTAAATATTATATCTCTATACGAGAAAAGTGCACATAGTAAATATAATATTTGTATATGAAAAAGTGCACACATGGTCAATAATATTATTTGTATGTTACAAAAGTGTACATAGTAAATATATATTGTATATTACAAAAATGTACATGGCAATTATATATTTGTATATTCAAAACGTAGCACATAGTTATTATTATTTTCGTGTATTAGAAAAGTGCACATGGCCTTTTCATTGCATATCTGACTTCTTAGTCGTATTTTTTATTTTAATCATTTTACTTAGATTATTTTGGATGACAAACAAAGCTTTGTTCTCTTTAGACCTATAAAACATGTAGTGTAATATTGTGAGTCGTAGAGAATGCCACACATATATGCCATAGAAGGTTTGTTCTCGTTTATAACTGGAAATATTATCGCATTCAAACATCTTACTCACGAAGCATGGTACTTGTTACACTATCGCTGCTACTACTCTTTTTACTTTGTTTATGTTCGTCATCTGCAACCATGGAAACTGCCAGTTATATAATGATCCTGATTATCCTGCGGTCTTGTCAAACATTGAGGCGTGGGTGATCAGATACGACCCAGTGTATGCAAACGAAATGGAGAAATGGGCTCGACATGAGGTTTTTATGATAAATTGGATAGTTGTAAGGAAGTTCAACGAGGAAAAAACTGTGTTCTATTGTGTGACCAACGAATACACAGACTTATCACTTAATGAGATGACAGGGAACGAATTTCCCTTCTATTCTAATTCTAAAGACATGGACATGGTGAAACGTCCATTCAGGTACAAGAATACTGACATTGTGGCGAAAAATTATGAATTTGACTAGAGGTCAGAACCTGTCGGTGTAGTAACTTAAGTAAAAACGCAAGGTGTCTGCGCTAAGTAATTGATAGATCGATCGAAGAAGCTATTGTAATTATTAATTGTATTTTATACTTTGCAAGAATTATTATTATTGTTATTATTATTATTATTATTATTATTATTATTATTATTATTATTGTTGTTGTTGTTGTTGTTGTTGTTGTAGTTGTTATTAATTTGATGATGATAATGATAATTCGCAGGTTCTCGTCGGGCATATGAGACTTTTGCGGCGGTCAAAGGAATTTATAACATATTGGGTAGCCTATCCGAACAATAGCTAATGGAATGTGATACAAACTTCGGCAACAAAGGATGTAAAGGTGGGGACAACGGATTAGAATACGGCCGGACAGATGGGATCGCCACCCGTGCAGGTTACCCCGACCACACTGAGTTTCACTTCGACACCAACCGGAACTGCAACACCATGGCGAAGAACTTGGAGCCTCGCGCGTACATCCTCGAATATGAATACGTGACCAGGCACAACGAATCCGCATTGTACCAAGCAGTTTTAAACCAACCGGTCTATGTAGGAGTTGATGATAACTGCTCTACTTTCCTCACATATACATGTGGAATACTGGTAAAAGATTGTGGGAGAAACCTCAATCACGCAATTGTATTGATTGGGTCGGGCATGACCAAGAAAATGGAATCAAGTTCTGGATTCAGTACAACAAAAACGGCCTTTTACGACTGTTTTTAATAGACATAAAAGGCAAAAAATAGTCGCAAAACTTTTTTATGACTGATTTTAAACAGTCAAAAAAGTGTCAGCATAAGTGGGAGTCGTTTATAATTATTTTCTTAAAAATTCCATCGTAAAAAATTTATTACAACTGTTTAGAAACAGTCGTAAAAGACTTTGGTGACTTTTTTTTTTGCCTTTTAGAACTGTTGAAATCAGTCATAAAATTCTTAGTTTTTTTTTTCTCAAATTCCACCTAAATGTAGCTATTCACCTGTTTTGCTTACTATATAAACTAAACAAATCTTATAAAACATCCATTCATATGTTAAAGGTAACATATGATTCACACCATCCCTGACAATTATTACTGATATATGAGGTATAACACTTCTTTTTCAATGTAATAGCCACATCATTGAGTGACGCCAAGACTAGAACAATCACAAACTAGACTACAATCTGGAATTGAACAATCACAAGATACAGAACAATCATATAAATTGTTTAACAAGAAATTCTAATTTCTTATAATTTTGTGTATTAGAAAGTGCACATATTAATGTAATATTTGTATATGAAAAAAGTGCACATAGTAAATGTAGTGTTTGTATATGAGAAAAGTGCACATAGTAAATATTATATTTCTATACGAGAAAAGTGCACATAGTAAATATAATATTTGTATATGAAAAAGTGCACACATGGTCAATAATATTATTTGTATGTTACAAAAGTGTACATAGTAAATATATATTGTATATTACAAAAATGTACATGGCAATTATATATTTGTATATTCAAAACGTAGCACATAGTTATTATTATTTTCGTGTATTAGAAAAGTGCACATGGCCTTTTCATTGCATATCTGACTTCTTAGTCGTATTTTTTATTTTAATCATTTTACTTAGATTATTTTGGATGACAAACAAAGCTTTGTTCTCTTTAGACCTATAAAACATGTAGTGTAATATTGTGAGTCGTAGAGAATGCCACACATATATGCCATAGAAGGTTTGTTCTCGTTTATAACTGGAAATATTATAGCATTCAAACATCTTACTCACGAAGCATGGTACTTGTTACACTATCGCTGCTACTACTCTTTTTACTTTGTTTCTGTTCGTCATCTGCAACCATGGAAACTGCCAGTTATATAATGATCCTGATTATCCTGCGGTCTTGTCAAACATTGATGCGTGGGTGATCAGATACGACCCAGTGTATGCAAACGAAATGGAGAAATGGACTCGACATGAGGTTTTTATGATAAATTGGATAGTTGTAAGGAAGTTCAACGAGGAAAAAACTGTGTTCTATTGTGTGACCAACGAATACACGGACGTATCACTTAATGAGATGACAGGGGACGAATTTCCCTTCTATTCTAATTCTAAAGACCTTGACATGGTGAAACGTCCATTCAGGTACAAGAATACTAACATTGTGGCGAAAAATTATGAATTTGACTGGAGGTCAGAACCTGGCGGTGTAGTAACTTAAGTAAAAAGGCAAGGAGTCTGCGCTAAGTAATTGATAGATCGATCGAAGAAGCTATTGTAATAACTAATTATATTTTATACTTTGCAAGAATTATTATTATTGTTATTATTATTATTATTATTATTGTTGTTGTTGTTTTTGTTGTTGTTGTTGTTGTTGTTGTTGTTGTTATTGTTGTTGTTGTTGTTGTTGTTATTAATTTGATGATGACAATGATAATTCACAGGTTCTTGTAGGGCATACGGGAATTTTGCGGCGGTCGAAGGAATTAATAACATATTGGGTAGCCTATCCGAACAATAGCTAATGGAATGTGATACAAACTTCGGTAACAATTGATGTAAAGGTGGGGACAACGGATTCGAATACCTCCGGAGAGATGGGATCGCCACCCGTGCAGGTTACCCCGGCCACACTGAGTTTCACTTCGACACCAACCGGAACTGCAACACCATGGCGAAGAACTTGGAGCCTCGCGCGTACATCCTCGAATATGAATACATGACCAGGCACAACGAATCCACGTTGTACTAAGCAGTTTTAAACCAACCGTTCTATGTAGGAGTCGATGGAAACTTCTCTACTTTCCTGACATATACATGTGGAATACTCGTACAAGATTGCCGGAGAAACCACAATTACGGAATTGTATTGATTGGGTCGGGCACGACCAAGAAAATGTAATCAAGTTATGGATTCAATACAACAAAAAAGTCTTTTAACGGCTATTTTTAATAGCCATAAAAGCCAAAAAACAGTCGCAAAAGTTTTTTATGACTGCTTTTAAACAGTCAAAAAAGTGTCAGTATAAGGGAAAGTCGTTTATAATTCTGTTCTTAAAAATTTCATCGTAAAAAACTTATTACGACTGTTTAGAAACAGTCGTAAAAGACTTTGGTGACAGTTTTTTTGCCTTTTACAACTGTTGAAATCAGTCATAAACTTCTTAGTGTTTTTTTCTCAAATGCCACCTGAAGGTAGCTATTCACCTGTTTTGCTTTCTATATAAACTAAACAAAACTTATAAAACATCCATTCATATGTTAAAGGTAACATATGATTCACACCATCACTGACAATTATTATTGATATATGAGGTATAACACTTCTTTTTCAATGTAATCGCCACATCATTGAGTGACGCCAAGACTAGAACAATCACAAACTAGACTACAATCTGGAATTGAACAATCACAAGATACAAAACAATCATATAAATTGTTTAACAAGAAATTCTAATATGCTTGTAATTTTGTGTATTAGAAAGTGCACATATTAATGTAATATTTGTATATGAAAAAAGTGCACATAGTAAATGTAGTATTTGTATAGGAGAAAAGTGCACATTGTAAATATAGTATTTGTATACGAGAAAAGTGCACATAGTAAATATAATATTTGTATATGAAAAAGTGCACACATGGTCAATAATATTATTTGTATGATACAAAAGTGTACATAGTAATTATATATTGTATATTACAAAAGTGTACATGGCAATTATATATTTGTATATTCAAAACGTAGCACATAGTTATTATTATTTTCGTGTATTAGAAAAGTGCACATGGCCTTTTCATTGAATATCTGACTTCTTAGTCGTATTTTTTATTTTAATCATTTTACTTAGATTATTTTGGATGACAAACAAAGCTTTGTTCTCTTTAGACCTATAAAACATGTAGTGTAATATTGTGAGTATCGTAGAGAATGCCACACATATATGCCATAGACGGTTTGTTCTCGTTGATTACTGGAAATATTATCGCATTCAAACATCTTACTCACGAAGCATGGTACTTGTTACACTATCGCTGCTACTACTCTTTTTACTTTGTTTCTGTTCGTCATCTGCAACCATGGAAACTGCCAGTTATATAATGATCCTGATTATCCTGCGGTCTTGTCAGACATTGAGGCATGGGTGATCAGATACGACCTAGTGTATGCAAACGAAATGGAGAAATGGGCTCGACATGAGGTTTTTAAGATATAAATTGGATAGTTGTAAGGAAGTTCAACGAGGAAAAAATTGTGTTCTATTGTGTGACAAACGAATACACGGACGTATCACTTAATGAGATGACAGGGGACGAATTTCCCTTCTATTCTAATTCTAAAGACATGGACATGGTGAAACGTCCATTCAGGTACAAGAATACTAACATTGTGGCGAAAAATTATGAATTTGACTGGAGGTCAGAACCTGGCGGTGTAGTAACTTAAGTAAAAAGGCAAGGAGTCTGCGCTAAGTAATTGATAGATCGATCGAAGAAGCTATTGTAATTACTAATTATATTTTATACTTTGCAAGAATTATTATTATTGTTATTATTATTATTATTATTATTATTATTGTTGTTGTTGTTGTTTTTGTTGTTGTTTTTGTTGTTGTTGTTGTTGTTGTTGTTGTTTTTGTTGTTGTTGTTGTTGTTGTTGTTGTTATTAATTTGATGATGATAATGATAATTCACATGTTCTTGTTGGGCATACCGAAATTTTGCTGCGGTCGAAGGAATTAATAACATATTGGGTAGGCTATCCGAACAATAGCTGATGGAATGTGATACAAACTTCGGCAACAATGGATGTAAAGGTGGGGACAACGGATTCGAATACCTCCAGACAGATGGGATCGCCACCCGTGCAGGTTACCCCGACCACACTGAGTTTCACTTCGACACCAACCGGAACTGCAACACCATGGCGAAGAACTTGGGGCCTCGCGCGTACATCCTCGAATATGAATACATGACCAGGCACAACGAATCCGCGTTGTACTAAGCAGTTTTAAACCAACCGTTCTATGTAGGAGTCGATGGAAACTTATCTACTTTCCTCACATATACATGTGGAATACTCGTACAAGATTGTCGGAGAAACCACAATTACGGAATTGTATTGATTGGGTCGGGCACGACCAAGAAAATGTAATCAAGTTATGGATTCAATACAACAAAAAAGTCTTTTTACGACTATTTTTAATAGCCATAAAGGCAAAAAACAGTCGCAAAAGTTTTTTATGACTGCTTTTAAACAGTCAAAAAAGTGTCAGCATAAGGGAAAGTCTTTTATAATTCTGTTCTTAAAAATTTCATCGTAAAAAATTTATTACTACTGTTTAGAAACAGTCGTAAAAGACTTTGGTGACTGTTTTTTTGCCTTTTACAACTGTTGAAATCAGTCATAAACTTCTTAGTGTTTTTTTTCTCAAATGCCACCTGAAGGTAGCTATTCACCTGTTTTGCTTACTATATAAACTAAACAAAACTTATAAAACATCCATTCATATGTTAAAGGTAACATATGATTCACACCATCACTGACAATTATTATTGATATATGAGGTATAACACTTCTTTTTCAATGTAATCGCCACATCATTGAGTGACGCCAAGACTAGAACAATCACAAACTACACTACAATCTGGAATTGAACAATCACAAGATACAAAACAATCATATAAATTGTTTAACAAGAAATTCTAATATGCTTGTAATTTTGTGTATTAGAAAGTGCACATATTAATGTAATATTTGTATATGAAAAAAGTGCACATTGTAAATGTAGTATTTGTATAGGAGAAAAGTGCACATAGTAAATATAGTATTTGTATACGAGAAAAGTGCACATAGTAAATATAATATTTGTATATGAAAAAGTGCACACATGGTCAATAATATTATTTGTATGTTACAAAAGTGTACATAGTAATTATATATTGTATATTACAAAAGTGTACATGGCAATTATATATTTGTATATTCAAAACGTAGCACATAGTTATTATTATTTTCGTGTATTAGAAAAGTGCACATGGCCTTTTCATTGAATATCTGACTTCTTAGTCGTATTTTTTATTTTAATCATTTTACTTAGATTATTTTGGATGACAAACAAAGCTTTGTTCTCTTTAGACCTATAAAACATGTAGTGTAATATTGTGAGTGTCGTAGAGAATGCCACACATATATGACATAGAAGGTTTGTTCTCGTTGATTACATGAAATATTATCGCATTCAAACATCTTACTCACGAAACATGGTACTTGTTACATTATCGCTGCTACTACTCTTTTTACTTTGTTTCTGTTCATCATCTGCAACCATGGAAACTGCCAATTATATAATGATCCTGATTATCCTGCGGTCTGGTCAGACATTGAGGCGTAGGTGATCAGATACGACCCAGTGTATGCAAACGAAATGGAGAAATGGGCTCGACATGAGGTTTTTAAGATAAATTGGATAGTTGTAAGGAAGTTCAACGAAGAAAAAAACTGTGTATTATTGTGTGACCAACGAATACACGGACTTATCACTTAATGAGATGACAGGGGACGAATTTCCCTTCTATTCTAATTCTAAAGACATGGACATGGTGAAACGTCCATTCAGGTACAAGAATACTGACATTGTGGCGAAAAATTATGAATTTGACTGGAGGTCAGAACTTGGCGGTGTAGTAGCTTAAGTAAAAAGGCAAGGTGTCTGCGCTAAGTAATTGATAGATCGATCGAAGAAGCTATTGTAATTATTAATTGTATTTTATAATTTGCAAGAATTATTATTATTGTTATTATTATTATTATTATTGTTGTTGTTGTTGTTGTTGTTGTTGTTGTAGTTGTTATTAATTTGATGATGATAATGATAATTCGCAAGTTCTCGTTGGGCATACGGGAATTTTGCGGCGGTCGAAGGAATTAATAACATATTGGGTAGCCTATCCGAACAATAGCTAATGGAATGTGATACAAACTTCAGTAATAATGGATGTAAAGGTGGGGACAGCGGATTCGAATACCTCCGGACAGATGGGATCGCCACCCGTGCAGGTTACCCCGACCACACTGAGTTTCACTTCGACACCAACCGGAACTGCAACACCATGGCGAAGAACTTGGAGCCTCGCGCGTACATCCTCGAATATGAATACATGACCAGGCACAACGAATCCGCGTTGTACTAAGCAGTTTTAAACCAACCGTTCTATGTAGGAGTCGATGGAAACTTCTCCACTTTCCTCACATATACATGTGGAATACCCGTACAAGATTGCCGGAGAAACCACAATTACGGAATTGTATTGATTGGGTCGGGCACGACCAAGAAAATGTAATCAAGTTCTGGATTCAATACAACAAAAAAGTCTTTTTACAACTGTTTTCAATAGTCATAAAAGGCAAAAAACAGTCGCAAAAGTTTTTTATGACTGCTTTTAAACAGTCAAAAAAGTGTCAGCATAAGGGGAAGTCGTTTATAATTCTGTTTTTAAAAATTTCATCGTAAAAAAATTCTTACGACTGTTTAGAAACAGTCGTAAAAGATTTTGGTGACTGTTTTTTTGTATTTTACAACTGTTGAAATCAGTCATAAAATTCTTAGTTTTTTTTTTCTCAAATGCCACCTGAATGTAGCTATTCACTTGTTTTGCTTACTATATAAACTAAACAAAACTTATAAAACATCCATTCATATGTTAAAGGTAACATATGATTCACACCATCCCTGACAATTATTATTGATATATGAGGTATAACACTTCTTTTTCAATGTAATCGCCACATCATTGAGTGACGCCAAGACTAGAACAATCACAAACTAGACTACAATCTGGAATTGAACAATCACAAGATACAGAACAATCATATAAATTGTTTAACAAAAAATTCTAATATGCTTATAATTTTGTGTATTAGAAAGTGCACATATTAATGTAATATTTGTATATGAAAAAAGTGCACATAGTAAATGTAGTATTTGTATATGAGAAAAGTGCACATAGTAAATATAGTATTTCTATACGAGAAAAGTGCACATAGTAAATATAATATTTGTATATGAAAAAGTGCACACATGGTCAATAATATTATTTGTATGTTACAAAAGTGTACATAGTAATTATATATTGTATATTACAAAAGTGTACATGGCAATTATATATTTGTATATTCAAAACGTAGCACATAGTTATTATTATTTTCGTGTATTAGAAAAGTGCACATGGCCTTTTCATTGAATATCTGACTTCTTAGTCGTATTTTTTATTTTAATCATTTTACTTAGATTATTTTGGATGACAAACAAAGCTTTGTTCTCTTTAGCCCTATAAAACATGTAGTGTAATATTGTGAGTGTCGTAGAGAATGCCACACATATATGACATAGAAGGTTTGTTCTCGTTGATTACTGGAAATATTATCGCATTCAAACATCTTACTCACGAAGCATGGTACTTGTTACACTATCGCTGCTACTACTCTTTTTACTTTGTTTCTGTTCGTCATCTGCAACCATGGAAACTGCTAGTTATATAATGATCCTGATTATCCTGCGGTCTTGTCAGACATTGTGGCGTGGGTGATCAGATACGACCCAGTGTATGCAAACGAAATGGAGAAATGGGCTCGACATGAGGTTTTTATGATAAATTGGATAGTTGTAAGGAAGTTCAACGAGGAAAAAACTGTGTTCTATTGTGTGACCAACGAATACACGGACGTATCACTTAATGAGATGACATGGGACGAATTTCCCTTCTATTCTAATTCTAAAGACCTTGACATGGTGAAACGTCCATTCAGGTACAAGAATACTGACATTGTGGCGAAAAATTATGAATTTGACTGGAGGTCAGAACCTGGCGGAGTAGTAACTTAAGTAAAAAGGCAAGGAGTCTGCGCCAAGTAATTGATAGATCGATCAAAGAAGCTATAGTAATTATTAATTATATTTTATACTTTACAAGAATTATTATTATTGCTATTATTATTATTATTATTGTTGTTGTTGTTGTTGTTGTTGTTGTTGTTGTTGTTAATTTGATGATGATAATGATAATTCACAGGTTCTTTTTGGGCATACGGGAATTTTGCGGCGGTCGAAGGAATTAATAACATATTGGGTAGCCTATCGAACAATAGCTAATGGAATGTGATACAAACTTCGGCAACAATGGATGTAAAGGTGGGGACAACGGATTCGAATACCTCCGGACAGATGGGATCGCCACCCGTGCAGGTTACCCCGACCACACTGAGTTTCACTTCGACACCAACCGAAACTGCAACACCATGGCGAAGAACTTGGAGCCTCGCGCGTACATCCTCGAATATGAATACATGACCAGGCACAACGAATTCGCGTTGTACCAAACAGTTTTAAACCAACCGGTCTTTGTAGGAGTCGATGGAAACTGCTCTACTTTCCTCACATATACATGTGGAATACTCGTACAAGATTGTGGGAGAAACCTCAATCACGCAATTGTATTGATTGGGTCGGGCAAGACCAAGAAAATGTAATCAAGTTCTGGATTCAATACAATAAAAAAGTCTTTTTACGACTATTTTTAATAGCCATAAAGGCAAAAAACAGTCGCAAAAGTTTTTTATGACTGGTTTTAAACAGTCAAAAAAGTGTCAGCATAAGGGAAAGTCTTTTATAATTCTGTTCTTAAAAATTTCATCGTAAAAAATTTATTACGACTGTTTAAAAACAGTCGTAAAAGACTTTGGTGACTGTTTTTTTGCCTTTTACAACTGTTGAAATCAGTCATAAACTTCTTAGTGTTTTTTTTCTCAAATGCCACCTGAAGGTAGCTATTCACCTGTTTTACTTACTATATAAACTAAACAAAACTTATAAAACATCCATTCATATGTTAAAGGTAACATATGATTCACACCATCACTGACAATTATTATTGATATATGAGGTATAACACTTCTTTTTCAATGTAATCGCCACATCATTGAGTGACGCCAAGACTAGAACAATCACAAACTAGACTACAATCTGGAATTGAACAATCACAAGATACAAAACAATCATATAAATTGTTTAACAAGAAATTCTAATATGCTTGTAATTTTGTGTATTAGAAAGTGCACATATTAATGTAATATTTGTATATGAAAAAAGTGCACATAGTAAATGTAGTATTTGTATAGGAGAAAAGTGCACATAGTAAATATAGTATTTGTATACGAGAAAAGTGCACATAGTAAATATAATATTTGTATATGAAAAAGTGCACACATGGTCAATAATATTATTTGTATGTTACAAAAGTGTACATAGTAATTATATATTGTATATTACAAAAGTGTACATGGCAATTATATATTTGTATATTCAAAACGTAGCACATAGTTATTATTATTTTCGTGTATTAGAAAAGTGCACATGGCCTTTTCATTGAATATCTGACTTCTTAGTCGTATTTTTTATTTTAATCATTTTACTTAGATTATTTTGGATGACAAACAAAGCTTTGCTCTCTTTAGACCTATAAAACATGTAGTGTAATATTGTGAGTGTCGTAGAGAATGCCACACATATATGACATAGAAGGTTTGTTCTCGTTGATTACATGAAATATTATCGCATTCAAACTTCTTACTCACGAAACATGGTACTTGTTACACTATCGCTGCTACTACTCTTTTTGCTTTGTTTCTGTTCATCATCTGCAACCATGGAAACTGCCAATTATATAATGATCCTGATTATCCTGCGGTCTGGTCAGTCATTGAGGCGTAGGTGATCAGATACGACCCAGTGTATGCAAACGAAATGGAGAAATGGGCTCGACATGAGGTTTTTAAGATAAATTGGATAGTTGTAAGGAAGTTCAACGAAGAAAAAAACTGTGTATTATTGTGTGACCAACGAATACACGGACTTATCACTTAATGAGATGACAGGGGACGAATTTCCCTTCTATTCTAATTCTAAAGACATGGACATGGTGAAACGTCCATTCAGGTACAAGAATACTGACATTGTGGCGAAAAATTATGAATTTGACTGGAGGTCAGAACTTGGCGGTGTAGTAGCTTAAGTAAAAAGGCAAGGTGTCTGCGCTAAGTAATTGATAGATCGATCGAAGAAGCTATTGTAATTATTAATTGTATTTTATACTTTGCAAGAATTATTATTATTGTTATTATTATTATTATTATTATTATTGTTGTTGTTGTTGTTGTTGTTGTTGTTGTTGTTGTAGTTGTTATTAATTTGATGATGATAATGATAATTCGCAAGTTCTCGTTGGGCATACGGGAATTTTGCGGCGGTCGAAGGAATTAATAACATATTGGGTAGCCTATCCGAACAATAGCTAATGGAATGTGATACAAACTTCGGTAATAATGGATGTAAAGGTGGGGACAGCGGATTCGAATACCTCCGGGCAGATGGGATCGCCACCCGTGCAGGTTACCCCGACCACACTGAGTTTCACTTCGACACCAACCGGAACTGCAACACCATGGCGAAGAACTTGGAGCCTCGCGCGTACATCCTCGAATATGAATACATGACCAGGGACAACGAATCCGCGTTGTACTAAGCAGTTTTAAACCAACCGTTCTATGTAGGAGTCGATGGAAACTTCTCCACTTTCCTCACATATACATGTGGAATACCCGTACAAGATTGCCGGAGAAACCACAATTACGGAATTGTATTGATTGGGTCGGGCACGACCAAGAAAATGTAATCAAGTTCTGGATTCAATACAACAAAAAAGTCTTTTTACGACTGTTTTCAATAGTTATAAAAGGCAAAAAACAGTCGCAAAAGTTTTTTATGACTGATTTTAAACAGTCAAAAAAGTGTCAGCATAAGGGGAAGTCGTTTATAATTCTGTTTTTAAAAATTTCATCGTAAAAAATTTCTTACGACTGTTTAGAAACAGTCGTAAAAGACTTTGGTGACTGTTTTTTTGCCTTTCACAACTGTTAAAATCAGTCATAAAATTCTTAGTTTTTTTTTTCTCAAATGCCACCTGAAGGTAGCTATTCACCTGTTTTGCATACTATATAAACTAAACAAAACTTATAAAACATCCATTCATATGTTAAAGGTAACATATGATTCACACCATCACTGACAATTATTATTGATATATGAGGTATAACACTTCTTTTTCAATGTAATCGCCACATCATTGAGTGACGCCAAGACTAGAACAATCACAAACTAGACTACAATCTGGAATTGAACAATCACAAGATACAAAACAATCATATAAATTGTTTAACAAGAAATTCTAATATGCTTGTAATTTTGTGTATTAGAAAGTTCACATATTAATGTAATATTTGTATATGAAAAAAGTGCACATAGTAAATGTAGTATTTGTATAGGAGAAAAGTGCACATAGTAAATATAGTATTTGTATACGAGAAAAGTGCACATAGTAAATATAATATTTGTATATGAAAAAGTGCACACATGGTCAATAATATTATTTGTATGTTACAAAAGTGTACATAGTTATTATATATTGTATATTACAAAAGTGTACATGGCAATTATATATTTGTATATTCAAAACGTAGCACATAGTTATTATTATTTTCGTGTATTAGAAAAGTGCACATGGCCTTTTCATTGAATATCTGACTTCTTAGTCGTATTTTTTATTTTAATCATTTTACTTAGATTATTTTGGATGACAAACAAAGCTTTGTTCTCTTTAGACCTATAAAACATGTAGTGTAATATTGTGAGTGTCGTAGAGAATGCCACACATATATGACATAGAAGGTTTGTTCTCGTTGATTACATGAAATATTATCGCATTCAAACATCTTACTCACGAAACATGGTACTTGTTACATTATCGCTGCTACTACTCTTTTTACTTTGTTTCTGTTCATCATCTGCAACCATGGAAACTGCCAATTATATAATGATCCTGATTATCCTGCGGTCTGGTCAGACATTGAGGCGTAGGTGATCAGATACGACCCAGTGTTTGCAAACGAAATGGAGAAATGGGCTCGACATGAGGTTTTTAAGATAAATTGGATAGTTGTAAGGAAGTTCAACGAAGAAAAAAACTGTGTATTATTGTGTGACCAACGAATACACGGACTTATCACTTAATGAGATGACAGGGGACGAATTTCCCTTCTATTCTAATTCTAAAGACATGGACATGGTGAAACGTCCATTCAGGTACAAGAATACTGACATTGTGGCGAAAAATTATGAATTTGACTGGAGGTCAGAACTTGGCGGTGTAGTAGCTTAAGTAAAAAGGCAAGGTGTCTGCGCTAAGTAATTGATAGATCGATCGAAGAAGCTATTGTAATTATTAATTGTATTTTATACTTTGCAAGAATTATTATTATTGTTATTATTATTATTATTATTATTATTGTTGTTGTTGTTGTTGTTGTTGTTGTTGTTGTTGTAGTTGTTATTAATTTGATGATGATAATGATAATTCGCAAGTTCTCGTTGGGCATACGGGAATTTTGCGGCGGTCGAAGTAATTAATAACATATTGGGTAGCCTATCCGAACAATAGCTAATGGAATGTGATACAAACTTCAGTAATAATGGATGTAAAGGTGGGGACAGCGGATTCGAATACCTCCGGACAGATGGGATCGCCACCCGTGCAGGTTACCCCGACCACACTGAGTTTCACTTCGACACCAACCGGAACTGCAACACCATGGCGAAGAACTTGGAGCCTCGCGCGTACATCCTCGAATATGAATACATGACCAGGCACAACGAATCCGCGTTGTACTAAGCAGTTTTAAACCAACCGTTCTATGTAGGAGTCGATGGAAACTTCTCCACTTTCCTCACATATACATGTGGAATACCCGTACAAGATTGCCGGAGAAACCACAATTACGGAATTATATTGATTGGGTCGGGCACGACCAAGAAAATGTAATCAAGTTCTGGATTCAATACAACAAAAAAGTCTTTTTACGACTGTTTTCAATAGTCATAAAAGGCAAAAAACAGTCGCAAAAGTTTTTTATGACTGCTTTTAAACAGTCAAAAAAGTGTCAGCATAAGGGGAAGTCGTTTATAATTCTGTTTTTAAAAATTTCATCGTAAAAAATTTCTTACGACTGTTTAGAAACAGTCGTAAAAGACTTTGGTGACTGTTTTTTTGCATTTTACAACTGTTGAAATCAGTCATAAAATTCTTAGTTTTTTTTTTCTCAAATGCCACCTGAATGTAGCTATTCACTTGTTTTGCTTACTATATAAACTAAACAAAACTTATAAAACATCCATTCATATGTTAAAGGTAACATATGATTCACACCATCCCTGACAATTATTATTGATATATGAGGTATAACACTTCTTTTTCAATGTAATCGCCACATCATTGAGTGACGCCAAGACTAGAACAATCACAAACTAGACTACAATCTGGAATTGAACAATCACAAGATACAGAACAATCATATAAATTGTTTAACAAAAAATTCTAATATGCTTATAATTTTGTGTATTAGAAAGTGCACATATTAATGTAATATTTGTATATGAAAAAAGTGCACATAGTAAATGTAGTGTTTGTATATGAGAAAAGTGCACATAGTAAATATAGTATTTCTATACGAGAAAAGTGCACATAGTAAATATAATATTTGTATATGAAAAAGTGCACACATGGTCAATAATATTATTTGTATGTTACAAAAGTGTACATAGTAATTATATATTGTATATTACAAAAGTGTACATGGCAATTATATATTTGTATATTCAAAACGTAGCACATAGTTATTATTATTTTCGTGTATTAGAAAAGTGCACATGGCCTTTTCATTGAATATCTGACTTCTTAGTCGTATTTTTTATTTTAATCATTTTACTTAGATTATTTTGGATGACAAACAAAGCTTTGTTCTCTTTAGACCTATAAAACATGTAGTGTAATATTGTGAGTGTCGTAGAGAATGCCACACATATATGACATAGAAGGTTTGTTCTCGTTGATTACTGGAAATATTATCGCATTCAAACATCTTACTCACGAAGCATGGTACTTGTTACACTATCGCTGCTACTACTCTTTTTACTTTGTTTCTGTTCGTCATCTGCAACCATGGAAACTGCTAGTTATATAATGATCCTGATTATCCTGCGGTCTTGTCAGACATTGTGGCGTGGGTGATCAGATACGACCCAGTGTATGCTAACGAAATGGAGAAATGGGCTCGACATGAGGTTTTTATGATAAATTGGATAGTTGTAAGGAAGTTCAACGAGGAAAAAACTGTGTTCTATTGTGTGACCAACGAATACACGGACGTATCACTTAATGAGATGACAGGGGACGAATTTCCCTTCTATTCTAATTCTAAAGACCTTGACATGGTGAAACGTCCATTCAGGTACAAGAATACTGACATTGTGGCGAAAAATTATGAATTTGACTGGAGGTCAGAACCTGGCGGAGTAGTAACTTAAGTAAAAAGGCAAGGAGTCTGCGCCAAGTAATTGATAGATCGATCAAAGAAGCTATAGTAATTATTAATTATATTTTATACTTTACAAGAATTATTATTATTGCTATTATTATTATTATTGTTGTTGTTGTTGTTGTTGTTGTTGTTGTTGTTAATTTGATGATGATAATGATAATTCACAGGTTCTTTTTGGGCATACGGGAATTTTGCGGCGGTCGAAGGAATTAATAACATATTGGGTAGCCTATCGAACAATAGCTAGTGGAATGTGATACAAACTTCGGCAACAATGGATGTAAAGGTGGGGACAACGGATTCGAATACCTCCGGACAGATGGGATCGCCACCCGTGCAGGTTACCCCGACCACACTGAGTTTCACTTCGACACCAACCGAAACTGCAACACCATGGCGAAGAACTTGGAGCCTCGCGCGTACATCCTCGAATATGAATACATGACCAGGCACAACGAATTCGCGTTGTACCAAACAGTTTTAAACCAACCGGTCTTTGTAGGAGTCGATGGAAACTGCTCTACTTTCCTCACATATACAGGTGGAATACTCCTACAAGATTGTGGGAGAAACCTCAATCACGCAATTGTATTGATTGGGTCGGGCAAGACCAAGAAAATGTAATCAAGTTCTGGATTCAGTACAACAAAAAAGGCTTTTTACGACTGTTTTTAATAGTCATAAAATGCAAAAAACCATCGCAAAAGTTTTTTATGACTGATTTTAAACATTCAAAAAAGTGTCAGCATAAGGGGGAGTCGTTTATAATTTTGTTCGTAAAAATTCCATCGTAAATAATTTATTACGACTGTTTAGAAACAGTCGTAAAAGACTTTGGTGACTGTTTTTTTGCCTTTCACAACTGTTAAAATCAGTCATAAAATTCTTAGTTTTTTTTTTCTCAAATGCCACCTGAAGGTAGCTATTCACCTGTTTTGCTTACTATATAAACTAAACAAAACTTATAAAACATCCATTCATATGTTAAAGGTAACATATGATTCACACCATTCCTGACAATTATTATTGATAAATGAGGTATAACACTTCTTTTTCAATGTAATCACCACATCATTGAGTGAAGCCAAGACTAGAACAATCACAAACTAGACTACAATCTGGAATTGAACAATCACAAGATACAGAACAATCATATAAATTGTTTAACAAGAAATTCTAATATGCTTGTAATTTTGTGTATTAGACAGTGCACATATTAATGTAATATTTGTATATGAAAAAAATGCACATAGTAAATATAGTATTTGTATATGAGAAAAGTGCACATAGTAAATATAGTATGTGTATACGAGAAAAGTGCACATAGAAAATATAATATTTGTATATGAAAAAGTGCAGACATGGTCAATAATATTATTTGTATATTACAAAAGTGTACATAGTAATTATATATTGTATATTACAAAAGTATACATGGTAATTATATATTTGTATTTTTAAAACGTAGCACATAGTAATTGAAAGTGTAAGATGTTCTGTTATCAATGTTGGATGGATGTTGTGCCAACATCCAGAGGACAACATTGAAACCCGAGAACAGTCTTAACCTAAAACATGTTTCTGAACATGAGTAAAGTACTCGGTTTTAAATGTTGGATGGATGTTGAGCCAACATTCATAGGGCAACATTGAAACCAGTATATATTCTGTCAATTTGTCTTTAACTGCTTATTAGAACTCAATCTAATAAAGGGAACTATTATTAAAGAAGGAGATCGAGTTCAAGAAGGAAAGTAGAGTTCAACAAGGAAACAACATAAGTTACCAAAACTGTGTACAACACACCTTGGAGATCAAGTTTGAAGAAACCTATATATAAGGTGTGAAGTACATCAAGATACATAGAGAAACAATAGAGCTTATAAATCCGTAGAGATTAGATCTTAAGCATTGTTGCTATGTTTCTTGTTTTGCAAAGTTTGTGAGTTTTCGAGTTAAGTCTAGGATTAGATTTAAGGAGAAAATTCTTGTCTGCTTTGCTGAGTCCAATCTACAAAAGAGCGAGAGTGATTTTGTGGTGAGGAACATCTTTGGTAAAACCTGCGTGGTTATTTTGCCGTAAGGCTAGATGGTTGATTATTTATAATAAACCATTGAAAATTTATCTTCTTGCGTTCTTTAATTCCGCTGCACATTATACTCTATCAAGAAGATTGTTTGAGATCAAGTTAAGGCAACGCCAGCTTAACTTGAGCTCTGAAACGTGGAAAAGTTGTATCAATCCCGATCCAACAATTTCAATTGGCGTCAGAGCCAAGCATCGATTTCACTGGTGTTTGGAGGTGATACAACGCGATGGACAACATCAATCCCAATTCTGGCAGACTCCCAGTCTTAGAAGGATCCATCAATTATGCTTACTGGAAGACCAGGCTCAGAGTTCACATCAAATCCATTGACATGAAAGCATGGGATGCCGTTCTTGATGGATATTCTGTCCCAAAGATTGAGAACGACCGAGATGCAGATATTGTACCAAAACCGAAGTCACAATGGACAGCAAACGAGGTAACACTGTATAACTACAATGAGAAAGCTCTTAATGCTATTTTTAGTTATGTTACCAATCAGATGTTTAAGTTAATTCAGAACTGCACCACAGCTAAATCAGCTTGGGACATCCTTGAGCTTCATTGTGAAGGAGATATAGCAGTTAGAAACTCTAAACATAGACAATTGCTTAAAGATTTTGAAAAACTTGAGATGGGTGATGAAGAGAGTATAGATAGTTATTTTGAGAAAATCCTTGACATTACAAATCAATGTGAAAATCTAGGATTTCCTGTTTCAACTCAAACTATGGTTTATAAAGCCTTTAGATCTTTGTCACCTAGATTTGCTCTCAAGAGAATTGCCATGGGAGAGACAAGAGATATTGCCAACATGGAATTTCAATCCTTGTTAAACACTCTTAGAGAATTTGAGCTAGAGTTTCCTGCTAGGACTACCAAACAACAAGCTATTGCTTTGTTAGGAACAAATTATCATGAGAGTGAAGATGAGGATGAAATTATTTCTTCTAACTATGGAAATATTAGCAAGAAACTCAGTAGGTTGAACTTCAAAGATAAATCCAAAGGGAAACAACCTAACAATACTTCCACTGGTTTTAGAAAATTGCCTCCCAAATTTGTTAAATATATGGCAGCAAAATCTAGTCCTGAAGAAATTGAAAAGTTGAAAACTACTCAATGTTATGAATGTAAAGGTTATGGTCATATTGCTGTTGAATGTGCTAACACCCTCCGCAAGAAGGGAAAGTCTCATTGGGTTTGTGTAGATGATTTCAATGAAGAGGATTATAACTCTGGATCAAGTGCTGATACTGAAGAAAGCTTTGAAGAGATTCATACAGCTGCGCTATTTACTCATGTCAACAGGACAGAAGAAGATCTCCATAACTGCCACGGGTCCCAATGTTGCTCCAACATCCAGGACTCAACATCAGAACAGGAGACTTTCTTTGGGAATTGGACTGAATATGATACCCATATTGATCTCAATTCTTTGTCTGATAATGATGAATCTAACTTTGAATGTTTTCATGGCTCAGTTGATCTAGATGAAGAGTATTACTTTGAAGGTGAGATGTCCCAGGAGGAAATCATTGAAGACTTGAAGTCTACTTTTCATAATCTTCTGAAAGAAAATCAAAAACTCACTAAGAAAAATGAAGCTCAGAGACTGGAGATTGATGGACTGAAGAAATTGATGAGGATGTTTGAAAGAGACCTTGACAAGACAGAAGCTGAACTTAAAGAGGTAAAAGGAAAGCTTGAAAAAGATAATCAGATCATTGCTAAATGGAACTCAGGTACATCTAAACTTGATGAGGTACTGAGTATGGGTAATCAAGGAACAAATGGTCTTGGATATATTGAGAAACCTACCTCTAAAGTTGCTAATCCTGTTTTTATTAAAGAAGGTTTTGTTAAGGAATCAAAAGACTTGAGTTGTGCTAATCCCAACAAAAGTAAACCTACTTATATCTGTCAATTTTGTTTTCAACCAGGTCACATAAAACCTTATTGCAAGAAACTTTTGAAAGAAAATGTGAAGAAAACAGAAACTGTCTCTAATGTTGAGTTGGTCAGTGGTACAAATGTTATCCCAACATTAGGAACAGGACAGAAAAGTAGAACTTGGATTGAAAAATTAAAGACTCCTAAGATGAAACTTGTATGCAATGTTGTGTTTTCTGCTGTGTACTCTAACCTTGCAGGTAAGTGGTACTTTGACAGTGGATGCTCAAGACACATGACAGGAGACAAGGAAAATCTTAAAGAATTGATTCCTCTCAATGTTGGAACTGTTACCTATGGAGGAGGCACCAAGGGAAGAATCATTGGAAAGGGAGTACTAGATGTTGAAGGATTTCGACCTCTCAAAGATGTTCTGCTAGTTGAAGGATTGAAAGCAAATCTAATAAGCATTAGTCAACTTTGTGATGATAACTTGCTTGTTACATTTGATAAAAGTTCTTGTGATGTATTTAATAGTGAAAATGTCCTTGTTATGACAGGTACTAGATCTAAAGATAATTGCTACCTTGCACAGGAAGAAGCAGATTGCTTTCATGCTAAAGTTGATGATGTTGTTATGTGGCATAGGAAGCTAGGACATGTTCACTATAGGAACCTTGAAAAGCTACAGAAAGTTGATGCTGTAAGAGGCTTGCCAAAGATATCCAGCCCAGGTAAGGTTGTATGTGGGGACTGCCTAAAGGGTAAGCAAACAAAAGCTATTCATACACCCCTCCAGGTACAAAGTACAATTCCCAGGACTGGTAAGTGTTTTGAATTATTACACATGGATCTCATGGGTCCTATTGAGGTAAGCAGCCTAAGTGGTAAGAGATATGCCTTTGTTATTGTAGATGATTTCTCTAGATATACATGGGTTAAGTTTCTTAAAGAAAAATCTGATGCATTCAACACATTTAGGATCTTACATGCTAGCATCAAAAATCTGTATGGTTCCTCTGTTTGTAAAATTAGGTCTGATCATGGGAAAGAATTTGAAAATGCTAGTTTCAGTGATTTCTGTGATAAGAATGGAATTTTCCATGAGTTTTCAGCACCTAAGACACCTCAGCAAAATGGGATAGCTGAGAGGAAAAATAGGACACTTTAAGAGATGGCCAGAGTTATGCTTAATGCTAGAAATCTATCTAAAAGACTTTGGGCTGAAGCTTTAAATACTGCATGTCATATAAGTAATAGGGCTTATCTTAGACCTGGTACAAATATGACACCATATGAAATCTTGAAGGGTTTGAAACCAAATATTGCTCATTTTCATGAATTTGGATGTGATTGTTACTTGTTGAAAGATAGAGACTATCTTAGTAAGTTTGATCCAAAGAGTGAAAAGTGCATATTTGTTGGTTATTCTGTGAATAGTTCTGCTTTCAGGGTTTATAATCCAAGATTGAAGACTATTCAAGAATCAGTAAATATAGTGTTTGATGATTCCACCTTTGATTCAGGTACTGATGAAGTCACTGTCTCTGATGTTGCCCCAACATTGGAAACAGAGACTGTCCCAACATCAGGAGCAGAAGCTGAAGACACTGAAGTTGTGACTGGTTCTAATGTTGAGCTGACACCTGCTGCTGTTAGGCCAACATCCCCACAGTCCAATTCAGAGGATGACATTGTTGATGAACCTAGCAGAGATCCCCCTACTAGGATTCAAAAGGACCATCCAGCTTCACAAGTGATAGGTGAAATCACTGGACGCATGAAGACTCGCAACAAAGACAGGGTAAACTATAAAAACATGGTAAGGTTGTGTGTCTGCATGTCTTCCACTTGCACTGTAAGTAATGCTTCCTGTTTTGTCTCAAATATTGAACCTAAGAATGTGAATGAAGCTCTTAAGGATAGTAAATGGATAAATGCTATGCAAGATGAACTGTTGCAATTCACCAAAAATCATGTTTGGAATCTAGTACCTAGACCTTCTAATGTGAATGTTATAGGAACTAAGTGGATTTTCAAGAACAAAACTAATGAAGATGGTGTAATTGTAAGAAACAAAGCTAGGCTTGTTGCACAAGGTTATACTCAGGTAGAAGGAATTGACTTTGATGAGACATTTGCTCCAGTAGCTAGGATAGAATCTATTAGATTACTTCTTGCTATTGCATGTTGTCTTAAGATTAAGCTCTACCAGATGGATGTGAAGGGTGCTTTCCTTAATGGTTTGATAGACAAAGAAGTATATGTTGAACAACCTAAAGGTTTTGCTGATCCTAAATATCCTAATTATGTGTATAAACTTGAGAAAGCTTTGTATGGTTTAAAACAGGCACCTAGAGCTTGGTATGAAAGACTAACTCAATTTTTGTTAAGTCTTGGGTTCAATAGAGGAGATGGAGACAGAACCTTGTTTATTCTAAGAAAGAGTTCTGATGTTTGTATTGCTCAGATCTATGTGGATGATATTGTATTTGGTTCTACTAACAAGTCTACTCTAGACAAGTTTGTTGAGTCAATGACAGGGACATTTGAAATGAGCATGATTGGAGAGCTGAACTACTTTCTGGGATTGCAAGTGAAGCAACTAGAGAATGGTATGTTCTTAAACCAGGAGAAGTATGCAAGGAACCTGGTAAAGAGATTTGAGCTACATGAGTCAAAACCTTCCAAAACTCCCATGTCTTCTTCTATGAAGATTACTAAGGATGGCACTGGAGACAATGTTGACCCAACATTGTACAGATCTATGATTGGTAGTCTTCTATATCTCTCTGCCTCTAGACCAGATATTATGTTTTCTATTTGTGTTTGTGCTAGGTACCAAGCTGATCCAAAGCAATCTCACTTGATTGCTGTGAAGAGAATATTAAGATATATATCTGGAACTTCATCATTGGGCATTTGGTATTCTTTTGATACAAATACAAATCTTGTTGGTTTTAGTGATTCTGATTGGGCAGGTGATGTAGATGACAGAAAATCCACAAGTGGGGGCTGTTTCTATTTGGGAAACAATCTAGTTTCATGGTATAGTAGGAAACAGAATTGTGTGTCATTATCTACCGCTGAATCTGAATATGTAGCTGCTGGCAGTTGTGTTACCCAGCTAGTATGGCTTAAACACATGTTGTTGGACTATGGGCTAGATAGTGATACTCTCCTCATGTTTTGTGACAATCTTAGTGCCATTAGTATCTCAAGGAATCATGTTCAGCATTCTAGAACTAAGCATATAGATATAAGACATCATTACTTGAGAGACATGGTTGAGGACAAAATGATCAACATTGAGCATATTGAGACAAATAATCAGCTTGATGATATGTTTACTAAACCTTTAGATAGTGAGAGATTCTTCAGTTTGAGGAAATCTCTCGACATGTGCAATATGTGAGAATGTTAGGAGCCCAGTGTTGACATAACACCACTGTCTAGCACTGGTTAATGGTTGTGGTGTAGGATGTAACTTTTTGTTTTTTTTGTTTCTTTTCTTTTCTTTTTGAGTCACATTGATCTTTGTTTTGGCATATTTGATTGTGTGGTTGATCACTGTGTTTTACTAATCTTTCTAGCTTGCAGATTCACATCTAAGTTTTGTAAAGTATAAATCTCTAAAGTGTGTCTGAGGTTGTGTTAGCCTAACATATGGAGAAGCTGGGGTACACAAAGTTCACTACTTTGATGTCTATTCAGTTGTGTCTTATTCATATGAAAAGGTTTTACAGGACATGTGGAGAAGCTGGGGTTCATGATGTTGACAGCTTCAATGATATTCAGTTGTGCTTATTTGCATGTCTCTGTTTAGTTTTGCCAAGGGGTACATAAAAGTGGTTCTTTCTACTAGGGTGTTTGGGGTTTCGATTGCCTTCACTTGGTAGCATTGATCACTTAGTGCTCTCTTGTATGCAGGTTGGTAAACAAGTATGCATAAGGAATTGGGGTATTGCGGTACATGATAAATGTGTTGCCAGTATTCAAGACCTTTGTACTTGCCTAACTTGTTGCTGATAATGTTGTTACTGGGGTGTGTGGAGTCTAGTGCTGCCCTCATTCAGTAATGTCATTATCCTTTTTTTTAAAAACAACCCTCAGTTTTTGTTCTAAAGAGATAATGAAAATAGTGAAGATTTGAAGTGATGTGAACTGTTGCTGGTTTGAAAAGTGATTCACTGTGTATACCATCTGTCAATGTTGTCATAACATTGTTGCATTCATTCTAGAACTGCATTGTCTTTCATCTTTGGTTAGTGTGGTTGACTAGGTTTGGACTTAGGGGGAGTATATAGTACCTTTCATGTGTTGAGGCATACTCTTTGGGTGACATTCTGCAGGTGACACACTATTTGTGACCTTCTATGCTGTGGAAGTGGATTAATTCTCTAATTCATAACTGCTTATCTCTGTGTGTTCTCTGTTTGATATGTTACTTATTCATGATTTTGATCTAAATCTTATGTTTTTGGTACTCACTTGCTACTTTGGTGAAGTTTCAGATATAAGTTTGGATATATCTCACGCTCTCACATGAAATTGCCTTGAAGAAGCCCAAAACCTCAAATATTATGGTTTGAAAACCTACTGGTTTGAATGTTACTCTACTCTCTGATCTGAATGTTAGTCCAACATTGCCACACGGTCTGCACAACATTGAAGTCAGTAACTTATAAGTTTGTTTAAAATTTTAAAAACTGAGTTTTTATTGTTTTATTGTGAACTGCTCTGGTTACTTGTTGTGTTTAAGTGACGCGTGGTGAAGTTCTTACGCGGGAATAGAGGAGTGGGAAAACTTAATTGATCATATTCCATAATCCTACTTACATTCTTTCCTTCTCTCTCCACTCTTCACAACTTAAAAGAACAACTTGCCCTAATTTCTGTCACTTGTGCAATTTGTCCTTCTTTCTGCAAATAATTATCTAAAAATCTCTCATATTTTTCTCTCAATTCTCAAAACTAACATGGCAAGCAAGACTCCTTTAGACACTCTTGCAGATTTGGCCGTAAATGTCAAGAAAACAACAACACGCACCAGGGCTGCTGCGCGTGAGGAATAAGGACGGCCTACTGCTCAAGTTGCTGCAAAACGACCAACGATTCCTTATCAACGACGGGCAAAGCGAGCTAAGAATGTGGAATCTAAGTCGAATGTTGGCGCAACATCAGAAGCCCATGAATCTGAATCTGAGGTAAATGTGGCTAACCCTAAACCCCAAGTGAATAATGTTGATAATATAATTGAGGGGGAGGGATCTGGAGCTGGTTCTGGAAGAAAGAGAACACCTATGGGGTCTAGGCCGATGAGTAAAATAGCCTTGCTAAGAGCTGAGGCTAGAAGAGCTCAAAGAGAGAGACTTGAGAAGAAAAAGGCTAAGGCTAAGCCTGAGGCTGAGAGAGTGAGGAAAGGGAAACAGATTGTGGATGAGGAAGTTGAGGTAGTTGATATAGAAGAAGAGGAGAAAGAGGAAGAGGAAACTGCTGCTGAAGAGTCTGAAGCTAGTGGTGATGATGATGAGAATGAAGAAGAGTACTGTGACACTCTTGCATTATCCTATTTTAGTAAGGAAGCTAGGTCTAGATACTATCTTAATAAGGAGATAGAGGACAAGGCTTATGACTTTAGAAAGAGGGATTTTCACAAAGAGAGGGTCATGGACATGGACAACTTTAAGAGAAACAGAGTTTTTGAGTTGTTGAAAGCAAGAGGGGTTCAGAATTCAATGAAGAAGCATGGTGATTATGCTTCTGAGCTTGTACAAGAATTCTACCTGAATCTCTCAAAGTATATCACTTGTGAGTTGTCTCCCAAATATGGTCAAGCTTGGGTAAGAGGACAAGTGTTTGACATTAGCCCTAAGAAGATAAATGAGATTTGGGGACTGCCACATGTTGAGGAATCTGAAGATCCAAAGCCAGATGAGGTGATTGAGGATATCACAGGTGGTCTAGAGAGAACCTGGGTAGAACAATTACCAACAACAAAGCTCACTGCCCTAAGTGCTGTTCTGCACAAATGTGCATCATATAATTGGTTGCCTACTAAAAATTCTACTGTTTTGACTAAGGAGTCAGCTTACTTGGTCTACAAACTGAAGAATGGGCTTGCTGTGAATATTGGGGTGAGAATTTTAAAGGCTATGGAAGATGCTGCTGGGAGGAAGCAAGGGATTCTACCATTTCCTTCATTGATCACAACTCTGCTGCTAAAACAGAAGATGAACAAGAAAGAGTTTGGAGGAATGTCAGAGAACAAGGCTAGGTTCACCATCACTCAATCCTACTTATCTAGCACAAGAGTGAAGGACTTGCCTTGGAATCCTGAAGATGGAGTTGCACCTGGAGAGGAAAAGGAGGCTCAACCATTTGTTGGAGCTTCAGTGCCTCAATCTGATGAGGAAGAAACCAGGGTAACAACAAAATCTTTTGTTGATCAGCAGTTGACTTGGTATAGAAGTGCTTATGCCAATCTTCAGAGAGAAGTTGCTTTCAAGGAAAAACAAATGCAAGAGCTGGATGTCTTGATTAAGAACATGGAGGAGCTTTCTTCACAAAAAGGGGGAGAGTGATCTAGTTTCTGGTTTCTATGTTTTTGTTTTGATATGTTTTGAACTGTTTCTATTTTGCTGTTAGTCCTTCTTATTTGTTTTGGTTTGTAATGGTAATGCTACTTAGCTTTAACTGCTCTTAATGCTTTTGCTTATGAAGATAGTCTATATCTGCTGTTTCTGCTGATAAACTAATGTGCAGGTACATTCTGGTCTTAATGTTGAGACAACATTGATGAGTTAAATGTCTGAACAACTTTTTTGAGTTGTGGTGATGACTTTAATGATTAATCTTTGTTATGCCAAGTTAATACTTGATAGTTTGCATTAAGGGGGAGCAGTTTGAGTAGTTTAGATTATTATGCTTAATTGATATTTGGACATATTATCTGTTATGTGAACAGGTTGATTGGTTTTGTGAAGAAAGGCAAAAAGGGGGAGATTGAAAGTGTAAGATGTTATGTTATCAATGTTGGATGGATGTTGTGCCAACATCCAGAGGACAACATTGAAACCCGAGAACAGTCTTAACCTAAAACATGTTTCTGAACATGAGTAAAGTATTCGGTTTTAAATGTTGGATGGATGTTGAGCCAACATTCACAGGGCAACATTGAAACCAGTATATATTCTGTCAATCAGTCTTTAACTGCTTTATTTTAGTTTTGCCTTTATTCACCTATTAATCAAGTTCCACGATTTTAGTTGTCTTTGTTTATGTCCAGGAACATCTCTTAATCATAAGGAAGAACATTACATGTTTCCTAAGTTGAAGTTTCCATAATTCAAGAGGAGGAGATCGGTCAAGTCAACACGGTTTCAAAGAAGGAAAGTTTTGGAGTTCAAGTGCAACTAGGAATCTTTCCAAGACCAACTCTGAATTGAAGAAGGAGTATTTCCTTATTAGAACTCAATCTAATAAAGGGAACTATTATTCAAGAAGGAGATCGAGTTCAAGAAGGAAAGTAGAGTTCAACAAGGAAACAACATAAGTTACCAAAACTGTGTACAACACACCTTGGAGATCAAGTTTGAAGAAACCTATATATAAGGTGTGAAGTACATCAAGATACATAGAGAAACAATAGAGCTTATAAATCCGTAGAGATTAGATCTTAAGCATTGTTGCTATGTTTCTTGTTTTGCAAAGTTTGTGAGTTTTCGAGTTAAGTCTAGGATTAGATTTAAGGAGAAAATTCTTGTCTGCTTTGCTGAGTCCAATCTACAAAAGAGCGAGAGTGATTTTGTGGTGAGGAACATCTTTGGTAAAACATGCGTGGTTATTTTGCCGTAAGGCTAGATGGTTGATTATTTATAATAAACCATTGAAAATTTATCTTCTTGCGTTCTTTAATTCCGCTGCAAATTATACTCTATCAAGAAGATTGTTTGAGATCAAGTTAAGGCAACGCCAGCTTAACTTGAGCTCTGAAACGTGGAAAAGTTGTATCAATCCCGATCCAACAATTTCAGTAATTATTATTTTTGTGTATTAGAAAATAATTCCTTTGATTTTTTAATCTTTGTCCAAAGTAAAATCTAGAGAAATTATGTCTTCTAAGGTCTCAGTTCTAGGTAAAGTGCAAATGTATTTTATATATCAAAAAAGTATTTACATTTATGCTATGTATTTTGTATATTAGAAAAATGCACATAGTAAATGTAATATTTGTATATGAAACAAGTGCACATAGTAAATATAATATTGTTTACATTAGAAAAGTTCACACGTAGTAAATAATATTATTTGTATATTACAAAACTGTACATAGTAATTATATATTTGTATATTACAAAAGTATACATAGCAATTATATATTTGTATTTTCAAAACGTAGCACATAGTAATTATTATTTTCGTGTATTAGAAAAGTGCACATGGCCTTTTCATTGCATATCTGACTTCTTAGTCGTATTTTTCATTTTGATCATTTTACTTAGATTATTTTGGATGACAAACAAAACTTTGTTCTCTTTAGACATATAAAACACGTAGTGTAATATGGTAAGTGTCGTAGAGAATGCCACACATATATGCCATAGAAGGTTTGTTCTCGTTGATTACTGGAAATATTATCTCATTCAAACATCTTACTCACGAAGCATGGTATTTGTTATACTATCGTTGCTACTACTCTTTTTACTTTGTTTCTGTTCGTCATTTGCAACCATGGCGTGGGTGATCAGATACGACTGAGTGTACGCAAACGAAACGGAGAAATGGGCTCGATATGAGGTTTTTAAGACAAATTGGATAGTTGTAAGGAAGATCAACCAGGAAAAAACTGTGTTCTATTGTGTGACCAACGAATACACGGACTTATCACCTAATGAGATGACAGGAGACGAATTTCCCTTTTATTCTAATTCTAAAGACATGGACATGGTGAAACGTCCATTCAGGTACGAGAATACTGACATTGTGGCGAAAATGATGAATTTGACTGGAGGTCAGAACCTGGCGGTGTAGTAACTTAAGTAAAATGGCAAGGAGTCTGTGGTAAGTAATTGATAGATAGATCGAAGAAGCTATAGTAATTATTAACTCTATGTTATACTTTGCAAAAATTATTATTATTATTATTATTATTATTATTATTATTATTATTATTGTTGTTGTTGTTGTTGTTGTTGTTGTTGTTGTTGTTGTTGTTGTTGTTGTTGTTGTTGTTGTTATTATTAATTTGATGACGATGATGATGATAATTCGCAGGTTCTTGTTGGGCATATGCGACTTTTACGGCGGTCGATGGAATCAAGTTCTAGATTCAGTACAACAAAAAAGACCTTTTACGACTGCTTTTAATAGCCATAAAAGGCAAAACAACAGTAGCAAAAGGTTTTTATGACTGATTTTAAACAGTCAAAAAAGTGTCAGCATAAGGGGGAGTCGTTTATACTTCTATTCTTAAAAATTCCATCGTAAAAACTTTATTACGACTGTTTAGAAACAGTCGTAAAAGAGTTTGTTGACTGTTTTTTTGCCTTTTACAACTGTTAAAATCAGTCATAAAATTCTTAGTTTTTTTTTTCTCAAATGCCACCTGAATGTGGCTATTCACCTGTTTTGCTCACTATATAAACTAAACAAAACTTATAAAACAATCATTCATATGTAAAAGGTAAGATATGCTTCACACAATCCATGATAATTATTATTGATATATGAGGTATAACACTTCTTTTTCAATGTAATCGTCACATCATTGAGTGACGCCAAGACTAGAACAATCACAAACTAGACTACAATCTGGAATTGAACAATCATAAGATACAGAACAATCATATAAATTGTTTAACAAGAGATTCTAATATGCTTGTAATTTTGTGTATTAGAAAGTGTACATATTAATGTAATATTTGTATATGAAAAAAGTGTACATAGTAAATATAAAATTTGTATATGAGAAAAGTGCACATAGTAAATATAATATTTGTATACGAGAAAAGTGCACATAGTAAATATAATATTTGTATATAAAAAAGTGCACACATGGTCAATAATATTATTTGTATATTACAAAAGTGTACATAGTAATTATATATTGTATATTACAAAAGTGTACATGGTAATTATATATTTGTATTTTCAAAACGTAGCACATAGTAATTATTATGTCTGTGAGGCTTTGATCGGGAAAAAATCGAAATTGGTCATTTATTGTATCCTAGTTACTGTTTTCGTCATTTATTGTGTCCTTGTTTTATTTTGGTTATTTATTGTGTGTTTCACTACGATTTTGGTCCTTCGGATGGAATCTCAGCCGAAAATGTCATGTAGGAGCACGTGCCGCCCTAAATTCAATTTTTTTGAATTTTCCAGAAGCAAATTCGCGTGTTGGAACAACAATGTTAATTTTTTTATTTTAAATTTTGACCCGTCCGATCCGGATAACCCGGTCAAATAGAGTTGGCCTGGTCAGAATTTTAAATAAATAAAAACTAAAAAATTGAAACCAGCGTTTCCACATGTGAATTTGCATGTAGGAATTAAAAAAAATATTTAGGCCGGCAAGTGTTCCCACGTAATATTTTTCGACTCAGACTTATTCCTAAGGACCAAAACCGTAATGAAATACACAATAAATGATCAAAATAAAACAAGGACACATTAAATGACGAAAACTGTAACTAGGACACAATAAAGGACTAGTTTCGATTTTTTCCCGGCTTTGATCTCAATTGAACACACGGATCAGAAAATCAGGTCTCTTCATGTTGTTTCAGTGAGGAATCTCCCCTGTTAGAGCGCTCCCCTGTTAGAGCGGAATCTCCCCTGTTAGAGCCACATGATCACAAGAGAACAGATTTTCAACAACATATTCATAGAGTAAGAATCGCATTGATAAAGAAATAATGGGAAACAGAAGTCAAAGAAGTAAAGCACTTTATCTGTATTCACAGACCAACTGTTATGATGTGTATATGACGATCACAACGAATAAACATCCAGAAAGGAAGTAATTGCTCATTAAGTGAAAACAAAATTTAAGGCAATTTGAATTGATCCACCAGTGTGTGAACTAAGTAAAATACATTGAAATATAGTTGACACCGATCGAAAGTATCACTGGACTTGCTTCAAGAATTACCAAATCAAAGGTTTAAGACATTGAAAAGAAACAATAAATTCTCTCATGATAAATTATGACTTTCTATTAAACAGTTCAGTTGTGAACACCAAAGCTGCTCTCACATCTTCAACAAAAACAGTATGACAGTGTAACTCTAAGATCATATGATTATGTAATGAACTTCCAAGATACAAGGTCCAGCATTCATAGGCCCAACCACAAGATCTTAACAATGAACAAACTACATTTGTTGATTTCTTCCAAATTACCACCATCCCATACAATCCACAGAGCAACATACACAAACTTTATACCCATTAAAGCATAGGTTTTGGGCATAGGGTCTGAACTCTAGCTATTATCCATGAGACACTTAAATAGTTGAGCACATATGGGTTTAATTAATTGAAATACATACCTTTTTTTGTTTTTGTTTATGCTGTATGATGAAAATACAGGGGGGGTTTATTTCAGATTCTATCTTGTTAATCTTCTAACTGTGTGCCTGCAAAAATATCGTGAGTGATTATCTCAAAATTCAAAAAACTTCAAATTCAAAGTAGAACTAAAACGAGCCTCAACTTTCAGAATAACACTTGCAGCAAGCATACCTTTATTGCAACTGAAGCTCTATCACAACTTTAACTAGTATTTATCTTCTATCGTTGTACCTGCAATCAAAAGAATAACAATTATAAAGAATTAACAACTATACCTTTACTGACTTCCCTTTTCTCTTTTTGACATGAAACTTTACAGAGGGTTTTGACTTCAAATACCTGATTGGAGTTGTTTTTTTACGTTTATCTCTTTTTGTAACTTGCACCTGAGGGTCTTGTTGCAAACGGTTAGATCCTTCCTCCACTAAATTCGACCTTGAAGCACCCTATATTCCAAAATATTTATTTAGAAAATTGATAGTGCAAGAAGTCTTTAAATTGTAAAATAAACTTGAATCTACCCTTATAGCCTGAAACAGTCGGATCGTGGATTGACACAACAACTTTGAGAGTTAAGTTAGCGTTGGCTTAACTCTTTAATGATCTTCTTGATAAGAGTAATATGCAGCGGAGATAAAGAACGCAATAAGATATAATTTTCAGAAGTTTTTAATATTATTAAAAACTTTCTAGCCTTAAGCGAAATAACCAATAAAGGTTTTAACAAAACGTTCCTCACAACAATTCACTCACGCTCTTTGTTGATCGGACTCAATGAAGCAGACAAGCATGAACTACTCAACTTCTAAGAACTAGACTTAAAGTAGTTGATACAAAAACTTCGCAAAAACAAGACGAAGACAATACAACGTATGATTAATCTCTTGGATTATTTAGCACTATTGTCTTATAATCATCTTGATGAACTTCACACCTATATATAGGTTTCTTGAAACTTGCACTCCAAGGTGTGTTGTTCACAGTTTTGGTAACTCTTGTTGTTTCCTTGTTGAATTGGACTTCCTTTTGAACTTGGTCTCTTTCTTGAATAATTGTTCCCTTTATCATAGTCCTAATAAGGTAAAAACATCTTTTTCAATTCAGAGTAATCCTGAAAAGAATCGTAGTTGCAGTGGAACTCCAATTATTTCCTTATTTGCAAACCGTGTTGAGTTGACTATTCTTCTCAACTTGAATTATGGATACTTCAAGTAAGGAATCTTTCAAAGCTCTTCCTTATGATTAATATACCTTCCTGGACATAAACATAAACAACTAAAACCGTGAAACTTAATTAATAAGTGAATAAATGCAAAACTAAAATAAAGTAGTTAAAGAACAGTTTTCGTGCAGATTCTCTGGTTTCAATGTTATCCTCAATTTTGTCCCAACATCGCATAACATTGATTCCAGAATACCTTGCACTTTCAATATGCCATTTTTTGTCTTTCTTCACAAAACCAATACCTGTTCTAATCAAAAACAGCTCAAAATTTCCTTTCATAAGCAACAACAGTCAGAGCAGTTCAAATAGTAGCCATACTTAGAGTTACAGACCATAGCTAATAACAAGGTTCATGTTTCTTGATCAAATAAAAACACATAGAGATAATGTACCAGCCAACACAAAATTAACAACAGTTAAAGAAACAAAATAGATAACTAGAAAACCAAAATTCAAAATTGGAACTACTCTCCCCTTTTTTGTGAAGAAGGGAGTTTCTCCAAATTTTTCACCAAATTTTCCAGCTCTTTGAGATGCTCCTTCTTATCCTCAATCTCTCTGGGTATCAACAATATGCCCCCTAAACCAGTTCAGCAGATGATCCACAAAAGTCGAGGTTATAACCATGCATTCGTCATCTTTGGACATAGGTACTGAAGTTCCAGTAAACTCATGAGCCTTCTTCTTCTCTTTGATTGGTCTTACCACACTTTTTGGATTCCATGGAAGGTCTCTCACTCTTGATCCAGACAAGTAACTTGGGAGAATTGTAAGTTCAGTTTCATTCTCCAACCAGCCCACTTTAGCACTTGTCTTAAATCCTTGTTCAATAAGGATTTTGCCGATGAGTGGGGGAAAATGTAGCATGCCATTCTTCCTTCTATTGACTTTAGACATTGACTTCAAAATCCTCTCCCCCATATTCACAGTTAGCCCATTCTTGATTTGGTACACTAAGATTGCAGATTCCTTAGTCAGTACAGTAACATTCTTACTTGGCAGCCAGTTGAAGCATGCAATCTTATGCAAGATAGCACTAAGGGAGGTGATTTTTGTAGTTGGCAGAGCTTCTTTCTAGACTTTGACCAAGCCTCCTGTCAAATCTTCAATCACATCATTGTAGTAAGGGTCCTCAGATTCTTCAACAAGTGGAAATCCACAGATCTTATTCATGGTGTAAGGTTCGATGTTGAATACTCTCCCCCTCACCCAAGCTTTTCCATACTTTGGAGATTTGTAATCTCTAATCCACTTGGAGAGATTCAGGTAGAATTCAGAACAATCTCATGAGCATAATCCATCAAAGATTGATGAATCTCTTTTGCTTCAAGCAAGTCCATCACTTTGTGTTCTTTGAAACTGGCCATCTCTACAGCTCTTTCAAGGTGAATTTTCCTTCTCTTGAAAGAATCCCACTTCTTCTCCAAACCTTTGGTAAGGTAATAGAGAGAATAGTAGTCCTCCACATATTCAGGGTAAATCACATATATCCCATCTGAGTATTCCTCTATTCCTAATGTTGCCCTAACATCAGTAGCCACATTTTGCTCTTCTTCATCGGATTTCTCTTCTTCCTTCTCCTCTTCTTTCTCCTCCTCTTCCTCTTCATCCTCAACATCCACAACCTCAATTTCCTCTTCCATAACCTGCTTCCCTTTCCTCAGCATTTTCTCAGCTTCAACAACCCTTTTATGAGCATATCTCTCAACTTGCCTTTTTCTGGCCTCAACATGTCTTTTAGCAGACTCAGACATCTTTTTACCTCTCACAAACTTATCAACAGAACCCTTGCTCTTTTTCTTTTGAGCCCTAACCCACTCCTTCACTAAATCATCCACAGATTATGCGCCCTCCCTCTCAACAGATATATCAACATTATTCTCAGAGTTAGGTTCGACCATATTTACCTCGATTTCAGGTTCATTGATGATTGGAGTGGTTGCCTTAGATGTTGGCTCAACATTTGAAGTCGATTCTCCCTGCTTGGATTTCTTTCCTCGTCGCTCATAGTGATTTGTCTTTCTTTTTGCACCATCATCTGATTTTACAGCATCTCCTCTAGTGTGAGAGCGAGTGCGCGAGGCAGTGGGTTCACTGTTCAAAGCAACATCAACAAGAGTATTCATAGGAGACTTGCTCGCCATTGTTAGTAAGAGGTTTTTCCAAAAAAACAAAATTGAGAGAATTTTGAGAATAGAGAGTAAAATTTGAGAAATTGTATGCACAAGTAAGTAAATTATGGTTGTGATTCCTAATATAACCGTGAGTAGTGGAGAGAGAGTGAATGTTAGTGGGTAGTTAATGATCGTTAAACAATTAAAATCACCCCACTATGTTTTCCCGCGCACACGAGTCAATGTTTAAGTAACAAGTAACCATAGCGATTTTTAAAAATTTGAGAACTTATAAGTTCTTGTTTTCAATGTTGGCATGCGACAGTGCACAATGTTGGGAACATGTAATAACATTCAAACCAGAAGGTGGAGGTACAAGGCTTCACCAAGGCAAATTAATGTGAGAGCTTGAGATACATCCAAAATTACATCTGAAACTTAACCAATATAGCAAGTGAGTACCTCAGACATAATGTTCAGATCAAAATCATGAGTAAGCAACATAGATAACAAGAAACACACAGAGATAAGCAGTTATCAAAATCATGAGTAAGCAACATAGATAACAAGAAACACACAGAGATAAGCAGTTATGAATTCAAGGAAAAATTCACTTCCATAGCATAGAAAGTCACAGAAAAGTGTGTTACCTGCAGCATGTCACCCAAAGTGTATGCTTCAACACATGAATTATACTCCCCTCTGGCCCAAACCGACATAACTCAACAACAAGAAAGAAAACAATGCAGTTCTACATGAATGCAACAATGTAATGTTAAATAGGCAGATGGTAAACACGTATGAAGAACTCCTCCAACCGGCACAGTTCACATCTCTTTATAATCTTTATTATTTTCATAACTCATCTGAACCAAAAACTGAAGCTTGATAAACATAAAGATAATGTCACTACTGAATGAAGGCATCCTGAACTCCACACACCCTAGTAACAACATTAACAACAGCAAGTTAGGTAAGTGCAAAGGTCTAGAATGTTGGCAATTCATTTATCATGCGCCCCAACACCCTAATGCCTTATGCATACTTGTTTACCAACCTGCATTCAAGAGAATTCACAAAGTGATCAGTGCTACCAAGTGTAAGAAATCTAAACCCCAAACACCCTAGTAGAAAGGATCAACCTTATGTATTCCTTGGCCAAACAAACAGAAACATGTAAATAAGCACAACTGAATAACATTGAAGCTGTCAACATCTTGTACCCCAGCGTCTCCATATATTCTGTCAACCTTTCATATGAATAAGACACAACTGAATAGACATCAAAGTAGTGACTTTGTGTACCCCAACTTCTCCATATGTTAGCCTATCACAGCCTCAGACAAACAGAAGAGTTTTATTACTTTTTCAAAACAAAGATGTGAATCTAATAACTAGTAAAGTTGTTCATCAAAGAGTTCAACCACACAAACCAAATATGACAAAACAATGACTAAATGAGACTCACAAGGAAATAATTTAACAAAGGAAAACAACATAATACCTACTACACCACAACCAATATACCAGTGCTAGACAGTGGTATTATGTCAACACTGGTTCCTCAACATTCTCACATATTGCACATGCCAAGATATTTCCTCAAGCTGAAGAATCTCTCACTATCTAAAAGTTTTGTAAACATATCAGCAATATGATTTTTTGTCTCAATATGCTCAATGTTGATCACTTTGTCCTCTACCATATCTCTCAGGAAATGATGCCTTATGTCTATATGCTTAGTTCTAGAGTGTTGGACAAGATTCCTAGAGATACTTATGCACTAAGATTCTCACAGAACATGAGAAGTGTATCACTATCTAACCCATACTCTGAAAGCATGTGTTTGAGACATACAAGCTGGGTAACACAACTGCCAGCAGCTACATATTTTGATTCAATTGTTGATAATGAAACACAATTCTGCTTCTTCCTATACCAGGAGACCAAATTATTCCCCAAATAAAAATAGCCCCCACTTGTGGATTACCTGTCATCCACATCACCTGCCCAGTCAGAGTCACTGAAACCAACCAAGTTAGTGTTAGTGTCATAAGAATACCAAATGCCTAAAGGTGAAGTTCCAGAGATATATCTAAGAATTCTCTTCACAGTAATCAAGTGAGATTGCCTTGGATCAGCTTGGTACCTAGCACAAACACATACTGAAAACATGATATCAGGTCTAGAGGCAGAGAGATACATCAAACTACCAATCATGGATATGTACAATGTTGGGTCAACATTACTCCTGGTGCCATCTTTTGTTATCTTCACTGAAGAGGAAATAGGAGTTTTGCAAGGCTTGAACTCTTGTAGCTCAAATCTCTTCACTATATTCCTTGCATACTTCTCCTGGTTTAGGAAGATACCATTCTCCAGCTGCTTCACTTGTAATCCCAGAAAGTAGTTAAGCTCTCCAATCATGCTCATCTCAAATGTTCATGGCATTGACTAAACAAACTTGTCTAAGGTAGACTTGTTAGTAGAACCAAATACTATATCATCCACATAAATTTGAGCAATACATATATCAGATCTTTTTCTGAGGATAAACAGTGTTCTGTCTCCATCTCCTCTATTGAAACCTAGACCTAACAGAAAATCAGTTAGTCTCTCATACCAAGCTCTAGGTGCCTGTTTTAAGCCATACAATGCCTTCTCAAGTTTGTACACATGGTCAGGATGTTTAGGGTCAGAAAAGCCTTTAAATTGTTCCACATAAACTTCTTTGTCAATTAAACCATTGAGATATGCACCTTTAACATCCACTTGGTAAAGTTTAATCTTAAGACAACAAGCAATAGCAAGAACTAATCTAATAGATTCTATCCTAGCTACTGGAGCAAAAGTCTCATCAAAATTTATACCTTCTACCTGAGTATAACCTTATGCAACTAACCTAGCTTTGTTTCTCATAAATACACCATTCTCATCAGTTTTATTTTTGAAAATTCAATTTGTACCTATTACATTCACATGTGAAGGCCTAGGCACTAGATTTTAAACTCTATTTTTGGTGAATTGTAAGAGTTCCTCTTGCATGTCATTAATCCAGAAACCATCCTTAAGAGCTTCAGTTACATTCTCAGGTTCAACGGAGGACACAAAGCAAGATGCATTCATAACAGTACATGAAGAAGACATACAAACACACAACCTTACCATATCCCTGTAATTAACCTTTTCTTTGTTACGTGTTCCACCCTTTTAGTAGTTTTTACAATTACTTGAGTGGTTGGATGATCTCTTTGTATCCTAGCAGGAGGATCTCTTCTGGATTCTATAACTATTTCATCTTCTGAATCTGATAGTGCAGATGTTGGCCTAACATTAGGTGTTTCTGGTGTTAAGTCAACATTTGTTCTAGTTTCTAGTTAGGCATCTCCAGCTTTTGTGTTCAATGTTGGGTCCAATGTTGGAGCAACATCTGAAATAATGACTTCTTCAGTACCTGCAGAAACAGTTAAATCATAAAAAATGACATTAACTAATTCTTGAATAGTATGCAATCTTAGATTGTAGACCCTGAAAGCAGCACTATTAGGAGAATAACCAACAAATATACATTTTTCACTTTTGGGATCAAACTTGCTTAAATAATCTCTCTTTTAGCAAATAGCAGTCAATTCCAAACTCATGAAAATGTGCAACAGTTGGTTTTGAACCCATCAAGATTTTATAAGGTGTCATAGTAGTATCAGGTCTAAGATAAACTCTATTACTAATATGACATGCAGTATTCAAAGCTTCAGCCCAGAGTTTCATAGATAATTTTCTAGAATTCAACATTACTCTAGCTATCTCTTGAAGTGTTCTATTCTTCCTCTCAGCAATGCCATTTTGCTGAGGTGTCTTAGGTGCAGAGAACTCATGGAAAATGCCTTTAGTTTCACAAAAATTAGCAAAGCTTACATTCTCAAACTATTTTCCATGGTCAGACATAATTCTTCCTACAGACGTGCATAAAGATTTTTAATACTAGCAAGTAAAATCTTGAATGTGTTGAGTGTTTCTCATTTTTCTTTCAAAAATTTAATCCATGTATATCTTGGAAAATCATCAAAAATAATAAAAGCATACTTCTTACCATTCAGGCTACTAACCTCTATAGGACCCATGAGATCCATATGTAGCAATATCAATCAAGTTAATTTTGTTTTGATAAGGAAGCACTTATTAGTTCTAGGGTTAGTACTCTGTATCTGGACTGGTGTATGAACAGCTTTTGTTTGTTTACCTTTCAGGCAGTCTTCACAAGTAATGTTTACCTAAACTAGACAACTTAGATAGATCTCTTACAACATTTAACTTTTGTAGTTTCTCCAGATTTCTATAGTGCACATGTCCTAACTTCTTGTGCCACATGACAAATTCATCTACCTTGGCATAGTAGCATTTTGCTTCATCTTGAGCAAGATAGCAGTTATCATTTGATCTTGTACCTGTCATGACACAAACACTGTCACTATTAAACACATCACATGAACTTTTATCAAAAGTAACTAACAAGTTATCATCACAAAGTTGACTTATGCTAATTAAATTTTCTTTCAATCCATCAACCAACAACGCATACTTGAGTGGTGGAAATCCTTCAACATCCAGTACTTCTTTTCCAATGATTTTTCCTTTGGTGCCTCCTTCATAGGTAATTGTTCCAACAGTCAAAGGGGTCACATCTTTTAGGTTGTCAATGTTTCTAGTCATGTGCCTTGAGCATCCACTGTCAAAATACCACTTACCTGCAATGTCAGAGTAAATATCAGAAAAGACAACATTGCAAACAATTTTAAACTTAGGAGTTTTTATCTTTTCAATCCAAGTTCTACTTTTATGTCCTTCAGCTTTGTTACCTAATGTTGGGATAATATTCAGATCAGAGGTTCTCCTAACATTGGTACTGCTCCTAATTACTGTTTTCTTCTTAATCACAATTTTATATTTTTTACAATAAGGCTTGATGTGACCAGGTTGAAAACAATATGGACAGATAAAAGTGTTGGAAGGAATTTCACAACTCAAGCTATTACTTTCCTTGATAAAGTCAGCTTTCAAATAGGTAGAATTAACATCTTGAGAGGGAGGTTTCTCAACATAGCCTAAACCACTTTTACCTTGATTTCCCATACTCAACACTTCATCAAGTTTAGAAGTAGATGAGTTCCATTTGGCAATGGTTTGTTCAGCTTTATCAAGTTTTACCTTAACCTCCTTTAGTTCAGCCCAAGTTTTGTCAAGGTCTTTCTCATACAGTTTCAGCATCTCCCTCGTGCATCCAATCTCTTTCTTCAAGCTTTTGTTGCTCTTGATGAGTTTGTGATTTTGAAGCAACAGTTTGTGGTATGTAGACTCAGGTCTTCAATTTCCTTCTCGGACATTTCACCTTCAAAGATATATTCTTTATCTAGATCCACTGAGCTATAAAAATAATCAAAGTTAGATTCATCATTGTTAGACACAAGATTAGGTTCAGTATTAGAATTATATTCATCCCAATCTGCAAAGAAGGTCTCATATTCTGATGTTGGATCCTGAATGTTGGGGTAACATTGAGATCCGAGGCAGTTCTTAGAGTCTTCTGGTGTCCAGTCAATCTGAGTGAGTAGCACAGCAGTGTGAATCTCTTCTGATTGTTCTTCAGCTTCTCCAGAACTAAAGTCATCTTCATTGAAATCATCTATACAAACCCTATGAGAATTTTCTCTTTTTCTAAGAGTGTTAGCACATTCATTAGCCATGTGACCATATCCTTTACATTCAAAACATTGAACATCTTTTAACTTATCATCTTCTAAAGGAGTAGGTTTTGATGCCATGTACTTGTCAAACTTAGGAGGTAATGTCTTGTAACCAAGGGCATTATTACTAAGATTATTTTCTTTATCTTTTTCATTAAAATTCAGCTTATTGAATTTCTTAGTAATCTTACCATAGTTTGAAGAAATTAATTCACAATCCTCATCACTTTCATTATCAAGACTTGATCCTCTTAAAGCAACATACATATGTTTGCTAGGTTGTGAGGCAAGTTCCATCTCAAATTCTCTAAGAGTATTCATCAAGACTTGAAACTGTAGATTAGTAAGGTTCTTAGTTTCACTCATTGCAATTTTCTTGAGAGCAAATTTAGATGACAGTGTTCTCATTCCTTTATAAACCATCTCTTGATTAGTTATAGAAAAACCTAGATTTTCACATTGGTTAGCAATATCAAGAATTTTCTCAAAATAACTTTCATCTTCACCCATCTCAAGTGTTTCAAATTGCTGAAGCAGTTGTCTATGTTTAGAATCTTTAACATCAGAATCTCCTTCACAATGTAATTCAAGTATATCCCAAGCATGTTTACCTTTTGTATAGTTCTGGATTAACTTGAACATGTGATGATTAACCCAACTAAAAATAGCATTGAGAGCTTTTTCATAAGAGTTATAGAAACTTACCTCAGCTGCTGTCCATTCTACTTCTGGTTTTGGCACTAGATCACCCTAACCATCTCTTGGTAATGTTGGAAGAGAGTATCCATTGATCACAGATTGCCAGGCTCGAATATCAATAGCTTTGATGTGAGACCTGGTCCTGATCTTCCAGTATGCATAATTGAAGCCATCCAAAACTGGAATCATGTTGGTATTAGGATTGACACTATCCATTGTGTTGTATCACCTCCAAACCACTAATGTAGTCGGTGATTGGCTCTCACACCAATTGAAATTGTCGGATCGTGGATTGACACAACAACTTTGAGAGTTAAGTTGGTGTTGCCTTAACTCTTTAATAATCTTCTTGATAAGAGTAATATGCAGCGGAGATAAAGAACGCAAGAAGGTATAATTTTCAGAAGTTTTCAATATTATTAAAAACTTCTTAGCCTTAGCAGAAATAACCAATAAAGGTTTTAACAAAACGTTCCTCAACTCCGATGCCTTTAGGAAATCTTTATCACTTAGTAACAATTGTATTTTAGGAAATATCTACAACGCATCAATGTTCTAACTTAGAATTTTCTCCTTAGTTTTGTAGTTCATAATGTTAGGCGCTCCTCCACGTTGGCCATGTACGTCTCGTGGTGGCCCTCCTTCAAGAGGAGGTCATGGTCGAGGTAGTGGATCTTGAGGCCCTAGTGCTGGTAATGAGGGTCGGGTTGAGGGTCATGATAGCGCCGGGAGTGGTGGTCGAGGTAGTTGTAGACCAATCGTACATATTGTCCAGTCGAGTCGTAGTCCATCGACTAGCATTCCAACTGAGCCATCCATTCTGCCACGATCTCGTGGGTCGGACGAAAGATCTACACCGTTGTTTCCTCCCCTACCGCGTCGACTTACATATGATGATGACGAGTCCCCTACTGCAACTGAGCCGCGCTCGACCCCCCGTACATCTGGATCTGGCGTTAGACCATGATCATCAGAGTCCATCGACCATGATCATCAGAATCGACCGGAGTGCATCGACTGCCATATGCCGAGTCTAGCAGAGCTTAGAGGACACCACCCACCGGAGCTGGACCTAGCCAGAGGCCGACAAAGACTCCAACCACAGACGCACAATGCCGACCGGGCAGTGGACCGTCTATTTGGGGTTACAGCACCACGACCACCCGGGGAGAGGCAAACCATTACATTGAGCCGCGGAATTATTACCGCCTCACCTAGTAGCGAGGTAGCGAAGATGATCTTTGGCCTCATCAGACAGTTTATGACGGAGTTTTGGCCATCCTACTTGCAGATGTCGGAGGATGTACGACATGGGATGTGGACCAAATTTACGGTGAGAAATTATTACATAATAATATTATATAAATTAGTGCATTAACAAATGAATGACAAAAATACGAATAATCTTACAATTTTAATTATATTGCAGAACATCTATGGGGTCCGTTACTCGGAGTTGGGTGATGTGCGTAAGGCTTGCGTTACGAAGGCGAATCTACAAGCATTTGATGACCAACACGAAGTCCCAATAATTTAAGAATCTAGAAAAACTAGAGTTTAGTGGGAAAAAAAGACGTGGATGATCACATCGTTGGAGGCTCAGGAGGCCGTTCACTGGGGGACCGAGGCTCATCAGGACTTTTCCGAGAGGACACGTATCGCTAGGTGAGGAGGACGCGACCCAGCCGATTTAACGAAGGCACCGCCCACCTTTTTTGGTGGTTTCCTCAATTACGAGCAGATTCAGCACACGATTGTATGCTTTATTTGAATCAACAATATAATATTATCACAATTTAGGATTCTAAATTTTAACGTACTTATTACTTAAATTTATAGGCTAGGAATAAGCCCAACCGCAAGAATCCTATTCGACACGATGAGGTGTATAAGGTTGGAGATACGAAGAAGGTGCCCGAGACTGGCGGAGCTATAAGTGTCCCATTGAGGCGAGAGTGGGTGGATGTTAGTTGCAGACTTACTTACGTAAGTGTTTTCAATTTTGAAATCATTAGTTTTTATGAATCCAATCATTTTTTATATTCTAATTACTTATTCTAATTTTCCTTTCTTATATCAACACAAAAAGTACTTAAAGGAATTGAGGAAGAGATATGCCCCGCCAAGGAATTGAGGAAGATATATGCCCCGCCAGAGGAGTTGCCCGAGTGGGACGCGGATTGTTGAAAGAAGGACATAGGAAAGGTGAAGAAAGGGGAAGGCGGAAGGGTTACCGACTGATACTGATCTGACGGAATTTGATATGCCCTACAGGGGGGAGGTAGACTACACGCCAGACTATGCCAGGCAGCCGGCGAGGGAGAACCACGAGTTGAGGACGACCTAGGATCCGAGAGTGGACATGCTCCTAGACTTCTTGCAGGACTTTTGACATGATATGGCTACGAGTATAGGTTGGCCGATGCGCGAGCTTCCTTCATAGCTGTTCATGGGCTCAGCTATTAGGTCCGGATCAGGGTTCCGAGGGCGCCACGTCCAGCACGGGATCCATTTGCTCCCAGTTCTTCCACAGCGCCAGAGTTTGTTGTTGACAGTGATCATGATGATGAGGATGTCGACCTAATGGACACCGACCCCGCACATCATGGCCTTGATGATTTAGGTGGTGACGATGAGGGGACAGAGGACCCAGATCCGTTGGCGACCTTGGATGGTACTTATGTTGTGGGGTTGAATTCTGGTGATGAGGGTCAAAGTATTCGGATAGTGATCAGTCGAGTTGTGGTTTCCTGTAGCAGTTGAGTTATTGTTGGACTTTTATTCATGTTGAACTTTTATTATTGTTGGACTTTATTAAATATGTAAATTTCTTTTTTATTTTGTTTATGTCTTAGTGTCAGTTGATTGTTGAACCAAACTAGTTTCTTTTCTTTGAAATGTTGGTAAATTTTTGTTGTTAATTGTTATTTGCATGTTGGGTTAATTTTTGTATATTTTAGATTAAATTGTGCGTTGTTCTTGTCATTTTAAAAAGCTAGATATTATTTCACAAAAATAAAACCGAAATGTAATTGAAAAAAAAAGTGCAAATCACTACTAACGTACAAAGTTTTAAAAAAACAATAAACTCTAAAAATATTGCTTCGATTTATGGACAGTACATCAGAATTTTCCTATCACACTAAGGAACTAGGTTTGCAAAAAGTTAATAGAGAGAGAGCTAGAGAATATTAATCTCGAAAAAATAAAAAATGTTAAACCCTTGTTTTGTAGATTGAAAATCTTCCCCAACTACAATTGTACCACCGCCGGAAGTGATATTTCTGATGGACCACTACTGTTATAACCATATGTCGGTGTAAAACCCGCCGTCTGGTGGTACGAGATCATCGACATCTGATTGTAACAGTAGTAGTACATCGGAAATATCACTTCCGACGATGGTGCAACTGTGGTTGGGGAAGGTTGCCACTCTACAGCAGAAGGGTTTAGCAACTTTGGTAGGATTCTTTAAGAATGTTTGCTTTATATAGGCAAAAGTTGGCATTCTGCACCCGCTACGCGGTCCCAGAAATCAACGACCATAATTAACAGCAACCGCGTTGCGGTCTCAGAAACCAACTGCAACAATTATCAGCAACCGCGTCGCAGTCGCAAAAACTAGCAGACGTTAGTTTCTGGGACCGCGTGACAGTTGCAGAATATCTGCCGTTTCTATTGCTATTATCTGTGACCGTTGCGCGGTCATGAATAATATTCATACTTTAAATTGACACGTTTTCGATGATTTAAGGTACCACATTGTTAGTTTAGTTGATAACTATCCTAATAATAGTAAAAACAACCATAATTTCAATGTCTCGTTACAAATTAAAATATTATATATGTGGGATAAGCCGTTATGATGATATTCATGATTTCGAACGGTAATGATCATATATATTTATATATATACATATATATATAGATATATATATATCATGCCTAGATACATATAGAGATAAATATAATGTGTAAGGTGATCTACTAATTAAATCGATTAATGATATTTATACTTTAACTTGTGCATGATGAGGAGTTGTAGATAGATCATAAAATAAGTTCAACGCTAATAACTCGTTCGATCACATTTAATCTACTATTTCATACCCCAATTACTTATTTGGTAACCATTTATTAGTTCATTTCACATGTAGTATTGATGTTTGTTGCTAAAATCACAAACACATTGAGATCGTTCCATAAAATAGCGATATTGCAGTATGAATATTATTTGATACCGCGTGGCAGTCACAAATAAAAGTAATTGAGACCGCATTGCGGTCCCTAATGCGTGCATTCGAGACCGTGTCGCGGTCCCTAATAATATTCATACACGGCAGTATGAATATTATTAGGGGCTGCGACGTGGTCTCGAATGCAAGTTTTAGGGACCGCGACGCAGTCTCAATAACTCGTAATTGCATTTTTCAAACCTTTAGCAACCGCGTTGCGGTCGCCTAAGCCCCAAAAAATTCAAATTTTCGGCGGGTTATGGGAGAAATTTTGAATTTTCACGAAAATTCAAATTTTCACCCAATCTTCTATATATACCCACCACTACCCTCTCATTTTTTCAAATCCAAAACAAATAAACACCAACTCTTCTCTTATTTTCTTTTCCAAATCCAAAACAAAAAACCACCCAACACCAACACCAACACCAACTCCTCTCTTATTTTTTTTTCCAAGTCCAAAACAAAAAAACAACCAACACCAACACCAAATCTTCTCTTCTTTTATTTTCCACAAACTTTATCTTTCATTTGCTTTTTTTTACCTAGCTTTCTTCATTTTTGGAATTTTTTCTCTTTTATTAATCTTTTCATTTTATTTTATTAATTGTTTTTCATTATTTAATTTTATTTGTTCTTGTATATTGCTTTGTTGCCATTATTTATATGTAATTTCTACAAAAAAAAATCAATAATATTTCGGTAATTTATCGAAATATTATTGGTTTTTTTTTATTTCATTCGCAGAGTATCAGAGACAGCAACGCGGTCTCAGTTAATATTCATACTATCTGGGACCGCATTGTGGTCCCAGAATTTGAATATTAGCTGAGACCGCGCCGCGGTTGCAATTGTCGTTCATGTTTCTGGGACCGCGTCGCGGTCTTAGATACCCTTCAAGTATCTGGGACCGTTTCGCGGTCTCGGATACCGTTCAAGTATCTGGAACAACTCTGCGGCCTCGGATAATCTTCAAGTATCTTGGACCGCTTTGCGGTCTTAGATACTCTTCGAATTTCTGGGATAGCATTGCGGTCTTGAATAATATATGGGACCGCGAAAGCGGTCCCAGATACTCTTCAAATTTTTGGGACCGCACTGCGGTCTTGAATAATATCTGGGACATCGTCGCGGTCCCAGTTTTTTCGGTTGCAGTTAAGGTCAACTACGACCGCGTGCCGGTCTCGGATGAGAAGTGACTAAGCTCATCCGACACCGTGCAACAGAGTTCACTTTGCGGTCGCAGAAGGCCTTCTGCGATCGCAAAGCCCTCATCTGAGATCGCATATGCGGTCTTAGATTTGGCCCAAATTGAGGCGTTCCCACTTTTTCCGGTCGCAGTTAAGGTCAACTACGATCGTGTGCCGATCTCGGATGAGAAGTGACTGAGCTCATCCGAGACCGTGCAACAGAGTTCGCTTATGCGGTCTTAGATTTGGCCCAAATTTTGTGGTGATGGGTCAACTAAATAGTATAATCAAGCCAATTGGGCTGCCTAGTGGTGCGCTTGGTTTGGACCGTAACATTTGTTTAATCAACCAAAGGCAGGTTATTGAAATAAAAGGAAAAGATAAGATAGACTGTAACTTAGAGGTGGTAATTTTTTTTGCGATCCGTAGTACTAGAGGTACTCAAGTTCAAATGCATTACATAAATCCCAAGAATTAATCCAAACATAATAAGGGAAAATTATATCGATCCTACAATGGAAATGATAGATTTGAGTATGTCGCTCTAATCGGATTCTTTTACTTTCCATTTTACGAGTAATATAATTACTATTATATTCTCTTGAAATAGATTAACATATTAATTTACTTTCATTTCGGCACCACCCTGGGTGTTAATTAATACTAAAAGAGACACAAATATTAAAAAAAGAGAAACAAATAGCTTGGCCTGCAGCATAGTGACGAAGCTTCTTTTTAAATTTTCGAATAGTTAATTATGAGAAATGAGAAGCGAACTCGTTAATATTAATTTCACAATCCTAAATTCAGAACGTAATTCAATAAAATTTAATACGCGATCGTAAGCGTAGGTAATTCAATAAAAGTAACATTTTCTCATCTCATCTCATTTTCATTATAAGGATGTCCCCGACACTAGTTTTCGTGGGATGAAGGGTGCCCCTTAAATTACAAGTATACTCTTAATTTCCGACTCTATCAGAAAAGATTCGTATTGTACGTAACTATTCATAACTGAATAAACATTTGTACGCATATCAATTAATTTTGGCATCAATGGAATTGAAGTCCTTCAATGTATTAATAATTAAGCTTGAATAATAATATATAGCCACGAAAGTTATATTAATTATAGGTAATGTAATTCAACTAATTGACCACGTCCTTTACTAGAACGAATGAAATCATGTCATAAACCGAAGATTTATGTACGTTTATATTTAATAAATATTATTTCGAACAAATATATATAAAGCCAATTATTTGAGCTTTGTGTGCTCGTGTGTTTGGTAGTATAAAACTGGGTAAATAGCGAAAACTACCCATGCGGGGTTATCTCTTAGTAATTCCCTGAATTATTTTTAATTGGAAAAAAATCCATGTGTTATTCAAAAATTAGTAAAACGCTCCTACTACACTGAATTAATTCACACATATTTAAATTCATCTCAAAATGTGCCTTTTATTGTATTTATTTGATACATATGGAACTAATAATGTTTAACTAAAACTATATGCATATTTTTTATTACTTATTTTGAAGAAAACAATAATTTTTATATACGTAAATATTTAAGTACAATAACGAGTAATTTAGTATGCTTTCTTACAATTTTAAAAAACAAAATCTAAAAAATGTTTAGCTAGGTTTATAATTCCTATTGTAATAAGCGTGTGTTGATAATAAATTATAATGCTTAGAAATTCTTAGTTATTGGTATTGCCATTATAAAATATCTCATCAAGGGTTTTTTTTTTTTTGCGAGTTTTTGAATTACAGAAAGGGGGAGGGGGGTTAATAAAAATTACAGTTATTCACCAATTAGAGTCAAAAATGGTAACTTTATTTGTACTGTTAATTTGAACAGTTAAAAGAGTTGAGTATAAATAGAACTCTTAGTTCTTATATTGCTCATTTTTTGTGATCTTGATCATGTGATTGAGAGACAAACGAGAGAATGCTCCTTGTAATCGTTTTCTTCGATTTAGTTTTTCGATCATTAATAGAGTTTATTTGATTTACTTTCATGGTAGCATTCATCATTTACATGATCCTACTTCGCCACACGCCACTTAGTTTATTAGATTAGGACATAGTCCTTTAGAGAAGATTTCTTGTATATCTGAGTGAAAAAAATTTATCTTTGGTCCCTTATTTGTAGATGTATTGCAAAAATATTATGCTAATGTGGCTTTGTCCAATTTTAGTCCCATATTATGAAAGTTCATGCAATTTTAATCTTCCGATGGCTTTCTTCACCAAAAATGTGGCGCCACAACAAATTTTGGTATATACTTTACTTCCTTTTTTTCTTCAGTTGCAATCTCGTATTGTGGCAATTGTTTCAATTTTAGTCCTCCAATAATTTTCTTTGCCGGAAATGACACGTAGCACGTGCAGTATGTCCCACCCCGCACGACCCATAGCCTTGCCCCTGCTTCAAAGCCACATAATAAAAAATACTCCCCACCACCACCACGAGCCACAGTGGTTGAGCAGCGGATTAAGTTCACAAAATCGTCAAACGGCGCATGTATCACTGCCCCCAATCACACCCTGCCATGCGGTAGATATTAACCCCTTGAATTTTCCACTACCTCGAACTCTTTCAGGTGATGTTGGCGACATATTGAAACACCGCTAGTTTAACAGAAAACTGATTTTTGAGGTAATCGACGAAATATAGTGAGATTTATTAATAAGATATGAAAGCTGATCAACAGCAGTATATTGACAGAGAATAAAGAAAAGAAAACTGAACTTTTATTTCTTGAAGAAGAATGATTACAGAAATGTGAAGTTAATAATTCTCCATCATGATCGATGAGTTGTGTGTGCTGTGGTTTATATACAGTTGAGATCTGGAGCTTATTCTAACTGAATGGGAAGGGGTGGAGCATGTAACAACCTAACAGTTTCACTCTTGGTGAAACTTACTATATTTGGCAGGTAGTTGGAACTGTTATAACAGAATTATGGAATCTTTCCTTATTTGGAAAGTTCTTAATTTTACACTTTTCACCATGACTCAAGACCCCCCCTCAAGATGGGCATGTATGTTAATGATGCCCATCTTGGACATCATAGTGTTGAAGGGTTGAAGTGATAGAGGCTTTGTCAAAATATCTGCAACTTGATGTTCATTTGTGATGTGGATGATCTTGATGATTCCTTGATTGACTTTCTCTCTAACAAAGTGGCAGTCGATTGCTACGTGTTTTGTCCTTTCATGTTGGACATGATTTAAGGCAATGCACTGTGCACTCTTGTTGTCTGTGTATAGAATAGGTGTTTTAGTTTGTTGGATTCCAAGTTCTGTCAAGAGTTGAGTTAGCCACAGAACTTCACAAGTTGTTGATGCAATAGCCTTGTACTCATCTTCTGTGGAGCTTCTACTAACTGTGGCATGCTTCTTAGCTTTCCAAGATATCAGAGAATTGCCAATGTAGACTGCATATCCTGTCACACTCCTCCTTGCCTCAGGACAAGCTGCCCAGTCACTGTCACATAAACTCTTTAAGTGAGGTTCAGAATTTGAGGGATAGAATAGTCCCTTACCTGGACATGTTTTCAAGTATCTCAGCACTTTGTGGGCAGCTGCCAAATGAGAAGTGGTAGGATTGGACATGTATTGTGTAAGGCATTGAATATTGTAGCTCAAATCTGGTCTTGTGATGGTTAAGTACAGCATTCTGCCTACAAGTCTTCTGTAGATTGAAGGGTCTTCAAGAGGCTGTGAATCATCTGATTTGAGCCTTGTAGAAGGATCCATAGGTGTGCTGCTTGGTTTGCAGCCTAGGTATCCTGTTTCATTCAAAATATCAAGTGCATATTTTCTTTGGCACAGAGATATGCCTTGTTTATTTCTTGCAATTTCAATGCCAAGAATATATTTCAAAGTGCCAAGGTCTTTTATTGTAAACATTTCATCAAGATGCTTCTTTATGTTCTCAATCTCAGACATATCATTACCTGTCAATATGATGTCATCCACATATACACATAGGGCTGTGAATGAATCTTTTGACTGTTTAGTAAATAAAGAAACATCTGCAACACTTTGTTTATAACCAAAAGCAAGTAGACAGGTAGTGAGTTTTATATGCCACTGTCTTGAGGCTTGTTTCAAGCCATAAAAACTCTTTTTCAAAAGGCATACTCTCATGTCATTTGGTTTGCAGTAGCCTGGTGGAGGTGTCATATAATTTTGTTCATCTAAATCTCCATGTAAGAATGATGTATTAACATCTAATTGGTGAAGATACCAATTATGAGATGATGCAAGAGATAATAGAACTCTGACAGTAGTTAATTTTGCTACAGGTGAGAAAGTATCAAAGGAATCAATTCCTTCCTCTTGTGTGTAACCTTTAGCTACTAATCTAGCTTTATATCTTTCTATGGTGCCATCAGCTTTGTGTTTAATTGTAAACACCCACTTACAACCTATGCAGTGTTGGTTCTCTGGTAAGTCAGTTAAAATCCATGTTTTGGTCTTTTCTAAAGCTGTTATTTCTGTCTTCATTGCTTCTTTCCATTCATTGAACTTGTTTGCTTGAGTGTAACTCTTAGGTTCTGTAGTACAACTGATGGAGGTAGTGAAAGCTTTGTGTGCAGTTCCTAATCTATCAGTAGATAAGTACTGTTCTATAGGGTATCTACTTTGGCTCAAGTTTGCTTTATGTAATGATTTTGGTAGTGTAAAGTCATAAGACTTTAAGTAAGCAGGTGGTGCAGTTGTTCTATTAGATTTCCTTGTAGATACATAGGGGATATGTACATCAGCAGGAATAGAGACAGGGTTAGAGTTACTTGGATTTTCAGCATGTATTGCTGGAATAGTACTGTCCACTTCTCCTGGATGAGTTTCTTCAGGCTCTTGAGCTTGCACTGTGTCCTCAGTTTGCTGTGGAGTGTTTGTGTGTATAATCTCATTAGGAGGTACTTGTGGATTTGTTGGAGCCATTGTCTCTCCTTGTTGGGAATCCTGAAAAGAAATGAAAGTATCTGTGCAAACTTGTGTGTTTGTGTTCTGGTTAGATGGTACAGTAGTGTCTTTAACAATGAATGGGTAGTCAAATTCATAGAATATGATATTTCTTGATATGAGTGTCTTGTTGGTGGTGAGATTTAATAGTAAATACCCTTTTGTCCCCTTAGGGTAACCAAGGAAGACACATTTGACAGCTCTAGCATCAAATTTATTTCTGTGAGCTGTTATTGTGCTGGCATAACATAGACAGTCAAAGTTTCTGAGGATTGTGTAGTCTGGAGGTCTGTTAAATAGTTTCTCAAATGGTGTTACATTGTTTATAGTAGGAGATGGCAATCTATTTATCAAGAATGCTGCATTAGCTACACAGTTAGACCAGTAGGAGATAGGTAAGTTGGATTGGAATCTAAGTGCTCTAGCTACTGATAAGAGATGCTGGTGTTTTCTCTCTACCACACCATTTTGCTGAGGTGTCTCAACACAGGAAGTTTGATGTATTATTCCATAAGTATTATAGAAATCATGTAACAAGAATTCAGTTCCATTGTCTGATCTAATAGTTTTGATCTTAATGGCAAATTGATTCTCAATGAGCTTATAAAACTGAAGTAAAGATGTCTTAACTTCTGACTTGTGTTTTAAGAAATAAATCCAAGTGCATCTAGTATAATCATCCACTATAGTTAAAAAATATCTATAACCATCATGAGATGTAGTTGCAAATGGCCCCCAAACATCACAATGTATCAGTTGAAATGAATAAGTAGAGACAGTGGTACTATTACTGAAAGGTAATTTCTTTTGCTTAGCTAAATGGCAAGTGTTAACATTTTCATGATTCTTACAATCAGTAGCAGAAATAGTTGGTATACTAGACAACTTCTTATCAGATGGATGGCCTAATCTAGAGTGCCAAAGTAAAGAATCAGAGATAACACTGTGAGCAGCAACATCAGTAGAGTTAAACTGAGAAATATCTATGATGTAAAGACCATGTGAAACTTTAGCAAAACCAATCATCTTCAGGGTTGTTGTGTCCTGCAGAACACAGTCAGAGTGTGAGAATGTTAAAGAAACATTACATGATTTGGTCAGTTTAGATACAAATATTAAATTATAGCTAAACTCTGGAACATATAAAGCATTCTGTAATGTTAGAAAACTATTTAGCTTTATATCTTTAATTAGTTTTGCAGTAGTAGCGTTTCCAGTAGGCATTGCTACAAGTATGGTAACCTGTTCTACACCTTTTACAAAGTAAGTGGATTCACACAACATGTGATCAGTGGCTCCTGTATCCAGGATCCATAATTTGACAGAGCTATGCGCTGAATAAGAACTGAGTGCAAAGTGTTGAAGGGGAGTGATTTTACCAGCCATTGCAGTTGCTACAAAGTTCTTGTGTTCATCATGTTGATTGTTTGCTTCATTCCTCTTCTGAGTAAATGCCAGAAATTGTTCAAATAGTGCTTGGTTCTGGTCCACTTCAGTAGGTTTTTGGCTTGAGGTTCCTTCATCCGAGTGAGTAACCATGTTTGCTGAGGTTCTAGTAACATTTCTCTTTCCAGTTGGTCCTTCCCACCCAGGAGGGTACCCAATGATTTGAAAACAGCGGTCCACAGTATGCCCATTGTAACTACAATGAGTGCATTTCATCTTTTTCTTGTCCTTAGTAAAATTCTTAGTGAATTTGGACTGAGTGTTGGACTGATTTGAAGGCTGAAACCTTTGCTGAGATCCTTGTTGGAATCCAGCTCTTGTGAACATAGCAAGAGGGTCTGAAATTGAACTTGTATAGTGCAAAGAGCGTTGGTGCTCTTCTTGCAACATGAGTGAATACACTTTTGACAGAGATGGAAAAGATGACATGAGCATAATTTGAAGCTCTTGTGAAATCATGGCTTCCAAGAAAATAGACTGATGTTGAATCCTCAGATGGATTCTTCATGCGAGTTGTGGAATCTGCAGGTGCAGCAGCTGTGGCGGCATTGTTCGCCATTGTTGAAGGATCACTCATTGTGTGATTGTGATTTGTAACAGAGAGTTAATCAAGAAAGGAGAGAAATCAGTTACAGAACTGATGAAGAACATAATTTGTGGGAGAAGAAGAAGATCGCAATCGTGTTGAATGCGCAGTAATCTGATCTGTGTTTATAGTACACGATCAGCAGACTATGAAGCAGCGGAATTTGGATCGAAAAACCTGGTGAATGATACCATGAAAGCTGATCAACAGCAGTATATTGACAGAGAATAAAGAAAAGAAAACTGAACTTTTATTTCTTGAAGAAGAATGATTACAGAAATGTGAAGTTAATAATTCTCCATCATGATTGATGAGTTTTGTGTGCTGTGGTTTATATACAGTTGAGATCTGGAGCTTATTCTAACTGAATGGGAAGGGGTGGAGCGTGTAACAACCTAACAGTTCACTCTTGGTGAAACTTACTATATTTGGCAGGTAGTTGTAACTGTTATAACAGAATTATGGAATCTTTCCTTATTTGGAAAGTTCTTAATTTTACACTTTTCAGCATGACTCAAGAAGATATAATTTTTGAAGTGAGGTAGTGTTAATAACACGATTATTTGTAGGTTGATGAGGTTCATAATAAAAAAATTGTCTTCCCACAAAAGATGAGGTGCTTGAAGATATAGACGGATCAATAAATACAAATTGTGTGTGTATTTGTATATTGAGGTGGAGAGCAAGATAGAGAGGGAGATTTGGATATACTAGTGAGAGAGATGACAAGGATGGTGGTGGTGGTGTTTGTAAGTAGAGGAGTGCGGGATAGAGGGTGATGTAGCATTGGAGCTCGCACGTGGGTCGGGTTGTGTTTTTATATTGGTCATAAAAATAAAAATCCTCAAATTCATAATCCACGTGCTACACGTGCCTATTCTGGCGAATAAGTCATCAGAGGACTATCATTGAATGAATTGCTACAATATGGGACTGAAATCCGACAAAGCCATATTAGAGGACTATTTTTTTCATAATAGAGCCGCAATAACGGACCAAAGTGATTCTTCCCTATATCTGATTTCTGTATGATAACTCTCTTCATATTCCTAGTAGTGTATGAAGTTATGCCAAACAAAAGGACATGAGTTCCCCTGTTAGTCAATCTATTTATGTTCCTTGTCGTGTATGAAGTTATGCCAAACAAAAGGACATGAGTTCCCCTGTTGTTCCATGTACTTTGATACATTATGATATCTAGGATCATTTAGCTACGGCTTCTCATGTTTGTTACTGGTACTTTTAACCATAGTACACAACTTCTCTCGCTATCCAGACTTTATGCAGTAGAAATCAAAGTAAAAATTCCCTTAATTAACTTCTTAAATGTTGTTGAGACTTAGTTTAACACCAAAGTTAAAAAGTTGAGATCTGATAATTGTCTTGAGTTCCTGCATAAGACTTATCCAATAGATTAGGCACTCTTCACCAGCCCGTTGTGCAAAAATAACATGACAAAATGGACTATATAGTTGAAAAGAAAAACATACATCTCTTGTGCTCGAGCACTCAGATTTCAATCAAATGTTTCTGCTGTGTCATTGGTCTGGCTTTATGTCCACATTTGTTGGCTTTATCATGAACACATTGCCATCATAAATGATCATAAAAAATTTGCAAGAGGGAAACCAATAGTTATTACATAGATATATCTTAGCCATGATAAGAGAGAAACAATGTGTTTTAATTTGTAACGTTTCAAATATTCTATTTAATCGTGCGCACTGATAAATTCCTATCATTTAAACTACTTTTTCTATATATATATTCTCTTCAACTGTAGTGTTTTATTCACAATAGACAAGGAAACTAGTTCTTTGACAACATTCAATCAACTATCATTTTTTTCTGCTAATGTCTGCCGAAACTTGGCTTGAGAAATTGCTACTTAAGGCATTCCACCAGCGACCTCCCTCGAGAGATATTTGGGAGTCCAAACTTGCGATGGTAGGATTGGCAAACATCTTTTCTGTAAGGTCATTGAAAGAGTTCAAAAGCGCTACTTTTCTTGGAAGCACCGTTTCTTTTTGTTTGCCAGTCGACACACATTGATCCGCTCTATATCGTCTGCTGTCCCGCTCTATATTATGCAGACATATAAGCTTCCAAAGCAAGTGACGGATTATATTGATAAGTCTAACAGGAACTTCTTGTAGGGTAGCACTAGCCAAAGAAATAAAATCCATCTCATCAATTGGATAACCGTTGGCCTCCAAAAGACAGAGGGGGCCTTGGAATCTTAAAGATGGAGGAAATGAACAATGAGATCCTCGTGAAAATAGGACGGCAACTCATTATCCAAAAAGAGAAGCTTGCTTATGTCAAGAGTACCTTCTTCTGTTTGCTAACTGGGGAAGAAGTATTTTATCGGTTCTTGATAAACTCCAAGACATCACGCTAATTCATTTTCCCTGTTCATATATGAGGGAAAGGTGAAGTCATGACAAATTAATACGATACTCCACAATTAGAGGGGCGTAGCACCGTTTCCTCCAGATTTTTTGGAAGTATGTTAAATTGTTGTATGCATTATGAGTTGATAGAAGCACCTCGTGGTTGGTGCGAGTTTTGAGTACCTGCCCTGAACATATTTTTCCCAAAATCTATGTTTTCATTCACCATATTTGAATAGTATATATATCATATCTCAGACCTTAAGAGTAGACTCACTTACACGTTTACATCAAATTCCAGTTTGATATAACCGAAGACACATTCATAGTATTGCTCAGACTAACGAACAAAACATCCTACATTAATATCCAGAAGGTGCTTTCAGATCAAAACATTAGCTCTAGCCCTCTATTTTAATTGCAGAAGCATTATTGTCTAAGTTGCACGTGCAAAGCAACAAGCTAGTGAAGCATCGCTATAATAATCCTCGTTTAGCCAGGGATAAGCAGAAGTACAGGCGTCAAATGACGGATGCTGCTGCCATTAGTATAATGGAAGACTTACCTCTGAGGAAGAACCAATTAGACGAAAGAAACTACGACACAGTTCTAGGTTTCCGCAGATCACCATAAACTCATGAAATAAACAATACGACATACAAAAATGTCTTATATCATTGTAATATGAAACAGAGGATCAATGCAGAAGCAACTGTAGACCAATTAAGGAATTAAAAGGCTTCAACATACAACTCAGTCCATATTTTCAATTTTGAGAGAAGATAAATAGATGTAACTGGTTATTTATTTTCTTGTTTTCAAGTTGGACGTAATGTTGTACGTAATACATAAAGTCCTCTCCAAACAATTGCTTATTTAGACACCCATACATAAGTTGATGGCTTTCAGCAATATAATCTGGGAAAGGCCTATAATCTGGGAAAGGCCTATAACAGTTTGTCGAAATTTCTGCAGTACTTGTGCCTTTCTTCCTCCAGTCCCTATTTGTCTTAAATCAGGTCCAGGTCTAAATCCAGTACAACATGCTATAACCTCCTCAATTGTCATATCAGCAAACTCATTTACACCTAGCGTGTAAGTATGGTTAGCAGCTGCATTGGAATTCTCGACAAACTCCACTGTATTCTTGAATAATTTGAATCTCTCTGCCTTCTCCGCGGCGTCTTTATACGTACGTCCATAGGTTGTCATCCACGCCTCGTGTCTTTTGATCAGCAATGCCTCGGGATCATTCAGGGGGCGGGCTGCGGATTGAGAAGCGCACATTCCAAAAAACAATAGTAGAATTGCCACCAAAATCACATTCCAAGAAAGCCTAAAGCCCATTGCTTGTCTGCTGACGAGAAGAATTTGATGATTTAACAGCCACAAAAATTCAAGGCTTAACATTTAAATACACATACGGGGGGCAATTTTCACTTTTCACACTTTTATCAATTATTAAAATACAATTTAACCTCTCATATTGGGCAAAGTAACTAAGAAATTGAGTTGTAGATTCATACTATAAAACCATGTTTGTTCCGCGAAACAAAATTGCGAAAAGCAAGAAACGGATTGGGGGAATCTTTCTTCTTATACGAATCGTCGAAATGAAGCGTAAAATGAGGGCCACAGATGAAGGGTGAAGGGGTTTCCACCTGGTCGCAACGATATCTTTTAAGGGCAAGTAAGATAAAATCGGGCAGCAAACTAAATCTATCAATACGCTGCTTCTTTTTGGAGTCCATTGGTTTACAACTTTGAATTTAAGCAAGGCAGTAACAGAATAATGATAATAATAAATAATACCTGTGATGTGAATCGAAAAGCTTCGCCCGCAAACGCAGTGTTCTTTGCAAAATGAGCTTACTTTTGACCTAATTTGAAGAGTGGGTGAGTGAGTGAATTAGGGGAAATAGAATTATGAGGCTACTAATTTAACTTTCATTCTACTATACGGATGTGAAAGATGTTGTATTAGCACAATAGCTACACGAGTACCGATTATTTGAATACATACCATAGGGGTAGGGATGTTGTATCCCTAGGGTGGAGGAACCTTCCCGTACCAGTGTTTACCTCTGAATTGACGTTAACTTTTGGATTCGGTGCTTGGTGGTAGTGGATTTTGGTAGGACACGAGTAGAGGTACGTAAGTGGGGAGGGGGTGGGAAAGGGGAAGATGAAGTTGTTTTCAATTTTTATTTTTATTTTTGAAGTTTAAAACTATTTCTAATTGAAACATCAAGCTTAAAAAGTATTAATTAGATTTGTTGCAAAAATTTTATTTTCGAAAATATATATCGTTTGATCAAGATGAATTTTTTTTCTTAATTATTAATTAAACAAAAATCTAGTTTAATTAATGAAATTTTTATTTTTTGAATTTTCTTTTTTTATCAAGTTTTTAAATAGAATAATCTTAAAAAATTTAAGATATAAATATAAATACTAGTAGTTTAGTTTTTAAGATATAAATATAAAAATTAAGCAAAATAATAAATTTACTTTTCTTATATGTTTTGGGGTGCAAAAAGCAATTTTAAAATTATAAGAGTAGTTCTGAAATTTTATTATTTTATAATGGACGAATTATTAAAAATGCCCATGAAGTTTGCCGTTTTGATAAAAATAGCCAAAAAAGAATTTCCACGTAAGCCAAATAGCCCGAATAAGAGCCATTGGGCATTTTTAGCAGATGGTACCCATAGTTACGGGGCATTTTTGAAGCCCAAAATTCTTTTGGGCATAAATATCAAAATGGCAAAAATAATGGGCAATTTTTTAAATTCCTCCTTTTATCTATATCTCTAATATTGAAGCACAACAAAAAGGGAAAAAGAATCTCTCATAATAAATGACAGATTCTATTTATTAATTATGAATACCAAAATCAAAATGAATACTAACTTTCCAAAAAGTTTTAAATATTCAAATTCGCATAATCTCATTGATAACACGAAAATAATCGGGTTGGGTATTTTCCTAATTATCGAAAAGATGTGGTTCGAAATGCAATTTCAGTGATTCCTATAGAGAGAAAGTGTATGCACATGGGAGCTTATACGAGGAAGTATTTCTGGAATATGGAGATCTTATAAGTACGAAAGATGAGATAATTTGGGTAAATAAAGATAAAATATATTATTTTATGTGAGTATAGAGTACAAGTATATGATCTAAATCTGAATTGGTTTACAATGTCGATCTAGCCTTCTATACATAGAGTTTCGGGTGTGCAGGTGGAACTGATCGTCTGTCCTCCATGAATAGAGAGGATGGGTGTCTATAATAACCGCTTCGTGGTTGATGGATCTGCTAACTACCGTTTACTACAAGCCGCCCATGAGTTAAGGAAATACCGTTCTCAGAACATCTGGCATTCTTTTATGATACGCGTGACATTTATTTCAAGCGGAGAGTGTCAGTGGTCATTTGTTAGGTACGAATGATCTTTCTTCTAATTCTGAGGGCGTGGCGGACATTCTTTATGAGGCCTTCTTTTCGAGGGTAGCCTGGTCTTTTCCGGGTCTAGTGTATTTATGCATTATCGAATGTCCCCCAAGTCCAATAAATCGTAGTATACGAAGCAATAGACCTACTCGAGGTTTAGTGGGTTATTTGTAAGACATATCACTTTGCCCATTGGTCGTCTGGTGTTTATTGGTGCGTGAGTGGGGCAACCTTCTGCCTTCTTTTCTCTGATTTGTGATAGGTGCCCGTATCGGCTGATACATGTTAAAGAGGAGTTGAATGATCGTGTGCCCTAATTTTCTGTCTTGAAGCGAAGGTTTCATAAGATCTAATGCATAATTTTGCGACTGTCGTGTTTTCTTCCTCCCACTTCTTTGAGTTTTACGCCTCTACCTTTTCTGCTAAAAATGTCTGCTCCTGTTTGTTTTACTACGTTCTCCAGTGCTGCAGAGTTTTCTATTAGTGTTCCAATTTTTACTAATATAATCGAATTTGAGACCATTATGTATCATGTACTGTTCCCTGTAATCCTTTGTGCCGGGGAGGAGGAGCACGGTTAAAGCAACAGGCATATTTCTTATAAGAGAAAAGGTACGGTCGTTGAATCATTGGAGACGGGACCTGATGATGGAGGGGAAGATGCTTCTCAAAGGCATTCTTACTCTATTTCAGAGGTGGAAGGTTCCATGTATATGATTAAGTGAGGAACCTTCTTCGTTATCATATGGATGTTGATGGTTTGGACATCAAGATCCTTTCCTTTGAGGATCGTGCTAACTCTCCTCATTGGCATTATATGTCTGTCTACGAGGAGCAAATTTGCCAAGGCCTACGTTAATCGAACGGTGCTTACCTGAGCCAGTCGAACAAAAACCCCTACGGGGTGATGGTTGGTTTTTAGCTGCGTTATCGTCTTCTGGGCCTGACTTGTACAACCCAAAGCCTTATGGCTGCGTATAACGTAGGAACTAGTACGATCGCTTCCCATATATGTTGTTTCTTTTTGTGTAAGAAGACTCCCTTCCTGATAGGTAAGTCTTCCTCTGCTGGTGCTTGACAAGAATCGCTTTTTCTTTGTGAAGCCTTGGGCTGGGGATGCTTCTGCTACTTGGGGTGTGAGGACCCAGTGGAAGATAGGCGGCGAAGGGCCCCGAGATCCAAACTGCATGGGGTTTTCTGTCTATTTTAAAGCCATCCGGACCGGTCCTCTATATCAAGGTCTCTTTGATTTGTCTAAGCTATGTGTTGTTCATGTGTGGCAGTCTTCAGGGCCCATGGATTTACCCGTTCTTTCATATGAGAATCTTTGCCATGACGCTGATTTCTGTGAGTTTTCCTGTTGGGCTCATCTGCTGCTTTGTTCTGCATACTCCCATATGTATATAAATATATTATTTATTTATTTCCTGCTTTTAAGGGAACAAAAACTTCTTTCTACAGTTTACGAGGATGACTTCTATAAGTTGTCTCGCTCTCCTAATGGGGACAGTTTTGGCTCCCACAAATTGGATCTCGTGGACCGCCTGGGGGCTTGAGATTGATTTCTCTTAAGCTAGCTTGGGAGGTGGCTGCTGCTGTTGAGAATTTTGCTTCGAGGGGGAAGAAGGGTGGTGTTCTCAAGTCTACTTACCCATTAACTTTGACGGGCGATGTAAGTGTTGTGTATGAGGATTCCTAACTGGACCTGAGGGAGAAGGAGGTTCTCAAATTCCGTCATCGGATGACGTTGCTCGTGTTGTGACTTATGTGAAGAGGATTCTTCTTCTGTTTTGGGTGGTTATTCTTTACCTAGCTCTAGGATCCTAGCTTGGTTGTTTTCCTACCCTTCGTTGTTTATTTTTAGGTAAGAGGGCCTGTCCGGGGGTTGCTAGATCGGTTGTAGGGGTGAGGGTGTGTATGTGGTCCTGCAGGGTGGAATTGCGGGAGGCTCCCAAAGTACCCCCACGTGACGTCCCTTTGGAGTCATTTTCTAGAAGGGCATCGAAATGGGCCTTCCCTCAGAGCCCTTCATAGGCCTCATTGGACGATTCTTCGCCCTCTTCGTCGGCTCACGATGCAAGTCCTTTGTTGTCTTTTTCTCAAGAGCGGACTGAAGCGTCGCCTTCTGATGAGGTTCACGAGATCCCTCATCCTGTTGGCCGTCATTCTATTTTTCCTAATGACGCAGATTTGGAATCCTGCCGCGAGAAGATAGTTCGGGAGAGGATGGTGTACGATGTGGATGCTCGTTATTTTTATTGTCTTTTGCCCCACCAGAACCATGACTCTACTATGGCTTGGTTTTTCGATATACCCTTTGTTCTTTTTGCCCTAATTTTATGGCTTCTCCTTTTCTCCTTCTTTTCTAGTTGGCGGTGATTTTAGATAGCTTGGTTGATGACAACGAGGGGCCGTCTGTAAAGACTTTTACAAGCGCCATTATCAGCAAGCTTGTGTGCATCTGAAAATTACTGAGCGATCTTTGAGAGAGGCTTTGGCTTGGATTGCTGAACAGGATAGACGCCCTCATTTCCTTTGATTCTGAGGAGCTGGAAACTTTGGAGAGGGACTTGGCTGCTGAACGATTTATCTCTTTGACGCTTCGAGAAGATCTTTGGAAATCTCAAGAGGTTGTTTAGCGAGGTCTTGATGATCTGGCCCTTCTTGTTATCAATAAGCGGGTCGTGACTTTGTAGGCCGCTGAAATGGACCATCTTCTTGCTTCCAATCTTCATTTGTGTGAGGAGCTAAAAAGTCTGGAGGCTGAATGGGTTGATATGGTCGCTTCCTCTAAGGCACTTTTTGTGAAGTCAAGGCGAAGGACGATGAACTTTCCCGGCTTCAGGAGTAGTGTCATACTTTGAACCTTCGTTTGGAAGGCCTCTCTCAATCGCATGAGCTGGCTACTACCCAGGATGTATCCCAAGCTTTGGAGGAGTACACGAGTTCTGAGGCATATCAAGCCCGCATTGCCAAAGATTTGGCTCCCTAATTAACGAAGGCTTTGACCGTAGCACATGTCAGTGGATTCGATATGGGTTCGTTGTGAATGGCTACACTACCAAATTTTTGGATGTGATGGTTCACATTTCCTGACGACGGAGGTAATTTGGACTAGGAGCCTGGTTCTGAATCTTACGGTTCTAACTCTTTCAATGTAGTTTAGGCAGGACCCACCCCCCTCTCTGTTGTACTCTCCTCTAAATAAAGAGTTTTGAGGTCTTGGTATTTGCCTTTTGCTAATTCGTGTTTGACTCGTCTCTAGTGCCAATGTGTATTAATTAGACTTATGTCGCTAATGCGCATTCGATTGGTCTTTTGAAACCAACAATATTTGGTAGTTGGGCTTACTCCACCATTGCGCATTTGATTAGTCTTGTGTGCCAAGCCCGTTGGGCTCCGGTCACGGATGCGCGCTCAGTTAGTCTTTCATGCCAACTTTCAGTTGGACTTTAGCCAACACGCGTTCGATTGGTCTTAGGTGCCAATTTCTAATAATTATCTTGACACTTGTTAATATTCAATTGGAGGAGACAAATTTTTGTTTGTCTACAGCGCGATGCGCAGATCGCGCGGTTCTCAGAAATTGGGCCTGATCGTTAGAAGCCCTAAAACAAAGAAAAACTATAAATAGGAGGCTACGTTCAGCAGTTAGGGTACCACCACTTTCATAACAACTTTCACAACACAATTCCTCCTTCACCACAACCCACCACCACCGTCGAGAATAGCAGAGCAACGGAGATTAGGAGATCCTTCTTCTCTTTTAATCTTTTATTATGGTGTTCTTTTCTGTTTATGGTGTTGAACTTGTAATCATGAGTAGCTAATTTTGTATGTTTAGAGTTATGGTGTAATTGGATTAATGAACCTATGTGATTTCTTATGTTTTTACTAAGCCATTTTCGTTTGTGTGTTTCTTTGTTTATCGTGTACCCAATGCTTTATTATGCTTGATCAACATAATAATGATCTGAAATTATGGTTGGTCACTTGCATCATCACATAACACGTTTTGTCGGATAAATAAGTTGGTGAGTGTGTGGGCCCGCTAACGTCATCCCATGTACATATGTGGCATTAGAAGAAGCCATTAACACGTAGATCGAAACTATTAATTTAGGAGAAATCCAATAAAACGAGACGCTTTAAACATTCATCCACTATCTGAGTAGATTTAAGTAATAATTAGAATTAGTTTTAGTATAAATCAACCAATCATCCAATTCAATTCAGTCTATTAGTCTAGCATAGTTAGTGTAGTTAGTTTAAATAATTCAACCAACAAATCTTAGTACTTGACAATTTGAGAGTACAATAAAAGAAGTGAAATTGATTCAATATAGTCCTCGTGAGATTAGATACTTGGGACGTAATCTTGTTTTCCATCTTATATTACTTGACTTGTATACTTATGATTAGTGTGTATTATTCATCTCTAGCATGTGAAAGTACTCATCATGCATTATATCTCTCTTCCCGGGAATGATCTCCTCATACCCCACCGGTATGTCAAACTCTTCTCGTAAGTTGTCCATCGTCTGCCTTCTCGTAAGCTTGGGGACAATGTCCTCTATGGCTATGAGGGTTTGAAATACACACAGGGGTCTATCATCTCCCTTGTTATATATCTCATCATCCCAACCACTATCCATAACAGGATCAACATGTTTCTTAGCAATCTCAACCTCGTCGCCCTCCCGGCATCTCGCACGAGGAGTAACCTCGTTGTCACTATTATTATCATCTCCTCTTCTAGAGGACGACTCACAAGAGGCACCATCCTCAATATATAAATCACCCGATGAACCACTATCGTCAACCAAAGGTTCCCCTCTCTCTCTATTAGAAGGGCTAACCTCATCATAATCTGACTCATGCTCGGAGAGCAAACGAACATGCTCATCAAAGAATTCTTTAGGGAAACGTTTTCCCAACACCATAGTCTCAATAAAGCAAGTCGGGTATAAGCAATTATCGTGGCAAGGCGATCTATGTGACGTCTCGTGAATAGCAGGGTATCTGGAACTCCAAACGGGTGAGTATCTCGACCAATAACATCGATCTACCCTATGTGGAGAACAAAAATGCCTCTCTTCGTGGTATATAGGCCTCAGACAGTAGTACTCACGATGGTAACGTGGAATCCCAATTTTGGCTACTACATGCGGTTTAACATTGCAAATATAGTCAAACAAGAGCAGAAATCCACGAAGAAAAACCATACAACTAAAGAATGTAAGAGTTATACAAAGTGACGACAAGTTCACACAATCAAACAAAGTGAGTTAAATTCAATATGTTCGAAAAACCCATAATTCAAACATAAACGAGGCCTTGATTAATGTAATGGGACTCGGGAACAACACCTCATCGTTCAAACGACCGAAGCGTGGTGACATCACCACGTCGGCCATAACCGAAATGTGATGACATCGTCACGTTGATTATCAATCGACGTGATAAAGTCCATGTCGTACAAATCCGACGTGGGTCACGTCGATTCGAATTGATACGCCCACGTTAAGCGAATTGATGGTCCATGTGGCCACATCAATTCGTGTGACGTGCCACATGATACTACCCCTTTTTGTGCCAAAAACATAAAAAGCATGATGGGGATTTCATGTGCAACCTTACAGTTCAATTTGGAGATGAAATTGAGCCTTGATCTTCTCCCTACTTCTCTCCTTGAAGCTCTCTCCTCTCTCTAACTTTCTCTCTCTAAAATTGGGACAAAGAGGCATGATGAAAGCCTCATCCACTTTAAGGGTCGCCCTAATGGGCTTAAAATCCCTTAAAGGCCCATATCACTAAACGAGACTCCTAGTCAATATACTAGAGGTCCAATCCATCAAACAATTGATGGGTTGATATTTTTGGCCCAAAATTATTTCTTGGAGATATATTTTGTCGCGGCCTGGATATTTTCATGAAACCACAAAATTGGAAAATTCTTGCTAATTACCAAAAGTGGCTAGAATACTAGTTTTTGTAAAATACTGACAAATGAACATGGTAATTATGCCTAGTCTTCTTTTTTCATGTTTGAAATATGCTCAACAAAGTCAAGCCCATCTCAAACTGGGGGACTTATGGTGTGTCACAATTACGACACCTCGAAATACGCTGTTATTTTTTGGAATAACTCACTGTAGAGGGGGCAAAATGCAATTTCTTTCCAACCCGATTAGACGACCAAGATACCGAATCAACCCGACCCTAAGTCAAGACCATTGACCTCAAGAAAATGGTCCATTACGGCAAAAATGCCAAGCACGAAAGTCCAAGCGGCGCAACGTCGTGACGAGACCCCAAAACACGCACCATGTGTGTCTAACCGACGTGGCGCATCAAGCAAGACTAGCCACTTAGGTCAAACTAACGTGGCTTCGACGTCCACAGATGGGACAATCGACGTGCCAAGCGGCGCATTGACCATCGAGTTGCACTGTGCACCGGTCATATGGTGCACCTTATTCACATACTACACCTTTAGTATGTGTAGGCATGCTCTTTCATGCCTTACCCTTCCTCATTTTCTATAAATACCCCCTCACTTCTTCATTGGAGGAGGGGGGGGGGGGGGGATGGATACCTGAAGGATAACTCACTTGGAAACTTGGATGCTCTAGCTTCTCTCTAGAATTCTAGTGAAAGAAAGCACGCCAATAAGTTCCACATCAATTCATGGCACGTCAATCAATTCTACGTCAATTCATGGCAAGCCAATCCGTAGCACGTCAATCCATTCCACGTAAATTCGTGGCACGTCAATTGATTCCACCTCAACTGTTTCCACGTCAACTCAAAGTACGTCAACACAAATACTTAAAGTATTTTCTCTTCTACTTTTCCATAGACATTCATATGTCAATAATTGGACTTAAGTACGAGAACTTTGACCCGAGATTTGACCACTTCGTGGTGCAAATCTCCTGAGGTCAGATACCGAGCCTCCGTGGCTCGATGAAATGATACGCCGTTAGGTTGCCCAAATCATCTATGGTCGTGATACACTCAATAGGGGTCAATACTACAGACACCCGAGCCTCGACAACGAGACAAGCATTCTTCGGGATAGTCCAAATTGATCCTAAGGGACAATACAATATGAAACAGCTTTGGAGCTAGCATTACGACATCTAAGACCCTCTGCGGGCACAAATTAATAATGAACTATGTCTGGCTTGATTCTTTCTTCTCGGAGAGACACGTAGGCAGCTTGACTCCGCGTCAGGCCCATTCACAGGAAAGCAACACTTGTATCCTTCCCTAGCATAGGTTACATAATTATGTAGTTGTTTACTTCTAACCACTTTCTTTAGTGCAGAAATCCATCAAACCAAAAGATCTTCTTGTATTGCCTGGGGAGATAATCTCGAGACTAGCGAAAATACCCCATGCCACCAACATCTCTATAATTGGCATACCCCAGGCCTTAACAATGAAAGCATTGAAGTTCTAAGACATGTTATTGAGGAGAAAATCACTCTTGCAGTTAATACACATAACCAAAATCCATAAGATATACATATATTATAACTTCATTATTTATAATACTACACATTGATTTACTAATATATATATATATAGAAAAATTATTTACATTGATATTACATTAGCAATTGAAGAATAAAAAAAAATCATTGGTATATTAGGCATAAATTATAAAACAACACTCTCATTAACATAAAGTAAATATATTCATAGTAGTTGTCATGTCTTAATTAAGTTCTTAGTTGATGGTTTATTATCATTATGTTTATACTTATGCATCAAAGTGACGAGAAATAACAATTTACACTAAATAAACTTTTTTTATGTAAAATTACCACAAATAAATTCTAAAAACTCAACATAACAACACCATAATCATATCCACACGAACATATCAACGACAATAATCGCAAAAATCTAAATAAGTATGACACTTTAAAAACTGACATATGAAATTAAAGGACAAAACGTGAAAAAAAAAATAACATCAGAATGATCCTTGAGTTGACTAGAGTTGAATACCAATGTTTTTGAATGCAAAATCGGTGGTCCTACGACAATTTTGGGCGGTCAATGGCGGCATCGAACATGTGGGTGTGGTGTGTGTAAAACGCGTGAAAGGGAAGAAGCCATTGTAGGATTCTTCCTTTATTTAATGCAACGGAATATTTCATTGCATTTCACCGTATGGTCAAACGCAACGAAAAAATCGAATGCAGCCACGTGGGCTGCATCTGGTTTTTTCATTTCATTTGGTGCAACGCAAAAATCGAATGCAACCCACGTGGTTGCATCCCATTATTGCATTGCATCGTGGGATGCATCCGATTTTTTCATTGCATTTGGTGCAACGCAAAAATTGGATGCAACCCACGTGGTTGCATCCCATTATTGCGCTGTATTTGACTATACGGTCAAATACAGCGGAATATTGCATTGCAATTACACGTGCAACGAAATTTGGATTTTTCGTTGCAGCCATTCGGTTGCAATTCTTTTGGTATGTCGTGAGTATTCATGTATACGTATTTATATATATATATATATATATATAATATTTTTTAAAAGTTCATCATGTCGTGCAAGTACTCACTAATTTTTCTATAAGATCCTTCTATGAGAATTGTTCAAAAATATGTTCATGTTTCACCAATTGAATTAATTGAAAAATCATGGTTAATTAGTTTAACTACCACATTTCATTTAAATGTTTAATTCCAATAGAGTTTGTTAACGCTTGTTTATTTCCCGTTGTCTACAGTGTTTGTTTGATGCAGAGATAAAACAAAGACTTAGAAAATGAATAAGATCAATTTTCTTATTAATTAAAACATATTTCTTGGTCGTTCGATGTTTTGCCTTTTCCTCATTTACATAATTAAATCGCGTATTGGACCATTTATTTTTCAAAAGTGCATGCAGAACAATGCGGCAATGGCACAACTCGGGAAGCGATAAATTTTAGGTGCTTCATTGGTGGTGTTTGCAAACACTTAAATAAAGTTATAATGACCTTTTAATTTAAATTAATTAAGCACTTTTAGAGTGTTTGGTTCACAATTTAAAATTACCAAAGTACTTAATTTAAGCTAGAAGTTGCCACATACCTGCTTTTAGCTTCAGGAAGTTATTTTCTATATAAATATTTTTACAGTTTTTAAAAGTTTTAGATTTTCTTTTCAAACACCACCAACTTAGGATTTAATACATTTCGTTTTTACAATTTTTGCTTAAATTATGAGATTGGGGTTTTGGATAATAGTTTGCAAACATCATCAAAGTATTACAAAAAGCAGAAATTCTCATTGAACAACTTTTTCAATCAGTATGGTGTCTTCATCAAAGCTAATATCTTTACGCGGTCACAAGTACTATTGGCATTACTATTTAAAGGTTGTCGCCTTGATTATTATACTGAAGAGATTTTACTGGAGATATAAAGGTCAATCCATATTCTTTAATTTAAGAGAAATTTATCAAGAATAATGCAAATCATCAACCTGTTTGAATTTTACAATGCATTCCGATAAATATAAAGGAGTAAAATGCAAAAAACTACCCTGTGTTATTTCTAATTGGCAAAAAAACCCCTGTGTTATTTTTATTAGCAAAAACCCCCCTGTGTTATCCATAAATTAGCAAAAACCCCCCTACTACACTGAATTAATTCGCACATACTGAGATTGATCTCAAAATATGATTTTTATTGTATGTCTTTGATACATATGGAACTAATAATGTTCAAATTAAATTGTATGCATATTTTTGTTTATTAATTTTGAAGAAAACCTTAGTTTTTAGATCTGTAAAAATATAATTACGGTACCGACTAATTTTATTATGTTTTTATACAATTTTAAAAAAATCTAAAAAATTTATAATACGATGCATAATATTTATTGTAACAAGTATATGTTTATTATAAAATTGTAATACTTATAAATCCTTAATTATTGGTACTGTCATTGTAAAATATGTCATGAAGGGGGTTTTTGCTAATTTATGGATAACACAGGGGGTTTTTGCTAATAAAAATAACACGGGTTTTTTTTTGCCAATTAGAAATAACACAAGGTAGTTTTTTGCATTTTACTCAAATATAAAGTGAGCTATACTTTACCGTACAAATGTGTTTTGTGCTTCATATGATGTGTTCTATTTGAAATTGATCAGGTATATAGAAGTCTGTATGGTGCTACAGATTACGTCGGCTTAGAGACATTGGGATCCCCAAATGCGTTTTCGATACTCTCCGAGAGCCCACAGCGGAAATACATTTCTGTATTGTGCATAATGCAACATACAGTTTTTCATGTACACTCCTGTGATATCCTGTAATTACAAATCCATTAGCGATTGTTATGAAACAGAAAATAATTTCAAATGTTAGGCACATTAAACAAAACGTTCTACTTTTGTAACTTAATAGATGAAAAGCTTCTTACCTCTTGAGGGAAATCTCCATCATCCATCTGTGCATTAATCAACAACTTCGCTGCTTTGTGTAGAGGCCTCGGATCCCTCTCAACCTAGTTTATTTGAAAGTAAAAGTAAGATGATTGTTCGATTTGTTTGCATTTAAATTCATCCCAAAAATATATTTGAGGTACACATATACTCACCTGTCCACCATACATAAGTCCAAGCATTGCCCATGATGTTTGTACTAAATTCGTGCGATTTCCTTTTAGTGGCGTATATTTCTATCACAAAGTCGTCAAACGTTACGATTCATAAAAGTTCCTAAAGTGGTTTTAATGTTGAATCATAGGTAAGGATGGAGTGTAGTTACCATGATTGGGCATGACTCCAAGCTTTCTCCCCATCCACCTTCTTCATTTTGTGTCGACAAGAAAAAGTGAACAGCATTTTTAACTGCAGCGCTGTTGTTATATGTTTTTCCAACCGAAGCTAATCCACGAACCACAAAGAATGTACCATAAAGAAAACAAATTCCCCAATATCCGTACCTGCAGTGCTTATTAGGATATGCAATTTAAAATGCAAAAGTCTTCATTTTTATCGCATAATGTTGTTATAATAAAAACTTAATAACTAATAAAACTCACCATGAACCATCAGGCCATTGTTTCTCTTCAAGGAATTTCAATGCCTTTGTCACAGAAATTTCTATTTCTTTATTTCGGTGGCCTGGATGCAGGCGTTTGAAGTATACAAGGGCTTGGATTATTGAACCTGTGGTTTCGACGTGCCTAAAATATATAAATGTCTGATGTTAGAGTTGCAACTTATCTTTGTTTGAATTAAATTCTTGTTCTAAAAGTACTAAGAGCTAAATCTTACTCTTGTTCAACGACTATGTCAGAGAAAAGCTCCGAAGGGTTCAGAACCTGGAGTGAATGTTAGATTTTCAATATCCGACTTTTATATAGACCAATTTAACTTGTTTAAGTCTCATCCAAAAGAATGGATTGATGAATCCCTTCATTTAGTAGAATTTTAAATTTCACCTGAAGATATGGTTGAGGAACTGGGGGCTCCCAAATAGCAAATCCACCACTTGTTGGACTCTGCATAAATAAGTTGATGTCAATCCACAGTTGTAGCCTTGTAGGCAACCAAAACATAATAGGCACATACTAATCAACATTAAAATATTTTATGGAATGGATTTCCTACTTGCAGATAAAGGAGTACATTGACGGCATCATACAAACGCTCAACGTCTGCTTTTTCTCCAGAGATCTCAGTTGGCATTTGTGAGATCAACAATAGGCACTGCAACACAAAATACTCTGTTTAGTCAAGTTCTCCGTACTTAAAATTATTTTTCTCTTTATTTTTGTTTTCTTGATGTTAGCTAGTTGATGTATGATTGCAGATGTAAGTACCTTTAGAGCTTCAGCCGTGCAGTCTGATACAACCCACCCTTGATCTTGATCAGAGAAAGTCCATGAGCCCTTAGTAAAGTGACGGTACATGCTTTTAAAGTCGCCTTTTGGATTTTGTCTGACCTGTGAACTTTCTATAAGTTAAAAACTTTGTTGGACATATATAAAGAAGTGTCACCTTTTAAAATTTCTTGTAATTTACCTGAGATTCTTTAATGTAAAAGTTTGCCTTCTTTAGACAATCCCCATATTCTTCAACCATGCCAGTTGCGATAATGGCTTCAGTTGCAAGAGCGCAATCCCAGTTTTGGCTCCCAAAACTCTACAATTAATAATAAATGCAGAGTGCCCTTATCAGGGGCGTATCTATTCAGGGGCTGGGGGGGGCTGTAGCCCCCCCCATTTTTTTGGAATTTTTTTTTATATATATGTAATATGTAAATAAATGAAAGCATAAACACTTAACTCATACATTAGCTCCTCCTTTGCCTTCGCAAACATCAACCCTCAGGTAATATAGTCTCTGCTAAATCTATTTAACTAGACATGTTGATTTATGGTTAAGCTAAATTTTGGTGGGGGACAAGAATAATAATATATTAGGGAACTGTTTTTGCCATAATCTAAGAACATACATGAATTGGTTCCTTGAATATAATAAAATATTGGGGATTTGGGTAGTGGATACTTTCAATATATAATTGAGGGTTGAAGCTTGATGAATGAATATATGTAGATGTGTTTTACGATGTGTGAAAGTAGTGTGTGTTTAAATATATTTTATGTTAAATCAAACTCATAGGTACATAAAAGATTTGTATAAAATAGATAGGTGTTTTGTGTAGGTGCATGGGTGATCAGCAAGGCTTAAAGTCATAATTAGTGGAGTAGTTAGTATCATGTTATACCTTAATTAAAGTTTTGGAATCAAAAAATCAAATCTACACATATGTATATATATATATATATAAATATATATATATATGTATGTTTATAAATGGGCTGCCTGGTCCGTCCATATATATATAAATTATATATATATATATCTATAAATGGGCTGGTATATTTATAAATGGGCTTATTTAATAAATTGGCTGATCCATATATATATAAATTAATTTATTGTCTTAATTGCATTACTACAAAACATTAAGTCCTAAATTGTAATTTGTTCAATAAAATGGAAAAGTAGTGGACAGAGGAGCAGATCTTATGATATTTACATTTAAAAGCTTAGTCAAATAGTAAATTGCAAAAAACTCCCTTTTTGTTATATTTAGTTAGAAAATAAACGCATTTGTTATTTTAATTTGCAAAAAATCCCTTGTGGTGTTAAAAAATAGCAAACAATTTTATTCTACACTTAATTAATTCGTATGTGTTGAATTTAAGCATATCTTAACATATTTCTTCAATATGCAAAGAATCAATGTTATTTAAAATAAATATATGAATACCTTTTATCATATTTATGAAAAGAACATTACCTTCAAAATATGTAAAAACATATATACAAAGTGTATCAGATTTTTCTTTGATTTTATCTCATTCAAATGTGTCTAAAAATTTATAACATAGTCTATAATATTTATCTTGATAAATATATATTTGATAAAAAAATGTTTGTATATAAAATTTTTTCCCGATTTGTTTCCCTCTAATTTCTTTCCTATTGTTCTCCAAAAATTTTTTTTTAGCCCCCCCCATATTCGATTCCTGGATACGCCACTGGCCCTTATGCATATGAAGTATATTACTCATTCATAAATGATGTTTTATTTGTTTAGATCTAAACCAGTTACAAATTGAGTGGTCAATGGTCATAATATTTATCAAAACAAAACCAAACGACCATATACTTTTTAGTACATGATCTATCTTAAATCAAAAGATAATGACATCAACACTATCAAACAATTGAAACATCTTTCATTGTTTAAATTTAAATGATATAATCTCCTTTAATTAGACCAAAGTTCATCATAGCTAAAATTGATTACCTGCATTTTCATGCCATCTTCAGCAATCCACAGATATTCAGGCACCCTGGCCAAATGATGCTTGAATTCGTCACCGTTCGAATCATGTGCCCACCAACACATCATTTGAAGACTCTGTATGCAAGAAATATTACGCTATGGATACTATTGCAAACTCTAATAATATTATCGTGTAGTATTAGGAAATATTAAGCAATAATATATACTTTTTCTACACAACCGATGGTAATATATCGGGTTTCCTCGGCTCCATAACGCATGTATTTGACTGTCTTTTCAAGAGCTTTTTCTCTAATCTTATTTAGTGGCCAACGCCTCATTGCTGGCTCGGTGCAATAATTTAGAGTGTCCCAAAGCAAATCTTGTATGAAAGTGTGAGGGTAATGAATATCTTCCTGCATTAAAATAAAACACATAGTAGGCATTATTGCCAGAAATAATTATATTTGCTTAAGGCCGATTCAGCTCGAGGAAATTATTCGATTTGAAAACATTTACCTTACAACAATGGTGACGAGCCTTGTTCCAATTAATCTCCTCATAGGGCTTGACGTGAATCTCATTTCTCAGAGACAGAACAAGGTTCGTGAGTGGTCCATGATATTTTTTACCGTACAAATACGACATAGGCATGTATGTTGTTCGACAATAACACCACATTTTTGCTAGAAATTAGATAGTATTATAGTAATGTTAGGTTGGATAATACGTACTGTCACGCTTACTAAATTATTAATTAGCCAACGTGAATTACTTAATTACCTGGATGATAAGGAAAAACTGAAGGAAAAAGCCAAAATTCAGGGGGAAGCGGGTTACAACCATCCCATTCGTACACTCCTAGAACCTAATTATTCATTCAAAAGCCATTGATAATCATTAAAAAACAATACATACAAAACTAACTATATATGTTATTATGTACGTAAATAACGTAATGTAATTACCAAATAAACGATGATCTTATTATTCCCATGCCATTCAGTTAAATAATGCCACATTAAAAGTTAAGCTATATGAAAGCTTAAGTGACTATATATGTAGTACTTAAATGAATGGGTAATATATTGACCATTAATTTATATTCTTGTATAGTACTTAAATGAATGGGTATGAACCATTAATTTCTATTTACCGAAAGATAGGTTTTTCCCCAAGAAGGAATCCCAGTTGCACCTCCATGGTCGAGGACCCATTTTCGGCCATTTGCCATCGCACTATTGCCGTCCTCTGGTCCTTCTCCGAGCAAACGAAGTGCAACATAGCTTAGCGCTGACCCTATCATCGTACTATGACCTTCTATGTAAAAGCCCCATCCGCCATCATTATTCTGAATAGTTTAGTTATTCAATAAGTTATGATCGTTTAGACATTTCGTGTGGAAGATAAACAATAAATTGATTTGGTGTTATACCTGATGGTTGTAGATGTACCGGACCATTTCCTTTTTGTGTTCAGACGTTAAAACTGTATTAATCGCTCCACTTATGTACAAGGCAATGATCTGTTAACGGAAGATGTTTGTAGGACATTAGCTTGCTAGTTTTTCAAAGGATGTTTATATACAGGGGGAATTACTTTTTTTTCCCCATAATTGGGCTAAAGTTACATTATGCTCGTTAACTTTTCGGGCTCCACTTTTGCCCTGTAAATCTATTATATTTTACCAAAAATGCCCGTTGGACTATTTTCGAGGACCCATATATATATGTGTGTGTATATGTCTAACTCTTTTTATTTTTTCAAAGTAAAGAAGGACTTAGTTAATAGTGAAAGTTGAATAAAAAATTATATATGTGTAAATATCCATATAACATTTTCAAAAAATAGTTCGCTCTCCTAAATCTTTCTTTAATAGCCTAAAGACTCTAAAAGTAAAATTTAGTTTTTGTGTTTCTTGTTTCTTTTGGTAACTTAAGTTATAAAAAAACAAAAGATGTATTATTGATCAAAGTAATATGTATTATATATAATATATATACATTTATATACACATTGAGATTCTATTTAGCATATTGTTTTAATTGAATAAATTATATTTTAATAGACAGGTTTGTGTGTCGTACCTAGCTAGAGTTGATGTTGATAAAAAAAAAAAAAAAAAAAAAACCTACGCGTCATGTTTGTTATCCGTTTTTTTGAGTGAAAAAATGAATTATTAAATCCACAAAACAAGATAGGTTTGACACAAAAAGCCGTGAAATATATACATGCAGATATCATTTAGCTTGGTAAGAGAGATTCTTAGTTACCAGCGGAGGGGTGAAAAACATTGGGCCACTATTTTCAGCTGGCCAATGGCCGTCACTTGCTTGGATGGCCCGATGTAACCATAATGCCTTCTTTACGGCAACAGTAGCTTTCTCATAGCTCACCTCTTCATTTTCTCCAACACTAACAGTAGGTATGCTCAGTAAATCTATTCCACTTTCCCTTTTCAGCTGTTGTCAATGACAGATTAAAATAAATTCGACCCAAAGTTGAAAACAAAATAAAATATTTAATATTTACTTTTCAAGAGTTTTGTGTGTTGGGATACACTCAAACTTCAAGGAATACACTCAAAATTCCATTTTTTCACTTCCTGTTAGAGTCGTTATTTCAGTTAGTAGTTTAGCTTCAACTTTGCATATGTCCATTAGCATTTAACCATTTGTGCAACACACACACGATTGGATGAAAATAATTTTCAATTTCTCAAAGTCTCTGAAATTATGACCATGGTATCGCGAAAGGTTTAGCTCTTGCATAACTGATTCTTTTCAAATATTTCCCTTACAAACCTACCTTGCAATTAACTGTAATTTGCTATTTTTCATCTTCAATTTTCTTTTGCGTGGTTGATTTTATTGAAAAAATATCCTACATGGCTTGGGAATGGTCTTGGATTATACTTAATAAAGAAAAGTTTTCCCTACACTTAACAAGGCCTTTTAAGTGAAAAAAAATATGGGTTTTAAGACGTATGTGGATTTGTAACCTACCCAAGTGATGGCACCGAAGATAATACCGGACCACAAGCGAGGTGGCGTGCTGATGGGACGTGTTGGGAAAGTATCTTACATCGATTGGAAATGATCTTGGATTATACTTAATAAAAAGAAGTTCCACCTCCACTTAACAAGGCCTATTAATTAAGTGAAGAAATATGGGATTCGATTTTTAGCAAATTTCTCCTTATCATGACAAACGAACTGGAAATTTTGAATCCATGAGTCGTTATTACTTACCACATATGGAATGCTTGTTCTACCAATTGCCATTCGCAATTGCAAGAAAAAGATCATTCTGGAATGAGCCTCACCTCGATATATACCACTCATTAGAATTCGCAATATCTTACATGAAGTGACTCAGTTAACCTTTCTCTAGAAGCAAAACGTAAATTATATTAGGGTTCCTCACTTCTTCAATTAGGAAACTAATTAGGAAACTAGTTATGATTCATGTCAATTAAGTGAAATAACTTTACATCAGCTGTATGGTAACGTATTAGAAGCTTAATTCGATTTTTGAAGAAACTTTGTAAGTTGAGATTCTAGATAACTGTTATCGCATGGACCTTTTTCAACATTGTTTTGAAGCTATCTCATTAAATAAATTAATTCAATTCTTGATGGGCTTGAACGATGATTTTGATGATATACAAAAGCCAAATTCTTGGCATTGAACCCTTGCCTCTGGTTCACAAGACATAAACTTTATGATCCATTATCTTAACAGGCTTGCAAAGACAAGAATTGGATTTCTGCCCAGTCAAACAAACCTTTGGACTTGGTTCATCGACTTAGGATAAGAAATGAGTGAATATTTATAGTGATTTAAGTACCCAATTTCTTATACTTTTGCATATCCTTTGTGGTAGTTTTACTTGTTTTAGTCTTGTTTTGTTGTTTTTGTGGTTTGAAGTGAGTCGAAACAAAACGAGGTTTAATTGAGGGAAATAAGCACAAAATGAAGAGCAATTTGGCTAAGGTTTTAGACCATAAACCTGGACACGACACTGAAAAGAACGAGGTGGCGGTACAGCATGAGATGCACTACAGTGGAACTACCCACGTGACCAGCGCAAAATTGACAGTATGACGCGCCACCAATGCAACATCACAGGCCACCATGATAACCTTCTAGAGATAAGCGCTACATCGGAGAGCAAGTCGCACAGGTAGACGTGCGACATAGACGTGTAGTTAGACGCGCGACATCACGCGACACGATTATTTGGGCCGACTTATTCATAAATCCTAATAGTTTCTGTTCACGAGCAAAAACTATAAATACAAGAATATGTTCATCAGACAAGGTATCGCGATTCATAGCTAACTACTGAAAACAGATAATATTCATAGCTTAATTCCACCATTCGAAGCATTGCGATGATTGTTGAGGGAGAAAGGTGATCAAAAGGAGTCAACAATCGATTGAAGAAAGGCAACAAGGAGTCAAAAGGGGAAGACACACCGAAATCTCACTGAAATCTAGAGTTTAATCTTTCTTTCTTTATTGCAAACCTTTATGATGAATTATTGTTATAATAACTTGATCATGAGTAGCTAAATCTCCTAGTGTATGTGAGAGGATGTAATTGTCTCATGAAGATGCACCTTGAACCTATGCCACTTGATATATTGGGGACACGTGTTTCTTTAATTCAGAGTAGTGATAACAAAATATTTTGTATTATGTTGAATTATGCATAGGAGATTGTTAACGCAACACTAGCATAGTAGATCAAGCAAATAAGTTTTAGACCTTGGCACTAGCGTCTACCGAGGAATCTAGGTTATAGTTGTCAACTCTAATTCTCTTTTAAAACTCTGTATGGATACTTGACAAGATTAAGTTATGGAAAGAGAGAAGTGTTTAACGACATCACATTGTTATGAATTAGAGAGTTCTTTTGGTGATACGAGAGTGCGATTAATTTACTACGTCAACTTGAGAACAAAACAAGAATCGATAGAAAGAGGTTTAACATAAGGCTAATTTGTATTTTGTCTATGAAATACTTGCATCTGAGATCAATGAAATTCAACTCCTAGATACATTTTCCTTAATCTGTTTTACAACCAAAACAACTAATCAATCAATTTAATTATACTTTCGTCTACTTTCGTAGTCTTAATATTAGTTTATTTAGTTCTCTAAATTTTTCCAAATCTTTTGAAGCTTTGTTTCATTCAGTTGCCAACAAGTTTGATTACTAATTAAAGATCCACATTCTCTAGAAATTTGATACTTGATCAGTAATACTTTTTTACCATTTTATTATTACTTGACTTGTATACTTGTGAACGTGTGTATTAGAGTAACATTGCATATTAATAACACAATAAAATACGCATCAATAAGCAGCTTAAAGCTTCAAAAAGATTTTTTAAGCTCAAGGTCAACCTCTATGGATTTGTGCAACATTACGAGCCCAACCTTAGTCAAAGGCTATACCGAAGTTTATGGTTTGGACGCCGATGACAAATCATCACATGTAGTCAAAATTGTCAATGTAAGGGTCCTTGTTCTTGTGGATAAGCATTGTTTTGGCCTTGGCATCAGTTCCATATTAATAGTACCTTCCCCCATCGATTCCTTGATGAAGACATATACTTGCTACCTCTTCGTAGTTACCCAAAACTAGCACTAGTCAGTTTTGCTAACTAAATAAGTTACTTAATGGGCTTAAGCAAGCCTCAAGGTATGTGAACTTAGAGTTTAGAGTGTCTACGTTCCAATCTACAAATTCTCTCGGTCATTGCTCTATTATTGCCTCTCTTTATCATGGTGTATAATGCTTCAATAATGTCTCTATTAGTGTATTTTGATGATGTACTCCTCGTTGTCCGTTTCTATAATTGACCACCACTACAGAGTCTTCCTCGACAAGGTCTTCACAGTCGATGACCTTGGTCTTGCCAAAAACTTTCACTTTTTGGGGATTCTTTGCACTTCCGTGGGCATCTTAATCAATTATGTTAAAGAAAGTACAATTTTGATCTAAGATGCAGGCTTACTTGGTGCCAAGCCACTAGTCCCTTGTAAAAAGGCTGCCAAGATCGCTAATGAAAGACCTTCGTTTTCTCACGTTGATAAGTATCTTCATGTCATTGGTCTACTTCTCCTCAATTCAATCATGACCATGTTAGACATCTTCATCGTCAATCAACTCTATTTATTTATGCAGACGCCTACTGAGGTGCATTGGGACACCGCACGCTCAATTTTTCTTCATCGTTAATCAGCCCACTGAATTCTTCATTAAGTTTATCAACGCTTCTTCATTCCACCATTAGTTGCTCGAGTTGCACTTTGGCAATCCAGAAGAACCTCCAATTGACACTACAAGAAAACGGGTCCAATAGGGACCGCCTATTAGGGACCGCGTCGCGGTTCCTAACTATCAGCAACCGCGTTGGAACCGCATCGCGGTTCCTAACCAACTGGAACCGCAGCGCGGTTCCAATTTCTTCCATTGGACCATTTGGAACCGCGACGCGGTTCCAACCCACCTAACGTTGAAATTGGGCTCTAAATTGGAGCCCAATTTCAACAAAACGATTGGGCTCGAATTAAGAGCCCAATCCAATAGGACTTTCTGCAACCGCGACGCGGTTCCAGAAAGTCCTATATATATACTGAAATCGTGATGCAAATCGCGATTTACCCCAAATCGCGATTTGCAGCAAGCCCTAACCACCACCACCTCCAAATTCCGTCGATTCGCCGTCGCAACGCCGCCGTTTTCCGCCCCCACCTATTGCAACCGCGTCCCGGTCCCTTTTGCCCCACATTTGCAACCGCGCCGCCGTTCCTCTTCAACCACCACCATCTCGTTTCACCATTTCACCACCACCGCGCTCCGTTACCACTCCAAACCACCACCACCGCGCTCCGCGTCTCCTCACCACCACCACCGCGTTTGTCGCCGCCGTTTGTAAGCTTATTTAATTATTTTTTTTAATAATTTATAAGATAATTTTGATTAATTAGTTGTTTAGTTGAATTAATTAGTTAGTTAATTTAGTGTTAATTAGTTTAGTGTTAATTAGTTTAGTGTTAATTAGTATTATTATTAATTACTTGTGTTAATTAGTTGTAGACGTTAGTTTTAGCAACCGCCACGCGGTTGCAAAAACTAGTAGCCGTTACAATTAGCAACCGCAACGCGGTTGCAACTAGTAGCATTTGTAACCGCGTTGCGGTTGCAATTAATATTCATACTTCAAAATGACGTGTGTTCGATGATTTGAGATACCACGTTAATAGTTTAGTTAGTAAGTACCCTAATAATAGCCAAAACAATCATATTTTTTTTATTACGTTGAAAATAAAGGTATTATAAGAAGATAACCCAAGTTCGAACAAAAACGTATATCCCTATATATGATGAGTACTTGAACAAGGGATTAGTAAGATGGTATATTCAATGAATCGATTAATGACATCTATACTTTAATTTGTGAATCAAATCATAATAACAAAACAACAAGTTATGTATGATGGAAGTAGTTCATATATATATATATATATATATATATATATATATATATATATATGTATATGTAGTGCAACAAGTTCTACTATAGTAACGACTATAACGATCATTTCACTTCTAATTTACTCCTACATTCCTCAATTACTTGTTTTTTAACCATTTATTAGTTCATTACACATGTATTATTGATATATATTGATAAGAAACACTAACGCAATAAGGTAGATCAATAAAACAACGATTTTGATGATTGAATGTTATTTGAGTCCGCACCGTGGTCCCAATTAATGTCAATTGCAACCGCGACGCGGTTCCTAAAAGGACCAATTGAGACCGCAACGCGGTTCCTACTTATATTCATAGTATTAGGGACCGCATTGCGGTTCTTAATAAAATTCAAACGCGATGCGGGCTCAGAACTTTCAAAAATATTTTTAAAAACTTTCAGAGACTGCGTTGCGGTTGCAAATACTTCAAAAATTTCAAAATTTTAGGCGGGATGTGGGGGGAAATTCAAATTTTCATGAAAATTCAAATTTTCATACCTTTTTCTATATATACACACCTCAATCCACTCATTTATCTTATTACCCACCTCAATCCACTTCACTTTTCCATTCAACACTAAACAACAAGAAGAAAAAATATCTTTTATGTCTTTTTTCAAATTCAAATTCTTTTTTCTTCATCTCTTTTTTTTTCCATTTCTCTTGTTCTTTTATGTTTAACATCTTTTTTCTTGTTCAACAACTTTTTTCTCTTTATTTCATTTCATTTCATTCATAATTAACTTTGTTTTTCATCTTTATTACATTTCTTTCATTAGTTTTCATCTTTACATTAATCTTTATTTCATTGATTTATTTGTTTTTATATATTGATTTGCTATACATAACTAATGTATATTGATTTACAGAAATCTCTAATTATTAACAAAAACCAATAATATTCCAGTAATTTCCTGGAATATTATTGGTTTTTTTTATTTCGCTTGAAGAGTAATTGCAACCGCAACGCGGTTCCAGTTAATATTCATAATAATTGGGACCGCGTTGCGGTCCCAACGGTATGAATATTAACTGGAACCGCGTTGCGGTTCCTGCTTTAGTTTTTGGGTTTCTGCAACCGCAATACGGTTACAATCCATTTTCAAAATTTTTAATTTTTTTATGAAACATTGGAACCGCGTTGCGGTTGCAGTTGTTTTAGGAACCGCATTGCGGTTCCAGAAAAGTTTAATTTGGTTGGAACCGCCCTGCGGTCCCTATTGTCTTTACGGACCGCGTGGTGGTTGCAAAATTACTCGGTCGCTATTGCGCTTTTCTGGAACCGGGTTGCGGTTCCTGTTGCGAAGTGACCGAGCTCTTTTGCAACCGCGTATTTGGAACCGCGACGCGGTTGCAAATGGCCTTTTGCAACCGCATCTGGGGTATTTGGAACCGCGACGGCGGTTCCAAATAGCCCTGTTTTCTTGTAGTGTGAGGGGATGTTGAAATGTACCCACACTTTAGGGACTTACAGCTTCTAGCCAACTATTTAAGTTAGAGTCGTTAAATATTGGCCACCCTATAACTAATGTTCAACTTAAGCCATGTGTATACATTGGCTTGAAATTGTTTTCGTATCATGATTATATGAAAAAGGTAATTCTCCATGTACTAATTCTCTGATTATGAGCACTATTACGTATATTAGTTGGGGAAATCGCAAAATTTGTCTGAATATTTGTGAAATAAGGATCTATGACTCGCAAATTTCACGATCTTCATATACTAGAATTTATATTTGTCCCTAAAAGGCCTTATCAAAGAGATAGGTATAGGGTATTTATGTAGAGGAGTCCAAGTGATGTGTGACATGATTCATAATCAATGACACACACACACACACATATATATATATATATATATATATATTAAATAACATATAGAAAAACTGACCTGCAATCTCATGAACAAATCACCACTAGAGTGAAACCCTTTTTTTCGCCTCTCATAAAATTCTTCCCTGGCTTTGTCAAATTCTTCGCGCTCTTCGGCGGTTCCAGCATTGGGATCATACTCCCAAATCTGTCTGCCCACAAAGTTATTTGTGCTGTACAAATATGGGCCATCACCTGCGGCAATCTTGAGCTTCCACATTTTTTCCCCTGCGTTGATCTACACTATTCATCTTATTACCAGCGAACAAATAAAATAATTGGATGATTAATCCAAGCATTTGTAATATGCACCAATTAAGTGTTGATATGTTTCAGTCAAAGGTAACACGATTATTTCATTTGCTATTAGTAACAAATAACTATATTTTTATTATTTTCAACAATAATATATTCTGCGTATCGCATGAATTCAGATGAAACAAATAAAACAAAGTTGATAGTCATTAGTCAATATGAAATATCCTTTAGGAAATGGGATTTGATAAAATACTAGTTTATGAGGATTTTCATTTAGAAGAAACTAATAGGAAACTTACTATTACACCTTTGATCATCTAGTTTTGCATGCTGAGCAGTGATCGAATCTAACAACTTTGTCTTTTAGTGAATTCATTTAGATGCCATAAATTTAATATACGCAATGGATTAGTATATACGGGCAAAACAGATACACATAAATCATGTTGCCTGTCCAATTAAATGTATGAAAAGAAAATCTAGTAAACCTAATGTAACAAATACGTATAACACGGAGCTCTGTATCAGAAAACATGACGTCATTAATTTTTAGCATTAGATGAAAAGTACAGATAGGGAGAGGGAGAGAGAGAGAGAGAGAGAGAGAGAGAGAGAGAGAGAGAGAGAGAGAGAAGTTGACCTTATTAATGCAGAGGCTGAATTTATATAATTATCAAAAAGAATACAGAAAAACAAAAGTATCTTTTAGCTAGCTTTCAGCACTTATAAATGATATGTTATATATATTTATGTATACATCCAAATATATATAGCTTATGATTGTCACAAACTTGTGTGGTATCTGAAAGAGGAGGCCGAAGTAGAGATGTATCTATAGAATGAGAAGCGAGAGATATATAAGGCTGTGCTTGGAAAGCATGAGGAAGTAGGTGGAAAAAACAAAAGGAAAAGGAAGGGACTGTACGAAATCTGCCAGTGAATTTCGTGAAATCTAATTTTGAACATGTATACGTAAGAAAGAATGAAAGAAAAACTAAAAAACTAGAAGAAGGCTACTGTTTCAATCTCTTTATAATACTCGATCAATATATTTCTGGAACCCTTGTCTTTTGTTTGGGAGCATGAAGCGCCGGCAACGACGGTCACAAATCAGATTTAAGTAAAAGCAAATATATGCAAATTTTGTTGCTTCAGTTTGTCAATTTGCGTGTCTTGAACTGAAAGTCATTTAATTACAAATACTTATTTCCAAAATTGTATTTCAAAATTTGAAGATATCCGTTTACACACATTGCATCTTAACTAGACCAAAACGTCGGCATTTGTCGGTTTATTTGATCGAGAAAAAACAAGGAGAAACTTCAACATTAGTTCGTCTCCCAGTCACACTCAGGTTTTAACTCTTTTGTTCATAAATTCCTTTTTCCTGAAGCAAATAAATATATGATTTATTGCACGTACACAAAATACAAATAAATGTAGCATATACGGCAAAAAGCTTTGTGTTTTAATGGGTTCATGACTCAGGATTATCTCTTTGCTCCAATAACATTTTTGAAGGGTAAATTCCAAATTTAGTCATTTAACTTTTTAAGGAGTTTTCAGAAATAGACATATTTATCTTTTTTTATTGACCAAGTCAAAGTTTGATGCGTCAAACCAAACCCGAATTCAGCTCCAGCATCTTGAACCAGGCCCAGTTTTTTATTCTTTACGCCTTAGTTTCGATCAAAGCCTATTAGTTATTGTTCTTTTATTTGTTATTAGGATGACAACCTAAGGCTTAAAGCGTTTTTATTATTGGGCTAAAGCCCAACTTTGTGCAAGGAAATTGTTGTGGGTCAGCTGAAAACAGCTTCATATCTCATAATTGACCTGAGATCGAGCCCATGTACCTAAGCCCGAGACTTGATTACTAATTAGTAGAAACTAAACGGCAAATTACAAAGCGACTATGACTAATGTAATGCAATTGTAGGTAGGGGTGTACGTGGGTAGATTTTTGTGGGTTGCAACAAAAATATACACCATATCCACCTATGGCGGACTAGTAATTTCTTCACCCGTGAGGGTTATGTTAATTTCAAAATCATGCGGGTGGCAGGTGAGGCGGGTTGGGCGGGTTGGCGGGCAGTGTTATCTTCCGTTGTTTCGATATTATCCTCGTATATTCAACTAATTACTATATTATGTTTTGGTTATGCAGTAATACATCATTAAACTCGTCCCAGTTAGGTTTCAGTAATTAATAGTACAACGGTGCGAGTGTATTTACATTGGTCCCGCCTAATATTTATGTCCGTCCACCTTTCGAGAAATTATTAATTACAATCGGTGCACCACGTCATCGTGTCTTATGTGGTGCAACACTCCAATAAAAAACTTACACGTCAGATAGCAAAAAAAATAAACAATTACACATCATGATTACAATTGTCTTCTCCATTTTCACTGGTTTTCTCGCACACATTAACACATACCCGGATAAAACTGTTGGTCTAAGTTATGTTCATTCCACCGTCGAAGAACACATTGCCACACCATACTTTCAATTTTACACGGTCTTTTCATTTATAAAATATAGGTCCAGATCTCTTTATTTTGTTTTCCTTTGACCTCCAGAACTACAAACGAAACTTCAACAATTTTCTTAATTAGCAATTTCATCATCTGCGGTTTCTTACACTTTATAGTTTTTTATGGTATGTAAATGACTAGGTTCGTTACAGTATGTTATCTCTACGAAGTAAAAAAATGTCAAGAATGAGTGGAAATTTCTTCTATTAGAGATGAAATTAAGAATATGAAATTAAGAGATGGGCACACGAAATCCGTAGAGGTTAATCTTTAGTTTGAAAGTAGGGAATAAAAAAAAACCCAACCCACATAATACAGATGTAGCACTGGGAATAAGAAATTCATAGAGGTTAATATTTGATTCGTGCCTGAAAATCCGTATGTGTGTGTTTGTACAGGACATAGAAGATCCAGAAAAAAAAATATAAAAATGATGACTGTGATATTATTATCCATTTGTAAGTTTTTTATTGGTTGGCTGCACCACGTCATATGCGATGACGTGGTGCAACGGTTGTAAGTAATAATTTCTCTCATCTTTCATTGTTTTGATTTTGTTGTATAAGTTTAACAAATTACTACATTATGTTTTAAGAAAATATTAATATTATAGTCGCAAGTTATTTAAAAAATAGAATTTGAATATTATTTTTAAACATGTAAAAATATTTATTGTTTTTCTACTTGAAAAGTATTTATTGTTCAAAACGAAACGCACGGGCGAAGTTGCCTAGTTTATAAATAAAGATCTTACCTAAGATTGTATTTCTCTGTCTGCAAAAATGATAAGGCAGGAACAATGTCAAATGCTAAGCTCACATATTTGAACTTCTAATGCCTTTTGCAGGTTTGTTATTCTTATATCTTCACTTTGTTTACTTAATATGGTATAGTTATGCTTATGAGAACTTCACAGTAACTGACTGAGGCATCATTGCCTTGCACTATCATGGTTTTTGCTGCTTCTATTAACGATTAACGTCTATAATGTCTAGTTGACTAGCTTAATGGACTAGCTTAATATTTGCAAGAAGGAATCCTACTTATAAGGTGATGATAGGGACTGCCAGACTGGAAATATTTAATATTCTGGACTAACATTCAAAGAAATGAAAACAAGAATACATTTACAACAGGATAGGTTAAGAACAATTTTAGGCTTTTGAACATTGAACATTTGGACCAAGTGCGTGAACCTTAAGTGGTGTTTTTGCATGAAGATGAACGGAACTAAAGTACATATTAGACTCTTGTGGCACCAATAGTGCCTTTCTAAGAAAAACTTATTGCTCATTTCCACCTAAAAAGGCTTTGTTTTGTAACCATCGAAGAATCCCAGCCAAAAAGTTCTCCGAAATGCATTTATAAGAAAATCAGCAAATTTCACGTTATGGCTTGATCCACATTGAGTTTAGGGGTTTCTTGTTGTTTAAATGATGGAAGTGGATAAACGCAAGAAAATTGGAGTTAGTCCTTTACCTTGTACTAAAAAATGGTTTAGTCAGTAAGGATTGAAATTGATAACTTGATCACAAAACTGAATCACCTTTAGTTCTTGTGATGGGATAAGATATTTAAGTGATTTTGTTTGGTAAACTTTCTATTAAGTACTCGTCTCTTATTGTAGCTTTGTATTTTTAAATGTACAAAGTATTTTTTGTCTTAGTTTTATTGCAGAGTTACAAAACAACCATATCATTTGGGGGGAAAGCAACGTGAATGTTCGAGGATTGGGTAGTATATTGATGTTGACTATCTTTTTATTAGAAGTTAGAACATTGTTTTGTGAATTGGTAGTATTGTGTCGATAAAAATAGTTGATGTTTTTTGCATAAGTTTATAGTTTCTTTTGTTCTTGGGTATTATGTTGTGCTAATTAAAGAAACAAATAGCTTTAAAACCTTCTATTATAGTATGCATGGTATTTGTTTGCAACTATATAGCGAGTATATTGTACTTTGTACCATGCAACATTAGGTGAAGTAATGGTTCATTAAGTATTGTGCAACTTTACAAGTGCATATTTTTCTCGTGTATTTGGATTGAGAGCCATTAATTTATGTTATATTTTATTTTGCTTTAACGATAATATATAAGTTATAATTTCTTGTGATTGGATGATATATGCTTAAGTGATTTTGTTTGATGTAGTTTTAATTAAGTAGTCATGCATGGTATGTGTTGAGTGCAACTTTTTAATTAAGTTTTCATACCATGTTTTGGTTCGATTGCAGGTTTGTAAAACAACTACACCACATGGGGCAAGTTACACGAATATTCAAAGAGTTGGGAGCATTTAGATGTTATCGATATTTTGATCAAAACATTGTTGTTGCAAATTGGTTATTTTGAAGTTAACACTCAATTGTTCTTTCTATTTTAAGGTACTATGTTCTTATTAAAAGACGATGGTATGAACTATACTTGTTTATATATTTGTTTAGTTGTGGGATGGATTATTTTGATTTAATAAACATATTTATTTTTAGTATGAAATTAATATTGTGTGATTTATACTAGGAATCACCAATTTATATTTTTAAATATAGCAACAAATGTATGGTAACAAATTTACTTCATTGTAACAAAATTATTTAATCAAAAATAAATTAAAATTAATATTAGTAACAAATATATTTTAAGTAACAATTTGAAATTATTTTATAGCCAAAATATTGGTATCAGGTCTATGGGGATAGAGCCAAAGCCAAAACTTCCCAGCTCTCGAGGCATAGGAATCCGCTCCCACCGCCCGTCACACGTAAACTTTGTTACTAGAGTCTTTCGTAACGGAGTTTAAAGCACTAAATATCGTAACAAGGTGTTCGCTATCATTAGATTTGGTAACGAATAACAATACATGTGGTAACGAAATTGTTCGTTACCAAAAACAATTTTATTATAGTTTATTAGATAAATACAAATTATAATTTGCTATTTTTGTGGTAGTTTATTGATAAATTGAAAAGGTTAAAAGAGGGTTTGTGGTTTAATTTCGTTACTTTGGGATTTTTTTTAAAGAGTGTTAGTTTGAGAATTATTTTTTCAATAGTATTAATTTGGTAATTGGTTCAAGGATTTCTACCTCTTTAACTTATCAAGTCATTGTATAGCCCCATTGGGGTGGCCTAGTTGGTTAAAGAGGAGAGGCTTCCTCTCATTGGTCTCAAGCTCGAATCCCACTGGGAGCGAATTTGATTCTATGCCTTCTAGGTCTTAGCCTGTCACACATGGTTAGTCTAGTGTGGATCAACTGGTTGGCGGGGTTTGCAGGCTTATTACGTCAACCCATTGGTTTATCCGGTGCGCACCCAAAGGGTAGCTGTCAAAAGTTCAGCAATTAATACTACAAAAAATCTTCAATGTAATGTTTTAAGTTAAAAGGAAGAAAACCTCTTAAAAAAAAAAGGAAAAAACAATGAGCCATATGAAACTTTATTAGAAACAGAATTATGGATTTATAGGGGTAAATTCGATGCTGGTAGCACCACCAGTGGTGCTACCAGCTTGAATTTACCATTTAGTCCCCTTGTTTTTATTTTTTTATTTATTTTTTCTTTTCGTTTTTAACTCTTCCTTCACTCAAGTCAAAAATAACTTCTTTTTCTCTTTTTGTCCTTTTTAAGTTAACTCTTTACCAAGGCAATTGCTCTAAAAAAAGTATATTAAATTTTATATCACTGCCAATTACAGTTTTAATTTCATTTATTTTATCCTTTAACTTGGTATTGTTGTTATTATCATACTAACTTCTAAACTTTAATTTGGCAACAACATATTTCATTTATTTTTGAATACACCCAATTTCCCTCTTAAATTGTACATGTATATATATCTTGCTTTTATATTTTATTATCTAGACCAAATACACAAAAAGTGGTAAAATTAAATTTAATATCATGCAAAAAATTATAATATGATAATCAAATAAACTAAAAAAAATTCACAATATGAAATTATCTAAGGGAGTGGTGTGCCAACTTCAAAAAATAGAATAAGTTCTATTAATTAGATTTTTATTAACATAATAATATAATACAACTAGAAAATAACACAGATACAAAAAAAAAAGAAAAAAAAGAGACCGATCATATATGGTTACTTTTGAACATTTGAAACACACTTATTTATCAAAAAAAACAACAACTTATTTTTCCATATTTTTAATCTAATCAACCTTTAAAAATGAAGAATACGGAATTATCTTTAAAAATGAAAATACTACAACACATTAAGCTAGAGGAAAAGACTTGGCAACATTTGCTCTTTCCTTTTTGTTTTGGAACACAAACATTTGCTCTTTCCTTAACTATAATAATAAAAAACATAGAAATGCAATTAAATGTATACTTAAATTATCACATGCAATTATATGTATACTTAAATTATCACATAGAATGCAATTAAACGTGAACATAAGTTACCAAAACACATATATGTACATATATATATATATATTATATCTTTTTTAATTTACTTAGAAACATACCGAAAAGTAAAGTTAGAATAACTGGTCATTAAAAAAAAGTAAAATACTAAATTATTTAGGATATTCGTGTGCTAATTAAAAAATCATAGAAATGTATTAGCATATCACATGGGTATTTTGTCATAAATCATTTCTAAAATGAGGAGTTGTGTTTTATACACATCAGAATCAGATAGGTGTGACGTATAAGTCTTAATTTTTTTTCGTACTTTATTAATATAATTCTTTTTTGATAATTACATGTTTACTAATAAAATTTAATAGTAAAACTAGAAAATGAATAATAGAGGTGGAAAAGAGCCGAATCAGATATGAAACATTTTAAGCTTATGCACAAAAATTATTTTCTCTATTTAAAATATGGGGGTAACATTATTTAGTAGTAAAATATATTAATAAATATGGTTAGAGAATAAGAAATTATTTAGTAGTAAGCATATTAAATAATTTAAGAAAGAGAAAAAAGGGCCCTCAAACTTATGAGACTACAGGGCCCATGTGTGAATTAAATATGCTGGTAGCACCACTGCTGGTGCTACCAGCATCGAATCCACCGGTAAATTCGATGCTGGTAGCACCATCACTGGTGCTACCAGCTTGAATTTACCATTTAGCCCCCTTGTTATTATTTCTTTATTTATTTTTTCTTTTCATTTTTAACTCTTCCTTCACTCAAGTAAAAACATAAATTCTTTTTCTCTTTTTGTCCTTTTTAACTTAAATTTTTAGCCCCCTTGTTCTTTTTCTCTTTTTTCTCTAAAAAAAAGTGTATTAAATTTTATATCACTGCCAATTACAGTTTTAATTTCATTTATTTTATCCTTTAATTTGGTATTGTTGTTATTATCATACTAACTTCTAAACTTTGGCAACAACATATTTCATTTATTTTTGAACACACCCAATTCCCCTCTTAAATTGTACATGTATATATCTTGTTTTTATATTTTATTAATTATCTAGACCAAATACACAAAAAGTGGTAAAATTAAATTTAATATCTTGCAAAAAATTATAATATGATAATCAAATAAACTAAAAGAAAAAACACAATATGAAATTATCTAAGGGAGTGGTGTGCCAACTTCAAAAAATAGAATAAGTTCTATTAATTAGATTTTTATTAACAGAATAATATAATACAACTGGAGAATAATAATAATAATAAAACACATAGAAATGCAATTAAATGTATACTTAAATTATCACATAGAATGCAATTAAATGTGAACATAAGTTACCAAAACACATATATGTACATATATGTATATATATATATATATATATATATATTAATTTACATGGAAACATACCGAATAGTAAAGTTAGAATAACTGGTCATTAAAAAAAAGTAAAATACTAAATTATTTAGGATATTCGTGTGCTAATTAAAAAATCATAGAAATGTATTAGCATATCACATGGGTATTTTGTCATAAATCATTTCTAAAATGAGGAGTTGTGTTTTATACACATCAGAATCAGATAGGTGTGACGTATAAGTCTTAATTTTTTTTCGTACTTTATTAATATAATTCTTTTTTGATAATTACATGTTTACTAATAAAATTTAATAGTAAAACTAGAAAATAAATAATAGAGGTGGAAAAGAGCGGAATCAGATATGAAACATTTTAAGCTTATGCACAAAAATTATTTTCTCTATTTAAAATATGGGGTAACATTATTTAGTAGTAAAATATATTAATAAATATGGTTAGAGAATAAAAAATTATTTAGTAGTAAGCATATTAAATAATTTAAGAAAGAGAAAAAGGGGCCCTCAAACTTACGAGACTACAGGGCCCATTTGTGAATTAAATATGCTGGTAGCACCAGCAAATCCACCATTTATAGGTGTGCTTGTGTATTTTTACTTACTTTATTAAAGAAGTACTCAAACTATCCCTGAAATATAAGATAGTTACACAAATCATGTTTGACAAATTACACAAAAACCCTTTATCGAATGGATAAATTTTCCAGTTGATGCTGCCATATTCTGGTCGAATTCTCAGTTGGATCGTGCAAATTTTGAAACTCAAATGGATAAGTTTTCCTTTCGAGGTAGTCAACCCAAAAATATAATAAGTAATTTAATCATTCGCGCAAAACATAATCATACCAACTCATACATGCTCCAAAGACAAAATCATGTCTCATCTACTATTAATGAATATAATACACTACCTACCAAAATTATACATGACCATCATTCATTCACCAGTATTTTGTATAACTACCAAACTAATAATAAGAAATTGCTACATTATGCAATCAAACTTAAATTACAAACAACTTGCATGCTTCGATCTGTTACGCTATAAATAATTATAGCCTTAACATACGCTAATTATATCATACAACTTGTACCTTTTGACCTGTCCATCTTTTTGTTACATCACAAAAACAAATTTCAAATATTTCTTTTTCTTTCTCCTAAAGTTGCCCCCATACTTATATTCTTTCTTCTTCTTCTTTTTCTACCCCCAAAGAACAAAAGCCAGAAGCTCTTTGTCCCACAACCTGACCGCCTTTGTTGTCTTTAAGCTTCGCGCCTCCCCATAAAACAATAAAATACAAAACTATGCTCCAAATTTCCAGTTCATGTCCTGCCTGACCTCAAACAATTCAATTTCAAGTGTGGGGCCCCATTCCCCTCTTAATGCTTTCTACTGTTCTTTGGCTTGGACTTTCTGTCACGATGTAGTAAGACCACATTTATACAAGAATGGTATGATTTGACGTCTCACGCACTTCCTACGCGCCGCCGTGTTTGTTATTTTCGCCGCTACGTTAAAAAGTATTTCTTAAAAGTTTCTACTACTAATTAGTGTTAAACAAGTATGCACAATATGCGTGACCACGCCAATTCTATCTACATGCATGATGATTTTGTACACCAACTTTTAGACTATATAGGTATTTCAAATTATGTAACACTATTTCTAGGCATCGACACTTAAAAACAAAAGTTTCAAATAAAGTTTTAAGATGCAAAATACCTATGATAATTTAACACCAATACACATGATGACACGAAAATTCGCACATATAGTGGCACCAACAATGATTTGAGGGAGGCTAAGATAAACTTGAGCCTTAGCTAAAACTAAAAGGCACTTGAGTAGAGCCGTATTGGCTAAGTATTGAGCTCTATATACCACATTTAAAGGTACAAAATGAATTATTAATGCTTTACTTACAAGTACTCATATAATCGTGTTTTTTTCTATTCATGAAGTTGGCCACAAGATCCCATTCCAAGATATCGAGTCCCCACATGTCGAAACCCGCTCGACACTTCCACCCACGGCGGCGCGTTTGATCGTAAACCCCGAATAATACTCTCATCCAACTTCAACTCGGAGAATTGGACGGTAACAAATAAACCTGGCTCTGCACCACCGTATGACCAACCTTAAACCCCGGCACAACCGTAAATGCCACCCTAAAATCCACCCCAACCGCCCCAAAAATATCATCCGTGACACTTTCCATGTACACTTCGGAAAACTTAGCATCCCTTTTCACTTGAAAAATACAAACTTGGTGCCCAAATGAAAACGCCAAACAGTGTAAGAGCCAAACTCTCCGCCCCATTTCAGCAAATGTCTTGAAAAAATCTGTCTCAATAAACTCACCCGAATTCACCGTTTTCCTCTGATTCAAATTCCCACAAAACGAAAATTCCATTTTGGGATGAACTAATTGCAAATACTTGGATTTCAAGAACTTCCCAAATAAAGAATTCGGATTATGCTTGAGAAAATGTGTCACATTAACAGACCTTAGTTTCTTAAACTCCTCGAAAAAGAACGCTCGGCGCTTTTGAACATCCGCCGGTAAAACCTGATCATTCATTTGTATCGAAAATCCCGGATCATTAAACCCGGTGAATACCTCCCTGCACACGAATGATTCAAAGACAAAAGCTTTATGATCCCTTTTGGTGATCAATTTGACATGGGGTTGTATCGCATTAGCAGCAGCTTCGATATCCCAATTAGCAGACTCCATTTCTCTAATCAAGAACTTGACAAAATTACGAACGGATCGCATCGCGTAATGCAGAACCAAGACCAAGTCTTTAGGACTCACATGAGAGAATTTAACGTTGTCGAGAATCGAAAAGGACCCGCTAGCGTTGAGTTTCTTCTCCATCGACTTGTTGCCTTGAATTATATCCCCAAGCTGATGATGAAGTAAAGCTATTTGCGTCTCCTTGTTCTCGATCTCGCTCTGCATTTTCTTCATGGTGATCTCATAAGTCTTCATTAAAGACTGCTGTTCTTGAATCTCGGCGAGCATTAGAGTAACATGTGGTGGAGAAGAATCGATTTCTTTTTTCAAGAAGCTGTATTTGAGTTCCGACAGCGCTTTTAGTTCGTTGACAACGGCTTGATCTGCGGATTGTATCGCCTCGTTGTCATAAGGGAATTGAGCCAGTTGTAGCTCTGCGTAAGCGGCTTTGGCGGCTGAAATCGTGGCGAAGAGCTTGGCGATGAAGGCTTCGAGGGCTGCCCTGTTTTTGGAGTACGATTTGGCTTCTTCGGCATCTTCTTTTGCAAATTGCTCGGATTCGCAGCACCGGAGCTTCTCTTGAGGGATTAGGAGGCAGAACCCGGGTGTCGAACGAGGTTTTGACGTGGTTTTGCTGAAGTGGATTACTTTGTGGAATGTTTTGGCTATTTTGCTGCTGCTTTTGTTTGGTCTTGTTGAATCCATTGAAGAAATATTTTTTTGAGTGTTATTGGTTTAAGGAAGAAACAAGAGGGAAAGGAAGGGTTGTGGTTGTGGTTGTGGTTGTTAAAAAAGAAGAATATATTATGGGAATAAGTGGAAAAAATGGAAGTTGCTTAGACTGTGTGGTTTAAGGTAGAGAGATTCAGTTAGGGGACAGAGATCAGTAAAGCATAGATCTAAAGCGCGGGAAAGAAAGAGAAATAAAAAAAAAAAGTATTAAGTAGCGTACAGACGTGGGGATAATGATAAATAAATATGTATGTACGAGCACCGTTACTTTTTAGGAGTAGATTGCTAAAGTCATTTCTTTGCTTTATAGGAAAATGACTCTTTGTTTTATAGGAAAATAACTCTTGTGTAGCCTCGGCTAGTTTGGTTTCAAATTTACTAAATCAACGTGTATTAAATTACTCCGTTTAATATACAAAATAGAGTTTAAGTTACACCCCAATCTGTTTGCTTGAATACTTTCAAACAAATTCGAAAAAGAAATACAGTTTGCGAGGAATCCACTGTTTTCATTTTCGACTGCTACTAGAATGCATGGAACACTTACCGAAGTCGTCATTTCTTCTTTTTTTCAGTTTGTAGCTCATAGGTCGAGTTTTGGCTCTATTGACGGATTATCTGACTGGTAATGAGGACAATTTTAAATCAAAGTTACTTATTATAGGGTAAAATTACCCTAAATTAATTTATATTCAATTATATTTTATTTATTCACAATATTAAACATTATATTCGAAAACAACACATTATTTTTTTGATACTTTTTTGATAGATAACATGAAATCAAGTCACTTCAAAGAAATTTATTTCACGCGAAAAAATAACAAGATTAACTAAAATCACACGCTTTATTCATATTAACAACATACAACCCTTTTTACAACGATACATGGTTTACGATTTCTATACGTAATGAAAGACTCATACGACAATATTCACAATAAACAATTCAAACACATCCCACCATAAAAAATGCATAATACAAGATCTATAAATAGCACATTCAATCCCATTATATATCACACAAGCTTACACAATAAAACGTAGAAGGGAGGTGACATATGGTAATTACATATGCCAAGATCATTTGTTATCTATAATGGCATATGGTAATTACATATATAATGTGGGGTATTTTGGTAAATTTTTAGTCAATGGAGGGGCAAATAAATGGGTAGGGAGGTGGTTTTAATAAAAGAGGGTTTAAGGATGACACGTAGGATTTTAGTTTAATAAACTAGGCCTCTTAAGTTTAGTAAATTGTATAACCAAACGCCCCACTAGCTACGTTTATTAAATTAAACCCCCAACCAAACTAGCCTTACAAATATTTTTTTGTATGATTCAGAAATTAGCAAATAGTCCAAACACTACAAGAAACACAAGGCAACAACTACGATGATTTCCGTTGGTGAAACTCCGATTTCCGTTGGTAATTGGATTTACCAACGGAATTTTTCGTTGGTTAAACGGTTTGTGAAAGCCCGGTCGCTAAAGCCAGCAACGAGAAGTTGTTCCGTTGGTATAATTTGCAACGACTTGTTTTTTGTTGGTATAATTGTTACGATTTTGTTGGAGACAACGACATATGAGACAATTTTTTTTGTTGGAAATCTGTTAGTCTTGCAACAAAAAATTTGTTGGAATTTTACCTACAAAATTTGTAACGCTTATTGTTGTTGCTACAGATACAAAATTTTGCTGGCTATCTTGGACTTTGCTACAAGTATTCTCGATGGTGATTTGTTGCAATTTTCCGACAAGAAATAGAAACAAATTTTTGGTTGGAATTTACCTACGAAATACTGTTGTTATTTAGTTGGTGACAATACAAAAAGAGAGCAACGAAATAACAACGATTATACTTGTTAGAGTTTTTGTATGAAATTACTGTTAACAGGTTTGAAATTACGACCTAATTAACTGAATTATTTATTTGGGTTGGAACGCCTTTGCCCGTGGTTCGAAAACTAAACGCTATTTAAAGAGAGAGAAAAATGACAAGAACATTCCTTCCTTTTATTCACTATGATCCACTATTTTTCCGAGTCGATATGCGTATTTCCGAGTCTATATGTGTGTTTTCCCCCAGTTGTCCGACTTCTCTCTTCTTTCCCTTCTTCCTCTGTTTATATAGAGTTTTTAGGGACAGGTGTCGCTATGCATGGGTTTACAGGTGTCGTTATGCATGTGGTGGTGCTTTACACGCGTTACAACGTTCATTTAACCAATAAGATAACGTCTATCTTGCTTTACTAAGTGCTAATTGTATCATTTTATCTTCTTCCGAGGGCTTTTGCCTCCTTTATGATAAGGGGTAGACTGTCTTCTTTGCCTCCGAGGGCTTATTGCTTCTAATGATGACTTGAGGGCCAAGTTTGGGTGTTCTCTTAGTGACAGTGCTTCTCCGATAGGTACGTACTCTGGAGTGAGTGGTTCAGGATATTCTCCGAGGGGGTGTTTATTCATGAGTTGATCTCTGAGGGGTTTTTAGCTTTCGTGGGTAGGTGTTTTCTTTCTCCGAGTGCCCGGAAAGTGTTGTTCTATTGTTCTTACGTTATTGTGAAGTTCCGTCCTTTGGGTTGGTCGACTGGGTAGTCTTCCGAGAGCATTTACATTGGGAGTGCATAGCAAGGAAGTGTTTTTGTCAAGGTTCTGGGACTTTGTTGGTTTCCGATAGCTCCAGTGGGCTTTGATAGGTTGGTTCTTTTAACTCATCCTTTTCGATGGTTCATACTTCTCGGAGAAGCCGAATGAGTGGGGCGGAGTGCTTGTTCGATGCTGCGACAGTCCTGATGTGTATTCCGATAGGTGTCTGCCTTGGTTACGGATTCCGCTTGTTGGGCCATTAGGCACGACTTTGCTCCAGTATTTGATTTTTGAAGATGTGCTCTGAGGGCGCTTGATGTGGCTAGAAGATATCTGGGTGTTGTTCTCGTTTGTCGGTCCTCGAGGGTTTTCCGATGGAGACTTGGGGTGTGATACCTGTATCGTGAATGCAAGTCGCATAATCATATAATAATATATCTGGTAATTCTAGTGATTGAATTATTGTCTATTTTAAGCAAGTGAATTTTCCTTCTGTTAACAAACCCCCCCAGTTTTTAGTGCAGTTGGTCACTGCGACTGCACTAGAAACTTAATAGGTCGAAGGGTACGAGGGCTCGGGTATCGTAGATTTTGTCAGGTATTATACCGGGAATGTTTCATAAGGCCTCGTAGAACTCTCCGGGGATGTCGTAGACATTCGTCAGTGACATTTATGTCTTGTTCGACGTTTCCCCCATTCTTGGCATTACCTTTAAAATGTGAGAGGAGTATCGTGGTTGCTCTCTCCGAGGCGAGTAATTCCCGATGTCTTCTGAAATGTGCCCTCATGGGATCAATATCGGGGCATTAATTAATGTTGTGCCATTTAATGGTGGTTTTAAACGCAATCAATGATAATTTAATGCCATGCTCAGTTGTGGTGCGCGGGCCAAGGTATTTGGACCGTTACTTTTTTCAAAACCGAGGAGACGTGACAGTTGATAACCCTGGGCACGACTTTCAATCGTGGGGTGTAAGTAGGCTTAGTGGGTAGTTAATGCCTTTATTGGGCTTTAGGGTTTATATGTACTTTACTTTACCATTTTTTACCTTCACTTGCATTTCTGCGCATAAACTTCTCTCGCTTAACTTCTTCCTCTACAACAAAGCTCTCCCATTCTCTAAAAAATCTTTTTAATGGCGTCTCAATCCATCACCAACCTGGTGTCAGCTGCTTCCGGTACCGGAGGGGCAGCGGGGACTGCGTTTTCGCCTTCTCGAAAGAGGAGCGCGGCGGCGGCGATGATGGGGGCGAGCGGTAGCGGTGGTGCTCGGAAAACGAAGAAGCCGAAGAAGAGGGCGGATAAAGGTGATGTTCCGCGGGCTAGCCAGAAAGTTGGAGCGACGGTTAGCACCGCTTATGAGGAGGAAATCCGGAGATTGTTCATCGACCACAGTGCTTCTGGACAAAACGTGGAGGTGATGGTGCCGACGGCGGATCACCGGGGTGATTCTCCTCCGCCGAATCATTTAACGGTATACTACGCTCAGGTAAAGGCGGGGTTGCGTTCTTTCTTCCCGCCTTTTTACTGTGAAGTTTTTAAATACTGCGACGTATGCCCTAGCCAACTCACCCCCAAATTCTTTCACGGCGTTGGCTCTTTTCATTTTTTGGTGTCTGGTGAGAGGCATCGAATGCACGAAAGATAGGTTTTTCGCTATCTTCGAGTTGAAGGTGTCTCCGAGAGGGGGGGGGCTCTTTTCTATTGCTTCAGCCATCGGGTTAAGGATGATCGTATCTCCGAGGGCAATGTCAGCTCCCACAGCTCATGGAAAGATAAATTTTTCTTCATATGTCCTGCTAAGGAGGAGTGGGATATGCCCATGACCTGGAGGGTGCTGGACGATACACTGGTGTTTTCACCCGTGCTCCCTGCAAAGCCTCTGGTGGAGTCGAAGGACTTTGTCTGTTTCTACCGGACTGCGGGTTTGAGACATGTTGCCCCGATAGACCAGCTCAAGACCCCGCTAGCCATCCCTGAGAAACTCTTCGACATTTTTGGTAGGTTCTTACACAGATATTTCTTATCTTGTAGCCATTTCTTCTGGTCTATCTAACCCGTATTTATTTCTGCAGTGGATGCTCTACGGCCGTACATGGTAGAAAACGAGGGGGTGGGAACTCAAAAAGGGAAGTTGACGTTGGGAGAAGGTGAAGTCAACGGGGCTGCGGAGGGTGAGAACGAGCAAGGAGGAACTCGTTTAACAGTTACCACCGCTACGTCCCGTTCATCTAGCGGAACGTCCGATACCCCTGAAGAAGTGGAGTTGGGCGTAACTTCCGCAAATGTAGGCCTCGTGGGGGTCTTTACAATAGGGGAGGGGGAGGAGGAGGTAGGGATAGGTGGGACGCCCTTACCCCCCCCCCCCCCCCCAGGCATTGTTAACATATCCTCTCCCTCAGAGGCCTCGGGGGATTCTGCATATGCGTTACTAGCAACCCATCCCAAAGGTATGTCTTTTTCTAATCTTAGATGGTATCGAAACACTATATATACTCTATACTTATGCGGGAATATGTTTTTGATAGATAAAGGAACAACTCTCCCTGCGAAGGATAAGGGAGTGTTTCAGGAAGGTGTCCCAGATTTGGGTAAGCTTCTCTAGATTTTCCTTGTTTTTCCTTTAGGTAACAATTTACTTACTTAGCTTACTTACTCGGCAAGTTTTTGACTCACAGAGGGTGATGACCTTTTTGGCTTGGAAGGAGGATCTTTCCCTTCGGACCCCTCCCTTCCTCTTGTCTCTGACGACACGATGAGTCTGTTGGACGAGTTGTTGGCAGCGAGTTCTTCTTTTACGGCTCCTCTTGCTCCGAGACTGTTCGCTGCCATTCAGTCGGATAGTCCCATAGTCACCCAAACGCCACTATCGAGGGGAGTACCTTCAGGGAGACCTTCCTCTTCTACTGTTCCAGTTTCAGAACGAGAGCCTAGCTCAGAAGAGGCTCAGATGGCCCTCGAGACGGTCACCCGATACCTGTCGGCTGCCAACTCTCTGCCACCCGACGGGTGGCAATTCGTCCGAGCTTGTACAAACAACGTGGCTATGCTGGTAAGTTTTTATTTATCTAATTCGCTTAAGATCCGTTGTCGGGGTCTTTATTCCTTTATTTTGCTTTCTAGGCACCTAAAATGCTTCCTCTTCTGTTACTCGAGGTTGAGAAGTTGCAAAAACTGGCAAGCGCAGCTGAAGAGAGGTCTCGGAAGCTAGAAGCGGAGAACAAGGATCTCCGAGAGAGAATGGGGAAGTACGAAGAGGCATGGGCCATGCTCACGCAAAAGAATCAAGAATTGAGGGGGGAAAACAAGCAGCTTCACTCCTCAGTAAAGGCAATGGAGGCCTCGGGGCTCGTACTGAAAGAGAATGTGACATCCCTCGAGGAGGAAAAGACCGCCTGGGAGGCCAGGCAAAAGGAGTTGATCAAAATCTGTACCAAGCGTTGGGTCAGGTGGATGCTCTCACCGAAAGGTTGTCCAAAGCTCCGGTTTTGGGGGGTATCTCTTCCGAGGAGGTGCAGCGAAGGGTGGATGTTGCTGTCAGGCAAGCTCGGGAAGACGCCACTGCCCAAGTTAAAGAGCTATATATCCTTAACAGTCAGGGATACTTAGCACGACACGTTATGTGGGGGTTCCTTCAATGTTTCGGGCAGGTGCGTAAGAAGATAGCTCCCGATCTAGATCCGCGTGTGGTAAATATAGCGGAGATGCAGAAGCCTACTCTGGAACACACCTACAACCTCTTCAAAAAGAGTAGTTCTCGGCTTCCTCCCTCCTCCTCCTCCTCCTCTCCGACTCGGGTACCCTTGACTACGGTGATTCCACGGCCTCCAACTCATGCCCCTCCCAGTTCGGGGGTCCAGGCCGATCCCTCAGGTGCTCCTCCTTCCACGAGTGCTCCGGTTCTTCCCTCCACAACTGAGCCAACCCCCGTCTCCTCGAGTGTTCTACCCCCCCAGTCTTAGGGGTTTTTAATTCGTTTTTTCTCTTAAGCACAATTGTACTTGTTATTATTTTTATGTGTAGTGGTACTTTTATTTCTTGTTTGAAATAAAACTTCTTTTCTGTGTTAATAGTCACATAACTTTTCAGCGCATTATGAATACTTGGTCCCTTTCCTTTAATTGTAGAATTTTAAGATTGAGTTTAAAGAAATGAGATAGCATCTCACTCTTACTGGCCAAACAAATTACTTAGCATAGCGTGTCCATTTGCAGTGCAAGTTTGGGGAGATGCATTTTCCTAAATAGGAGTATCCCCTGACACGCCCTCGTGGCTTTTTATAGTATACTTTGGACAACTCAACTTAATTCGGTTATTCAAGGAAAGGGTCCTAAGTATACATAGGTGCTTAGAGTTTAGTGAATATTTTCACATCCTTTCAAAGAATCATTCCAGTAACATTGTTTATATTCTCGTCACTTTTAATTATGTAGACTTTCGGAAAGCCTTCGATGAGAGGGTACGAATGAAGTTTCCCAGAGTAACTGCTCTCGGAGATATTCTCCAAGGCCACTGGACCATGTCTTCCCCTCTTCCCACAAGTTTTGTACCGACTCCGCGCAGGTATTTATATAGTAAATTAGAGAATCTTATGATTTTTCACGGAGATATCCAAAACTGGAATCGAACTACAAATAGTGAAGGAAGGAAACTTATCTTTGGTGCGTATCGTTCCACTGCTGTAGCACCTGCTTTCCCTTTTGGTTGTGGCAATGATCCCACGAACTTGCTTAAGGGTTCAATGACAGCGAGAATAAATTCTCCCTGAATGGCATCGCTCTTGAACGCTCTCGAAGGCAAGTTCTATGGCGTTCCCACAGACGACGCCATTTTGTTAACATGTTTGGAATTACGACCTAATTAACTGAATTATTTATTTGGGTTGGAACGCCTTTGCCCGTGGTTCAAAAACTAAAAGCTATTTAAAGAGAGAGAAAAATGACAAGAACATTCCTTCCTTTTACTCACTATGATCCACTATTTTTCCGAGTCGATATGCGTATTTCCGAGTCTATATGTGTGTTTTCCCCCAATTGTCCGACTTCTCTCTTCTTTCCCTTCTTCCTCTGTTTATATAGAGTTTTTAGGGACATGTGTCGCTATGCATGGGTTTACATGTGTCGTTATGCATGTGGTGGTGCTTTACACGCGTTACAACGTTCATTTAACCAATAAGACAACGTCTATCTTGCTTTACTAAGTGCTGACTGTATCATTTTATCTTCTTCCGAGGGCTTTTGCCTCCTTTATGATAAGGGGTAGACTGCCTTCTTTGCCTCCGAGGGCTTATTGCTTCTAATGATGACTTGAGGGCCAAGTTTGGGTGTTCTCTTAGTGACAGTGCTTCTCCGATAGGTACGTACTCTGGAGTGAGTGGTTCAGAATATTCTCCGAGGGGGTGTTTATTCATGAGTTGATCTCCGAGGGGTTTCTAGCTTTCGTGGGTAGGTGTTTTCTTTCTCCGAGTGCCCGGAAAGTGTTGTTATGTTGTTCTTACGTTATTGTGAAGTTCCGTCCTTTGGGTTGGTCGACTGGGGTAGTGTTCCGAGAGCATTTGTATTGGGAGTGCATAGCAAGGAAGTGTTTTTGTCAAGGTTTTGGGACTCTGTTGGTTTCCGATAGCTCCAGTGGGCTTTGATAGGTTGGTTATTTTAACTCATCATTTCCGATGGTTCATACTTCTCGGAGAAGCCGAATGAGTGGGGTGGAGTGCTTGTCCGATGCTGCGACAGTTCTGATGTGTATTCCGATAGGTGTCTGCCTTGGTTACGAATTCCGCCCGTTGGGCCATAAGGCACGACTTTGCTCCAGTATTTGATTTTTGAAGATGTGCTCCGAGGGTGCTTGATGTGGCAAGGAGATATCTGGGTGTTGTTCTCGTTTGTCGGTCATCGGGGGTTTTCCGATGGAGACTTGGGGTGTGATACATGTATCGTGAATGCAAGTCGCATAATCATATAATAATATATCTGGTAATTCCAGTGATTGAATTATTGTCTATTTTAAGCATGTGAATTTTCCTTCTGTTAACAATTACCAACATAATATAATGACAAAATTATGGTTGGAATATTACCTACGGATTCATGTTGGTATTTAGTAGTTAATAATTTAAAATATAGCGACGAAAATAGTATCAGGATTGCTTGTTGGAATTTTTGTATGAAATCACCTACGCATAATCATGTTTGAAAAATCATTGGAAATATATCCAACTAAATTTTCCAACAACATTTATCGTTGCATCAACACTTTCATTTACTTTTTTGGGAAATAAGAAAAAGAGGCAATTATAACTTTTTCTTGCAGCGTTTTATAATATATTATAAATAAATCATAAATAAAAGAGATAATATAACTGATAAAATACACTTTTATTCCATTCATAAACTCAAATGAACTTAAAAAAATTAATCAGTCTTAACCAAAAACATTAAAAAAAAACTAATAAAAGTCTCAAAATTCAAATTCAAATGCAATAAAATAAATCTTAGCTTCTACTTTTTCTTGCCACCATTTCGAGTGTGGGGGCCATGATGCGGACCACGTTTACCAACTTCTTTTGCGCTCTTCTTACGAGCGTTGTCTCTAAAGTTGTGACTCTCCATTTCGGCTTCAAAACTATCTTCTGTCTGATTATCATTAGAAACATCTTCGCCGAGGATGCTTTGTTGATTACGCCCCGATCCACCCGGATACACATTATTAGACCACCCAGCCTCCTGCAACAAGGTCCTAATCATATCGGGTAATTTTGTTTCAAAATTGCCCAATTGTTTGGACAAGTCCTCACTTCTAGCGTTCATCTCTTCCATCTTTTTTTCAAATTCTTGGATCTTGTTTGGTTCTTGTTCTTCACTTCCGAATCCAAAATCATAAGCTCTTTTCTTTGACGAGATGCTGGATGCCTCACGCCACAGTGTTAGATCAAAATTCGGGCGAGTCTCAGGTTCTGGATACTTATCCTCCATAGAGTGGTCATAATTCTCCTTAAAAAAAGACATGAAATTAGATATGGTTGACATTTGGATATGACAGAACATAACATATAAAAATAATAAAAAGTTTTGGTAGTGAACAACAAAATAACTAAATTAAGAGATACATAATTACTAGAAAGCTAAACTACTTAAATATTAGTGAAAACAGAACACAAAATTTTGGAATTAAAATTTAGTTGTTCAACAATCTACCTTTTGATTACATATAACTAAAAAGTATTGCATACACTGGCGTGGCTCATGAATAACATAATAAACTTGATAATTATAATTCCACCATATTTGTGTAAATCATACAACATGCCTTTTTCTTTATACGAAATCATACAACACATTTCAAACACCAAAAAATGAGTATGAATACATCCAAGAATTATTCAATTAAAGATAACAGAAAATAGGTACTGATACATAAGACAATGAGTCAATTTCTCAATGATACAAATAATAACGAATGAATGAAACATGAATCCTAACAAGCACAACTACAGTAACTTACTACACAAACTACATTCAGAAAAAAATTACAATCTCACACTCTCACCACGCACAGTGCACTTTAATCCCGCTACAGTAACTTACTACACAAACTACATTCATACATAATTGAGTAACTCACACTCTCACCACACACAGTGCACTTTAATCTCGCTACGACTAGAAATAATGACAATCTTGAATCAGATAAAAAAAAGTCATAGGAAAGCGACGACAGACGAATATTTTAAAACAAGCACAAGTACAAAAAGTATTCTAAATAAGCCAAACAAATACGCACCCGAATTTTTTTCGCATTCGGACATATGTATTCTCCTTTCCCTTTCTCCCCCTTGTGGGTTCAATCATAGAGCTCAACTTCCGTCGGTTTACGTTTAAGTTCTCTAGTCTGCATATTTCATGTTACTTGAGTTAGTTCACGTATATATTAAATAAAAACACAATGTAAAAGTTAAATACTTACTAGTTTCTCTTGGTGCGCCGCAAATGGGATGGAGCCTCCAGAATGTGTTGGGATCTTACCATCTTTTAGAGTCATTCTATTGCTTTTTCCAGAACATGACTTTTTCAACCATTTGTCTGTCGACCACACCTCGTCAATTAACTTGTTCCAGATTTTACCACCAATCCAATATGGATTGTGGCCTTTCCAATCTACTGGGTTTGAAGACTGTGTCGCTTCGACAGTGCTCTTTCGTGCGGTGCAAATAATGTCTCTGAAACGGTTCATACAAGCGTTATTCCACGCTTGTCGTATTTCGTTCGTTCTTTGCTCCCATCTCCATTTTTCCTATGAATAATCAATATTTCGATAACTTATGAATATTTTCTAACACAATTAAGTTATACTTCAGAGACATTCCTACTAGTAAGATAAAAAATAACGCAATAAGCAACTCAATATTTTGAAAATCTACTCCACTATTTGGTAACTTTCTTGTGACATATGTCGTCATCCTCCAATTAGTTATACGTGTCACCTTCTTTGACCAGGGACAGAGTCAAAAATTAAGTTAGAAGAGGCGGAATTGTAGATTTATATTTTTATGCATGAGGTTCTATCATTGCAAATTATTACAAAAAATGTAAATGTAATTCATGAAAACATAACTAATTTAAAAAGAAACAGGAAAGTTTGTTAAAGACCGCATTAGCACCTATGCTTTAATGAAAAGAGACACACTTACACATAATGAACACTCTAAAAATTAGATGAAGCATCCTATTTTATTTAAATAAAATATACATTTGAGTATTATCGGTTGTTATAAATGGTAATTATTTGCTCTATTTATTATATGCAAAGCAAGAGAAATATAAATATACTACATAGAAAATAGGATCACAAGTCAAAAAATTACAAAAACATAAGTCATTATTGCAATGACATTAAGAAATTTACCTGAAATTCTTCCCATAGCAACTATTTCACGTCTGAAGGCACTTTGAGCCATGATGGCCATGCTTCCTCAATATGACCTCGGAGAGTCGTGGTAATGTCGGACGTTACCTTCGTGTTAGTAAAACTGCAGATCCATGCAAATAAAAAATTACGATAATTTGGGACAAACTAAAAAAAATCCATACTTAAGAGGGAACGTAAACATTACTCACCGACCACCAATTGTATAAATTAGTGATTTTTCATCTTCATTTCGAGGAATTGGTGCCCCTTGGTTCGATCCTCGAACTCTCCGTTGTGGTTCTTCTGGTGGAATGGGCTCCAAATTTGCGTTCTCCTCTTGGTCCGACATATCTTCATCTTCGATGGCTGCTTCCATAATTTGTTCTGTTCTACTATTTTGTTCTTTTCCAACATTACGCAAAGTGGAGTTTTTTCCTCTTCTAGCCATCTGCCAATATTCTGCCGAGTAAGATGTTTTTTTTTTTTTGAAGAGAAAAAATTGCCGAGTAAAATGATTAACTAAGATTATGTGGAGTTGATTATGATATGAAATTGGAGTTGATAATATATAAAGTGTTAAAGATAGAGATTAGGAGAAAATTTGAAAAGATTTGTTGAAGGAAACAAAATTAAAGGCGGGACAATGCACAAACTGAGACACATAATTAAGGCGGGACATGAAAAGTAAAACTATAGATGATATATTTAATAAGAGATTTGAAGACATCCACATATATTTATGCATGTATTCTAAATCCACAATAAGTAATTTGCCAATAAACAATTAATATGTAATGTAGTACTGATCGCGTCTTATATATTAAGTTAATATATAATCAAGGAAAGATCAAGTTATATAATATATATATATATATGTACAAGTTAACTTTTGCCAATAAACAATTAATATGTAATGTAGTACTGATCACGTCTTATATATTAAGTTAATATATAATTAAGGAAAGATCAAGTTATATAATATATGTGTACAAGTTAACTTAATATATATGTACAAGGAAAGATTAAGTTACCGTCTTATATATATGTACAAGGAAAGATAAAGTTTCTTCGCAATCGGTCTTTAAATGTGGTAACTTAATCACGTAGTATATATGTACAAGGAAAGATCAAGTTTGCTTCGCAATCGAAATATATCATTTAGCACTTTCTACCAAAAAAAAAGGAATATATCATTTAGCACCCGTGATGTAAGTGGCCTAAAGGCTAAGATTGATTTTTCTTCCGCTCTATTATATTTCGATATATTCTTTATTTAATTACCGTAAGATTGGTTTTCAAGAAATTTGCTCAAAAGCAAAAGTTTATACATGTCCAGTATGTTCGAGTTTATGCAGGTGATAAATTGCTACAGCTCAAAAGTTTATGCACGTGATTCAGATTTGTCTAAAAATGTAAATTATAATTAAATATGGAGCAGGTCCAGGTCCAGTGGCGTTCGAAAGATAAAAACTAAAAGATGTGGAAACGCGTTATTCTACGCACAAAAATGAAATGTTGGTCGTAGTCCACTGTCTTTGACTATGGCGTCACTATTTGTTGGGCCATCCGTTTATGGTGAAAACAGACAACACAGCGGTTAATCATTTCTTGACTCAACCCAACTTGACGAGCAAGCAGACTCAATGGCAGGAACTCTTGTCGGAAGTCAACTTCAACTTAGAGTACCGTGTGGGCTCTAGTAATCAATTGGTCGATGCTCTCAGTCGGAGAATGGGTTTGGGAAAGGTGGCAGCGTTGACGGTAATTAACGCTACAACTTTAGTTAGGGAACATATTCAAGGATTGCTTTCGAGTGACCTCGAAACTCAAACTTTGATGAAACTGGTCGAGCAAGGAAAGGCTCGGCAATTTTGGATGGATGGGGGATTTTTGAAGACCAAAGATAACCTCCTTTATATGCCTAAGGGTGCTAACCTTTCGAAATTCTTATTAGCAAAATGCCATGACACCATTTGGGCCGGACACCCTGGAGAACAACGCACATTGGCGCTCATTCATCGAGCATATTATTGGCCCAAAATGGTAGACGATGTGGATACGTATATTTGTACTTGCTTAGTTTGTCAACAGGACAAACCCAATCAGAAGAAGAAAGCCGACTTGTTGAAACCTCTTGTTACGCCAACAAAGTCGTGGGAGAGTGTCTCTATGGACTATATTTCTAGATTGCCTAAGGTGGGAGACCTAGGCATGATTTTCGTGGTGATCAATTGGTCGAAGTATGCTACGTTTATACCCACACCCAAGTATGTGTCAGCAGAAGAGACTGCAAATCTCTCCTTTAAGCGCATTGTGAAGTATTGGGGACTTCCACGGGCTATTGTCTGTAGTCGTGACTCTCGATTTACTAGCATTTTTTGGTCTGAGCTGTTTCGCTTGCTTGGGTCCAAACTTAATATGAGCTCAGGTTTCTATCCACAGTCTGGTGGCCAGACGGAACGATTTAACTCAGTGTTGGAGGAATATCTTCGACATTTTGTTAGTGGATCGCAGACAAATTGGGTGAAGTTATTAGATGTTGCGTAGTTTTGTTTTAATGCTCAGAAAAGCTTTTCCACCAACATGAGCCCATTTGAGATAGTTAACGGGCAGCAACCATTGTTACCACATACGGTGGACTCTGATCTAAGTGTCAGATCTCCTCTTGCACGAGAATTCTCGAAAGATTGGGAGCAAAATGTTGAAATGGCTAGAAGATATCTGGAGAAATCTCAACAGCGCATGAAGAAAAACGCGGATCAAAATTTCCGTTTTGCCGAGTTTAGTGTGGGCAACTTTGTAATGGCAAAGGTTTTGGATCCCCGATTGTCAAAGTCATCTAGGGGGAGAGACCCTAGATTAATGCAAAAAGTATATTGGACATATCATTGTTACTAAGCGATTTGGGAAAGTGGCTTATCGTGTCACTCTTCCCATATGGTGCAAAGCGCGCAACGTCCTTCATGTTGGTCTTCTAAAGCCTAATTTTGCAGATCATGAGGACGACTCTCGAAATCATCCCAAGAGGCCAGAACTACAACTAAGGAACACATGAAGAAGGGTGTCGGAAGACATTTTAGACCACCAAGTTGCAATAACCAAGAAGGGAAAATATAACGAATACTTGGTGAAGTGGACAGGTTGCAGCGATGAAGACCGCATCTGGGAGCGTATGCAGACCGTAAAAGTGTCGTCACATTTAATCGAGGTATTTCAGGCCTCACTGGTGCTGGGGACGTCGTCAACTCGGGTAGTGGAGGATGTCATGTGTGGGGGTTTCGCGATGCATGGGCAGATGGCACCCGGCACAAGTAACTAACCGTGTGGGTGGACGGCGTGTGCTCGGGTGCCTAGTCGCACATGCATAGCATTTGAACAGTGCTCAACGTACATGACGCACATTTTGGAAGGCCACAGAGGTGGAGGCGTCGGTCCTCTTTGATGGTCGTCGCTTGCACAAGCGTCTAGCCGCGAGGGCGGATAACGTGCGCTGGCGCCTAGCTACGTTGGCAGTTAGCGCTCAGCAGTGCCCATCAGAACCCTGTGTCGGTATTTTGGAAGACCCTCGATGGGCTGACCCATTGGGGTGGCAATTGACCAACAACTATGAATAATATGTTCAAGATTAACGACCCAAGTCATAGTATAGGTTCAATTTAAATTATTTGTATTTTATGTTATTTTGAATTTCCATGTTGTTAGTGTTTTTGTAGTCACTGTTCATCACCAAGAATATCAAAAACCTTGTAACACCTATGTTGGGAAAGATCTGATGAATGAAAAGTAATTTACTTCTTATTTCGAATTGTGACTCAATCTAGATTCTTTGACTTGACATCATAATAGCAATTTTATTTTATGTGCTTAGATAAATGATTCCTATGATCGTTGCCTAAATTAGATGTTTCTCTAAAACGTTCTTAGAACGGAATTGCGACGAACAACGACGGAGAAGGAGGATGTTGCTTGTGTTGACAAGTGACTAGCCGCACCGAGCCCCCTTTGTCGGCATATACAAGGACGCCTCGTAACACGCCGCCACATCTAATGAGACTGTTGGCGGAGATTTGAACTAGATTACACACTTCACTTAAGTCATGTCCCAATTTTGTTATAGAGAAATTAATCAGTTCACACACTCGCGAAGTTAGGGCCTCATAAACACTCGCGAAGTTAGGGCCTCATAAATGCCAACTGAAGAACCAAAACCCAATCAACTCTTATTGCAAGCATATAGTATTTGAGACACCTGCTCAACTTTGAGCATAAAGACAATTTTGTTGCTTTTTTTATTGTACTTATTTTGTTACTTAGTGTTTTCTGTTCTCCAGTTTCATGTACTCAAACTGTTGCGTTATTGTATTAAATAATGTTTATCATTGTTAATAAAAACCGTCAAAGACAAATTGAGTTGACAATTTCACTCTTTTTATCCATTTTGACCATAACTCACATCATTTGCTTGCAAATTCGAGAGCTATTATCCATCATGGCCACTCTAGTCTCTTGTAAATAGCCAAGTAACCCTTTAGTTAGAGGAACTTATTTACACTCGTGTACTCAATTCGAAATGCTATTTTGGAATCTTCGAGCTCCTTGAGACTTTGTGTTTTGTTCACTTGACTTACTTTAAGGAGCTTTATGTTTTTGGTCTTTACCTTTTGTATGCCCTCCAATTTTCTTGTGCCTAACACTTTTAAATTGTTCTAAAAACAACCAACAAATTATTAAAAAAACAAATTACATATCCACTTATTATACACATAGTTTTAATAAAAAAAATGTTACAAAATGATTATTTGCTATGGACACCAGTCAACTGGAAATATTGTTTGGGGGTTATTTGCTAATGTAAAAGTTACGTAGAGCGAATTGCTAACTAAAAGCAACACATAATGGACTTTCTGCAATTAGTTCTATTTTCAAGGTCTATTTTCGTTTATCATATGTGGGGGAGTTTTCAGGGTGAGGATTTTTATTATATTTCAAACTTATTCACTAGCGTTGTGACAATGATGGGTTCAAGTTGAATTCTTGTTTAATACTTAATTATATTACACTTATTGGGTTGTTTATTACCAGTATTATACTCAAAGCAACGCGTTAATTAAACTAATATCAAAGTATTAGACAGTAAGCAATAATTCTGATTTTGACGTTACTGTTCACTATAAGTAAGTACTACCCGGAAGAAGGATTTTGTCTTTTCTCAAAACATTCTTTATTAAGTTAAAAGTTATTATATGTTTGTCATGATAGTTCTTTATGTAGTAGAGATTATAGATCTTTAGTTCTTCATGTAATTGTCGAGTGAGTGTCTCATTTTTTGAGATTAAGTTTAGGGCTTTTGCGTACTAAGGAGCAAGGACCATCGTGTTTAATTTTTTTTTCTTTGCTAATAAAGCTTTTTAACGGGAACATCAAGAAGTTTTAAATTTTCGCTTAGTAACTACTTTTCGTCTTAGCTGAGTATTCAGCATTTAAATTAAAATTGATGTTAGCATCAATTTTAATTTAAATTATAAAACTATTCATGTAAGGAAAGAATTTGAAATTCGGTTGGTAATTAGTTATAACCCACTTTCCAAAAATGGAAAGTTGTTGAGCTTAAGTTAAGTAGTTGCATTTCATCCATTATAAATTGAACATTAGGCTTAATTCAATATTCACTTCATTTATCATCACTGTAAACACATTACAAATTGAGGAGTTTAATTGCGTGGCTCTCAATCATTCATGAATTCAAGTTTTTTATTTTTTTTTTATTTTCTGATTTCTGTGTTCCAAGTATTCGATAAATTGCATGAACGGTTATGAATGTTAATATGGTATTTTTCACTAGCGTTTTTTTGATCCTAATTCCACTTTATTGTCACCCTTTTTCGTTCTTATCTAATTCTTCTTTGTTTGATCAACATTTCATCTTCGTTTTCTCTGTGAATTTCGATCAAAATGACACCACCTTCAACTTCTTCCACTATTGTTACGACTTACGGCAAAGAATCCCAGCACTACTAAAAAAACAGGTTTTAATGACGCGAGAAAAGTGTCACTACAGAAATATATATTGACACATTTGCTTTAGTGATGCCTCTGAATAGCGTCCCAAAAGTGGGTGTGACTATAGCTTATTGTGACGCTTTGACGCGTCTCCTAAATGTAGTTTAGTGACGCATAATATGGTCTCAAAAAATTATTGTGGTGACACTTTCACGTGTCATATAATCCGTTTTTAACTACTTTAATCACCTGTTTTTGAAACAACACAAAGCGTCATTACAGGTAAATACGTATATAACTGTAAATATGCTATTGATATGCTTGAATGCGTAATTCTTAAGAAGAATCGTTAGCATTTATATAGACTATAATCCAACTCATTCAATAATCAAGCAATCATAATAATTTAAACTTTATAACAATTAAACAAGTATTACAAAATTTGAGATTTTCAATCCTAAAACATCTACTACAATAAATCAAACTTAACTACATAAACTAGTTGAAAAGAACCACATGTCTATGTTTAAATTATTTAAATATAAACAAATAAGAGGTTGTTTGATAATGACAAACAAAACTATGCAAATCCCTTTTTAGCTCAATAGTCATTAGCTTTGGCACTTCATCCAAACGGTACCTACAAATATTAAGATAACATTAAAGTCACACTAAGTAGAGACATGAATAAGAACAAAATGGTTATAACATAAAAGATAATACATTTGAGCTCTTAGTACACATACGTATAATCAATAAGATAAAAAGTATTTCAAGAAAATCACCAATTTAAAAATCCATTTAACTCTGAGATAAGCAAACATGGGTTCTAAAGTAAACATAGATGAAACTAAAACCTGAGTTACTTTTCTGTCTTCAATATGAAGAACATCACACTCTTAAACTTAAAGGCCATTCCAAACATTAGAGAGTCATGTTAAGCGTACACCATATGTAAAGTTGAACAAACAGAACAACTTAGTTAATGATATTCACAACCAAAAATATTTTTAAGACTATAAAGAGTATAACATTTCTTAAAATGTGATCAAGTCATTATCCACCAGGTCAGGCTTATTGCAATTTTACAATAGTGAAAATAACTATATAAGATATTTTGGCCAACTAATGCTACAACTAGTGGAATATCTAACATCTATTATTATGAGGTCTTACTGCTTATGATACTTGGTATTTACAAATAACATTGTTCCTCTGGTCTATTGCCAAAGTCTGACCACTTCAAAATTGTAAAGAAAGATTTTCGACCAATGAGAAGAGAAACTAATCACATCAATTCAGAGAAAATAAATGCAGACGAAGTACATTCCTGACGTAGCGGGAGCTTATAGGAAAGATTGGAACAACACACAATAATCAAAGACTTGTTGATTCCGTAAAGAATGCCAAGAAATTGATGCAAAAAGAGAGAAACTCTTAAAAACTTTATTCAATAATCAACTAACTGTCTTCTTGGGGTTTACATAGAATATATACCCTAAAAGTATAATTAAAAATAGTAAAAAACCGTTTTTTTCTTCAAAAATGAAAAAAATCAAAATAAAAGCATAAACTAAAAGTGCTACTCATAAGGAACACGCTCCAACAAGCGGAATGCAATTCTGAGTTCTAGAAATGAAGATATAACTGAAACGAAAATTACTAAAAACGACAAAAACAACCTTTTCGAGGCCTAAACGATGGAATTTGGCTAAAATCCGATCCCTTAATGATTTTTAGATGATTACTACTATTCGTTGGCCCGTTTCGGATGCAATTGGACTAATTGCACGTCAAAATGGACCGAGCCAAAATCAGCCTCTCATCTTGGGATGATCCCGTTTTACCATAAACTCCAACGTCTTCTCGACTGCATCAATTCCTAGAGACATATGTATCACAAATCATTGATTTGATCACAGAATATCGCTAGATTGCTGAAGAGAAATACCATCTCAAATAGATCGAAACAGACTTGGTTGTCATCAAATTTACTTATGCCAGTGAATTCATCAAACACATACTCTTAAAATAAAATATATTGCCCCATCACCATGCATGCCATTTTACAATAGAGTAATCTTAAAAACTACTAAGAAAATTGATTTAACAAAAGTTCAGTTAAGCAGAATTATATGCAAGCTCTCAATCGACAGTAGTACAGAAGCAACAATGCGTACAATTTATGACATATTAGTTCAAAGATAAGAAAATCATGCTTACCAGATTTTAAAGAATAAGTTCAAAGATAAAATAATATTGTTGTCCTCTTGCTTAAGTTTGAAGAGTTGTCATATTGCTGGAGCATTCTTCAGTATAATCTGGACAAAGTTGTTCAAAGCTATCTTGTTATATAAAAAAAATCAAAGACAAAATAAGATAAAAATAATGAATTTTAGTAGCATAAACTATATAAACTTGGACCAAATCTTTGGCAGAAACAATGGTGTCGCCATAGGCACATCTTTATTGGGACATTGGCAAGTGTGATCTACATGAAAATGCTATGCTATGAAATATATAATATCGTCACAATTGCTCTATTTACAAAGCATTTTTATCCTATAACAAATAAATCAAACACACCTAATACTCAAGCATAAAAATCACATTAATACTTTATACCAGTTCAACAATCAACACTCTTCTACTTGATAATCGGCAATTCTACCAACTATCAATAAAAAATAAAAAAAATACCAAGAGTAGAAAAGCAAAAAACATATATCCATTATAATACTTGAAAGCTAATTAAAGGTTGAAATTGTACTTCTTTTGATTCGTGTCAAATATATATTTGAATATTTATAAATGCTTCATTGTACCTTTGGATATCAAGATCTTTCTTGCTGATCACATCATCACAATATTGAGTTGTTCGATGGTCACCCTTTACAGAATTTGCCCATTTCTTTCACTATATCTAGAACACCTATGTCCTCTCGCCATTCCTGCAATATCACTATACATACAATGTAAATAATAACAACATCAAGATGAACTAAAAATATATAACTAATACTGTTGTGTAAGGAAAAAAATAGTAAAAACTTTGTGTCACTAAAAAGTGAGATCAACAAAGTGTTCTATTCAACGCGGTTATGACAGTTCATTAAGTAAATGCAATTTAGACACACAAGATACTTGATGTCACTAAAAAATAACTATTAAGCTATGTAGTTCAACTCTAGCCTTCTATTAAAGCCAAATTAGGAGGTTAGTTGCAATAAATTGGCAAACAACAAAATTACCATATAGAGGTTTTCTATAGTAATAGCCATCAAACTTTATGAATTTGTTAATATCCTATAATAAGGAGCTAAACAAGTTGTACAAGTCTTATGAGTTGCAGATCTATGGGAACTTAGATAAAAGGAACAAGGCTCAATTCCTTGTCATGTTTTGGTGTCCAAGCTAATAAAAAATAATTTAAACATTTGTCAATTTTGAATGAGACATTTCCTCAAACACCTGATAGCTACATAGTAGAAGATTAAGTTCTTATTGTGTTGGATAGAACTACTCATCATCCATGTAATAGTAAAGAAGAGAAAACTCTACATACCAACAATAAACATACACACAACCAACCAGTACCAGAATTCAGTCAAAAGTTCCAACACAAGTACCGAATTCTTAATCAAGTATTGAGAAGAAAACAGTCAAAACCCATACTGTGAATGTTAGAATTCCGTCGATCGTTTAATTAACCCTAATTTTCAGAAAAGTAGATCAACATATATTTTGAAAATTTCGTAGAATTTTTCTAAGAAGAACTATTACCAAATCGATTATCTCCAGCTAGCCTTGATTTTGTTGTGGGTTTTTGTTGATCTTATTGATTTGAGAAGAAATCAAAATATGGAGCGAGAATATTGGTTGAAGATTGCGAGAATATTCTCCCCCCTTTAAAAATTTAGGTTTTTAGTGACACATTGGCTATGTGAGACTAATGACACGATTTGGTGAGGGTTTTAGTATAGCGTCACAATAAGGGCGTCTAATTAAAAGGTTTTTTTAGTAGTGCAAAGAGGATTCAACCTATGTTTACTTCTTGGAAGCCCATGATTATACTGATGCGTCTATTGTTAGAGAGTGACTCAATGGCCGAAATTATCTTTCTTGGGGTAAAGGGATTACAATGGCACTCAACATCAATAACAAGATCAAGTTCATTGATGGATCTTTGCCTAAACCCGACTCCACTGATTCTGTAATGGAAACTTGTTGTATTAGAGCCAACACCCTTGTTCTGTCATGGTTGATGAATTATGTCTCTGAAGATTTACACAACAGTCTTCTCTATTTTGATTATGCCTTGGAGTTAGGGTTGGAACTGAAGTCTCGTTATGATCGAGCAGATAAATCAAAAGTCTATCAACTCCAAAAGTCATTGTTCACCATCTCTCAGAGAAGTCTTTCTGCACAAATTTTTACAATGCATTTTAGTCTTTATGGGATGAATTTGTGAATCAGAGGCTAGTAGTAGCATGTTCTTGTGGTTTGTGCACATGTGGTGTGAACAAAACTATGGTAGACTTTCAATAATATATTCAGTTTTGAAATTTTTGGTTGATCTTAATAAGTCCTATGGTCCTATGAGGAGCCAAATCTTGTTGGTGTTTTGTTTACCATTCCTTTCTAAAGTTTACTCATGGTTGTTGCAAGAGGAAAATCAAAGTGATATGTGCATTAATTATACCCCTATTGATGCCCTTGCAATTCACAAGACAAAGACCTCCTCAAGATGCACAGCATAAAAACAACTTCAATGGTCAGAATTCTCAAGTCTAGTACAATACAGAGAGTTACAATTCTAAGCCTAACTCTAAAGAAAACAAGAAGAAGTTGTGTGGTACACACTGTGTCTACACAGGTCACACAATGGATAAGTGTCTCCAGATATATGGATATTCAGGCTGGGATGGGCCAAAAAGAAAGAGATCAACACCTAGAATCACTTTGTTAACTCAGTTACTTGCCCTAAGCAATTTGTTGTTGCTGATGATCCTCAACCACAAAAGTCCTATGTTGCATTCAGCAAATAACTCTTTGAGAAGTTCATGGCATCAGACTGACACAAGATCTACCCCAAACTACTCATGCAGGACCTGAAACGTCATACCACTATGTTGCAACAATAGATATAGTAAAATATTTGCTTTGACTTCTGAGAAAAATCAGACTACGATTGTCTCTAACTTGTGGATATTAGAAACTAGGGCTACTGAGCTATGATCTGCAAGCACATGTGGTTCATTGATACATCAAACAAGTGAATGTGTATGTACATTTACAAGCCAACAATATTACAAAGGCTACACACATAGGCAATGGTATGCTACTCCTTGGAGTCGTCCTACATAATGTCTTACTTGTTCCGACTTTTACTTACAATCTATCATCTATATATAAGTTGACAAGTCAATATAATAGTGAACTGCACTTTCTTACCTCATCTTGTGTTTTGCATGACTGAACCACCAAGAAGATGATTCATTTTGCTAACCTTGAAGACTGCCTATATGTTGTGCATACTGATTTTGAGAAAATTGTTTCACATGTTGCTTGTAATGTTGTAGTTGGTTCAGCCAAAGTCTAACATTGTAGACGAAGACATACTAGTCATGAAAAGCTTTCTGCTATTAGTCTATTACATTTGAATAATTGTAATAAGATTCTCAACTTTGAAGCTTGCCCTTTGGCTAAGCATAGAAAATTATCTTTTCCTTTCAGTTCTAGTTCTTCTCTCATGCTTTTGAATTGATTTAGTGTGATGTTTGAGGGTCAATTCTTGTGAAATATCATGATAATTTCTAATATTTTTCAGTTATAGTATATGAGTTCAGTAGATGCACATGGGTTTACTTACTACAATAAATTTTGTGTTCAAACGAACCTATTAAGTTTTACAATCTGGTTTGAACTCATTTTCCCACCAAGATAAAAGTGATCAGAACTGATAATGGAAATGGGTTCATACTCAAAGGTTTCTATGATAAAGTGAGTATAAAAAATCATGTGTTGAAACACGCTAGCAGAATAAGTTAGTAGAAAGGAAACATCAGCGTTTGTTACAAGTTGCTAGATCCCTCAAATTTCAATCCAACATTCCCTTTGATTATTGGAGTAATTGTATTGCTTCAGCTGCTTTTATCATTAACAGAGTGCCATCAAAAATTCTACAAAACAAAAGTCCTTATGAAATGTTGTTGAATAAATCACCTTATTGTAATCTTGTGCATTCCTTTGGTTGCTTAGTTTTGCATTTACTCTGTCTGCTAAAAAGAACAGGTTTAATCCAAGAGCCATCAAAAAGCACATTCATTGGATATCCTCGGGTAATAAAAGGCTACGTGCTTCTGAATTTGACAACTATGAAGCCTTTATATCAGTACAATTGTGGTGTTTTATGAAAACACATTTCCCATTTCATGATAGCACGATGTCAAAACTTCTCCAACTCTAAACCACTAAGCATGAGAATCTATATTGACTCCTTCATTTGTCCTAACAGAAGCACAGTAGAACCAGTTGCATCCAGCTAATTCTGACAATTAAAACTGGTGATCTTTCATAGAATCTGCCCAACACTCCTCCAATTCAGAACACCATGGATGTGGATAGCTCATACACAGTTGATTGTCACTCCACTGAGGAGCTTGCTCCAGTCACAGAATCTGCTAACCCTACATATGCAAACAATGAAACAGCTCAATTAATAGCACCACTTCCTGATGTGGAGCAGAATACATGTATAAGTCAAGGTACCTCCAAACCTAAACCTACCCCTATTGTTGTTAGACCTCATAGAAACATTGCCCCTACTTATCTATCTATATATGACTAATCTCTACCTAAGTCACATCATAAAGCAAATAGTAGCGCTACAACACAGGTCATGAAAGGTAAACAATATCATATTGTTGCATACTTATATACCAACATGCTTAGCTCATCTCATAAAGCTATAAAACATGAATAACACAAACCACTAAACCCATAACCTTCAGACAATCTACCAAGTCTCATGAGTGGAGAGATGCCACGAGGAAAGAGCTTGATAGCCTGGAAAGAAAAATATCTAGCAGCTAACAACACTACCTCCTCGACAACACTACATAGGTTGCAAGTGGGTATTTAAAGTCAAATATAAAGATGATGGCCCAATTGGAAGACAAAAAGCCAGACTTGTTGCCAAATTGTATACTCGGGATGAAGGGTTAGACTATTTTGACACCTTCTCTCCAATTGCAAAACTCACAGCATTAAGAGTCCCTCTTGCCTTAACAACATCTCAAAACTAGCATCTACAACAACTTGATGTCAACACAGCCTTCCGTCATGGAGATCTGGATGAGGAGATATACATGTCTCCACCCCTCTAGTAACTCATTGTCTTATTGCTTTTGGTTATAAACAAATTGTCTCTGATAGCTCATTACTTACTAGGACTATGTGTGTTATTTACTACTCTATGTGTATACATTGATGACATTATCTTAGAAAGCAACTATCTCAATGAAATTACAAGCATCAAACAACACATTGATGACAAGTTCACCATCGAAAACTTGGGGAACTTAAATATATTCTTTGCATAGAAATAGTAAGAAGCAAATCAGAAATAACTCTACGCCAAAGAAAGTATGAACTTGATATTTTAACTGATGCAGGTTATGTTGGGTGCAAGCCAAGCACCACTCAAATGGATCACACCACTAAGATGATTGACTCAGATTCCCAACCACTTGAAGATCCAACTAAATACAGATGATTGGTGGGAAGACTCTCATACCTCACTATAACAAAATCTATGTTACAACATACAATGTCTCACCCAACATATGAGCAAACCTATACCCTCTCACCTAGATGCATCTCACAAAGTTTTGAGATTCCTCAAAGCTACACCTGGAAGAGGCTTACATTATAGCTCCAATTCTAGAATACATCTCAAAGCTTTCAGTGACAGTGACAATGACTCGGCAGGATGTCCTTAAACAAATAAGAGCATAACAGGCTTGCAATATATCTTGACAATCCTTAATGCCATGAAAGCAAAAGAAACAACCGATTGTGAGCAGGTCCTCCACAGAAGTTTAGTATAGTGCACTGCTACAACAACCTGTAAAATCCTCTGGTTGACTCAACTACTAACAGACCTTGGGTTGAAATCAGACAAGACTCTGCTTCTCTTCACAGACAACTGAAGTGCATATTGCATAGCAACCAATCTTGTTCACAATCCGATGACCAATCACATTCAAATAAACTACTATTTTGTCGAGAAAATGTTCACAACAAGCTGCTCAAGATTATGCACATTAGCAAGAAACATTATGTAGCAGACATTTTAACGAAAGCTCTGTCTTTACAACCCTTCAACAACATGACATCCAAGACAGACATTCTTTACATTTATGCACATCTTGAGGGGGCTCTTAACTGAGTATTCAACATATAAATTAAAACCAACATCAATTTTAATTTAAATTACAAAACTTTCAATATAAGAAAATAATTTAGAATTGGTTGAATTAGATATAACCAACTTTCCAGAAATGGAAAGTTCTTAAGCTTAAGTTAAGTAGTTGCATTTCATTAATTACAAATAACACATTGGGCTTAATTTGTTACTCACTTCATTCATCGTCCTTGTAAACACATTACAAACTGCAGAGTTCAATCATTTGGCTCTCAATCATTCATGAATTCAAGTTTCTTTTATTTTCTTAGGATTTTTGGCAAATTACCTCCCTGTGTTATGGTAAATGTGTAAGTTACCTCCGAGTGAAAAATAAGTTGGCCAAATACCTTCATGTGATCTCAAAAGTTGATATTTTACTCCCTTATGCATTGAGGTGTAGTGCACTCTCCCTTAAATGAGAGTGATGGTTAGATTTGTTTTGAAAAAAGACATTTATACCTCCATTGCGTTAAGAAAATATTATATCTTTTAATTTAATATTTTAAACTATCTAAAAAAAATCTAAGATATATACATGTAATGACTTATTTTTTAAACTTTTTATTTTTACACAAAATAGAAAATACAGTAGAATCCAATTCGAAATTACACAAATAAAAATACTAGTATTGGTAAAGGTATTTTTGTCTTTTCATATAAAAGGGATAAAAGCATCAAGCCCCCTGAACTATGCACGTTTTTGCGACTTGCCCCCTAAACTAATTTAATAAGCGTTTTGCCCCTTAAACTATGCACGTTTGTTCGATTTGCCCCCTGGCCGGGTTTTTGGCTATTTTTTGGCCATTCTTGGCCGGAATTGTTCCCCTTACCCGACACATATGTGTTGTACTAGATGTCTATTAGTAGTTGATGACAAAAAGTAGGCGAAAAAACATCTCGAACGGGGCATATTCTAGCCAAAATGTGATTTCATCTTCAGTGTATTTTAGCCGGAATATGCCATGTTCGAGGTATTTTTTCGCCTACTTTTTGTCATCAACTACTAATAGACATCTAGTACAACACATATGTGTCGGGTAAGGGAAAAATTCCGGCCAATAATGGCCAAAAATAGCCGAAAACCCGGCCAGGGGGCAAATCGAACAGACGTGCATAGTTTAGGGGGCAAAACGCTTATTAAATTAGTTTAGGGGGCAAGTCGCAAAAACGTGCATAGTTCAGGAGGCTTGATGCTTTTATCCCCATATAAAATTTACAATACAAAGTTTTTCAGGGAGATGGTGTGCCAACTTTTAAGATCACATAGAGGTATTTGGCCAACTTATTTTTCGCATGAGGTAACTAATTACTAATTTATTATAACACATGGAGGTAATTTGCCAAAAACCCATTTTCTATGTTTCAAGTGTTCGATCAATTGCATGAACGATCACGAATGTTAATGTTAACATTTATAGTTTACTTAAGACAATCTTGAGCTTACGAACTGATTCACATGATAGAAGGCTAGAGCAAATCGATCTATGCTTCTATGTAACAATAATTGTTTTCTCCAATTAAATTAAGCCTCTGTCTCGTTGCCATCTCAGAATGTATATCGCTTCGGTGAAGGAAAACGGATTTAAGAATTTTAACGTACTAAAGTTATAATCAAAGAACCATAAATCATTAATAACTGTAGCGTTGAGTGGAAAGAAGCAAGTGGAAAGATAAATTAGAAACAAAAATAAAAGGGAATCTTGTTGAAAGAATGATACTATAGCAAATAGGGGTGTTATAATTTGAATGGAAATGATGTAGCCAGGTAACTTTTGGTTCTGCTAAAGCAGAAGACGACTCGGGAAAGCAAATGCAAGTGACTCGAGTCTTTTAATTATTGGGAATGAACGGAATTATTGAATATGTGCAACTTAACATTGAAGGACCATAATTAAAGAAAGCTAAGGAATCATCGTGTGCCTGGCAACAACTAATTCTGGTTTGTCAATTAGCCAATATAATAATTAATATACCATAATATCACGGTTCACATAGTACAAGGAACAATTAAAGTCATTAGAAAACGTCGCAAAATATGATTATGATCTGCAAACAACTCAAAATTTTATGTTTTTATTTCCTCTGTGTTTGGATTTATTGAAGTTTAATCAACCCATGTACTTCTGTCACACGGTCTTGTTAACTTGGAAAAATAGCTACATACATGAAGCATAAAAAAAGAATAATAATTTGATATGATGAGTAGGTGGGGAACAATTTATTGCGAGTTGCACAGTTGAAAACATGAATTGCTCTTTAGTCTATAATAAGCTAGAAAATGACTTAAACAAGTCCTTATGTACATATATATATATATGTATCTTTTTTTGGCTAAATTATTTACCATGTGCATGTTTAAGAGTTGATTATCCAATAGATAATGTGAACTGAGGGTGTTAAAGTTTATGAAGTATTTATTAGTCATCTTGTAAAAAATATTAAATCATGTATGTCTATCTTTTCAATAATTTAAATATTATGAGTTAGGTATTCTTTATGGAGGTAAACAGTAAAAAAACTGCCATTTTCCTTTATTTATAATTTTGTATCATGTTCAGTAATCAGTTCACTAATCAGTACAGACTACAGAGTAAAACAATCTACCTCTATATTACATTAAATTAAAGAAATTTGTGCATCTATAAGAATTGAAAGAGATTCGAAAGCGGGAGATTGAACATTAATATTGAAGTGTGAACTCTGGAGCGTATATCTGCGAATCTATCACCGTTTTTGTGGACTAAAATGAAATGCCTATTTGACGCTTGGGACGATTTTTATGTCAGAGATACTAACTTATTTTCCTATTTTATTACTTACCTACTTTTCTGTCCATATTTATTTGTTCGTATTTATATTATGGACTGAATTAGCATTTCCTATTAAAATAAATAGCATTTCCTAAATCAAATAAATTAAGATTCAGATCTGTACCGTATGTTGTCACTGCACTGACTTATTCATAGATTTGTTTGAAGACTCTAGGATTGTTTGTCAGTTAACTAAGTAGAATTATAGTTAATACCAATATTAGAATTTTTTTGTTTTATAATTGTTAACACTCATTTTTATTATGGAGTAATTAAAAGAATTTTTTTATATCGGAACGCCTTGCCTCAATTTTACGAACGTGTCGCGGGAATTAGAATTACGATGGAATGATATGAGAAAAAAAAAATTAACCTCCTATTTTTCTTGCCTTTATGAGTCTCAGTGGTTCCCTATTTATAGGGGATTACAAGAGATGCAGTAGGCGCGTTGCATGCGTCTGTTACAACATATGGTGTAGTTGTGTTGATGAGTCTTGCATGTATTTCTCATGACAGGTGGTTATTTCATGCTAATAGGAATCAACGTTTTAAGGACAGCTGGTACACATATGCCTATGTAACTTAAGTTGATTCCAGGTGGATGGTTTTTTCCTATGGGTTTCTCCGATGGTTTGGGCATTAGCAAAGTATCGAAGAGTACTATGTAGGTAACGAAGCTATCGGGTGGTAACTTGCGAGGGCATCGTGGATCGTTTTCTGGGTATCGTAGGATCATCTAAGATCCGTAGTGCCAAGTGGATCTAGTGCTCTGTGTGTCTTTACCCAAGACATGGAAACTATTTTCAAGGTCATTTAAGCCCGATAGAGTCGGATTCCAATGGTTTTAGCTATTCTTTCCCTTATTTTGTGAGGAGAGACTCACGGTGCCCAGTTAATCACGATACCCTATTTATGAGGGGGTTAACACCAGCTCCCCCCACCCCTATTCCTTTTGTATTCGTGAGAATCAAGAGGAATTCTGGGTATTGACGAATTTATTTTCCCAGGGTATCGTGGAACTCCAAGCATCGTACCATTTTTGATGACGTGGCACATTAATAATCGCTCGCGTAGTGGGGAGACTAATCGTGGTAACGGCTCCTTTTACTTCAGAGAACACGTCCGTTAAGGGGAAGGGTAATTAATTCCCAACCACTTTACCTTGTTCACTCCGCTAGGACTATAAAAACCCCTAACCGTGCCATTTTTTCATCATTTTTCCCGCAATTCTTTAGCTTTTCTAAAGTCTTCCATTCTTAACAATCACTTCTGTGAGATTTCCTTGCTCTTTGATAATGGCAACTCCAAACGCTGCGCTTGACTTGGTTTATGCCGCCTCTGCGACCAGGGCGGCTACGTTTGTTTCTACCGCTGATGTTCTGGTCGTAACTGGCGTTGCTACTTCTTCTCGCAAGAGAAAGGGTATTGTGAAAGTTAGCGGTGATGGGGATGACGCTCATCTCCCTCAAGAAAGGATAAGGAAAGCTGGTAAAGTTGCTCCATTGACTGATTCTCGGAAACTCAAGAAAGTGGAAGTCATTGCCAGCATCGTCACGGAGAAGGGACTTTATTTAAGAAGTGCCGTGCTTCCTAGAAGAATATGGAGCCTCGCATTCCCGGGGCAGAGGCGAGGGGTGACAACCCACCAGATGGTTGCATTACTATCTACTACGTAGTAAAACTCGGTTTTGCGACAAGAAGAGGTTTTTTGGTTTCTAAAGTGGCGAATTAAATGTATATGTGAAGGGGGTCGTAGCACAATTTGTTTCCATCGCACAACCATGGCCCGTAGGAGGAGAAATAAAATCACATCGCTGAAAATCGAGGAGGATTGGATAAGCGAGGAGGAAACCCTGAAGAAACACGCTATGGTTTCTATTCCAAATTATTTTCAGCTAACGGGGGGCTGAATATGTCAAGAACGCGCAACACACTGGCGTTATCTAAATTTCAGGCACAACTCACGGACCCGCACAACGATACACTCAAGGGTACGTCGGTAGCCCTATGCAACGTACTCTACAAATTCATAACGAAGAGTATCATGATGCGACTTCGACGCTTGATGCCAAAAATCATCGCTCCCGCACAGTCAAGCTTCATAAAAGAGAGAAGCACGCAGGATAATATATATTTTTTACAAGAGATTCTACATTCTGTAAGAAGCCAGAGGAAAAATAAAGTTGGTTACATGATTATGAAGCTTGATTTGGAAAAAGCATACGACATAGTTAATTGGGATTTCATGGAGGATACTAAAAAAGCCTTCAATTTTTTGAAATAACTTATTGAGCTAATAATTTTTCTGTGTGTGGAGCAACGACGAGGATTCTTTGGAATGGCTCACCACTAAGAACTGAATGCACACTCATGCGCTTCGACAAGGTGACATTCTCTCTTCATACTTGTTTGTATTTTTTGTTGAGCATTTGTCGTAACTGATTCATGAGGTCGTGGATAGCAAAAAGTGGCAGCCCCTTGTTCCATGTAGAGGAGTTCTGGGGATTTCACACCTATTTTTTGTCGATGATTTTGTTCTATTGGGCAAAGCAAAGAAATCCACGATGCAAACCATTAAAAAGGTGCTTGATACATTCTGTGACGCTTTGGGTTTGATTTTAAGCCCGCAAAAATTCAAGGTGTTTTTCTCTAAAAGTGGAGGTGAAAGTTTGAAGCGCGAGATTTGTGATATCCTTGGCTTTGGTTAGACGAGGAATCTAGGGAAGTACCTTGGAACCAATTTAATCCAGGGATAGATTACGAGAGCTCAATTCGGTGAGATTTTTTGATAGAATTCTGAGAGTCAACAACGAGGCTCTTTCACCCAAACTGGTATGGTGGATTTTGCGTGAAGTGAAGACAATTTTGAAAGATTTAATATGTGCGAAGTTTCTAAAAATGAACAATTTATGGAAGCGCACCTACGTGGAAAGGAATTTTGAGATGTTTTGTCTTAATGCAACCCTTCCTTCGATGGAAAATAGGTAACAGCGAGAGCATATCATTTTGGCACAAAAATTGGCTTGGAAACAAGCATCTTATTGATGAAAAATGCGATATTTCCCCGACGAAAGCGGATCTCACTCTAAAAGAAGCAATGGACGAGGAGGGAAACTGAAAAATTTATCACCTTACATTAGTGATCCCAGTTCTCTCAAGGCCAAGATAATTCAGCGAAGAATAGTGTTGAATGAGAATGTCGATATTATTTGTTAGGGAGAAACATCAAATGGAGTTTTCACATGCCAATTGGCGTACAAAACTTACTTGGAGAAATACATGAACGCGTCAAATTTAGGTGGGGATGTGAAGTGGATTTGGAGGCAGAAAATGAGCAATAAAATCCAGCATTTTCTGTGGCTCGCAGTGCAAATAGGCTCACAACCAACTAGCTCCAAAATGATCGAGGGATATCCAACACGCTGCTATGTCCTATTTGTAACAATAAGACCATTATTACAAGCAACAAGAGGCCATGATTACTTTGATACTTATTCTCCTCTAACAAGAATCAATTCAATAAGGATGATTTTGGCGATTGTCACTCTACGAAATCTTGCAGTACATCAAATGGATATAAAGATTATCTTTCTAAATGGAGATCACGATGAAGAAATCTACATGGAACAACCCGAGGGTTGTGTAGCTCCTGAAAAAGAAAAAAAAGTATGTAAATTGGTGAAGTCTCTATATAGACTTAAACAAGTACCAAAGGAATGACACGAGAAATTTGACAATAGTATGTTGACAAATGGCTTTAGATTCAATGAGTGCGACAAGTGTTTCTATGTAAAAACTACAAAAGAAGGATATTTGATTATCTGTATGTATGTTAATGACATACTCATTGTGGGAAGAAACGACCGAATGGTAAACTCTATTAAAAGTTTGTTGAATTCAAGGTTTGATATGAAGGACATGGGACTGGCCGATGTAGTCTTAGGAACTAAGATTAAAAGATCGCCTAATGGTCTTATATTAACTCAGTCACACTACGCGGACAAGATTCTTGAAAAAATCAGCAAGGGTGATTCTGGTGTAGCCAGAACTCCAATTGACACGAGTCAACAATTGTCTAAGAATAAGGGAGAAAGTGTTGATCAAGTGGAGTATGTTAGAGTGATAGGAAGCCTGATTTACTTAATGAGTTGTACACGACCAGACCTTGCCTATAGAATTAGCACGTTGAGTAGATTCACGAGTAACCCAGGGCATGAGCAATGGAAAATAATTGTGAGAGTACTTAGGTACTTACGTTATACTCGTGACTACGGGTTGCATTATATTAGAGATCATGTTGTGCTTGACGGTTATACCGACGCAAGCTGGATATCTGATATACAAGACTCCAAGGTAACAAGTGGATACGTATTCACTGTAGGAGGTGCAATTGTGCCATGAAAATCTTCAAGACAAACGGTTATAACCAGATCCATGATGGAATCTAAGTTTGTGGCATTAGACAAATGTAGTGAAGAAGCCGAATGGCTTCATAACATCTTGGAAGATATTCTTGAGTGGCCCAAACCTGTGCCAGCAATATGCATAAATTGCAATAACCAATCTACAATTGGAAGGACACATAATGTTTTATAGAATGGAAAGTCTAGATATATACGTCGACGATATAACACCGTTAGACAACTGATCTCAATAGGGGTTCTTGCCTTTGACTACGTGAAGTCAAAAGATAACATTGTGGATCCGCTAACCAAATGGTTAAACCGAGATCAAGTTGAAAAGACATCGAGAGGAATGGGACTTAAGCCTATTAAAAATAAGGCTCTTACGAAGGAAAATCCAACCATGCTGACTGGAGATCCCAAGATCTTGGTTCAATGGGACAACCTAATTATAAGAACTTTGCACGGTCATTGTGGAAGGGTCAACCCTTGTCTATTCCTAGATGAAACAGTGATACTTGTAATTGAAAAGGTTAAGCGTTATGCTTTTAATAATTCATACGCGTCGAAAATTTGAGCGCAGTAATGCGAGTTACTCTTACATAAGCAATCACATATGTGAGAGAGAGGGGAGGGGCCGCCTCGGAGGAAAATTGTGGGGGCTTAATTTTCTGGAAAACTCTTATAGAATCAGGCGTATGTCCAGGGCCAAAATGGACATAAGCCATGAGAACCGCAACAGTAACAAGAATATACATGTATTGAGATTTATGGATCGTTTGCACAAACGACGGATAGTTCAAAGACATCAAGTTTATACTATCGGCTAGCAAAGAAAGTATTTCTCACAAGGGAAAGTTCAAGGGCGTATCCTACCTATCCTATGCAGGCATAGATCGTAGAACTCTACCACCACATAATGTATGTATGATCATTCAATTTCATTCATGTGGGAGCTTGTTGGAAATATTGGTAAAAATGAATTTGTACAGCTAACTTCGGGTCAGATTTTGAGCGGGTCTCACTTGTCATTTTGACGAGTTCAAGATGGGGATGTGCTCTCCTATGTGAGAGCTTCAAAACGGTATATTAGACGCTCAAAATGGTACATGGGTGAATGAGAAATTGATGTTCAAAGTTAGCTACACAAAGCTAAATGAGGGAAAACTTATCAAAAAAGAGGGCTATCCCACATGGGAAAATGAGCACTTTTTTGGGGGTTTATCTATAGGAATACATTCTTAGCATTGTAAGAATGTGTTGGCTAGTGTCTCCTCCCTCTCCTACACGCCCTTAGGGGGGGCTGCAAATATTGGGCCAAAATCCATCAAAATAGCGCAACTCGGGCTCTCGCACACGACGACGTACGCATCAAATGTCGGTCCATTTAGCCTGACGGGCTCCTGCTCGCGTGGGCCTTATTTTGCAATTTCAATGTTTCTTTTTATGTTTTGTTTAACAGAATTATTTATTTTCTTATATATATTTTTATATATAGAAAATTCATAGCATCATTTTGATAAAATTTCGTGATTCAGTTTAACTAAAAACGTGTCTAAGTTCATCCGAGATCTTTGCGAGATTACTTATCTTAATTACACGATTCGTAATTACCTTAACTAAAGATTTGTAATTATCTTATAACTCGTTTTCTTGATGACTAAGTCATCCAACCCTCTCCCAACCTAGTATATACAGGGGTCGCTACCCATAGGTTTTAATCACCAAAAAAATACTTTGCATACAAGAAAAAATGCCTTTTGCGCAGCCAAATATTTTATTCATTGTGTGGTGGTGCGGAAAGTTATTGCGCGAGTTCGTCGAAACTGTTTTACGAGTGCTAATAATCCAGTTCGTATGTTGTTTTATCTTGGGAGGTGGTAATCCAACGTTCTCAGCACGTAGAGAATGACTAATCCGCTTTAGAGAGATTGAAAAAAACTCAATCACCTTCACGTTCTATTCATTGCAGTCAAGGTTACAATCTCTAGTTTCCTTTTGTTACAATATTTATATTTGCTTATTTATTCGTTAACATATTATATTTGTTCGTTATAGTCCATTGCTACTAACAGTAATCCTATATGTGTATTAGCATCAGTTTGCACATAAATAAGGTTTATTGTTATACCAAATATTGGAGTTCTGATGAAGAATTTGGAAACAAAAACTTGTCTGGACTTTACAATATAATCAATAATACACCAATCAATTAAAAGTCCAACCCAAACATAAACGTGTTTTACATTATTGAATATGCAGAGTTATATATGTAATGTAATAATATATAGTTACGTTGTTTGCTACACATGTATTATCATGGTTCAATAGGGTCTTATTAGCGGAAATATATATTTTGACAACGGTAAAAAAAGTATCTCACAAGGAAAGGGAGAAGAATATGTCGATCATGCATTAATCAGTGGTGGAGATTTCAGCAAATTAGGAAATAACTCAAATGAAGATGATGATATGGAAAAATCCTACCAATAAGGGATCTTCCAATCATAATGCCCGCTGCCTTACAGATTTCTTGTTATCTTTACCAAATTAGATTAGAGACATGTATTTAAATACATTTGTTCAAGCCTAGCTGTTCACGTTGAGAATAACAATACAGAAAGATTGAATCTATTATATTTTTCTATTTTTCACATGGTATCAGAGCCATAGTGAACACTAGGCAATAGATCACCTTAGTTTCTGATTTTTTTTCTGTCACTATGACTACACTATCACTCAATGTTAGCAACTTCATCACCATTCGACTCACGTCCGATAACTATCCTTTATGGCGTGAGCAGGCGTTAGCCCTTGCAGAAAGTCAAGATTTGGTTGGGCATTTAACCAATGAAGATCCTGCGCCAACAAAATTCACAACTCCCAGCCAAACCAATTCAAGTGATTCAACAATCACCACTCCACAATTGACAGAAGCTTTCAAAGCATGGCGAAAGTCCGATCGTCTTCTTCGAGGATGGATCATTGGAACACTATCGGAGGAAACTCTTGGACTCGCCATTGGTCACGACACTGCTCATGGAGTTTGGGAAGAGCTCCAAAATAATTATGCCCAAAACTCGCAAGAACGCGAGTTTACGCTGCGACAACAGGTGAATTATCTTCGAAAAGAAGACCACACAACAGTTACAGATCACATTCGCACCTTCAAAAGTCTTTGTGACAATTTAGCAGCCATTGGAAAGCCTATTCCAGATCAAGAAAAGGTATTTTTTCTTCTCACAAGTCTTGGGCCTCAATATGAAACATTTACCACAACTATGATGAAGCCACCGAGGCCATCTTACTCGGAGTTGGTTTCGCAACTACAAAATTTTGATCAAAGGCGCAACTGGTTTTCCAAAGATGTATCCTTGTCCTCCGTCACACATCAGATGGCGTTTTATGGACAGCAACATCAGCATCGTAGTGCACCAGAAAAATTTAATTCTTCAGGACGCGGATTCCAGGCACAACAACGAGGGAAATCAAACCTCGAATACTCAAACGCGTCTTTCACAAACTCGCAGCGTCGTCCCCCACCACCTGGTCAACGTCGCATGACACCGGCAGAAAGGGAACAATATCGTGACAAACAATGCCAGTGCTGCGGCGCAACAGGTCATATTGCAAAAATTTGCTGGTGGGCCGCAAAGAAACCTACACAACCCGAAGATATTCCACAAGCACTCGCCGCTCTCACTTTAGACAATACCATTGCCGATACCGAGTGGACGACAGACAGTGGAGCTTCTAACCACATGACAGGTAAGTCAGGTATGTTAACAAACATTCGTAAATACTCAGGTTATGAATCTGTTTTAATTGGAGATGGTTCGTCTATGCCAATCGTTGCTACTGGTGATTCGTGTATAAAACAAAAAAGAACTACCTTACCTTTAAATAATGTTCTGTTAGTTCCTAACTTAACCAAGAATTTACTATCTGTAAGCCAATTAACTAAGCAACTTCCAGTTAATTGTGAATTTTCTAATGCTGATGTTTGTGTTAAGGAACGAGAAACTGGACAAGCGTTGATAACAGGGAAACGCAAGGGTGATCTCTATGTTTTATCTACTACACCAGAGTTGTATTTTTCACAGCGCTTCAAATCTAGCACTTCACACGGATGGCATCAACGTCTAGGCCACCCTCAAGCTTCCGCATTACAGTTGCTAAAAAATAAAGGACTTATTGATGTAGTTGGGAAAATAAAGTCCGAACATATTTGTGATAGTTGTCAATTAGGAAAACTTAGTCGTTTACCTTTCTCGTCTTCTGAACATTCAAGTAGTACTATTTTTGAAAAAATTCATTGCGACTTGTGGGGACCTGCCCCTATTTTATCTATTGCTAAATTTCGATATTATGCTTGCTTTGTCGATGATTTTTCCAAGTATACATGGTTAATTCCTTTACGTAACAAGTCTGATTTCTTTGATGCATTTCTAATATTTGAGAAATATATTCTTAGACAGTTTGATAAGCAAATAAAAATATTTCAATCGGATGGAGGTGGTGAATTCATCAACTCCAAATTATCTGCTCATTTCCTCTCCACAGGTATTGTCCATCAGGTATCATCTCCATACACTCCCGAACAAAATGGTTTTGTTGAGCGAAGGCATCGAACTATAAGAGAATTAGGAATGACTATGTTATTTCATAGTGGTGCACCTTTATTTTTATGGGTAGATGCTTTTTCTACAGCTGTATATCTTATGAATCGATTACCTTCGTCGACTCTTAACTTTGAAACACCTTATTTTACACTCCACGGAAAACATCCGGACTATTCTTCATTGCGAGCTTTTGGATCAAAGTGCTTTCCTTACACTTGGGATACAAGAAAACATAAATTTGATCCTAAAACACTTCTTTGTGTTTTTGTTGGCTATAGTGAAAAACACAAAGCTTATAAATGTTTTCATCCTTCAAGCAAAAAAATCTTTATATCTCGACATGTTGCTTTTGATGAATTAATTTTTCCATATAAACATAATTTGGATTTAGGTAGAGTAGTAAATAATCCACATGTTATTAATATTTTTGATACATGGTTATCTTATTCTAAACATACTCCTTCTAGAGATTCCCCGTCGATCTCGATTCCGCTCCCATGCCTTAATAAAACGCTGCCAATTAATGAAAATATTAATATTTTAGGTACTAACAATTTAAGTCAGTCTAATTCTTCACAGGATAACCTTTTAGGTGTTGAGTCCAGTGCGAGTAGTCAAAATGATTTTTTCCAGTCCCCTACTCCTATAGATAACATAACCTCACCTGAGTCGCTTCCACCCGAGCCTAATGAAATTGAACAAATTGAATTACCTAATATAAATGATTTTGTGACTGATTCCAATCATCATGATCTTACCACTCATAATTCTAATCCTTCATCATCCTCTAGGCACTCTATGACTACTCGATCTCAATTAGGAGTTGTAAAACCAAATCCTAAGTATGCCTTAAATATAACCTTCTCTGCTAATATACCTCGAGAGCCTTGTAATTTTAAACTCGCCTTAGCACATCCCGGCTGGAAAGCAGCCATGGAAGAAGAACTCGCCGCTCTTCATAAAAATAAAACATGGACACTCATCCCCCGTACGCCGAACATGCATGTAATTGGTTGTAAGTGGGTATTTAAAACAAAACTCAAACCTAATGGCACTTTAGACCGACTTAAAGCTCGCTTAGTGGCTAAAGGATATCATCAAATTGATGGAATTGACTATACTGAAACATTTTCTCCTGTTATAAAACCAGGAACTATTCGCCTAATAATTACGATAGCTCTTGCTAAAAATTGGTCAATTCGTCAATTAGATGTGAAAAATGCCTTTTTGCATGGTATGATAACTGAGGATCTATACATGCAACAACCACCTGGAATGATAGATTCTAGACATCCAAAATATGTTTGCAAATTACAAAGAGCTCTCTATGGCTTAAAGCAAGCGCCACGTGCATGGTTCGATCGGTTTAGTACATTTCTTATTAAATATGGTTTCTTTTGTAGTTTAGCTGATCCTTCTTTATTTATTTTCCATTCTAATTATGGTTCGTTATTTCTCCTCTTATATGTTGATGATATGCTACTAACTGGATCATCTCCAAAACTTATTTCCGTCTTTATTGAATTGTTAAGCAAGGAGTTTGATATGAAAGACCTCGGACCACTTCACCATTTTCTTGGAATAGAAATAACGCCAACATCAGGTGGCCTTCATCTCTCTCAATCTCGTTATGCGCTAACTATACTTGAACGTTCTAATATGACAGATTGTAAACCGATGAGTACTCCACTTGAAAGAAAAACAAAAACTTCCCATATTAGCACTCTCCTAGATGACCCAAGTTATTATCGTGGAATAGTTGGCGCTCTACAATATCTTACACTTACACGCCCTGATTTGTCATATAGCGTTAACTTTGTGTCTCAATTCATGCATGCTCCTACATCTTTACACCTCAAAATGGTTCACCGTATTTTACGATATGTTAAAGGAACGCTAGAGATGGGATTACATTTTTATTCGCATAATACACTTGATCTACTTGCTTTTTCTGATGCAGATTGGGCTGGATGTCCCACTACACGACGCTCAACTACTGGATATTGTACCTACCTCGGCCATAATCTCATTTCATGGTGTGCAAAAAAACAACATACAATCTCTCGTTCAAGCACGGAAGCCGAGTATCGAGCAATGGCTAACACTGCTGCTGAACTCACTTGGATCTCTTTCATCCTCAAAGATCTCCGGGTTTCGCTGCGTTCAGCCCCAACTCTTTATTGTGACAATCTTAGCGCTCTGTATATGACGATCAATCCCGTGTTTCATGCCCGAAGTAAACACATAGAACTGGATTATCACTTTGTGCGAGAACGTGTGGCGCAAGGATTACTTGTTACCAAACATATACAGTCAAATAACCAGGTTGCCGACATATTCACCAAACCATTGCCGAAAGTGGCGTTGCGTTATTTCTGTAACAAACTTTGCCTCCAGCCTCGGCTCAGTTTGCGGGAGGGTATTAGCGGAAATATATATTTTGACAACGGTAAAAAAAGTATCTCACAAGGAAAGGGAGAAGAATATGTCGATCATGCATTAATCAGTGGTGGAGATTTCAGCAAATTAGGAAATAACTCAAATGAAGATGATGATATGGAAAAATCCTACCAATAAGGGATCTTCCAATCATAATGCCCGCTGCCTTACAGATTTCTTGTTATCTTTACCAAATTAGATTAGAGACATGTATTTAAATACATTTGTTCAAGCCTAGCTGTTCACGTTGAGAATAACAATACAGAAAGATTGAATCTATTATATTTTTCTATTTTTCACAGGTCTGGCTTATCAACTGGAAATCCCTTTGCAGCCCAGTCTTTGTAGCCCCCTAGCATGTTATACGCATAATTGAACTCCTGCATTAACGAAATAAATTCGTGTTAATTAGAATTAATTTTACAAATTCGAATACATGGGTATGAATTGATCAATACATATTATGATATATATATATATATGTATTAAAGTGCCAGGAGATACTAATAGGTTTACTCAGATTTATGCTCTCATTACCTTCCACTACATTCATATAAGTTAATTAATTAAATGTTCCACTAGATAGGATTATAAATAAATAAAAATTGACACCAAGAACTGCAAGTCTGCAAGTAAGTTAATTGATTACTTGTTCTCAATCTTGTCGCCTTCCATCTAATATATATAGTTTGCATAATTCACAATGCACCAATTGTACACAGAAAAGAAGAGTTGAACTTACAGCGTCACGAAGATCAGTGGTGGCTAACACAGAACGGTTGCCAGTTCCGCAGCCCTGAAGATTTGCAACATTCGATAAATTTCTCATTTCTAATAATTCATATATCAAAACGTGACAACTAATAAATTTAGGATTTTCTCTTTTACCACAACAAAATGGTCCTCTTTGCCAAAAACATTGCGAACTTGATCAATAAATTCGGGATTCTTCACTCTCCCTGATGAATCTCAACAAAATAACATGTTCAAGAGAAAGAAAAAAAAAATAGATATACCGAAACGTTTAGGGAAATTTTGCAATTTAATACACCAAAGAGAATGAATACCTTCTGGAGTATGATCAAGATAGTATGGGATGTGAATGGCATTCGCCACGTGACCTTTCTTATAGTCTTCTTCATCCCTATTGAAGTTATATATAAGTGAAGTTATAAGCATGATTTTTGCATATAAATCCAGAATTGCATATAATTTAATCAATTACTGATAATGATAACCTGACGTCAATGTAACGGTGACCTTGATTGAGGAGAAGATTAGCTGCTTGCACGTCGATACCAAACACTTCCGGCCATGATAAACTGCACATAACAAGACAACCAACACTTCCAATTACTAAGACTAATTTCATTTTTTTATATTCTTAATGAAAATTATAGGAAAAATATAACACACCAAAAAAATCCAAAAATTGCAAAATCTCATTGCCCGTTGGAAAAAGAAAATAAAGAGAGTAAAAGACATTACGGTTGTGTCTTATTTTCCGAGGCCATTTGCCTGCGAGAATTTGTTGGGATCCAAAATACGGATTGTGTGACTATTGTGTTGTAATAACAAAATACAGATGAAAATGTGATTATGTGATGCATCTTCTTATACTATGGCGTCTATTATATTATTAAAGAACATGCATGTCATTACTGAGCTTTTGTCAACGCTAGCTAGTTCAAGGGATTGGTTATTATTTACAGCTTCTTACTTTTGAGTTCAATGATGTAGCCCTTACAATTATTTCGTAAGGTGTGACGTATTTAATTGTGTTCCGAAATTTAAGAGGTAGTGTGTTCAGATGTTAACGGGTCTCTTTCATGTAATAAGTTGTAGAACAGGCAGCATATAACATGCACAGTCGTTTAGTATGATAACATAGATCAAAAAATTAGGATTAAATACTATAAACATAAAAGTATTGTCCAGGTGCATTGCAACATATCTTCTATGCAAATTTTGAAATACGTTGAAAAAATCTGAACGATTGCAAGAAAAGTTCTAATATTCAGTACTTTGTAGTAGTCTGAGACTTTGATCCAGTCGTGAAAAATTGTCAATGTAAAAATTACTAATTAGGACAACTAGCTATTAAAATCCATGGAATATGTTATTCTACGTCATCGCATTTCAAACTAACATCCACGAAACCGTGGGGAATATGCTTAAGGAAAAACAGTGCATATTCGGCTTTTATTTTATTTGAGTCAAAAGCCCATCATCGCATTACTTGGGCAATCTCAGTAATACAAGGTAACCGAGGAAAAATTCTCCAAATCACAATAACTAAGTCAAACCATAGAAAAATTATGCAAATTAACATATAAATCCAGTACATCCCAAGTTCTAATTGAACCGATATTACGAAAAAATAATCAATTAGCATCTGTTCGTAACTATTTATGCTGTTAATGAATCCGCTAGGAATTTATCATATTGAATTATCAAATTAAGCGAAAGTCGATGACCCAACATGTCAACTAGCGAAGTTAAACCATCTTGTTTGGCAGTTGGGCTTATGCCCCTGTCCATCTTCAACAGATCTTTTCTTTGTTTAGAACTAGAATTGATGAAATGGTACAGTAAAAAAAGTGTTACTTTAAACTTGCACAAAAGATGATGCTTCTCATTAAGCTATTCCGCAGTGTATCTATCCATGAGTGCTACAAAAGGGCTTTAACTTAGACTTCTGTGATACCATCCCTAGTTTCTTTGAAGTACAAAGGAAAAGGCTTCCTTTATGGCGACTTAGAAGCCAAAGAAACCAAGTTCACTAGCTTTCTCCTTCTCAAAGGTCTCAAAGTACTGATAGATGATCGTAACTGCAAGAAGAATTCCCGTCCCTGAACCAATGGCACCCATTAAATCTGCCAACACTGTCAACGCACCAATGCACACTCCTCCGAACGCAGCAGCAGTTGGTATGTACCGATTAAGTTCCTTCTGCAGATTGGAATCCCTGTGTCCAGGCATAACCATTTGTTGCTCCTACAATAAAAAAAGAAAATGATAATACATCCGAGTATTGTTCTTGACCAAACCATGTTTGACACTTGATTTCAAAACAGAATATAGATCAGAATATCATTCTTTCAGGGTTGATTATTCTTACCTTAAGTTGCTTGGCCACATCTTTGGCAGAGGATCCAGAGACTTCAATCCATGTCTTTGAGAAAAGGGCACATGCAGAGAGCATGAAAATTATGTAGAAAAGAGCATGGAACGGATTTGCCGCCATGTCTGCGACGCTGAAATTAATATGAGACCAAAAAAACAAATAATCATTAATACAAGAGGTAAACCTTACTCGACAAGTAACTGATTTTAATCAATTTGACCCATTCACTTCATGATATCATGATATGTAATCATATTAATGAGTTTTTTGACTTGGAAAAATCAATCCTTTACCTTGAGGGAGCAGTAACATAATAAGCAAGGCCACCAACAGGAACTGATTGGCCTGAGTATTGAGATTCCTGCCACTTACCCAGCAAATTCACAAGAAAATTCCCACTGTATCTCTTGTACAACAACTATATGGAGAGAGGTGAAAAGTTTACGTTATAACTTAGAAGTAGCATCTAAAAATATAGAAACAAATAAGAAGTTACAAGTTCTTCACTTAACACTTAATGACAAATAATTTGGGTACCTGAGAAATAAAGTAAAGATTGGATACAAGTGCAGACTGAAGAATAATAGGCATATTGGAGGTGTAGAAAAGCTTTATTGGGTAAGAACCCTGTTGTCCACGGGCATTTTTAGAGCGCACAGGCAACACTACTCGGAAGCCTTGGAAATAGATGACAATGAGGAAGATCAACACTGTTGCTAGAAGATTAGTCACATTTGGAAGATTCTGGCGATAAAATGCCTCTCGCAGAGCACGGACTTTGTCTGTTCTAGTTATAAGCAAATGGAACATTGCAATGACAGCGCCTTCAAATTCAGCACCACGGCCAGTATTGATAGTTGTAGGGCTGAAAGCTTTCCAGATATAGCTTTCACTGCAATAAAAGTCAGGCTTACCACAAGCTACCAGATGCTATGGTTCTAAGCCACCTAATAGTAATAGTGTTTGGGTCTTACCAGATATTGGTAGCAATGAACAAGGAGATGCCAGAACCAAGACCATAGCCCTTCTGGAGAAGCTCATCCAAGCAAATCACAATGATACCGGCAAAGATTAATTGAAGGATTATCAGAATAGCATTCCCAACACCAAGTTGACCTACACTTCCATACATTCCTGACAGAACATAGGCAACAGCCTCACCAACGGCGATCAAGATACCCAAAAGCTTCTGAGCACCATTTCTATTGCAAAACAACAATGTTGGACGTTAAGATGTTTCCTTAGCAATGGAGTAAGACAGATGATAGCAAATGAGTTGTATAACGATGATGCGCAACTGCACAAAGTTTATGATGGAAAAGGCAGGGACATAGTAAACCTAAACTTTGTCGGCCATGCAAACTCATAGTCCTATTCTAGTATTATATTCCCAAGTAAAGAATGCCATAATTGTTAAGACTATACCTCTACCGATGATGATATTGTCCACTTTGGGCATAACCCTCGTGAATGTTCTCTAGCTTTTACCCAAAAAAAAAAATAAAAGCCTCATATTAATGGAGATTGATTTTCCCTATCCCTATATACCCATGATCACTACTTTTCCTACGTGGGGCTAGATTTTCTTATCGAAACAATAACACCAATGCTGATGAATATACTACAAAATCTTGAAAGCAATTAAAAACACAAACTATGTGGTAATGCAAAAAAGTAGAAAGATCCTATAAGAAGAGGCAAAGAAAGACGTGCGTGTCGGAAAGACTGACTTACAAGAGTGTACGATCCTCACGGACATTATTGTCAACTTCAATAATCTTGGACCCTGCCAAGAGTTGCATGACCAATCCGGATGTGACAATAGGCGTGATACCCAACTCCATGACGGTACCACGGTTTGAGGCAAGAATAACACGCATCCAGTAGAAAGGATCGGCACCAGTGGTGGAGTGAATGCCATAGAGAGGAAGCTGGCTGCATACTAGAAAGATAAAAAGGGAGATGACAGTGTATATGACCTTCTCCCTAAAGGGAATCTTCCTGTCTGCACTCTGAACCTCGGGAAGAAACGAAAGGAAAGGTTTAACGAGATGCAGCACCCTAAATCCTCCTCCCATCTTTCACAATATAATACAAACAATCTGCAGATTGGCACCACTTTAACAACCTCACTGTAATTAATATATATTCATAGCAGCATAGCATATATTGTAGATGAAAGCAAGCAAAGCACACCCCATAATCAAATGAATACAGCACCTCATAATCATATCCAGAATTAGTTGGTTAGCAATTTCAGTCCAGAATTCAAACAAAAAAAAAAGTTAATATCTATCAATTACAATCAACATATATCCGATTGTTAAAAACTCAATTCGGCTCATTAATAATACAAAACTTGAAAAAGTTGATCGATCATTCATAGCAATCATAATTAATTACATTTACGCGAATAATGCAAAATAAAAGCATAGTTGTTGAATGGGAAAATAAAAGAAACGAAAAAACTTACAGATCTGAGAGCAGTTGTGTTGAGACTTGGCGTTGAATGGGAAGGGGCTCTCTCTTAGTGTATTTGTGTAGATTGGGTCCGGTTTTGCTGAGAGGCGTGCAATTGGGCCGTGTGCCACGAGGCGAGGTGCACCCAAATCCCAATAGAATTTTTCAACTTAGTTGATGCAAAAATTATTTTATATATGTTAGTTAGTAGTATATGGGACAAGTTTAAAGTCCATCTCATAAATCAAATACATTGGTATATTTTGCGTGAATTACATGGAATATGAATAAAGGACGAGGTGGGCCTCAAACACACCAATATATGGTAATTTATTACAATCATTGACTAGTTTAGTCTGGTACACCTGTTAAGCACGATACAACAGCTAGAAAAGATTAGAATAACCCTCAACCTCAAATCTGTTGAGTATCGAATGGAAAGAGTATTGAACGAAGGAAGTATCGAACGATGTTGAACACTTGAGCCATCGAACAGTCGAATCCTAGGAGAATTGAATTGCCTAATAATTGAAAGTACATGGACTCGATCCTGGGCACTCAAGTACAAAAACCCTCGAATGATGATGAGCATCGAATGCTAGAGTATCGAATTGAACTCTCGATACTAAAGCGGTTGTTGCTACACTAATTAATCTGAGTAATTCTCGGGATTCGGGGTATTTATAAGCCTCGAATTGCAGGCTCCATGTCCCATATTTCTCGGGATAAGACCAATTGGATATTCAATATTGGCTCACTAGTATCGAATTAAATAGATACTTGCACAGAAGAGTATCGAATTTGCCATTTCGATACTCTTTTCACTAGGACCTGTTTGTTTGGGCGAACCCAATTCTTCGTGTTGGGCCAGCCTAATAAGCCCCCACCATATAGTCCCCCTATTTGGGAATCATTCTTGTGAAAGAGCGGGTGCCAAATTGAGAGTTACCTTTTTGTAGTCAAATGTAAATATTTAGACGCCTTTGTGCAAGGTTCGGATAAGTGCTTCAAAATACGCCCACAATTTTGGAGCTGTAATCCAAAGGATCGGGTGCCAAATATAATTTTTGGCTTTAAAATATGCCCCACATTTGGGAGTCATAATCTAGAGGATCGGGTGCCAATTGTAAATTTTTTGCTTCAAAATATGCCCCTCATTTGGGAGCAGTAATACCGAAGATCTGGTGCCAAATGTAAATTTTGGCTTCAATATTTTTGCTAATATCAAACTGTGAATTCGATGTAGCTTGTGATTTGCACTGAAGTATTGAAAAATTCTGCGAATATCGAATTGAGAAATTTCGATTGTGCGTACAAAAGTATCGGCCTCATAATTTAATGGTCATTTCAATGATTGGGCTTTTAATGCCAAAAAAGTTGGTATGCCGCCTATAAATAGGCCTCAATTGGACTGGAAACCTCATTTGCAACTTGTTGGCGAAGTGTTGGCAATTTTACTCTTCGATCGAATACCCCTGAGTGTTAAAAGTTTGTTGCACCGAATGGCTGGTGAGTGGAATTGTGAATTTTTTCGATGCTACATGAATTCGATGCCTCGTTCCTTAGAATTTTTCTAATTGTTTATTTTTGTTAGTCATAGTTGTTGATTCCTCGTTTTTTTTGTAATTTTCTTCTACCCTTATTAATACAGGTAGTTCAATCATATTACTATAACTATTATTCATTAGTGTTAAACTAGTGTAGTCAGTTTTTTTTCTTTTTTATTTTTAGTTTGTAATCAGAATGCTAGACCAACATATGGTTGATTTGGTTGACATGGTGAGTGACTCGAGCGAGAGCTCGAGCGGTGACTCGGGTAGGTCAAGGAAAGATCTTGGGAGTAGCGACTTGAAAGCCACTCGAGTGGCGGACGCATCATCTCGGGTAGGTCAAGGAATGATCTTGGGAGTAGCGACTTGAGAGCCACTCGAGCGGCGGATGCATCGTCTTCACGAGTGGGTGATGCAAATGATGAGGTATCGCAAGATAGTTTGATCTTTCCGTCGTAGGAAGAATTTGCAATGTTCCCCTCCTGGATTTGGCCGATAACCATGCGGCTAGTGAATCTGAGTGGAGCAACACCGATGTCGCACCAGTAGTGGAAGAGAAATATCAGTTTGAAGTTCTTTATATTGATCATATTTCTACATTGCCTAAAGGTCGAGCCTATCATCGCCGTAAGTATAATATAGGCATGAACTACAAGATGGTGCTCCCTAACGAGAATGAAAAGGGTGCATACTGCTCCAATCGGACATCTTACTGTGTTCGTTGGACAGATAGTAAATGGATTACTATTTCCCATACCTCATCCTGTGCTGAACATCATCTGTAGCATAGGATTAGTTCCCAATCAGGTTACCCCGAATGTTATCGGTGCAATCATTACATTTATTCATGTTATAAAAAGAATGAAGGTTCCCGATGGGCCTACCGAGTTCTGGTCTCTTTTTAAAGTTCAGCATAAAGGGGTTGGGTTCTTCCATATAAAGGCGTTGAAGAACTATAAGTTCTTGTTTGGAGGGCATATCGGTTATTGGAAAGATTGGAATAAACGGCATTTTTATATCAAGGAGATTTGGCGAGGTGAATTCTCAGACTTCTATTACGACTGGATCGAGAGCACCAAGATAAGGATTCCCCAGGGTGTATGGGCGCCTGGGTGGGGTAGTCATTTTAAGAATGACCTTATTTTGAACCACGAGTTTGATATCACCAAATTAGTGGCGAAAGAGGTGTTAAGGGTCGGGATTCTGTCTTCATCCCCTACGAGGGGCTGTTTGATAGAGATTATAGATAGAATATTATTTTAGTATTACTTTCATAGTACTTTAATTATTATTAAATTATAGTATAATTGTTTGGTAAGTTTAGGATTCTAAGTTATATTGTTGCTTTTATTAAGAACTCTAGCTTTGGTAGGTTTTTATTACTTAGCCTATAAATATGAGTCTAAGGGTTTATTATTGGACAACTTTTGATGAATGATTATTGATTATTGAATTGTCGAGCAATTTTTGTCTTCTCTTTGTTCTCTTCTCGTTCTTCTTATTCTTTCTCTCGCCCCTCTAAAATCTGAAATATGGGAATTAATTCCCCAATCTCTATCACTATTACTATTAGTATTTTTGATGTCTCATGCTGCATATATTTATTAGTGCGCATCTCATATGTTTATTCATATTTAACCTCGACTTATTTTGTTTGTAGAGTCTTTGATCATGGGTCGTCATGCGTGCATGGGTTAATTTCTTGCGGCCGAGGCCATAGCAAGGCAAGGCGGTGCCCCTGCACAGGTTCAAGCTATTCCCCTAGCAAATAAGACTCTAGGGCGAACTGGGCTCCGGAGCTCCCATTCTCTTTCCCAAGGTGGGATACTGCTCAAGGCGCCGGCCAACGGGGCAGAAATGAGGAGACTTCCCATTGCGGGTGGAAACACTCCCCGGTCCACAAGAGCGGATAGACATCAATAGGCTTTGAGGCTTCTACAATTGAAAATACGGTCAAGGTGGATGATGATGTCGAGGCTAGATGTCTTGTCGAGGAGAAGAAGACGGGGTGAGACTACCCAGCCTCGTTTGTGCAAGGTGGGGAGGCGAAATTCCTTGCTTTCACATGGATAGCTACTGGAGCGGCAAGAGGCATCACGAGCCAGGGGTCAGTCCCAACTGGGCTGCCCGGTGCTGACAACGATTTCTTTAGCAGTGTTGGCGCGTCAGGAACCCCTAGGGTCAGTGGGCCATGTGTTCAGTTTTGCGGGGCTCATTATGTATAAAGATAAGGTCATAGATCTGTTGCGCAAGTTGTTCCCAATATTGGCCAACTGGGCTGCAGCCTCAGCTAGCGGGAGAGAGAAGTTGGAGCGTCTGGCACTAATGATGGTGAATGCGGTAAGGAAATTTCATATCTTCGTTTATCTTTCAGTGTACTAAGAGTTTAAGGCATAATACATTGATGAGTGTTTATTTAGAGTCATTTAAGTGCTCATTTACTTATGCTTTTGAATACTTCTTAGTGCATATTTATTGATTTTAGTATTATTTCGTTTTTTTAGGATTTTATCAAGTTACAACAAAGCGGAGCTAAAAGAGCACAAAATACATGTTTTTGGAAACATGGCATCACGATGCTACTTTAAGGGTCATGATGCTACGCAAATGATGAAAACCCTAATCGCAACACGTTAAGAAGTTCAAAGTTCGGCCCAAACCGAGGAAAGAGCGGTTTGACACAGGGGGAGCTGCGTGATACCGCCACAAAAGTCAAATGTAGGGCGAGCAACAGAAGGAATCAGAATGTCACAGAGGAGAAACAAAGAGTGGCGCGACGAAGCAGAAAAGCAACGCGCACTGCGTTGGTAGTAGTGCGACTTGGCAACACGACATATCTGGTCTCGCGACTTGAGGATCGATACGTCTTTTCCAGCTGATCAAGTTATGGTTGTTCAAGAAATTAGAGCATCAAGACTTTCTTATGTTTAGAAGAGGATGGTCACCACTCAAGACCTCAGTTCTCATCGCTCACAACAAGACACTACTAGATTGCTCACAACATATTAGTTCTTAGAGAGAAAACACCATCAAAGTTTTGTTCTAAGTCTTTGTCATTTTCCTAGGGTTGCTCGTTCTTAGAGAAGAAAAGATAGCATGTCGGAATCCAGAAGATAGCCAAAGCATCAACGTTCCTCCGGATCTGACAAGATTTCCTCTATCTCTTTACTTTGTTTATGTTATTGATTCTTTGTTGATTGTTGAACTCATGACAATGAGGAGCTAACATACTCTTTGTTTAGAGTAAGAGATTAACTTTGATTTATGAATATATTAATTTGCTTTGTTTGATGCGTGTTTAATGAAATTGTATGTCTAGATTGAATAGTTTCTTATGTTGTGTGACTAGTCTTGCTCTCGCTGGATGAACGTATGCACTACTTTGGTATGCTAACGCAACTGATGCACAACCCCTAGATCACACTAGATTAATCTTGATTATGTACGTTTATGTTAACACGGTTCAGATGAGTTAATTGAATTGCAGATTTGATATTTTTACTATAAAACAACTAATAATTGGGTAGAATCAGCTAACGCGATAGGTTATTAGAGACTCGTAGATTCTGTAGTTACGATAGTCCGGCTATAGGTCACGGATCCATTAGACATACAATCTTCAAACAATCATCAAGCATCTCATGTGAACATAGGTAGTTTGTCTATGAACTACTATGGTTAAATCAGTAGTGAAACCCAACCTCTAAATAATCTTTTAATCTATTGATTACAACCTAAGTATTCAACCAATCAATCTTCTTGAATTCTGCTTATTTACTTTCTTGCATTATTTAGATTAGCTCTCTAGTATTCATCGTTGGTTAAGTAATAAAATCTTCCTTACATTCATCTTTAGTTAGTTTATATCATTCTTTGCATAAAAATTGTTTTATTTTCATTTAAAGCATTTTTATTATTTTTATTGCATATTTGTTTAGTGATCTTCTGCATTCAAAAATGTTTCATAAAACATGCATTCATAGTTTTATGCATACATTACGCATTCATCCTGCAAACACAAAGATAGCAACTGTGACAACCATAAGTGTTTTGCATTTAAGTGATTTAAGCATACATCCACCACTCCCTTGGGACACGATACTTGGTTCATAACAATACTTACCATTTTATTATTATTTTATTTGTGCACCTGCGAGAATAGGGATCTAGGTGTAACAATTGATTTGTTAGCTTTATATTCTTTGTTCGTTACACCAAAGTTCCCATCATTCATCATTGTTTGACATGTTTTAGTTTGGGCAGAATTTTTGATGCCATGGGGCAGAGCTTGGACCACGCTAATACATAAAGGCGACAGAAGTTAGTAGTTTGAGGGTCGAATATCGTGATAGAACCCCTGACGCGTTGAAGGCTGCTCATGAAGAGAGATAATGAGTTAGATCGAGCAAATGATGCGGTGAATGCTGCCGCCGCTGATCGAGAAACAGCAAAATGTTTAGGCATTGTACATGGAGAAGGTGATCAAACTGAAGAACGAGCAAGCGACTCTTCAAGCCCGAGGGAAGGAGCTTGAAAATGAGATGAAGGCGGAGAAAGAGAGAGATGACTTGACCAATGGACAATGCTATTCACGCGGCATCAATGATGTATCTAACATATGAAATTCCCCACACCCAAAGTGTGGGTTATTGTAGTACATTTACAATTATTTTGTACATTGTAGCCCCCTACCACAATTTAGAGGTTGGCCATTACTAAAGAGTTCGTGTGAAGCCATACCTTCTAGAATATTAGCATTCGTCGAGGAATTGAGAATTCAAAAAAGGCGCAGGTCACCACCGTTGGACAGATTCACCACTTAGGTTATATGAGGGGTGGGTTTGATGCGAGGAAATTGAACTTAGGCCTGGACCCCGACATGAAGCTTATTGAAGACCATGATAACGAGGGAGCTCCCACTAGGACCGATGAATTTGCCACCTTGTTGGACGACCAGAACTTGATGGCCACTGGTATGTCTCTGATGCCCAACCTTCGGTATCCTTTTCCCTGCACTGACGATAAACATGACCCTATGACCCCCTATGGTGTTTCATTTCTGACGATAAAGATGACCCTATGACCCCATATGGTATTTGTTTTCATGCTTTAAGAATAATGACTCTCTTTATTTATGGCATTGCGATTCCTTTAATTCATTTCCTTTGACATTTTACCGTCATTTTAGTTGTATGGACGTGGTTGCTTTGTTTTTAATTATTTGACTTGCTTTGCTTTACATTATTATCTGAATGTTCATGTAAAGAGGTTGACGTGCGTCTCGTTTTATCTGTGTTTGTGTTGAACGAAATAGTTCGTATCGAACCGTGTTGTCTAAAGATTGGACCATTTAACTCAAGTGTTTGTATCTATAATGAGAGATTTTTGGTTTGCGTTAGACCATGTTAGATTGAGTGTTCATCTCTATCTTTCAAACTTTATGGTTTGCACTGGACCATATTAGGTCGAATGTCCATTTTTTTTTCTTTGAGACATGTGGTTTGCACTGGATCATGGTGGGTCGAGTGTCCATCTCTTTTATTATGATATTTTTGGTTTGCACTGGACCATGTTAGGTCACGTGTTCATCTCTTCTCGTATGAGATTTGTGGTTTGCACTGGACCATGTACGGTCTAGTGTCCATCTCTATTCTTTCGGATTTTTGGTTTGCACTGGACCATTTCAGATTGAGTGTCCATTTATATTATTTTAGATTTCTGGTTTGCACTTGACCATGTTAGGTCGAGTGTCCACCTCTATTTTTTGAGATTTTTGGTTTGTAGTGGACCATCTCGCGGTGGTTTCCCACTAGTTCCCATATTTCTGCCGGTGTTTGAAATTTCATCTTTTGATGGTAGGTGGATACTACAGCTTTGAAGGCGTTGAGTGTTGGTCATCCTAGTATAGCATTGTAGGCTAACATCTCGTTAACTATCAAATATTAGGCATTTAAGGTTCTTTTTTGGAGTAACTCCTAGTGATGTTGGCAGTGTGATCTGTCCCACTTATAGAACCTCAGCTCCTCCAAAACCATGATGTGGATACAGGCTCTACTCTGTTGTCTTCAAGGGCCATTTGGGACAGTGTTCTAAGAAAATGATATTGGTCGAGCTCCCATTATCTGCTACCACGTCCTGAATGGCTTCAGGTGAGACGTCGAGGAGGTTGGACTTGGTGAATGTTATCTCTTTTGTTGCCATTTTTTTATTTGTAGGAGTTTGGTGAAACCCACATACATGTCAGCATCGATTTACCTAGTAACCTTTTGCCGTCCTTTAACTGAATTTGCTCTCACATGTTCTCCCAAGATCATGTAAAATTATCCTTTTACTGGGTTGGTTATCTATCTGTTGCGGGTGGTCATAAGTTCGTAGGGCCACAAGGGCTTTCTACTTGTCCTTTCACGGGGAACGTGACTTGTCTCTCTGTGCCTGGTCGACCTTATCCTTGAGATCCCTCGTATATTTGGTCAGCTTACCATATCTAATTACACGCTCTATCTCTTTCTTCAGATCTTAGCACTCCTCGTTCAGATGTCCGTATTGTTTGTGGTATTTGCAATATTTCTTCGATAATCTTGTAGCTGGTAAATCATTGATCCCAACATATTCATGCTTTCATGATTCAAGTTTCATTCTAATGCTCTGGAATTGCACCTTTATTTCTTCCAATTGGTTCACTAACTCAGCATTCTCTTGCTCTAAACGATCTATCACCTCTTGTATTTGCTCCTAAAATGTCTTATGTTTCTTGTGTATTGGTGATAAGATTTCTTCAATTGACTCGTTAGTATGGAATGTCATTTCGATCACTTTCCTCGCAATGTGATTGATGGGATATGTATTTCGGTGATGCGTGCACCAACCTTAATGAGCATTTACATGGTAATTACTATCTGGACAAAGTGTCATGTCAATCGGATAACCCTAAAACCTCATCCGACAACTACTATCCTCGAAAAGCGAAGGCATGACTCTCAACTTAAACATCCTCAAAAGAAAAAGAAAAAGAAAAGCACTGACCCCTTGATCGAAAAGATCATATGACCTAACATCATACAAGAAGTATCCGTCTCAAACAAACAACAACAATGAAGGGAGGCCACACCTCCCAGAACCGCCCTAGAGGAGACTCACGACTCTGATAGGGACTACCCACTAGTCCTATAACTAGTTCAAAGAGAACCACGATTCTTAAGAACGCAAAACACTGAAGCGGTCTCACAACCTTGGAGACGATTTGAGTGCATCTCTATATCCTCAAAAAAATCAATGCACAACGAACGGGTCTTACGAACCCATAACGCCATGATATATCTAAAAGTCATGGGACTATCTCTAGAGGAGACTCATGATTCCTCCAGCGATCACCCAACAAAAAGTAGGGGGAGGTCACTTATTGCCTTACCCTCCTCCCCCTCTCTCACGCAAGCTTTGTTTGATAACATAAAAAGATTAATAACGAAGAAACTTGGTCCTCGTAAAACTGATGGCCTCATCCACAGAGGGATAAGAAAACATGTCCAATAACCTTTCAAGTTCCATGAACAAACGACCTTGAAACAAAAAGCCACCACAACACAAATGTTTGGATTTCATTCTTCGCAAACACGAAGGTAATACGAAGGTGTGCCATATTTACTAACAGTCGAATTTAAACTGAATTGTTTTTACATATTAAATGACTCTCTTGCCCCCTTACAAAAAAACAAACAAACAAATAAATAAGCAAAAGAGAGAAGGCACAAAACTGAGGCACAACCACCATCCCCCTCTCTAAACCCATGCTAGACTACACTCCCCCAGCCTCCAATCCTTCGAACGAGTCCTCTTTCACTGGCGATGCTGCTGCAATAGGAGAAACGACGGACAAAACTCCTAAAATTTGAGTTACATGCGCAATACTGGATGAACTTCCACACGGAGCGAATAGCTGTAGAACTGCGTCACGCGATTTCAGCACGGGTAGGTCCCTCGACCTAAGCAATATTGGGTTCTCATAGGGCTGATAAAGCCTCAACTCTTTACCTTTCTCATTACACCCCAATAACTATACTCATATACCCGATAAAATTCTTACGGAAGAAGTCCTAATGTCTCGACGAGCCCTTGTAATCATTCTATGCTCATACACGGGCCTTCTTCTCGTACTCAATCAAGTAGTCGTCCCGCCTAACCAGCTCCTCCTCCACCTCTCGTACAAACTTCTGATGCATTTCTTTATTTTCTGATGTCAATTGCGCCACCGCGACCTCATACTCTTTCCTAGTCTTCTCTAGCTCCTTTCACAACTCCTCTACCTTAGTTTTTGCTTCTTCAGTTGCCTTCACCATCTCATTCCTTGATCGAGGCAGTTGTCTCTCCTCCGACTCTAACGTTGCCACCTTTTCAAAGGCCTCTTGCTTCTCCACTTCTAGCTTCTCAATTTCTCACTTAGGCTCCGCACAACTCTGTTTTTGCTCCTCAAGAGCTTGAACACTCTTTATTCTTATTCTATCCACCCCAGCGTAGTCCCGTTCGTATTACTCCCATTGTTCCAATGAGATCCCATTGGCTGCAAATCTTGTTGATTCCACCTCCAAAACCCTAAGGTGTGCTTCCAAAGATGTAACTCGTTCAACTGCCTGATTGTGCGATGCCCAAACCTATGCTAACACCGAAGATACCTATACAAGTCGCAAAAGCTTGTGCAAAGATTAGCCATAAACTCACAAAAAAGCACAAACAAACTACGAGGCAACAACGACAACACTTACCACCTTAATAACTTAGTTTGAATGACAATGGAGCTCTTCTGTTCCTCGTAGCAGAGGACACGGAGAATTGTCCTCTGTTTTTTGTCCCCCATTGGCCAGCGATGTCTCCTCGTTATGAGGAGTTTAAGTAGAAGGAACAGAAGTATTCTCAGTAATAAAAGACGCCTGAACCCTGCCTAAAGACCCCAACTCATTTTCCCCATCACGCTGCTTTGACGTTGCCAAAGGAACTTCTTCCTTCTCGTCCACCGACTCTCTAATACAAATATCCAGCACCTTCTTCTGCGAAAACATAGCTCGCTCCACCAAAGAGGGCCCAGCCTAACTAGTACTTGAAGCTATGAGAACTTGATTAGAGGGTAACGCTCCCTCAGAAGTCAGACCCATTTCCCGACTGGAAGTTCAAGAATCCGATCAACCTAGACTCTAGCTGATCCACATACTGGATGAAAAATCTCCTCCTATGATGTGTGGACAACGTTGGAAAAACCTCATACATGTCCTCATTCAAAATAACATCACCCTAGAGGCTCGGCTTCGGTGACCCTAGGTTCAACTCTGTTCGAGAAAGAAAAAGAGCCTCCCCCTTCTTGTTTCATGACTCATCTGCGATACTTTCTTCAACAAATCCCTCCACTTAGGAAAACCTTTTTCTCCCCATCCTTCTTTTTTTTTCTTCTTCTTCTTCTCCAAGGACCCAGACACCCCAGCTTCCTTGACAGCATTCTCCGCTACTCCCTCCACCTCGTATGACACCTCCAACTTAATATAAGCAAGCCCTGATGGATCCCTAACCTCCAAATTCAAAGCATCTATACGAGTGCCTAACAAAAGTATCGGTCAATAATGACAGACCAAGTGGAAACAAAAAAGAATAAAGAAAGAGAAACGATACAAACTAAAAGAAACTTGTAGCACTTACATGCGATGTTGAAGTCAACTTGAGGAAGAGTCCAGAAGCATGTGCCCACTAAAGTTAAGCAGCTCATTTTATAGAAAAAATCAAATGACTTATTTTCCAAGATCTTGGCGGCCATGTCCTTCATCAAAGTGTCCAAACGCCTCATGTGTTGATAAGAAGACTTCCCTTACCAGGTAAAGTTGATCTTCCAAGTGGTCCTTATAGGTCGTACATAAAAGTACCGGGTCTTCCAGTCCTCAAAGGACGAGAAAGTATTATACATAAAATGATAATTGGAATTACGAGGAGAAAAATAATAAAAAGGAGGGCCTAAAGGCGAGAAACTTAATATTCGTAAACTATCAAAAATCGCTCTACGGAGCACACTGCCCTCTTTATCAAACACACAAAAATAACAAGGCAGGAAAATATACTCATTGGGCATCACCTGGCTCAGAGAGAGGCCGCAGGCTCGAAACACTTCACAAAAGAATGGAGCATCAAGGCTCGTAAATCCACTTGGTTTGGCCGCATAAATAATGACAAAATTCTTGGGCGGATTGTTTGCCCGCTCGACAGGAAGCAAAATCCTAACCTCTACCATCTTGGAGTCCATGTCGAACTTCCTCAACCACGTAAACGCATACTTTTTCGTGGAGGAAATAGGTATATCCCCCATTAAAACGTGTTTCGGCTCCACCTCTTCCATCGACTTCCTCCTTCTCCCCGAAGAACCTCCCCGCCCTTCGCTGGCAGCGACACGTATGCTTTATGTTCCTGCTAGAGAAAATGAGGATCCCACTGCCACCGTCGATGAGACAATAATAACCTCCTCAACTAAAATGGGGATAGCCCCCAATGTTTGCTAGAGCAATAATGGAGCTCGTCGAAACAACCCCAACTCCACCAATAGCAAAAGAAGTAACGGCACCGGAAGAAGAAGCTCCCATCCTCAGAGATATGAAATTTACAAAAATTGAGAAAGAAGAAAAGAATCGCAAAAACGCATGTCGGAATTCGTTAAAAGATTGTTGGAGATAAAAGAAGAAAGAAGAAACTTTAGATCGCAGTAAATTTAGTCAAAGTGATCTCCAAATTCAAAACTTGGAGGAGCTTATATAGACAACCCAACACACCCCGCCTGCAAAATGCACGACCAAGTATGTGACAGGTTGAGGGGTTCATATCGAATTCCAACTGTCGCAACACTTCAATCAGACACAACCGTCAAAATTAATATCCTCAATAGGCAGAAATCGATGAGTCACACTGTCATAAATTCCTCTCGTATCCTTTGAACACCAGAGGAATTGGGGGAATCTTGGTGATATATACACAATTTTTCACTTCCATCAACCAAGTAACAAAGCACACGCCTCCTCATATATCATATTTACAAAAACTACGAACATTGCTCATTAGAAGAAACGTACAAAGCCTCCCTTTTTTGCTTCCGACCAGATTCTAACAACGATGGTGAGAGAGCAACCCTCGAATAACTAATCGAACACCCGAGGGACAAAATAGCATGACGTGACCAACTATCTAAAATATGACACGCACGTCCTGACAACAACACACTTGCCTCATCACAAGTGGCCACGGAAGGTGTACATGCACCAAACGAATAAAAGGACCCACATCGGCTCGCACTTGGTATCTCCTCACTTGCCAAAGCCCATAAGAACGAACAACTTCCTTCCACCTATAAAAGGAACAACCTGTATTCCAAAGAAGATGGGAAAAAAGAGAAAAAAAATCCATCGATATTATAGCTATTCGCATTATCTTTTCCCGAACCCTCGTAATAGTAAAACCTACGATCGCGTTCATACATCCTTCATAGCTTCTTATCCCTATTTTGACCTTATTGGGTCAAGGATTTCCGTTCGAATCTGGATACTCATCCTCTCGAGATTAAACACAAAGGAGAAAGTATCATCAATTTTCTTGTTTAATTTGTTCAAAAAAAATATTGTGAACGCTTTTTAGGCTTAATTAGTATGTCACCTAAGTGAATTGTTGATTGTTATGGGTTTTGCTCATAAGAATTAAGTCTTTTCGGCTAAAAGACTAAACATCCATACATAAAATCATTTTCAGTATCTTTTCATAGCATATCATATTTAAGAGTTCTACAAATATCATGAGTGTTCGAAGGAAACAATTTCACGAGCATGTTCAAGACTTCAAGGGAAGAACGGTGTACCTTGAAAGCTTAGTACAGCATGAGGGCTTGAGGTTGTTGTTGCGACATGGTGTTCTTAAGGGAAAGAAGTTTGCTTTTGCCTCGTCCGAATAAACGATTTTTAATAGTTTGATGTTTTATTCCAATTTTACATTTCTGTTTATAGATATTAGAATCTGTTAATTTCTACATGTTGCTTGTGAATTGTGATTACTTGTTCAAACTTCATTATTGATTTGACGTATTCATGAGGTTCTGGACATTTTTGCTTAAAACTTTGTATTATGAACACTGAAATCAACAGTTTTGAAGTCAAGTTGAACAAATTTGGGAAAATTAGGTGAAAATGAGATGAGCACAGTAGCAAGTGCTCCGCTCAAGGAAAAAAAGAGCTATCCATGTGATGCACAAAAAATAACTTAAAAGACGCATTTATAATTCACTTGTACATTATATTGAGATGGTATTGAACACGGTGAAGCTTATTGAAGAGGGTAACTTGCACATGTTTGCAAGCGAGTCGCGAGATTTCGAAGAAACACCAATTTACCGCCGCCCTTAAAGATCGTGCTAGAGGTGTACAAAAAACTGCCAACCCGCCCGACCCGCCCGCACCCGCCCGTACTCGCCCGCACCCGCGCGGGTTTTAATTTTAAATATGTGTTGCGGGTTCTTTTTATGTAACCCGTAGGTCTATGGGCGGGTGACGGGTTTATCCTTACACCCGCCCGCCCGCCCGCAATAGATATATAATGTATAGAAATATAGTAGAAAAAAAAAAAGAGAAGAGAATTTCATTTTTGTATAATTGGTTATCTAAGACTATGAGAGAGGAAGGGATGTTGTGGTCACCGTCACCAGGCCATTCCCGTTATTATTTGGAATATAATTGTTGGTGTCTTCTATTTTCCGTCCAAGATAAGAAAATAAATAAAAATTAATTTATAATGGTCAGTCATGTGCTACTCTTCTATATCAAATCAGATAAGTCTTAATTCGCACCACAATGAATACTCTTCTATTATCACATATGATTATTTTGAAACTATATATTTTAATACAGCTCATAAAGTAATATAATGTGTATTCACATAACATTTCCAGAACATCAAAAGCAGCTAGTCTTTTTCTCACTGTCACCATTTTCTCTCTTTTTCTTTTCCTTCAATTCTCACTTCTCAGTTCTCAATTCAGCTAGTCTTTCAAAAGAAAAAAGAGTTAATAGTTCAAACATAAAATTTTATGAGTTGCCAACCCGCAAACCGCCCGCCAACCCGCACGCACCCGTACAACCGTAACCGCACGGTTTACTAAAAAAATGCACCCGTATGGTTGACAAAATTGGTCACCCGTTACGTCATGGGCGGGTGAAATATTTCTTTGGCACCCGCCAAATATCACCCGCGTACACCCCTAGATCGTGCAACAACGATTGCGAGCTCGTTTTGACTTGTGTTTGTTATTTGAAAAGAATTTTAAGTGACATTTTATTAATGAAAAAGAATCGTTCTCTTAGGTATCCGCAAAACTGGATAACAATTACCTAAGTTAGTATTTTATCTCACCTGAAGGCAAAATCTCAAACCTTACATACATCAATAGTACGTGGAGTTAACTCTAATTACCTTCGGCTCTTAAATGGTTTCAAGTTCCAACGTAAAGTGGTGCACGTGATCAACATCAATATATTTCTCACTAAGACCTCATATTTCCAAAGGTCGAAGTGTTAGAAAACTCAAGAAAAACATTTAACAAACAAAAAAGTACTTAAACCTAAGATAGTGTCTGACCGGAACAAGACACGAATCAGCTTTTACAATGAAAGGGTATTATGTTCTCCACCCTCTTTATTCATATTATCCCAGCGAATCCTTAATCCTTAATTAAGGTCAAGAAAGCATGCCGTGATTTAGTTTTAAATTTAGATATAGCCCCTTTTAGCAAACAGCTAGAGATATAAATAATATATATATAGCTTTGTGGACTGGATATTAATGTCATGACAACTCTGCACGTGTTCTAAGCTTTTCGATGTGTAGGTTTGGATTTTGGTATGAGCTTTACTTTCATATTTGATAGGCTAAATTAATCATGCTTTTTAGGTGTTTGAGTACCAAAGTGTGTTCTCTAATAGAGTTAGATTACACCATTTAAGTTGTTATGCGCTACTTTTTATAACATCATTTGACTCGAATTTTGTCACTTGTCATAATCTTTCGTTAAACAAAGATGCCTTTGGATCAGAAATGCAATCGTTTAACTTTACGAATATTAAGAACAATGTTTCCAGTTCACTAGCCAGTCAAGTTAATGCTTAAGCATGGGGCATAAAAAATAGAAAGCCTTGACCAGCTCGACCCCTTATAGATTGAAACATTAATTTCAAATTATTTTGTTGTTATTTCGTCTAGGTTACAATACACCGAGAAATCGATACAATGGGGCATGACGTAACCAAAATAATGATATTCTATTACAATTAATTGACTAACTTGGTCCGAAACACCTATTACATATAAAGAGATATAGATAACGTGAAACATCCCCCTATATGGCGAAGTTGACGGAACAGTCTAACGGGATAGATTTGATGCTCTTTGATCGTCGAATTGGAAGCGTTAGATACTTATTATTTCGGACTGAACTTGGGATTTTGCCAATCTGCCTACGTATCTCATTGAGGGAATCAAGCCGAACGTAGTTCATTTATCTATAAGGGTCCAAGATCGGTCGAATCTGTGTTGTTCGATCCATGATAAGTCGAATCTGATGACGATCGAATCGAGAGGATTCGATGTAGGGTATCTCGAATTGGCCTATATCGAATCTGGTGTGTATTGAATTGAGGGAATTCGATCTGGGCTGTATCGAATCAGGTATGTTCAATACAGCGAGTGATGAGTGGTCCAATATCTAATATGAGTCCTTCGATATATAAGTGTATCGAATTGGGGTCCTTCGATGTAGGATTGAGTAGATTTGTTGAATATCGAATGATGTATCTTTGATGTAGTGTCAAGTATCGAATGCTACAGGTTCGATATTGAATAGGTGAGAGCTGGTCCTCAAAGTGCGTGTCTACAATGTTATAGGACAGAGTATTTATAACCCCCGTTCTGCGGGCCCCAGTGGTAGTTGGCGAAAGTGCATCGAACTGGGATGATTCGATCGACTCATATCAAATCGAGTTCGTTCGATGCTCGTTCAATATCGAATTTCGCCTGTTCTATGTACTATTTCACTGGCCTTTCTCTTTGGGCCGACCCAATATTAATATTGGGTCATTCCTAAAATACCTCATCATTAAATAATATTGATGTTCAAAAACAAAGTGTCAAATAATATTAATATTAATAATATATCAGACAAGATCATGTATGTAGTAGTTATCTTTTTGTGAGATTCATTTTGGTATTAGTGAGAAGTTAGTGTATTTACTTAAATATAAACGTGGCTCCTGTGAGTTGTAAAAGCAAGAAACGAGAAAATTATTTATAAGTTTAAATTTCTTCTTATTTAATTTTTAAAAAAAGTAACTCGCGCAAATAAGGATATTTAATAAAAATTTTGATTTTAACATTGGCGCTCTCACGAAAAACTCTATCACCTCCATAATAGAAAATACACAACACATGGATATGTTGTTGTTCTCCAAAATGTCACAATTTTTGGAAGCAACGAAAATCATCAACGAAATTAAAGTATGCTTTGCCTTAATTGACAACATATCTTGCAAATTGTGAAATCTCGAAAGTAATTTGCGAAATCGTTCACCAACGATGCAACCAGCGCCGCCACCATTGTCGTCATCGTTGCCACCACCACCACTATGCCAACCTTCAATCGTTTTTAATGAACAAAACCGAGTGTATCATCATCACATGTATCTAGACTTCAACCCATAATCACTCAAGACTTTTTTCACCATTATATTCCACCATGTAAACAAAATGATAATTCATATAGTCTTTCTGTTCAAATATGAAGCGTATGTGGGACGTGCATTTACATCAAAAGAGACTACCACCAACATAGTTTAATTAGAAAAATAGGATAAAAAATATAAAATACATGGTTATACTGACAAACGATTCTTCTCTTCGATGAGAGTTAAATAATAAAAAAATAGGCCTTGAGCACAAATATAATTTCCAAGTGCGAAGGATTGTTTCGTGTGTAATATTAATATATATATATTAAGTGTTAAATAAGATTAATAATTATTTATATTATATATTAGATAAGATCATTTAGTTGTTATCTTTAAGTGGGAAGTTATTTTAGTATTAGTGGAAAGTAAGGGTATTTATCTAATTATAAATGTGGCTTGGGTGAAATGTAAAAGCAAGATGAAAAAATATCTTTTAGCTTAAAGGAGTTTGTTTTAAACCCGAAAAGGAAATACTTGATCTATAGTTAGGTTCTTTAATCTTAACAATATACTGTATCAAAAAGTATTTAATTCGTTTTTAATATTGAAAACACTTGCAATTCAAGCTTTTTATATATACGTAGCTAGCTTTTCCCAACAGAAAAATAAAGGATAACTACTTAAAATATTAGAGTTATACAAATACTTCTATACACAATGATATTAAACCTATATAACTTTTGTTGTTCTTCTGTTTAAATTGAAAGAAGCATCAAATTAATAACGTTCTTAAAAGTTTAAATTGCATTGGTAAATTAACTTATTGGGTCGCGAATGACTTTTTATTCATCACCTTTCATCCATCATATCTTGCCGGACAGTCCATGTGCTTTATTCATTAATTTGCTGCTTCTGCCTGATGAATATAATCATGTTTTAATCATCTTGGTGAATTTTAAATATGGTCATAACTACCATGGCGTAAGAAATAACTATTCTGGTGCATGGTGTCTTTTTCTTAAGCACGGTCGAATTAAAATGGACGCAACTGTGAATATATCCCATTCCAATATCCAAGTGGAAAAAGACATATATTTGCTTGTGCTGTTTGCTCACATGGCTATACCTAGCTAGGTGAAGAAAGTGGATATATATATATATATATATATATATATATATAAGGCAACTTCCTTGTCATCGCATATGACGTGGTGCAGTCAACCAATAACAAACATACAAATGGATAATAATATCACAGTCATCATTTTTATAATTTTTTCTTGATCTTCTCTCTCATGTACAAACACACACACACGAATTTTCAGCCACGAATCTAATATTAACCTATATGAATTTCTTATGCCCAGTGCTAGATCTGTATTATGTGGGTTGATTTTTTTTCTTTTTTCGTGCTTTCAAACCAAAGACTAACCTCTACGAATTTCGTGTGTCCATCTCTATTATTTCCTATTCTTAATTTCCACTCTAATAGAAGAAATTTCCACTCATTCTTGACATTTTTTTACTTCGTAGAAATACGTACTATAACAAACCTAGTCATTTTACATACAACAACCAAGCCTGTAATTCCAATAAATTGGGTTAGGCTATATGAACCATCAATGAATCACGTCGAGTAGTGAACATGAATCTTCTGCCTCCATACGTTTCGGTTGACGAGCATGTCTTTATTTAAATCTTTTAGCTTCATGTCGTTCCGTATGACCTCCATCCACGATTTTTTCGGCCTTCCACGAGCTCTAATTGTTTGTCCCAAGTTGAGACCTTCAACTCGTCGTACTGGTGCATCTATTAGTCTGCGTTTAACATGCCCAAACTATCTTAAACAGTTTTCTCGCATTTTCTCGTTGATGGCCGCCACACCTAATTTATGTCGAATATTTTTATTGCGCACCTTATCTCTCCTGGTGTTACCTCACATCCACCGCAGCATGCGCATCTCTGTAACGTTCATTTCTGTGCATGACTTTGCTTAATAGCCCAACATTCATAGCCATAAAGCAAAACAGGTCTAATAGCCGTACGAAGCTTTAAAGAAAAGTTACGATCGCACATGATCCCTGTTGCACTCTTCCACTTTCACCATCCAGATTGGATGCGGTGGTTGGCATCTCCGTCTAACTCTCCATCCTTCTGCAGTGTGGAGCCTAAATACCAAAAATGCGAACTTATCGGTATATCTTGGCCATCCAATTGGACCTTGTCATCGTTGTTTCTTCGTTGTTTGCTAAACTTGTATTTGAGGTACTCTATTTTTGTACGACTTAGTCGAAGCCCTCGTGCTTCTAATGTTTGTCTCCATCGTTCTAATTTGACGTTAACTCTCGTTCTCGTCTCATCGATGAGGACAATATCGTCTGCAAACAACATACACCATGGAACTCGGTGTTGGATGGTTCTCGTGATTTCATCAATTACAATAACAAACAAAAATGGGCTGAGAGCTGGCCCCTGATGTAAGCCAATTGTAATCGGAAAGGCGTCTGTTAAACCGTCACAAGTTCGAACACTTGTCACCACATTTTCATACATATTTTTTATGATGTTGATATATTTAATGGGTACCCTCTTCTTCACCAAGGTCCACCATAAAACCTCTCGAGGTACTTTGTCATATGCTTTTTCTAAGTCGATAAAGACCATATGCAAATCTTTACTCTTTTCGCGAAAGCGTTCAATGAGCTGACGAATCAAAGGGATGGCCTCTATGGTCGACCTTCCGGGCATAAATCCAATTTGGTTCTCAGATATGGGAACAATTTGTCTCAATCGGTGTTGATCACCCTCTCCCATAGCTTCATGGTATGAGACATAAGCTTTATCCCACGATAGGTAGAATAATTTTGGACATCTCTCTTGTTCTTATATAGAGGTATTAGTGTACTCTTCCTCCACTCTTCTGGAATTTATTCGTTCACCATATTTTGTTGAAGAGGTCCGTCAACTAGGTCACACCTATCTCTCACATGCTTCTCCAAGCCTTGATAGGGATATCATCTGGGCCAACAACTTTTCGTGTCTTCATCCTCTTGAAAGCATCTTTGACTTTCGACTTTCTAATACGACGCATAAAATTATAGTTCAGATCTTGAGGGGACTGCGAGATGTCACCCACTTCTTGGCCGGGGACTCCATTGAACATGCCCTCGAAGTACTCCCTACACCGTGCTTTGACCTGATCCTCGTGCACCAACACAGACTGATCTTCATCTTTGAGATTGCTAGTGTAAGAAACCTAGTCATTTTACATAACATAAAAATTTATAAAGTGTAAGAAACCACATATGATGAGATTGTTAATTAAGAAAATTATTGAAGTTTAGTTTGTAGTTCTGAAGGTCAAAAGAAAACAAAATAAAGTGACCTGGATATATATTTTATAAACAAAAAAGTCGTGTAAAATTGAAAGTGTGGTGTGGCAATGTGTTCTTCGATGGTGGAATGAACAGAACTTAGACTGACAGTTTTATCCGGGTATGTGTTGGTGTGTGCGAGAGAACAGTGAAGATGGAGAAGACAATTGTAATCATGATGTGTAATTGATTTTTTTTTTGCTATCTTAAGTGTTTATTGGAGTGGTGCGCCACATAGGACACGATAAAGTGGTGCAACGGTTATAAGTAATAATTTCTCGAAAGATGGACGAGCATAAATATTAGGCGGAGCCAATCTAAATACACCTGGACCGTTGCAATATTAACTACTGAAACCTAACTTGGACGAGTTTAAGGATGTATTACTGCACAAATAAAAACATAATATATTAAAAGTCATGTTCTAAAATTTACAGCGAACCCCCACGGTATTGAGTGTTAATCAATTTTATACTAAGTGGGTCGCAATTGTTTAATATGAGTGAGCACACAAGTTATTTATTACGGGAAAATCCCAAAAAATATAGTAGCAAAACTTTTGGGACAAGACTGAAATAATTCTAAAATAAAAGGACCAAAAATTAATAATTTACAGTAGGGCCTCTAAATAAATTACAAAAACTTTTGGGTCAAATTTAGAAGAAGTAAAAAATTAAAAGAATCATTCTGCAATTTACAGTAGGCCAATAAGTGCGAAACGTAAAACTTTTGCGGCAAGATCGAAAGAATTAAAACATTGAAGGATTGGTGTGCAATTTATAGCGGACCCAAACACAATTAACTGTTAAATTTTTTTATTATTTGCGGGTCCCAATCGATTAATACGTGCGGGAAAATATTTATTACTGTAAAACAAAACAAAACATAATACAGTAATTAGTTGAACTCACAAGGGCAAAATTAGAACACTGAAAATCAACGACTGCAACCTGCTTGAAAACATCCATTCTTACTATCTTACAATATAATAAGAATGGATGTAAACACAAGCACGCTGCAGACGTTGATTTTTCGTGTTTCGATTTTGCACCTGTAAGTTCAACTAATTAGTGTATTATGTTTTGTTTTACAGTAATGAATATCTGGAGGGCCCGCACGTATTAATCGGTTGGGATCCGCAAAAATATGATTTCTTAATACCTAATAGTGTTGTGGTCCTCCGTAAATTGCAGAATAGCCCTTCATTTTTAAGTCTTTCGATCTCGCTTCAAAAGTCGCACGTACGGGCCCGCTGCAAATTGCCAACTAGTCCTTTTACTTTTTATTTTTCCCAGATTCGCCCAAAAGATTTTACGTAATTTATTTTTGGGCCCTACTATTTGTTGTTAACATATTGATATTTTAGTTTCACAATTTTGACAATCTTAAAGAATTATTATAAAATTATCCAACTTTTAGTTCAAGGTAATGATATATTTTATCATTTGTTTTACGTATTTTGTTTAAACATTGTAACGTAAATTAATGACTATACCAAATAAAGGTTTGTTAATCAAATGATATAGAATATTTATGCATTTTCCCCCATCGTGGATTTCTTAGTATAAATCTATTCTTTTTAAATATAAAAAAATGTGTTAACAATGATAAAAATTATCAGAAAATTAGGTATTAAAATTTAATTAGCCTTGTATATAATAAGAATGGAAGTTTTCAAGCAAGCTGCAGACGTTAATTTTTCGTGCTCAAATTTGGTCTTTTTAAGTTCAACTAATTACTGTATTATGTTTTGTTTTACAATATCTGGAGGGCTCGCACATATTAATCAATTGGGACCCACAAAGAATAAAATTTATTAACAGTTAATTGCGTTATGTTTCTCTATAAATTGCAGAACAATCATTCAATGTTTTAATTCTTTCAATCTTGCCTTAAAAGTTTTACGTTTCGCACTTATTGGCGTGCTGTAAATTGCGGAATGGTTCTTTTAAACTTCTTCTAAATTTGACACAATTTTTTTTGTTATTTATTTATAGTTCCTAATGTAAATTATTAATTTGTCTTTTTATTTTAGAATTATTTCAGTTTGCCCCAAAATTTTTGCTACTATATTTTTTGGGGTTTCCCATAATAAATAACTTGTGTGCTAGCGCGTATTAAACAATTGCGACCCGCTTAGTATAAAATTGATTAACACTCAATATCGTGGCGGTCCCCTGTAAATTTTAGAACTGACCTTTTAATATATTATTTTTGTGGTTATGCAGTAATACATTATTAAACTCGTCTCAGTTAGGTTTCTGTAATTAATAGTACAACGGTCCGAGTGTATTTACATTAGCCCCGCTTAATATTTATGCCCGTCCATCTTTCAAGAAATTATTACTTACAACCGCTGCACCACGTCATCGTGTCCTATGTCGTGCAACACTCTAATAAAAAACTTACGCGTAAGATAGCAAAGAAAAATCAATTACACATCATGATTACAATTGTCTTCTCCATCTTCATTGGTTCTCTCGCACACACCAACACATACCCGGATAAAACTGTCGGTCTAAGTTATGTTCATTCCACCATCGAAGAACACATAGCCACACCACAATTTTAATTTTACACGCCTTTTTCATTTATAAAATATAGATCCAGATCTCTTTATTTTGTTTTCCTTTGACCTTCAGAACTACAAACGAAATTTCAACAATTTTCTTAATTAGCAATCTCATCATCTGCGGTTTCTTACACTTTATAATTTTTTATGGTATGTAAAATAACTAGATTCGTTACAATACGTGATTTCTATGAAGTAAAAAATGTCAAGAATGAGTGGGGATTTCTTCTATTAGAGAGGAAATTAAGAATAGAAAATTAAGAGATGGACACACGAAATTCGTAGAGGTTAATCTTGGTTTGAAAATAGGTAAAAGAAAAATAAATCAATCCACATAATACAGATCTAGCACTGAGCATAAGAAATTCATAGAGGTTAATATTTGATTCGTGGCTGGAAATTCGTCTATGTGTTTGTACATGAGAGAGAAGATCCAGAAAAAATTATAAAAATGATGATTGTGATATTATTATCCATTTGTAAGTTTTTTATTGGTTGGCTGCACTACGTCATATGCGAAGACGTGGTGCAACAGTTGTAATTAATAATTTCTCCAATCTTTCATTGTTTTGGTTTTGCCCTATAAGTTTAACAAATTACTATATTCTATTTCAAGAAAATATTAATATTATAATCGCAAGTTATTTAAAAAATAGAATTTGAATATCATTTTTAATTGGCCAACTTGATCCCTTGTAGATTGAAACATTAATTTCAAATTATTTTGTTGTTATTTTGTCTAGGTTACAATACACTGAGAAATCGATACAATGGGGCATGACGTAATCAAAATAATGATATTCTATTACAATTAATGGACTAGCTTGGTCCGAAACACCTATTACATATAAAAAGATATAGATAACGTGAAACATCCCCCTATATGGCTAAGTTGAGGGAACAGTCTAACGGGATAGATTTGATGCTCTTTGATCGTCGAATTGGAAGCGTTAGATACTTATTATTTCGGACTGAACTTGGGATTTTGCCAATCTGCTTACGTATCCCACTGAGGGAATCAAGCCGGACGTAGTTCATTTATCTATAAGGGTCCAAGATCGGTCGAATTTGTGTTGTTCGATCCATGATAAGTCGAATCTGATGACGATCGAATCGAGAGGATTCGATATAGGGTATCTCGAATTGGCCTATATCGAATCTGGTGTGTATTGAATTGAGGGAATTCGATCTGGGCTGTATCGAATCAGGTATGTTCGATACAACGAGTGCTGAGTGGTCCAATATCTAATCTGAGTCTTTCGATCTATAAGTGTATCGAATTGGGGTCCTTCGATGTAGGATTGAGTAGATTTGTTGAATATCGAATGATGTATCTTTGATGTAGTGTCAAGTATCGAATGCTACAGGTTCGATATTGAATAGGTGAGAGCTGGTCCTCAAAGTGCATGTCTATAATGTTATGGGACGGGGTATTTATAACTCTCGTTCTGCGGGCCTCAGTGGTAGTTGGCGAAAGTGCATCGAACTGGGATGATTCGATTGACTCAGATCAAATCGAGTTCGTTCGATGCTCGTTCAATATCGAATTTCGCCTGTTCTATGTACTATTTCACTGGCGTTTCTCCTTGGGCCGACCCAATATTAGTATTGGGCCATTCCTAAAATACCTCATCATAAAATAATATTGCTGTTGAAACGGGATAGATTTGATGCTCTTTGATCGTAGAGGTTAATCTTGGTTTGAAAATAGGGAAAAGAAAAAAAACCAATCCACATAATACAGATCTAGCAATGGGCATAAGAAATTCATAGAGGTTAATATTTGATTCGTGGCTGAAAATTCGTCTCTGTGTTTGTACATGAGAGAGAGGATCCAGAAAAAGTTATAAAAATGATGACTGTGATATTATTATCAATTTGTAAGTTTTTTATTGGTTGGTTGCACCACGTCATATGCGAAGACGTGGTGCAACGGTTGTAATTAATAATTTGTCCAATCTTTCATTGTTTTGATTTTGTTCTATAAGTTTAACAAATTACTATATTCTATTTCAAGAAAATATTAATATTATAGTCGCAAGTTTTTTTCGTTGTCCATCTTTCTTTTTTTTCAATTTTGCCCTTGTAAGTCCAACTAATTACTATGTTATGTTATATTATGTCTATCTATATGTACTATATCTATAAATTGCTACGATTTTAGTCATTTAATATGGTATGCCCATATTTTGCTCATGTTATTTCATGTAATTACTTTCCAATATACTAAAGCTCAAACACCAAGAAAATGTGTGGTCGTAATTGTAGACTTGGTAGCGTAGAATGTGCTGGTGGGCCTCGTCTGAGGCGTGTGATATGGTGGTGATGATATGCGCAATCGGAGAGGCGAAATGTAGTGGTGGTTGTGCGCGTCGGCGGGGGCGTATGATGTGGTGGTGGGAGCTTGGTTGCGATGTGTTGGAAGAAAATTGATTCGACCGCTGGGCAGAGGAAGCAAAACGTCAGAGTGGGATCTCAACGAAAAAATGGGTGGTGGGGCGGCCAGGGCGGGGGTGCAACGGTAGAATCAGAATCATGGGAAGAGGTGACGTCGTTCGTGGTGAGGTTTAATAATTTATGATTATCCACATAAATACGGTCAACCATTGTAAAATAATTTATAATTTATTATTGCTTTATATAAAAATAATACATAGATAACCGTTTTTTGCTTTTAATTTTATTAATTAGCCATCGAATTATACTAATTAAAACATTAATGAAATTTTGTACATGCCCAACTTTCTTATTGTTTTCTTTTGGGCTCCATGGTAAATTGCAGAACAATCATTATTATTTTACCCCTTTTACTTTTGCCCCTAATTTTTCATGTTATTTGCTATTGGGCCCCATATTAAATTGTAACATAGTCCTTCAAGTTTTTTTTTTTGTTTTTTGCACCAAAAGTTTTTGTTATTTAGCTCATTTCTCGTCCATCTTTCTTTGTTTCAATTATGCCCTTGTAAGTTCAAACTAATTACTATGTTCTATTATATTATGTCTATCTATATGTATTATATCTATAAATTGCTACGATTTTAGTCTTGTAATTTGGTATGCCCCTATTTTGCCCATGTTATTTCATGTAATTACTTTCAAATATAGTGAAGCTCAAACACCAAGAAAAGGGGTGGCCGCAAATGTAGACTTTGTGGCGTAAAATGTACTATTGAGCCTCGTCGGAGGCGTGTGATGTGGTGGTGATGATATGCGCAATCAAAGGGACCGAATGTGGTGGTGGTTATGCGTGTTGTGGAGGGCGTATGCTGTGGTGGTGGGAGATTGGTAGCGATGTGCTGGAAGAAAATTGATTCGACCGCCACGACAGAGGAAGCTAGCATCAGAGTGAGATTTCAGTGAAAAAACGGGTGGTGGGGCGGCCAGGGCGGGGTGCAACTGTAGAATCGGAATCATGGGAAGGAGTGGTGTTGTGTGCGGTGAGATTTAATAATTTATGATTATTCACATAAATACGGTCAACCATAGTAGAATAATTTATGATTTTATTATTACTTTATATAAAAATGATACATGGAAAATAATTTTTTCGATATTAATCTTATTAATTAGCCATCGAATAATACTAATTAAAACATTAATGAGAATTTACTAGTATATATATATATGTAAACATGTGTTAATGAGAATAATTAACACATGCTTATTTACTAGTATATATATATATATATATATATATAATCACATGAGAAACTCAATTACTACAACTTTTAAACAATTATATAAGGGCTTCTACCTTTTGGATTCATATGCAATATTTGTTCATTTGTACTAGAACAATTTTACGAAACTTAAGTAAATAGTGTTGTGAATGTGAAATGTCCTAAACATTATTTGGAGAATCAGATAGTTTAAGTCTAAATTGTGAAAGCCTTTTAAATTCTATAATAGATTATTCGGTCTTTTGTGTCCCATTTTTTGAGTCTTGCATTTTTCTCTAAGATTTATTTACCGATGAGATATTTGTAAAATAGCTTAAAAGTGTAGAGGATGACCACCTAATGTAATAACAATTTAACATGCTTTCATTTATTTATTTATGTTTCAACTTATATACATGGAAATAAAAAAGTACCATTTACTCTCTTGATTTCTAGAGGGGGGGGGGGGGGGGGGGGACCAACATGGAAGCGAGCCATATAACGGGAATTTTGCCCTTGGCTCTAACACTGATATATTCATCAAAATTAATACCCTATTCGATGATTTATGCATTAAGTTGGTTTGAAAAGAAATATTAGCAGATCACAACTATATTGCACTTTAAGATGTTGCACTATAATTATCTTGACGACACCCTTGCAACATGTAATTTACTTACAACCACGACATCCTTAATAAAAAGGATCAATACATCATATTCAAATTTGTAATTAATTAATAACCATATATGAATCTCACGATTCCATCTTTTCGTACAACTATTGAACTTCCATCTTTATCATTTCACATCCATAATTTTAATGATACATAATAATATTTCTGATATGAGCTTATTTAGCCTGGCCCTGATCCGACTAGTGGTGTATAATGACACCGATCACCCTCAAAAGTTGATCCAACTCTGGCACCTTATTAGAGTTTGAAGTATGCTTGCGTGTTTCAAAATCGCATTCCAAACTCGAGGACTAATAGTGTGACATAACATGGTAACATTACGTATCGTGTGATGAAGGAGCCACATTGACATGGAATTGACTAATAAGTGTCAAGAAGGCTTAAATGTAGAACTAGATGAGCCGTATTTAGTCAACCGCTAGTTCTACGTAACAAATTAGATATTGAGGGGTACATCATTGGAAAGCCACATGTGTCTACATTACGACGCATGTGGAATGTATTTTGAAGGTCCAAAGAGAAAGTTATGGTCAAATTGGTAGAGCTACACAGATCTGGCGCCGCGGCAAATGTCCAAAAGTTTGCTGCATATCTCGAATTAAACTTTCGAGATAAGCCCATAAATTACAATTAAGCCCCTCATTTGATGCATATATATGTATATACTCTCACTCCTCACTAGCAAGGGGGACGATCAGAGATTCTTATCTCAAAATCGATTTTTGACATATCCCTATTTCCAGATATGACAGTTTCGAGATATGTAAAATTTTGATATATGGTGACTCGAAACCTAACTTTCGAGATGCCAAGCCATACATGACATGTACGATAATTGAGTTAGGCTTTCATATCAAGAAGTGGATCGAGGTCTAAACTAACTTAGAGGGAGATATGGTCGAAACCGCGAAGCTGTGCAAAGCAGTTTGAGAGAAAAAAAGTTTTGAGACATAATGGATTGAAACCTACTTTTGAGATATGTTATCTCGAATTCGAGATAATCCATGATATATAGTATGAAAGCTATATGTTCTATGTTTTGGATCAAGAAGTTTTGACTTACCAACAAAGAGAGATATAGTCAAAACCGCAAAGTTGCGCAAAGCAGTTTGATGTATGGACACATCGAAACCTAAATTCGATATATGGTTATATCGAACCCTAGATTCGATATAAGCCATATACGGCCTAAAAGCTACTTGAGTCAGCGTTCCTTATCAAGAAGCGGATCGAGGTTTTAACCTAGCCACAAGGAGATATGGTTGAAACTGGGAAGCCGCGCAATGCAGAAGTAAGTGAATCAAACAGCCCAATCAGAGCTCGGCCCTTCAAAGTCTATTGAAAAGAGAAAACGGGACTATATTTCACGTATTCCCTCAATGAAATACGTAGACAGTTTGGCACATTATCAAGTTCAGTCGAAAATCATTAAATATCTAACTCCTCTCGTCGCGTCGATTAAAATGCAGGTGTACGAAGGACAAAGCTGTTTCTAGAACCAATCAATTTCAATTTGAAGAGATCATTGAATACCACTCCGAATTAATCTGACATGAAGTGTCATATCAACCGGGCGAGTCATCTCACGAAAATGCTCCAAATCAATTTCCATTTCTAGAACTAGTCAATTTCAATTTAAAGTCCATAACAAAATTATAAAATGTGTTAGAACGTACTTGGTGTGGTTACTGATTAAGAATCATGCTGCTGGTCCGGGTCCAAATTGAAATAAATATATGTTGCAAAAGACATTGAGATTTGGAGATTATTATATTATAAGGCGCAAAACGACAAAAGTTTGTTGTCCATCTTCTCTCCCATGGAGAACCCAAGGAGATACAGTAATACGACTTGGACATAATATATAATCTTATCTAGATTACTAATTACCATACAACCGAAACATGCCACACACTAAAGTTGAAGATTAATTGCAGCTGTCAACTTTCTTGTCCTGGTTTTTTGTTCGGACAGGATATCCCAGGATTTGAAATTCTTTAATGAAATTTAACTATAGTAACTTAGCTGAGAAATTGTATAAATAATGATCATGGAACTATAACTTTCTTTAATATCAGTCATCGTCATTGATCCTTGTTAGTGCCACACGTGGAATTGGCCCTGATTAATGGGGTCGCAGAAGTTGGGACTTTTTCTAAAAGGGATAGTTATAGTTACATTATGAGGTTTGGTGTAGTTAAATATACCTCATTTCTAGTTTAAAAAACCACAATCACCATCACTTCAACTCAAAAATATAAATAAACTTTTAATTTTGTCCTTATCAATAAATATAAGGAATTTAACATATTTTAATTTTAAAAGTTACTCACAACTTTTAAAAATATTAAAACTAACAATAAATTAATTTTATCCATCTATATCATTAATGTTATTTCTTATTTTGTAAATTTTTAAAAGTCATATCATTAACAAATAATTATATGATATATTACATTAGCTTTTAAGTTTTTATTGGTTTAAAATTACATTGGTGCAAGAGCAAAATGTGCATGTCTTAATGGTGAAAAAAATAATTATGTGTTTATATTTTATAGATGAGTAATTTAATTAATAATATATATTAAAATGTAGTGCAAGAAACAACTTAAATATTAATTGACAAGCTACAACATTGAGCGTTAAATATTTGTGTTGCTAAGATTCTAAAATTAATTAATATGGGGATTAATTAATTTATTAATGTTCATTAAGTAACTAAATAAAAAACATTTTACTATTATTTAAAATTTAATTAAAAGTTTTAAACTAAAATCGTGCCAAATTTATTAAACAGTCTTTTATTTAATCATAAAATCTAAATCTCTTAACATATACGATTTTTTTATATTTTTTGTAAAACCAAAGCTAATCAAGCTACATCTACTGTCTCTAAAATAGAAATAACAATAGGGGGTGGAATAAGCAAAATGCTAAACTTCGCACTAGTACTGCATGCATATTTCGGCAACGCGTCGGCGAGTGAATTCTTCAGTCTCGATTCCATCCAAATTTGATAAACCACGACTTGTGTAGCAGTTCACGGCTCGTCGATCTCCTGTTGAAGTGTGTGATCTTTAATCGTTTCATCTCCAATAATCTTGTAAGCTTCTATTTCAGATTCTTTTATCCCATGTTGTCTGAAGTCCTAGTCTGGTGGCTCCCACCTCCGTCTCCAATACCGATGTACTTTGGATTTGCGCCACGAAATCTCACTGCCACACCCCGTCGTCATTACGGAGTGCTCCGCCAATTGAACCATTTTTTTGATTACTCATGACGCTCCCATCAAAGTTCAACTTAAACCAATCTTTTTTCGGATTTTCCCATTTTATGCTCGGCTTAATCACTCTTTTCACATGAATCCGAGCAAGGTCCATCACCAGAATTTTAATATGACTCAAAGTCGCACTCAAACTCGTTGCCTTTCCAGTGAATATGTGGTTTTTTCTTGCCTTCCAGATTTTCCACAAACTAGAAATAAAGATAATATTTCAAGGGATCGGGCCAAAACCTGTGAAAAGAGATCTCGAATTTAGCAAATTGATTTTTAACCAAACCTCATCATCTGCTAGCATAAATTAATCCAATAGGTGTGGAGGTACCAATTTACTCCAAACTCTTTTAGCAAGTGTGCAGTTTCTAAGGATGTGAACTATTGATTCCTCAATTCCTTCGCACACCTCGCAATCTCCTTCCTCCGTCATCCTCATTTCCCTCCTAAGCTTAGCCGTCGCAATCTTATTTTGCAATGCTAACCAAATAAAGTATTTGATTTTATTGATGCATGCTAGTCTTCATACCCAATCAATCTGGCTCGATAGAGAATGCGTGTTTTTGTATGTACGATGGAGAACTTTGTACGCACTTTGGCACGAGAATTTCCCATTCGCCGCCTTGCTCCATAATATTTTGTCATCCTCTTTGTTTAATACAAATTGTCTCACCCGTATCTCCTTCTTCCATTAATCAGGAACTCGAGTAGAAATATTCCCTAATTCCCAATTACCCGCATCATCAATCACATCAGCCAAGACCAGTCCATAATCCTCATGCATAACCTCCGGAATAACATCGCAAAGTTTATATCATCCCTACCAATTATTGAACCAAAGAGAGATAGATCTCCCATTCTCGATTTTCCACCTAATAAAGGGAGAAATCAACGCCACACAACGAACAATTCCCTTCCAAGTCGAGCTATCACTAGGCTTAACAGTATAGTTCGTAAGCTTCAACTTTTTCAGATATTTAGCCTCAATAAGTTTCGACCAAAGGCTCGGATTTTGTTGCAAGATCCTCCAACAGAACTTGAAAATGAGAGCTTCATTATTCAGTCATGTCGTGCACAAACCGGGCCCATTTTCTTTTTTTCCCGCGCATCACCTTCTCCCACCCGACAAGATGTACTTTTTCGCGTCCGGATTATTAGACCACAAGAAGTCTCGATTTAATTTGTCTAACCCCTTACACACTTTCTTTGTAAAACCAACTTGCTTGCATAATATGTATCGGAAGCGCCATCACAACTGATTGTATTAAAATTAATCTTCCCTCTAGAGATAAATTATTTCATTTCCAACTAGCGTAGCGCGCAAGAATCCTATCAAACAACTTGTTATAATGGTTGTTATTCAATCTTCCGTGAATCGACAAGGTACATTTTGAAATTTAAGGTTTGAAAAAACCCAAGATTAGCACATATCCTTCTTTTAAAACCCGCATTCCCCTGTTCGTAAAGTACACCTTGGATTTCTCTCTATTGATTTTAAGTCTAGAGGAATTGAAAAATTCATCAAGAATTCTTTTTACACACTTCGTAGTCTTCACGATCGCTTTCCCCATAAGGATTAAGTCGTCGACGAAGAAACATGTGAGAGTTTTGGTTCATCTCGACATGGAGCTATAGCCTCCCATTCTTCTTCAGCCTCCTCGATTAAATAAACCAACCTCTTTACACACATAACAAATAGATATGGAGAAAGCGGATTTCCTTGCATAAAATCGCAACCATGCTTAAATTCATCCACGGGCTCCCCATTCCAAAGAATTTTAGTCGCGGCATTGCGAACACAGAACATTACAAGATTAATAATCTTTTCAGGAAAATTAAGCGCATACAAAGTATCCTTAAGATAATTCCAGTTAATCTTGTAGTATGCTTTTTCCAAGTCCAGTTTAAGGATCATACAACTTGTCTTGTTATTTTTCTTCGACTGCAAAGAATGAAGGACTTTCTGCATGAGAAGAATATTGTTATGTGTGCTTCGTCCCTTTATAAAACTCGATTACATTGGCAAAATAATGTTCGACGTAATACCCCTAGTCTAAGCGTAATACACTTAGTAATAATTTTATAAATCTCGTTATGTTAACATGTTTGTTATTTTAACTGAATTAACGAGAGTATAAGGATTGGAACGCCATGTCCGAAGGTTCAAAAGTTTGCTTATGACGAAAACATCCCTCTTTCTATTCACTGAATCTTCTTTTGAATCCAACTTGTTTGTATGTGTTTCTGTGTGTCTGTTTTTTGAGCCTCTGTCCCTAATTGACAAGGAGGATACCCTTTTTATAGAGGTATTTAGCCATATGTGTTGTTGCGCATGTGTTTAATTAAAGTACAAGTGTCGAAATGTACATGAGAAGATAACGCCTATCTTATCTTTAAGCTATTTATCTACTAGGCGCTGATTGGGACGAAATTTTATCCCTTCCGATGACTTTCAGGAGGCTCCGATCAGCTAATTCTTAGGTCATTTTCTCCGATAGGCTAGATTCATTGGGAGAGCTTTATACACGAGGTTGGGTATTCGTCCGATACCATTATAGTCTCGATAGGGGTCTATTTCTTGTGTTTTTAGTCTTCGTGATGTGTACTCCGATAGATGGTCGGCTCCGATAGGGCGCAATCCTTGTGTTTTCTTCGTAACATGTGCTTCGATGGTTTTCTGACCTTAATAGGGCTTTGTTCTCGTGTTTTATCATTCGTAGTATATGTTCTGATGGCTCGTTGCCTTCGATTTATTCAGTGATGAGATGTTCTCGTATTTTTGGGGACTCGGGGTCATCGTTTTGGTCCTTCTTGCCGCTTGCAATGGATATCAGAGTCTCGCATGTCCATCGTGATTTTATTCTTTTTCCGATGCCGCGTGGATATCTTATTTTTATTCATCGTGAATTTCCCAGGGACGCTTAGGTGCCTCGTCGTGGTGTTGCTTTTTTACCACTTTGGGTTTGCGGCACTCGGTGGAGCCTCCTGATACTTCGTGGCATCGGGAGTGATGTGACGGTAGTACCGTCCCTTATTCAAATCCCTGTTTTTTAGGGTTAACGCTTCGGTTAATCCTTATATTATTTTTTTAGGGTTAACACGTTACATAGTGACATAAGCTTAAAGTGAGAAATAGACAAAGGATCACGTACCTTCAGGATTAAACACATGTAAGCCGCAAACACTCGTGGGTCAAAACTACCACCTCGAAAAGCATTTTGAACAAACTCCAGCACCGAGTTGTTTATCACCTCCCAATATCGTTGGTAAACCATGGCCTGGATAACGTCGAGCCCCAACGCCTTGTTCGAATGGGTTTTCCAGATCGTGCTTTTTAGCTCACACATTAACACGCCTTAACCCATGTGCGCAGCCTCATCCGAACTCAAGGTGCGATGAAATCTGGAAATTTTAAGCGAACGTAGTTGCTCATTACCTCCCGTGAACAAAGACTAGAAGAAGTTGGGCATGTGACTTAAGGATATTTTGATCCTTAATCCAGATTCCTTCAATTTTGAGCATCACAATTTTGTTTCGCTGGTGAAAAAATGTCGTGTTTCGATCTTCCGCTCTTCAAGCCATTGAACCATAGATTTACGCCTCCAAAAGTTTTCCTCTCATCTCAAAATAGCATTGATCTCCTCTAATAAAGCGTTCTCTATTTCACCAAGGAATTGATTAGGCTTTCGAGTCATCGCACTAGATTCCCTCAAGTCGCTTAACTAATTCCTTCTTACGTCGGAATATATTTCCAACCAATTCTTATTCCATGGAATCCAAACATCCGGTATATGATTAATATCTTGAATCATCTCCGTCTTCTCCTCCCAAATATGTTTTAGCAGCCCCTCACACTCCGAGTGTTTTATCCACATCTCTTCGAATCTAAATGGTCTCGTCATAATTATCTTATCCCAGTCACTAGTATTCGTAAGAATCGGATGATCCCCATGAGTTTGGGGAAGATGAAAAACCTCATTCTCTGAAGAATTATTCACCCAAAGGTCATTAGCGAGAGCTCTATCGATGCGCTCTTGAATGATATCATCCCCTTCTCGCTTATTCGTCCAAGTAAAGTTTGGGCCGTGAAATCCCAGATCCTGCAATCTCCACGAATACATATAAGTTGATCAAGAGCAAATCTGGAATTTCAATTCTATTATTTGGTTGGAGGAGAGGTTATTTTCCAAATTAAAGGGGATATACTTGTAATTACACCAAACATTAGAGGGTGTAACTGTAATTATCATTTTCTTAAATGCTAATTATACTTCACGCATTTAGGTCCAGGTTTTTACAGGCAGTGGATAAAATAGTCACTTGTCCATCAGTTTTATTCAATGTCAAAAAAGAATATCGGACATCAATATTCTTTTTTTAAGTAAATATTTTAGCTAATTTCAGATTAAATGAAATTGAAGAATTACACACACACACACACACATATATATAGATATAAACGAAGATTGAAGATATTGGTAAAGTTCAAATATAAATAAATACAAATTTGTGATGTTAGATAGATAAACTTGTTTGGTGTGATGTCACTCAACACACAATAATGACTTGAAGTCCACAACACCCATGAAAGGTTTACCGAAGAAATGAGATTGAGGCTCAACACTCACCCTCTACTGGTTGAGTGTGTCATTATATCTTTAGGGTTTTTAGCAAATTATCTCCTTATGTTACGATAAATTGTCAAATTACTTTTTTTCGTAAAAATTTAGTTGGCCAATTATCATCTTGTGATCTCAAGAGTTCGCACATTATTTTATATTATAAATCTTATAATAAAAGACCATAATATAATTAGTAGTGATTATAATTTCTTTTGGGTAATGTATAATTTAATTTTACTATTTTTATCTACTTTTATAAAAAGAACATTAAGGACTCATTTCCTGTGCCCAACAAATCCCAACTAGATTAATAGTCGTAGATATAAGTTTGTTTGGTTCGCATGACAAATTAATCTTGAGATTATTAGTTGCCCTCTACCCCCTCCCCCCAATTAATAATACTCCTAATAAGATTAAAACCTAAAGACCATAATACTCCTCATTTTTATGCTCTGTGACTAATTAACCTGGGTTCATCCACTTTATTGATTCATCCATATTTTCATTTACTAGAAAAAAAATTGCCTGAGTTGTATTTTTGACGTATCAATGATATTTAAGAATTTACTATTAATTGTTTCTATTGATTATTGTTTTTTAACCCTTCAACTAATAAAGACACGTGACCCATTCCCATTTCAATTTAGACAAAAGAAATATTATAAGTTATGACAAAAAGAGTGGTCGTCGGTGAAAACACAAGAAATCAATTATATTTACACTAATCTTTCATAATTTTGAAAATGATGAACATATTTGTTTGCCTCCAAATAAATAGTGTTTTATTCGTATTAACCATTTATTACAAATAAAGAATAATAAAACACAATAAAATAGCAGTTTTAGTCAATGAGACGGCGTACAATCCTATTTTACAATGTTGCGATATCAGATATGATACAATGAAAAACTTATCCTGCAATATGCATACGATATCATATACGCACACACCCCAACCCATAAGAAATACATAGTACAATACCCGCACAAATATAAATTCAAGCACACACATATATTCTACAATTTCTCACATAACAATGGTATCTAGTTACACTAAGGGTAAAAATATTATTTTCCATAAATAAGTTGGAAAATTAAAAAAATTGGACCAATTAATCCAAGCAAACATACTATTTTTTTTTAATGGATAAGAGCAAACATACTATTATTTGTTGTTATTAGACATTATTTAAGATATTTATTTAGTAAATTATTAACCTACTAATTAGTAATTATACACATATATATATATATATATTAATAAGGATGGTTCTAAATATTCATGCGACTATCTATATACTATTATATAAAGAAACTCATTGTGACACCAATCTTTTGATTTCCAACTTTAACCTTTGTGTTCTAGCTATATTATGAAAATTTCTTATTAAATCCCCAAAATAGCCTTACACATTAAGTTAGACTAATTAATTATATTACTAATTATAATTAATGACCTACTTTTCCCATAATCTGCTTTTCTTCCATTGTTCTACTCAGAATTAATGGGACATGTTATCTAGATAAATCTTCTTCTTTAACCCACACATAGAATGACATTGAAAAAAGAATTATGCTCGCGGAACCGCGTGTTACATTTGCTAGTTAATTTTAAAAGGAATCGAGTTCTAACTTCTAAGAAAATATTGGACGAATCACAGATGTCTCCTCTCCCCTTACAGATTCGGGCCCCCTATTAGTCCGTACCTTCAACGGTATTCTTTGAATCAGAATGGTCTTTGGTCCCACAAAATTCAAAAGGGTCATACTAGTACTATTTATTTATAAAAAACACCAATTAATTGATCAATGATCATAATTCATAACTCCAGACTCTAGAGAGCTGGGCGAAAAACAAAAAAACCACACCTTTTGTTACGCAGTGCAATTAACAGATAACACTTTATTATTTTCTAAATTATAACACGTTATAAGCTCTTTAATATTCACTTCTAACCTGAGCTTCTGTAGTCGAGAAATCACATAAAGAGTTCCTTGTATATTTGGCTTACAATTTATTGCACACTTCTAACCCATCAATTTTCTGTTCTCCTATTTGTTCCGTCAGAATTAAATTGTGCTCTTTTAATAATAAATTACTAGATGTAACCGTACAATCAATTATTTTTTATCAATATACATTGAAAATCGACCTATAAGCAACTATTTTGCATAAATTAGACAATTATGTTGATCCTAATTTGAGGGTGGTGATGTTGTGCTTATGCATTGAATCTCCCACCACTAGTCTTTAATTGGTAGAGCTAGTTATTTAAAGTTCAAACACGCAAAAACTAATCAAATAATAACAAGAATTAAAATTAAGGATATGCTGTAAAAACAAAAACAATTGACCTTTAGTTTTGGTAACAATAACATGTTCACCAGCAGATTCAGAGTAATCTGTCAGCACCACCACCTTCTCCCTCTCTCTCTCTCTCTTCTCTCTCTCTCTCTCTCTCTCACTACCTATACATACACACAATACACACTATTTTATTCCTCTCTCTCTCTCTACACAAGACTCCAAAATCTCAGTCTGCAATATTAAAAACACAAGTTGCAACACACACTAGAGGAGAGGTGGTTCCATTCCATCGTTTTCTACTTTTTTGTTCTCATCCTCGTGAAGTTCATGTGCAAGAGAGATCTGGAAATTGACACTTAATGATGGCAACGGTCAAGTAGTTAGTTGCCTCCTTTTAACTTCAAGATTCAGGTGAATGTAATGTATGTACCAGTACCACCCCCCTTTTTCTTTTACACCTTTCTTAAAATTCACGCCGCCAAATTTCTGTTCAATACTCTGAAACCCTTTTTCTAAATTTATGACCCCATGTTTGTAAAACTGCCCCCTAGCGAGAAACAAGCACTTTGAGTGGTCTATTTATGAAAAAGATTGGAGCTTTATTATTCAAATTGCGTGAAATGGTCAAGTCTTGTTGAGCTAATAATGGTAGTTGCTTATAGCTTTCAGCTAATATTTTGAGTGTTTATTACGTGGGTTCTTATTATAGCTTGGATTTTATTTCTGGGCTTCACATTGTAATTGATTTTCTTTTCTTTCTTTCTTTTTTTGAAAAAAAGGTAAGGTAGCGTGTTTCTTTAAGTTCAAATTCTCAATTGGTTATATCAAAGATTTGATTTTATTTGATTGGGTTAGGGCTAAGTTCTTGGGTTTAACAGATTTTGATGTCATATAGGCGGAAGATCTTGGACTTTAGTAGAGAATAAGAGCATGCAGTGTTCATGGCTTAATTCAACAACACTCCTAGTGGATCGGTTTATGCTGTGATCATGACCAGGGGTGTTCGTGACCGGATACTTAAGGATGTGAACGGTAATATTAGCGATCATCTTCGCAACCACATTCACTTGACAAACTGCATTCATTTGAAGAATCATATGCATAAGCATAGCCCTATCGTGGGAGATAGGGCTCTCATGAGGGATCTCGTAGTCCTTCAGAGATCAAGGTCTTTAAGGGATCCTTCTGCAAGTCCACCCTCCTGGCACTCCCCTTCTGTAGTTGATACTCTTCTTAAGAGAGGGGAAAGAGACGGCTTGGTTACTGGAAGACGATCTGTTGGTATCGATCGTCACAAGGAGGATTCAAGGATTTCGGGAAACTCTCCTACGGGTAACGGTCCACCGATATCTAAAGCCCCCACGGGTCAGTTAAGCGATCGAAGTGGCAAGGATGCAATTCATCAGCGCCAAAGAGTTAAGCGAGAAGAGCCAAGTGTAAGGTCTATGGGAAATGATGCAATGTGGTGGAACAGTGATCGCCAACAAGATGGAAATGACCAGGTCCCTGGCAGCATATCCGGAAACTCAGGACTGAGAGAGAAGTTTGTCAAGAAGACAGAAGAATGCAGACAAGATAGGCACCTAAAGACTCACTCTGGCCAGTTAAAGGATGTCCTGGATGAAAGTGATGATGCAGCATCATCACGTAATCATGATACTGGAAGGCATAGTGCAGTAGGGAAAATTGCAGAAGAAGCAGGGCGAAATACTCGAAGTCAGGGAAATAATTTAAATAGGGCAAGAAGACGTAGATTCAGAGGTGCAAGAAGAAATAGGCCTTCTGTTGCTGCCCTAGATGCCGAGACTCAAAATGAAATGTCGGTGGCCTCTAATTCATACGCTCACGGCAGAGGTCCTCGGAGATATCAAGAAGATGATGCATTCCAGGACTTTGATGATCAACATGTCAGTGGTGTTCCTAGAAATGGATGTGGTATTCCTTGGAATTGGTCAAGAATCCATCATAGAGGGAAGACAATTCTTGATAAGGCTGGCCGCAGCCTGTCTTGTGGTTTGTCTGAATCAAGGTTAAGGAGAGGTGGTTCTCTTTCTCGAGACATGGCTGTTATGTCCGAGCACTCAAGTTCATTTACTAAATCAGATGCAGAGGCACCTTTATTGTTGTTTGAGGCTTCTGGGTCTCAGGGTAGTGTCGATCATGCTGCTTGGCATCATGATTATTCGGGAGAGTTAGGCTTATATGCTGACAACCTGTTGAAGCAGGAAATGGACTCTGATCTTGCATCCGAAGGTAGATCCCGTGAGCAGCATAAATTTCGAAAGCAACGTAATGACAGACATCAGAATCTCACTCAAAAATACATGCCAAGATCATTCAGAGATCTCGTAGGTCAGAATTTGGTCGTACAGGCCCTTTCCAATGCTATTATGAGAAGAAAGGTTGGTTTGCTCTATGTGTTTCATGGGGCTCATGGAACAGGTAAAACATCCTGTGCGCGTATATTTGCCAGAGCTTTAAATTGCCAGTCTCTAGAGCATCCTAAACCTTGTGGCTTTTGCAAATTTTGCATCGCATACGACATGGGGAAGAGCCAACATATAAAGGAAATCGGCCCAGTTGGTAATGTTGATTCTGAAAGCATAATTGGAGTTTTTAACCATATAGTTGCTTCCAATCATCAATCTCAGTACAAAGTCTTCATATTTGATGAATGTGATACTTTGTCATCTGATTGTTGGAATGCAATACTTAAGGTCATTGATCGAGCCCCTAGGCGTGTCGTTTTTGTTCTTGTTTGCTCAAGTCTTGATGTCTTGCCGCATATAATAATATCCAGGTGCCAGAAATTCTTTTTCCCAAAGTTGAAAGATGCAGATATAATCTATACTTTGCAGTGGATAGCAACTAAAGAAGATTTAGAAATTGATAAGGATGCCTTGAAGCTTATTGCATCAAGGTCAGATGGATCTCTGAGGGATGCTGAGATGACTTTGGAACAATTGAGCTTGCTAGGACAGAGAATATCTCTTTGCCTGGTTCAGGAGCTGGTATGTTCCCCTTCATTGGATCATTATATACTCTTTATATTGTTCGTGCAATTACATCCTGATATGCTGTTGTTAAGCATGCCTGTTGATTGCATAACATACTTTGTGCTTGTTCACGAATCATGAAGAATATATCATCATGGGTATATGTGCCTTTTGCATATATATTAGGTCCCTTCATGTATTGCGATGTTTGATCACAGCATGAAAACTGGGCATGCAATTTTCTGTTTGTTCTTTTTACAGGTTGGCGTTATTTCAGATGAGAAATTGGTGGATCTACTTGATTTGGCATTATCTGCAGACACTGTAAATACAGTGAAGAATCTGAGAGATATCATGGAATCTGGTGTTGAACCATTGGCACTAATGTCACAGCTTGCTACTGTCATAACTGATATACTTGCTGGGAGCTATGATTTCATGAAAGGAAGGCCTAGGCGGAAATTCTTTCGGCAGCAAGCATGTGAGTCTACTGTGCTTATATTCTTGGCGTAATGCAGTTTCATCTCTTACTCATTTTTCATGTCACCTTTTTGCTTTTCATATCAGTCTTTTCCACACTTGGACCTTTTTAGTTTCTCCTCTGTTTTGATACTTTTCTCTTTCTGTAACTGATACATAAAGTATATTGTTACAGTATCCAAACAAGACATGGAAAAATTGCGTCAAGCACTGAAAACACTATCCGAAGCGGAAAAGCAGCTGAGAGTGTCAAATGACAGGATAACATGGTTAACTGCCGCACTTCTGCAACTAGCCCCTGATCAACAGTACATTCTGCCTGGTTCCTCTGCAGATGATAGTTTAAATCATAGTCCCCTAGTCTTGTATAGCAGTGGTTTGAGAGAGAGGCCTATGAAGAGTAATGCTGAAAGGCCTTCTTTCCAAGCTGCAAATCCTGGGGGGGTTTATCATAACGCTTCTTTAAAAAGCACTGGTATGGATAGGCCAGGACATGGTGGAGGTGGAGTAAATTCTCAACAGTTGTACGAATCTTCAAATGATAAAAACTACTTGCCAGGTAACATTCATGGGGGAATCAAAGAAATTTGGCTGGATGTGCTTGAGAAGATCCCGGTTAATAGCATAAAAGAGTTCATGTATAGGGAAGGGAAGCTGAACTCACTCAGTTATGGTGCAGGTATTACGAATGTCCTCTGTTTTCCATATTGTAATGTCATCTTATACTTAGTTAAAAATGGAACTCTGGTAGTAGTCATCATTGTTTTAGTCTTCTGTAATTGTATTGATATCTTAAACTCTTCTCCGGATGTGATACTTGGATTTTTCAAGTCATAGAAGAAGTTTTAGGGTTTATTTTGCTTTTTCTTGTGAACTAATCAAGCTTTTATTTGGATAAGTGAATATGTGGTGCTAACTAGAAGTAAACTTTAGAAAGTATATGCCCATCAAGCTTTCTCAAAACAAGGGGGTGGCACTGAATAAACGAAACAGAAGCATATTCCTCCTAAGTTTCAAGACCTATCAAAAACCAGCTTGATGACAGAACTTTTCAGTGATTGCAACATTTTAAATTAACTATTTTGATTATTTTACAATGTTCGGAAAATAATGATGTTCAGGTGGCACTCTCTCAGGACTATATGCATGTTTGTCTTTTCGGCAGCGATCCATGTTTGTTACATAATAAGAAACAATTGTAAAGCACATGCTGCAATAGTCTATTTATAAACTAGTAATAATTGGGAACGAGGTAATAACAGTAGTCCTATATTAAAAAAAAGGTAATACGGTAATTACTGTGACCAAGTGACTCAATATTCTTGACACAAAACAGTGAGCCATTCTGTTGGTTCGCTTATAAAGACAAATTTAGTGCTCTGAGGTTGAATTCTTTTTGAGTTTTGTCTTCTATCAGTTACTAGTATTATATATATATTTTTAAACCTTTGGATACCAATGCAAACTTAGAAACAATAGGAATGTCTGTAGTAATAGATGTTTTAAGTCGGGCAGTAAGCGTATGAGGGACTAAACTAAACTAATCCAAAAAGGTATAAATATAGATTCCCGGCAATAGCAGCGGCAGAGTCTGCTAGTTACTAGTTTCGCATCATGCACATGCCAAGAATTGTGAGAGTCCTGTGACTTTTCTAGTGAGAATTTAAACTATAAGTTACCCTTGCCCTCAGTTGGGGCAATTTTGTGGGACAAAACACTAGATATGGAAGTTATGATCTTTTGGCTATTGAGACTAGCATAGTAAGAGTCATTCAGGTTGCTGAAATGAAAATTTACGTGGTAACCAGATATGCTTATGTTTGATTATCATGTATAATGTTAGAGGTGCCTATTTAGGTATTTATACATCTATTATCAATCACTTTAAATATCAAAGGTACTAGTAGTACCTGATCTTTCCTATGAATCACTTTCTCTTCTAATATTAGATATGCTATTGTGTATTGCTCCTCATCTTCGGTATGGAAGGTGCACTCCTAGTTCAGGGTGCATTTGATAGCTGAACAGTGATGAGTATAATTGACGAGAATGTTTGATGTCAAATTAGGAGGGGATCAGTGGCATAACAAATAATTCCTGGGAAAACTAGCTACTGTAGTTTACTTTTTCGGTACATTAATACCAAAACCGGGCAGCCCTTTAATGTAGTTTCTTTTATTAAAACAAATCAAGAGTAGTGTTTTACCCAGTCTCTGAAAACACAACTTTGGCGGGACTAATATACTTTGAAAATGTTGGAATGTGGTACATTGAGTGCTCGGATTTAGTTAGGTCTCTTCAAACTATGGAAAGGAACAAGGAGACTTATGGATGTGCAAGCGCATCTAGCATCCACTAATGTGAATTCCACAAACTGAATCACTTGTCATCATGTCATAGAAAGTTGTTAAATATGCTGAATTCTCATGTTTCTAAGATTAGCTCATTAATTAGTAATTCTTTTTCCGTTTCCTTTCAACCTTATAAACTCGCATGTAAAAGAATTTGATATTTTTACAGCTCCAACTGTGCAATTGCTGTTCACTTCAGAGCTGACAAAATCTAAGGCGGAAAAGATGAAATCGTACATCTTACAAGCATTTGAATCGGTTCTTAAATCCCCCGTGGCTATTGAAATCAGATGTGAATCCAGAAATGTTGGGGCAAGTCCAATCTTATTACCAGCATCTCATGGACCGTCCCAAATGGAAGCTTATGGGAAGCCTATTACAAGTCACAATGATAACAGAAGAGCTCAACATAGAGACGCTTCATCCACTGGAGCGAATAGAGACGAAATTATTGAATTGGAAGCTTCTCCTAGAGACCATAAAGGCGATAATGCAGACCTCAAGAGGCGAGTTGTTGAAACTGCGATAGTAAGAGGAGCAACTGCGACACAAAAGACATCTGGTGCAACTTCTTTCGCGGATGGAAAGAGATTAGGTGACAGAAATCCGAGCCTTAGCATTGTAAGAAGTAAGGTATCTCTAGCTCATGTGATTCAGCATGCCGAGGGATGTTCGCAACATAGCGGATGGTCGAAGCGCAAAGCAGTTTCCATTGCGGAAAAGCTGGAACAAGAAAATTTGTAAGTACTACTGCACTTTAATAATCCCTGTTATCTTCCTTCTTGTTGTGTAACCAATTTACTGGTCGACTAAGCAAAAGGCCAATTAGTTATATTCCTTACCAGGAAGTTTTTGACTTACAAGAAGTCCAGAACATGATATGCCAGTTACTGGCTTTTGGTATAGTTCAACATGGATGAGTTATATCACTCCATGAACCATCCAAACTAAACCTTCCAACCGTCATAATAGTGCATGGTGACCCGGTAAGACTCCATTATTTCGGGGAATTAAAGGCTACCTATCAGTCCCCATCTTCTCTGAACAAGAAATTATTGTGGTTGCACATTCACATTACTTTCCTAGTCAGGGTATTTCTTTAATAATGGTTTTTGTAAATAAAGTATCTGATTTTTCTCTGTGTAGGAGACTGGAAGCGAGATCGGGGAGATTGCTATGTTGGAACCCTCCCAAGGTTGCCCGTCGAAAGGTAACAAAAATAGAATTGATTTTTTTAGTTCATCACTACCAGGATTGGGTAATGTTATAGTGTAAATTCTGAGTTCTAAATAGAGGTGCTATAATGTGATTAATGAGATACTGTGTATTTGAATGGTATATCATCTTGGTGCGAAATATATCAGAACTAAAATTGGGTAGAAAGAGTTTTTAGTCAATTAAAGAAATCATTGTGGTGATTTTAGAGTCTTTAGGCTAATATTTGGAATGTACGAGAACCATGCCGCGTTCGTAGGTGTAAAATTATGTATAACATTAGTCCACAAAACTGAATTTGGAGATATCATTCCTTTTAAAAAGTTTATATGGACCTGATTAGTTTGTAGATTCTTCACTTAGCAGTCTTTTGTGGGGCATATATATACCTCTTTGGTGCAATCTGTACCTTCTTGCATCAAAATGATTGATTTACCTTCCTAAATGATCTGAATCTATTGCAAAAAGTTATTATAGAGACGTGCACTTGTGGGAATATCTGACAGCTTCATCATAGGCACTCGGCATCTTATTCAACATTGTGGTTACAAAATCTTATACGATGTATAGCTTAAACAAATAATTTTGAGCAATGCTGCTGCCACTTTGATATATTTCCGAGATTAGGTTGTACTTATGCATGAAGTTTCTCGTGGTGCAGCTTGCACGTTTGAAAATCAGAAGTCGGAAGCCACAAGCGCTGCTGAAATTCGTCTCATGCGGAAGATGTCTCTCGAGTAGGTCTCCAAGGTAGTAGGTAATGTTAGAAATCATCATACTAGGTTTTATCCTTTGTACAAGACTTCATTTATTCCCTGCTGTTTAGATCCTTCATTAGTTATTATCAATAAAAGTAAGAGTAGATTAGTTTATAGCTAATGTAAGGTCACAGTTTTTCCCTGTTGAATCTACAAAATGTTTCTTTTTCATTATTTAGTAATTCATGTTTTGACTAGCACAATTTTAAATTATATTCAAGCTAATAATTTTCCCTAGCATACCATGTAACGGACAGCTGGTTTTCCCTTTTGTCAACATACAAAATGTCATGCTCTTCTTATCAGTTTACTGTTAACTGTTTCCCGTTTGATTCCTCATGCATTTCTAGAATTAGAGTCAATGCAACTATTCATTTGTTTATATATATAAATATAAATATTGTTATAAATTTAGTAAAACTTTGGGGGTGTAACAATATATTCAAGAACTTTAGAAAGGAAATTGTAAATAATAAGCAAGATTTGGTTTCAATTTGTACATTTTCAAATGCACGGTTCTTGCCATTTTATAGGCATTAGGGAGACAAGGGAATTTAATTCCCCATCATCTTACAACTAATACTATTATGTTATAAATGTGCATGTGGCCTTGTTGTAAATTATGGGGAAATATAATTTATTAATAATAGTATTAGTTGTAAGATGATGGGGAATTAAATTCCCTTGTTTCCCTAATGCCTATAAAATGGCAAGAATCGTGCATTTGAAAATGTACAAATTGAAATCAAATCTTGCTTATTATCTACACTTTCCTTTCTAAAGTTCTTGAATATATTGTTACACCCCAAAAGTTTTACTAAATCTATAACACGTTATCAGCACGAGAGTGCTCGATCCAGAAGAATCCAGTTCCTTCGTTAAAGTAAACATTCAACGTCAAAAGGTATGAAAATTTTATATTTACTTGTTCATCTATCTATATTATTATAGACAGTGCGGATTACCGTCAATCTATAATTTTATGATTAGATGGATATGTGTTTATAATTTTGTTGTTAAAGTTTAATATTTACGTGTTCATCTATCTATATTATTATAGACAAAGCGGACTACCGCCTATCTATAATTTTATGATTAGATGAAAGGTCTTTATAATTTTACTGTCATCTAACTCTAACGCTAAAGCTAATTTTAACTTTCGTTGATGCTTGAGTTAACCCCAAGCTAGAAACGACTACTGACAATTTATTATTGCTTATTTTATTCCATAAGCCCGTGAAAGTTTTTACATAGTAATGTGGCGGAAATTATTTACGCACTTAATTTATTGCAATTATTTTACTTGTTTACATTATTCCATAAGCCCATGAAAGTTTTTACATAGTAATGTGGCGGAAATTATTTACACACTTAATTCATTGCAATTATTTTACTTGTTTACATTATTCCTTAAGCCCATGGAAGTTTTTACATAATAATGTGGCGGAAAAATATATATGTATTTACTTATCGTAATATTATTTCATATGCCTGTTAAAATATCATTAATACGGCGGAAATTATTTTACATGTTATTATAATTAAGTTTTGTTGCTAAATTATTAAAGACATTACCGTTCATAAAACATGCCAAAATAAAGAAAAATGATTGTTTTCTAACAGCTATAAAACGGCTATTTAGATATCTTCCTTCTATAAATATGCAGATTTCATAACTCAAACTCCACACAAATTTTCACCTTATTTCTCTCATCTTGCAAAATGATCTCTACAACAACAGCGATTTTGATCCTCATTTACCTTTCAATTTTTATGTTTATGCTTGTGGATGAGGACACTCCTATGTTTGTCCCTATGATATTCCTCCACTTTATCATAATAATGTTTGAATTCAAGATTTGGCTAGAGATGAGATAATTACATTGTATTATTGTAATAATTGTGCTTGTGTGGTTGGATATTAAAATAAAATGTCTTGATCCTAATTATGTTGGTTTTAATGTTCATTTAGCTGCAATATGTCTAATCTCTCGAAAGTAGATTTTACCGAACTCACTGTCGATGGGAAAAATTATATGCAATGGGAATCAAATGTGAAAACGCATCTTACTGCGAAATTCCTCGCGGAAACAATTGATGAGGAAAATGAATGTACTGACCAGCAACGATGCGAGGCAATTCTATTCATGCGTAGACATTTAGATAATTTCCTGCAAACGAAATATCTCAATATTACAGATCCTTCTGAGCTATGGATTAATCTGAATGAAAAGTATGGCCACCAAATGGAAACAATGCTTCCAAAAGCTATACATCAGTGGAACATATTAAGGTTCCAAGATTTTACATCAGTAAATGATTACTCCTCTGCCATCCATAATATCCGACAAACGCTAAAATTTTGCGGAACATAAATTACTGATGAGGAAATGATTGAAAAAACTCTTTCTACTTTTCATGTCAGTCATATACTCATCCAAATGCAACACAGACTAGTCGGATACACTAAGTATCACGAACTAGAGAGGGTGTTGTTAACGACAGAGAATAGTAATAATATATTGATTAAAAATTCTGAGCTACGCCCAACTGGAGCACAAGCATTGCCAAAAGCGCATGCCATAAATTTCTCAAACTTCCGTGGACGAGGAAATTACAATAATGGTGGCCGAGGCAGAGGCCAATATCAAGGTCGGGGTGGTTACAGAGGAGGATATGTTTCTAGAGGTGGTCGTGGCCATAGAGGTGGTCGTGGTCGTGGACGTGGTCGAGGTAGTTATCACAACCCTTTGACCAGTGATACGGTCCATAACAATAACCATCATAATAAAAGAAAAAATGCTCATAATAAATCTGAAGGTTACTGTTTTAACTGCGGAATGAAAGGACACTGAGCCAATACGTGTCATACACCTGAACATTTTTGTAAATTGTACCAAGAGAGTAAAGGCAAAGAAAAGGAAGTGAACCTTGTTGAACAAATGCCTAATAATCCCACATATTTGGCAGCATCTGATTTCGCCGATGATCATGATGTTACTATGGCTTGATATGAACTATGTGATTCATATCTGCGTGATTCCTGATTTGATTTGCATTGTGTGATTCCTTGTTGTGTGATTTTTGAATTGATATGTATTTACGATTTCTGTTTGTAATGTACTGTGTTTTCATTAATTGTGTTTTCTTATGTATCTTAATGAAACTATTTCCCTTTTCTCAAATATATGCTTCGTTTATTGTAATATCATGTTTAACTCTACTTGTTTGACATGAAGCCAGTATGGAGCATACCGGTGGTTTTTGCATCCCTGATAGCGGTACAACTCACACAATTCTCACAAGTAAGAAATATTTTACATATCTAAAATCAACAAAGGCAAAAATCAATACGATATCAGGTGCTACTGACCTGATTGTAGGATTTGGTAAAGCTAGTTTTATTTTACCAAATGGAACGCTATTTATCATCAACGATGCCTTATTTGCCCCAAAATCCAGAAGAAATTTGTTGAGTTTTAATGATATATATCGTCATGGATATGATACCAACTCAAAGACTGAAAATAAAACAAAATATCTTTTCATTATTAAGTATATATCAGGAAAGCAACATATATTTGAAAAACTACCAAAACTCTCATCGGGATTGCATTATACATATATTAATGCTATCGAGTCAAATTTGGTAGTCAATGAAAATCCTGAATTATTAACTTTATGACATGATCGTGTAGGTCATCCTGCTTTAACAATGATGCGAAGGATAATTGAAACTACACATGGACATTCATTAAAAGGATCCAAACTCAACTTGAACAATACTAGTCCATGTGAAGCATGTTCTCTTGGAAAGCTAATTATAAAGCATTCACCACTTAAAATTAAGACAGAATTACCAACATTTCTTGAAAGAATACAAGGTGATATTTGTGGACCTATTCATCCATCATGTGGACCATTTCAATATTTTATGGTATTAATTGATGCCTCAAGTCGATGGTCACATGTCTGTCTATTATCTACTCGTAATATGGAATTTGCGAGATTTTTGGCTCAAATAATTAAAATAAGAGCTCAATTTCCTGACTAATACGATCAAGAAAGTCAGACTTGACAATGCTGGTGAATGTACATCTCAAGCTTTCAATGATTACTGTATGTCAACTGGAATTACTGTTGAACACAATGTTGCACATGTCCATACTCAAAATGGTTTAGCTGAATCATTAATTAAACGCCTTCAATTAATTGCTAGACCATTGTTAATGAAAGCTAAATTACCAACCTCTGTATGGGTCATGCAATTTTACATGTTGCATCACTAATTGGCATTAGACCAAGCTGGTATCATGAATACTCCCCATTACAACTTGCTTTTGGTCATGAACATAATATTTCCCATATAAAGATTTTTGGCTGTGCAGTTTATGTTTCGATTGCACCACCACAACGAACAAAAATGGGACCTCAAAGAAGGTTAGGGATATATGTTGGATATGACTCACCATCTATAATCAGGTGTCTTGAACCATTAACATGTGATGTCTTTACGGCACGTTTTGCCGATTGCCATTTCAATGAGGCAAATTTCCCAACCTTAGGGGAAGAAAAGAAGCAGTTAGAGAAGGATATATCATGATATAATCCATCTTTATCACACTATGATATTTTAACAAAACAATGTGATTTGGAAGTTAAGAAAGTTTTACATTTTCAAGATATTGCAAATCAATTACCTAATGCATTTACTGATATAAAACGGGTAACCAAATCACATATACCAGCTGCGAATGTTCCTGCTCGGATTGAAATTCCGAAGGACATATCCAACAATAATAAAATAAATGCATGTAAGAAACGTGGTCGTCCTGTTGGTTCAAAAAACAAGAATCCTCAAAAAAGAAAAGGAGAAAATATTATTAACTCCATTGTCGAGGAAACTATTCATGATGAAACAGAAAATGTGACAAATGAGATAACTCAAGAGATCACTGAACCAAATCCCAATACTGAGATCTCTGTAAATTATGTTAATTCAGGAGTTATTTGGAATCGAAATGAGATGAAAAATATAAGTGAAATATTTTCATATAATATTGCTTATGATCTTATGAATGAAAATGATGATCCCGAACCACGATCTGTGGATGAATGCCAAAATCGGGACGATTGTGTTAAATGGAAAGAAGCTATGCAAGTTGAATTGAATTCCCTCAACAAACGAAAGGTTTTTGGACCTATTGTCCTCACACCTAAAGACGTGAGACCTGTAGGCCACAAATGGGTCTTCGTTCGAAAAAGAAATGAGAAAAATGAAATTGTAAGATACAAAGCTCGACTTGTTGCACAAGGTTTTTCTCAAAGACCTGGGATTGATTATGGTGAAACTTATTCCCCAGTAATGGATACAATTACTTTTCGATTCTTAATCAGTTTAGCTGTTTATGAAAACTTAAATATGCATCTCATGGATGCTGTCACAACTTATCTTTATGGATCACTTGATAATGATATTTATATGAAAGTCCCCGAAGGACTTAAAATGCCTGAATCATCTTGCTCTAAACCTAGAGAAATGTACTCAATTAAATTGCAAAGATCATTATATGGTTTAAAACAATCAGGTCGCATGTGGTACAATCGTTTGAGTGAATATTTATTGAAAGAAGGATATATAAATAATTATTTGTGTCCATGTGTTTTTATCAAAAGAACATCATCTGGTTTTGCAATTTATGCGGTTTATGTAGATGATTTAAATATCATTGGCACTGACAAAGAAATTCATTCAACTATGTATTATTTAAAGAATGAATTTGAAATGAAAGATCTTGGTAAAACTAAATATTGTCTTGGTTTACAAATTGAGCATACTAAAAATGGTATATTAGTGCATCAATCTAATTATACCAAAAGGATTTTAAAACATTTTAACATGGATAAAGCAACTCCTTTAAATCATCCTATCATTGCTAGATCATTAGCTAAAGACAAAGATCCATTTCGTCCAAGTGAAGAAAATGAAGAAATTCTTAGTTCTGAAGTTCCGTATTTAAGTGCAATTGGAGCTTTACTGTATCTAGCAAATTGTACTAGACCTGATATATCATTCACTGGTAATTTATTAGCTAGATTTAGCTCATCACCCACAAAAATGCACTGGAAAGGAATTAAACATTTATTTCGTTATCTTCAAGGAACTACGAATCTCGGTCTATTTTATCCTAACAATGCAGAACAAGAATTGTATGGTTATGCAGATGCAGGTTACCTATCAGATCCACATAAATCCAGATCTCAACTGGATATGTATTCACGTATGGTGGCACTGCTATTTCATGGCGTTCTCAGAAACAAACACTTGTTGCAACATCATCGAATCATGCTGAGATTATTGCACTCCATGAAGCCAACAGAGAATGTGTATGGCTACGATCAATGACACATCATATAAGAAGTACATATGGCTTACCAATTAAAGAAGGTCCCACAACACTATACGAAGATAATTCTGCATGTATTACACAAATGAAAGAAGGCTATGTCAAGAGTGATCGAACCAAACACATACACCGGAAGTATTTTGCCTACACTCAGGAACTGGAAAAGAACAAAGAAATTAATATCCAATATGTTCAATCATGTGACAATATGGCAGATCTCTTTACAAAGGCACTTCCTACTGTAACTTTTAAGAAACATGTTCAAAGTATTGGGATGCGTCGCCTACGAGACTTATGAAGAATTGAAGATGCCAACTTGAGGGGGAGTTCACACGGCTGCACTCTTTTTCTCTTATTAAGGTTTTTATCCCACTGGGTTTTTCCTTATAAGGTTTTTAACGAGGCAGCATAAGACGTGGGCAGAAGACGGATACATAACAAAATTTTCAAACGGCCAAGGGGGAGTGTTATAAATGTGCATGTGGCCTTGTTGTAAATTATGGGAAAATGTAATTTATTAATAATAGTATTAGTTGAAAGATATCTATAAGTAGTCGTTTTATAGCCGTTAGAAAACGATAATTTTTCTTTATTTTGGCATGTTTTATGAACGGTAATGCCTTTAATAATTTAGCAACAAAAATTAATTGTAATAACATGTAAAATAATTTCCGCCGCATTAATAATATTTTAACAAGCATATGAAATAATATTACGATAAGTAAATACATATATATTTTTCCGCCACCTTACTATGTAAACACTTTCATGGGCTTAAGGAATAATGTAAACAAGTAAAATAATTGCAATGAATTAAGTGCGTAAATAATTTCCGCCACATTACTATGTAAAAACTTTCATGAGCTTATGGAATAATGTAAACAAGTAAAATAATTGCAATGAATTAAGTGCGTAAATAATTTTCGCCACATTACTATGGGCTTATGGAATAAAATAAGCAATAATAAATTGTCAGTAGTCGTTTCTAGCTTGGGGTTAACTCAAGCATCAACGAAAGTTAAAATTAGTTTTAGTGTTAGAGTTAGATGACAGTAAAATAATTATAAAATTATAGATAGGCGGTAGTCCGCCTTGTCTATAATAATGTAGATAGATGAACAAGTAAATATTAAACTTTGACAACAAAATTATAAACACATATTCATCTAATCATAAAATTATAAATAGACGGTAGTCCGCCTTGTCTATAATAATGTAGATAGATGAACAAGTAAATATAAAACTTTCATACCTTTTGACGTTGAATGTTTTCTTTAACGAATGAATTGGATTCTTCCGGATCGAGCACTATCGTGCTGATAACGTGTTATAGATTTAGTAAAACTTTGGGGGTGTAACAATATATTCAAGAACTTTAGAAAGGAAAGTGTAAATAATAAGCAAGATTTGGTTTCAATTTGTACATTTTCAAATGCGTTCTTGCCATTTTATAGGCATTAGGGAGACAAGGAATTTAATTCCACATCATCTTTCAACTAATACTATTATTAATAAATAATATTTTCCCATAATTTACAACAAGGCCACATGCACATTTATAACAAATATGTATATACATTGAACTATTTTTCATGTGAAATTCTTGCTGGACGGTGCAAAAAGTCTCACGCATATATGTATAATAGTAAGCAGAGGCTTCCCGACACGCTTGCCTCTGCCCTGTGCCACACTTCATATAAATTTTGTGCATGACAGTGTTTTAGCTGGGAATTTAGGTGACTAATATTATTATGAATGGGCCACGTTAAATGAGGTACAATATTTTATTGTTTTAGATATCAGAATGGTTTAACCTAAAGAGTTTTGGCATAATACACCCTGCACTATAGAAAATAGGCAAATTATCCCATGAAAAAAAAGGGCATGTGATATACGAAATAGACATTACCTCCTGTAATAATAAAAAAGTTAGATTATCCTCATGTGTTATGTTTAATAGGTACATTACTCCCTTGTGTATTTTTATACAGTGTAAAATACCTCCTTATACACATGTATTAAAGAGATGATGTGCAACTTTTTCAAAATTATAGGTAAGTAATGTCACCTATTTCATTTTAAATTTTTTTTGGTCACAAAATAGAAATATTTCATTCCAAACATAAGTTCTTACGGGAAGTACAAAATGAGGAAGAGTCCTCCATAATCTTTGGAAAAACTACAAAAGGTAAAGAAACATAATCAAAAATCCCACTTCAATTATTAGAACAAGCCCACTTTGCAAGATTGTGTGCACTTGAGTTACCAAAGCCTAGAAATATACTTGATGAGCCACTTTGGGAAGAATTTCCAAGTTATTCTAAAGGATTGAAGTCCATGGCTGCTGTCAAAAAAGAGTCACATATTTCATTAAAAAAGGAATATTTGTTTATTTATTTTTTACAGGAGATAATGTGCCTATTTTTTATATCACATAGGAATAATATGCCTGTTAGTTTTTTACATGAAGATAATAAGACTCTTTTCTATAATACATGGCGGTGTTGTGCCAAAAATTCTACTAAAAATAAGACTTTATGTACCTAGTCAAAATAGAAAGCCGTACTTAGTTTAGTTTAGAGACTTTATGTACCTAGTCAAAATAGAAAGCCGTACTTAGTTTAGTTTAGAGAGTCCGGGTTCGGCAGTCGGCTGCTTTGAATATACGAAAAGGACGTGGCCTGCTGAATCTTCTTTTTTTCCTAGAATAATAATATTTTATTTTAGTTTTTTTATCAAGTCAAAAGTTTTATTGTCATGAAATGGATGTTCTGATTATTTTTCGATTTGGATAATTTTGGATAAACAAATAAAATCCTTTCTTTATCATGGATGTAATGGAAACCTTGCAAGATTATTGTTTCCAAACAAGGAAGTTAAGTGTGGAATTCTTAATTATATCCGTCAGATCTGTCATCTGTCCATGTGTCAAGAGATTGTGGGCCTATCTTTTTGAAAGCCTCGAATTTTTTATTTTGCAAAGATAATTTGGAAAAACTAATTATTTGTCGGGCATCAAATCTCTTACATGTAGCATGTGATTCATGACGATCCCTTAGTAGTTAGTACTTAGTACTTGGTGGCACGCGTCTTTCTTTAAGCAGTAATGTAGTGGTTTATTTTATAGGGATAATTACAGCTACACCCCTTGAGGTTTGGTGTAATTACAAAGACCTCCCCTGAGGTTTGAGTAATTACAATGACCTCCCCTCAATTATAAGGGATGGTTACAATTACACCCCCTGAGGTTTGGTGTAATTACAAAGACCTCCCCTGAGGTTTGACTAATTACAATGACCTCCCCTCAATTGTAAGGGATGGTTACAATTACACCCCCTGAAGTTTGGTGTAATTACAAAGGCCTCCCCTCAGGTTTGAATAATTACAATGACCTCCCCTCTAACTAGTAATTACATTCATTTTAGCTTGAATGTAATATTAGATAAATTAATAACTGGATAAAAAGTATTAAAAAATATACTAAATTAGTTTTAATTATTCTCAAAAAAAAATATTTTTATCAAAAAAAAATATTTTTATCAAAAAACAATATTTTTATCAAAAAAATATATTTTTATTGAAAAAAAAGTATTAAAGAATACTAAATTAATTTTAATCATTCTCACAAAATAATTTCTTTAATAATAAATATTTTTAATGTATTTTAAAATATATTCATAACAATCGCTTAAAAGTGGATATCACTACATTTTTAAAAAAAATTATTGAAGAAATTATGTTGTAATATAAAATTACAATCAATATTTTCTACCACTTTATGACATAAGTGTTTATCTTTTATTCTTGTACCAATAGGTTTTTCTCGTCAAGAAATATTGAGTAATAATAAAAAAAAATTGATAATTTTTTTTTTTGATAAAAATGTTTTTTTTTGATAAAAATGTTTTTTTTTAGAATAATTAAAACTAATTTAGTATACTTTTTATCCACTTATTAATTTATCTAATATTACATTCAAGCTAAAGTGAATGTAATTACTAGTTAGAGGGGAGGTCATTGTAATTATTCAAACCTGAGGGGATGTCTTTGTAATTACACTAAACTTCAGGGGGTGTAATTGTAACCATCCCTTACAATTGATGGGAGGTCATTGTAATTAGTCAAACCTCAGGGGAGGTCTTTGTAATTACACCAAACCTCAGGGGGTGTAATTGTAACCATCCCTTATAATTGAGGGAAGGTCATTGTAATTACTCAAACCTCATGGGAGGTCTTTGTAATTACACCAAACCTCAAGGGGTGTAGCTGTAATTATCCCTATTTTATATGGTTCAGCTTGATTAGGTTGGCTTAAGCAGACTAATTATAGAATTACCCAATAATCAACATTTGACTGTAGTAGTTGCGAGCGGTGAAAAATGACAATAACATATCATAATGCACGAATTGCTTTCTACGTCATCACTCTGGTTAATTTCTACGTTAATCGCACAGTTAGAGATTTTAGCGTATGTTGTCACACTTTGCCAGTGTTGACACAGCTCAATTTCTGTTGTAACAGGTAACGGTGAGGGAAATTTACGACCAGTGAATCAACTATATATAGTATATATTTATGCTCTCACCTTTATTCATTTTATTATGATACCTGGCCTTTAGATTATAACCAAATTGGCTATCCAACCATTCCTTCAATAATATACGGTGGGGATATTTAGGCTGGCCCAATAAATAAAATAAGTCGGCCTGCGCAATAAAAAGCCCATTCGAATGAGTGTTGAATCAACATTATTTGATACTCTCGCTGAACTCTCGAACCCTCGGTTCGATAGTTCCTGCCATTCGACCTTATCCTGAAAAGTCCGAGAGAAGGGCTCGCGATATGAGGTCTATAAATATCCCAAATCCCGAGATGTCAGATATGCCATTAATTAATATTCACCAACCCAACAAGATTGAATCGCCAGTTCGATAGTGAGCTCGATTTGATAGTCCTTCGTTCAATCGTTCAACATTCAATACTCAGTTCGGCAGTTCTCTGTATTGAATCCAGGACAATTCGATAGTTATCTCTTTATCGAATTCATTGCAGTTCGGTAGTTCCCAGATTCAAAAGTTAGGGTTATTCTAGTCATTTCAGGCTTTCCTATTGTGTAATAGGTGTTCTGATAGTCCATTCATGTAATAGATTAGTATAGCTTGGTGTATTTCAGACCCAATTGTATCGTGGTTCTGTTCCCGTGTGACTCAGACGAAATAATACCAAATTAATACATTAAAAAAACCCATAAGTCAATATTATTCGTCATAGATCATAACATGAAAAGAAAAGGAGGTGAGGTGTACAATGTACTTAAAGAAATCTCTTATGAGACATGGAAAATTATAATGCGATTTTTGCTAAAACTGATTACCTCAAAGATGTGGATGAGATTTGTTTATTTCGTCACATAATTATAATTTTTAACAAAATCCAATTTGAGGAGTGTAAATCTGATGTTGGTTCGGATTTTGAAAAGTGGGCTGATTTCGGTTATCTACGAAAGAAAACCATAAATCAAACTAGAGAAAAATACAAAACTATACCCAACCTATAGGCATTTTTGCAGAACTATACCCAACCTATAGGCCTTATTCATTTGGGTGTACCTTATAGGAGATTCGTCGCGATTGCTCCTATCTCTGTTCCAACCTTTATTTCCTTTGGACCGGTTTTGTGACTAGTATGTGGCTTGTTTCGTTGCCATCATGTTATTCTGGTATATCGTCTCATAAGGTGTTGCATTTATCTGGTCGATGGTAGAGGATTTCATCTTGAGTAGGTCGGCTCCAAACCTTCTATGAGAAGTTACGTTGGAAAGGATGAGGGCACCTGCTAGCCCTTCAGTTCATCCACCTTGAGTAACTCCTCATTGAACCAATTCATGAACTCTTCGAGAGTCTCTTTCTCCTTCTGTTTCATCGAGTTCAAGTGGTTCATGCTTGTGCGCATCCTCTTCTAGCTAGAAAATTGGCTGTCAAATCTTTGCCTCAGTTTCCCGTAATTGGCAATAGAATCGACCTCTATCCTCGTAAATCAGTTGAGCATGGCCCAGTCAAGGTCGTAGCTAATATCTTTGCTTTCACATTGTCGGTGAAACGGTGAAGGTTAAGGATATCATCTACATATTATAAGTGATAGCGGGGGTCGCTCTTCCCATTGTAAGTCTTGAGCTGTGGAATCTTGTCTCCCTTTTCCAACATTTCAGCCTCTATATCTACACTGGAGGGGGTCAACCTAACCTTTGGTGTTTGTTCACCAGTGCCAATTTTTGGTTGACCTATTCCTTCTCTTGGTTCAATAGTTCCATTCTTCTTGCTATGTCCTATTTTGACACTAGGGTCAACAGATTCTTCAACGTGAGCTCTAGTAATTGGGCGTACCCTCCTGGACTCTGCTATCATCTCACACTCTCGAGCTCTAGATGCCCCTCGGGATCTCTCGTCTTGGAATCCTGAGGTTGATGGGGTAAGTTGTCAACACCCTGGTTGACCAGGCAGGGTAGCAATATCTCCAATGTGGCATTAATAGTTGCTTGGACCGTGACGTTGATTTGTGCCATAATCTCGGGGGAGAGGATAGTAGGGTTCACATGCACAGTGTTTGGAGCCATCGGTGCCTAAGGAAGAGGTGGGTCACATTGTTGTTCAATATTGGGTTCGGGCAACAGAGCATGTGATGTGCATTCTATGCGGTTGCATTATCAATAGTAGGTCTTGCGGATCGTGATCGGCTCACCCTGCGCTGCATCCTTGCGTCTTTGTCTGGGAATGTGGTGTTTCCACCAAGGGTGCCACTAATTTGACAATATATTGTATATTAATAGCGAAGTGCGAGATTTACAGCAAGATGATAAAAATTCTTTTATAAATTAGGTTTTCTATTACTTGTACTAGTTCTAGGTAGACTTAGGTCCAGAGTACCTTAGAATAATACGTAGATGCTTTGCAGGATGTCGAGGATGATGTCGAATCTGGGCAGATATCGTATCTCTTCTATGTCGGGGATGTGACTGATATCGGGGATATGGTTATGTTAGGTAAGTAATATCGGGGATGTATATCGAAGGTGTATGTCGAGTAGGTATGTCGGGTGATATATCAGATGGAATATCGGATGATATGTCGGGTGAGGATTCAGTATTGAAGGTGGATATTCAATATACGAATGAACAATGCGGGATAATTAATGAAGCGTACCTTGATTAGCGGAACCCACACACATATATATAGGCATCGGGATGCGGAGACCGCACACGTGACTTCTGCGTGTGTTGTACCATATCGAATGTGATATTCGATATCAATATCTATATCGGGGTCCACCCCCGATATAAGAGAGCGTTGGGCCGTTTTATGATGAGCTTAGCCCAGTTATGACCGGCCCAATACGGGAATTACCCATATCAGTGACGAATATGACAATTCGGAGCCTATTGATATAGAAGAATATTTGATGGAAATGGAAAGTCACGATCAAGATATGTCTCGTTGAATATTGTAGCGCGTCTGTGACCCACGATATCTGAAGGCATCATATGCCTGATACTGCCTCAAACTTCTGTGACCTAAATTGTTGCAGTTCTTTTAAGAAGTTGGCCGCATATGAATTTCTCCCATAAGAACTAAATAAGACGTAGACCCTCGTGAACTTTAGTCACAAGATATAACAAATAATGGTTGAGATAGGATGCAAGTGAGCACACTACGATTTTATAACTAGTGGTAGTTGTTGAACTGAAGTAGAGCAATCACTTTAAAGGTAAAAAATGATGTGTATTGTTATGATTTTAGGAATATTTATAGGTGATTAGTTTCTTATTCGTCTATCGACTTACACTTACTCTCAAGTAAATTACAAGTTTTTTACCAAGTTGCGGGCACCCTCAAATGATTATGATCACATCTTTGAATTGACTAATTTGGTGGTCACGTTGAAATAATTGCGGTTGTTGGCCCGACAAGCAGTTCCCGCTTAGGGTTTAGGTGGATTGTGTGATGTTTAGTACTATTGAAATATGAGATGTCCGAATTCTATGTAGATTATAGAGTGAAGAAGAAATACATAATTACAATAATTTAACTAAACACTAAGTGGAAAAAACAGTTTGATTGCTGATGGAGATCAGAAATATGGGTATCTCTTGATCGAAAATAACCAACCCGAGGCTCAAGCGAGTCGAGGTTTGACCAGAAAGTCAACGGAGTCTGTTTTTGACAAAAGATACCACTTTTCTAAGTTGAAACGGCCTCCTGAGCAAAACGTAAAGCTTTACGCCCACGTGATTTTAGGCAAATTCGTAGGTTTAGAGGGTCAAATTTGCAGTTTATTATTTTCAGCGGGATTTTTATGTTTTATTTAGTTATTTTAAGAGTCTTTTGTAATTTTGGCATTTTTCTTAATTAGGGTTTTTACTTTATAAGTTAGTCGTCTTTGAGTCATTGTAGTCCGTTGTTGATTGAATAAAAAAAATTGAACTTGAGAGTTTTCTCAGTTTTTGTCAATTTCTCGGATTCTGCGGAATCAACGAGCTTTTGATTTCTTGTGTTATTTCATCTTTCCTTATGGTTTCCGCTCGCTACATCAGTTGGCATCAGAGACAGGTTCGTTCCTTCACCATGGCGACAAGGAGAAACCCTGAAGTCCATGATGTTCCGGTAGAAGAAGATAGATGTGATGAATACACAAAGTTACGTCAACAAATTCACTTGTTGACGCAACAAATGGCGGTGATGGTTGCTCGACAGCCTGAACCCACACCAACACCTGGAGCTCCATTGTTTGCGGATTTCATGGAGAATTCGTTTGTACCGCTAGAACAACCATTGATTCCGCCTATTCACCGGAGACAAGATGATCTAGAGGAAAAACATTGGAAATCAGAGTTTCAAGGTGATATTCTAAATTTACATGGTGATTATGAAGAGGATTGTGAATCTTCACATGATTTTGTTTATGATAGTGATGGTTGCGGTATTGTTGATGAGTTTGAGATATCTCGGTTAAAAGCTTTCATGGAGGGTTTGGATGAGGAGATCCCGATGGCGCACCCAGTGAAAGAGATGGAGATGTCGGGAAGGTGCGAGATTGATAAAAAAGCTGATATGCTTGAAGATGTTGAAGAGGAAAAGAAGAATTTAGGTGTGATAGTGGTCGACGAAGAGAATAAACATATTGTTGTTGCCACAATTAAAGATGTTCACTCTCGGGGTTTTGAGTTTTTTCAAGTTCCAAATTTTATTTTGTATTGTGGTGATAAAATTACTAAATACGATTCAGATTCGAGGTCGAATCTTTTTCAATCAAGGGAGAATGATGGAGATAAGAAATATGGGTATCTCTTGATCGAAAATAACCAACCCGAGGCTCAAGCGAGTCGAGGTTTGACCAGAAAGTCAACGGAGTCTGTTTTTGACAAAAGATACCACCTTTCTAAGTTGAAACGGCCTCCTGAGTAAAACGTAAAGACTAAAGTCTTTACGCCCACGTGATTTTAGGCAAATTCGTAGGTTTAGAAGGTCAAATTTGCAGTTTATTATTTCCAGCGGAATTTTTATGTTTTATTTAGTTATTTTAAGAGTCTTTTTGTAATTTTGACATTTTTCTTAATTAGGGTTTTACTTTATAAGTTAGTCGTCTTTGAGTCATTGTAGACAATTGTTGATTGAATAAAAAAAATTGAACTTGAGAGTTTTCTCAGTTTTTGTCAATTTCTCGGTATTCTGCGGAATCAACGAGCTTTTGATTTCTTGTGTTATTTCATCTTTCCTTATGGTTTTCGCTCGTTACATCAATTGCCCGCCTTTTGCGCAACCTGTCATTGTTACCTACTCGCCCTAGAGTCTCTTGTCATGTGTGATATTACTTCTACATATATGAAACTCTCTCGCTAGCCCCGATCCTACACCCTCGATGTACATTTTTTTTGCCTTGGCTTAGTATATAAATAAAGTTGTTGGTGTTAAAAAAAAACAATTTGATTGAGTACCCAACCTTCTAAACGACGTCGACGACAATCACAAAGACTAGTAAATAGTAATTACGTGGCGGAAGATTATTTAGCTTATTGGCCGCGGTTTTAGTTTGACTTTGGGAGATAATCTAACCACTTTGAAGACGTCAGCTTTTGACCGGGTATTAATCTATGCCGTTGCGTAACCGAAACGTAAATCCTGCTAATTAAGGAATAAATACTTATACAAATTATTTATTTATATATTTTCAAATTTCAAGTACAAACTGGGTAAGTACAAAAAAAAAAAAAGGACAACCTGGGCGCCTGTACTAATCGATGATACTATATAGTAATATTTAGATATTATCCTTCTGAATATTTTATCAAATTTAATCACTAGCCATTGTTATATGGTCGTCACCACATGTACTAAGAAAGTAAATATACTCCAAGCCACTCCATCGGGCGTTACATAAATAAAGTAAAATTATGGGGCAAATCAACTTAACCATTAATGACTTAATAGAAAAAATAGTAACAATTTGCAAATGGGGTAAAATCCAAATGATAGTTATATATTTTCTTCCTTGAAAGTGGAAAGATAGGATGATAAAATAAGTCAAAAGAAACATAATGATGAAGCACTCATTTCAAGTGATTCCACACCCTAGTTGCCAACTTTTATTGCTCATTAAAAACGCACTTCACTTCTTGATAATTGAGACACAATAAGAACCTTAGGCCCATCCTTCTTTACTTCTTTGCCTTTAAAAAAAAGAATTCCATGCTCAAACAAGTCATTTTTTTTACCGTTGAAAGTAGGCAAAAGGACTGTATGAAGGTAAAAAGTTATAAGGCTGAACAGATTTTTACGTGAGGTGATTTATTAAGGCAAAAACTCCAAAACAAATCGAGATTTGGTTACTAATTCTGATGGATTTACTAGGTGAAGTTCGATAGTATATAACTTTTTTAATTAACGGCCCTCGGATCCTCATAATCCTAATTACCACCTGCAGCACGCTTTTCATTGGTCAACTCTGGAATTAATGCAAAATCATCTCCCGTTGCTATATTTTCATCACCTTTATTATTATTTGCATTGAAAAAGTAAAGGAAAAAAATACAGTGGGTCAACATTCATTACATAGAAAGATCCTCCTCAAAAGCCGATTAATGAATTTCGCTTATGTTTGAAAGGTAGAGTGGGATGATTCTTTCCTACTATTCTTTTTTTTCTTTTTAAAAGTAAAAATATATCTAATTAATCGTTCATTTTCCCTTTTCTTCATTTTTACCTTTTCCAGATGTAGTTAAAAAAAACAAAAACGTGTTAGGTAAAATTACTTTTTCTTCCTTTTTACCTAAATAGCTGAATGTATTTTCCTTAACTTTTTAAATATATGCTGTAGAATTTTTTTATTTTTTTATAGACTTTCTGGCAAAAAATGTTTTTTTTTTGGATTTATAAGACACAACAAATTTAAGTTTATATATTAATCGAAGGAGCGAGCCAGTGTAAGATATATTTTATTTTGGTCTGTCAGTGTAGGATTTTTTAAACCATGAGTTTTAATTCTTTTGTTGAGTTTTTAAACTAAGGGTAGACTATTATATTAAGCTCCAAACAATGGAGTAATAGAGGCCCTTACAAAGAGAAGAACAGACACAAAAGAAAAAGAGACACACAGGTTTTGATTAAAGACAAACATAACAATATTTGTTAAGTGAGTTGCAGTAAACAATTAACAAAAACAGAAAGGTGTTTATTACGTGGACCATTGTAAATTTGGGTTTTTAGAAAGATAAAGTTTATCCAACAAATTACAGTGCTGTTCAAAAAAAAAAACAAATTACAGTAGCTTCAAAGTTATTGTTTAGTATACACTAGTGGTAATAATAATTAATTACCAAAAGCTTCAAAAATCAATCTCTAACAGCTAGAAGAACTCACAAAACAAAAAGCACACGCATCAAAATTCTAAGTAACCATTATTACCAAATTCAACCGATCATCATCCACTTACAAAATATAACATCATCACAAGCTAGAACAAAATACATTTATTTATATGAATACAAACATTATGATATAATTATAAATATATAGTACACACACGGAGAGTGGTGGATATATATATTATAAATAAAAAAGAAAAGAAAAAACGGTGACAAAACGAATGGACAGAAATTTAGATATAGTAAAATAGTCACGTTCAGAGTGAAGGCAGCCTGCACAGAATGAATATATATTATTATTAAATTAAAACAATTACACTTGTTGAAAATCTAGTCAATCTCATTTATTAATTATTATTTTACTTATTAATCAAACAATAACACTTGTTCTTTCTTCTTCTTCTTCTTCTTGTTTCCCTTTTTTTCTTCTTCTCTGCACGCGGATTCATATTCATATATCTCTTACTTCTTTCTTATATACACACACACACACATACACACATACACACAACACAACACAAAAAAAATATAAAAAAATTCAACGCCTAATTAGGAAAGTGTTTATTGATTTTATTTTTGATTTTTGATTTTTGTTAATAATAATAATAAAGTAATAAATAATAATGGCATCTGCGGCGATATTTTCGTCGTTGAGGCGGCGGAGATCTCCGTCGCTGGAGGCGTTTCTAGCTCCCGTGGATCTGTCAAACGCCGTCGTTTTGGAGACGCTGCGGGTCGTTTCTAAAGAGCTCGTCAACGATAACAATAACAACAATAAAACGGTGCCGTTTTTTCAGGGTAAGAATTCCAAATCCTTAATTCGAAAAATACAGGTGATTTCCGTGTTATCAGATGCTCTATCGGACGACGTAGAGTTGTCCAAAACGTCGTCGTCGTCGTCGACTACTCTGTTTTTGTGCTTGAAGGAGTTGTACCTCCTGCTGTACAGGTCGAAAATCCTCATCGATTACGTTAAGGGTTCCAGTAAGCTCTGGCTGTTGCTTCAGAACCACTCCATTTCCGGTCATTTCCATGATTTGACTCAGGAGATTTCAACGCTTTTCGATGTTTTTCCTTTGTGTGAGGTTAATTTGTCTGATGATGTTGTGGAGCAAGTTCAATTGTTGAGGAAACAATCGAGGAAGTCCAAGTTGTTGATCGACTGGGATGACGATTTATTGAGGACCGAGTTTTATTCGTTGTTGGATCAGTTTGAGAACGGAAGGATTCCCGATAGGAGCGAGTTGAATGCCTTCTTTGTTGACAAGTTGGGGATTTGCAGCGTGAAAGCGTGTAGGTTCGAGATTGAGTTCTTGGAGGAGCAGATTGTGAATCACGATGGGGATATCGAGCCTACGGCTTCGGTTCTCAACGGATTCGTGGCTGTACTAAGGTATTGTAGGTTCTTGTTGTTTAGATTTGAAGACGAGGAGGGTGAATTGGGGCGCTGGAAGCGGAAGAAGGCGAAGAAAGGATTGATTGCGCAGGAGATTGGGGACACCTTTATTACGATACCAAAAGATTTCTGTTGCCCAATATCGCTGGATTTAATGAAAGATCCAGTGATTGTATCGACGGGGCAGACATACGAGCGTTCATCAATTGCGAGATGGATGGAGGAAGGGCATTGTACGTGCCCGAAGACTGGGCAGATGCTCGTTCATAGTAAGTTGGTGCCAAATCGGGCCTTGAGAAATTTGATCACACAATGGTGCATGGCTAATGGGATCCCATATGATCCACCGGAGAATGCAGATTATTCTTCTGAAAGTGCAGCTTCAGCCTTACCGAGCAAAGCTACTGCACAGGCTACAAAAGCCACAGCAGGTCTACTGGTTGAGCAGCTCGCAGATGGTAGTTCAAGAGCCAAAACTGTTGCAGCTAGGGAAATTAGATTGTTAGCTAAAACGGGAAGAGAGAATCGCGCTTGCATTGCCGAGGCTGGTGCAATACCCCATTTAAAAAGGCTGCTTGCATCATCAGACGCCTTTGCACAAGAGAATTCTGTGACTGCAATGCTCAACTTGTCTATTTACGATAAAAATAAAAGCAGAATAATGGATGTAGAAGGATGTTTAGGTGCTATAGTTGCAGTATTGAGGCATGGCCACACAACTGAGGCCAGAGAAAACGCAGCAGCAACATTGTTCAGTCTCTCTGCTGTTCATGATTACAAGAAACAAATAGCCCTCGAAGATGGGGCAATAGAAGCTTTGGCCGAGTTATTGAGAGAAGGGACACCTAGAGGGCAAAAAGATGCTGTCACGGCTTTATTTAATTTGTCTACCCACTCCGAGAATTGTGGGAGAATGATCGAATCAGGGGCCGTGGCGGCACTAGTTGATGCATTGCAGTTCGAAGGCGTCTCTGAAGAAGCAGCAGGCGCATTAGCCCTTATAGTGCGGCAGCCAATGGGTGCTGAAGCCGTCGGGAAAGAGGAAAATGCAGTGGCCGGGCTGATTGGAATGATGCGGTGTGGCACGCCTAGGGGAAAAGAAAATGCAGTGGCAGCTTTGCTTGAACTGTGTCGAAGTGGTGGTGCCGCTGCCACAGAGAGGGTGGTGAAGGCACCTGCATTGGCTGGTCTATTGCAGAGTTTGCTCTTCACAGGGACCAAACGCGCCCGGAGAAAAGCAGCTTCGCTTGCTAGGGTATTCCAAAGGTGCGAGAATGCCTCGTTGCACTTTGGCGGATTGGGCGTGGGGTATGCATTTGCGGGAAACTCAGGTGCGCCTCGGGATACAAGTTTTGCTGGTGATGTTGCGATGCCAGTGTCAATTTCGGTGTCTGTATTATAGTGATAACTCACACATTTGTGGTGTTGTTTACCCCATTCATAACTCTCCTATTTTTTAGCCTGTATTTTTTACCGAAAAATTTCATTCAATATTAATATAAGGGGGATAAAAAGGTTATAATGCATACGGCATTTTGTTTATTCAATTGGAAAAAGGCTTGTTGACCTTCTTGATCCGAAATGTATATTCATGGTTATGTTTGATAATAAGATCCAACTGCATGAATCTGCAAGTTGCAAGCAGTCATTGCCTGGTCCAACTGCGCCACTAGAATCACGATTTCTAAGTACTTATTGACTTTGAACTGTCTAATGGTTTAGTTGATGATTATTGACCATACTGGGAGTAAAATTGACTGGTTATAATGTTATTGTTGATGCTAAGCAGCAACCTCTGCTATGCCATGTAATATATGATACTAAGAAATACTTGCCATTTGTTTCTGCAATTTATTGCACAACTTCCAGAAAACTGAGATCTAAAATATCAGAACACGTTTCTTTAAACGATTATGAAATTATGCTAAGCAGACTGTAAACTCCATAACTAGGTGTCTTGTGTAGTACTATTTTTTTCCTGAGGGTACAAGAATGTCAAATTCAGTGACAGTCCATTCTACTACTTGGTTTGGAGCTTTATACATTTCTGTTCCCAAGTCTATTGATCTCCATTTCCTCCTTGCTGGAGCTGTTCCAGGATCCTGCAAATAACTTAAATCATATTCATCGATTTTGATCGAGAAAATGCAAATCTTTCCTGGAGTTAAAAGTGTGTTAGGAAACTAAAGAAACAAAAACACGGACCTGGTAAAAATAAAGGGAGTGTGACAACCTTCCAACATCCAGATCCCAACTCCTTGAATCTCCGATCCAACCCTCCCCTCTCCTCGTTGGATACCCATACTCGCCCCAAACCGGATGAGGCAAAATTTGCAATATCTCTTGTGGCTGAGGGTTACTATACGGATCACATGGAATATTAGGCTTCTCTGCGTATTGTGCATTTCCAGGGGAACAGTACATGTGATAGGCCTTGTAAGGAAACCTAGAGGTGTCGTTGCGATGAACACGAGTTCCATCAGGGAATGTGTGGTATGGAGGACAGAGTTTGTTGTCATCGGGACGACACCAGGAGGGTGTTTCCGGATTCAGTATCATTTCGCTGTAACGTGTTGTATCTGAACTTACGTCGCCGTCACAAGGCTGGCCATTGTTCTTCCAGCAGCTACCTATGTCCAGTAAATAGAATTGGCTGCCAGGGCCACCTCCGCGTATCACATTCAGGGTGAATCTTACTCTGAAATGTGGCGATTTGGGTAGCTGCATTAAGAATTTAAGACTCTGAAAGTTATAAAGAAGAAAGGGATAGTCACATTTTTGAGTCAGGTCTAACCACAGAAACATCGCTTGTTTAAATCAATTATATGAATGAGGTGTCATTTCTGAAAGTGTCACTCTCCTCTAGTTCTCTCCTTCCAGTTTTAAACATGGATAAAAGTTTTGGTGTATGTTTTTGTAGAAGCGTTTTGTAGTGTTTCGTAATCTTCTTGACGTGCCGTAAATTCGTATAACTAGTCGTTGCCCTGGCATGAGGAATATGTTTTTAAGTTTCATATAAAATTGAAACGTTCTGCTACTTTTGTAAGAAATGACTAGAACTTTGATCCACAATTATATGTATTTAAAGCTCCAAGGTTTGTAAAGGGATATGAACCCAGAAATATCATAGATACTCCTCAAGAAAAATTTGGGGGTCTTATGAATTTATTTGCATTCAATTATAAATGCCATGATGGGAGAATTTACTTACAATCTTCAGCATACCCCTCGTACGGTAGTGGTATCCTCCGGAAAATCCTCTCGTGGCATCTGATCTTAGGTAAAGCATCAGCCATGGATACTTCTTCGACGTTCTTAATATATGGTGAAAAACCCAACTTCCTTTTCCCAGTTCCTTCTCCCAGGTAACCGAATAATACGAAATGTTACTCTCCACCGATTCCTTGCTCAAATCAGCGTCCAAGTCCCACGAGCCATAAAATCTTCCCTTCAGCGAAGTTCGATTAGGCCCTTGCAAAGTAGTGTAGTTATGATAAATCAACGGTTGGTTCATGCACCCCTTGCCAAAACAAGGGAATCGGGCATCAGGGCCATAAGGCGCTACTTTGTGCCCGTCTTTTGGGCATCTGGCCGCGTATGTGTCCATGTTACCACTCTTGAGCATGATCATCCAGAATTGCCAGGGCTTTGGTGTATCTTGAACTTGACATTTACTTCCTAAATATAATTCTTTCTCTGCTGCGTATAAGTCTACATTTGTTAGTGCCTCTGGCCGCAATCCCTCAAAATCTTGTCCCACCCCTAGTCTGTTTTCTTCTGGAGTAACTCTGTGGACTAGCAAGTATGGGTATGAATTGCACAGTGAGCATTGATTTAGACCTGTACAAAAAGAATGAACACAAAGTACTCAGACAAAGAGTTAAGCCCTACTTTGGTTTGTGATCTTATCTTTTCTTTGTAATAAGAAGTAACCTTGTGGAAGAGAAGCTTTGTATATGTCGAAGCAGTCGGCAGCTCGCGGACTTCCCATGTTAGGAGCTTCTTCTCCAACTTCGTTGCACTGATTCCATGCTTCTATTGCCACTCTCATGCCATCCATTCTCATCCCCGAATCACCAACCGCGGATGTGTAATGATTCTCTGAACTTATCGATACACCAAAACTTTGAGAGAGCAGAACGACAAATACAGCAAGTTCTACATAGAAACGTAAAACTTCACGTTGTGCCATTGCCTTTTCACAATGCAGCCTCCGGTGCGGAATCTCAATATAAAATAAAGATAAGGTAACCCTGCACAACTCCTTTTCAAAGAAATTTACTCCTTTTAGTGTTCTTCGGAGATTAGGAATTAAGCAGCTTGTTTAGCCATAAGGGAGTGGTTGAGTTTTACAGTTTCCATAATTGGCTTACTTACTTGTATGATTGAGTAAAAATACTCAGTAGAAAGGTTCTCTTCACCAGACAATGCTCATATATAATTACATATGATGCTTTTGAAGCATAAAAATCATTTCTTGAACTAATTTTCATGTGACCATGCCATGTCCGTTTTTAGTGTGTATTTTCCATGTGGAAGAAAGGAACGAGAGCAACTTGTATCAAGGAAGAAATAACGAAATTTAGGACTCTTGTTATCAAAGTGATGCATAAATCATGCGTGAAGCAACAGAAAACAGAAGTGACTACGAAATATCCTTAATCCACAAACACAAATAATTCTTTCCTAAATAAGTGTCTTTAAATGAGAGAATATTTTTTGAAATATTGTTGAATTCAGGTTTTAAGAATATGATATGGGGTATGAAATTAAGCTCTGTTTTTCACCATTTTTTTTTATAAGAGGACATCTTAATAGTTTTGCTTGCTTGCTAATATAATTAATTTCGTTATCTTCTAATAAAGAAAATATGTTATCATGAGTGACTCATTGTGTCCTGCTTTCTCAAGAAATATATTTTTCTTATTATAGTCCTACTTTATTAGGGATCTTTTTCTTCTTACTATTATAGTCGAACTTTATTAAGAAATTCTTTTTTTCTTATTATAGGACACTAATTTCCATTTATGCTCATTCAAATTTCAAACTATGTGTTTACATTAGATACAGATAGACGGAGGAGAACAATCTACATGTGAGCCGCTAAGAGTGATTAGTGTGAATGGTGGATTTGTTGTCGGCTTGTGTAAACGTGATTGTGGTACATGACTATCAACTAACCTTAGGTATTTTTTATCCACCTCCCTTGATGTTTGGACCACTAACAAATATCTTTGATGTTTTTAATTTTTGGCATATACTCCTTTCATCCTTTGGCCGTTAGTCAACGATTATATTTAATGGCACATGTGTAATTTGTGCTTCAAGCTACTTTGTTTATCTTTTCATTTTTGTAGATTTATAAATAACATACTTATTTTCATAATTAAATATTTAGATAAGCATAAATATTTTATATTTCTAATAACAACGGTTCATTTAGCTCTGCTTTAATTATTTTTTAATAACTTGTATATATTTTCTTAATCAAACAATAAAAAATGAAACTAATCAGAATAACGTGTATAAGATAATAAAAATATAACAAATCTCACTACTTGATTTGTTTTGTATAACTAATTAAAATTATAATATTTTTCAATTTCTATTATTCTACTATCTAATCAAATTATTTACACAAGTTTTTTTAACTAATTAAAGGAATTCAGTATCCCAAAGGTATTGTAAACAGGTTGTTCATTATTTTTCAAATAATTAATATTTGTTTGTACAACAACTTTGGAATATTGACTTTTCTTAATTAGTTTAAAAGGCTTGTATAAATATTAGATTGTAGGATAATACAACTTACATGGTTTCATTATTTTTAATCTACAAATCAAAGGTACACATTATTTTGCTTACTTTATTTTTTAGAAAATATAATTTTCTATATTCTTAGTAATTATGAATTCTCTTGAGGCTAAACCTGTATTTGACTATTTATAAACAACAAGATATTTTTGTACCAAACTATTATTTATAAACATAATTTTCTTTGTTGTATTATAATATGTCATTTGTATTATGTGTAGCTATACTAATACAACATAATTATATTGTCACTCTAATAAAATTATAAACTAAACTAACATTAAAAGTGTGTAGTTAATAGTTTTTTATAAATGAAAATTAGAAGTTAGAATAATACAAAATATCATTCATTAGATAGAGGCGAGCAAACTAGATTATAATTTAAATTAGTTATACAAAACAAAAGTGTAATTTGTTATATTTTCATGATCTTATACAAATTATTTTGATCAGTTTAAGTTTCTTATTGTTTGATTCAGAAAATATATAAAAAGTTATTAATGAATAATTAATGCATAGATAAATGAGGTTGTTATTAGAAATATAAAATATTCATGCTTATCTAAGTATTTAAATATTGAAATAAGTATGTTATTTGTAAATTTACAAAAATGAAAAGATACACAAAATAGTTTGAAGCACAAATTACACATGTGCCATAAAATATAACAGTTCACTAATGGTCAAAGGATGGAAGAGAGTTAAAACATCAGGGGGGGGGGGGGGAGATCAAAAATACCCACTAACCATATATATACAAGGAGTTTTTGGCTTAACACACCCTGTAATATAGGTACATTACCCCTTGTAAAAATAAAATGGCATATTACCTCCTTATGATGTACGAATTAGGCATATTACTCCTTGTAATAATAAAATAGACAAATTACCTCATGTGCTATCTTAAATAGGCACATTACCCCCTTGTATATTTTATACTATTCAAAATTCATCATTCTTATACACATGTGTTAAGGGGATGGTGTGCAACTTTTTAAAATTATAGAAGGGGTTAGGGGTGTTCGTGGTCGGGTTTTGACGGGTTGTCATAAGAAAAGACACCATACCCAACACTTGCGGTTTACAAATTTTTCAAACTGGGCGGGTGGATTAATTTTGAAGACCATTGCAGGTTAGGTGGGTACGGGCGGATTGGTGGGCTATGTTATACATCAAATCACAAATAATAATTTTTTTGTAAAACTTCAATGTTTTATAATACACAAATTATATGCGACAATAATCCTATATTATTCGTATTTAAGAAATATCTTCTCAATCTTTTTATTGTTTTTTTTCCTATGTTTATACTATTTACAAGTTCAATTTATGCATTATTATTATCGAGTTTCAACTTTATGTATGTAAAATTTTTCCTTAATGCGCATCAAATTATTAAATTTTCATGTCATAGATGAACTGGAGTGTTGTGTAATTATCTCTATTGTTTTGCTAGTACACTATTACTTTCTTTTCTCATTGAAGTGTTTAGAGAAATAAACTAATATTATTTTAATTTTTTTTCATATGTGGGTGGGCGGATGGCGGGTGGGTGTACGTCTCAACCCGCAACCCACCCGCTCAAGGTCGGGTTACCATCTTCTTCAACCGTGGCACAAGTTAAAAAAATAAAAACATGCGGGTAGCGGTTTGTGCATGTCGGTCGGGTGGGTAGGTTTATGAACACTCACAGGAGGAGTAATATAATGTTCATATTTCATATAGTGGGGGTAATTTGCCTATTTAATTTTTACAGGGCATAATGCGCCTATTTCGTATATCACAGTGAGATAATATGTCATTTTTTTCAAGGAGATAATTCGCGTCTTTTCTATATTATAGGAGGTTGTGCCAAAAATTCTATATACCACCAAAAACTTTAATTTGCTCCCCAGTTAATTTATGCGTTTTGCCTGACTTACTTGAATATGAAGTTTTTAATGGGGTATGCCCTAAAAATGCTAAACCACTTAATGACTATTATTTTAGCCAAACTACTACTTGGGCTATACACAATATCTGGACTACATAAATTGTGAGCCCGGCACAAGAGTCACTCAAACACTTGGAGTGTATATATTTGTTTGACCCAGTAACCAATTACGACCACCAAAAATTCTGAAATATTAAAAGGGAGAAGATCCTCCATTTCACATTTTGTTTAATTTTGTATCCCCCTATCTAATAATAATATTAATAAACTCTTATAAGTTTACATTTATTACCCTTCCAAGAAAATGGAAGATGATAATTCTCATCCATATCATCCATACAAAGCAAATTTGATATTTTTTTCCAACATTTAGAAGATATGATATCTGTTGCCTCCATTCTTCCCTAATCAAAAGAACAACATTCATTTCCTAATTAATAAATACGTTGCATAATTTTAATCACTAATCACAATCAAAAGCACAAACAAAGTAATTGACTATAAATAAACTGGACTCTCATTTATTTCTTACTTCCTTTCTCTTTTTGATACGTTGTCAGTAATTAGATTTAAATTAATTTAAACTTGTGCAACTAAGTTTTTCTTAGATTTAAGCATATGGAATTAAGTTTAAGAAATATATTTTCTTTTGAGAGATCTAAAACCGGAGAATGAATTTTGTCAATTTACAACATTGATTTATTTCACTGAAGGATATATAAAACATTTTTCATGAGAAACATGAGTTAAATTTTTCGTTTTTGTTGAATCGCCCAACACTTTTTTTAAGTGCTAACTATTATTATTATTTTATAATTTTTTATGAGCAATTTTATGTCCAGATGACTAACTTTTTATACAAGATTTAAGTAGTTTTTATTTTGGAAAAAAGTCACCAGAAGATAGTTTTTTCACCTAATAATTTACTTTTACTATTTCATATATTTTCTGAATTTTACATAAATAAAATGTCTAAATGTCTAACTTTCTTGAATTACTCGTACCTTTGTTTTGGAAAAACAGTTACAGAAAAAGAAAAGTTGTTTTGAAAGTCACCAAAAATTATAAATCAACATCATAAATTTGTACACACAGATACAATAAAGATGAATTTATGCATTGAGAATATATTTATTGAGTATAATACAATGTAATTAGAATTGTCAAAAAGTTAGTTTCTATAAATTCATAAAAAGAACTTTGCATACTCTATACTGTACGTGTAGTATGATTGTTATTTATAATTAGGAAAAAGTAATCTATCAATCTATATTATAACAAATTAAGAAACCAAAATATAGATGTTTTTATTGGTGGTTAAACTTATGCAATGTATACTTAGAAAGTAAATTGAGAGCTGTGGCGACTGCAGAGGAAAATCACGACCACCGTTCACCGGCGAGTAACATCGCCCAGTGGAATCCAACATCAATAGACACTAACGTCCCCCCTACTGCCATCATAACTAACAATCCCCTACTAGAGTTACGTGGCGAGGATGAACAGGGAATGCAAAAACGCCCACGTCAAATTTATGAATTTTGTGCGGAAACAATCGGGAACCAAACGGGGAATCAAAACATACCGCAGAGGGATGTGATTCAGACAACATACGCAAGCAAAGTGAAACCAGTGGATGCGCGAATCGAAGAAGAGAAAAATGCAGACATTCGACGAAGAATTAGGGTTCTTAGTCCTATAATCGATAACCCGCTCCAATGCATTGAACTTGATGAGGAGATCGATGAGATGATGTGCTCGCAGTGGAAAGAATCGATCCTAATCAAGATTCTTGGCAGACCGTGGCACTACCAAGCCCTTGTGAACAAGTTCAGCACCATGTGGCGTCTCACGAGGGAGTGAGACCTAGTGGATTTAGGATTCGGAATGTACTGCCTCAAGGGAATTACACCGATGCAACGTGAGCTAATTTTGACGCAAGGCCCTTGGCAACTCGTCGGTAGCTTCCTCTCCATCCAGAAATGGACGCCAAAATTTCGAGCGGATATAGATACGATTGACTGCATCATCACATGGGTGCGAGCGCTTCACCTCCCTCCGGAATGCTACCATGAGGCCATGATCGAAACTATAGCAAGTTGTGTTGGCAAACCGATTAAGATTGATGTGAATACTTTCTCGGCCACGAGGGGGAAGTATACAAGATTTTGTGTACAAATCCCGCGGAATAAACCTGTCGTACAAGGTATTACCTTAAAGGGGAGAACGTACCAATTTATGTTCGAGAATCTACCAAATTTATGTCAAAAGTGCGGCAAGGCTGACCATAATACGGACCTATGCGATTATAGTAAGGATAAAAGTTCGGAGGAAGAAAGCAATAGGAATTTGGCGAATGGCTTGTGGTTCCACCTAGAAAAGGAAATAGGAACACGCCGAAAGGGAAGGCTACCGCACCTAGCTGTGAAACAATTAATAAAGGAAAGTTTACATCGACTCAGTGCCCTAAGATTGGGAACATGACATACTCGAATACACTTCAAAGTCCAGAATTCCACCCGGGGAAGGAAGATATTGGGAACATGACATACTCGAATACACGTCAAAGTTCAGAATTCCACCTGGGGAAGGAAGTTATCAACAATAAGGTTCCTACAAGGAAAACAATTCTTCTACCTTCCTTTTCCATTCTCAAGAATCCTAACTTAAAGGGGAAAAAAGAATAAAATCAACAAAAAGGGAGTGGTGCGCCGAGGCCCTCTATAGCAACGAATAATCGATTTAGTAACCTCACAGAAGTGGAAAATTGTGAAGAAGATTGCTCCATAATTTGGGAAAGCCGTGAGGTAGTGCTAAGCGATCTCCATGAATCCGAACGAGGGATTACAACTGAATATGGTAAACAACATGTTGATAGAAAAGACCCCTCCCACCCCGGAATTTTGGGAAATACGCACCACACATTACCGATTCGAGGGGCACTCGAAGATATTACAAATAAATCCACGACATATCAATGTGATAACTGTGGCGTCGACGACATGGGAGTTCGAAATCAAAATGGAGATAATAGAGAGGGTAGAAATATCTCGATTGGTTGGCAGAGGTTGGAATCGAGCGCATGGGAGAGGACCAGACGGGAATATCTTTTGATGGAAGCCTTGAGATAGATCCACACCTTGGTTTTATGGATTTCTATATTGCACCTACTGATGGAATGGACAGCGGGATTTGGATGCTTTGGAATTCGAAAAGCATCGAGGTGGAGGTCATTAACATCGCCGACCAGGGGATTCACACAAAAATTGGTCCGAAGAACCACGATAAATGGTTAGTGTCTAGTATTTACGCTAAGCCACATATGGTTGACAAGGTGCGAATTTTCAGAAAATTGGAGGAGATGAGCAAAGCCATAAAAACCCCGTGGTTAGTGCAATGGGACTTTAATGAGATTGGTTTCAGGCATGAAAAACAAAGGGGTCAGGGAAATCCTATGAATAGATGGCTTTCTTTTCAACGGTGGATTAAAGCGTGGGGGTTACACGATCTCAGATTCCATAGTCCAAAGTTCACATGGGTTCGAAAAGGAGGGGGTACGACAACCTTGAAGGAAAGGTTAGATCGGGCGTTTGCTAACTCGGAGTGGGTCGAGAAGTTCTCTAATAACGGTGTGTTTCATTTGCCTTGCACATATGGAGACCATCACCCGATTATGACAAGTTGCTTCAGTGCAAAGATTGTGAAAAACTCGAGGCCTTTTAGATTCGAGGCCATGTGGCTATCGAATCCGGAGTGCGAAGGGCTGCTCAAACCGCTTTGGGAGAGTAATAATAATATTGTTGAGGCTCTCAATCAGATCCCGGACGTGCTCATCCCATGGAATACAAACATATTTGGGAGTATTTTTGTTAAGAAACGCAAATTGCTGCGGCGTCTTGAGGGGATTCAAAAAGCGCTTTCCATCAAACTGAATGCTTATCTCCAAGAGTTGGAGTTCGAGAATCTTGACGATTATAATACGATTTTGAGGAACGAAAAGATTTTTTTGCATAAAAAATCTCGTGGTAAATGGCTCGCCGAAGAGGATGGAATACCGCCTTTTTTCATAAGTCGACTTTGGCGCGGAGGAAACGGCATAAAATCTTAACCCTTCAAGTTGGGAGTATTTGGACTACGGACCAGGAGGTACTTAAGGAACACGCGGTCCGATTTTTCTGGAGTATCTTTTCGAATAGTGCGAACATGTCCTCACATATCCTGGTGTCACGGTTCCAAAATTCACTGGATGACGAGATGGTGGTTGGGATCGAGAAGATGGTCTCGATGGAGGAACTAAAAGCTACCGTGTGGGCAACTCATCCAAACAAGGAACCAGGACTGGATGGGATCCAAGCAATGTTCGACCAACGGTTTTGGGGCTGGATGTGCGAGTCGTTGTTGATGTTCATGCAATAGGCACTCAGAGTTGGGAGCTTTGATCATATGTGCCTTATCCCAAAGGTACCCAATCCTTCACGTATCGCTGAGTTTTGGCATATTTCCTTATGCAACATAGTGTATAAATTTATCACTAAATGTATTACAATGAGACTCAAGGATTTAATGCCGCAATTGATAGCGCCAACCCAATCTAGCTTTATTAAAGGTCGTAGCACGCAGGATAACATCTTTGTTATTCAGGAAATTATTCACTCGTTGAGAACAAAGAAGAAAAAGAAAGTTGGTTGTATGATCCTTAAGCTAGACCTTGAGAAGGCTTATGATAAGGTTAGTTGGTGATTCTTGGAAGATACTCTAAAGTCTTTTAAATTATCGGCGAATATGGTTGAGTTGATTATGTTTTGCGTGCGCAATGCCTCAACGAGTATTCTTTGGAACGGGGAACCACTTGATTCGTTGAATCATGAATATGGATTATGTCAATGCGACCCCTCTTCGCATATCTTTTTGTCTTTTGTATTGAACGATTGTCGTATGTCATTCCCGAGGCAGTGTATGAGGGTAGTTGGGATCCATTGATGCCGTGTAGGGGGGCTGCGGTTCTCTCATATTTTCTTTGCCGATGATTTGATATTTATGGGGAAAGCGAATTTGAAGACGGCGAAAAAGATGAGGAATATCCTTGATTTATTTAGGAAGGCCTCGGGTCTCAAGCTCAATGAAGCGAAATCCAAATTGTGTTTTTCTAACACGAGAGGGGCTAGCATGAAGAATAAAATTTGTTCTATACTCGGGTTTGAGCAAATGAGGAACCTTGGTAAATATTTAGGGGCTCAGTTGCAACATGACCGAAGGAGTAGGGACCAATTCAATGATGTGTTCGACAATTTGCTGAGCCGTTTTACGTCTTGGAAGAGTAAAAATCTTTCGCTCACAGGAACTTGCTGAGCCAGAAAAGGTTTGTGACAAGCTTGACCGATTAAATCGGGACTTTCTTTGGTCGATGATTCGAGTGTGAAGAAGCTCCATCTTGTTGGGTGGCGTCACATGACAAAAGAAAAGAAGGAGGGTGGTTTGGGCATACACACGGCTAGAAGGAATAACGAGTCCCTCCTTTCAAAATCTTGTTGGAAGATTATACAAAAGAAAAAGTGTTTGCGGTCGAACTTGGCGGAGGCAAAATATCGTAAGGGTGCGACGCTTCCTAATTATATATCAAAACCCGGAGATATTGTCACGTGGAAATGTATTGTTAGGTGTATGGCCCTAATAAAGCCTTGTTTACATTGGAAGGTTGGGAGAGGAACGAGCATATCATTTTGGCTTGATAATTGCCTTGAGAACTATAATCTTTACGGTGTGGTAGATGATATTGATCCCGAGGACGTAGGACACACTTTGGCCGACATGGCTGATAACACGGGCCAACGAAATTTTGATAGGTTGCGCACGAATTTGTCGAACGAATGGAAGGGGAAAATCAGCAATAGTCGTGTTGAGATTAAGGAAACGAATGACATAATTAATTGGGGAGAGGCATCGAATGGCGTTTACTCTTGTCAAACAGTATACAAAGCACTTCATCGACTCTATGCAAATACAAGAAATGTGGGTGACCGAGTTTAGTGGGCGTGGAAGATCCCGTGTGGGTATAATATCCGACACTTCATTTGGCTAGCGAGCCTGAATAGACTCGCTACAAATCAACTTAGATACACCCAGAAATTGGCCGCGAATGCTGACTGCAATGTTCGTAAAATCCGGAGGAATCCGTCCTACACATATTGAAAAATTGCACGGCTGCGAGGAGGATTTGGAGGAAAATTGTCCCGTCTGAGTGTTGGAATAAATACATGGAGGTAGATGAGCCGATGTGGCTTCGAGTAAATCTTAAAAGCACGGACATCGAGCACACTCTTTTCGAGAATGCGGAATGGAGGATTATTTTACCGACATGATTTGGCATATTTAGAAGGCGCAAAACCATAGAACTTTCGAGGGAAAGTCCTTAAGCACTCTTGTCATCACGGGGCAGATTAAACAAATGGTGTCGTACCTCCGCTTGACTCGGTCTAAGCAACGGAGAACCTCGAGAGAATGATGGATAAAGCCAAAAGAATGTTAGCTCAAGTTGAATGTGGATGGGAGTGTCCGCGTACACCAAAACTGGGGCACGTTAGGGGGAGTCCTACGGGATGAAAGATGCGCTTGGATATGGGGATTTGCTGCTCACTACGCATGCCTGTCGATCCTTGAGGTAGAGGTGGAAGCAATAAGAAGAGGCCTTGAAATCGCATGGAGCAAAAGGATCGCAGGGATTTAGATGGAGTCCAACTCATCCGAAGCAATTCGGGTGATAAGAGAAGGATTAAGCCGACTGGATGTACTGTTCCATAAAGTTGAGGAGTGTCAAAAGTTACTACACATGTCGTGGAGTCATGAAATACGGTGGATACCTTGTTCCAGAAACCCCCCCCCCCCCCGTTCTATTTTAGAATTTGATGTAGTCTATGGACTTAGTATTTCCTTTGTTTACCAAAAAAAAAAAAAAAACTTATGCAGTGTGTTATTTATCAAAAAAAAAATGCAGTGCTTATCAATTAGAGATGTGGAATAAGGAAGAAGAGAGAGAGGGAAGAGAGGTGGACGGGAAAGAGAGAGAGGACATAGGAGACAAATTGAAGGAGTGGAAAAGATTTTGTGTAATTTTTTGGTTTGATGATTTTGTTTTGAGATTTTAATTGATCAGAGTTTAATTAAATTAATCAATACTATATTATAAAGTGGGACATAGAGGATCATTTCCCATATTAAAAGGTTTGGTTCTTGTAGAGTCCAAAAAGTTGTGGTATTTTCCTCTTTCTACACAATTTCTCTTATTCTATATATCTCACGTGCTCATTTCTAAGCTAAAATAGTAAACTATTAACAACCAAAAGATATATATATAGGGAAACCAATTGTGGGTGTTACATGTCAAATGTTTCTCACATTCCGTCACTTGGCTTAAATAATAACAAATGTAAATAGTAACATCATTACATGTTTCTCATCCAAAGATGGAGTGGTAAATATGTAATAAAAGTGAACATAAAAATCACATACGCAAAAGAAATCATTTCTTTACTAGACTGCAGTAAATTAATAAATCAATGTAAGATTGTGTAGTGTAACACTTAATGTCACAAATTGGAGAAGAAGGAAGAAGAAATTGGATTGAATTTGGGGTTTTCAATTCGATTTTAGGGTTCTGGTTCATATTCAATTTGGGGGAAATCTAATTCTAATTTTTAGAGAAGAAATTGGCTAAGTCTTTGTGGATAAAGCCTCTCCAAAAGTGTGTTTACAAACCACGCTTTTGACTAAAGGAGTGACACTCGGGCTATTGGGCCAACGCTCCTGGTTATCGAATTAATTAGTTAATGGGTCGCAACAGAAGATGGATCGAACGTTAGCTTTAGACCTAGGAGATCTTTTATTACCTCTTTTGTATTACTTAGTACTATTTTACCTTTATGCTTGTCTAGCTAATTATGTAATGTAATCCCCAGAATTCTATGGGATTATGTACTTGAGTTTGAACTTCATTATTATTATCAATTATAGAAAATATTCTCTGAACACCCTCTCTCTCTCTCTCTCTCTGTAGCTTTTCTCTTAGCTATTTCTCTTTATCTCTTATTCTTCACAACACAGCTCACTGGAGTCGAGTAACTGTGTTACACGCACTCTGATCTGATGGCGAAACCAGGGAGTCATGCAACACGTCTTGAAGGCCTGGAAACAGAAACAGATGAGATGCAGGCAAGTAATGAAATCTTGAAGGGAATGATAACACAAGTTCTACAAAAACTGGATACAACAACAAATACTAAACATGTTAAATCTGACCAAACTTCAGTTAACACACAAAGATCCCCACAACTAAACTCAGCAGATCCATGAATTCTGAACTACAGATCTGAGGGCAACAGGGAGAAGGGAACCAGGGTGGAGTTACCCAGGTTTGCAGAAGACAACCCACGCGCGTGGGTAAGAAAATGCCAGAGGATTTTTCACCTCAACGCCATGTCTGACTGTGACAAAATACTCACTGTAGGGGTATATGTAGATGGTGTGGTTGAAAATTGGTATTTAGATAGCATAGAAGGGAAAGAAGGCATGGGTTGGGCCAAGTTTGTGGAGCTACTTGTGGATTGATTCACACCAGCTAAGGGTGAGAATCTTATTGAAGAGTTCAACAAAATTAAGCAAACTAGCAGTGTGGATGAATACACTAAAAAATTTGATGAGCTTAAGGCTTATTTGTTTCAAAAGAATAGACACTTGGATGATGAGTATTTTTTGAAAAGCTATATCAGTGGGTTAAAAGATGAGGTGAGGCTCATGGTAGAAATGCTTAACCCTATGAGTTATAGTCAAGCTATGTTTCTAGCTAGAAAACAGAAGGTTATGCTTGAGACTACTAATAAGCATAACAAAAGCTGGATGAAAGGGAACCAGGGACCTTACAAGGGCAAAACCAACATGGGATCAGGACAAGAGCCTAACAGAGGTTGGGGAAAAGATAAGCTTCCCCCTATTAGGAGGTTAACGCTAAAAGAAATGAAAAACAGAAAGGCTAAGGGCCTTTGTTTCAACTGTGATGAACCCTATGTGTAGGGTCACAAGTGCAAAAAAGTATTCATGCTTTTATGCCAAGATGTGGAGGAAACAGAGGAAGATTAGAGTGACAATGATACATAAGAAGGGAAGAAGGAGCATGAGTCACTTAGAGAATGAATATGAGTATCCTAACCCTAAGATATCAGTGCATGCTTTAGCAGGGTATACATCCCCCAAAACCATTAAGCTAAGGGGTAAAGTCAAAGGAATGCCCCTTACCATACTAGTGGACACATGGAGCACTCATACCTTCATAGACAAGGAGGCTGCTGGGAGGCTCAAATGCAAGATAGTGTCATCTCACCTTTTACAGGTGACAATAGCTGATGGAGGAAGACTACAATGCAAGTAACAATGCCTTGATTTTGAATGGAGGATGGGAAAAAAGGATTTTCAGAACTACTACTAGACTAATCACATTAGAAGGATGTGACATGGTTATAGGGGTGGATTGGTTGAGAAGGTTAGGTCCAGTAACCTTTGATTTTGATGAACATATGATTTTATTCAATGAGAAAGGAGGGAGATGTGTTATGAAAGGTATCAATGCTCCTATGGAACTAAAAGAGATGTCCTGCCAGAAGATGGGGAAAATGATTAAGAAGAAGGGGTTTGCACTACTGGGATGATTATTTATGATAGGAGGGGAGGAACCAACAAAAACTCCCAAGGTATCTGAGGAGTTCCAAGAGCTTATTAATGAGTATGAGGATGTATTCACTGAGCCTAGGATCCTACCTTCTCACAGAGGAGCTGATCATGACATCACACTTGTACCTGAGGCACAACCCTTCAGGCAATAACCTTATAGGTATCCTTACCTACAAAGAGAAGAAGTTGAGAAGTTAGTTCAGGAGATGTTGGAGTGAGGATTGATCCAACCAAGTAGTAGTCCATTCTCTTCCCCAGTACTGTTGGTTAAGTAGAAAGATGGAGGGTGGAGGTTCTGTGTAGATTATAGGAAGATTGATGCTATGACAGTTAAAGATAGCTTTCCTTTACCATTAATTGAAGATTTATTGGATGAGTTAACTCATGCCATGGTATTCTCTAAGATAGATCTTAGACCTGGTTATCACCAGATAAGAATGGAGGAGAAGGACATTCCTAAGACAACTTTTGTAACTGTCTCAGGACATTATCAGTTCAAAGTGATGCCCTTTGGGCTCACTAATACCCCAGCTACATTTCAGGCACTCATGAACAAAATCTTTATGGAATATTTGAGAAAGATGGTGCTTGTGTTTTTTGATGATATCTTGGTGTTTAGTGACACAGTAGAGGAGCATAAACAACATTTGAAGTTGGTGTTTGCTAAGCTCAGAGAGCATTGTCTGTTTGCTAAAGCCTCAAAGTGTACTATTGGGAAGCACTTTGTAGCGTATCTAGGACACATTTTAGAAGGAGGATAGGTTAGAGGGGATCCAAAAAAGATTAATGGGATGACTGATTGGCCAACCCCAAGGAATGTCAAAGGACTTAGGGGTTTTCTGGGGGCTAATAGGATATTATAGGAAGTTTGTGAGGCATTATGGCATGATAGCCAAGCCACTCACAGAATTGACAAAAAAAGGGAAAGTTTGTTTGGATTGAAGAAGCTGAAAGAGCTTTTCAATCTTTGAAGGAAGCTATGGGAACTGCACCTGTGCTCCAATTACCTGGTTTTCAAAGACAATTTGTAGTGGAGACATATGCTTCCTACCAAGGGTTGGGGACTGTGTTGAGCCAAGGTAAATACCTCATAGCTTACACAAGTAAGGCACTTGGTCCAAACAATCTTGGATTGTCTGTGTATGAAAAGGAATTTATGGCTATCATCTTAGCCATAGATAAATTGAGACCATATTTAATTCAAGGAGAATTCATCATAAGGACTGATCAAAACAGCCTTAAGTATCTACTGGAGCAAAAACTTTCTACCCCTTTACAACACAAATACATGACTAAACTATTGTGGTACACTTACAAGATTGAATACATGAAGGGGAATGAGAATAAATGGGCAAATGCTCTCTCTAGGAGAGATGAGGTGATAGAGTGTAAAGCAATCAGCAGTGTGTATCCTGATTGGATGAGGGAGCCGGGGAGCAGCTATGAAGGAGACAAGTTAGTTGAAGAAGCTATTCAACAGTGCCTTCTTCACCCCTATGAGGTATCATATTTCTCTTATATGAATAATTTCCTAAGGTTCAAAGGGAAATTATATGTTGGGAGTTCAACTGAATTAATGAGATAAGTTTTAGAACTTATGCATGGTAGTAGCATTGGTGGACACTCTGGTATTGCAGGGACATATCAAAGGATCAAACTAGTCTTTTGTGGCCTGGTATGAGAGAACAGATCAAGCAATTTGTGAAAGAATGTATCACATGCTAGCAATGAAAACATGAGAATGTGCCTTATCCAGGGCTATTAAAACATCTGGAAGTGCCAGAGAGAGTCTGGCAACACATTAGCATGGACTTCATTGTTCATCTACCTAAGTCAGAAGGGAGAGAAGTTGTGTGGGTTGTTGTGGACAGGATGACTAAGTATACTCACTTTATATCACTCACTCACCCTTATTCTGCTTCTACTCTAGCAAAAGAATTTCTAGACTCAGTTTGTAAGTTACATGGCTACCTGAAATTATAATCACTGATAGAGACATGGTATTGTGAGCTCTTTTTGGAAGGAGCTGATGAAGGGTTTAGGAGTGGAGCAGAGATTGAGCACTTCTTATCACCCCCAAACAAATGGTTAGACTAAAAGAGTCAACCAATGTTTGGAGGCTTACTTAAGGTGTAAGACTGGGTTGAATCCCAGACAGTGGAGCACGTGGTTAGCCCTAGCAGAGTGGTGGTATAACGCTAACTTCCACTCTGTCATTGGTATGCCACCCTTTGAGGCATGGTATGGTTATAAGCCACCTCAATGGGGGTGTAGGGCCCTTTCAAGACATGAAAGTTAGGGGTGTAGAGCAACTTATTATAGAAAGGCAACAAAAGAATGAGCAATTGAAAGAATTACTGAAGAAAACTCAATTCATTATGAAAAAAGCAGCAGATAAGCACAGAAGTGACATGGAATTTCAAATTGGTGACAAATTCTATCTGAAACTAAAACCCTACAGACAGAGCTCAATTGGCAATTCACAAATATGGAAGCTAAGCCCTAAGTTTGCAGGACCATTTATCATTTTTGACAAGATTGGGAATCTAGAATACAAGTTACAATTACCTAAAGGTGCAAAGATCCACCTTGTATTCCATGTATCAGTACTAAAAATGCATGTAGAGAATTCTGGTTCAGTGACCCCTCAAATTCCATTGATGAATGAAGAAGGAGGTGCAATCGTGCAACCACAAAGTGTGTTAACACGCAGAATAATAAAGAAGGGCAATCGAGCAGTAGTACATTGGTTAATTCAGTGGGCTCACTTACCAGAAACAGAATCGACATGGGAATAATGGGACTGAATGAAGACCAATTTCCCGCAATTTGAAGCTTGAGGACAAGCTTCGAGTGAAGGGGGAGTAATGTCATGGATTGGAGCAGAAGGAAGAGGAAATTGGATTGAATTTGGGGTTTTCAATTCAAGTTTAGGGTTCTTGTTCATATTCAATTTGGGGGAAATCTAATTCTCTTTTTCAGAAAAGAAATTGGCCAAATCTTTGTGGATAAAGCCTCTCCAAAAGTGTGTTTACAAACCACGCTTTTGACTAAAGGAGTGATAGTCGAGCTATTGGGCCAACGCTCATGGTTATCGGATTAATTAGTTAATGGGCCGCATCAGAAGATGGATCGAACGTTAGCTTTAGGCCCAGAGATCTTTTATTACCTCTTTTGTATTACTTAGTACTATTTTACCTTTATGCTTGTCTAGCTAATTATGTAATGTAATCCCCAGAACTCTATGGGATCATGTACTTGAGTTTGAACTTTATTATTATTATCAATTATAGGAAATATTCTATGAACTCTCTTTCTCTCATTAGCTTTTCTCTTAGCTATGTCTTTTTATCTCTTGTTCTTCACAACACAACTCACTCAACTCACTGTAGTCGAGTAACTGTGTTACACTTAATTTAATTCATCAATTGATCACTCTCTTTCTTAGGGGCGAAGCCAGGAGTTTGGTTTAGGGGGCAAAATGACGTTTATTTTTTTCTCGTTCCATGTATGATTTATATTATTATAATTTTTTTTTTTAAAAGTAGTTCATGGGAAATACTTCTGCACGAACTTAGACCGTTTTCCACCTAAAAAGGGTAAGTCATGCGGCTTACAAGTGCCCTGATGAACAAATAATCAGCATAACTCCAAGAAAATTACAAGTGATCTAGAGAGAAAAAACTTAGATTGAGAAAGAGATAAAGAAATGCCGAAAATAAGGCAAGTTGGATAAAAGTTTCTTGATGATTGAAATGAGTAAACCAATGAAGTATATATATATATATATATATATATATATATATATATACAAAAGGTAATCTCAATGAACGGCTCAGATCAATCTAATCTAACAGTGTTAAGCTAAGGTTTTACAATATTCCAAAAATAAAATAATTGTGCCCAATCCTAACAATGTTCTAGACAATTCTATGAATATCTTATACAAGAAAGCCTTTAAAAGTGGGCGGTATTTACAAGATGGAGCCCAATTTTTGTGATAATTTTGGAGTGGCCCCAAAACCCTATCGTTTTGTTCGTTCATCCCCTGTGAGAGGTGTTGATGCATGCTGTGCGAGTGTCGTTTCGTCGGCGTGCGTGTCCTGCGCATGTTGTTGGCTCGATGACGCGGCCACCGTGCGCCAAATCGGGAGGAAATCGGTCACTCGTGAAATTTCGCTATCTTAGAAGAAATGCAAAGCCCCATGTATGTAATATAGGATTTAAAAAGAAAATACAATGAACCCCATTTTCGTGTTTCTGATATGCGCTTATTTTTTAAGAGGTGTTGTTTGCTTATATATAACATATACGATATTTTGGTCACTTTCACATATCACGTGAGAATTATTGCTAATATTTCTTACTTAGACATGTTTAGCCATATAAACTACATATTGATATAAAATATATTTTTTACAAAAAATATTTATTTAAATCTAGTGTAAAAATTAACAAATATATATAAATATTGTATAGATATAAAAGATGTGTGGAATATATATATATATATATATATATATACATATACACTATTTATATGTATGTATGTGATGTTATTCATAAAAATATAATATACATATATATACATATATATAATATAACTTATATGTGTATAATAAGGGTGGGCTGAGGTTTGGCCGTTTGGGGGCCGGGGGCCATACATGCCCCCCCTTTGGCTTCGCCACTGTTGGGTGATGAACTTCTATTCCACTCTTTTAGTGACACTTTGTGTTCCACTTTCTAATAATAGTAGTATTTAGTTAATTATTTTTTTAATCAATTCTTCTCTCTCCTCTCTCCTCTCTCTTATCAACCGAACTCCCACTCACACTCTCTCTCCAACTCACCACTAAAATTGCACATGGATTTGTTTATTTACTTTTTACTATTTATCTTTTTTTATATATATTACTTGAAATAATTTACTCTATATATGTGCGCCTACTTTTGTTCTATTGTTGCAAAAAAAATGATTTTCTTTTTAACTAATAAACTTTACTTTTGATATGTATCACTACTACAATAAATAAAATACAAATAAAAAAGATAACTCATCTTATGTGCACCACTCAGAGTCTTCAGAAGGTTTAAAGTGCAAAATTTAAAGTATTTTGTTTTCATAAATATTTTAAAAGCTCCTTTTTTTAAAGGTGTATTTCTATAATTTATTAAGAATATATACTTGATGAGAATGAATGAAAAATATAACTAAATAATACCTAAATGGGACTGAAATAAACAATTATAAAGTTTTTAATTCATGAACTAATTTCAACATTTTGGTATCAACATGGAACCCATGTAATTCTTTATTACAATATAATCCAGCTTAGAAAGAATATTTCATGTTCTGAAACTATATTAAAAACTATAATTTTGAAGAGCTACTGACATTTTCAAGCATTGTAAAACATATTACATATCATTATTCTCCTAGTTGAAAAAAAATTATCTAAGATTTAATTAGGAGACTATTTGTCGTATACAAAACTTAAAATCTTAATGTTAATTTGTAAATCATCAATATAATTATGTTAATTAATTACATAAATCTTTGTTTGAGACTGAAATGAAGAGCAAAAATTAAGATAAAAGAGATATTATGGAAGTTTAAAAGAACTGCATTTTATAGAGTTTGACTAGGAAGGTAAATTAGGAATTCTAAGAAATAAATTAAAATTTGCTTAGTGGTGGGTTGGAGAGAGAGAGTAAGAATTTGGTTGATAAGAGAGAGGAGAGAGGAGAGAGGAGAGAGGAGAATTGATTAAAATACTTAGTTAATTAAATGCTAATTTTATTAGAAAATGGCACACAAGCGATCCACACCATCTTTTTACTCCCTCATGTAAGTTTATATAACACACTCTCATAATAACGGTAACAAAAAATACTAACACGTACAAGGTAATTATTTATTGACTAGAAATTACAGAATCTAAAGACATCTTCCGAAATCTTGCAATATGGTAATAAAAGTATGCGCATCGGATAAATTAAGGAAGTACATTAATTACAGTAGAATCTTGCAGATCCCATCTACATGTTATATATACAATCCGGTCAATCCCCTTACCTTAATCGAAACAAGTACAAACTAGTTCACTATTTACTTCATCAGTTAATTATCTCTGCACAAAAGAGAAATCCCCTTTCTTTCCTTAAGTCATTGCTCAGTTATTATTGTTTACACAGTACGCACACCAACACCATGGAGGATAACAATACGTCGACGAAGAAGAAAACGATGGGCCGTCGGAAGATTGAGATGAAAAGGATTGAAAACAAATCAAGCAGACAAGTTACGTTCACCAAACGTCGAATGGGATTATTTCGCAAAGCCAGCGAGATGAGTATACTGTGCGGTTCGGAGATGGTGATTCTGGTACAATCTCCAGCAAACAAAGTATTTTCCTTTGGAAACGAATCGTTACTTGACCGTTTCCATTGCCAAAGCCCCCACAGGTCCATCATGACTTCTTCTCTGTCTGAATTGGATAGTACGTTGATCACTAGTAGAAATAAATACGATGATGCGGTTAGAAAACTAGAGGATGAGAAGAAGAGGTGTTTAATAGAGAGTGGTAATGAGATGAAAACGGGGTTTTGGTGGGATGCACCTATTGAGAATATGGAACTGCGCGAGTTGGAGGAGTTCGTGGACGCGTTGGAAGGGCTGAGGAGTAATGTTTTGCGTGGAGTCGATGATTCTTCTTCATCATCGAAGTCGTCAAATTTGTTGTTGGCTTTGGAAAGCAATTACAATAATAATCATGATGATGGTGCTGCTGAATTTAACTACACTGACTTGTTACAGTTGGACTACTTTGATAATAATGGAGGAGAACAACAACATTCTTCTGTGGTAAGTATTTTGTTCCCAGGTTAATTGTTGATTCACAAATCGTTTAATTATTACTTTATTTTGTTCAAAATCTAGGGCTTTTTAGGTTTAGAAAGTTTTACAATATTAAAGTTCGTTTCTTTAATGAAATTTGTAGGGGGGCAAGAGTTCGACACTTGATGATGGCATGGTGCAGAAGCCAACTCAAGGCATTAATTCTGCTTATAGTTCTGCAGGCTCATCAGCATCAGCATCAGCATCAGAAATATGTAATAATAATTCAACATCATCACCAGATAATTTGAATTATCCGGAACTAGATGATCCCAGCTTTTTTGAAGAACTGAATGAGTACATAAAGGCCAATCCAATTCCTGAATTGGATTCTTACTTGGTGACTCGTCATTTAATTATCTAGTTATCTTTATTGTGTTCACCATACGTACAATATTATGTTATATATAGACAGTATACATGGCCGATAGATATTCGGTTGCCTTCTGGGAAGTTAAACTTGAGTTATTTTTTACGACGAAAATATGTGAATAAATCGACTTTAACAGTTAGTGTGTATATATATATATATATGCCACTGTGATTTTGGACAATTTTAGGTGTATCATATCTCAGGCAGCGTGCCATATATATTCAACATTCAACTATAGAGTGAATTAACAAATGTTCATATATCTTTGTTCGTGTTCTCTGTTACGTTTTTGGCATTTATATTGACTGCTTTGTTATTCCGTTATATATTATTGATATAATGACGATAAATGAACATATTCTTGAAGTTCATTATAACCTAGCTAGCAAGATGTATGTGCAATGCGTTGATCTTGGAAATGCTGAAAACGAAAATTTCTAGGCCCAGTACAAGATTTACGTACTCATACTTACAGTTGACCCATTATATTAACCAACTAAGTTGTGGAAAATGAAAGGGGTTAAGCTCTCGGACAAGGTCTAAAGCAAAAAGTGATCGTATTTTCTTCTTCTTAGGTGGTGTTTGCAAACTCTTAAAAAAAGCTATAATCAGCTTTATATTTGAACAAGTGATTTTGGGGTGTTTGCAAATCTAGCTTTTTCGGTTACAAAACTTTTTTTAAGCTAAAAAAGCTCACAATCTTCAAACTGGTGTGAGGTGCTTTTGGCTTAACTAAAAATTGTGAACTTCTACTTTTTCACTAGAGTTTTCAAACACCACCTTAGTCTTTTTCATTTGTGGTCTTTTCTTTTCCCCTTTATCTTTTCTACTTTCAGTGCTAAATCAAAACAATAAATTATTAAGCTAGTAAATATACGTTAGTTGAATCGAAGCCTAAATTTAGTTATTTTACAATTAATCATGATTTCCTTGTTTTGCCTTCTTATGGTTAAACCGCAACAAATTGAGAGGAATTATTCCAGTGCATACTACTGCGAAAACAATATTTTGTACCAAATTCTAATATCTTTTTTGGTAAATTATTATGACAAGACGTTAAGTAGGTCCTACTTTACCTATACAATACACTTCGTACATTAATTTTGTGAAGTTATTTATTTTGGGCTAAGTAGGTCCTATTTATCTTTAATTGCAAAAGTCCTTGAGTCTTAACTCTTAGCACGCTTTTCTTTTATAAAATTTGTGAAGTTATTTATTTTGGGCTAAACTGAAAAATCTGCAATGTCTTAATTTGATACAGTTTTCTTTTCCCCCAGAAATTTAGTGTACAGTAATTGAACTTACACTATTTTTTTGCGCAAAACATCTTGAGTCTTAACTCTTAACGCACTTTTTGTTTAAAAATTTCGTGACATTAATTGTTCTGTGCTAAACTCAAAATTTATAACATTTTTCGTACATTAGTTTGATAAGCACTAAAAAAAGGGACTAAAGTAATTAAATTTGTACTAAGCTCTAGTGCAAAAAGTCTTGAGGCTTAACGCGCTTCACCGTTACAGATTTTATGACATTATTTATCGTGCGTGGGCTAAACTGGAAACTATTACATTTTTGATAAAGTTGAGATTATTCAGAAATCTAGGGACCAAAATAATAAAACTTCGACTAAATTATAAGCCTTATAAAAAGCTTTTGAATCATATTTTAATTTTTTCCAAATATCAAGGATTGAAGTGATAATTTACTATTATTTTAAGAAATAAAAGAGAGATGGACCATCGGCCTCTACTTACCACAGTACCAGCATAGAATATAGATTACAGGAGTGCCATTCCTCTAGGGCTAACAATAACAAAAGTTTATGCCCAAAAAAAAAGAAAAAAACAAGAACAAAATGTTGATCACAATGTTACTAATTTATATATACTTCTGAGAAGATTTAGTAAAGTTGAACAGTTTCAATATAAAGAAATTCATTTGAGCTTCCTTGATGCCCCTGTTAACAAAATCAATATTTTGCTTCAATTAGTGTATGTTAGTGATCCTCAAAATTTTTTTAAAAAAACAGTTGAGATTTCAAATAAAAAAAAAGTTTTAATATAACTAAAATACAACGACATGATATTCTGATTCATCCATAAACTACCAATCAGGTGAAGAAATGAGAAAGCAAATTCTTAATGACGCAAAGTATATTAGACAGCATTATGCTAGTTCCCCATTAGAGTACGATTGATTAGGTACAATAAAACAGCTGCTAAAGTACCATTAACATCGCAAGCTTTCAAATTAAGGTTCACCATCTGTGCTACTAAGTACAGACACTCGTTTAATGATGGGCTAATAATTAAGAGAAAAGAAATGGTTTATCCGAAATTAGGTCCTCTCAACTAAGAACAGCAAGTCTATAAAAGCAAACAAAGTACAGACTAAAAAGTAGGATAAAGTGGGTAAAGTGGTCACAGGATCTAAGGCGGGCCTTTCTTTTGAAATAAGTGTCAATTCAATTTGCCTCTCTCTCTCTCTCCCTCCCCTCAATCTCCAATATGAAACCCACGTTCCTATTAACCGCCCTTCCCACTAATCCTTCTTCTAGTACCATTATTCACTTTCATTAATGATCACAACACCATAAACACATTCAAACCAGCAATCATCTACTTGATTTCAGCTATAAAAATGAAGTGGGGCAGCAAGAAATCTTCATCTTCACCTTCTTCTTCTTCTTCGAGTACGTCGGTGATCACTCGTGTTTTCCCAGTTTCTTGGTTTTCCAATAAGCTAAAGCATAATTCAGGAAAGATGAAACAGAGAGGGCAAATGGATTCTGCAACGCAGAATTCATCGTTACCGCCTAGATGGAAAGAAGGGAGATTCTACAGTATGGATGATGGGTACTGGAGGCTTTCGTTTGGCGAGGAAAGAGTTGGAGGGAGGAGGACTGTAGGCGGAATCAACCCTCTATGGTATGATTCTGACCAGTTGCAAGCTCCGGTTTCAAGACTTAATAGCTATTATGGTTTGAAGGAGATGGAAGTTCCGAGAAACAAAGCAAGTCCGAACTTCAACGAGAAGCTATTAACGAAGATGGACGGAAAGAAGGAGGAAATTCTGCCAGAGACTGGTCACAAAGAAGTAAGTAGAGACGGAGAGTTTCTGAGTCTGAGAATAAAAGTGGGGAATGGTCGGAAACTGAGCAGTGCAGGTGTGAAGGAAAAACAAGGAGTAAAGCCTGATGAAAAAGAAAGCGACATATTTGTTATAGAACCAAATGATAAAGCTCGAATGAAACTGGATACCTGGAATTCAGCAGCTTCTAAAGCAAGAAAGCAGCGTCACTCCTCTTTCCTGAACTCGGGCCCATCTTCAGTCAGCAAAGATTATGCATTTGAAGGCCTACATAAGGAAGAGACCTACTCGGAGTTTCAAAATTTGGAAGAAAAAGAAATTAAGGAAGTGGCCGTCATAACTGAGGATCTGAGGAAGTCTGCTTACATAGGTAAGGAATCTCGTACGAGGAAACTGAAGCAGAGCAACAGAGTTAGAACCTATTCTCCAAGAACAGAATGCAAAATCAGATTGCTTGAAGATTTGAAGAGAACAAGAATGAAGTCAACAAAGAAGGTGCTAAAGGAGCAAATGGCAGACAGACGAAATGTTTATGATAGTTTTGCTGTGGTGAAGAGTTCATTTAATCCACAACGCGATTTCAAAGATTCAATGGTGGAGATGATCAGAGAGAAAGAAATTAGAGGGGCTAAAGAGCTTGAGGAACTGTTGGCTTGTTATCTTACCCTGAATTCAGATGAATACCATAGTCTCATCATCAAGGTCTTCAAACAGGTATGGTTCGAGCTCCATGGGATGCGTTGATCCTGTAATATGAAATGGCTAATATGTCGTCGGTCATATGTATTTATATGTTTTGGTACACTACATTGTGAATAGTACTCTCGCAAATAGTAAGCTTTGTTTTTGTTATGTAGTGGTATTGTTGTGGTTCTTACAGACAGAAAAGTGGTTCATGACTTAGCTAAAACAAGATGTGTGTAAATGAGATGGATCGCAGAAAACTTCATCAGCTATCCAGTAAAAAATGTGTAAATTCAATGTCACGGTTCATTTCCGCAACCAATTGACTCTGCAACTCAAGTCCTGTATAAGATAAATCATATAAATGCACTAATGCATCATAATAAAGGGTAATTACACATTAATACACTGAAATAAAGGGGAAATTAATTCTACACCTCCACGAAACAGATCTGATAACAGAAAATACGGATGTTATGTTTGACAAGTATCAAAACGAGCATCACTACACTGTGTGCCTGCATGCAACCAAACAGCTTTATCTATTTCAATGTACATTTAACTAATAATGAGAGATTTTTAATAAGTAACCTTACGTTCGTTCGTTAATATTATCTTGGAGAGGGAGGGGTGGGCTTCCATTAGCTTTACATTAATTCCCAACACCATTGTCAAAACAAACTAACATCAGAACTTCAAACATATCAAGCAACCTCAACTCTTTAAAGGTGTCGCTACGGCCATGAACGAACAGGTATTTTAAGACGACTCTGGTGTATCTCATTTTCAGATACCACGTGATGTTATTGCATTGATGAATCTACTGGAATCAACTATGAAGCAAAAGTTCATTTGCCAACAACATAAATTAATAGAATTCCTAGGATAAAAGCTGTACAGGAAGAGCAGGAATCTATTCAAGTGAAATCAAAGATATTGGCGGATATACTATCGAACTTATACATTAAAATACGTAAAACTCAAATGCAACCAGCAAAAGTTAGCTGCAGTTTAGCAGCTTCTTCCAAGACAAAAGCCTACGAGTTACTCTCAAGAAACATTATAAAACAAGTTAAACGTGATCTCTTGGATGGATGCAATAGCAGAAAATGGTAACATTACATATAATTAGTAAGTCAACGTAAAATCAAGATTGTTTTGTCCAAGATATACTCGTTCATTATGACAACCAGCAACACCATCACAAAGTTATCAACGAGATGATATAGACTTCATTTACAGGAAATGAGTAAGAATGTAGGACAGAGATATTAGATTCAAAGACAGTCTCCTCCACATATAATACAAAAAAGTACAGGATTACATGGACATAATAATATGCACATCAAATGATTTAATGTATCAACTTCTACCTAATGCCAGATCAAACAACTCATCTCCAAATATATATCCAAAGACACAAGATATCAGAAATTACACTCACTAAACAAGAAAAAGACTAAACAAGGACAACACTAAAACATACTAACATCAAGTTTGCTCAGCCGGTGTAAGATGTCCCAACTGTTCTGTAAGGTTATTTACACTCCTCATGTTCCACCAATGTATACCACGATCACCTGGTTTATTTTCATTTTTCTTTACTTCGTCATCTTTCCTCTCCAACTTGTCCGGCGCCTCATTTGAACCAGGATTCTCAGTAAGAAATTGTTCCCAAAATACATCATTTGCCCCTGCCCTTCCATTGGTTGCGGTCCCAGTCACCTGTTCTTCGACAGGAGGTTGCAGCTCCACCACAGGAACAGTTGTAGGCTCAGAATTCATATCAATCTCAGAACTCTTGTAGCCAACATCAAGATTTAGTTGGGTGTAAGATATATTGGGGCTAGCTGCACAACTTGTAGATTCGTCCAATTCAAATGATGAATTACATTGCACTAGATCCTTATCAACATCAAGTAGTATTTTCTCCCAGAACATCAGAGAAGACTCAACCTGCTCCAATAATTCCTTGTTGAAGGCCAAAAGTGAGTTAGTATCTAAGTTTTCGATTGTCGAGTTTTGAGAAGAAGCCCCGGTGTCATCTTCTGTGCAGGCTTCATCACATAAATAACTATTTCTTGGAAATCTTCTTTTTCTGTCGTGAGCTTCTCCTTGCGGCATGAGATCCAAATCAACAGCTGGTTGATATAATGTTCGGGCCAAGGAGGATAACATACTTTTATGTCGTTGTTCCACATTTTGCACACGTTCTGTCAAAGCCCTCGTTTGCACCTTGAGACCTTGTTGTTCCTCTTCGTGCTTCTGCAGTTGAGCATTAAGTGATTCTTTATCACATTTTAGCCTCTCTATGTCATCCTTATATCCATTCCTTTCGGATTCAGTTAGCTGTGGAAGTGAGGAGAGACTTGGAGCGGAATGACTGTGAACAGGTTTGCGCCTATGGATATTTCTCATAAGATGGGGCTGACCTCTAACAAAATCGTCATTTGCAAATTCCCATTGTTCTGGATCAACTTTCCTGAAACCCTGGAAAGCAAAAGGGCAAACACAAATGAATACTAGTGTGTAACTCAGATCAATTCAACCTACTGCAACGAAAGTAAAAACTCACATAAGTATTGAGTTGCCTAATAAAGCTGGAGAAATTGTTGTGCTTAAAGAATCGTGGTAGGAGGTCCCTTGCAAACTCGGGAGGATTCCACACAATGAAGCTTTTATTGCTCTTACTCCAAGATACAACAGAGTCTGAGGACGGATCATCGACCATGTCATACGTCTTTGCAAGGAAAGGAGGCAATGAATTGGAACTCGATGGAGTTTCATCCATCATAAATTGATAGACCTTAACTTAAGCCCGAGGCAGATGACATCTACTGCAAGCCTAGCTAATCCAAATCTTTTACCACTATTATCAGCATCCAACACGTTTCCGATTTTTCCTCAAAGTTCCTTATAACATCAAAAAGATGCAACCTAAGAACAATCCAGATATCCCAATTTAGTCAACCCACTAAGGATATGATACATTAACGGTATCCCAACATCAACAAAATCCCAGCAAGATTCAGAAAGACGAAAGAAGATCCCGCTTTCTCGTAATCTAATCCCTTCTCAATTTATCTAATATACCAAGAATTTCAACATATATACTTCCAATTCCTCTAATAATAGATAAGAATCTAAGCCAATAAATATATCAGACCCCTCTGGGTAAAAAATCAGACCCTGCATTGGAAAGCAAGCAAACATGACATGAGGAAAAAAAAAGACGAACTTTCACATCAAGGTCGTTACATGCCCAAATCTTGAAGCAGAAGCATTAATTGAAATAAAATATACATACAACAATTTATTTATAAATATAATACATATACATGATAGATATAATTTCATTTGTTCGAGAAATTACCGAAAGTGAGTAAATCCGAAAACGACGAATTGTGGGTTTTGATTTTGTTTGTACGGAAGAATATATATGTCATTGGGATCGATGGAATTTACAGAAATCGAGAAGGGGGTGGGGTTTTCTAGGGTTTTGACATTTTATTGTGACGCTAAAACAATCTCATGTATTTTGTTTGTATATATTATATTATATCTAGGCCCCTCAATATTTCACCAAATATCATACCGCCCAATAACTAATATACCATTTTGTAAATATTATCATTGACACAATTTTAGTTGTTTTCAATGAGTTTTGATAAGGGAACAATAATAGTTTATTCTTTTTTGGAACTATTTTTTTACCTACAAATATCCTCTATCATTTTCGACGAGCTAAAGATGAAGTCTTTACATACGAAGCATTTTTTCACGGCATCCTACCATGAAACTTAACCCTAGAGTATATGATTATAGAGTTTGCTCAATAAGCATCAATCACTTTCTTTTGACCTCTTTGACATCTTGTCATTTATCTTCAAAGTCATTACTTTTTTTTCTTTCTTTTTTTGGGTCATGGACATTTGTTGCCCGTAATTATGGTTTCATCCTTATCCAAATAGTAGGCAAAACTCCCTCATCTCATTCATAACTATTCCAAGGGCAATAACCTTTTCAGTCATATTTATCCAACCTCACAACGAATCTTACAAGCTCATCATTGTGAACCACATACTCGTGATAAAATAACGCGTTAATAAACATAAAGGACAAGCCTTGCGTCTTGCTAACTTCTCCACCTGTTTGTCCACTTTATTTTTATAACTAATCACACCATAGGAGCCAAAGCCTCATAGTTATTACCTCAATATTCTCAATATACCTTTTTTATATAACTTTTAATTCTAAAAGCTCTACAAAGCTAGTTTAGTATATTTGACTTTTTTGCGTGTGATATTCACGTTCTTAGCATCGCCTTTCTACCCCTTAATTTTCTCGAGATTTAATGCTTATTATTTCACAACTTGCAAATAGAGATACATATTTTCACTTGATAACAAAATTTGGCATTTGTGTTCAATAGTCTTTTCTGATTGCATAAATTGGTATAAATATTCAAATAAGCATTTAAGTATTTGTCTCTACTTCTTATGGAGATCGTTCTTTAAATGCAGGATAAATTATCAATAGTTACTAATAGAAAAACAGATTTCGTAATAAAAACTTGGACAACAAATGATGTGAATTGCTAAATTGTATTGATAAATGATTACATTTGTAAGTTTGAAGAAATATTACCAATGACAATAAGAAGGAAGCTACAAGAAATTATTATTTTAGGACATCTTAAAGGTAAAGGACCAATTTACATTCTGCCCAAACTTTACAAATCTGTACTTTACGTCAAAAAAGAAAAATAACTAATGATTCCTTTACTAAACATATACATTGTACTATTTGGGCGTAAAAGAAGTTTATTTCTATAAAACGTTTGTAAAAGTAATTGTATGACAAATCATATATCACCCTAGAAGTTACAAGAATCAAAGGTACTTGCTTGTATATATCAGTTTCATTTATGATCATTACGATATAAACAATGAAGTTGTTTTGGTTCTACACTCAAGACGATTCACGACATTATATTACTTTTGTATTCTTAATACTCCTAAATATGTATACTGTATGAACTAATTATATCCATAATGTATGTTCTTTACACATAACTGCAGAAACCAGAGAGAAAACTAGCAAGGATTGGAAGATGCACACTAGCAAAATAAGAGTATAAATTCATCTCTTCAAAAACATCCAAGGACTTTGTTGCAAGTATAATATGTCTTCATAATGGAAAAACCATGGATCAAAATTGTTTTGGTCTTATTTCGTCACGGTAATAGAACACAATAAATTGTACAAAATGAGATCAAACAATGCTATCCAATATTATTAACGGACTAGCTTGGTCCGGAACACGTAATACAAGCTTTCTAGACAGAATAATTAAATTACAATGTTAATGAAACGCATCGAATTTCAAGTATTCGATACTGACGTGTCGAATGAGAGTCGATTCGATGCGGTACAATTGTCACCAACTGAAAAGCAATCTGAAAGGTATCGAATTCGATACGTGCTGTAGATGTCGAATTCGATGCGTATCAAGGTATCGAACAGAGATACAATATTTCTGTGCGTGTCGAATTGAGCTTGATTCGATATGGGTCGTATCGAATGAGGATGGTTCGATGCTGACTGTACTAAGCTGGTTCAGTTCACGAAAAGTCCCTTTTGAACACAAGGGGACGGGCTATTTATAGAACCCGTCCCGTGGAGCCCACAATCCAATATAGTAATTCGTATCGAATCACTGTTGTTCGATACACGCATCGAATCCGGCGTATTCGATGCGCTGGTGGGCTGGCCCAGTTGGGAGAGCTTATACCGCTGATTCGATGCGCGCCTCGAATTCTCCCTATTCGATGCGCTTTTGGGCCGGCCCAATAACGTTATATTGGGCCAATCCTAAATTACACCCATCATATAGTCCCCCCAGTTTGGGAGACGATATCAATTTAGGGATCGTCTTCCAAACTTTCTAAAATATAAGTGTACCGATTTGAGATATTTCTAATCATAGTAAAATCGGATCAGCTCAACGTTCTTGTAATAAAAGATAATAAGATGATTTTAGACGCATCGAATATTTTACTATTCGATGCGTCAAATAGCGCGCATCGAATTTCAGTTATTCGATGCGGTTATTCGATGCGTCAATATAGCTGGGCCTGGTGGGCCTGTCGTCCCCTATATAAGGGGGTGCTGCCTCGGCGGAATCATTATTCTGCTGTCAGACGCCGCTCTTCAGGTAAGACGCATCGAATCTGCGTCATTCGATGCGTTCCGCATCGAATCATAAGTGATTCGATACGCTCAGTATCGAATTGTAAAAATTCGATGCGTTAAAAAGTTCGCTCCTGCTCACTATGAGCTTATCGTCGCGTTATTCTGATTTGCCGTTTTTACTTTGTGTAGGATACAAGCAACTAAGCAAGACTTTCCTTTATCGAGAATATATTTGAGGTAAAAATATTTTGTTTTTATTGTATCTTATCATTTAGTTTTTAACACGTTCGGTACCGTATATATATGAGTGATATACGAGAGTGTGTAGTGACATATTCGTCCTTAGTCAGTGTCGTGTTTCAAACATATTTCAGTTAACTCTTTATCAAAGATGGTGAGCATTGAGACCCAATCCGGGAGTGATTCGAGTTCAGGTTCTAGCTCCAGTTCGATTAACAAAGAGAATCCCTCAAAAGCACTAGCAGTTCCGACCGCAGGCGATACAGATGTTTGTGACGATATATCTATCGATTCTCCGGCGGATAATAATCCTGCTCCAGAATTGAACCCGACAACTGAGGTTAATAGTAATGAACCTTCGCCCTATAGAGATAACCGTGCTGCGAGCGAGGGTGAGGAAGATGTAGATTACATTAATAAGGAATTTGACGATCATATCGAGGTCCCAGGAATGACCTATGACCAATACGTGTCTCGTCTCCAGCATAATCGTAGGGGATTGCGCGAAAAATTTAATATTCCTGACAAGTATAAAATTGTCATTCCTGGCCCACATGACCGGATGCATAATCCACCACCTGGTCACATCACTGTGTTTGTCGGCCAACTTTTAAACGGATTGCGCTTTCCAATTCCTTATGAACTGAAATGGCTTCTGCGGAAGATAAATGTCGTTCCTGCTCAACTCACGCCAAACTCTTACGGGAGCATGATTGGTTTCATCATAGTGATGAAGGCTCTGGGCGAACGACACAGTCCCAATGAATTCTACGCGCTATTCGAGATTGCAAGACGCGAAGAAGGCTTCTACCATATAAAAGCTCAAACGAATCGAAAGTTTTTAAACGGTGGAGCAACCGGGTACGGAAAGGACTGGAAGAGACGATACTTCTTCATTAAGGAGAGTTATGAAAATGAGTTTTTGGGATTCCGCCGGGAGTGGTTCACCGGTACAAGGGTAGCAATTCCCAGTGGGGTTTCCATAACCCTGTGGAATTGCGAGTTCATTCCCACCCTAGTTAGAGAACATCAATTTGATGTTAAGAAACTCGTTGAAAATCGAGTTCTTTCTTTGGCTGGGTTGTCACCAGTGAAGTACAAGGGAAAAATGACCCTTGGTACATATCTGACCTTTTTGATATCCTTGTTTTACGTTTATTATGCATTCTAACGATTTGTCTTTGTTGCAGAAAAATACTTCATGAGTCGACACGCAAGGATGAACCGGGTTCTCGATGCGGATATGGAAAGTTCGCAGACCGAGACTGCGCGTACAATTCCTCCTCCGCGGAAGAGAAAGAGTAAGGGTAAAAAGAAGGTGTCTGAACCCTCAACTGCTACTGCAGCTGTTGCTGCTAGTGCTTTGCCGGTTGACGCTTTTGAGGACTTGCTCGGAAGTAATCCTGAGGATAATCCAGGCGGTGGCGAGGAGTTGGAAAGCAGAGCAACCGAGACTGGCGAGGATGTCGGCAATCTTGTTCATCGTAAAAGACGAAGAGTGCCGCAAAATTTATCGCAGACTGCTGGGGTTGCTGCTACGACTAGCCAAGCTGCCAGGCCAAGTTCCTCTAACCCTCCTGTTGGTGCATCCGGTCCAAGTTACGCGGCTGGACCTAGCCAGGGTCCTCGAGCTCGGGTCGCTGGGTACCAACTATCGGAGGCCGAGACCATCGAGCATCTGAAGGCAATATTGCCTGGTTTGTCCGTCCCTCTTCCGATTTCCAACGAAGAGAGAAAAAGGCTGGAGCGTAATACATTGCATCTGCTGACAGCGGTAATGATGTCTTGTCTGACTTACATTTTCTGTGATTTTGCTCTGCGAACTTTTATCTAATCATTCATGTGTTGTCAGGCGGGCGGCTTCGTGGATGTTATGGCCTCAGCCTTAATGGATTTCAAGGAGAGTGCCAGTAATGCTGATAACTCTGCACTTGAAGCTGCCCTCGATGCCAAAGAAAAAACTTTGCAAACGGCCAAAGAAGCTCGAGAGCAAGCTAAAAAGGTCGAAGAAGATCTTAATCAGCAAATTTCTGCGCTGAAGATGGAGGTTGCTGCAGCCAAAGAGGAAGCTCACAATGCTGACATCAATGGTTACCTTAGAGGCCTGAAAGATGTAAGATATATATTATTCCTAGAATTTGACATCTATTCTCTTATTTTCAATCTTATTAATATCTTTTTATCCTTCTAAAAAGGTTTCCTCCGAGCAATCATTGGAAATTGCTGAAAAGTTCCTTCGGGGCAATACGTTTCAAAAGCTGTGCGCTCGTCGAGATGATCATGTGGCTCGAAATGCTCAAGCTCTTACGGTACATCAGTTCTATACTTCTGGCTATGTTCGTGGCAAATTTGATCCAGAATGGTTAGACTTGTCCCTGGGGCCAGACTTGAAGAAACGTCCACCCCGTCAAACTTCTGAGGCTACAGAAACTGATGAGTTTGCCCCTCTACTGGATAGGGAGGATCTCGTTTTCGGAGGGTTATCACCGTCGTTAGAAATGCCCGAACCATATCCCTCATCAGAAGATGAAGACTGAGACTGGTCGTTATTCAGACTGTTTATTATTTCTGTTTTTATAAACAATTTTCATTTGTTACTTAATTTGTGTAGGGCGCTACGTCGCCCTAATGTGCTTGAAACAATTTAATATCCGTTGCTTAATTTGTGGGATACTGACTGTTGTCTTTTCTTTCAATTTCTTATCTCAGTCCTTTACTTTATTTTGACAACCTGCTGGTTCATTATTTTTCATCGAAAATTGTTTATCAATATTTTCCGTAGTATCTGCCCTCTACTTCAATGACCTTAGTCATTTTGGGGCGAAATGTTTGTTTCAATTTGTTATTCGTGATTTCCTGAGTTTGTCGCAATATAGCACGTCCCTCCCTTATTTTGTTTTAGGGGTTTATGGTACCTCATGGTATTTTGAGCAGGTTCTTATCCTTTTCGTCTTGAACTTTAGTTGGTATCTCGTGCCTCTTTGGGGTAGAGTCTCCGTTCTGTATGTTGTCTTTGACTTCTAACGGTATCTCATGCCACTTTGGGACAGAGTATCCGTTTTCTTGATTGATTTAGGGATTTTCGGTATCTCTTGCCACTTTGGGGCAGAGTTTCCGTCCATTTGTTGCCTCTGGCTTCTTTCGGTATCACTTGCCACTTTGGGACAAGGTTTCCGTTCTTCCGATTTCTTCGGGAATTTTCGGTATCTCGTGCCACTTTGGGGCAGAGTTTCCGTTCTTCTGATTTCTTCGGGGATTTTCGGTATCTCGTGCCACTTTGGGGCAGAGTTTCCGTTCTTCTGATTTCTTCGGGGATTTTCGGTATCTCGTGCCACTTTGGGGCAGAGTTTCCGTTCTTCTGATTTCTTCGGGGATTTTCGGTATCTCGTGCCACTTTGGGGCAGAGTTTCCGTTCTTCTGATTTCTTCGGGGATTTTCGGTATCTCGTGCCACTTTGGGGCAGAGTTTCCGTTCTTCTGATTTTTTAGACCTGCACTGATTACATTATGCAAAGTATACAGAATTTACGTAAATCAATTAATTCGACATAATCTTCTTGAATAATTCAAAATAGATTATGTAAATTGAACTGAGCTTTGATCACTGCTCATTTGCATGACTTCCAGTGCTGTCCTTCAGATCCAGGATTTGAGGTACCTGTTTTAAGTTCATACATTCTTGTCCCTCATGCGTATTATAGCAGAGAGAACGAATAAAAACGTGTTCAAAATACTCAAAATGCTAAAAATACTTGTAAATTTCAACAGAATATCTATTCAATTTGCTCCATATGCCCCGGAGCCAAGGCTATTGCTGCATTTTCTTCTGGTTGCTGCCGTGTTCGGAGCGAATTTACATAACACTTCCAACCTTCAATGTGATCTGCAATGACTTCTCCTGTGCCAGCAATGGTGGGGAATTTTATCATCTGATGGTAGGTGGATGGTAGCGCTCGAAATGCATTCAAAGCCGGCCTTCCTATGATTCCGTTGTATGCAAAGTGCATGTCAACGATCACATAGTTTTCCAAAATCGTCGTTCTCTTTGGAGCTGTCCCCAATGAAGTTGGGAGCTTGATCATTCCTAGCGGCACTATTGCTGGACCTCCAAAACCATGAAGTGACGTTCTCACCGGTTGTAGTGCCTGGTTGTTCAATCCCATTTTGAGCAACGTAGAGTTGAACAGTATATTTACAGAACTCCCATGATCCACAAGCATTTTGGTGACTCCGAAATTAGCTATATCAACAGTTATTACCAAAGGGCAATTTAAATCTGACATCTGCATAGCTTGTGCACTTAGTTTCCGTAAGTCTGCAGTGGAGAAAATGATCTCTTCGTGTGGCATTTCTTCGATTCTCAGCATATTGGCCATATGAACATAATTATCTGCTTCAATATACCTTGTGATCTTTCTACGGCCGTTGGTAGAATCTGCTCCTCCTGGTCCTCCTGCTATCATATTGATGATGCCCCTCCTGGTGTTTCCATCCTCAATCTGGGGATACTGAAAAAATTGCGGTTCATCGATTGCCCTCTGCTTATCTTTCCTAGGAGATGGAGTTCTCTTACGGTTGGAATTGTTTTCTTGTTCTTGCACCTTCTTGACAAATTCCACCAATTTCCCATCCTTTATCAACCGCTCAATCTCATCCTTTAAATTTATACATTCCTCTGTGTTGTGCCCCTTCTGATTGTGGTACTGGCAGAATTGATTTGAGTACATCGTAGCCTTGGATTCTCTCATCGGTCTGGGATCCTTTAACCATCCTTTTTTCTTTGCTGCCCCAAACACTGCCATAATGTGAGCATTCAATGGGGTGTACCTCCGAGGCGAACTGTCCCTTTTGTAATTTTTGTTCCTGTTGTTGCTGTTGTGGCGATTTTGATCTTCTCTACCTCTCTCCTTATCCCTTACAGCCACATTGCTAGGAACTTTGGTTGCCATCATTTCCTCGAAATGAACCACATCTTGAGCTATCTTGTTTATTGCTTCAACGGTGGTGGGTTTTTGTTTGAGCAACTCACCACCAAACATAGTGTTTGTAGTTGCACGAAAAACTATACTTGCAACCATCTCTCCCGTCGGACTATCAATCCTTAGTAGCTCTGTATTGAAGCGTTTCATGAAGTCCCTCAAACTTTCATTAGCTTCTTGTTTCATCGTGTATAAGTGGGAGTGATCCAAAACTAGTCTAGACTGACTAGAAAACTGATCCTCGAACATCTTTCTCAACTGGGCATAACTCTCAATTTGCCCATGAGGTATTCGATTAAACCAATCAGCAGCCACTTCTGATAAAGTCGTTGCAAATATCCTGGCCTGCATATTGTCCCTGAAACCATAAAGGGATAACTTCCTGTCTAACTGAAAGAGGTGATCTCGGGGATCAGATTTTCCGTTGTATGTTTTTAATTCTGGGATTTTATCTCCTTGTCCTAGAATTTCCGACTCTATCTCCCGGCAAAAAGGACTGCGATTCAAAGAATTGTCCTCCCTTGCCGTTTGAGTCTCGGCTATTGCTTTCCCCTTTTCCAATCTTCCAACGTTCTTTCTTATTGTGTTATGCTTGCCGTGCAAATCAAGACCTTCTGGCTGTCTTTGGTCATCTCTACGCTTTCTTCTCCGCGATTCCTCTCTATGATCCTCTTCCTCATTCCTATCTCTCCTGGAATTACGGCTCTCCGACCGTCTTCCGTCTTCTCTCCTACTTCGTTCAGCAGCACATTCTGCCTTTCTTTCCTTTTGTATCTTCTCATGAGGCCTTTTCGATTGTATCTCTACAGATACCAGCTTCTTTCCTCGCTCTTCATGAATTGATTTCCCTTTGCTGCCCATCCTTTCCGAAGTATGGTTACTTCTTCGGTCGTCTTGCTGTGACTCTTCCTTTTCCTTCCCTTTCTGCTTTCGGATAGCTGAACCTTGCTCTCTCAAATTCTCAGAATACTCAATAGGAGATGGTATCATAGTGGGTAATGCTGTAGGGAGCACCTCAGCCACGACCGCTTTAATCATTGCAAATAATTCACTTTTAAATTTATCTGGAATTGCAGCATTTGTCGCTGAAGCTCCACTCACCTCGGCTTCATTAATGGGTACCTTCTCAGCTTGAGGTCCTTGATTTTCTTTCCTAGCCGGAGTTGGTACCGCCGGTGGTAATGCTGATGGTCCAATTATATCTGGCATAACCCGCTCGGGTGTACCCGATTGTTCTTCTCCCGTATTACCTTCCAGAGCTCTACTCTTAGATCGAGTTATTCTAGTCATACTGCCTATAATGCTAATATAGTTTGTGTTCCCACAGGCGGCGCCAATGTTTTGGTCTTATTTCGTCACGGTAATAGAACACAATAAATTGTACAAAATGAGATCAAACAATGCTATCCAATATTATTAACGGACTAGCTTGGTCCGGAACACGTAATACAAGCTTTCTAGACAGAATAATTAAATTACAATGTTAATGAAACGCATCGAATTTCAAGTATTCGATACTGACGTGTCGAATGAGAGTCGATTCGATGCGGTACAATTGTCACCAACTGAAAAGCAATCTGAAAGGTATCGAATTCGATACGTGCTGTAGATGTCGAATTCGATGCGTATCAAGGTATCGAACAGAGATACAATATTTCTGTGCGTGTCGAATTGAGCTTGATTCGATATGGGTCGTATCGAATGAGGATGGTTCGATGCTGACTGTACTAAGCTGGTTCAGTTCACGAAAAGTCCCTTTTGAACACAAGGGGACGGGCTATTTATAGAACCCGTCCCGTGGAGCCCACAATCCAATATAGTAATTCGTATCGAATCACTGTTGTTCGATACACGCATCGAATCCGGCGTATTCGATGCGCTGGTGGGCTGGCCCAGTTGGGAGAGCTTATACCGCTGATTCGATGCGCGCCTCGAATTCTCCCTATTCGATGCGCTTTTGGGCCGGCCCAATAACGTTATATTGGGCCAATCCTAAATTACACCCATCAAAAATTTTCGTGCGTTTCCTCGAAAAGTACCGAAAAGTTTCCGTTTTTGACTTCACCAATACGAAATATATATACATGTAGTTTCCATGATAATTATAACTACAATTTTACGAATTTTTCGAAACATGCCGAAAAACTCTCAAAATATTACAAAACGTTTCTAATTTTTAGCTAACCGAAACGTATTCCCGGACCGAAATTTTCATCCATGGGAAAAACGCAATAGCATTTTTTTTTCCTTATAAACAAAACCACCGATACGAATACAGATCTAAGAAAATCTTTAAACTAATATTCTTTATTTTTAACGTAGATAATCACAATGGTTGTATGCGTTGACCCTCTGGTGGCTTCTTTGGACCTTCGTATTAATTTTCCAAGTAGTGTCAGTTTTTTATGTACCTTTTTTATTTGGCAGTTACGTGATTTTCTATTTTGTGACATCATTGCTTACATAGTATGTATCAGGTTCTAATGTTGTAATCTTTTAAGCCTTATTTTAAATCTTGCTTGAGTTTTCCTGAAAAACCGGAAATTAAATTCGGTACGCGGTTTCGAGGACATCCATTTCCAACCTTTTCTGGAAGGCTCTGCATTCAAATTGCCGTCTGTTATGATAACGGAGAAATGTGTGTTTCTTTTTGTTTTGTTCTTTTTTCTTTAATGACAACAACAACAACGTTATTTTATTATAAAACTACGGCTAAGGCCATGTAATATATACATACGGTTGCGGGTAGGATCAGGCGGGATAACCGCGTAAATATACAATACATATCTGATACGTGGGTTTGTACAAGTAAAGAAAAAAGAGGCCCAAAATAATAGAAATTCTAAGTTTCCTAAATATAAACAGAAGTCTTATTTGTATTTCTTGATTAAGCAAAGTTTGATTTAGATCTTCTATGGAGTTTTACACTTGACTCGAAGAAGTGTGATATCTTTTGTTTAAAAGTTTAGGCACGACTCGAAGGTGCTTTGTATCGTTTTCATAATTTGTATTCGATTCGTAACAATTGGTGCTTTCACCTCGAACTTGTTTCACAATGCGAAATAAAAAGTTGGTAGAGCTTCTAAGGGCGATGGAGAAGAGATTAATGTTGATGTTAGAGAAACACTTGCAATCGGTTGATTCTCGCATATCTCAGTTAGCCCCGACCATCCCAACCCCCCAATCCCTATGTATCTCAGCACGTTCTTGATCGCCATGATCCAATTCAAGAGACTTCGACCTCGTTGTAGCAATCTCCTAACCATGTCAATGCAAATCAGTCAGTTATACCAACTACTGTACTGGACGCCCTCAATGTGTTCGATAAAAGGCTTGTGAAGACGACTGCACTCAATGAGCTAAAGGCGTTTGATTAGATTCCTGTGAAAGAAAACTCATTCCAGTAGCAGCCGGTGTTCGCGAAAAAGTCTGTGAGGAAGGAATCAAATTCCTCAAGTTCCATCTCGTTTTGAGATTAGTGTGCCACAAGTGTTTGATGAAATGCCTGTTAAGGCAAAAGTACTTAGTTCCATGGAGAAAGTTAACATATCGTTCCAAGAAGCAAAACTTCCGGTATTGGATAATGATAAGAATCATGAAAGCCTCGTCTTTGACGATGCAACTTCAACAGGAGCATGGGATGTCGCATTGACGTTGGGCAATTTGGAAGGATGCAATTTCTCATGGATGTTCCGTGAAAACTTTGACGTGCAATTCATTCTTGGTTGGAATCCTGGTATTAGTATGTTGAAAACAAATGTACCGCACGAACACGCACGTGATGGCGCTTCTAGTGGTTTCCCTATTACTTGCCTAGGTTCCCTCATGTTTCATCACCCTTTATATTTCGCCTATGGTGCAATACATGGTGATCCTTGGAGCCTAGTTAATGTATTTAAAATTGTGAACATTACACCAACTTGTATCTCCAATATTCAGTATTTACAGAAATATATTGTCTTGGAATTTGGAACTCTAATTTTACACATGACAACTACACACCGTACTCGCGTAGCTACTTGGAATGAATGGTAGAATGGCTAGGGGAAATGGTTGTACTTTAAGGAAGGCTAATAACAATATATTTTCAAATGGTTTGGAGAAGTGTGGTGGCAAGGATAGCTAGAATAGTCTTATTAGTAAGCATGGTTTATTTTTATGATGGAGTTGATAGGCCTTGCAATGATATGAATATTCTATTTGTGATATGTGGAGACTAGTGTGTGAGTTCTAAAGGTTTCATCTGTAAGTTTAGTGACTATAATGGTTATCATAAGGAACTCGGTAACTTTCTTGGGTATCACGAGCGAATTTCATTGACAACTACAGAAGGAGATTGTGGCTCTATTACAACTTAGTTAATCCACCTACTCGACCTTGAGGACAAGGTCGTTTTCGAAGACGACGGGAGTGATATGTGGGCTTGTACAAGTAAAGAAAAAGAGGCCCAAAATAATAGAAATTCTAAGTTTCCTAAATACAAATAGAATTCTTCTTTGTATTTCTTGATTAAGCAAAGTTTGGTTTAGATTTTCTATGGAGTTTTACACTTGACTCAAAGAAGTGTGATATCTTTTGTTTAAGAGTTTAGGAACGACTCGAATGTGTTTTGTATCATTTTTATAATTCGTATTCGATTCGTAACAATATCTACTATGCCAAAACGCATCAGACTAGAAGGCCAGCTCGTCCAAGCTACACAAAATGGTGGCTAAATAGGGCAGTCCACCAAAACCTGATCGGATCTCGTGTGTGCCCACACGTTCGCAAATCTGTTCTCCTCTCTCTATATATACACGTGAGATGAACAAGGTGATAATATGTCTTCCTGAGCTTCATATGTCATGGAGCAGGGCTAGCGACTCTGCCGAGCCCGTAAGGCCTCGCATCCTGGCCAGGCTGCCAAACACAACTTTCGAGTCTGTTCAATAATAAGAGCAATAACCGGAAGTTGTAAAGCAAGTAATACTCCCATGCGAATAGCTCAGAGTTCATCTACGTTTTTGGTGCTACATAAGGCCAATTCAGAAAAGGTACCAACTATCTTACCCACAAAACCAGGTAACACGATGAAGATGCCTAAGGGGCCAGAGTTGCCCAAACTCAAGTCGTCAGGTATTGAGCTTGATAATCCCCCACGGAGGGGGTTGCCACCTGATAGGGAACCTGTAAAATTTAGGGGGTTTCAGGGGCAGAGCAGCCAGAAGATCCGATAGTGTGTGAGAAATGAGAGAGGTAATGGAGGAGGTCAGGATTAACATTCCTCTGAACAAGAGTTTATAACGCACACGCCATAGGTCCCAACACCCAATAATGCTAATGGTTAGGTGGGGGGTGCGCTGGAGGTGAGAGATGGTATTTTCCCCCTGTGAGTGTGAAGTATAAATGGGAAAGGCCCGACGTACATTTGAAAAGAGTGGGTTGCGTAAAGGTGGTCGCAGTGTTAGTCTCCGAGTGGCATAGAGGACATAAATTAGGGATCGGGACATGCCGACAACACAGGAAATCCGTGAGTGGCTAAGGCCTCATGTCCTCATAACTAGCCAAAGAATTTGATACGCGGGAGAACATGGGACTACCATAAGACAGTCCAAGGGAGGCCGGGAAGTTGAGACTCGTAGATCGATTCAAAAAGCCAAGTGTAGGCATATTTTATCGTGAATCGTTCACCAGGGTTCCAGGCCCAACATGTACTATATCGGATGTCCTCCAACGGAAGAGGCAACCCTTTGACACGATCCACAATATCTCGCAGAAGGAGGGTCCGACAATGGAAAGGTCCCAAGATCCTGTTAGTTGGATGATGTCCCTAACTTTGAAGAAGAGTATGTGAGGGGGGGATAGAGGGGACATACTCGGTTATTTTTAAAGAACTGAGCTAGCGAGAGTGCCAAAAGTTAATGAAGTCCATATTGTCTACCACTCACCTCAATGAGAAGAGAAGGCTCGGGAAGAGTCGAGCCACATACTTCTATGTGCTGCTACAGTTCGTGCGAATCATGGTCGTCAACCACTCACCATTTTGTTGAGGTGTATGTGGTGCAGCGGTTAGCCAACTTATTCCCTCTTTAACAAAAACTATTTTAGTGACAAAAATTCACCGCCGTTATCACTATAAAAATTGACAATCTTTTGTTCAAATTATTTTTCCACAAGACTTTTAAATTGGCAAAAATCGAGTGAACTTGAGACTTGTTTGTTAAGGGAAATAACCAACAATAGCGAATAAACATATCAACCAAAACCAAATAATAATGAAAACAATCCTAGTTATTTATCTGCTAATGCAATGCAACACACACTTGTGTGCTAGTAATTTGTTTTGTACAAGTTGTGTCGTGGGTAATGCTCTGTCTACCGCACGACATATTTTGGCCGAAATGTGCCTCGTGCGTGCTTTAGTTTATTTAGAAATCATTCAGCTTGCACTCACCTCGAAGTGTCGTCTCATTTCCAGGATTTCAGGTTTGCACTTACCTCATTTCTGCGAAGTGTCCATCCCTTCTGTTCTTTGGGACTTTATGTTTGCACTTGCCATATCTTTGGCGAAGTGTCCATCCCCTTCGTTCTTGCGGGATTTTTAGTTTGCACTTGCCATATCTTTGGCGAAATGTTCGTCCCTTCTCTGTTTCTGGGATTGTAGGTTTGCACTTTCCATATCTTTGGCGAAGTGTTCGTCCCTTCTATATTTTCGGGATTTTAGGTTTGCACTTGCCATATCACTAGCGAACTGTCCATCTCTTTGTCTTTTGAGATCTTAGGTTTGCACTTGCCTCATTTCGACGAAGTGTCCATCTCTTTGGGGCCATAAGACTTTTGCCTTGGGTTGAGTTTCCGCTTTATGGTACCTACCTTACCACCCTCATTGGGGTAACAACACATAAACATATTTTCATGGAATAGTTTGAGCTAAGGACGCCCATATCATGACCGCACTGGTCCTAGAATCCTTTGATCCTTTCTTTTCGTAAGGACACTCTTTTAGAGTATCGCTGCAGATGACGAATACATATCATTTAACAGAAAAAATATACAGTGCATTGAAAGCATATGCAGCCTTAGTGGCAGCCGTTTGGGCCCTCTGTGGCTCCGTCTTGAGTGTACCTGTCAGGACCCCTTAGAGAGTCTCATCAAAAGAGGGCAATTTATACCCCCACAAGGATAGGAATTAAATAATAGATAGGGTTGAGCCTAACACATGGCCTGGTTGCCTACATTTCCCGAGGGGTTCCCTGGAACTCTAGCATTTGTAGTTCATATTTTAAGTTATTACATGCCAGCCTCTAATGCATGAGGTGATTTAGGGGACGAATATAATTGTTTAACAAGTACGAGAAATAAACAACTAGCAGAATTAGCAAAGGGCGGGTCAATCAATACCTCTCATCTCCATGGGTCCCAATGCAGTCAGTGCCTCTTGCTCCTCCTGAGACGACAACTTGAACTATGCTACATAACAGAGCCAACCCTGGCCGTGATCAGCAATTATCTCACATGTTCCTTCTGTGGTTGGGAACTTCACCATTTGATGGTGCGGTGAGGGCACTGCTCGGAAAGCATTGAGTGCCAGTCTTTCTAGGATTGCGTTGTAGGGGAAAGGCAGATCGATGACCACATAATCGATGAGCATGGTCTTCCTTTGAGGGAAAGCCCCGAGCGAAGTAGGGAGAGAGACGATTCAACGATGCACCACTTCCATTACGCCGAACCCGCGTAGCGAGGTCCTAACCGCATCCATTTTGCCATTGCCAAGTGCCATTTGCTCCCAAGTTGAGGCCATGAGCATGTTGACCGAGCTTCCATTATCTATCAAAACTTTCATCACACCAAAGTTGGCAATATCAACCGTTACTACTAACGGGCAATCCAACTTATCGACCTGAATCGCTAGAGGACTTAGCTTCAACATATCCGCACTTGAGAAGGTGATCTCATCTGGCCCCATTTCCTTTATTTTGAGTGAATCGACAAAACCCACATATCAGTCTGCATCAATCTCCCTTGTGACCCTTTTTCGTCCCTTGACGAAATTAGCGCCTACCGGACCTCCTACCGGACCTCCCACGATCATGTGTATGATACCCTTGATGGGTTAGTTGTCCATTAGTTGGGGATAATCCATGATTGCGGCTTATTCTTTATCTTCTGTTTGTCCTTTTGAGGAGACCGAGATCTATCCTGATTAGCCTTATCCTCCTCTTCCTTCAAGCTCCTGACATATTTACCAAGCTTGCCATCCTTGATCAATCGTTCTATTTCTTCTTTTAAGTCCTTGAAGTCCTCTGTGTCATGTCCATTCTGTTTGTGGTACTTGAAATAGCGGGTTGATAGCCTCGTTGCTGGGAGTCTTTCATCTTCCTTGGCTCCTCCAGCCATCCTTTTCTCTTTGCTGCCCCATACACTGTCATGATATCAGTGTTTAAGGGGAGTGTATCTCCTTGGTGATGAATTCTTGTGCCTACTTCTATCCCTGTTATAACCTTAGTCCTCTCTTCCTCTTTCTTTGGCCCTGGGGCATGCACAATGGCCTTCGTCACCATCATTTCCTCACGGTGCACCACATGAGGTGTGAGTTTGTTGATCTTTTTGATCGTCCTTGGATTTACCTTAAGAAAGTCCTCACTAAAGGCTTCATTCCTGGTTGCGTGGAAAATTATGTTCGCAACCATCTCACCGATAGGGTCGTCTATCTTTAACAGATCCGCATTGAACCACCTCATAAGATCCTTCACGATCTCCTGGTCCCCTTGCTTTACTGAGTATAAGTGGGAATGATCCATCACCATCCTTGATTAACTCGAGAATTGATCTTCCATAGTTCTTCGTAATTCATGATCGTTCCCATGGGGATTCTGGAGAACCAATCCAGTGCCACTCTAATCAAAGTGGTGGTGAAAATGCGTGCTTATACATTGTCACTAAACCCGTGTAAGGAAAGCAAGCTATCCAGGAAGAAGATGTGCTCCTTCGGATCCTGCTTTCCATCGTATGTCTTCAGCAGCGGTATTTTCTCTCCATGCCCTAAAACTTCTGCCTCTATCTCGTCACTGAAGGGAGTGCTACCGTGGTCCTCCCCAACAGTGCCATCCTATTCTCAACCTTGTTTCTCTCTTTGTTCAGTCTCTTCAATTTCCTTGCAACCTCAGCTCGCTCCATCCTCGAGTCATTACCTCGACTGACCTCGGGCCTCGTCGCATCGTGGTGCCTTCTAGACTGCACCTCGACCTTGCCCGACCCCACTCTCCGGTCATCCATGTGTGCCCTGCCTCTGGATTCATTAGCAAAGTGCCTAGTAGCAGATCCATGTTCTCGGGGACCTTCTCTCGGGCCCTCGACGGTGGTGGAGACACTTTTTGTTGAGGGGTAGGCAAAGCCGCGGCCACTGTCGTGTGAATCATAGCCATGATTTCCTCCCCGAATGGGGTCGGCACTCCAACAGTAGCGCCTACCACATCTGTCTTTATGTTTGGAGCGAGACGATCCTATGCCACTAGCCTTGACTGATCATGTTGGATCGGTGGAGGCTTCCTCTCGGTTGGGGTTGATGGTGCTCTTGCCCTCGGAGCTGGCTAGGGACCCGCCATACGGTGCATCTCAGAATTGTTGCTCTTTGTCGCCCTGCTTTGTGATCGGGTTACCCAACCATCTTACTTGAGCTACTAAGAAACAGGTGTTCCCACAGACGACGTCAATATTTTGGTTTTCGTCTAGGTTACAATACACCGGAATGATCGTTACAATGGACCTGACTTAACTAAAATAATGTTAATCAATTACAAGGAAACGACTAGCTTGGTCCAGAACACCTAATACATGTAACTAAGCTAAAATGACAAATAAACCCCGACCAACAAAGAGTTGAACTGAAATGGTTCGATGCACACGTACGATCGAATCTGCCGAACTGTCGAATCAGTGTGGTTCGAGGCTCTTGGAAGTATCGAATCAGCTAACTGTCGAACCGGCCTTGGTTCGACACTGATAACTCTTGAACGGGAGCGTTTGAGGATTAACAACCGAATTAGCTGGAAGAACAGTTAAACCGAATTATAATCGAATAGAATAACTGTCGAACATCTGGATTCGATCGATAAGTGTAGGTGAACAGTAATTAATGCGTGTCGTGAATATAGGGGAACGGGGTATATATAGACCCCGCACCGCGTACGGAAAATAACCATCGAACGGGCGACGTTCGACTGTCCCGAAAATAGTCGAACCGGCCCAATTTGACACTCCTATTTTTGGGCCTTTTCGGGGTAGGCCGATCCAATTCACTTTTGAGCCTCCTAAAATACTCCCACCATATACTTCAATTTATTTATTTATTTATTTTGTTTGTGAAAAGAATCCGTCTCATTTAAAACTAAGGCACATTTTAAGACACATTACAGTTTGAAGAAAATATATGCAAACAATATGTGATGCCCTATCTCTCCCTTCGTAATACTCCTTTTTTTTTCCTTTGAAGATAAATCACTATTTTAAGATCATTTTACTAGCAGATCTCAGCCAATTGTGTCACATTTAAGATTTTATTTTCTTGATTAGTGTTTCTTCATAATTACCCAGAAAATGGTGTTGATTGTGAGCAACGTACACACATTTACTTCTTCTGGTGATATTGAGTCTCACATATATGATGAAATGATGAAGGCGACTATCAAACCGTTTTTGAAATCTATGGTGTAAATATGAAGGATTAGAACACTAAGCAACAAATGTAAATGTTTAGTGAATATGGAAAATATAAATTGATATAAACTGTGGCAGCCAACTTCACAATACGGCCCATTAGCTCAGTTGGTTAGAGCGTCGTGCTAATAACGCGAAGGTCGCAGGTTCGAGACCTGCATGGGCCATTTTTTACTAGATGCCAATCTCTCTTGAATCCCTGCCCCTTTATTATGTCTAAATAACAATTTGCCCTCCTTTATATGAAAGTGTTTTTGAAGTTTTTTTTTTTTTTTGATAACTGTGTTCTTGAAGTTAAAATCTTTAAAATTGATAATATGATGAATGGAACAAGTCTATGTTGGCTTTGTTTTTTTTATTCTATAAATCATAAAATTTAATTAATATATAAAAATACCACGTAGAAAATTGAGTTGAATAATAAAATAAGACCTCTGTTATATTATTTACATGAGCAAATCTGACCTATATTTAACAAATTTAGGGTCGGTTATTGTATAATGTGATTCCCCAACCTCCAGGGGGTTTCTGTAACTACACTAGACTTTATGGGGGCGTAACTGCTATTAATATTTTTTTTGCCATCCAAATTGAAGAATGATAGTTAGTGACTGGCGTTCAGGAAATAATATAATTACAAAATAGTCCCTACCATACCAGTACATTTTTTCTGTCTGAATTTGAATCCAGATTTACTACAGAAGTCTAATCTAGCTAGTGTCTGAATGGCAGTAATAAAGTTGGTAAGTGTGTTCCTAATCCTAATCCTCATCTCAAATTCCAACAGTGCATTGGGCGTCGATGATTGCAAGGAAATGAGGTCGAGATCTGAGTGCGCTCAAAAGTTGTGCCGGTGGTGTAAAAGTGAAGCGTTGGATGATATGTGCTTTTCCAAATCTGAAGCTTTGAGGTTGCCGTCACAGCTCTTCACCTGTCATTATTATTAATACATAGATATGATGATATATATATATATATATATATATATCCCTTGTTGTTTAGTTGAATTTTTCAAGGTGCAGTGTATCTTAGAGATTGTGATTGATGTATTTGATATTATGCTTGTTGTACCAGTTCTTGAATTCATCTTGTGTCAGTCAGTGTTTTAGCAAACATTTATGGGTGCAGGCAGATTTCCCAACTTGTTGTTATCAATTAATTGATAGGGTAATCTTATATTTAACCCACCACCAGTTATCCCGCTAGCTCATGTGAATAATAATAATAATGCCAATAAAGGCCACATTTGCAACAACGTAGTAGAACCCTATAATCATCATATGCTGATGATGATTAGTATCATCATAATCTGGTGGGTGGCCTAGATAGAAGCTGAGACACAGATCTTAAAGCTGCAAAAGTTATAATATACTACTTGCTCTTCATTATATTTCTTACCTCTTGTGAATGAATGAATGAATGATGGTGAGTAAAATATTCACCCCCTTTCTCCCCACTTTGTTTAGTTTAGTTTAGTTGTTCTTAATCCTTTAGGTCTGTCTGCTTGGAAGAAGTAGACTCATTTGCAAAGACCAAACATCAAGGACTATCATCTATTACACACCCGTGTCGTGTATCCCCCCTACGCAAATTACAACTTCAATTTGTATCAACATGTCACCAATTGTGTATCAAGCCTCATTTTCCTTTTAATGCCTTCTATTTTATTTTCCACTAATTTTTCTTCTGCTACTATAATATAAAGAACTGAGTTTATTTATATCCAGCAACCAGGCAAAGAGTTAAGGGCAATCAAGTGTGCTTTGCCAGACAACTTTACAGTGCATAAATCAACAAATTTTTTTACAATGCATAAATCAACAATGACAAACAAGTTTCAGCATTGTCACAAGTTCTATTTCAGTATTTAAGCATCATCAAATAAAGACCAACATCACAACATTGTATTTTGCTCACACACACACACAACTGTGAAAGAAACCAACTAACTTACAAATCAAGCATACACTACTCAGTTGCTGAAATCAAAACAATTTCAATAAATGAATTCCTTTAGAAGTCTCATATTGAACACATTTTGTTCAATTCTATATTGACTGACTATGCAGCAACCTAGTTCTTCAAAGAAATTTTGAGGGCACAAAACAAGAAAATCACAGGCGCTAATTAAATTGCTCCAACATCCTCCACCTTGTGATCAGCTACATATTTTTTCACAGCTTCCCTAGTATCCTCTACGGATTCGAACTCTTCGAAGAACTGAATCAAGCTTTTCAGCTCTGTATCTCCAAGATCATCAGTGAAGGGCTTAATTGGTATCGCATTATCGGGTTGATACAAATAAGAATTCGGGTTATCATCCACAATCACCACATTCTTCAGCTCCCTCCCAACCTCAGACAAGTCCTTCACGTATTTTCCATCGGTTTTCTTACACGAATCACGATACAACCTATGCGATATCCGCTTCCTCCAGTCGAGCTTATCCACCACAAGCGAAGCGTACTCCTTAATCCCAGCAGTGAACACCACAATCTCAAACCTCTGGCTCAAAAACTCCAAGAATTCATCCACAAATGGCCTTTTCAGAACATAGAATTCAACCTTTTCCCCGTCGATCACCGGCCTAACGACAAAATCGTACTTTTCCGGAGGAGGGTTTGCCTTGGAATGGATCAACGTCTCGTCCAAATCAAGAAAGATCGTTTTTTTGTCAGGGGACGGTAACGGGGGGAGGGCGATAGTGTCGTTGAACAACGACCTTTTCACTGATTCGGGGGGGTTAGCGGGGAATTTTTCGAGGACTTGGTACCCCTTTTTGCGGGGCGTTTTCTTTGGAGTGGCGATGCGAGCTAGTTTTGAGAAGATCTTGATGAGGCGACGGTGGCAAGTGTAGATGGATTTGTTAATCGAGGCAACGACCAACGAGGCGGTGGTGGAGGCATTCTTGACCGGAGTTTTCTTGCGGCGGTGGTGGTGGGGGAGGTTCCGACGGTTCTTGAGAGATTTTGTTGGGGTCTTTTTAACTACCTTGGACACCATTTTTGTTCTTGAAATTGAAAAGAATTAGAGAGAGAAGCTTTTTTTCGGAAAGAGAAAGGGAATGAGGTTTATGGGATTGGTAATGCTTTTTAAATTAGGCTCGGGTGTAACGGTCGATTTTGATTTGGTTCGGTTGGAAAGAAGAAATTCAGCTGGTGTGAGTTCAAATCTCAGTGGGGAGGAGGGATATAATTGTCATTTCAGAATTTGGGCCTCATGTGAGCCTAACTCATTGAGTTTCGGTCCGTAGTAATTATTTGGGCCGAATAGAGTCTATAGGCCTTAATAACATCGTTTCATTGTTTCTATTTTTTGAACTTTGTTCGAATTTTCTAATCCAAAGTATTCTCATATCATATGTCATAAGGTACTCAAATTGCAATATGAAACTCGATACTTATATACCTAAATTTAATGAAATTGGTCTCCCCCAAGCCCATCCCGCCTCCATCCCAACCCCACTTTTCAATCGCCCCGTCTCCCTCTTTCCGACCCCAATCTTTCTCCCCACAAATTCGGGGGACAGAACCACCGCCCCCTCGCCACGAGATGCCCGGGAGCTCGCACCAAACCTCCCCCTCCCTTCGCCTACCCCTCACATTCCCACCCATCTACAACCTCACCTGCGCTGCCACCCACAATAGCAAAAAACCCTAACACTACCCACCGCAGACGCAACGGAACCACCCCAACCACCACCCAAATATCAGTTACGACTCCTCTCATCCACTAACCACATTTTTTCTCCCTACATGGCTCCAAGCAGTGGAGAAAACGACAGAGGAAAAGCTGGTGGATCCTAGTGACGAAGAGATGATAGGAAACGGGCCAAAAATCACCTTCACCCCTGACGAGATGCACTCCCTCAGCGACCCATGCAAAAAATACCTTATTGTTTAGACGATAGGCATCTTACGAACCATCCTGATATGGTGACCAAACTACGACGCTTCTAAAAGCTTGTTTAAATAGTGGGCATTATAAATATTGAACAAGGCGCTTATGTTATGCGTAAGAACAATCCATAAGACTATAATATCGCGGTGGCAGGCGACCTTTTGTTTCTTTTCAACCACTATTTGTCCGTTTAGAATACTACGACTTTGATGCCCTCTTCCGTATAGCTAGCCTGTTTGGCCGACCAATTAAAATAGATACACACTGCTCCCCGTACTCAGGCCTGGTATGCGCGAATTTGTGTTGAAATAAATTCCACAATCCATTACTCTCCAACAAGACATGGCGTATGAAGTTAAGGTGGACCTTCTGCTTGGATTGTGGTGCATCGACCGTCCAATCCCAACAGATGATGCAATAGCGTCCAAGCCATCGGGGGTGCGTATTCAAGATATTGATCGAGTTTATTTTGTTTGAAACGCTAATCCCGAGCCTGAAAAGAGCGAGTGCTGCCTTTATTTATATTCATGAGAAATGAGAGTTTACACAAGAGAGAACTCAGTTGGGGGATGGGAGAGCTACGAGAGGGATATCTCTTGAGATTACAACTATGATTATTCCTCTAACAGCTATGTGCTAAGCGACGTACTGAAATCAATATGTGAGAATAAATAAAAGTGGAGAGACAAGAGTGCTATGTGTGAGTGAGTAAAAGTGTTGTCTTCAACTTAATTTTATTGCTGTGGGAGTGCTAACAAGCCCCTATTTATAGGATTTTTATAAGGGTCTTCAGCCAATGGCTATAAGTCCTCTCCTGTGAGTAATGGACTCGATCAAGTCGACCAATTAGGTGGGTCTTCTTTTTTGCCAATGGGCGTTTTTGATGGGGTAGCCTATGGCGAGGCTTCTTCTACTCCAATGTTGGGTCGTCAGCTAAGGGACCAATCGCGTGAATTTCTCCGCCTCTAATAGGTGTTGTAGGTGCTCTAGAGCAGTGGGTGTTGTCGCTCTCGGACCCAATGTTTTGTCTTCTGCGGGAGGGGGGGGGGACCAATCAGGTTTGGTCTTCTCCTCATTTATGACGTGTGATTGGACGTTGAGGAATAAATATGTGGTGAGTTCCAATTAGTAACCTCTCGTTGCTTCCCTATCGGTTTTTGTATTAATGAACACCACTGCTCTCTTCGTTCCTGCCAAGAGGTGAAAGTAGAGTGTTAGTAAATATAGTATAAGAGTTGGATCAATCGTAATAAGAGATCATCATAAACTTCATCCGAGTAGAAAAAAATGATCTATTAAGCCTGATGAGGGCGCGACCAAAGAAGGATCGTTGAGTAAGAAATCCGCATGGGGTCGAAGTAGTGCTGGTTTTAAGGAGACTCAGAGCATGAGCGTTTTAGAGACGGGTACCACAAGGGTATTGTGAGTGTGCAAGATTCTTGGGGCCGGTGTCCTACAGAGGGGAGAATGTAACAATGGATATCTGCAGAGAGTGGACTGGTCTTGGTCTGTTACGTCCTGGTTGTACTCGAATATGTCCCTTGTTTGATTGGAGTCATAGAGTGTTATCATGAGGGAGATTTTGACGACCCCACCTTTTAGGAGAGAATTGAGGGAAGTTCATGAGGCGTGGCCCGTTACCTCCCTTCATGAGAGATTGTCGGTTGGACTCCGAGTGCCTTATCCTCTTCCTTGGAATACCAGTCGTTACTCCCAAACTATCTTCTCGTAGGAGAAATAATAATATAACATAACATGCATCATCACCAACATCCACCTCCAACACCCCATTACTCAGACACGTACTAGCACTTAGTCACCTAACGCCCCTCATCTCATTGTCCCTATGGATCGTCAATCCCTTTTGCCCAATCCGCCATGCGACCAACACCGAGCTCGCCTTCAGATAACCCATGTACCGCCCCTCAAAACCAAGCCACTAACAGGTTTACGCCAACCTAGTCCACTGTACCAAAAGCCCAAACATGGGTGAAGAAAGCCCCACCTAATGGCCCAATCCCTGCCCAACAATTTTTTCCCGAAATTGAGAGTCCAATGATGCTTTCAAAACTCTATTTGGAGCCTATATCTCCCGGAATGCGTCATTGAACCGCTCATGTGGAACCAAATGAGACAGGCACACCTGTCCATACAGCAACAGAAAATATTGAGATGAGCCACGACGACCCGACATCCACAGTGAACCCCGCGAGAACCGAAAAAATCCACTTGTCAATCAGGGTGACAAATGTCATGCTGGCGTGGTGAATGAGACTGCCACGCCAGCACCACATGCTAACGTGGTGCCATGTGGCGCCATGTCAGTCGTGGGAAAATAAGTGGCTACATATGCATACACATGGCATCCCCCGTGTGGCCACACGTCATTCCCCAGTGACGCGTGGCCATGGGGAGGACAAGTGGTAGACTTTCGCGCAACCAATCCTATCTCGGGGATGCCATGTGGTTCCTTGGACCCCACAGCCCCCCCACACCACCCAACCCACCTTGATCCTGCCTCTATCCCCCTTTAAATATTTCCCAACATCCTTTCCTTTCCCTTGAAATTCGCTCAAAAAAGTCCCCCTACCCACAATCTCACACGTCACCTCCACTTGCCACCACCGCTGTCGGCCACCTTTCCTACCATAGCTCTGCCACAACATTGTTGTCGGCCACCCTCCCAGCCACAACCTCACTGCCACCGCCCACCCACTCTTCCACTAACCCACCGCCACCACCCACCCCTACCACCATGAGCAGCACCACCAACGCATTGCCCCCACCGCCACCAACCTTACCTTCTAATGAGGACTACGAACTCACATAGCTTGTTCGATTCCAACAACGAGGCCCTTCAGGCCAACAAGACAATCCCAAATCGGGTGAATGTGTTCCAACAAGTGTGTTTGGTTTGCAAATTCGGGGCTCGTCCCCTTGTCCCCCATTTGGCTCGCGTAGTGCTCCTCGCCATAGTGTCACACGCAACGCCTCATTGTGAGGTATAGAGATCCGATATGCACCTATATGCAGGGGCGGAGCCAGACTTTGAAATAAGGGGGGGGGGGGGGGGGGAGATTATACCTTTTTTTTCTTTACATTTTTATCTTTATCATTGGTTTGTTTTTGACCTAGTTATTTCTTGTTTGTATGAGATAATAAGAGAAAGTAAATCGAGTTTGATGTAAAAGAGGGGAAATTATAAATATAAATTATAAAAGAGGCACCTGATAACTAACCCCGATATAATGAAAATACAAATGTTAAAAGAAATAAATATGTTCTCTTCAAAACTAGTTTTTTAACGCCTAGCATCAAAAAAGAATAAATATAGGATGTTGTGATTTGGGAATAAATATCCATAAGAAGTATCTACATATTTCCTTGTAACTATGTATACAAGAATCGAGACATAAAAATTTAAATATGAAGTCTTACAAGAAAATAAGTTGAAGAATTTACAATCTGTAACACATAACATTAAGATATGTGTATAAAATTTAATTGTAAATAAAGTATGCAAATCAAGTATGGATGTTGGGCGTACAATTCATAAAGTAACAAAAGTTAATGGGCCATTTATATTGGGTTAAACTCCAGCGACTGGGGAAAAAAAATCATATTTGTGCAGCTCAATATAATATCTTTTTAATAGAATAATCAATACTAATCAAGCAATTAAGGAGGAGTTGGGGGTGCAGGCGCCCCCACATGCATCTCCCGTGGCTCCGCCACTGCCTATATGCACCTTACCGGGGGCAAATCACCTGACAATTATTATGCGACAGGGGGAACCCATAATCCGAGTGTATCTTATCCCGAACCATGTGCCTAGAGTCATATTCAATATGGTCCAGCAATTATCTTTGCAAGCAGAAGTGCAATTCAGGTTCACACTCGTAACCACTACCTCCAATATACAATACCTTTTGTGTCTTCTAATTCCAAGAAAGAGACTATTGAGCATGTCGTCCTCCTTAGCTATCAAGACTAGAGGCGGGAACGGGATGGATTCCCGTCCCATAGGATCCCGTTAGACAGGATCCCAGGTATACGGGAGAAATCATTCACATTCCCATCCCTTTGAGGACATGATCCCATCATTTGCGGAATTCTCTCACGGGAATCCCTCCGATTTTTAGAGGCATGAAAACCTTTCATGCCACTGGAAATTGGTGGGAATTCCAGAGAGCAAATAAGGGGGAAAGTGGGGAAAAACTGGGCATTTGACATCATAGTGCATTTATTGGCTTTTTCACCAAGTAAATTAGTAACCATTTCTATATATGTGGTGCTTCTAGCTCCAGCTATATATATATATTAAAGTTCTTACCTGTCCGTGGACATGTTTTTAGATGAGAAAATGTAAAGAAAAAAGAAAGAAAGAAAATTAAAAAATGCTATTTAGATTGTAATGATGCAACTGTTCATGTTTAAACTTTGATCATTTTTGGATATTGTGAACATAATCTTGTCATGTTTCATATGCAATTGTTAATCTATTAATAATAACCCCCGAAACCCCCCCAAAGCATAAGCCTACTGAAATTTTGCGGGATTCCCGCCTCCTACAGAAATTGGAAAATGATTCCCGTACCAATCCCTTGGGTGGCAGGAATCTCGTCCCATTCGTCATGCCGAGAATGGGAGCTCGTTTGGAAACTTCCCGCATGATAAACTTCTTGCGAGATGGGACGGATAAGGTAAATTTCCTCACCCGTTCCACCCTTATCAACGACCAAGGAGTGGCCCATGTCCCCTTCTAACTTCCGATGCGGATAATATGTTGGAATGTTAAGGGCGCCAATCACCCGGAGTTCCTGCCAGCTGTGCATGCACTGATCCGACAACGTAACCCTACTGTGTTGATACTCACATAGACCTGCTACAGAAATAAAAGTGCCTTAAACATTATTGACCAAATTTCGTTCAACGGGTGCAACCCCATTCACCCCATAGGATACTCTGGAGGTATTTGAGTTTTATACCACATGCGACAGATAATACTATAGACACTCACCACACACACGCCCTTCATGCACATGGAACCCACCTTTCATACATACTAGATCTTTCGTCTGAGTGTTATTTACAATCCTCCTCAGCTAGCTATGGATGCTCTTATATCATGTGCTTCCACTGTTACTTATCCTTGGTTGCCTATTGGTGATTTTAATACAATCTTATCTCACAACGAAAAACACGGCGGCTGACCCAATACATGGTCCTCCATGTCTCGGTCTCGTTCTTGTATCAAAACTTGTGGCCTCTCAGACATCGGTTTCTCTGGACACAAGTTCACCTGGACGAACCGTCGTATGGGACGATCTTTCATTCGTGAAAGATTGGAACGTTTCTTTGCTAACATTTCTTGGGTGACCACATTCCCCTCACCCCATATTTGCCATTTGGCCTCTCACACACCGGATCACTCTTCGATCCTTCTAGATCTCTTTTCCCTAAACCTGCTGCGACCCGACCCTTTCGTTACGAGATGGCATGAGACCTTCCCCCAACCTTTCAAGTAATAGTTGAGTACATTTGGGAGAGCCAAGTCAGCACAAGATACCCGTTCTCTAATAACTATCGCCGCTTTGCCGCGACAGCCTGCCACTAGAAACACATACATTATGGTAACCTTGACTCTCAAATTGCTTCCTACCAATCCCAACTCTCTGATAATCTACCCCATTTAATCTCTAATCATGTCCCAAAAACCTTTCTTGTAGAACGCACTCTTCGTGAAGCAACTACCCGCTGGAACTCTATCGAGCCCAACACTTCCAAAGTGCTGGATCTCAGACGACGACATTACACGAAGTTTTACCATGCGCATGCATTGCACCACCGTTGTATAAATATAATCCAGGACATCCACATTGGAACGGGTCAATGGGTCCATAATTTGGGAGACATTTTGCAAGTATTCTGCAACTTCTTATAAACGCCTACGTTTTCTCCACCACAGACACCTCCTAGTTACTTATTGCACCCCTCATTCCTCTTGCCCCATTCTTTTACCCCAAGCTCCTCCAACTGGTTGAGGAGGCGAAAACTAGGGAGGCGACCTTTAGCATTGGCGCCACCAAAGCCTGAGGCTCCTACGCCCTTAACGACCATTTCTTTCAGTGCTACTAGAGCCATCTCCAGCCCCACATTGTGACAATGGTGTTTGATTATTTTTAGCGCAACCCATATCCCGTCTGATATTCATTGTACATATACGCGATTATCCCGCCAACCCCTACCTCGCACCACGTTGTACAGTTGTTGGCCTCAACCTTAGTTGTATAAATAGCTTGTTCCTGTACAAATATTTTTTTAATGAAATTCAACTAGTGTTTAACACCAAAAACTCTCACACATGTTGGACTAGCAGTCAATCATTTGTTGAAATGGTCCAATATGTTTAGATAAGGCTTGTAAGTTGTATCTTCTATTTTACATCAAAAGAGGGAAAAGCTTAAAACATTATATGAAGTTTCAAGTTAAGGGGTTCAAAATCTGATTTGTACGAAGTAAATGTAAATGATCCATTGTAACTTAATATCACCCATTACAATGCTATAATGCATCACGGAACAATTTCAACAAGATAAAGCTCATGGAGAAATTAGATTGATACGTTATTGTGTACCATGTAGAACATGGTCACTTTTTTCTTAACATGAGCAAATTTTAGCTCTTTATCCTTTACAATTTTCAATTTTAGTCCTTGGGATGAAATTGGCAATTTTTTCCTAGAAAAACATGTTGGGATGTTGGGATGTACTCCTAGGGAGGAGCAGGTGAATAGGATCGTTGGAGCAATGTGGTCAGGAATTTACCAAACACAGTTTAGCGAGGCCCTTGGGTGGAGAATTATGAATCAATATGGGCAAATGTTCATCGTGCCATTGAAATCATATTGTACGGGGTGTGTTGAGATCATAGTGGTTTCAGGGAAGTGCAGGGCAAACAAAATTAGATTTTTGACAAACTAAGTGAGAAGCAATCTCTAGCTGATGCATCACACGAGCAAAGCACATGGGCGAGCTCGAAATACCAAACGATTAAGGGATAAAGCCAAACAAGATGTATGAGGTGCCGTTGTAAAAGCTAAGAATGCAGATGGTGTTATGGCTTTACTTTGTGCTGAAGTAGAGAAACTTTCCAAGAAGCGCGAAGATGTTGTGAAGGAACGATATTCCTATAAAGAGAGTTACATCTTTGCAAAGCTCGAGATACATCAACTAAAGGACCGAGTAGAGTATCTTGAGTCACATGAGCGTAAAATATGGGTGGCAAGGGATTATAGGTTGAGTCCACTTTTTGCTGGAGCGAGCTTCTTCGAGGTATAGTCGATACGGAATTTAGTATGGCATTACCCACCTGCCAAATTCGAACCATTTATCATATGGGCCCGGGGTACTAACGATTTGTTGGACGTGAATTTGGGACCCGACGTGAAGATTACTCATGATTTCAAAGATGGTGATGATGATGGTGATTGGGCTGAGCTTCAACATGGTGGCCCATTTTATCAGTTGACTCAAGAGAGTAGTGGTATATGATTGGCTTATCCTATCTAGATGAACGGACTTCTGGGTCTATTGGGGCCGAACAATGAGATCTTGTAGATTCTATGTTTTTGAAAGAGGCGTTGCGTGAAGCCTTCGTGGAGAGTAACGAAGAAACAGTGAGTTGGATCAGGGTTGAGAACGACAATGCTTCGCCATGGCCACTTGGGTTGTTGAGGAAGAGGTGATAGTGAAGCCTGCAACCGAGGTAGTGCCTTCGGCTAGTGTGAGATTTGCACATTCTGTGGAGTTTGGAGTTATGCTGGAGGATCAATCCGAGAGAATTCCACACTCGAGCTATACACACGTGCCTTCTTGTAATGCTATAAGTAACCATTCACGACGAATGTGTAAGGATTGGTGCGAATATGCAGGATCTTGATCCAAATTTTGATATCAGCGGATTGGCCATGACAGAGAAAAATATTCAAGAAAATTGTACTGATTTTGCTTGCACTTTGGGCCTTCGTTTGCGACTGGATCCACCCCGCCCTTCTAATTTGTATGGGGATTATAGGTGATAAGCGTCTCATTAACGTGATTTAAGTATCTGTTTACTTATGATTTTGAATAATTATGATGGCGTATTTACTTGTTTTAGTATTATTTCATGTTTTCTTAGATAATCAAGGAGTCAAGACAAAACGAGGCTAAACAAGGCCAAACATGGATGTTTTGGAGAATAGTTGGTTAGTGACACTATTTTCGTACATTCAAGCGCTGCAGGAGCGCTACGGCACTACAAAAAGAGGAAATACCTAATATAGCGCGATTGAAGAGAAAACAACATGAGATCGCAGGGAGAAAACAAAAAGTAGTGCGATCACCACCGTATCGCGCGGGTGGCGCGCGATTAAGGTCCCATCGCACGAGGGTTGAGCAGTTAGAAGAAAATTAGGCCGCAAGTCAGAAACCCTATAATGCAACCCAGAGTAGAAAGAAAAACTATAAATAGGAGGCTACGTTCAGCAGTTAGGGCAACAACCACACTCATAATTCTCAAAACCACTTTTCCACTACTTTCAAAGAGAAGAAACACCGAGAGTTTGTCACAGAAAGAAAAACACCATCAAAGTCTTGTTTTAGATTAGTCGAGTCATTATTTGAGAAAATATTATTAGCGAAGAAGAAGACAACAGAAGGGAGTACGAAGAGGGTCAAGCAACAATGTTTCATCGGATTCGAGAATATTTTCTTAACCTTTTTACTTTGTCTATGATATTTAACTCTTTGTTGATTGTTAAACTCATGACTATGAGAAGCTAACCTACTCGTTGTTTAGAGTATATGAGTAACTATGATATTATGAATATATTTATTACTTTAATGTGTGTTTGATGATCTTGAATGCCCAGATTGAATAGTTACTTATGTTGTGTGACTAACCTTACTCTCGCTGGGATTAAACGAAAGCACCCGAGTGGGCCACCCGTAGTGTAGAATGCTAAGGGAGTTATGTATATTGCGATTTGTGACTTTGGATTTGCGAAAGCAACTACTCCACAACCTTTAGATCACACTAGATCAATCTTGACTATGTATGTTTTGTTAGCATGATTCAGGTGAGTTAATTGAATTGCATCTTTGATATATCTTCTAAAACAATTGACAACTGGGTTGATTCCGTTAACACAATAGGTTATTAAGCACTCATAGACATATGGTAGGGATAATTCTTGCCATATGTCACAGATCCATTAGACATGCAAACATCAAATGACTATCAAGTACTGTAAGTGAATATAAGTGGGTTGTCTATGAATAACTAAGTTAATTTATTGTGAAATTCGACTTTTAAACAATCCTTCCAACCATTGTTCACAACCCAAAAGCAATCAATCAATCATCTTAGTTATAATTAGTATAGCTTAGATTGGTTAATCTCTCATCTTCCCAACATCATTAGTTTAGTAGCTTGCATTAGATTAGGTAGTTCAATTGTTTTGTTGCATTCAAAAACCCTAAAACCTAAAAAGATAATTGATCATTCTTGCATTCTGTGAAGCATTATTAGCATAGAAAGCATTCATAATATTATTAATTCAGAAATCATTCATAGCATTCATCATATTTCCCAAACAAGTGAAAAGAAAAGTGACAGTAATTAGTGTTTTTGCATTTAAATAAGGCAAAAAAGCAGACGACCCCCTTAGCTTTTGGCCGTTTTTGCACTTTTGGTCCACCAACTTTGATTTTTAGCACTTTGCCTCCCCTCCCGCTTTGTATTCTGTCAAACATTACTCCTCGACGTAGCATGACCGTTAAAAAAATGAATATTTCGTCAAAAAATGAATATTTTGTTAAAAATACCGAAAGCTGGAGGAAAAAGTGTAAAAAATTAACGAAATATTTGTTTTTTTAACGAAATATTCCCGTGGGGGGGGGGGGGTAACGTTGGACAGAATACAAAGTTAGGTGGCGAAGTGCTAAAAATCAAAGCTGGGGAGGGGGGGGCAAAGTGCAAAATGGCCGAAAGCTAAGGGGGTGATCTTTTTTTTTCCCTTTAAATGATTCATACATACAACCATCATTCCCTTGGGATACGATACTTGGTTTATAACTATACTTACCATTTTATTATTACTTGATTTGAGCACTTGCGACATAGTGGGATTTAGGTGTAATGATTTTGTGGTTAAATATATTCTACTATATTTACACCTATGCACGCTCCCATCAAGTTTTTGGCACTGTTTTCGGGGAGTAACGGTATTCTTAGTGTTGCGCGAATCGTCAAACCGAACTGCATAATCACTAAAGTCTTTTCTCTTATTTTCCACATGAAATGGCATCTGAACAAGTTAAAACAAAATTTGTCTTACCTAGTTGGGTAAGATGGATAACTTTTGTAGGTCGAGGAAACTACATGAAAGCAAAGGCTCTGAACTATTCGAGGCATCTCCTACAACCAGGCCTCGCGTTTGAGAAAAATGAAGACGGGGACTTGGAGGCTGATTATGGAAATCTGCAAATAACTTGTAAGGAATTATATTTGTTTATCTGTTCAAGAATATTTCCGTCATATTACAAAGGAAAAGTTTCATGTGAACAAGCCAAGATTATGGTATGCATCTAACGAGAAGACACTCCAAACATAGGAGAAATCATAATCAAAGCTATTGAGGATCACACCATCAACAGTCCTCCACACTTTATGTATTTTGGAGCACTTATCACCACACTCTATATCAAAAACGGATGTCCAAAACTTGATACATATATTCATCATCGAAATACATACCCCATCAATCACATTGCAAGGAAAGTGATAGAAAACTACATTCCCCACTAACGAGAGATCATCAATAGAGGCAGTTGAACAAACTCTATCACCTTCATCGAAGAGACAGAAGACAACGTGCAAGCAATTGCAAGAGGTTAAAGAGCGGCTAGAATGTGAATGTTGAGTTAGTAAGTCCAATGGAAGAAATCAAGGAGCACTTCTAGAACAACAACACTCTCCATTGGAAAGAGTTGAGAGAAATTGAAGAAAGTTTTGCAAAATAAGAAAGCACCACCAACAGTCTGACGAGTGTCCTTAGAGCTCGATCATGGGAGTTCTCTAATCTTTACTTTAGTTCTTTCCATTTTTATGCAATATGGACATCACATGATTTTAAGTTTGAGGGTGGGGTGGTAGCTACGCTATTTGCTTTACTTATTTTGCTATATATTTACCCTTAGAGTCTAGTTTGAGTATATATATATTTTTTCAAATAGGATATTAGAATGCAATTTGAAGCATGAAAGCATGAATAAGTAGGACTCGATGATAGTATATCTATAATATTGTACGAATTTGAGATGAAAGAATATGTGAATACCTTTGGTACATCTTGAGTAATATCGTTAAAAGCATGTTTTAGTTTCATATACACATTTCAATATGCTATTGTGTATAATTGGGAAGAGAATGTTGCTTACTTATGAGAATAGAGTAATGAAGCATGCGATTAGGACTCTTAAAACAAATTGCACGCTCCCATCAATGGGAATTTTTGCGGTTCTCTCTATTGAGAGTCACAATTGTACTTATCATTTATTATTGTATTTCAAAGTTTTACTTTAATGTGAACTCTGCTTTGTTCTTTAACGTCTTATCTTTGCCATGGCACTGTTTTATTGCTTGCTAGTCTTTTCTTCGACATATTGTGGGTCTAGATGAGGATATATGCAAGTTTTGCGACCCCCTCTATCATTCTTCAGATTGCGAATGGGCGCCTGTTCTGGCAGGGCTTTGTGGGGCCCATAGGGTCGCTCCTGATTGACATCATATGTCAAGTTTTAAACTTTGGATGGTATCCCATCCCCTCATTGCGTTATTCGAATGCAGGTCCCCATCAGAGCCTTAATAAGATGGATATGTCCATTGATTCGGTTTGCATCCCATAACAATTTAAATAAGCTCGTGGGTTGGACATGTCGATGGGTTTAGTTTGTATCCCGTAACAATTTTTATAGTCTAGTAGGTGAGGATATCCATTGGTTTGGTTTGCATCTCTCCTTTTCGCAAAGTAGGAATTGGTTTGTGTCTCAAGGTTCTCAAGTTGTGCAGATGTCCATTAATTTGGTTAGGTTTGCACCTTACCCTTTGAGTTAGATGTACCTTAATTCACTTTAGATTGAACCCGCCCTGAGTTATTCGTCATGCATTTCTGACTAACTTATTTTTATCGGATCCCGTTAATGGGTCATTTGCAGTGTCGGGCGATAATGGTCCGCAACACGAAGGTGATGTTTCCCAGTCTGCATAAGAAGCCCCCTTTAGTGATGTTGTATACAAGGATGTTAATCAATTGATAAAATTTTAATTTATGATAGGGGTTGTGCAAGAGAGAGGCCCCTTGCTGCCTACATATCCATTTTTGGGGAATCAAGCCTATCATAGTTCAATGATAAGAAAGTTTGACTTCTAGCTGTAGTAACATCTCAGAAGCTAGCATTCCAAGGTCGAGTGAGCTTATGTCCCTGCAAATCCTCCAAATAATGATATCCTCTAACACTAGCTCTAATGTCCTGAAAATTATCCGTCCCACTGAGCTTTTAATTTTCCCACATGCTTGCTTGCTTCAATACTTTTGAGAACTAGGTCACAACTTGGAAAGTGCTAAATATCATTTTCTTACAAATTCCTTCTCTCATGTGGCTTTGAACGCCATTATACGCTGGTAAGCATGCTCTCTAGTAAATCCAATCATATCTAGGTCCATCTGTCTTTGCCTGTCAATATATGCTAGGTCATAATCATGGATTCGGTGGGTTGGCATTCCTATCTCTGCGAGAAAGGACCACCTTCAATCCAGACACCAAGACAAAATGGGTCTAGCCTATCGAAGTTTTGGGTGTAGATCGATAGGCCCATAGTATACCATGCAATTCATCAATCCAACTTCTTACTGTTTCCTTTAACCAGTTTTCGAGATAGTATTTTGATGTATTTTTGGTCAATTCGATATGCCTATTAGCTTCAGGATGCGACAGTGATGTGTTGAGCTATTTTTAGAATTTCTCCATTTTTTGGGATCTCAAAGGGGAGTGGAAACACATAAGAACTCTTGAATGAAAATGGAAAAGAGATGTAACTCCAGTTCCTTCGGAATCGCTAGTCAATCCTATCGATAGGGGCACTTGACAATTGAATTTGATTTTGACCATTATCCATAATAGTGCGACAAGAAACCCAGCTCTAAGTTGTTCAAGAATAGCGGCGTTGAGTCTCTCGACCCTTTGACTTAGGATTAGTTAGTTCTATGCACCAAGAATTAAATTTCATTTCCTACGAACTGTCGACCATTATTAGAAACCAAAGACCGAGGAATGCCAAAAAGGCAAATGATGTTCCCCCAAATAAAACTCAATCATGTTCTTCTCGGTGATATTTTTCTTTGCTCCGACCCATTTTTTATAGTACTCTACTGCCATGACCATTATTTTTTATTTCCCTTGGCGATCAGTAGAAGACCGACTATGTCGATTCTCTACTAATCGAACGGACATGCCACATCTATGGTTTGCATTGGTTGAGCTAGGGAATGAATTAGGTGCACGTGATATTAACAACTCTCGAACCTTCGAGCATAGGAAGTATCATCTTTCAGTAACGTGGGCTAATAATATCCTTAGCGAAGTATACATTGAGCTAATGCTTTTCCTCCTGAATGGTTGCCACAGCTTCCGCCGTGGAGTTCTTCCATCACATAGCTAGTTTCTCCTAGGAAAAGGCAACACAATAAGGGGGCTTCAGAAGAACGCTTATAAAGCTCTCTGTTGTGCATTGTGAACCAGAATACCTTATACTTCAAGCATCGCTTGACGCTCTGATCTTTAGGAAGAGTCCCCTTAGTTAAGCACTAGATTATATCATCCTTCCAAGAATGTTGTTCAATGATTGGAAGTATATATTCAACCTCAGCCTATGCGTTGTTGTATTTTGATATTCCAATAGCTAGCTTCCTGGTTTCCAACAATGTCACTCGCTTCTGCACATACATTTTGACAGAGTAAGCAAACTTTGACAGTGCGTCCGCCTTAGTGTTTTTTTATCGCAATATCTGCAAGTGATTGAAAACCGCAAATTTTGCTGCAAGCTCTTCAAGTTTGTCATGGTACAAAATCATTGTATCCTCATGTGCTTAATATATACCCAAAAAATGGTTTGCAACCAATTGTGAGTCAGTGAACACTTCTTGGTGATCAACGTTGAGTGTCCGTTCCGTGCATACTCACGCCAGTATTGCTTCGTATTTTTCCTCGTTATTAGTGATGAGAAAATTGAGACTAATAGAAAACTCGATCTATCGGTGGTCTGGGGATATGAGGTGCACTCCCATACCTCTACCATAACTAGTTGCCGAGCCATCCACATGCAATAACCACGTTGAATTTGACCGACTCATGGTGGGATCCTATGACACCATCCACGTAAAGCTCATGGACCTTTCCACAATGTTCCCCAATGTCTCAGCCATGAAATTGACCAAAACCTGGGCCTTTATTGCCATGCGGGGTCGGAACTCCAAGCCGAATTCACTAAGCTCGATTTCCCACTTCACTAGACGTCTTTGGTTTCATCATTACTTGCTTTAATGGTTTATCATTAATTGCTAGAGCGAATAGTTCAATCTAAAAAAACAAAATTCGCCCCATGCAATACTCTGCCCACATAGTGAATGGGAAGTTGTTATTTCCCTTGTCTTTGATGAGCACCGAGCTCACAATATTTGATGTCACCGCTATATATAAATATAACATATCTCTCAGTTCTGGCTTTGCTAGTAATGGTGGGCTCACCAAATATCTCTTCATTTGTTAGAAAGCAGACTCACAATAATCCCCTGTCTAGCTGAAATCCTTGATCTTTTTTAGGGGCTTGAAGGAAGGTTGACTTTTTTCGTTGATGCTGAAAGTGCAGGTATTTTGGCAATGTTAGGTTAACATTGAGAAGTCAATGTTAGAATAACATTGCTGAGCAGAATCCGATTTACAATCTTGGTTATATTTATTGTTTTACCTTATTCATTTAACTAATTGAGTTCCACAGTTGTGATTGTCTTTGATTATTATTCAGGAAACAAACTTGTCCTAGGTTGGACGCTCAAGTTTCCAAGAAGGGAAGTTTCCTTAATTAAGCAAACCACTCTACAAGGAAAGAAGAGTTCGAGTGCAACTAGGAAAGCTTTCCAAGTTGAGTCCTGATTTGAAGAAGGAGTCTTTCCTTAGTTAGATCACTAACGAATGAACTATTATTCAAGAAGGACTGCGAGAACAAGGAAGAGGAGTTCAAGAAGGAAATAAGGAGAATTACCAACTGTGTACAACACACCTTGAAGTCCAAGTCAAGAACCTACATATAGGTGTAAAGTACATCAAGACAAAGACGAGACAAGAGCTAGTCAATCTGAGAGATTTATTTACAAGTTGTTGAGTGTTGTCTTGCTTTAGCAAAGTTTGTGAGTTGTTAGAATAGATCTAAGAGTGAGGAGCTTTTTGAGGTAGTCGAAGCAATTCTTGTGTGCTTTGCTCAGTTCGATCAATTTGAAAGTGAGGAGCTTGAGACTTGAGAGAACGACTTTTGTTAAAACCTTAATGGGTTATTTTGCCTACGGCTCGGAAGTTAATATAATCTTATATTCACTTCTTAAATTCAGTGTTTGTTTATTCCGCTGCACTATTACTCTGGTCTGTTGCTAAAGTAACATCGTTGGATTAACAACATACAAAAATGTTGTTAAAACTCCAGAGTTAAGTTAACAACAACAATGTACCGACCCGATCCACAATTTCCATTGGTATCAGAGCCAAGCACCAACTTTACCGGTGTTTGGCGTTGATACGACAAGATGGACAGCTCCAACCCCAATACCAGCAGGTTGCCAGTATTGAAGGGTCCCAACAACTATGCCTACTGGAGATCAGACTCATGGTCCACATCAAATCCATCGACATGAGAGCTTGGGACGAAGTACTAGAAGGCTACACCATTCCCTACTTACCAAGAGATGGAGATGCTGATCTGGTACCTAAGCCAAGAGGACAATGGACAGCCAATGAGATTGCTCTCTACAACTTCAATGAAAATGCTCTCAATGCTATTTTTAGTTGGGTAGGTAACCATATGTTCAAACTTATTCAAACTTGTACAACTACTAAAACTGCTTGGGAAGTTCTTGAATTACATTGTGAGGGTGATGTGGCTGTGAGGGACTCTAAATATAGAAAACTTTTGAGGGACTTTGAGAAGATAGAGATGGGTGAGGATTAAAGCATTGATAGTTATTTTGAGGAACTTCTTGATATTGTTAATCAGTGTCAAAACTTAGGTTTTACCATCCCAAATCAAACCATGGTCTATAAAGCTTTTAGAACATTATCTTCTAAGTTCACTGTCAAAAGAATTGCTATGAATGAGTATAAAGATCTTGCCAACATGGACTTCCAAACTTTAATGAACACTTTAAAAGAGTTTGAACTAGAATTCCTAGGAAAGTCCAGTAAACAACTTGCTTTAGCCTTACTAGGAACTAGCTCAGATTCTACATGAAGTGATGAGGATGAATATGAGTTGATCTCTTCTAATTATGGAAACATTACCAGGAAGTTTAGTAAATTAGGTTACAAAGAAAAAAATAAAGAAAAACAATCTGGTAATGCTGCCCTTGGTTATAAGAAACTGCCCCCAAAGTTTGTAAAATACATGGCATCAAAGAGCACGCCTCAAGACACTGAGAAATTGAAAGATGTCCAGTGCTATGAATGTAAGAGGTATGGTCACTTTAAACATGAATGTGTTAACACCCTCAGAACAAGAGGGAATTCTCATTAGGTTTGTGTAGATGACTTCAATGAAGTTGACTTCGAATCTGGAACAAGTGCCGATGAACAATCAGAGGAAATCAACACTGCTGCGCTTTGCACTCGGATCACCTGGTGAGGAGAAGACTCCAGAAACTGCCAAAAATCTCAATGTTACTCTAACATTGGAGAACCAACAACAAAGCAGGAAATCTTCTTTGGAGACTGGAACAACAATGATACACATGTTAACTATGATGTACTATCTGATTGTGATGATACTAACTTTGATTGTTTTCATGGCACAGTTGATCTAGAAGAAGAGTACTTCAATGAAGAAGAAATGTCTCAGGAGGAAATCCTAGATGATCTACATACAACCTTTCTCAGACTTGAGAGAGAGAATGTCAAACTCATGAAGAGTAACAAAGCACTGATGCATGACATTGAATGTTTGAAGAACATGTTGAAACTGTATGAGAGAGACCTTGACAAAGCTGAAGCTGAGCTGAAAGAGGTAAAGGAGAAACTCAAAAAGGATTCACAGATCATAGCCAAATGGAATGGAGGTACTTCTAAACTTGACGAGGTACTAAACATGAGTAATACAGGTACATGCGGTCTGGGATTTTTTGAGAAACCTTCCTCTTCTAATGTTAATTTTGCCTATTTAACTACAAGCTTTGTTAAAGAATCTGGTAATATGAGTTCTGGTACCATCAACACTGTAAAAAGTAAACCTACTTTTATCTGTCAGTACTGTTTTCAACCAGGCCACATTAAACCATTCTGTAGAAAATTCATAAAAGAATGTGGTAAGAAAATTGCCTCTGTGTCCAATGTTAAAACTACAACAGGTTCTGATGTTAGACTAACATTAGACGCGGGACAGAAAAGTAGAACTTGGGTAGAAAAAGTTAAAACCCCTAATATTAAAGTTGTATGCAATGTTGTTTTCTCTGTTGTGTACTCGAACCTTTCAGGTAAGTGGTACTTCGACAGTGGATGCTCAAGACACATGACAGGCAGCAAAGAGAATCTTAAACAAATGATACATTTGAGTGCTGGAACAGTGACCTATGGAGGTGGCACACAAAGAAAGATCATTGACAAGGGGATACTGGATGTTGATGGATTCCCACCCCTGAAGGATGTGTTGTTGGTACAAGGGTTAAAGGCAAATCTAAACAATACCAGTTAGCTGTGTGATGATGACTTACTGGTTACATTTGACAAAGTATCTTGTGATGTTTATGATAGTGATAATGTTCTTGTTATGACAGGTACTAGATCCAAAGATAACTGCTACCTAGCCCAAGAGGAAGCAGAGTGTTTCCATGCCAAAATAGATGAGGCTTCTCTATGGCATAGGAAACTTGGACATGTTCACTACATAAACCTTGAGAAACTACATAAAGTCGATGCTGTAAGAGGCTTACCTAAGCTGTCTTGTCCAGTTAAGCTTGTGTGTGGTGATTGCCTCAAGGGTAAGCAAACCAGAGCTGTTCATACACCCATACAGGTACAGAATGCTAATCCTAGATCTAGTAGGTGTTTTGAATTGCTACACATGGACTTAATGGGTCCAATTGAGGTAAGTAGTCTCAGTGGTAAGAACTATGCCTTTGTGATTGTAGATGACTTCTCTAGATACACTTGGGTAAAAGTTCTTAAAGAAAAGTCTGAAGATTTTGATCAGTTCAAGATTCTTTGTGCTAGTATTAAAAACTTATAGAGCTCTTCTGTGACTAACATTAGGTCTGATCATGGTAAAGAATTTGAAAATGCTAGTTTTGATAACTATTGCAATGCTAAAGGTATTTTCCATGAATATTCAGCTCTTAAGACCCCTCAGCAGAATGGGATTGGTGAGAGAAAGAACAGGACTCTTCAAGAGATGGCCAGAGTTATGCTCAATGCTAAAGAAGTATCCAAAAGACTCTGGGCTGAAGCTTTAAATACTGCTTGTCACATTAGTAATATGATGTATCTTAGACCTGGAACTAACATGACTCCTTATGAACTCTTGAAGGGTGTGAAACCAAATATTGCATATTTTCATGAATTTGGATGTGACTGTTATCTGCTTAATGACAGGGATTATCTGAGTAAATTTGATTCAAAAAGTGAAAAATGCATCTTTGTAGGATACTCTGCCAATAGTACTTCCTTTAGAGTCTACAATCCTAGATTGAAGACAATTCAGGAATCAGTGAATGTTGTGTTTGATGATTTCACACTTGATACAGGTACTGGTGACATCTCAGTTCCCAATGTTGGACCAACAGTGGAAACCGAGAATGTTACTCATGACAATGTTACACCAACATTGGAACTGGATGCTAGAAACATTGAACAGGAGACAGGGAACGATGTTAGACTAACACAAGCGAGATCTGATGTTAGACTAACAACAGAAAACTCTGACTCAGAACATGAAGTTGCCTCTGAACCTAGAAGAAATTCCCCAGCTAGGATTCAGAAAGATCATCCAGCATCCCAGGTAATAGGTGAACTCACTGAACGGGTAAGGACACACAACAAAGAAAGACTTGATTATAAAGATATGGTTAAAATGTGTGTCTGTATAAACTTCACTTGTACTGTTGATAATGCCTCTTGTTTTGTCTCCTCCGTAGAACCTAAGAATATGAATGAAGCCCTCCTTGATAACTTTTGGATTAATGCCATGCAAGATGTACTATTACAGTTTACTAAGAACAATGTCTGGATACTGGTACCTAGACCACCTAAGGTTAATGTAATAGGGACAAAGTGGATATTTAAAAACAAGAGTAGTGAGGAAGGGGTCATAGTTAGAAATAAAGCTAGACTGGTTGCTCAAAGTACACAGGTTGAAGGTGTAGATTTTGATGAGACCTTTGCTCTAGTTGCTAGGATTGAGTCTATTAGGTTACTTCTAGCCATTGCATGCTGTCTTAAGATAAAACTATACCAAATGGATGTAAAGTGTGCGTTTCTGAATGGGCCAATTGATAAGGAAGTATATGTTAAACAGCCTAAGAGATTCATAGATCCCAAGTACCCCAACCATGTGTACAAGCTTGAAAAGGCCCTGTATGGACTTAAACAAGCACCTAGAGCATGGTATGAAAGACTTAGAAAATCCCTATTAAGTCTTGGCTTTGTTAGAGGTGAAGGAGATAGGACACTATTTATTCTGAAGAAAGATTTTCATGTCTGTATAGCTCAAATATATGTGGATAACATTGTTTTTGGCTCAACTAACAATTCTATTTTAGAAAAATTTGTTGAATCAATGACAGGGCAGTTTGAGATGAGTATGATGGGAGAATTAAATTTCTTCCTTGGTCTCCAAGTAAAACAAACAGGTAATGGGATATTCCTAAGTTAGGAAAAGTATGCAAAGAATTTGGTGAAAAGGTTTGAATTGGCAGATTCAAAGCCTTGCAAGACTCCCATGTCTTCATCAGTGAAGATATCCAGGGATGTTACTGGTGCCAATGTTGATCCAACATTGTACTGTTCAATGATAGGAAGCTTACTCTACTTATCTGCTTCAAGACCTGATATAATGTTCTCTGTTTATGTGTGTGCTAGGTACCTGGCATGTCCAAAGCAGTCACATCTGATTGATGTGAACAGAATCCTTAGATATATATCTGGCACTTTGGCCCTTGGCATATGGTACTCTTATGACACTAACAAAAATCTTGTGGGTTTCAGTGACTCAGACTGGGCAGGTGACACTGATGATAGAAAGTCTACAAGTGGAGGATGTTTTTATCTGGGGAACAACTTGGTCTCGTGGTACAGCAGAAAGCAAAATTGTGTGTCACTCTCCACTGCTGAATCTGAATACATAGCAGCAGGCAACTGTGTCACCTAGGTGGTATGGCTTAAACACATGCTACTGGATTATGGGTTAGACAGTGATACCTTACTTATGTTCTATGATAATCTTAGTGCTATAAGCATCTCTAAGAACCTTGTGCAACATTCTAGAACTAAACATATTGATATAAGGCATCACTTTCTGAGAAACATGGTATAGGACAAGCTCATTGACATTGAACACATAGAAACTAACAATCAGCTTGCTGATATGTTCACTAAACCCTTAGATTCTGAGAGGTTCTTCAGTTTGAGGAATTCTCTTGGCATGTGCATTGTCTAGGGATGTTAGTACACCAGTGTTGACATAACACCACTGTCTAGCACTGGTTATCAGTTGTGATGTATCTGTAATTCTTTTATGTTTATTTTCTGCAGTCTTCTTTCTTGCATATTACATATTTGTTAGAGATTCTGTTGGGTTGTGTGGTTAATCTATATAAATAGCTGAGTTGACTGGCAGATAGGTACATATCAAGAGTTTTGTAAAGTAAGAACTATGTTGTTAGTCTGTGAATGTTAACCTAACATCTGGGAGAAGCTGGGGGTACACAAAGCTCACTACTCTGATGTTATTCAGTTGTGACTTATCCATTTTAGGTTAGACAAAGCATGAAGAGAAGCTGGGGTACATGATGTTGAGAGCTTCAGTGTCATTCAGTTGTGCTTATTTTTGTGTTTTTTGTCTATGACCAAGGTTATGCATGATAGTGATCCTTACTACTGGGGTGCTTTGAAGTTTCGACTGCTTGCATTTAGTAGCATTGTTCACTTGGTATTTCACTTGTAAACAGGTTGGTAAACAAGTATGCATGAGGAGTTGGGGTGAAGAAGTATATGGTAAATGTATTGTCTTCATCCAGTTCCTTTGTACTTGTCTAATCTGTAGTTGATGGTTAAGTTGTTGGGGTGTGTGGAGTCTTGTGCTGCCCACATTCAGTGATGAAACTGTCCTTTAACATTCACTAGTTTTTGTTCAAAAGAGTTCATGATAATAGTAAAAGATAAATTGATATGTCCTGATCCCAGTCCATAAAGCTGTTTGTACTTGGTTACCATCACCCAATGTTGATCTAACATTGTTGCATTCATTCTAGTTCTGCATTATTTCCTTATGTCGGTTTGGGCTTAGGGGGAGTGGTAGTCCTAGGAATCATGTGTTGAGGCATACTTCGTGGGTGACCAACTGCTGGTAAAACACTATGTTTTGTGATCTTCTATGCTGTGGTAAAATCTTTTCCCTGGATATGTACATCCACTCTGTGTTTTTCTGTCTGATTTGTCACTTATTCATACTGATGATCTTAAACTATGATCTTTGTACCTATGTACTTGGTTGAGGTTTCAGATCAGTATACATGAATATCTCACACTCTCACCATATGTGGCTTTGGATGAAGCCCTGCGCCTACAACTTCCCTCCCTGATGTTAATGTTAGTTCAACATTGAAATATTGTAACTTATAAGTTTTCAGGTTTGGAGACTGCTGTGGTTACGTGTTAACCTAACACTGATACGTGGTAAGTTAAACATGGGCGTGATCGTGTGACAGTGGTCCGATTATTTTGGTAATATGTTACAACACTACTATCAATACTCTTCAGCTGATTGCTTATATAATTTGCCCTAATCTCTTCTTACTACTTACGCTTTCAAAATTCTTGTGCAATCAACATTCTCTGCTAATTAAGATTCTTATTTTCATCTCTAAAATTACTCTAACAATGGCACGCAAGTCTTCCATAGATGCTCTTGTAGATGCTGCTGAGCAGATTGAACAACCAGTACTCCGCAGTACCAGACGTGCAACCGCTGAAGCTGCCATCGCCGCCGCCGCACCAAAGAGGAAATCCACTTATCAATGACGCAAGGGCAAGAAATCCACAAAGGGTGATGTTGGTTCAACATCAAACACTGCTGAGCAAACCTCCACTCTTACCAACGCTGAAAGCGAGGTAATGATGGTTGACCCTACTCAAGATATAACTGCTGAAGTTGGTATTGAGTGGGAGAAAGAGGCCCATGTTGTTGATGCGGGTGAGTCTGAGGTTTTGCATGAGGTTCCTGAGGGTAATGTTGGGGGTGAGTCTACGGTTGGTACTGATAAAGGTGAAAACCTTGAGGTGAATGCTGAGCCATCTGAGGCTAATGATGTTGAGCATGCTGCTTCTGCTGAGGTGGATACTCTTCATGAGGAAAGTAATCAGGTTGAAGAGACTGTGGTCGAGGAGACCATGGTTGAGGAGACTGTGGCTGAGGAGGTTACTACTGAGGGTAACCAAGATGGTGTTGATGAGGGGAACAATTTGAGAGAGACGAAGAAGAAGAGAGCCTGACTCTCTCTGCCTTAGCTACTGCTGCTAGGAAGAGAAAGGCTAAGCAGGTGGTTGTTGAACCTTTTGAGTTTGAGTCAGAAGAAGAAAAAGAAGAAGAAGATAATGATGAGGAAGAGGAAGAGGAAGTTGAGGAAGAAGATCTGTTGGTAGCTGATGACCCTGCTGATGTTACTCCAACATCAGACAGTGATGAGTACTTTGATGTACTTGATGAGGAGTATCCCAAGAAGCCTTATTCTGACTTCAATGTGTCAGCTGAGGCAGAAGAACAGTGGGAGGCTTATCAAGCCAGGGTTATTCACATGGAGAGGAACATTGATGAGGAAATGTTCAAGGAAAACATGTTGTATGAGTTGCTTGAAGCAAGGGGTGTGCTGGGCTATGTGATGAATCAGACATCATATGTCCCTGATGTGATCAGAGAGTTCTACAGGAACCTCTCTCAGTGGGTGTGCACCAGAGTTCTCCAAAGTTTGGAAAAGCTTGGATAAGGATGAATGTCTATGACATTAGTCCTTATGTGATCAATGAAGCTTGGGAACTTCCTGATCCTGAGGAGACTGAGGATCCTAGCATGGATGAGGTGATCCCAGACCTCACTGGTGGGCTCACAAGGAATTGGAATGACAACTTTCCATCTACAAAGCTGACCTCTTTAAGTGTTGTGCTACACAAAATCTCCACCTACAATTGGCTGCCATCTTCCAACACAATTGTTATGACTAAAGAATCTGCAAAGTTGGTGTATAAACTGAAGAATGGGCTGAGTGTGAACATATGGGAGAAAGTATTGAGGCACACAAAGGAGGTCACAACAAAGACAAAGGGAATCATTCCATATCCCTCTCTGATATCCATCATTCTAGTGAAGCAAGGCTTCAAGACCAAGAAGACATAGGGCTGGATAAAGAACAATGCCAAGATGACCATCACCATGAGCTAGTTTACTCAAGTCAGGATTCAAAACTTGCCATGGAATTCCAATGCAGAATCTGGTCCAAGCAGGAAAAAGAAGAAGAAGACTCTCAAGTTTGCTGCTTCTTCTGTTCCAGTTTCAAGTGGTGATAGTTGCTCTGTGATTGATGATGCATTTGTGGATGAGACTCTGGTTTGGCTTGACAGAGAGTACAAGGGCACCCAAAGAGAGATATCTGACAAGCAAGTGAGGTTGCAGGAGATTGACAGCCTCATGAAGCATTTGAAGGATCTGCCTTCCTCACAAAAAGGGGGAGAGTAGATCAAATTTCAAAATTTATGAGTTCTTTTAATTTTGTGTTTTCTATTGAAGTATGAACAATTCTGTTTTCTTTGCATTTTTCTATTTCTGTTTCATTCTTCATCAAGGAGTGTGTTCCTTGCTACTTAGTATGGTCTATAATTAAGTACTTTTCTAAATTGTTACTTAGTGTTTCTGCTTATGCTATTTGAACTTTGGTTACAAAGTACTAACTCTGTTTTGCAGGTGTTAACTGTTTTCTGATGTTAAGTTAACATTGAGATGTTAAATGTTAGAACATCTTTCTTGACTCAATGTTAATCCAATTTTGACAAAGATGGATGTTATGACAACATTGAAAGTATCAATGTTAGAATAACATTGAGTTAGTCCCTCTGGTTCTCATGGGGTAGTGTACTTAGATTTCTATTGTTATAAGATAGTGAAGTTTGTCTGAATAATTTGATCTCATTAGAACAGGTTCTTAGGTTTTGTGATTAAGGCAAAAAGGAGGAGATTGAAAGTGCAGGTATTCTGGCAATGTTAGGTTAACATTGAGAAGTCAATGTTAGAGTAACATTGCTGAGCAGAATCCGATTTACAATCTTGGTTATATTTATTGTTTTGCCTTATTCATTTAACTAATTGAGTTCCACAGTTGTGATTGTCTTTGATTATTATTTAGGAAACAAACTTGTCATAGGTTGGACGCTTAAGTTTCCAAGAATGGAAGTTTCCTTAATTAAGCAAACCGTTCTACAAGGAAAGAAGAGTTCGAGTGCAACTAGGAAAGCTTTCCAAGTTGAGTCCTAATTTGAAGAGAGGAGTCTTTCCTTAGTTAGATCATTAATAAAGGAACTATTATTCAAGAAGGACTGCTAGAACAAGGAAGAGGAGTTCGAGAAGGAAACAAGGAGAATTACCAACCGTGTACAACACACCTTGAAGTCGAAGTCAAGAACCTATATATAGGTGTGAAGTACATCAAGACAAAGACGAGACAAGAGCTAATCAATCTGAGAGATTTATTTACAAGTTGTTGCGTGTTGTCTTGCTTTAGCAAAGTTTGTGAGTTGTTCGAATAGATCTAAGAGTGAGGAGCTTTTAAAGGTAGTCGAAGCAATTCTTGTGTGCTTTGCTTAGTTCGATCAATTTGAAAGTGAGAAGCTTGAGAGTTGAGAGTACGACTTCTGTTAAAACCTTAACGAGTTATTTTGCCTATGGCTCGGAAGTTAATATAATCTTATATTCACTTCTTAAATTCGGTGTTTGTTTATTCCACTGCACTATTACTCTGGTATGTTATTAAAGTAACATAGTTGGATTAATAACATACAAAACTGTTGTAAAAACTCCAGTGTTAAGTTAACAACAACAACGTATCGACCCGATCCACAATTTTCAGATGCTAATATAAATCTCCCTAAAGCTATTAAATGACCCACTAAGCACTCAGTGTCTTAAATGATATTTGGTGATGAAAAACACATGACTGCTATGATCTTATCTGGGTTTGCCTCTATTCCTCTTTCATTCATCACGTATCCCATGAATTTTCTCGCTGTAACTCTTAAATTATACTTCTTTGGGTTTAACTTCATGCTGTAACTCCTCATGATGGAGAATTCTTCACTTAAGTGTTGAATGTGCTCCACAACTTTCAAGCTATTGACAAGCATATCGTCAATGTAAATCTCAATAGAAATGTTGATAAGAGAATATAACATCTTTTCCACCAACCTCTTAAATGTCGCTCCCACATTCTTTAGCCCGAACGACATTACTGTGTAACAGTACACTCATGTGTCTATCACAAAAGTAGTTTTTTTTTTCTGATCATGCGTCGCCATGAAGACCTAATGAAACCTGCTATTTGCGTCCATTATACCTAACAACGCGCAACCGACAGTTGAATCTACCAATAAATCTATCCTTGAAAGAGGAAAATGGTCGTGTGGACAATGCTTATTCAGATCTATATAATTCACGCACATTCTCCATCTTGCTTTCTTTTTTAATACCAATACAATGTTGCTCAACAATTTAGAATACTTAATCTCGTGAATATGACAGGCGCTCACTAATTCTACTACCTCATTTTCAGCAGCCACATCCTTCTCTTTGCTGAAATTTCTCTTCTTCTGTCTACCATGTTCTAGTTTTGGATCCACATTAAGCCTGTGCACGATGATCTTTGGATCAATCCTATTAAGGTTTGCATCCCCCAAGCAAAATGTCAGCATTGCGTCTCAAACATTCTATTAGATCTTGTTCCACCCGCCGACTCATTGGCGTTCCAATTCTTCCAAAGGCTTTATTTTTGATTCATCCCACTGACGGGGTGATCTGTTTATCACATTTTTCTCTACCCTGCTCGTGACGAATTGTCTTCAATTTGTTTGGGACTTTGTCGATCCTTATCTTCTTACGTACCGCGTGCACTCCTGAGATGTTGATTTTTCTCTTCATCCTCACAGTTGATCTTGCACTGCGCTAGCTGCCGTGTCCCCACAGACGACGCCAATAATTTGGTGTTATTTTGTCTGGATTACATAAGTTACAAATAAGTTAGAATCTGGGCCTACTTACACCAAGCTATGCTAGTGTATTACATAATATGAATAACTTTGTTCTGAACACCCTAACACGGAAGTATAGTTGAGATTAACGAAGTCAAATTAGTCTCAAAAGGAGTCTTGAACGCAGTATCGAAATCCAGTGAACTCTTCTCAATTCTGAACTCTGTATCAAAAATAATTCTCTTGACTATGAACTCCGTATCGGAAATTGCAAGCATCAAAATTGTCTAAGTATCGAGGTGACGGGGAACCGAAAGTTGTGAATGCTGAAGGTTCTCGAGTTTGCTCAATATTTAAAGTGGATTTTCAATACTAAGTGGGTAAGGTGAAATAGTAATTAATGACGTGACGTAAATCTCGGGACCAAGGGTATATATAGGCCATGGGCTACGGGCCCCATTCTCCAAATTTCACGGGACAGTATCGAAAGCAGTCTTTCCATACTGCCTTCGAATCGAAACTAACTTTCGATACTTATGTGAGTATCGAAATGGTCACACTACAAAAAAACAGGGCAACAGATGCCAAATTCTGTTGGTAAAGCTTCAATTTTCGTTGGTAATAAGATTTACCGACGACTATTTCTGTTGGTTGATTGGTTGGTGAAAGCTTCGTCACTAAATTCAGCGACGGATCACTATTTCCGTTGGTATATTTTGTAACAGATTTTTCTGTTGGTATTGGCATAAAATCTGTTGGACCCTGAGACCTTTCTCTACAAACTTTTTCGTTGGAAATCCGTTGTAAAATTCCAACAGATTGTAGCGACAAAACTATTTGTTGGAGTTTTACCCACAAAGCCGCTACAATATTTTTGTTGGTACTAATGCAAAAATTATCGTATACTTAGTCTTTTGCAACAAAATATTTGTTAGTGATTTGTTGGAATATTCCAACAGATAATAGCAACAAAAACTTAGTTGGAATGTTACCTACAAAATAGTGTTGGTATTTTGCAGGGGATAATACAAGAAAATAGCAACGAAATAGCATTAAATTGATTTGTTGGAAACTTATCGTAAATCACTTACTCATTATACATCGGAATGGTTGTCGCGAAGTTTATTAGAATTTTTATTGCAAATTGTTGTAATTTTATAATATAATATGTAAAATTCACAAATAAATTCAATACAATGTGAAAATACAACTTTTATCTCAATACAAATTTGTCTAAATCACGGTCCATAACTAACAAACTATAAAAAGTTGTCTGTAATCTAAATCCACAAACAAATAAGTTCAACTGATCTACGTATGTATGCCTCCACTTGGCTCGTGTTAGCATCATATCGACCACTTCTAACATATTCATCACTTCGTTTGCCATCTCATCACTTCGGTCATTGCTAGAAGCGCTTTGAATATCATTGCGTCTCTTAAACTATCTCAATTGCTTGAATTTGGGTTTCGAGTAACAATATCTTCATTAGAATCCCTTTGTTATTGATGCCCTTGTCCGTCTTCTTCTCCATTTGTCCTTCTCCTTCTTCTTCTCCATTTGTCCTGTGGATTCTATCATAATGCTTTGTTTTTGTTGGTAAAAGTTGAAGGTTATATCGCTGCGTGTAACACATTAATTGCGTTAGTATATTCATAAAATTTAACAATATGAAAAATATCTAAGACGAAAAAAAAATGTTCTATATTGTTTGACACTTTATATAAAATACAATGAGATATATCCATTTCCACAACGTATATGTAAGATATATAAAAGAAATCGTACTTTAACCACAAATTACCAATTTTACTTTGAGGAACCAAAATCAGTCGAACTAAAAATCCATAAAATACTTCGAGCCATAATATAATGCATAAAATATTACTAAAGAAAGGAGTAATGCCAACCTTTAATTAGATCAAGGAAGAGTCGGACATCGACCGTCAACGTCACGCAGGAATGAAAATGATTGATATAGATTTTTGTTGATAAATTGTATAGCACAAAAGTGTAAAGGGAGAGCCTTTCAGATATTGAAAAAATGAAATTCTTGGAACTTAAGTAAGTGCTGGAGTAAGGGCGGTAAAATGAAAAAGAAATGTCAAAAATGTTACACTAGAAAGACCACAACTCGAAAATTTGAAATATACGTAGCGGCAAAAATGAAAAGGAAAGAAATAACATTACACATGATTGACAAATTTTCAGCAATATATATGGGCCTTTATTTCCGTGAGATGAGGAAAATGACCATACCCTTCCATATAAAAATGTGCAATGGAAAAAAGGAAAGAATGTGTCAACTTACTACCATTATTAGGAGCGATCTATACTAGTTAATTATCCATGCATGCCTGCATAAACATCTAACTTATAACTAATATCTTAAGAAAATAATAAATCTATTGTAATTAATGTTGCACTCAGAAGAAGCCAATATCTTAAATCGATGATTATTTTTTAAGAATTCACCATTTATTAGGCACATCAAGTTGATTTGTAAATAAATATATTAAATATTAATCAACTTACCCTTTTTTCTTCTTGCAAAGAAAATTTTCATTAAAAGAGTGCCAAAAGGCGCAAAACATTACAAATGTCGCAACATCGAAGCAAAAACCAAAGAAGATTACAATGTAGCAAAGACAAGTGGAGTCGGTCCCTCGACATTAAAAGTCGCATCGCGTGCAAGATTATGAGCCTCCCCGTTTGCCTCCCGAATAATCCAATTAATCAAAAAATCCTCATGAGTATGCATTGCTTTGATCACGTTCTCAATAATATTGGCTTGAAGCGCATCGCCCGGGCGACGGGAAATTATATCATGCACAACATTTAGGCTATCCTCCTCAAGAGTTACCTTTGGCCAATGCATCCCAATCGCCAAATGAATAGCCCATCGTGCCGCGATCGCCTCCACACAAACCAAAGAGAGATTCACTTCCCATCGTCGCTGCGTCCAAGCAATAATAACCCCATTCGAATCCCGAGCCACAATACCCACGCCAACCGCCCCTTTCTCCAAGAACAACGCCCCATCAAAATTAATCTTGATAACATTCACCGGAGGCACTGGCCAACTCTTACCTCTTTCGTCGTTCGTGAGCGGGATCACGTTAAAGGCATCACGCCAACCATGCGCACAAACAATAGCAAATAAAGCTATATCACCCAGTGCTCTCGGTTTGTTCCCCGCAAGTATTGAATTCATATTGTTCCACAAGTCCCAGCATAACTTGATCACCAACCTCGCCAACTCCGGAGAAACCACATTCGCACCTTGCACCACCCAATCCACCACCTTCTCGTTCGCCCCAAGCACTTGAGAAAGAGGAAAATTAGCAAGTTCCCAAGCTTTCCTAGCCACGTGACAATCAAATAGGCAATGCCGAGAATTCCCCCCCCCCCCCCCCCCTCCAAGCACATCACGCATGACTTGTGCTCACAAATCTGACGTTTCTTGAGATTACACCGTGTCGGCAAAATATTCATGCACACTTGCCAAAGAAACACTTTAATTTTATTCGGACACTTAATACGCCAAATAAGCTTCCACGCCTTGTGGATATATGATGATGTCCCCTAGCCGTGACCGCACCAAACCCTGCGAGATAGTGAGATGATAAATGCTTCTAACGGTGAACTCACCTTTAAGATTATAATGGCAAATCCGTGTATCCTCTTGATTCAGCCCTCCAACCGGTATAGACAAAATATCCTGAACATCCACCTCCCAAAACAACTCATGCAGCCGCTCCACGTCCCACCATCCCGTATCCTGGTCCATGAGATCACAAACTCTGAGAAAAGGTTCATCCTTACTGCGCGGGGTGAGGGGTCGGAACAAGACCGGTCGAGGGAGCCAAGCCTCACCCCGCACAAATATAGACTCTCCATTCCCTACACGCCATCTCAACCCCTTTTCCAGCACTAGAATAGTCTCCCAAGTACACCTCCACGAAAACGACGGTGTCCCCCCAACTCGCGCCTCCAACAAAGTACACGACGGGAAATAACGCGCTTTATAAAGACGACCAACGAAGCTCTCCGGATTCTGAAAGATACGCCACGCTTGTTTCGCAAGAAGTGCCATATTAAAAGCCTTCAAATTACAGAACCCCATTCCCCCTTCCTCCTTCATACGACCCATCTTATCCCATGCAATCCAGTGTATTCTATTGCATTCACCACTACCCCACCATAAGTTACTAATAATTGCTTCAATCTCTTTGATTAAGGAGTGAGGGAGACAGAAACAACTCATAGCAAAAGTCGAAATAGCTTGCATCACTGACTTAATCATAATTTCTTTCCCCGTACTTGACAACGTCTTTCCTTTAAAACCATGTGCTCGCTTCCACACCAGCTCACGAATATATGTAAAAAGCTCAATATTGGATTTTTTGATGACTGATAGAAGCCCCAAATATTTCTCATGTCATTCCGCCACAGCCACACCCAATGTCCCACCAATCTCACCTATAAGTTTCCGAGAAACGTTCTTACTCATCACCACCATCGATTTCTGTAAATTGATTTGCTGCCCTGAAGCCGCCTCATACGCCTAAAGAATCCATCGAATTTCAACGTCTCACTCCCTCGTAGCGTCAAAAAACAGTGGAGTATCATCTGCAAACAATAGGTGAGATATGCGAGGTGCACCCTTACAAATTGCCACGCCATGAAGTAGCTCTCTGTTCTCCGTGCTAGTAATGAGTGCAAAACCTCAGAAACGAATAAGAATAGGTAGGGGATATAGGGTCCCCCTACCTAATGCCCCTCTCGGGGAAAAACACCTCTGACTCCCGCCCCCAATTAACGTAGCATAAGACACTGAAGGGACTCCTATCATAATAACAGACACAAAGGAAGAATCAAAACTAATCTAAGCATTATCTTTTCCAAGAAGGACCATTCGGCTCGGTCGTAGGCCTTGCTCATGTCACGCTTCAACGTCATATGCCCACGCCTCCCTGTCCTCTTATTTTTCATAAAGTGATTAAGCTCAAAAGCGACAAGGATATTATCAGTAATTAACCGGCCAGTAATAAAAACGGAATGATAAGGAGAAATAATATCCCCCAAGAAAGGTTTAAGTCTATTGGCGATAGCCTTAGACGCCACCTTGAAACTTACGTTACAAAGACTGATCGGGCGAAACTGTGTCATCGCATCGGGGTTAGTACTTTTAGGAATCAGAACAATATGAGTAAAATCCACCTCAGAATTCAAGATACGATCATTAAGATAAGCAAGAACTAAAGCAACAACGTCATGCCCCACAATATGCAAGAATTTTTTGTAAAACAATACGGAGAAGCTATTTGGCTTCGGAGACTTGTAAGGATACATATCATTCAAAGCTTTAGTTACCTCATCGTTGGTGAATGGCTAAATTAGGCGTTTGTTCACTACAGGACTAACGCGCACACCAACGTCTCGTAATACCTCTTCAACAGGATCATCCGACAGATTGGAGGAGGTGAATATACTCTTAAAATAGTCAATTGCGATCAAGTCGATCTCCCCTGGTGATTGTCGAAGCACGCCCATATGATCCCTAAGATCCGTTATTTTATTCTTACTTCTCCGTTCGCTCGCCCTGTTATGAAAATAAGAAGTGTTTTTATTCCCTTCCCTAAGCCACTACACCTTAGCTCGCTGTTTCCAATACAACTCCTCAGTCCCGTATAACTCCTCAAGCTCCACCGTTAAGGTCTTCTCCTACGCCTTCGACTAAATAGAAATCGACCCCTCACGGAGTTCGATCCCGATCTGTGGACCCAGGCCACTGGGCCAGTGAAGAAGGGGAAGGCGAAGGGCCTACCTAGTGGCGCAGATCTAGAGGCGTACGACATTTAGTACATGAGTCAGCCAGATTATGCGCAGGCCACTATCAAGGACTTGCACACGATAATAAAAGTATCAAACATAACAAAAAAAATACTCAGTTAAAGGCTTAATAGATATAAATTGCCCGAAAGTAGCATTGTTTAGGCTATGAGTTCAACATTGGACTTTCCTTAAGCTATTTTTACTCATAATTTATAGAAAGCGGATCAACCCAAAATATAACTCATATACTTATTTTTTATTTTGTCAAAATAGTAATCCTTTGAGAAAATAATTACATACAAATTAATAAACAAGCTGACAAAGAAAACAATTAATTACAAACATTAAGTAAAATCAAAGTATTAGATTCAATTATGCGCCAACTAATTAGGAAAAGGAAAATATAGATATATATATATATATATTAAAAAAGTCTAATTTTTCAAGAAATAAAATAATGAGAAGTCTAGTTAGTAGTTATAATCAAAAGGAGGGAAAAGAAAAAAGGAAATAAAAAATGAAATCTATGGCGCCAACTAAAAGATAGTGGCGCCATAATTCCAAGATTGAGGGGAATTTATCATATTGGAAGTTACAATTTACAAGTTAAGAAAAAATGTTTTGCCACCATAATAGCACGCTCAAATCTTTGTTTCGGGATTGTAGAAAAACATGGCAATAAACTGTAAAGCTTTACAATTTCAGAAATTTTATTGTTTCTATTGACTCTCTCTCTGTGTTCCATATTTTTCTGCAGGTATTTTGGTACTTAGGCTAAACTCGGCTTCGATTCTTCTACAGAACGTGTACAATATATATATATATATATATCGATTAGTTGAGGTGAGAAATTCTAATCCGGTACACAACTTTCGATTCTACTGTTTTGGTGAGAATTTCTTTTGTTTGGATAGTACAGAACTGGACATCGATTTGTTGAGGCACTTTGATTTTTGAGTTAATTAGCTGATTGGATGATGATGGCGTTATTTTGCTGGCTTTAAATTATTCTACTGCTTCATGTTTTAAGACTTGGGTTTGAAATTCTGAATATACCGATATTAACTTTGCTACTTAACATGTCGAAAATCAGAATTTTTGATTTTCTTTATTTCTAGGACTATGTCTTCTCATAGTATGTCATGTTCTTCTTTCCTGTTTTTCCATGGTAAGCCTTGTTGTTTTCTTTTCTCAGTTTCAAGTTGCAACTTTTGTTTTGAATTATGTTGCATTTAGATGGAGCTATTTCGTGAAACTAAATTTTGTATTTAGTTGTTGTTGTACTGTTTTGTGAAACTAAACTGAATTTAGCCATGACTTTGATCTTGTACAAAATAATGTTCTAGTGATTTGCTATGGAGAAAAGAGAATTCTCTTTACTATAAAACTGTGGTGCAGTGTGGTGTATCCAAAATTTATAATATTAGTTCGCCAATTTTGGCTGGCTTCATCAGACTACTGGCTGCTGTAACTTTTTCTCTATGTTCTCACTTAATGCTTTGCTATGCAGATTTATTTATCTATCTATCTTTTGCCCCCTTTTTTTTTTTTTGGAGATGCTCATAGCCTGCTTATCTCTTGCTTGTTCCAGAGTTCTAGGCTGCATTTTATTGGTACTTGAGAAACATATATTGTAAACGTTTCCATGGCTCATCTAATGGGGTTAGATAATCAACTCCTAGTAAGATGCTGCACTGACTCCCAACACCGCCATAATACACATAGATATGGTATGCGGTATGCCTGTTCTCCTTGGCGACTGGTGATTCAATTTTAAGATATTTTCCTTCCTTTTTCAACTGACATGGTGTATCTGGCCCTGTAACCTTCCAAATTTACTTACAAGATAATGATTTAAAGTTATCTATTTAATCTAGACGACTTACTTTGGTTTTCTATAAATCTTTACCTTTTTGTTATCTCTATATCTTTTTCATTGTTTCGCTGGAAGTTACATGATACGCTGAAAATGTTTCCAGGATTGCTTCTTTGTGTCGGTGGTTATCAGAAACCATCCTGAATTACTTGACAAGCCTGTAGCTGTATGTCATTCAGATAGTCCCCGTGGTACTGCCGAAATTTCTTCTGCCAATTATCCTGCTCGAGATTATGGTTGGCCTCTTGTTTTGGAGTATTTTTTTATATTTCATCCATATAGGTTGTGGTTGATCTCTTGCATATTACAGGAGTGAAGGCAGGTATGTTTGTTAAAGATGCTAAGACTCGCTGCCCGGAGCTTATGAAAAGGCATGTAATTGGTTCATTAAGTTTTTTGTTCTTATCTATTTATTTTGTGTGGCATATTTCTCATGTGGTCTCTTGATGTTATACTTTTTCTTCATTCAAAGGTTCTAGATCAATTTTATGAGATTCTACACAAGCACTGCAACAAAGTGCAGGTCTTGCCATGATTATGCAGCACATTATTTGCTTGAATGGTGTTGCAGTCTTCTCAGAGTTTCTTGTGCAGGCTATCAGCTGTGATGAAGCATTTTAGATGTCCCTGAATCGACGGTGGATGACCCTCAGCTTTTAGCTTCAACTATTATAAAGGAGATAATAAACACAAATATGCTTATGGCCAGGCTTGCTACAAAGTTGGCAAAGCCTGGAAAGTGTTACATTCCTCCTGAAAAGGTATATGATGTTGCATTGTATCTCCGTCCAATTATGATTAGTCTCTTCTCTGTGTTTGATGTATGTTTCATTCCACGGCTTTTCTAGCAGTGATTCACACATTTTATTAGAAATTCACCTAATTATTAGTTGTTTGATTTTTGTAAATCGTTGTGTGGGTTCATTAGAAAAGGGGTTGATATCTCGTTGGGTTATGATATTCTGATAGAATCAGTTAAGATGATAAATCTTGTTGCTTTTAAGCTTTACTCCATAGAAAGTTAATATTTTCAATTGGTTTGCTAGTTGGAAAAGCGCATAATGCTACTTTATAAGAGATTTGTTAAATTTGGTTCAAGTTCCGCTCTCTTTGATGACTTTGTTGTTATGTAGTAGTGATTAATTATTATTATTTCCTTAATCTTGTGTAGTACATTACAATCCTTCAATACTACCAGTTGAGTATGAATAGTTCACCGTTCCGAATCTGATGATTGGAGGTAACAAACAAGGACGGATGTTCGTGGTGACTTGTTTGCTAGTTCATTCATTGTTCTGTTTTGTCTTGCAATAAAAAGGTCCAATCCTTTCTGATTATTGAACTCAAATATGTTTTACAACATAAACTATTATTTTTGGAAATGTATAAGTAAATTGCAATTCATTTTCATAGAAAATAATTTGGATGGTAATCGGTCACAAAAGATGTTACTAATTGCAACGCATTTTTTTGGTTGTAAAGATACTGTCGCAATCTTCACGATTTTGGACAGCTAAAACTATTTCCAACAATTTTACAACAAAACACCAACGAAAGAGTTATGTTGTTGGAAAATTTGTAGATAAATTGTTGCTAATTATCTCAAAAGATAGTTTCGTTGGTACTCTGTTACAAATCTGTTGCTTATAGCATCGACTGTTTTTTTCGTTGGAAACGAGTCGTAGTTGTTGCTTAGTTTTTTTGTAGTGTCATTTCGATACTCATTCTGCTTGGCCTAGATTTGTGCGAACTGGCTCAAATGTTATATTTTGTACAGCCTAATTGGCCCTTACCATAACCCATAGAACTTCAATTAATACAAAGAGCACGCAGCCATTTCCTCAACATGCATGGTGAGAAGAAAAGAAAGACTTCACGGGCGGTCATTGCCTGCCACTAAATTCAGCAGTTAAGCAAGCTTTTCTACAGCATGAATCATTGGATATTGTTTTCGACCATTGTTGGTCTTATCTTATATAATCTTATATTGATAAGTTAAAAGTCAATTTGTGTTCATGAAGTATGCGAGAAACCCGTGTGAAAACGTAAGATTAAGAGAATATATATGTAGGTAACATCCCCATTATGATAACCTTTATCGATTATCATCTTAAATTATTAGATATAAGATATAATATGTAAGTGAAAGCTAATGTGTACAGTAGAATTTGATTGCCCAAAGTGGTAATGGGAAGTTGAATTTTGCATGAGAGTTGAATTACGGTTGCAAGCGTGCCCATAGGTCAGAATTTAAGAAGGTATGTAGTGCTAACTGCATTTAAGGGGTGGATTAATTTCTATGGCCAACATTCCACTTTTATGAACTAATAATGAACTTCTAGATTAATGCCAAAAAGTAAAACACTTTGATAATGGTTAATTTAAGTTGCACGCAACAGCCTACAAGCAATAAGATACACACAACTCAAAGGTATGCTCTTTCATGAACCATGCCTAATGCGGGAAATTAAAATGAATTAAAATAAGTCATTTATGGTGTATTTCATACAACTTTAGCCTTTGAATGTACCAATAATCAATTTTCATCCTTTATAGCGTAGAACGTTATAACTCTGGTCCTTCCATGGCGGAATTTGTGGTTTTTTCATGAAAGAAGACACATGATTTCTGCTTGTCTAGTTAATCTGAGAAATACTGATTTTAAGAGACTCTACGTACGTGCACTTTATACGTACTAAAATAAGATTAGCGATAACATAGTATAACCCATTTAACTGAATTATTTAGGGTTAGAACGCCCTACCCGTGATTCAAAAAGCAATGATATGATAAAAGAGAATAAAGATACGAGAATATTCCTTCCTTTATTCACTGAACTTCACTCCCAAGTTTCTTGTGTATGATTGTGTGTAAAAGTCCTTGCCCCCCTTTTCAATTGTGAGATCACCTCCCTTTATATAGGGTTTGTTAGGGACATGTGTTGTTATGCATGTATTTTTAATAAGGTACATGTGTCGCAATATAAGATAAGGTATATCTTTAATCTACTAGGCGCTGAGTAGGATGATCTTGGTTCCTTCCGATAGCTCCTCGGATCTCCGATGGGTTGCTTTTACGGACTCTATTTTTCGAGGGGTCTTATATTGAGTAGTGACTTGATGGACAAGTTAGGACGTTCTTCTGGTGGTGGTGTAGCTCCGATATGGATTCATCATGGAGTAGTAGTTTTAGGATATGTTCTCCGAGGGGTATTTCCGCCCGTGACTTGGACTCCGAGGGTTCTTTTCTCCTCTTGGAGTAGTGCTTTCATGTCTAGGTTCTCGTAATGTGTCTTCCAGTGGTTCTTGTATTTAGATCTGGCTTTGTTATTCAAATTCGGCCTTCGGAGTGATGGATATCGAAGTCGCGTGGATCTATTGGGATTTACTCTTTTTCCGATGCCGCGTTGATATCTTTTCTTTATTCATCGTTGACTTTCCAAGGGACGTTTAGGTGTCTCCTCGGGTGCCTTTTTATACCGCTTTTAGTCAGTGACAGAGCGAATTGGTAACACTCTGAGGGCCTCCTCGTTAGGAGTGGGCTTTTTGCACGTAACGATAGTATCGTCCATATATTAATCCCTTTTTAGGGTTATCATTTGTGTGTAATCCCTTCATTTATCTTTTTAGGGTTAACACTAGCCCCCCCAAAATTTTGATTGCCTTTGTAGATGCGAGAAGAAATTTTATTTCGGGTCTCATTGAGGCAAGGGGCCTTTTCTTATTTTTTTCCTTCGTTATTTTCAATTTTGGTATTTTTCCGAGGGGGTATGCATATATTGAAAAATGAATCATACGGAAATTACCTTATTAGCCTAGAGGGCATTGTCCTCGAGTGGGTAACGGTTTCTGAACATTCATTGCGGACAGTGAAGATGGAGATGTAACGGCCGTTGACTGGTCTCAATAGTTCAAAACATCTGACCGTTGGTAACGGTCATATTTCAACGGTCCGATGGGGGTTAGCGTGCTAAGCGGCGCGTGTTAAGTGGGGGAGTTACGTGGAGCATTATACGTGCTCCACGTTTAGATTTTATCTGACCGTTGCCATTTACCGGTTATAAATAGCCGTCCTATTCATTCTTCTCCTCACTTTAACTTTTCATCCCTTAGTAAATTTTTGAAGAGCAAAAATCTTCTCCGCCCCTTCTCTCAAATACGGCAATTTCTTCTTTTAAATTTTCGTAAACACTTCTTCCTCTTCCTTAACCAGATACGATGGCCTCCTCCACCGCTACTGATCCTATCACTACCGTTTCCGCCTCGGGGGCTGTAGCTTTTACTCCCATCACTGATTCGCCGGCGGTAACTGGTGATGCTGCTGTAGGTGGTCCCACTGCAGGTACTCGTAAGAGGAGGGGTGACACTTCTCCGATGGCAGAAGAGGGCAACGTTGGGTCTTCTAAAAAGGCTAGGGTTTCCAATCGAAAAAGCCCGTTGTTCGTGTTGCCCGTGATTTCCACATCATTGAGGGGATTCAGAGTACTGCTACTCGAGGGCAAGTGTCCGCTTTGTTCAATAGTTTGGGAGTTTTCAACAAGAATATGACTTTCCGAATTCCGACGAAGGATGAAGGGGCGTGCAATCCTCTCGAGGGCTGGCTTATAGTTTATTTTTCACAAATGCGATTCGGGTGGCGATCTTTCATGCCCCCTTCTTCTATGAGGTTTCTAAGGCGTGCAAGTCCGAGTCAGCTGACTCTGAATGGGTTTGTGGCCTTATGTATCTTCGTGTTTTGGTGCCACTTGAATGGTCTAGATTGCAAAGTTGACCGCTTCTTTTCTATTTTTGATATGGTAATTTCGCCCGGGGGTTTCCTTTTTACCATCTTTGCCATCAGGACAACGCCAAGAATAAGAGGATTCTGGAGGGGCCACTCAGCTCCCATAGCACATGGAAGGATAAATACTTCTTCGTGCAACCTGTAGAGCGAGTGTGGGATATGCCTTTCGACTGGAAGGAGGGTGAAGCTCTAGTATATACTTTGGATCCGGAGGTAAGTTTATTTCCGGTAATTTCACAGAAGACCTTGATGGAGTCGGAGGAATTCTTGATGTTATTTGAGATTTCCAAATTACAGAATGTGGTGTTTACCGATGTCGCCTTCGAGGATCCGTTATCTCTAAGCTCTGATGCGTTGGTTCCTTTTAGTAAGTAATTTTGTATTTATTTTTTATTTCTCTTCTTCTATATGAGGGTAGGCTTAAGAGATATTTATCTACTTTTTTGTAATGCAGGGGATACTATGGCGAATTATTATTCGCGTCAAGGTCCTTCAGTCTCTGCTCCGAGTGGTCGAAAGAGATCAAAAGTTTCTACAACTTCTTCAGATCGTTCTTCGAGTGGTACCTTCGATGCTCCCGAGGAGGAGGATCCTGTTGATGAGGAGGTTGATGCACCCGGGGACTCAGGCATGCCTCCGAGGGAGGAGAAAGAGGAGGATCACTCACCTTTTATCATCGGAGAAGATGGCATAATATACGATGTCGTCCCCCTTACCTCGGTGGCTCATCAGTTAGCTCTAGTGTTAGCGCAGGTCCCAACATATAACAACGGGAGTTCTTCTAAGGGTTCGGAAGAGGGACCCGCATCTGAGGGCGGTTCTTTTTCGAAAGTTGTCGAGGAGGAGCCCGTGCCAAACTTGGTGATTCTTTCCTCTGAAGACCCGTCACCAACTCCTTCTCATGATGTCGGAGTTCCTACATCAGCCCCCTCAACGATTCATGAGTCCTCGGAGAGAACAGTTTCCGAGTTTCATCTTCCTGGTAAGTTCTTCTTGATATTACGTTTTTAGGGGCATAAAGAAAATTTGTTATGTACTAAGATTTTTTTTTTTGTGTAGATATAGTAGATAAGGGGAAAGCTCCGATGGCAGAAGGGTCTTCTATTCTTGGTAATCCACCTTTACCCGTCTCTTTCTTTTCTGCACCATTATTACTTGATGACTTTTTTGGGTTCATCGTCTTTATATATATATATATATATATATATATATATATATATACACATTCTTTGCAGGAGAGGAGTTTTTAGCGCAATTTCTCCAACCCGACTCGGAGGCTTCGTTGCGGGATTCGGAGGATATTCACGAGGAGTTTGACGCGCCATCCGATGAGAAGGATGCGAAGGTTGAGTTTCTAAGCTCACTGATTGGGGAAGCGGGCCCTTCTATTGCTGCGGGGGGTCCTCGTGCGTTGTTTACCGACACGGATGTGGTGACTCCAACTCAGGGGACCCTTTCTCCGAGGAGCCATGTCCCCGTCACGCTTTCTCCGAGGGGTCTAACCTTTCAGCCTCCGGTGGCCCCTCGTAGGCTGGAGGATCGGCTCTCGTTGCAGGTCTTATAGTGGGCTTTTCAGGAGATTCTTCGTTTCTTCGCATCTTCAAGTGCAACCCCGACTGACGGGTTTCACTTCATGCACACGAGTCTTAACTGGATGGCCCTTATGGTAAGCTCAAATTCTTTTCTTTTTCTCTCTCTATTCATCCTTCTTTTAAGTATTCTGTTTTAACCCCTTATTCCTTTCTTTCTTTACCGTAGGTCGGGAAAACTCGGGACGCTGCTGCTGCGGTAGAGCAAGGGTATCAAAGGGAGGGAGAAGATGTAAAACTTCTCTGAGCTCAAGTGGCGTCTCTTCTGTCCAATGAGAAGGAAGATCAGATGAAGATAGAGGTACTTCAGACGAAGATTTCTGCCTATGACTTTCGATGGGAAGAGGATCAAAAAGAGAAACCTTGCATCTTCAGATGAAACACTTGCAATCTTCATACGAGGGGATGGAAGCGTCGGAGAGGGCTTCTAAAGAACGGATTGTCCTTCTCGAGAAGGAATTGGAAGCGAATCAGGGCAAGAAGGCCAAATTTCAAGGGTTGTTGGGTAAGTCTATGGGCATGGCAGAATCGGCCGAGGAGAAATTGACTAAGGCCATTTCTCCCGAGGAGGTACAAGTGCAGGTTGAGGCGGCAGTCCAGTTAGCTCAGCAGGAGATCCTTCGACAGCCCTCGGAGACTTACGATAGGCCACCACAAGAGCTCTTGATAGGCCACATGTTGTGGGGCTATTTGGAGTGTGCTAGGCTGGCACATACGTTGGTGCGGTCGGATGTAGATTTTCCCAAGTCCTTTGACATTCGTAGGCTGAAGAAGCCTACTCCCAAGGAGTCCCACGTCATTTTCGAGATATTCAGAGGCTTTCTGTCTCCTCGAGCTTCTCCAGCGCCTTCTCCCATGCGGTCAGCGAGTAGTCCAAGTCCGATGCCCAGTAGCTCTGGAGGGGTACTGTCACCAACTTCTCGCCTGGCTCCGGTGAATCTTCCCTCTGAGGTGATGACCTCTTCGCCTTCAGCCCCGCATCCGTCAACCACGGAGGCATAGCTTAGGACTTGTCTTTTCTTGTTTTTAGCTTTAGCATTTTTAAACTTTTAATTTAGCAATTTTCGCAATGTACAGTTATTCTCTGAGGATTTCTCGGGTTCTACATCCTTGCCTTCTTTTGACTTTTTCCTATTTGTAGATTTATTCATAAATATTGAGCACTTATCATTACTCTGACTGTTTCTTTAATGTGGGATTTATATTAGGTTCAGAGAGTTTAGGATAGAATTTTATCCTTGCCGGCCAAGTTTGATGTTAAGCATAACGTGCCAGCATGCATGGTAATTTTAAGGATGAGTACTTCTTAAGTAGGAGAATCTTGTTGACACGCGTTCCTAACATGGCTATTTAAGCTTAATTTTTAGTTAAAGAATAAAGTTAAGAGTATATATATGCACTGTGCGTTCAGTAGACAAAGTTATACTCACTCCAAAGGAAACTTGTTCTAGATATAGGGTTCATTAATTTTCTTGCAAATTTGTCTTTTGACTTTCGCATAGTTAGTGTTTGTATTTCAGTTCTCTTTAAACAGCTAATCTGGAAGAAGGAGTGAAAACTTACTTGGCAGGATGATGCCCCCCCACTACAGGCGAAGAGGGTCCATTTCTTCTCACAATTCCACTTGGAACTCGGTTCGGACTCCTCCGTTGTCGTTAGGGGTTCGACATGCTTCTTTAGATAGCTTTACTTCTAGGCGAGACAGTCTAGACGATGACATAACGGCTCTCTTGGGGAGTTCTTCAAGGGGAGCCGTTGCAAGGTTTGTGAATGCTGAGTCTCGCAGGATGAATCACATCCGAGAGGTGTTTATGGGTAGGGGCTCTTATACCCTGGCGGATCAGTCTTCGGAGTTTGATATGCTTCCTTTGAGTCCTACAAAGTTAATGGGCCGAGGCCGCGTGGGGACAGCCGTGAGTAATGAGCACGAGGGATCAATTATGACCCTCTTTGCAGAGTATAATTTGGATTATACCAAGTATGGTGTGATCATACCGCACTCCGAACATAGGGCCTATGATCCCCCCTCGGGATTTTTGACTGTATATTGCGAACATGTACGGTGTGGATGCGGGTATTTTTCCACCCTTTTATTCAAACCCTCTTCCGGTATTGGCAAATATGCCCTAGTCAGATGACGCCAAAGATACCTGATTTGAAGACAATTGACATGGATATATGTGATGACTATGAGTTCGCGAAACAGAAAATAGTTAATTTTTCAAGAAGTGGTAGAACTCTGAAGAAGAAGAAGTTGGAGCTGCTACGTAGTGACTTATGGGGACCGACACCAGTCACATATCTTGGTGGAGCATTGTATTACATGACTTTCATCGATGACGCTACAAGAAAGCTATGTGTTTATTTCTTGAAGCATAAATAAGAAGCCTTTGATGTCTTCAAGGAGTGGAAAGCACGAATAGAAACCAAGACTGTTATAATGTGAAGTGTTTGAGGTATAAAAATGGTTGTAAATATGAACATGGGGAGTACAAACAATATTTTGCAGAGAACTGCATTCGCATGGAGAAGATAGTCAAGGGAACGCCTCAACAGAATAGGGTTGCAAAAGTTATGAATAGAACACTGAACGAGAGGGCCAGATGCATGATATTGAAGTGTGGATTACCGAAAATGTTTTGGGAAGATGCAATTAATACTGCAGCTTTCTTGATCAATCGAGGACCAGTTATTTCTTTGGAGTATGGCATTCTGGTGGAATCTTACAGTAGTAAAGAGGTAAACCTATCATATTTGCGAGTATTTGGTTGTGTGTCGTATGTTATATTGATGCTACTTCCAGGAGTAAGTTGGATAATAAATCTTTGAAGTGCCGTTTAGTGGATATGATGGTGATGATTATGGTTACAGGTTTTGGGATGATCAAAATCGAAAAGTAATTCGTAGTTGAGATGTCACATTTAATGAGCATGTGTTGTACAAAGATAGATTGGGCGCACCAATTACTCGGTGATGATGTTCAGAATCACAAATTGAGTGTTGTGGAATTGGTTTGTCCACTCCATATGAAGGGAAGGTCCTGAAGGAGCATGAAGATGTTGAGTCAGAACCCTCGTACACTAGAGTCTACCTTGAGGAGATAAAGAAGACATCGTTGGGCTCCTGAGAGATATAGCTCCACAATACACTATCTTTTGTTAACTAATAGTGGTGAGCCAGAGAGTTATGCAAAATCAATGCATAATGTTGATTTGAGCAAGTGGGAACTTGTCATGAAATATGAGATGAATTTCTTGAAGGAGAATAACACATGGGAACCCGTGAAGATTCCTAAGGAAAAAGGGCATTGGATAACAAATGGGTGTACAAAAGTTAAGATGAAGTCGATGGAAGCAACTGTTACAAAGAAAAACTGGTTGTGAAGCGTTTTCAACAAAAGGAATGCGTTGATTACACAGACATATTTTCTCCTGTTGTGAAGCTCACGACTATTGGAATGGTTCTGAGTATAGTTGTGGAAGAGAATATATTGCTAGAACATATGGATTTTGAACTAATTTTCTTCATAGTGATCTTGAAGAAGATGTCTATATGATGCGGCCCGAGGGATACTTGGCTAAAGATAACAATGAGCTTGTTTGTAAACTGGAGAAGAGCTTGTATGGTCTTAAACAAGCTCCACGATAGTGGTACATAAAATTTGATGATTTCATGCATGATATTGATTTTTGTAGACGCAATGCGGATCATTGCTGCTATTTCAAAAGGTTCGATAAGTTCTTATTTATAATGCTATTGTACGTTGATGATATGTTGATAGCTTGTGCGTGTGTTCAAGAAGTGAAGAAGTTGAAGAGGCAAATGTCTGAACGGTTGGCGAGGCAAAGCAAATCTTAGGCATGCGGATATCACGAGATAAGGTGGCAGAAAAGTTTTATCCTTTGAACTTTGTATATATTGAGAAGGTTCTTAAGAGATTTAGTATGGATGGTGCAAAGTCGGTAAGCACTCCACTGCGTAGCCAATTTAAATTATCTAAAAAGGCGTCACCTAGCAGTGAGTGAGAGCGTGCTGAAATGAAAAAGACTATGTAAGCGTCCATATTGGGCAGTCTTATGAATGTTATGGTGTGTACTAGACCAGACATTGCACATATAGTGGGAATTGTGAGCAGATACACGAGCAATACGTGAAAACAACATTATGAAGCGGTTAAGTGGATTCTGAGGTACTTGAGAGGTACTACAAACCTGTGTGGCTATGTTGATGTTGACCTGGCAGGTAATCTTGATGGGAGGAAGAGTAATACGGAGTATGTATTTACATTGGGTGGTACAACTATCTCTTGGGGATCCAAGTTGAATAAGATTATGGTGTTATCTACTATAGAAGCTAAGTACAAAGAAGTAACAGAGGCCAACAAACAGAGGTGTGGTTGCAAGATTTTTCCTGTGAATTGGAAAGAGGGCGGACAAATAACCTTCTCTATAGCGATAGTCAAAGTGATACTTTCTTGGCCAAGAATCTAGTGTTTCATTCAAGAATGAAGGATATTGAGTTGAAGTTTCACTACATACGATATCTCTTGGAAAATAAATATGTTGACTAAGGTTGTGACCTAGAGAAGTTGAAACTTTGCATGCTTCAAGTGGCCTTGGAATTTGAAGAAGTTCTAGTCTTGGGATTGACAGAGCCAGGGGTTACTATAAGGATGGATGATGTTTTAGGCGTTGATGAGTGCGATAGAGGGTTCATCTTTGTTGGTTTAGTTCCAAGTGGGAGATTGTCAGCTTTGTGGGTTAAGTTTCCAAAACAGAGGTGGTTGTTGACAGTAGCACAATAGAAGGACGCAATATACGTTGCGCAACGTCGGAGCGTTGGTCGCACTGCTTGGGTAGAAAAGGCAGCATTAATTGTGTTTTAGTTATTATTTAATTAACAAAAAACTAATGTTGTGTTTATTAATCTCTCATTTGATTAATATGTCAGTTAAGCATTCAAAAGATGACTAACAGCGGGGATTTGAGTTGGATGTGCGATCGATTGAACGATAAGGTTGTTTGAATTATAATTTTGAGGTTGATGTACTGAACTTATTCACTTTTACATTCTCGCAAAGTAGTAATTTGCTTCATAAAATCATGTAGATGTTTTCTCATAAGGTTATCTCAACTTTGCCTAAACAAATCAAGAGCCATTGCTCGATCAACAAAGAATTAATCACCCTTATTGAAGGAGATGAAGCATTCACAATGTACATCAAAAAGTTCATAAAGGAGAGAAATGAAGAAGAGGAATTATAGGGAAGCCGAAAAGAAAACCAAAGCTTCAGCGAGTGCACCCAAGAACCCCTCATTTCTTCACTATAGCGTCGAGCTAACCGACGTAAAATTAAGCGCTTCATGAGAGGCAACCCATGTAGTAGGTTTTTCTTAAGTCTTTCTATTTAGTTTATTTTATTTTTATTTGATATTTTTATTAGAGTCATGTATAGCAACAACCAACTTTGTGAAATCAATTGAGCTTAAATTGAGGAGTTAAGGAACAAAGAAGAAAAAGAAGAGGAGAACGAAGTAAGTAGACGATCAGGCAATATAATAAGCATACGCACCGCGCTACAGTACCAGCGTAGCACGAGTCATGCCAATTTGGGCCAGCTCGCATAGTTTTTGTAGAAGATCGCGCGAGCCATGCACGTCGTGCATGTTTTCAAAAAGACCACGTGAGTTGCGTGCCTTTTGGCGTTTGTAATGCCATTCTTCCAGAAGACCGCGAGTTGAGCCACCACCATGCGACATCCACATTACGCCACCCCCGAGAACTAGAAAATACATTTTTCTCGCGTAAGGAATGAGGAGACTAGTAGAATCAGAATATGCTCAGAATTTGGCTGAGCGGTCTCTATCTCTAACCTTTACTATATTACTTACATCCTTTCTATGCATTCAGATTCAATAGATATGATAAAAAGTTTTATGAATCATTCTTTGTGTGATAAAATTTCTTGAGAATAGAGAACTTGTAAAAAATTGCCAATCTTTTTTTTAAGAACTCATGTATTATATGTTGTAGAATAATCTACTCATAATTCATACCTCTCTTAAAATCATTGTATTTTTCTTTTTCCTTAGACTTTCATTAAGTATTTTTCTTTGAGAAAATATCTGATCTATGTTTACTGTTTTCAGAAGGGTATGGCATCCATACGTTACTACACCATTGATCCTACCACAGTAACATCTAGGAAAGCACTCAGACTTTCAATAGACAACACAATAAATGATAGAGATTGCTTCCTCTATGACACAACTTTTTACCTGTACAAGGCATTACTTGAAAGCCACTTTGTTGATGAACAAAAATTACAAGGGTTTAAAGAGGTATTAGTCAAAGTGAGATTGGGAGATATGATGAAGAAAAAGTACAATTGTGAAATTAGGTTACAATGCTCATCAATTATTTTGACCATAGGTTGCTTTCTGAGAATATATCCCTATGGATGAGTGTTGACATGTTGATGATTTGACTTCTAAGTTAGATTGAGTCAGTTTTAGTTTTTTGTTACTTGAGGACGAGCAACGATCTAAGTGTGGGGGTTTTCATGAGTGTCTAAAGTTTGCACTTTTAGACCTCATTATTTGGGGTTAAAGGAAGAACTACTTAAGTAATTAGAATATTTAAATATGTTTTCGTGTATTTCAGGTTTTCAGAGACGTTAGTGAAAACGTAGCATTTTATGGGACAAATGAGCTAAAATAGAATTAAGGCGCACATGGATATAAAGAAGAACCAAATCAAGAGTTAATTAGATGAAACGACAAGTGATTCTCGGCCAAGGAACGAAGGAGGAAGAGCCAGAACACCAACAGTTATACAATGAGGAGAATCTGAATGAAGTCATTGACTCAAATACATGGTGACTGAGTCACAAGTATAATCAGCGGATGTGCTACATACCATTGCAAAGACAAGGAGTTAGTGTTCCAGCACAATAAACAGATCCTAATTCTGACATGCAAGAAAGAATTTATAGCTAAAACCGTGAAGACGCGCAGAGTAGGACAAAGCAGCGTGACAGGCACGCGGAATCCTGCGCCACAACGCGCACAGAGAAAAATGTGCATCGCGGGAATGGGCCCAAAAATCATCCCAAACCTTCTTTGAGGCCCAGCCACCATGTTTATCATATAAGTGAAGTAGCGCTACAGATTCACTAACCACAAGCGATCACACACAACACGAAGAGACCAAAAGAGATAACAAGTCGTTCTTCACATAACGAGCACCCAACAACACAAGGTTTGAGATCGTTAGCAATGATTCAAGTCAAAGATCAAGTAGAAAGTAACAAGGCCATAAAGATTGAGAGTTTATCTTTCGTTTACAATTTTCTTACGATGATCGTTTCTATTTGTGATATTGAAATTGTATTCCTAAGTAGCTAATTTTTTATGTTGATTGACGAACCTATGTGATTTCTTATGTTTTGATAAATATATTTTCGTTTTTGTGTTTATTCATCTATCTTGATCTCAATTCCAATATATGAATGATTAGAAGTTATGGGACGTAACTAGCGTCGGCACATAATACGTTATGTGGGATAGTTGAGCTTGAGAGTATGTGAAAAAGATGAGTCGAACCATGTCCTTTTGTGTCCTTGAAAGAAGCCATGAACACGTAGATCAAAATCTTATTCAAAGCATGTGAATGAACATAGGGGAAATCCAATGAAACTTAACCCTTTAAACATCCACCCATCATCTGACTTCAATTAAGTATTAGTCAACCAAAGTATCCAATTCAATTTAGTCTATGAGTTTAGTCTAGTTTAGTTAATTGAGCCTACAACATCAAACTCTTATTTATTAACCCATTGAGAATAGAATAGAAGGAACAAGATTGATTTATACAGTACTCGTGGGATACGATACTTGGGACGTAATTTACTTTTCATTTTATTACTTAACAGTGCACTTGCGCAATGTAGTAGTATTAGTATTTGTATGTAATACCACGCATCATGCGTGGTCTGGGAGCTCTCTGAAAAATCTGTCCATTGAATGATGTCTAGATAGGGTATTCATAGGCTAGATGATGGGCCTTTCATGGGTTGGGTTCCAAAAGAGATTGTTCGTGGAAAAAGAGATTGTTTGGAGGCCCAAAGAGATTGTTTGTGGGCCAGTTGATGGGCACAAACCGCCATGACCAATTTGGGCCACTTAATTGTGTCGTGCAGTCCTTTTCATCGTGTTAGTCACTTGTCACGTTGTAATTGGTTGCTATATTAGTACCAAATCATGGTACAACTTAAGTCCCCCAGTTTGTAAGGTGGTTGGAGTAGACGAGCACCTTGCAAACTTATTTAGTCGAGAAGCCATAATTTGCGTTTCAAAAATAGTTTTAAAATAGGTTGAAATCACAGTAGGTCAAAACTATACGGTCAGTCTTGATGCTGCATAAGGGGCACTTGAGGAGAAAGTTTAGCAATGCTTGGAGACTCAATAAGAGGCCAAGAAGAGAATGTTACCAAAACACGAACAAGGATCAAAACTGTGCAGCAGGTCCAAGCGGCCATCACTGGTCATGTTAAGACTTGTGACGCCACTCTTAACAAGTGGTGCAGTAGCCACCAACTGCTTAAGGCTAAGCTCTGGTCTTGAAAACGAATTTGTTGGAGATATGGTTGTTGTTAAGAAAGCAGGTTATGGGAAAGGAAAATGGCTCTATTGGCTTGATTTAGGCGAGTGTGTAGCCCCTATCCTTTTTTTCTTCTTTTGTTATGTCTTGCTTTTGATGGCCCTTTATCTTGTTTTGGATTTTGGATGGTTGTTGTGCTTTGTACTCTATTGATTTGATTTATAATGTGCTTCTCTGTTTTCTTGTGATACCACATCTCTTTATATTTTTGATCAAAGTTTATGTACCAAAGCGATTTGTTGTCGTAGGGCTTAGATATATAGCCTTCTTCACGATGAATTCTATGATCTGCCTAAAGACATTTCCTTATGGATGCCCTATTTTTTCGGTACAAATGTGAGTTGTTTTATGGATGTGGATCCGAAAAACCAGGTCGACTTTGATATTCTTGTTGCTGCTTCTTCCGTAAGTGCACTTTTTATTGATGCCCCTTCTACAAGTGCAACCACTCCTACCAATCTTGATGCTTCTTTTCTCGTGCCATTGACTAGTTATGTTAGTTCTAGACCTGGTATGCCACTTACTTTAGAATTTTTGAATACGCTTCCACTGATGAATGTTGTAGTTAGAGCTCCCTTCTACAACCCTCTTGACAATTGGCTTTTATCTGTGTCTCTGAAATAGCTTCAGGTGAACACCAGTGGCTTTTATATGTGTCTCCCAACACTATAGTGCTATAGGGGTTTCGGTTGAGGAAGTTGCTGAATTTAATGCTGAGTATGAGAGGGCATGTCGTGCACATGTTGTTGAAGAGTCCAATACCAAAGATTCAGTTGGTGCCCCAGCTGAAAGAGGTAATTGAAGGTGAAAAACTCTATAAGTGGCCATGTTTACCTTATTTTGGCATGTGTGCCGCCCCTGTCCCCATTTTTATGCTTCCCATACATTTGCATATATTAGTCATTTTCTGGTTGGTTGGATTTTTTGCCCGTATATGCGGTAGAGCTTACATTTTTTACCTACTTTATGAGATATTCACCCGATAGGCTCTTCACCTAGTTTCATTTGGTAGGGCTTACATGTTTCACCTAATTTATGGAATATTCACCTAGTTAGTTTCGACTGGGCTTACATTGGGCCTATTTTATGGAATTTCATCCAATGACTCTTCACCTAGTGCACTTTTATCAGCTTGTGTGATTTTTGTGTCTTCACTTATCTGGGCCTTCCCTTAACTTCCATGTTGATGGTTTGTTTGTATACGCTAGTAATCATCAGTCCAACTTTGTTTGTAGGAGAGTGTTAGCGTTTGTGCACTTACATGTGTTGCTTATTGTGCTTTTCAAGCACTTGTGGCTCAAATTTAAGGGAATTTCACTCAAAGGCTTGTCGCATGTGTATTTGTCGAGCACTTGTGGCTCTAATTTATGGAAAATTCATCCAAAGGCTCGTCGCATGTGTATTTGTCAAGCATTGTTGGCTATAAATCTCCATTACTCTCTATTGTTGCTTATTTATGTGTCTGGCCAAGTTCTGATACCTTAACCTGGTTTGGCGTGCTACAAGTATGCTTTTTAAAGGTAATCAATGTTGACCATCTGGTGTCAGCATTTATGCACATTCTTAAGTAAAGTATTAGTACTCAAAAGAAGGCTTTATATATTTTAAGACTGAACTTGGATGCTTTTTGATTAAGTCCTACAAATAGTGGTAGCCTCAGTTGAAGTTAGTTTGGTCTTTTTACGCTCTTTAGCTAGAGTGTTGTGACAATTGGCTCTTATGCCTTGTATAAAATTGCGCTCTTTTTGATCACTCAAGTGGTTTTTGAATAATTGTTATGATGGTGCCATGATTGTTGTATGTGTTATCGTTGTTACTTGTGTAGTAGCAACATTTTTCATAAGCTGTTTTGGCCATATGGCGAGTCCCCAGTTCTATTTTGTAGTTAAGTTGACAATGATATAAGCACGAGGATATCAGCATCTCGACGGCTTTATTGTCTTTGGGGGAGATCTTCATCTGCCATCCCTTTTGCAAAGGTTGGATTATTTATGGTATGTCTTGTGATATGCGTTCGAATGCGTTCTCTCAGGTTGTATAAAGTGACGAGGTAGTGAGACACTTGTTGATTGTTGTCAGATTGTGTGTTATGAGCTTTAGCTTTTTTTCTTCCTCGATTGATTGATTGCGCAATAAGTGATGTTGTTCCACTTGAATTTTTTGTTCTGTTTCCGTTGTATTGGGGGTCAACAGGTTCAGTATTTGCAGATGATCCTTAACTTTGTTGAGTAGTTGTGGTGGCGTTGGCCTTTTCCAGTGGCTCTTGTAGACCTTACCATAATGATGAGCATATGTGTTTCTTCTATAGTGCACTTAGTGGTTTCCCATAGACGGCGCCCCTGATGCGATGTGATTTTGTCTGCTTAGTAATCACTCTACGTCAGACTAACTCAAGCTCGTATTGGTCTTAATCTAGCTTAAGTTCGAGAAATCTGCACTAAAAATACGACATGTAAACTAGGTCGGGGCTGACGTGACGTAGGCACTTTGATTCCTAAGTTAGTTTATGCCCTAGAGGGGTTAGACTATAATTAGGTTAGCTCAAATACGATTTAGATAGAAAATAGTTAAATAAGTTGAACGTATATGATAGGTTGGGCATAAGGCGGCTGATGCAAATTTTGAGTTGATTTTGGACTAAACGTGGGACTAAGCCAATCTGCCTACGTATCACATTTAAGAATCAAGCCAAACGTCGTTAATTATTTTTTTGTGGTTGTCGATCGTGGTCGGCGGTAAAGATCAGATCTCTAAGGTCGGGCCTTTGCACATTGGATAGTAGTTAAGGCAAGACTCAAAGAGATAATGCACGACGATATTTTTTCACAAAGAGATAGTACACAACGAGATTGTGTACAAATAGATAATACACGGAGATATAGTGCACAAAGAGATAGTACAGGTCTAAGAGCTCTCAGAAAATTTGTCCCTTTAATGATGTCTAGAGAAGGTATTTTTATAGGATAAATGATGGCCTTTTATGTGTTGGGCCCCTAAAGAGATTTTTCTTGGGCTGGTTGATGGGCCCGAATAGCTGTGACCGATTTAGGCTACTAAAGTTTGGCGTGCTGTACATTTCATCGTTTTAGTCACTTGTAACGTTGTAATTACTTAGATGTTAATGGGAACGTTGCTAGGGTTGGAGAGAATCGAAAGCGAAAGCTTGCAGAGTGGGTTTGATTAATTAGAGGTTGTTTGCGACCAAAAGAGATTGTTCGTGGGCTAGTTGATGGGCCTGAACTGGCATGACCAATTTGGATTGCTGAATCTTGTCGTGTTGTCTATTTCATCGTGTTACTCACTTGTCATGTGGTAATTGGTCATATATTATTACCAAATTATGGTACAACGCTCCTGAAAGAAGGCGTCGTTGTATATTAGTAATATCCTTGATGACTTTCGCAAGAGCCTTGCCCTTGATTTATAATCACAGTGTAACATTAATCCAAATTCTGTATTTTTATGTTTACGAATATAGTTTTCTCTTTATAAAGGTGTAATAACAATAATAATTAAGCTTCATATATTTTTATCTCAAAATTAAGAAGTTTTAACCATGTATCAAAGATTTCTTTTCTTTACGAAAAGTATTGAAAAATTTTTGTTTTTGAGTTTACTGAAACTAAATACGCAAGTAGTTTTTAATTTATTTGTAATTGTAATTTAAAGAATTTTCTAAAAACTTGTCGAAAAAATCCTAAAGCATTTCATATATTTTTTTTAATGTTTAAGAGAACAAAACTTACTCCTCCAAAAAAAGGGAATAATATTAAAATGGAAGAAGACCTTTTTCAGATTGATGCTCAGGGGAATATTAATTAATGAATGGAGCAACCTATGAATTTTATTACTTCAAGACAAATACATATTTATCATAAGCCAAAATCCAATAACTTTATTGCATAGTTGTCGTTAAAATATACGACGAATCCAAACTATTGGCGTATTGTATTTTCTTAATTGATAGTTCAGCATCAAAGGCCGAATTATTGGTATGAGTTCGGACCTAGCAAGATTTACATAGTAAAAGATTAAGAAAGAAGAAAGAAAATAAAACTGAAGACAAGATTAACTGGCATGCAGATTAAAGAAAATAACTAAACTTTAACAGAACGCCCCAACATATAAAATTGAAACAGAACTCATTAACAGGATAAAGTAAGTTTAACTTTCTTATCACTCTTACCGCTATCACCCTCAAAAGAACAATTGTACGTAATCCAACAATAAATTAAGTAAGCTCTAGTTTGTGGGAGTTCAAATGCATTATAAGTAAATGCTTTCCACATCTTCGACTGAAAGAAAGTTTTGTCTATAGTAATTTTCACCAATATAATTCAACATGAAGGAAAAAAGTTAAATTGGAAGTTTCTGCTTCATGTTAAAACTAATCTAATTTATTATGCAGTACCGCACCAGGCTACTACTTGTACACATTATTACTTGGTGTTAGAATTTTTGTATAGAGGTATGACAAGCTATAAACCTTTGATTAGTAGTTTTTTTTGTGGATAGGATTCCTTGTATATATACGCCTCATTCATTAATGATAAATCTATTGAGAAATATTATCTTTCATGGTATAAAGTCATATTTTGTTTTCTCTCTCCTCTCTAAATTATGACCGACCCCTCTAAAGACGGTTCGTCCTCCGACACCACCAACGGTGGCGGCAACGCCGTCGCGTCCCCTTCCTCGACGGACGCTCATCTTAAATTCCATCCTGCTCTAGTCGTCTCTAATGTTAAGAACTTCATCCCTATCACGTTAGATGCCGAAACTAGCCTCTACACCTCTTGATCGGAATTATTCAAAATTCACGCTCGCGCGTATCAGGTTCTCGATCACATAATCCATGCTTCCGCCGACGTCGTCCCTCACGATGATCTCTGAGATCGTCTTGACGCCATCGTCTGCCACTAGATCTATGGCACCATCTCCACTGAAGTTATTATATATATATATATATATATTTATATATATGATCGTTGTCGTTGTATATATTAAGAATTTTCAAATCGAGTTGTCACACTATCATCGAACCTGAGTCTAGTACAATGGCGCTTGGACTCGGGTCGCTGACATCTTTCAGGACAATAAGAACTCCCGCGCCGTTCACCTCGAGAACCAATTCTCTCACACGGTTCTTGATGATTTCTCTAGTGTTGGCGCCTATTGTCAAAAACTGAAGATGTTTGCCGATCAACATTCTCCCAACTCACGTCTCGGGTCCAAGTCACCACTTCAACTCCTCTTCCAAAAAAAAACCCATCCTACTCTCATCTCCGCGTGTTTGGGTGCTCATGTTTCCCTCTCTTTCCCTCCACTACTATCAAAAAACTCCAAGCCTGGTCCACTCCTTGCGTCTCCTTGGGCTACCCTACTAATCATCGTGGTTACAAGTGTTATAACCTAGCCACTAAACAAGTTATCACGAGCCGCCATGTTGTATTCGATGAAAACACGTTCCCTTTTGCTCAACCTAGTCCAACTTGTTCCCCCTCTTACGAGTTCCTTGATACACCTCCCTCTCCATCTTACATCATTAACTACAACACTCGGCCTCACACCCCTCACACGTTGCACCGCAACCCGCGTTCTCTATACGTTTTGTACCTAATGTTGGGTCCGATGTTGGGGCAATATTCCAACCAGAACCCCATTCCTTACACCGCGGCTCCCTCTTCTCCGGCCTCACGGCCCACTTCTCTTACCTCACCTACAGCGCCATTACCTCATCTATCTCCTCAAATGGCCACACGTAGCAAACACGACATCTTTCGTCCCAAACAACTCTTTAATTTCCATACCTCATCTTCTCCCTCTCCTATTCCTTCTAACCCCTTGGCCACTCTATCCGAACCCCACTGGAAATCGACAATGATGGATGAATTTGATGCTCTTATTAAAAATAAGATGTGGGAGTTAGTCCCCCGTCCTCCTAATGTCAATAGTATTCGTTGTATGTGGATTTTCGTCATACGTTTCACTATGATGGTACTTTTTAGAGGTATAAGGCTCATATTGTAGGTGATGGCAAGTCTCATCAAGTTGGAGTGGATTGCATAGAAACGTTCAGTCCCATGGTGAAACCAGCGACCATTCGTACGGTACTTCGCATCACCATTTCGCATTCTTAGCCCATTCACCAATTGGATGTCAAGAATGCGTTTTTACATGGACATTTGGATGAAACCGTTTACATGCATCAACCTTTGGATTTTTGTGATCCCACTTTTCCAGACCACATATGTCTCTTGAAGCGGTCTCTATATGGTCTTAAGCAAGCCCCTCGTGCTTGGTACCAATGGTTCGCTGATTATACCGCCTCTATTGACTTCTTTCATAGCACATCAGATCACTCTTTCTTTATCTACCGTCATGGAAAGACACGGCCTATCTCTTATTATATGTGGATGACATATTACTTACAACCTGGTCTTCTTCCTTGCGCACCTCCATCATGCGCCATTTCTTGTCCGAGTTTGCTATGAAGGATTTAGGTACGTTGAGCTATTTTCTTGGTATTGATGTGACTTGTAATTCTGAGGGCCTATTCTTTTCTCAACGGAAGTATGCTGAGGAAATTTTTGAGCGTGCGGGCATGAGCTCGTGCAAATTGAGTTTCATACCGATTGATACGAAGCCGAAAATTGGTACGACCTCGGACAACGAACCTTATAATGATCCCACTCATTTGTGTCGTCTCGCCGGGGCTCTCCAATAATTCACTTCAACTCGCCCGAACATCTCTTATGCGGTTCAATAAATTTGTCTATGCATGCACGATCCTCGCTTGGCCCACATGCAAGCTCTTAAAAGGATTGTGTAGTATGTTCATGGGACGCTCCATCTCGGACTTCACCTCTTTCCATCTTCTCTCACTCGGCTTATTGTGTTTTTCTTGGTGATAACTTGATCTCTTGGTCTTTTAAACGGCAGCCCGCCTTATCTCGTTCTAGCACCGAAGTCAAATACCGTGGTGTCGCCAATGTTGTCACGAAATCCTATTGGCTTCGTAATCTCTTGTTGGAGCTTCATCATCCAATACCATCTGCTACATTGATCTTCTGTGACAATGCAAGCGCCGTTTATCTTTTTGGAAATCCAGTTCAGCATCAACGTACCAAACATATAGAGATGGACATCCATTTTGTTCCAAATAGGGCAGCCCGCGGCCAACTACGTGTCCTCCATGTCCCGTCCCGTTACCAGATAGCCGACATATTCACAAAAGGTCTTCATCGTGTCTTGTTCGATGACTTTCGGTCCAGTCTCAACGTTCGGGAACCTCCCGCTTCGACTGCGAGGGTGTGTTAAAATACGATTTGTATAAATATGTTAATATTATCTTTTGTATAGAGATGTGACAAGATATAAACATTTGATTAGGTAGTTTCCTTATGGATAGAACTCCTTGTACTAGTATATATACTCTTCATTCATTAATGAGAAACACATCGAGGACTATTATCTTTCACTTGGTAACGCTAGGCAAAATGTTCTAATTAGCATTAATACTTTTCTTTCATTAATGTTTGTTTTCTTTCAAATATTTTCTCCAAATTCTATATATACACTTCATTTTCACCCCATTATCATCTTCAAATACTCTGCAAACACAAATATTTCAACAACAAATTTCAAAGTTAAACACTTTTTCATCTTTAAATACTCTCCAAACACAAATATTTCAATATTTTATTTCATATTTAAATAAAACACTTTTTTCTTCCTTTCATCTATAAAACAAACATTTTTTTTCTTTTCATCTTTAAAATAAACGTTTTTTTTCTTCCTTTCATCTTAAATAAATATTTTTTGACTAACAATCACTTTTTAGGTTTTAGATTGGTGCCATAAATCGAAATATTTTAAAAAAATAAAAAAATAATATTCCGATAATTATTACCGGAATATTTTTTTTTCTGTTGAATATTATTTCCGACCGGACTCTGGTCGAGAATACCTTAAATATTATTCCCGGCCGGACTTCGGTCGGAAATCCCTTAAATGTTATTTCCGATTGCGGTCCGGTCAAAAAAAGTAGAAAGATCTTTCCTAACCAAAGTCCGGTCGATAAAAAATAATTTCCGACCGGACCGCGGTCAGAAAATTTTCCAACGGAGCGCGGTATGAATAGTTTCTTCTGACCGGAGTTCGGTAACAAATGTTCTGACCGCGGCCCGATCGAAATATTCTTTTTATCGACCGGCCTCCGGTCGGAATAGAATTTTTCGACCGCAGTCCGGCCGGAAAACCGGTCGGGAAAGGTCCCGAACGGAGGCCGGTCGAAAAAAAATCTCCGATCGAAGTATCCTGACCGGACTTTTCTGACCGTAGTGCGATCGAGAAAAGGTCTTTCCCGACCGGATTCGTGTTATTTCCGATCGAAGTTCCGATCGAAAATAACCCGATTTTCTTGTAGTGCATTAGATAAAACGGGTGCTGCATGAAGTTTAATTTACATCAGGAAATTGACCATGATACAGTATATAAATATCTCTCTTTTCAAGAGCCAACTTTAATTTATAGTCATTTTCTACCCGAAAACTTCAATCAGTGTAATGATCAATATATTTTTATTGGTGATCTATCATTGTTCCTACTATCAATTGGCTATAAAACTGCCGTATTAGGTTGGTAAACAACAGTTGCATACATATAAAGCTTCAAAACCAAGACAAAGGGGACGTCCAAATTACTTGTCTGATTTTTTTTTATTAATTACTGTAATATGCTTCCTTCATTATTAATTACTGTAATATGCTTCCTTCATTAAAAAAGTTGAAATCCGAAACTACTATATAATAAAAAAAAAAAAAAAAAGCGATTGACTCATTTCATTCTTCATAATAAATTAACATACGCTCTTTTCATGTATGTTTATTTATAAATTTTGTAATAGCGCATTCATCGAGGTTCTTATAGAAAGATTGTCTGTCTGTAGGGTAGGAAAATGGGGTATACTGTAACCTGCAATTTGGAGTTTTCCTACATTTGGCAAACAAACCTACGTTAAAATACGTACCCACCTTTCTAGAGCAAATTAGTCAACCAAATTATTTTAGCTTCTGATAAATGTATTAAAAGTATAATTAGGAAAAAAGAAAAACCAAGCCATCAGCTGCTTAGGGTGTTGGTAAGACGTTTCAGGAATCCCGAAATTCCAGATACTGTTGGCAGATGTATGAATTTACCTGTTTGAAAATATACATGTCAAAATCCAAAATACGAAAAAGTAGGTATAACTAATTGTCGAATCGGGGTAAATAAATAAATGTCACTAGTTATTAGGATTGTGCCGTCTTTTATGATTTCTATATCTCTGTATTGTCGGTGGGGGTTGTAGCCATCAATGCCATCCCTTTTTAACGACCTTTAAATTAATGACATCACGCTTCTCAACGATCTGTCTAAGATAAACATAATATATATATATATATATACATTATTAATTTACAAATAAAAAAAGAAAAGAAAGAAGAAACACCATAGTACACGATAATAATGATCAAAACTCGTTTATAGTCAAATCCACTTCAAAAAGTCCAAAATCCTACTCCCTTGGAGTCTATGTTATAAATCGTACGTGCCTCCTCACCTATAAATTGCTTCCAAAATACATACTAAAGCAAGCAACACTTACATCTTAGTGCTTATCAATTTGTTATTAAAAGAAGATAATTATGGCTGAAATATCATCAGGTGCAAACGGGAACCATGGAGTAGCGGTGAATATTAAGGAAGATGATTACAATAATTCTGCTTCTGCTAATTCTTCATCAGGTTGCAACTTTGTCACCGTAGCCTTCCTTCAAAAGGTTAGGAATATGTTGATTAACGAATGAAGTAGTTAATAATTCACCACCTTTGTTCGAAGACGAAGATGACATTTTTTTGTTGTCTAATCAATTAAATCTCCAACCGACCCTATAGATATGATATATATGATCTAATTTCTTTTCCCTTGGAAAATTAAAGAACAACACACTTAATAGCCGAAGAGTTGTTTAGCCCCACACTTCTCCGTGTCTTTTTCTTTGATTTTCTTGCTATGTTGTAAAACACTATGAAATTAAGTCATACGGTCCTTATTTTTATTTATTGGTAGATTTTTATCAACGAAATTCATGTGTTCAATTCAATGTCATATATATAGTTACTTTGTTTAGCTATTGGTTGATGCACTATTTAGGTAATTGCGGAGACATTGGGTACATATTTTTTGATATTTGCGGGTTGTGCGTCGGTGGTGGTGAACAACGACAAGGAGAAGGTGGTGACGCTGCCGGGGATATCAATAGTATGGGGTTTAGCGGTGATGGTCATGGTCTACTCTGTCGGACACATCTCCGGCGCACATTTCAACCCCGCCGTCACTCTTGCTTTCGCCACCTGCCGGAGATTCCCTTGGAAACAGGTGATGATCATTAGTATTATTATTATTATTATTATTATTATTATTATTATTATTATTATATATAATATATCTGCAATTAATCTTTTACATTCAACACGTACCTGTGTGTTCCCATTTCTTAAGTCAAACAACATGTCATATAAGTTATAAAAAATAGGGATAATTACAGCTACACCCCTTGAGGTTTGGTGTAATTACAAAGACCTCCCCTGAGGTTTGAGTAATTACAATGACCTCCCCTCAATTGTAAGGGTTGGTTACAATTACACCCCTTGAGGTTTGGTGTAATTACAAAGACCTCCCCTGAGGTTTGAGTAATTACAATGACCTCCCCTCAATTGTAAGGGATGGTTACAATTATACCCCCTAAAGTTTAGTGTAATTACAAAGACCTCCCCTCAGGTTACAATATTATTTTTAAAAATAATATAAATAACAAAAATATTAAAAAATATATTAAAAATAATTTTATTTTGCTTTCGGTATTTTGGAATTTTTTTTAGTTTTTTTTTCTTGATAATTTTTTTTTTGTGTATTTTTGACTTATTTTGTTGTTTATTTTTTTAATAATTTAAAAAATGATATTTTTGATTTTTTTCATTAAATCATCTATTTTATATTATATTTAAAATTCATTTATATTTAGAAAATAAAAATTGATTCCACATCACTCAATTAGACTAGGTTTATTACAAACTTAAATATATAAGAAAAAGTTAATATATTTTTAAATTGAGAAATATATTATATTAATCTCCATTTTAAGTTTGTTAAAAGTTTAAAAATAAAATTATATGTATCTACAAAATTATAAATATACAACAGGACTCTTTTGAGCTTATATTTTAGAATTGACAGAAAATTATTTAATTAGTTAATAAGTAAATATTTTTGTATTTTTTTTGTTTATGTTTTAGCTTTTTTAAGTGAATATATAATTTTATGTAAATATATAGCAAATGGGGGCTTTTTACTAAAAAAAAATTCCAAAATACCGAAAGTAAAATAAAATTATTTTTAATATATTTTTTAGTATTTTTGTTATTTATATTATTTTTAAAAATAATATTGTAACCTGAGGGGAGGTCTTTGTAATTACACCAAACTTCAGGGGGTGTAAATGTAACCATCCCTTACAATTGAGGGGAGGTCATTGTAATTACTCAAACCTCAGGGGAGGTCTTTGTAATTACACCAAACCTCAGGGGGTGTAATTGTAACCAACCCTTAGAATTGAGGGGAGGTCATTGTAATTACTCAAACCTCAGGGGAGGTCTTTGTAATTACACCAAACCTCAAGGGGTGTAGCTGTAATTATCCCTAAAAAATACAAACAATATGTCATGTAAATCCGAAATTTCTTCCATAATTTGTTTGCAAATTTGGTTAGACTAAGACTATCGCGCTGAATATTATAATAGACAGGCCACTTAACGTGGGCCAGCCCAATATAACTCTTTCGAGTTATTCAATTTAACATTGAAAAAAGTTGTTACATCACGGAGATCTTTAGAAATATAAAAACTCTATACAAGATTTTTAACTTGTCGATTGTGCATTCGGCACTTGTACTCAACCAAAGCTTCTTTTTCGTCTTTATATATCGGACAATATGGCTTTGATTAGTTAAGCATTTTGAAATTTGGCATTTGACGTAACTCTTCTAAAGTTTTTTCTTGTCACTTTTTATTTGGCACCAACGCATCGTTTTATGTTTATCTAAAAAGTTATTTACTCTTGATTGATGAAACAGATAAATTATTTCACTTAATACTATGTACATCAATTGGAAGATATTCCTTGGTATATTAGTGGTGTGCGTGGGTAACGTAATCGTCCAGTTAGGAAATCAAATGATGGTACCCATGTATTCGGGAAATGAAAACAAATTGACCCTATCGAGTATTTGGCTACAGGTACCCACCTTGCGGGTAAATATACTTGAATATGAGCAAATATGAGTTAACTGTTAAGTAGAGAAATTATATGTCACAATTCGTATTATTAGGATAACAAATTGTTCAAGAAAATATATTTATTGTGATTTAAAGCGTATATCATCTTATATTATAAATAATATCACAGTATTAAAAAAAAAAAAAAAAAAAGAGTATCCTATAGGAGATTGAAAATGGACTGCAAGTATTTGTTCATTCTCACATCCACCTTAACTTGCGGGGAGTGCATTTAGGGTATCTATACCCTAATAAACCCGACCTTTTAGGGTGGGAGAATGGGTACATGCTCCCATTGCCCACCCCAATTGCATCTCACTAGCAAATTAATGAGCTTTAATGTAGAAAAATAAAATTTTACATGTTTAAATTAGGTACCGGCATATGTAGCTGCTCAAGTCCTGGGATCAACTCTAGCAAGCGGAACATTAAGGTTATTATTCAATGGAACACACGACCACTTCGCCGGAACACTGCCTACTGGCAGTGACGTGCAATCGCTCGTGGTGGAGTTCATAATCACCTTCTACCTCATGTTCGTCATATCTGGAGTTGCAACGGATAACAGAGCTGTAATTATCAACCATCTAATTTTAGCTAGTCATTTTTTCAAGATTAAGTTAAACGTTTCTTTATTCTTATTATAATTAGGAATGCACAAAATAGGACTATTTTGAAAAATATTATTGAGCACCACGGATAGCGTGGCATGATATATAATTCTCACAACTAAATATCTTGTATCAGTCTTATCTATAATGATGCGCTATTATTTTAACAATTGAGTTAATTTGTATGTTAACTGTTTTTACAGATTGGGGAGCTAGCCGGTTTGGCCGTTGGAGCTACCGTTTTGCTTAACGTTATGTTTGCCGGGTAAGTATCGTCAACAAATTAAATAATACTTTACGACCAGGACCAAAAATTAATTAATACTGTTATACGTAACATTGTATATGAATTATGAACTTATACTGATAACTAACTGATTCTATAAAGTTTGGTCGACCTAGCTGGTTTACTTGTTTTATGTTTTAAGAGGTACATATGATATTAATAGGAGGGACAAAAAAAAAGCATATGATATCTTTTGCATAAGAAAATTGTGCATTTTTTTTTCAAAAGATCTCAAGGATATGAGTTCCTTATGGGGAATACTCTGCACACCATTTAACAAATCAACTGTGGTTTCCTAACGGGGCATAGTTGACCTTATCTCTCTCACATCATGACTGATAACTCTAATCTCTTTTGTAACATTTGAAATTATTTTCATGACAGAGTAATAATATGTATGTACTTTGATTTACAGGCCGATATCAGGGGCTTCAATGAATCCAGCAAGGAGTTTAGGGCCAGCAATAGTGTCGAGCCACTATAGGGGTATATGGATCTATCTTTTGGGTCCAACAGCTGGAGCGATAGCTGGTGCATGGGTCTATAATATTATCAGATTTACGAATAAGCCTCTTCGTGAGATTACCAAAAGTGGATCTTTTCTTAAAAGCTCGACCCGGAATGGAACCAATTGATTATGCACGTGGCTTTTTTTCAAATGTGTTCTCTTTTCTTTCACCTTTTTTGGCTTCTTTCTTTTGTCTTTTGCGTTTATTACCTGTTTTTTTTTTCCTTCTTTTTTTGTTGTGTTTAAATGTGACTTGCAAAGCAAAGGGAAACTGAATATATTACTAGGAACGGATAATCCTACCGTTGTGGGAACTTTGCGCTTGATAAATTTTGCTTTGTACGATAATTTTGAGAAATAGAATAAAAGGCTCAACGAAAATTGCTTGTTACAATTAAACGAATACAAGAGTTATCGGTATAGTGAGGTTGATGGCCAATCGCTAATGGCCCGAGTATGAATTGTGTGGAGTTAATGGTGGTGTTGGATATTTTCGTCCTAAGATACCTGGCTTGTTTTTCGAAATTTTATTAACAAAAATATTTGAGTACAAAAATTATTCAAGCAAACATTTAGTAAAAGAAACAGAACAAAAGAAGAACTAAGAGAGTCTCTCTAAATATTTTCATAGCCAAAAATCATTAATCTATAGATGAATTAGGAAAGATGTAACATTTGCCTTGTTAATATGTTTTAACTTTGAAAAAATTATTTATTTATTTATTTATTTAAGTTCATTCTTCCATCTTCGAAAACAATTTTATTACGTAAGTTGCATATTAAGCACATTGTAAAGACCACACGCTTTTCTCATCATGCTTAATGTCTCAAAATATCGATAATTTAGTGTTAACTCATCGGAATAATTTTATATTTTTTATTCGAGGAACGCCTTGCCCGGATAGTCGGTAATTAAGCTTATGCAAGAAGCAATGAGAGGTAAAGTTTTATCGATGATCTTTTTCTATTAACACTTATTAAATCAGAAATATGCTTTTTAGAGAATATATATAGTGAAAAGTGTTCTCCTTTTTTTTTTACAAAGTGAAGGTATTTATAGCCCTCTTTCCATCGTATGCTACACATTGGGTGGCATATGGAGATTATTTTAGTGCTAACTCCTCTGTTATACAGATGTCTTCCAACTCATTTTATGTTGATGCGTTGCAACCTATATTGACATCTCGTTAGCTTGTTAGTTGTTGAGTTGTTCCGATGACGACACCTGGTCCATGCTAGGCTGGCATGTCTTGTATGTCGACACCTGTCCTTTTGTTCTAGAAGCACTTCTTCTGGGAGCCTTCGGATGATTTTCCATCGGGATTATGAATTCGTCAGGCCTGTTATAGCTATGCCATCGAACAACTAAGTTTTACTTGTAGATGTACCATCGAGGTAAATACCCATCGGAGAGAGCATACTCTCCTTTGCGGGAGTATCCCTATGCCATCGGGTCGTTGGGATATATACCCAGATATATCATTGAAGTGGGCACCCATCGTGGAGGGAACATTTTTATCGTGCTACTGTTCCTTAGGATTGTTCACTCGCTAAAGCATCGACGATTATTAGGCATCATAGAGTCATCCAAGACTGGTAGTGCCTTTAGCATCAGATGCTCTGTGAGTGTAGTAATCTGTGCATCATCGGAGATAAGGTTATCTTACACAGATAAGCAATTTATCTTCCGATGGTAAAAATCTTCTTGTCCCTCGATGACCATATATTCCGATGGCCATAAATTTCACCCATGGGTTTACACCAGTCCCCCAGTTCCTGATGTATTATAGGTAATCAACAGGAACTTAGAGTAAAGTGGCCATCGGAGATTAATTTAGCCATCAGGGAATGTGGAGAGTTGGACACGATTAATTCTGCATTAATGAGAGAGAAGCCCAAGGGTTTGTAACGGCTGTTTTATTTTTGGGAAGTCGTGCCCTTTAATGTTTGTAACGACCATTAACGCTTCTGTTGTCCTAGTGAAACCAAAGGGTAATCGTCGTTACAATGAGGTAGATAATGTCACGAGCACAGTTACCGAGGGAGAAGTCGATAACTTCTTTCGTGATTTTGGAGTATCATCTCTGAACATCCTTCGGAAAATCCCTTCGAAGGACGATAGGGGAAACGTTCCTCCCGATGGTTATGTTACTCTATACCTAGTTCAGGTATGTGCGGGTCTTCGATCCTTTTACCCTCCTTTCTACTGCGAGGTGTTTAAAGCATGTGACGTCTGCCCTAGCCAATTAACGCCCAACAACTTTACTATTCTCGCCTCCTTTGTATTTTGGTGCTTGTCGAGGGGAGTAGAGTGTACCGTGAGGAGATTTTCTCGATTTTTACTGTTAGCGTCTCCTCCACTGGTCATCCCTCGCACTTCTTTGCTCATCGAGACCAGGAGAAGAAAGTAGTCGTAGGGACTACTTTGTCTTACAGCAGTTGGAAAGATAAATTTATCTTTATCAAACCTGTTGTGGGCAAGTGGGATTTTCCCTATACATGGCGTCAACCCGAGGCCCCTTCATATAAAGTGGATTCCTCTATTTCCTTCACCTTGGCCCTCGATGCCTCTGCTCTGCTGAAGTCTGCCCACTATTTACCCTTGTACGATACTGTTGGGCTAAATACGACGGCTCCTCTGGACGCTTCCTTTGTGGGGAAGGTTCTCCTTTGTCTTTCTGACGACGCACGATCTACTTTTGGTGAGTTAAATGACCACTTTCTTAGTTATATCTTTCTCCGTTCTACTTGGCATTTTCTCATTTACTTTTTTCTTATGTAATGTCTTATGTGGAGGAGCATGAAAAAGATGCGACCACCTACCCTCGCCCTGTTACTTCTCGTGTGAAGGGAAATGGATCTAAGAAGATTATTCCGCCCTCGGACAACGATTCTCAAGAATCAAACGAGAATTCTGATTCGGAGGGGTCTCATGGGGTTGATTCTCAAAAATCCGCGGAGCCCGGCATCGATGACGAGAGCGTTCAAAAGGATGTTGTTGATACTACAGATATCCTTCCTGCAGCCGCCCAGGAGATGTCCAAGGCTCCTATCACCTTTGATGCCTCCTCCTCTTTGCCCTCGTCTTCTGTCCAACCTGAGACAGTTAAGGAAGACGCTACCATTCTTCCTCCACAGCCTGTGGAAGATTCCTCATTACCCCCACAGCCTCCTCGAGAAGCCAGTACTGCTCAGGAAAAGCCTGATTCTACCACAGTCCCTTCTCCTTCAGGTATACAACAAGGATTTTATATTTTTCCTTATCTTTGTAACACGTAATTCACATTTTTACTATTTCGCAGCTGACAAAGAAAATGTCATTTTAATCGACGGTGAGGACGAAGACACCCAAGCAGGTTAACTTTTCTTTCGTAATTTATAACTCCATTTTTACTAGCTTCTACTTTTTGTGCTTGGCTTGTGCGTTTACCTTTGTTCACTTTTGAGTAGGCACCTTGCCCTCGGATACTCAGCACCCGCCCTTGGAACATCAGGATTTATCCGTTGATGACTTCTTCTCATTTGAAGGTCTCGCTTCCGAGGGCAACACTTTCGACCCTTCTCTTCCAGATCATCCTCACTCAATCAACTTGGAGTTATTGGACAAACTGTTGCCCTCCTTGGTGAAGAAGCACGTATGGAATGCTCCTTCGGAGGCTCCTGCCGGGACCTCTACGACGACCCTTCCTTACTTCGAGGGGATGCCCTTCTCCAGTCGCTTCACTCCGACGGGCTCTCCTTTCTTTATCCACACCACGGGAGTTGAGGCAGAGTCTAGCGCCAGACCTAGCAGTTCGGATTTGAGTACGGCTTTTGATGTTGTTACTCGGTATCTGAATGCTACCTCGGCGGTGACCCATCATGACGAACACACTACTCAATTCTTCTCCGAGTGGATGGTCGCGATGGTAAATTTTTCTGTTAACTTCCTTCGTCGTGGCTTTTGATTTCATATTTCTAAACTTATGCCTTATGTCCTTTTAGGTTCCCAAGATTATTCCCTCCATCTGGCGAGAGGTGGATGCTGCTCAAGCGATCGGGCAGTCATCTATGGAGAAGCTAGCTGCTCAAAACAAAGCTTTGAAAAAAGCTGAAGATGAAGTGAAAAGCCTAAGGTCTATGCCCAAGGTCTCGTGAGGGAACAACTGTTGGAGTCCAAGTTGGATGAGACAACAAACACCCTTACCGCGCGCACATTCGAGTGTAAGAAGTTGAAGGATGAGCTTTCTATGGTTTCGATTGAGAAAAGTTCATGGGGGGAACGGGAGCGCGACTTAAAGAAGGAAGTCTCTACCCTTCAAGGCCAATATAACTTGCTCAAAGAGGAATTGAAGAAACCTTCTCCTCCCTCGGGGTTTCTTTCCCCTGAGCTAGTTGAAGAGAAACTATCTGGAGTTGTCCTTCTCACAAAGGATGAAGTTCAGAGACATTGTGAGGAGAAGTACCAGCAGAGGCATCGGAGTCATCTACTGGGCAACTTTTTACTCGGGTATCTTGGTTGCATCAACCAATGCTGTGAGGACAAATTGTTCTCCCATCCTGAAAACTGGAGGATGCTAAACCCTCATGCACTGATGATGCGCCCGCCCTCGTCACAGGAAGCTCACGATGCCTATCAAAAGTTACTTGGCCGCGCGCCTTCTCCTGCCTCTTCTGCTGGTCACCCGCCTTCTTCATCTCAACCTTCGGATCGTCGCTTTTAGTCTCTCTCTCCCATTTTCTTTGTAACTGCTTTATTTTATTTTTGTTATTTAACTTGTAATGTACTTTGGGCAAGTTTTCCTTTCGTCGGATGAATGTAAGAATATTTCTCACCATGTGAATTATAAGCATCTTTTTTTGTCTGTATTCTCTTTATTTGTTCTGCAAGTTTGTTTTTTCCTGCTACTTCCTGCTTCGCCTCTTTTGTTGAGTTTCAGAGAATGTCTGTCATTATCATTGACATTCTTTCTTACGTGTCTTTATCACCATTTGCATGAATTCCGATAGGTCCAGGTGTTTTCTTTCTTTTAACACGTATCACATGATTATCTTCCAAATGCTCCTATAAATAGCTTTCCAACCTTCATCGTTTTCAGCCAAAAGTTCTCATTTGTCTTCTTATTGAAGAATCTTGCCTTTATCACTTTGTTGTTCTTAGTTGGTTTTGCATTTTATCATAGTAAGTGTAATTTCTTCACTACTTTCCACACTTTGTCACAATGCCTCCCTTCATCTATGGGTCATCATCATCCTCTGATGGACCTTCTCCCCAGCATGTTCGAGGTGAACTTTCAAATGGGAATGCAAGGATCAGGCCTACAGAGGGTGGTTTGTCCATGATTTTTCGGAGCTCTCCTGCTGTGCGTCGAGCACATTTATCTCGATCTGACTCGAGTGTAGCGGATTCCCTGCGTCTCACATTCCTCCGTCGGGAACCATATCTTCCTCCCGATAGTTTTTCTATCTTTAACACTTCTGCCCTGAATGTTAATGTTATGATTGAGGGGAGTAAAGTAGGTTCCTGTCGAAGCGTTGAATCGCAAGAGTCCATCTTTCACATGTTGCGTGAATATGGTTTGAATCCGGATGAATACAATATCATCGTTCCTCGTTCTTTTCATAGGGCCTTCGAGCCTCCCTTAGGTTACCTAACTCTATATCCTGAGCAAATTCGATGTGGTTTGCGCATCGTACCCCGACGCCTGGCGTTTGTGGTAGACTGGAAGAAGAGATATTTTTTTATTAAGCTAAGGAGTTCATCTGGGGAGGTGTGGGGGTGTACCTTTACGATGGGGTTTGGGATACGTGCTCCCTCGTCCTGAGGTTGCGGTACGAGAGATGACGTATCTAACTTCCACCGGCCTGTTCTCGGGTAGTTATGACGTGTGCTCTATTTTGGCGAACTCGTCTGCTCTAGCTATGGCTGGTTTACAACACGGAGTGGAACAACTGAATATTCCTCCGATGCCTTTGCACTCAAACCCTGCCTTTCGTAAGTCTAGTTACTTATTTTGAGAGTATCATTGTCGTGTTCTGATGATTAACCTTTTGGTCGTCTTTCTAGGATCTGAAATAGAGCGATTCGTTATCAGGCGTTATCCTGAGGAAATGCTTGGCCCTCTGGCTTTCTTCCCTGAGTATTCTGACAGTTCTAGTTCGTCCGTCGAGCATGATTCCACCGATCGTTATCTTGATTCCGATGACCTTTTGATGGCTTTGCGACCCGATTCCCTGTGGAATTCTGATGTTCCTTCTGTCGACGCCCTTTTTGAGGACCCTATTTTGCCTGATTTAGATGTGGATCTTGATGCTCCATCTCCACTCGCATTGACCCTGGCCGTTCGACCGCTTCACGACCATTCAGTCAACGCAATAGATGGTGATACTCCTATCGTTCCGTCTATAAGCCCTGGTGGTGTGATTCCTTCCCCTCCTAGAATGGTTCCACCATCGGGGGAGGGCCCGAGTGGTGAAGATACAGAAGACTTTCGTAATGACTTTCCTGTGTTAACTTCTGATGCTTCTTACTATCGGCATTTCTTAGGTGGCTTGTTGAATCAGGCCGATTGTGAAGCTCTTGGTTCTGTTCTTATGGATCTTCTTCGGGACAGATTATGCCGCAATTTATGTGAGGTATATTACGTTCATATTTTCTTTTCGTTATGGGTTCCTTATAGTTCCTTGATTTCCTTTTATCTTTTACAAGTGTTTTTTATTGCGGATACCCTTGGTTCGCAGCATGAATATTCATCCAACAATGTTGGTTTCTTGTTCCGATATCTAGCTGGTTTGGAGAAGGACTTAACCAGTGCGCGTAACCGAATTGTCAATCTGCAAGCTCAATATGACTCTGATCAAGGGGTTTTGGAAGCGTTACTGAAGGATGCTTAGGATACTACCTTAGATATGAACCAACTGGTTGCTTTGGAGCACGAGCGTACAAAAGAGTTAGAGGATCGGGTAACTAACTTGTTGAATCAAAGCTGCACTTCTGATGCTTTGATTTCTTCACTGCTGGCTGTAAGAGACTCGCTGGCAACTAAGTTGTTGAACTTAGAAAAATCTCATGAAGTGGCCGTGATGATTGCTCGTGCGGAAGCTACTTTAGCAGCTCCGAGTCTAGAACAAATAAGGGCAAATTTGCGCACGGAGATGCGGGAGATGGTTTTGATGGGTTTTCGAATATGTCAGGAGGCAGTGAGGGCACTTCCCTGCTTTCCTTCCCATCTGATCCTTCCTGATCTTGAGATCACTACTTCCTCTAGCCTTACAGCTCCTTCTGTGCCTCTTGGAAGGTCTATAGTCCCAACAGTGACTATTGTGGATCCTATTGACCTTTCCGAAGAACAACGCCGACGACTTATTCGAGAAGGCAAGAGTCCCGCAAACGAATAATCTTTTCATGCTAGTTACTTTTCGTGTGGGTGCGTGACGCGTAAATAAATTAGAACTGCGAGTGGTTTGATTCCCGCACTATAGGATGCGTAGGTATCTTGGAATCTATCCAAATCCAACCACGTGTTGTATGTGTGTATGCAAGTTAGTCAGGTTAGATGGCTGTATCGGAATGAATCGCGTTTGTGACTATGTACGAATTCCACGTATATAAATAAAAGCCATCTTTATTCCACCACGACTTTATTTACATGTACACAGGTGTGGCTTCTATATTTACATTAGTTCCATATTTACAAGATACTAGGCATAATATTTTCTCAGATTCAATGCATTCCAAGTTCTGGTAAGTACGATACCTTCAAGAGTACTTAGCTGATAAGTGGCGGGGCCGATGATTTTTCTTACCTTGTATGGTCCTTCCCATTTGGGCTGCAACTTAGCCACATTCTTTGATGCTCCTACCCGCTGAAGAACTAGATCTCCGACTTGGAATGTCCTAAACTTGACATTTTTATTGTAGTGTCTGGCCATTCGAGCTTTGTACCCTTCCATTCGTATTGAGGCTCAATGCCTCCTTTCTTCCAACAAATCCAGAGCTAAGGCTAGATTAGAGTTGTTACTAACCTCCTCATATTCTCGGATTCTCCAACTTTCCGTTACGATTTCTAGTGGGATTACAGCTTCACAACCGTAGGCCATGATGTACGGCGTTTTTCCGGTGGCTGAACTAGGGGTCGTGCGATATGCCCACAGCACACCCGAAATTTCTTCCACCCATCGTTCCTTGTGGTGGTCCAACCTAGCCTTAATGCTCTTCAGCAGGGTTCGATTAGTTCGTTCAACTTGCCCGTTACCTTGGGGATATCCGACGGAAGCAAAACGATGCTTAATTTCCCAGTGTTTGCACCAGTCTTCTACTTGCTTATCTTCAAACTGGAGCCCATTGTCGCTTACAAGGTATCGAGGAATTCTGAATCGGCATAGTATATTTCGCCATAGGAAATTGATAACAGCGCCAGCTGTAATTCTGGCCATCAGCTCTGCTTCCACCCACTTTGTGAAATAATCTACTGCTACTATCAGATATCGCTTTTGCCTTGGATTAGGCATCAAGGGTCCGACCAAATCTATCCCCCACTTGGCGAAGGGGCATGCTAGCAGACTTGGCTCCCATGGGGCCGCCGGTTGATGGATCTGCGAAGCGTGGGCTTGGCATGCTGGGCATTTGCGTGCATATTCCTCATTGTCATAAGAATTGCTATGAATGAGTCTAGAGATCTGGCAAATATGGATTTTCAAACCTTAATGAACACTTTAAAATAATTTGAACTAGACTTTCTAGGTAAGTCTAGTAAACAACTTGCTTTAGCCTTACTTGGAACTAGCTCAGATACTGTATGAAATGATGATGATGAGCATGAATTGATCTCATCTAACTATGGAAACATTACCAAGAAATTTAGCAAATTAGCTTACAAAGATAAAGGCAAAGAAAAGAAATCTGGTAATCCTAGTCCTAGTTATAAGAAGCTACCCCCTAAATTCATAAAGTACATGGCATCAAATAGTACTCCTCAAGATGCTGAGAAATTGAAAGATGTTCAGTGCTATGAATGTAAAGAGTTTGGTCATTGTAAACATGAATGTGCTAACACCCTCCGAGCAAGAGGGAACTCTCATTGGGTTTGTGTAGATGATTTCGATGAAGCTGATTTCAACTCTGGATCAAGTGCTGATGAACACTCAGAAGAAATCAACAATGTTGCGCTTTACACTCAGATTAACGGGTCAGGAGAAGATTTCAGAAACTACAATGGCTCACAATGTTACTTTAACATTGAGGAACCAACAATAGCATATGAGATATTCTTTGGAAATTGGGACAACAATGACTTAAAGGTTAATTCTGATAATTACTCTGATTCTGATAATGCTAACTTTGATTGTTTTCATGGTTCGGTTGATATGAAGGAGGAATAATGCTTGGTTGGAGAACAGTCCCATGAGGAAATCATAGATGATCTTCATTCTACGTTCATCAAACTTGAAAGAGAGAACATAATGCTCATCAAAAGTAATAAAGCCTTGAAATTTGATATTGAGTGTTTGAAGAACATGATGAAACTATATGAAAGAGATCTTGACAAAGCATAAGCTGAGCTGAAAGAGGTAAAAGAAAAACTCAAGAAAGACAGTGACATCATTGCAAAATGCAATTCAGGAACTTGCAAACTTGATGAGGTACTAAATTTGGGTAATGCATGTACAAATGGTCTAGGTTTTGTTGAGAAAGGTTTTGTTGAGAAATCTTCCTCTTCTGATGTGAATTCTTGCTACCTTAAACAAACTTTGTCAATGAATCTTCAAAAATGAGTTCTGGTCCTATCAACACAGCAAAAAGTAAACCTACCTTTATATGTCAATAATATTTTCAACTAGGTCACATTAAGCCATTCTGTAAAAAATATGTGAAAGAAAATGGTAAGAAAATAGCTTATGTGGCTAATGTTAAACCAACAACTGTTCCTAATGTTAGTCCAACATTAGGTTCTGGACAGAAAGGTAGAACTTGGATTGAAAAGGTGAAATCCCATAAGATCAAGATTGTATGCACTCTGTTTTCTCTGCCTTTTACTCTAATCTTTCAGGTAAGTGGTACTTTGACAGTGGATGCTCAAGACACATGACAGGCAACAAAGAGAATCTTAAACAAATGATTCCCCTAAGTGTTGGAACTATCACCTATGGAGGAGGCACCAAAGGGAAAATCATTGGAAAGGGGACACTCAATGTTGCAGGATTTTCGCCGCTCAAGGATGTTATGTTGGTTGATGGGTTAAAAGCAAATTTAATTAGCATTAGTCAGCTTTGTGATGATGATCTACTAGTTACTTTTGACAAAGTGCCTTGTGATGTTTATGATAGTGAGAATGACCTTGTTATGACAGGTACTAGATCCAAAGATAACTGCTATTTGGCTCAGGAAGAAGCAGAATATTTCCATGCTAAGATAGATGAAGCTTCTATATGGCATAGGAAACTAGGACATGTGCACTACAGAAACTTGGAGAAATTGCAGAAAGTTGATGATGTAAGAGGTTTGCCTAAGCTAACTAGTCCAGGTAAAACATGTGTGTGGTGATTGCCTCAAAGGTAAGCAAATCAGAGCTGTTCATACACCCCTACAGGTACAAAGTGCTACTCATAGAACTACTAGGTGTTTTGAATTGTTGCATATGGACTTAATGGGTCCTATTGAGGTAAGTAGTTTGATTTGTAAGAAATATGTCTTTGTTATTGTAGATAATTTTCTCTAGATATGCATGGGTAAAGTTTCTTAGAGAAAAATCTGAAACTTTGATCAGTTCAAAATTCTTTATGCTAGCATCAAAACGTTGTATGGTTCTTCTGTGTCTAAGATTAGGTCTGATCATGGAAAGGAATTTGAGACTGCTAGTTTTGACAGCTACTGTAATGCTAAAGGCATCTTTCATGAATAGTCAGCTCGTAAGACACCTCAGCAGAATGGTATTGCTGAAAAAAAAATAGAACTCTTCAAGAAATGGCCAGAGTTATGTTAAATGCTAAGGATTTATCTAAAAAACTTTGGGCCGAAGCTTTAAATACTGCTTGTCACATTAGTGACAGCGTGTTTCTTAGACCTGGAACTAATATGACTCCTTATGAAATCTTGAAGGGTGTAAAGCCAAATATTGCACATTTTCATGAGTTTGGATGTGACTGTTATCTGCTAAATGACAGGGATTATCTGAGTAAACTTGATCCAAAAAGTGACAAATGCATCTTTGTAGGTTACTCTGCCAAAAATACTTCTTTTAGAGTCTATAATCCTAGATTTAAGACTATTCAAGAATCTGTGAATGTTGTGTTTGATGATTTCACTCTTGAAACATGTACTGGTGACATTTCAGTTTCTAATGTTGAACCAACATTGGAAACTGAAAAGTTATTCCAACACTGGAACTTGAAGCTGGCACCACTGAGCAAAAGACAGAAATAGATGTTAGACTAACACCAGCCAGATCGGATGTTAGACCAACAACAGAAGAATCTGACTCAGAAAGCGAAGATGGCACTGAACCTAGAAGAGATCCCCCTGCTAGGATTCAGAAAGACCATCCTTCCTCTCAAGTAATAGGTGAGATCACATAACAGGTAAGGACACGCAACAAAGAGAGACTAGATTATAGAGATATGGTTAAACTGTGTGTCTGTATGAACTTCACATGTACTGTTGATAATGCCTCATGTTTCGTCTCTGCCATAGAACCTAAAAATGTATCTGAAGCACTCCTAGATAACTTTTGGATTAATGCCATGCACGATGAACTACTACGGTTTACTAAAACAATGTCTGGATCTTGGTACCTAGACCACCTAGTGTACATGTAATATGGACTAAATGGATCTTTAAAAATAAAAGTAATGAGGAAGGAGTAATTGTTAGGAACAAAGCCATGCTTGTTGCTCAAAAGTATACTCAGGTTCAAGGTATAGATTCTGATGAGACTTTTGCTCTAGTAGCTAGAATAGAATCTATTAGGCTGCTTCTAGCCATTGCCTGCTATCTTAAGATAAAACTATATCAGATGGATGTGAAGGGTGCTTTCCTAAATGGGCTGATTGATAAGGAAGTATATGTAGAACATCATAAGGGATTCACTGATCCTAAGTTCCCTAATAATGTGTACAAGTTGAAGAAAGCTTTGTATGGTCTTAAACAGGCTCCAAGAGCATGGTATGAAAGACTTACTGAATAAAAAAAATGATTCCAATGGATTGCGCATACTAAAGATTAATGTATCACTAATCTATTCTAAAACTAAGTTTGCTGAGTTGGCATCCTTCCTTTCTTTCTTCGGTGCCTCAGAGTGCTTCTTGTAATGATCAAGTTTATGATAGTTCCAACACTCTATGTAACTTTTCACTTCCTTTGACTTTGATCTGCCTTATTTCCAGTACTTAAAACTGATCCAGAAGTGATACTCGAGATATCCACTCCTCTCATGCGAGTCTCTTTACTTACAATCAAATCTCACACTTCATCGAATCTCAACCTCACCTTTCTCTCATAGGCACTAACAAAAGTTATTGTCCCGTTCTAACTTTTGAAAAGAAGACAAAAGAACTAAGGTTGTTACTTATCATCAAAATCATTATCAATCGAGATTAATTGAGATGTTATTAGATCTTGAACTCATTAAGATGTTAATAAACTGCTAACTCTTTGCTTTCTTAGGTAAAATAGACACCACATAAAATGAATCTTATTCATTGATGATGGTTTCTCGAACATGCCTCCCCAACACCTTCAGTATACAATTCGTGATCGTCTATATTGCAACATGAAACTCAACGTTCTTTGATAGAGATAAGTTTACAATACTCAACACCTTTCTATCTACCATAGCCTAATCTAATGTCCGTTTGTTTATTCTTCAAAGACTTCTATAAAGTTTTAATGAATAGGTAATCCACGAGCCGCATTCTCTAGAATACATAGTCCAACTCATCAAAATTCTCGATCAATGATTTTTTGTTGTGCATCTTAACTACTTCTACTTAACCTGAAGCTCTGATACCACTTGTTGCGAACAACTTGATAGTAAAAATTAATAAAAACAAATAGTAATAAAAGACACAAAGATTTATTTATTTAGTTTGTCATATGTGAAAGTGCAAGTATTCTGGCAATATTAGAAATTCAATGTTAGAGTAACATTGGCTGTCATAATCTGTTTTACAATCTTGTTTGAATATCTTAATTATGTTTTGCCTTATTCACTTAAATAATCTAGTTCCACAATTGTGATTGTCTTTGGTAATTATTCAGGAAACAAATTGTCATAGGTTGATTGCTCAAAGTTTCCATAATGAGAAGTTTCCTTAATTAAAGTTAACCGCTCAACATAAAAGGAAAGTGGTGTTCGAGTGCAACTAGGAAACATCCAAGATGAGTTCTGATTTGAAGAATGAGTCTTTCCTTAGTTAGTTTACTAACAAAGGAACCATTATTCAAGAAGGACGGCGAGAATAAAGAAAAGGAGTTCGACAAGGAAACTAGAGAAATTACCAACCGGGTACAACACACCTTGAAGTCTAAGTCAAGAACCTATATATAGGTGTGAAGTACATCAAGACAACGACAAGACAAGAGCTAATAAATCCGAGAGATTAATTCACAAGTTGTTGAGTGTTGTCTTGCTTTTGCAAAGTTTATGAGTTGTTCAATTAGTTCTAGGTTTAGAATTGAGACAACAATTCTTGTTTGCTTTGTTGTGTTCGAGCAATTCGAGAGTGAGGAGCTTGAGAGTTGTGAGAAACACATTTTGTTAAACCCTTGTGGTATTTTGCCTACGACTCGGAAGTTAATATCAATATATTCACTTCTTAAATTCTGCGTTTGTTTATTTTCCGCTGCACCATTATTCCGAACATCGCTAATGTAACATTGAGAAGTTAACAACGAACACGTATTAACCGATCCATAATTTCAATACCTATAAGAGCCCGCCATGCAAGGTATGATAAGTACACCCCTAATTATAGTGTCACACAAACTTTGTAAACCCATGGCTAATGTATTCCAAGTTACGTTGGACATCTGCAATACTCTAGTAATTCAGATTTCACAACACAACATAATGTTCGAAATGGAGAACAAAAGAATTGAGATGCAAGAATAGAAAGAAATATAAAAAAATTAGAACATGTTCTTTTAATAATATCTTAAGACTAATTAAGATTAAGATATGCATATAAACCTTCCTCTAATTCCTAAGAAACACAACTATTTAAAGGAGTGGGATATAATATATTCATTTGTTATTACTTATTAGTGAGTTGGATGGCCGTACGTTGAAATCTTATATATATATATATATATATATATATATATATATATATATGCCCGTGTAATTATATATATTGAACTATTTGATAAGCTCAGCTAGCTTTGTAAAATTTCGAGCAGCTCCGGATCGTGTGAGCTACTAATAATCAATTTAATGTAATTACGGAATTAGTCTGATATTAACTTTACGAAGAAAAGGGAAAGAAAAAGGAAATCTGTCATTTAATTACGCACGGACTTACGTATTAATCGTGTGCCTGACATTCTCAAACAATGCAATTAGAAAATATTTTAAATTTGTCATAGCGCAAGCAATCCCTACATATATTGAAATATTAAAAAATAAAAGTCAACTTGATGATACCGCTACAACTTTTTAAACTCACGATGTCCACTCTATTATAAAATTAATTGGGATTTGCTACTTTTGATAATATTTCTAGAGCAGCCATAATATGCAATAATTCACATAGAATATACTTGTGATGCAAATAATACCAAATAAATTTGAGTAATTATAATTAATTTGTATCTATTAAAAAGTCAGACACTCTCACCTCTCCCGTTTAAAATTGAATGTTCTTTAATTCCTGCTTGGTCTATCCTTCCAATGTATTTAAACAAGAGCTCACTTTGTTATCCTTTCCAAGTCTCATCTACAAATATACCAACTTTAAAGTTATAAATAAATTAAGTAAGAATCAATTGTCTTATATGGCTGAGATTTCAGGTGCAAATATAATTAGTAACCACGGAATGAACATCATTGTACCTGATGACGATTTGAATCTCACAATTCCTGATTTTGCATCATTCAATAAAAATGGTACAGATCATTCTCCGAGTTCAGTGTTCAGCTTTCTCACTCTTCCTTTTACACGAAAGGTAGCGCCTGATATCCTTTTGTTATTAAGGAAATGTGAAGATCTTTTCAATAACTAACGCTTAATTATTGTGAATACAGTTGATGGCTGAGATATTGGGGACGTATTTTTTGATATTTGCGGGCTGTACGGCTGCACAAGTGAATGTCGACATGGATAAAGTGGTGACACAGCCCGGTATCGCAATGGTGTGGGGGCTGGTGGTGATGGTGCTGATTTACTCAGTCGGACACATCTCCGGCGCACACTTCAATCCGGCCGTCACAATTGCATTTGCCACCTGCAAGAGGTTCCCTTGGAAACAGGTACGTACCCAAAACCCCACCTATTTTTCTTCTTAATTTTTTTTTAAGAGTGAGTTAATTAACTGTCAATAACTCTGTTGTGCCAATTGATTATTAAAACTTTTTAATATAAACTTATTAATAATAAAAGATTCTCTTTTTCTTTTGGGCTTAAATCATTGCTTATATGCAATTTTTATTGAACAAAATAAAAGTTACTTTTAAGTTCTGAAAAGCAACTACAATTGCTGTTATAGTTTCAAAGTAACATCATGCAAATAAATTATAATTAGTTTACCTATAAAAAAAATGCATGTTTAGTTGTCTCATTTAAATACTAACACCCACCATTTGTGCACGTTATAAATCTTTTGTTAAGTTTGTCACTTGGTTTGAACGGCAGTTATACCAATCCAAAACCTTTTACTTATCCTGGACTCTAATAGATTTTTCATATACTCCAATATGTTTTTTTTCTCGCAATTCAGATTGTAATCTCATAAAAGCTCTCATATTATATCCAAATTTCGTCTGAGAAAAAGTCAAACATGTAATGAGAATTGATATTTATTAATTTGATATATATAACTCCATTACTTTGTAATATCTACTTGGATAAACAAGGATTACATATTTAAAAAAGAAACAAAGTGCATAACAATAGTTTGGTTATTATAAAGTCAAGTGTAAATCTATATGAGAGCTATTTGCTATCACAAAAGCAATAAATATGCCAATTATATATAACTACACATCGGAGTATTTGACCCACACACACGCATACTCCTATATAGCTAATAAAACTTCTTTTAATTAATGAAAAGAATATTAAGGAATTGATCTTTATGGTGAATGGTGTAGGTACCGGCTTATATATTGGCTCAAGTGGTGGCATCAACCCTCGCAAGCGGTACATTGCGATTATTATTCAGCGGACCGCATTACCACTTCGCCGGAACGCTACCGGCCGGCAGCAACATGCAGTCTTTGGTGGTCGAATTCATAATAACATTCTATCTCATGTTCGTCATGTCCGCAGTTGTCACTGACAACAGAGCTGTAATTATATTTCTTTTAATTTACCTATAAGTCAATTCATTAATTTGCTTTGTCAAGTTCATTCTTTTTTATTATGCTTATTATTAAGAATTTAAAGACAAGGACATTACTAGTGTTTTAGTTGATGAACATGACGTGCTACAAAGTTTATTTTGAAATACTTGTGTTACTGATCAAGTTGTTTGTTGTGCTTGTGCAGATTGGAGAACTTGCCGGAATTGCTATTGGGGCTACCATTTTGGTTAATGTGATCTATGCAGGGTAAGTACGAGTAATGACTAAAATATGTGCGAAACATTTTATTTGTTAATAATTAACATTCGCATGTAAAGCTTGTAAAATATAATTAATACAACAATGTTATCATAAACTATAATATAAAACTATGTCATTTCTATATAATGAGTATTGGACATTTGGACTGTATTATATACAAACATTACTAAAAAATCGAATTATTAGATAATGCCAAAAGCATATTACGATTCTGAATAATGCGATGTCATTCTTTTCAATACTTAAAACACAATCTTTGTTAATTATCTAACTGAACCCATTGCGTATCATAAAAAAGTGAAGAGAAGACTTCGTTTACTCATGAATTTTAATATAAACTTAGTGATGCGCGCTCAACTACCAACAGATGCGATAATTTTTGTAGCCTTTCTATATGATATAAAGATATAGATTAAATTATAAACATCGATATCCAGGGATTTCTATAGAAGGAAACCAATCTGATACCTCTTTGAATTTTGAAATTAGAAATAAATAACTAAATTGGTTTAATCAAGAAAAAATAAATAAACGTTTAATTTTGTTACATTGTTGGACAGGCCGATATCTGGGGCCTCAATGAATCCAGCGAGGAGTATAGGGCCCGCTATAGTGTCAAATCATTACAAGGGCTTATGGATATACATATTGGGCCCAACAGCTGGGGCAGTGGCGGGAGCATGGGCCTATAAGCTTATCAGAACCACGGATAAGCCTGTTCGTGAAATTACAAAGAGTGGCTCTTTTCTCAAAACACAAACCCAGAATGAATCCAGTTGATCATGAAAGGACTCCAAATTATTTTTGTTTAATTTTTGTTTTAAAATTAAAACCTCCTTGTGTAACTAAATCTTGAGAAATTGCAAATATATTATATCTAATAAAAAATAACTTCAAGTGTTATTTAATTCAAGAAATTAGCAAAAAAAAAAACCTCTCTCGCTGTTGGAAAATTAGCGTACAAAATCCCTTTTAAATAAGCCAAAAATAAACATTTTGATGAGCTCTTCTAACGTCTAGAGATTAGCAAATTATAAAGCACTTCTGTATGTCAAGGAATTAGCAAAAAAGTTTGTTTTGATGTTAAGAAATAAGCAAAAAACTCCTTTTGAGATTAGAAAAGTAGCACAAAAAAAGCTTTTTGATATTAACAAATTGTCATTAAAAAAACCTTTGGTACTTTTCTCCTCTTGGTTCTCTTTTCATTCTTGCCTATTGCTCTTTCAAATAAATTTTAACCCTCGTACACAAATTATGGATACACCACTGGTTGAGTTCCTATCTCATCCTAATGATAAGTAGTACATACCAACTAATTAAGTATTAGTTAGTTATGTACATTAAATAAATATACTAACTAAATCACTTTAATATTAATAAAATTAAATTAGTTACCTTAAAGGCATTCCAACATGCGACATTGCATTCTTTAGATCACCCAAGGTATATCTTGCACCATTTCTAACAATGACCACTGCAATTCTTTTGGACCTTAAAATACCTGGTACGAGTGAAAATGATCATATGCATGTTTACCAAATCGGTTGCGACTCAAGAATGAGCGGACACCCATGTGATTAGTGCTCCACAGCGTTGCCATCGTCCTTCCTATTAGACTAAGTAATTATTATATATAATTATAGTCCTTATTGTGCTAGACTAGGTATTTTACCTTTTTTATTGTGTTAAACTAGGTATCTTACCTTCCTTATTGTGCTACACTAGGTATCTTACCTTTTTATTGTGCTAGACTAGATATATATGTTTATTTCCTACATGATATCATAAGCCATAACCTAGCCGCCCCTCTTTTTCCCTTCTGCCTCACGCATCAAATCGTCGCCATCTCCCATGGTTAACGGAAGATTCTATTCGGCCCTCGCAGTCTCCAATGTCCGCACCTTCATCCCCCTCACTCTCGAGATCGAGATTGGCCAATACTCTTCTTGGGCGGAGCTTTTCAAAATATATTGTCGTGCGTATGACGTTATCGACCATATAATCTCTCCTCTTCCAAAACCCACCAATCCGTCGTCCACCTCCAAATCTCCGTCCACCGATACGGAGAAGTCGGACAAAGCGGACAAGTCCCCAACTGAGTCCTCTGTCGCTCCCACTGCCCCCTCCACGGATCCCTCCGATGACCCTTTATGGAAGCGACTTGACGCCATTGTTCTTCAATGGATTTATGGTACGATCTCCAACGATCTTATGCATACCATACTGAAAGAGGACTCTACTGCGCACCAAGCATTGACACGACTTCAAGAAGTTTTCCAGGATAACAAATACTCAAGGGCCGTAAACCTAGAAAACCTCTTCACACGTGTTCATATGGACGATTTTCCAAATGTCTTCGCATATTGCCAGGAATTGAAGATGCTTGCTGATCAATTGGCAAACATTGACGCACCAGTTTCCAATCAACGGTTGGCTCTTCAACTCATTGCGGGTGTCAATAAGAATTATGATGGGGTAGCTACTTACATTCAATAAAGTGATCCACTTCCATCGTTCTATGAGGCTCGCCCTCGCTAGATTCTTGAGGAAACTCACAAAGCAAAGTAAGCCTCCGTTTCCGCTTCATCCGCTAGCGCCGCCCTCATCGCCGCGGCTCCTCCATTGGATTCTTCTTCAGATGGTCATGGGATCAGCCATTTTTGCAGGTTATCTCAGTAGTCATAAGGTCGCGGTCGCAACCGTGGACGCGGAAATAGGGGACGCGGTCGATATATCTCAAACCCTAGCCCAACGTTCTTTGCTCCTCGGCCAACCGCACCGCCAGCTGCCTTGTGGCCCTACTACCCATCGTGGCATCCCCCGACATGGACCTCGCCTCCGTGTCCTTATCAAACCACGTCATGACTGCGCCCTCCGTCTTCCAATCAACAAGGTATACTTGGTAACCGACCCGCGCAAGCCTATGCGGTTCAGGGTTCCGCACCCGCGGGTTACACTCCCACAAATCTTGATGCTACTATGAGCTCTATGTCTCTTGCACCTCCAGATCCGAATTGGTACATGGACAATGTAGCTTTTTCACATATGACGACGCCGCAAGGTACTCTTAAGTCTTACTCTAATAAAAGCATGCACTCTAATATTCTTGTTGGTAGTGGTCAACATATTCCAATTCACGGTCAAGGCTACGCAAACCTTTCCTTCGCCTCTCTTCCCCTACTCAACTCCTCTATAATTGCATGCCTTCCTATACACATCTTCGAGTTTTTGGATGTCTTTGCTTTACTCTCTATCTGGCCACCTCTATAAATAAACTCCTTCCACGCTCTACTTCTTGCGTGTTTTTGGAATACCTTTTTGACCATCGTGGCTACAAGTGCTTTGACCTCTCGTCACATAAAATAATCATATCTCGCCATGTTGTCTTTGATGAGACTAAGTTCTCGTTCATCGTCCTATCCTCTCTCGCCTCACACACATATAGTTTCTTAGAGGAACCCATCTATCCTCTATTTCTCCCTCACTCGGTCGACTCTACGCCCGTATTCCAGCCGCCCCTCTCTCTAACTGCAGCCTCTCCCATGCGCACTCCTTCGCGTATCACTTCATCCGCGGGCTCGCCCACAGCTCTGTCGTTGAGCGCGGACCCCGAATCCATCTCCTTCTTCACCGACACCCACTATGGCTGGTCCGACGCCAACTCCCCCTCCTTCTCCTCACTCACGAACCATTACACCTCGCAGCATGTGCGGTATCTTCACCCACAAGCGTTCGTTCAATCTTTCCTCGACTACTTCTTACTCCCCTCTTCCTAATAATCTGAAGGTCGCGTTGTCTGACCCGAATTGAAAACTGGCCATGCATGATGAGTATAGTGCTTCAATTATGAATAATACTTGGGAGTTAGTGCCTCTTCCGTCTAATGTGAATATTATATGTTCTATGTGGATTTTTCGACATAAGTTTCGTGCTGATGGTTCTTATGAGCGCCAGAAGGCTCGTCTTGTTGGTGATGGCAGGTCTCAGCAGGTTGGAGTGGATTGTTATGATACTTTTAGTCCCGTGGTCAAATCGGCCACTATTCGCACCGTTCTCAGTATTGGTCTTTCTCGTACTTGGTCGATCCATGTCAGTCATTTTCCTGTTAGATAAGCCTTTCTGCTTTCACATCTGGATGCCGAGAAGAACATCAGTTGGATGTCAAGAATGCATTTCTACACGGCAATCTCAATGAGACGGTTTACATGCACCAACCTCTTGGTTCTAGGGATTTGGCTCGGCCCGATCACGTTTGCTTGCTTAACCGTTCTCTTTATGGTCTTAAGCAAGCCTCACGTGCTTGGTACCAACACTTCTCGAGTTTTGCCGCCACTATCGGGTTTTGTCATAGCAAGACCGATCATTCTCTGTTCGTTTATCATCACGGTACTTCATTGCTTATCTTATATTATATGTTGATGATATCGTACTTACTGCCTCCTCTGAGTCTCTGCGCCAGTCTATTATCTCCAAATTAGCCACGAAATTCGTAATGAAGGATCTCGGCCCTTTGAGCTATTTTTTGGGGATCGCAGTCACACACACTGTTGATGGTTTATTCTTATCTCAAAGCAAGTATGCCTCGAAAATTATTGACGTGCAGGGATGGCTTCTTGAAAACCTTCAACAACTCCAGTCGACATCAAGTCGAAACTTGGCGTTTCCTCAGGCTAGGATTTCTCCAATCCCACTCTCTATCGAAGCTTGGCTGGTGCACTGTAGTATCTTACCTTTACACGTCCGGATCTTTTCTATGATGTACAACAAGTGTGTCTTTATATGCATAGTCCGAAAGAAGGACACATGGCTTCCCTCAAGCGCATTATCCGATGTGTCCAAGGTACTCTTCACTTCGGCCTTCACTTGTCCCGTTTAACCGTGAACTCTCTTCGTTCCTTCACTGATGCTGATTGGGGAGAATGCCCGGATACTCGTCGGTCTACCTCGTGATATTGTGTATTTTTAGGGGATAACTTAATCTATTGGTCTTCTAAACGACAAGCGACCTTATCTCGTTCCAGTGCTGAGGCCGAATATCGAACAGTTGCTAATGTGGTTTCTAAAGCTTGTTGGTTAAGAAATCTTCTATTGGAGCTTCGAATTCTCCTTTCTACGACCATTGTTGTTCATTGTGACAATGTTAGTGCTATCTATCTATCTATCAAAAATTTCGGTTCAGCATCAACGCACTAAGCACATTGAATTTGACATCCATTTTGAGAAAAGGTTGCGCGCGGTCAAGCCCGCATTCTTCACGTCCCGTCCCGTTTCCAAGTTGCGGACATCTTCAGAAAGGGATTGCCTCGGATTTTGTTTGACTAATATAGATCCAATCTTAGCGTTCGTGAACCTCTCGCTTCGACTGCGGGGGTGTATTAGACTAAGTAATTATTGTATATAATTATAGTTTTTATTGTGCTAGACTAAGTATCTTACCTTCCTTATTGTCCTAGACTATGTATTTGACCTTCCTTATTGTGCTAGACTAGATATCTTAACTTAATTAGGTTTTCTTGTAAGTTGTATATAAACTACAATTGATGAATGAAATAAACAAGGTTTATTTCCTACACTTACCCTTCATTGAGCCAAACATCTCTAACTCATCCTACTCTTCCCTAAATAAAATAGAAGGCATGGCAACAAGTTAGTATGTTGTAGTTGTTTGGGCTATGGCCTTGGTCGTAGTACCGTAGCACGGGTACATGTAAGGCTTCATAACGAGGAGACAAAACAAAGTTGGCGCAGACTGCACTTCAATGCTAATGAACATCATGGTACTATCCCGCTAGCATATTAGAAATTGCATCATCCCGTTATATTGTCCCTCATAAGGCATCTAGGGATAAGTGATGTTGCACCGAGCTGCATCTCGCCACAATATGTTCTTGAACTGCAGTCAACGTCCAGAAAAATGATATTGTGGGTGGATCCATGTATGGACTTGAACCTCTTTTGTATTCCTACTCGACCATATACCTCTATTTTGACGAATAATTTATACGTGTTATCTGAAATATAAGTATTTTATTTATTACATAAATGCTTCATTTAAACAAATATGAAATCATGTTTAAAATTGATATAAGTATTCAAACAATTCGTATACCTAATTAGAGGCACTGCTTTTCCAGGTGAAATAATACATTTTTTTAATACAAACAAAATTAAAAAAGCATTAAATTATTTAAGTAAAATCCTTTCTTGATTCAACTATTTAACTATTCTATAAAATTACTTCAAACTATATATGCTTTGCCATTTGAATTTGGCAAGGAAATTATGTATTCTTGCAAGGGATTCGTGTCTACCATCCTGATTTATTCATTTATTATTATTATTTTTTGTAACGTCATTAACCATGAAAGTGCCACAGTACAGTTTCTAGCTATTTTATTTCACTTTGTTATCAACGTCGTTAATTGACTTAAATAGAGTGACAAAATTATACCCGGAGAAATTTACACACTTGTTTAAGCAAAAAAAATGGACTCATGCAAACCTCATATTAATATATCGGTTCATCTTCTCTAAAAACCATAAAAGTAGCTAGACATTAATTATTACATCAACTACGTGTACTATATATAATAATAATAATATTATTATTATTATTATTATTATTATAATAATAGCCGAAAGGCTTTGATTCGAACCAAGTGGAAGTGTTTTATTTGTTAGATCTATTTTTATTGTTTGATTACGCAAATCACAGCTGGTCACGAAGATAATATAGTTTAATTATCGATCAGAGCAGCCTTGTTATTATTAGGAACACACGTGAGGGATTTACTAAAGTAGTTTGTCCTCTGTATATTAGTTAAAAGCCTGCAGTACTTCGTACTATATAAGTTGGCGGATATATTGTGTCGACAATATCTGTCAAAAGAGTAAATAAATTAAGTGGGTGTTGGAGAACAGCTGAGGATGAGTTATACTGCGCCCGCAAACACCGTTCATGCGCAGCTGCTGGAAAAAGAAAAAAAAAGGAGTGCTAGCTAACTGCTCGATCGGGAGGAAGTTACGTTGGTGCTGCGCTGAGAGAGTGGTGATGAGTTTTCTTTTTAGGAAAGGAATACGAAACTTAGTACGAATTTGTAGTTATTCACTTATTTGTAGATTTAGTTCTCCTTTCTTTGTTATTTTCTTTTTCTATTTCAAGTTTTTATTCTAGGTAGAAACATCTAATAGTTATAGCCTTATACGTATATCTTGAAGATTAAAATTTTGATTTTGAGGATTATGTGTTTGGCCACTTATATATTAAAAAGGTAAATTTTGTAGGGTTTTTCGAGATATTCAAAAAGAATTAGAAACAAGTTATTGTAACAAACTTAAATAATATTTTAAACTGTAGTTTCATCGAGTGAAAAAGAAAATGTATACTTATTATTAAATTCACGTTGTATAAATAGTTCAAAAAAGTGTGTTAGTAATTTCATTAGACAAATTCATTACTTTTTCAAACGGCTAGCTGTTGTTAAAGGTGCTTTAAACGGCTGTTATGTTAAAGATTCGAGAAGCCGAGAACTCATTTTCAGCAAAATCTGCACTTGTTTTCCTTAAGGCTCCGATTTGATTCCTCGGAAAATAGGAAAAAAAAAAATAAGAAGAAAAAATGAGGAAAAGGTTTTTCAAGAAAATTGTTAGATATTTTCGAGACGTTTAGCTCATCCTTATTTTCCTGAAAAAATTATTATTATGTGTAAAGGGTTTTCTTCTCTTTTCCAAAGATTTCTTAGATTTCCTCTATTTTCCAAAAATTTTCTTTATTTTCCATGAAAATCTCAAATTACCAAATAGTAAGGAAGGAAGATTTTCCTTCATTTTTTTTCTTTTCCTCTATTTTTCGGAGAAACAAACGGAGCCTTATTTACTATAAAGATGAATGGTCTACTATTACTATATAGTCAGTCTGGGTACCGCGTATTTATGAACGATGAATCGAACGTGGAAAGACGAGTAGATATCATAAAGGCAAGGTCGTGTGTGTGGATTAAAGCAACGAGAAAAGACTTTTGTTTTTCGTCTATTGACTGGTATCAATCACCGAAAGCTTGTATTATTAAAATTTAGTTTGCGTGTATCATTTTGACTATATCTTATACATGTATTAATAAATTTGTATTGCCTATAAAAACAAAATTCATTAGTTTTTCATTATGCACAAATGATTTGCCTAACGAAAGAAATAAATTATCTAACTCAGCTTCGTGATAATGAAGCAATTTACTAATGAGAAGCTACACTTCACAAGTTGTCCAAATTCAAGTATTTCAGGGTTGTACACTCCTTATTGTATCAAGCTCATATAATTTTCTTTTCTGTTAGGCAAGAATTTTATTAAGATTAAAATAAAGGAACCCTATAATTGTACGTTCTTTATGATAAAATAAAATAAAATTAAAACAATAATGGTAGAAAAGGAGTCAAATTAAAACCCTCCCATTTAACGAAGTATTATGTGAGATTTTTTTCCTTTTGGCAAATCAAATTAAATATAAGGAGGAAGCACACCGCACCTATTTTGTAAATGTCTAGTAGCCCACTTAATTTGGATGAAAGTTTATCGTTAGTTGGACTTTATTTCAGTAATTGGTGGTAGGCCTGTTTGGGCTGGGTCGGGAACCATTATTCTCGCCCGACCCGGCGGGGTTTTCTCGAACGGGAAAGATTTGCCCATTTTACCACCCGACAAGGTCAGAAAACTGCTCTCGACTCAGATCTCGCTGGGAGACAGTAAGCGGTTTTTTTTAAAAAAAATGGCGTTAAGTTTAAAGAAAAAAAACGGGTCACTCTCAGTCACAGCCTCACACACACAAACACTCACACTCTCACACACACACACACACACTGTCACTCGCACCGCCGAAGGAAGCTGCCGCACACACAAACACAAACACTCTCACACACACACACACACACTGTCACTCAAAGCCTCACACACACAAACATAAACACACACACACACACACACTGTCACTCACACCACCGACGGGTCACCTACACACACAAACACAAACACTCTCACACACAAACTCACACCGCCGCCACACCAGGCAGTCAGACACCACCACGCCTTTCTAGCCCCACAATTGTTCACGACTGGCCGAGATTCGGAATACCTCCCGTCCCAATTGGGAATCCCGTCCGTCGGGAATAGTGTTCTCGGTAGGAGGAAACGGGAGCTGCCGTGCAGCTCCCGCCTCGGCCAACTCTTGTGGGCCGAGGTCCTGACCCGGCGGGACCCCCGGCCCACAACAGGCCTAATTGGTGGTAACCCAACGGGTCAGGACCCCGACCCACAACAAGCCTAATTGGTGGTAACCCAATTGACTATTTCTTACAGTTTTGCGGTCTTTTCAAATGTTCCAGAAAAGCAAGCGCTATATAAGAGCAAACTGTTAACAATATTATATTTTTGAAGAAATTTCAGGGAATGGTCGCTCTTGCCTGAGTCTGAAGAGATGTATTGCTACTATGCTTTTTATTCTTGGGAAAAAGATATCCTTTCTTCTTTGCTTTTCTTCTCCTTTTATAGGGGGCAATTTTTACACAATTCAAGTGGGATGTTACAGGTGTCGTATTCGCGGGAATTTTTATCTTCCTTCTGATAGAGACAACTAGCTGTCGTGGCTTCTAGATGCTTCGGATGGAGGACATATGTTTCGAAGGAGCTCGCATGGCTTCTTAATGAGAGTCTTATCCGTCTATTAGGATAGAGATGGCACGTGTGTTCCGAGAGTTTCTTTGTAATTAGGGAAGTACATTGACCCGAGGGCTCCTTGAGAGGAGTGAGGTATATTGCTTCGAGGGCTCCTTGAGAGGAGGGAGGTATATTGCTTTGAGGGCTCCTTGAGAGGAGGGAAATTTCTCCAAGAAACGTATATTCGAATGACACGATAGGTGCGAGAGTATCGTATACCTGAGGATGTTTCGGGAAACTATTTAAAGTTCCCGACATCTTGCGCGGTATTTGTACTGTGTGAAATATCTGTCGTGGGGATAGGTGCACCATTTATTTTGTATCGGATAGCTTATTTTTGTTCATACCTCGCTCTTTGCCTGGGGTGCTATATTTTAAGGGTTAACATTAGCCCCCCCCCCCCCCTCTCCAATTCCGATGGCTCTCTCTTTGAGCGAGGCGAGAGAAATTTTGGTGATGGTCATATTTATTATTATTATATATATATATATATATATATATTATATGACGTGGCTTCATTTAAGGCCATGTTGTCTTGAAATGGGACGTAACGGATAGTCACGTCCCTTCATCGTAGGGTAACGGTCCGAATACTTCGGGAGTCGTGCCATTAATGGCTAGGTGTAGGCTTTAATGTAGGATAGTGGGGAATTAGTGAGGGGTTTAGTGGGTAATTAATACATGCTACTCCCTAGGGTTATAAATACCCTTTTTTCCTCTTTCACTTCTCACTCTTAGCAAAAAACAATTCTCCCGCTTGTCTTCTTCTCTGCAAAAAAATTTCTCTCTTCTCCTAAGAATTCACAACTTTGATTTCAATGGCTTCCCAATCCATCACTAACTTGGTGTCTGCCGCTTCCAGCACCGGTGCTGCCTCATTTTCTCCTACTGCTGACCTTCCCGCGGTGACGGGGGCTGCTACTGTTGTTACCCACAAGCACGACGCGGCGACGATGGAGGCCGGTGCTAGTGGTAGTGGCAAAAAAATTAAAAAATCACGTGCCACCGCTGGTAAGGGTGGTGCGGACAAGAGTGGTCTTACTCGGACCTTCCAGAAGGTGGAGACGACAGTTAGCACCGACACCATGGATGAGGTTAACGCGTTATGTGGAGATTTTGGGGTGTAGGGCGGAATGTAACGGTGCGGATTCCAAGGGCTGATTAGAGGGGTCACGTGCCTCCTGATAAGCACGTCACCGTGTATTATTCTCATGTGAAGGCGGGGTTGCGCTCCTTTTCCCCCCTTTTTACTGTGAAGTCTTCAAGTATTGTGACATCTACCCGAGTCTGCTAACTCCCAACTCGTTCATGGCTTTGGCCCTGTTCATGTTTTGGTGTCTGGTCCGAGGGATTAAGTGCACGAGGGACAAGTTTTTCGCCATTTTTGAACTAAAGCCCTCGTCGGGAGGTGCACCCTTTTATTGCTTCAGCCATCGGAGCCCATTAGACCGAATCTTCGAGGGCGGTATTAGCTCCCACAACACATGGAAGAATAAGTTCTTTTTTATCTGCTCTACCGTGGGAGGAAAGTGGGATGTACCTTACACTTGGGGGAAGCCGAAACTCCCCCAGAGGGTCATGGACGACACTTTGTTGTTTTCTCCGATATTCCAGGCGAAGACACTGATGGAGTCGGATAAATTTGCTGGACTCTATCGGACGACGGGGTTATGGAACATTTCGTCTTTGGACCAAGTGGATAGGCGATTGGCTATTCCCTCTGAATACTTTACAATTTTTGGTAAGTTCTTTTTGCTTTTCGTAGAAGTTCGCCGTTTATTTCTTTAACTTTTGTAAAACTAACTTTTATTATTTTCTTTATGTTTGTAGTTAATACGTTGAAACCATTCATAAAGGAAGGTGTTAACCTCCCTGGGAGGCCAGGTCTTTGGGGGAGGGTGTGGTGGCCTCGGGGGAGGTACTTATGAGGGTGCTTGACGCCGAGGGGGTTGTGGCTGTGTCCCGGTCTTCGAGCGGGAGGTCTGGCAATCCCGAGGAGGGAGGTCATGATGCGGACTCGGGGGAGGCGGGCGTCACCTTTTCTTTAGAGAGGATTGGAGGTGATGTGGGATTGTCGGGGATTCCTATGCCTTCTCTCCCTCATGTGGCCCATGCGACGACGACAACTACCCTCGTGATGCCGACCCCTGTTCCTACTGCCCCTTCGGAGGCGATAGAGATATCTTCCTCCGGTAAGTCCTCGGGAGATTCGGCGTATCGACTGCTGGATACACCTCCCACCAGCCCACCTCGAGTTCTTGGTAAGTGTTCTTCTCATTTGATTCAGATGTGTTCTCGAGACCATCTTTCTTTTTTACTTAGCCAAAAGAAAAAAATTTATGTACAGATAAGGGGAAGGCCCCTATGGCTGAAATGGAAGGGTTGGATTTGAGATCCACCTTTGACCTGGGTAATCTCTTTGTTTTTTTTCTAAGTTTAATATTTTTCATTTCTCTTTGATTTATACTTACCTCCTCTCTCTATTTTGTTATATGCAGCGGGCGACCTTTTTGGTATCGGGGGGAATGCTCATTTCATGGAGCCTCCTTCTGAGGGGGCTCCCTCCTGGATGGACGAGTTGATGAGTACACTTCTACGCTCGTCTGGCAATTCTGCCCCTGGGTTATTTACTGCTCTTCCGTCCGATAGCCCGGTGGTGACAGAAGTTCCTTTTTCAAGTGGCCCGTCGCCGAGGGGTCTATCTACTTCTGCTCTCCCTGGGCTTGGTTCCGCTTCCGGGAATGAGGAGGCGGAGGCTGCCCTGACTACTTTTTCCCGATATTTGGCTTCCGTCAATTCTCTTCCCACGGATGGGTGGAAGTTTCTTCAAGCGTGCACCAATATGATCGTATTGCTGGTAAGTTGCGACCTCCTTTTGTCTTTTTTGTCCAAATCTTTTGCTTAGGTTTTTATATTTTCCTTTGACTTTTAGGCGCCTAAAGTGCTTCCTCTTCTCTTACTTGAGGTTGACAGGTTCAGAAGAACGCCAGAACGGTTGACGTGGGGATAAGAAAGTTGGAGGAGGAGAATTGCCAGTTGCGGGAGCGGGGGCGGGCGCAGCAGGTGGTGTGGGAGAAGGCTAGTGATCGGTTATTCGAGGCAGAGGATAGTACCAAGCACCTTCTTAGCCGTGTTTTCGAGTTGGAGGCCTCAGAGTTGGCGTTAAAGGAGGAGGTAAAATTATTGGACAAAGAGAGGGTAACGGGCGTGATTCGGCAGGGGGAGTTAGAGCAGGATCTGTCCCAGCAGCTTGCCCGAGTGGACGCGGTGACGGAGGAATTGGCTAAGCCCCCAACGTCGGCAGGCATCCCTCCGGAGGAAGTACAACGAAAGCTGGACGCGGCCTCCAAGTATGCTCGGGATGAGACTATCAAGTATTGCGGTGCCCTATATGCCCAGAAGTATCATGGGCATCTAATGGGGCACTTAATGTGGGGCTTTTACGAGTGTTTTGGGCAAGTGAAGCAGCATTTTGGTCCGCCAGTTGACCCTCGGGTGGTGAGCATCCAGAATATGAAGCGACCTACTTTGGATGAGGCCTATGCCATTTTCCTGAAGTATGGAGGTATCTTTCCTCTGGCTCCCGCTCCGACCCGCGTGTCTTCTTCGAGTGCCATGGCTCCGGCGTCCTGCCCTACAGAGGAGATGGCTCCCCCTCCCCATTCTTTAGTTTCCGGGTCCGCGGAAGAGACTGCTCCTGCGCCTCCTCCTTCAGCTCCCGTAAATGTAGAAGGGACTACTCCCACGCCTCCTTCCTCTCAAGCTTAGCCCCTTGTTTTTGTTCTTTTGGGTTTAAGACTTTGTAAAAGTTGTTGTTTTTTTTCGTAGTATAGGAAGAATGTTCTACCATGTATGAACTCCCTTTATTAATGAACTTGTTCTTTATTTTGTCTCTTATGGGTTTTTGTGTTTGTTTTTATTATATTTTATCTTTATTATGTTTTGTCAAGATGGACTTGATATAAATAGGGTAGTTGTGTGCTGTCAAGCTTGGGAATCTGAGTTCCTCTCTTAATGTCACTAAGGACTTAGAATATTTTTTAACTTTATCTTGAAGCTTTTAATGATAGTAGATGCGTGCTCCTTTTTCCTCTCTGCATGGGGTAGGTGAGAGTCAGTCTCTGGTTGACTTCTGGGGATGGTGGCACGTGGATCTTCGTGTTCCTTCTTTATTGGCTGCAAGAACCGCAGAATCCCGATGGTCCTGCTTTCGGGGATGGGTCCCTTATGTTTACTATATATTGTTTTTTCCTGAATCGTCACTTTCATCAGTTTTCTTAGATTTAATTTACATAAAGACTACTTGGCCTTGTCTTCTTTACCCAAAAAAGGTAGTTTTTGTTCTCAAGTGCTTTATTTTGAAGTAAATTATTTTAAGGAAAGTTTTAGCAATCTTTAATAAGTCCGCCATGACGCTTCCCCGCTCTACTAGTTCTCAAGGGGGCTTTACTCCCCTTCGTAGGTCCCCTTCCGTGCATACGGTGCGTCATATTCCGAGTGAAACTTCTATGCCCGGTGGTCGCCGTGGGGAGGTAGGTTCACCCTCCACCCCGAGGGGTTCAACTGTTCCTCCCTCGGTGCAACTTCGGGCTGATATGTTGCTGACACACACTATAAGGGATGTTTTTATGAGCAGAGAGGCGTACCTTCCGATAGATCGACTATCGGTTTTTCATACGATCACGGTGAATCCTGAATGTTGATTAGAGGGAGTCGTATTGGATCAGCGGAAAGCACGGAATCCGCAGATTCAATGGTAGCGTTGTTTGTGGAGTACAACTTGGACTTGGGGGGATATGATGTCGTGATGCCTAGGGTGGATTAACAAACGTACGACCCTCCTGCTGGATGCATGACGGTGTATTAAGATCAAATACGTTGTGGTTTGCGTTTGTTTTTTCTACGGGCACTCTTCCGTTATTGGCAAATCTGTCCAAGCCAACTTACACCTAATTCCTACCGTTATCTGGTGGGTTACGTTCTTTGTTGTGGGCTTTTGGATTTGCCTTTGACTCCTTATCGGGTGGGGAGTTTCTTTCTATTGCGTCTTTGTCCTGGATATCTACCCTTTTTAGCTTGGTGTACCGTGATCAACGGTGCTCTTTTACGACTATCGCTAGAGGAGTTACCCCCGAAGCCTCGTGGGAATACAACTTATGCCTGGGGGTGTCCGTTCGTTGGGGATTAGGGTATGTGGTTCCTTTTTCGGTAGTGATCACTCGTGAATCAGAAGTTTTGCGAGAGTCTTCGCTATTTAATGGTAGTTATGACATATGTGACCTGCTGGAGTTGTCTGATGCCCTTTCTCTCGCCGGTTTGCAAGAGGGATTGACGGCACGAGAGCTTTTTCCTCGTCCTCTACACACCAATTTCTTTTCCGTAACGTCATTCCTTGTGTGATGTCTTTTAAAATATACTTTGATTCTCTTTATAGGGTCCGGGATGGATGTTTTTGTCGTGGGGAGATCTGGAATGGCTTTTGAGAGTAGCAGCTCTGAGGATGTGTCCTACGGTAGGTAGGAGAAGGGGTTCTTGCCTTCGAACGAGGAGTTATCCGTGTTGAGAGAGGATGTGGGCCGCTTCCCCTTGCGCCTAGTGGGGGATTCCTCCTCTCGGGGACTTACGGGAGTAGGGGAATCTGGTGTTGCTACGAGCTCGTTGCTTTCCTTGAGGTTGGGTTCCCAAACCGTTGGAGATAACGGTAATCAAGGTGGTAATCCCCCTGATGTTGGTAGGGATGTTGTGAACGTAATAGAGGAGGGTGTGCCCTCTTCTCCGGATACGCCACCTTCCACCGCAGAAGTGGAGCAGGGGGAGGGCTCGCGAGCTGTCGAGAGATTTCCTGGGATTAACCCTGATATACTTTTTTGCCGATCTTTTCTGAGCGGATTATTGAATCATTTGGACTGCACCCAATTGAACGCTTTTCTCTTGTCTTCTCTACAGGATTTGGCCTGTAAGGACCTTTATGAGGTAACATCTCTCTTTTTATTTTCGGATATAATTTTGATCCAGTGATTACTTAAACTCCCTATTGATGGGATATTTTAGCTTTTCATGGTGATCAACGCCGTGGGCTCCCGGAGTGACCAAATTGCTTCCGAGGCGGAGTTGATCTATCGCTATCGGGATGACCTGGAGAGGGAACTTTTTCTGAGTAGGCAAAAGGTAGAACTCCGAGGAGATAGGGAAGAGGCGCATGAGAATCATAGTGGGGTGGTGAAGGACTTGACAGAAAAGTCTTGAGATATGGAGATGCGTCTGTCACTGGAGCGAGCCCAGGTGGTGTGTTTAGAAGAGAGGGCAGAGGATTTACGAGGGCTGTTGTGTGTTTTAGAGGAGTGACTGTCTTTGGTATCGTACGAAAATGATGCAGCTACCCGGAAGCTTCTGGAAGTGATGCAACGGCAGGAGGTAGCTTTGATGCTAGCACGAACCCAAGCGCTTATGGATATATCCAACGCTCTTGCCCCTCGGGATGTGCTTCGAGAGCAATTCCGGGACATGGTACGTATTGGATATATGTTATGTGAGGAAGCCGTGTGATCCCTGCCGGGATTTCCTGTCTCTTTAGTGATTTCGCGCCTGAATATAGTGCCTGAACCTCCTGCTACTTCTCTGGAGATGGTTTCGGAAGCAGTGCTGTTGTCGGAGGTCTTGGTTGTTCCTTCTGTGGATCTAGCAGAACCTATGGATCTTTCGGAAGAACAATGTCGTCGATTGATTAGAGAAGGGAAGCGACCACGTGAGGATCCTTAAGTGTTGTGGTGTGTTCTGGGGTGTTCCTGACAATGTATAAATTGTTGTATAAGCCTGTTTGGGGATAGGCATGTTTAGTTATGTATGTTTTCCCCTCCTTTTTTTTGTTTGTAACGGAAGGCTCAATAAGATAGGTTTGTCGATAGTCCTAGGGGGACTGTTCTTCTTGTAATGGCAAAGCTATCTTTGTTTAAACAATAAAATGAGAGCCATCTATTGTAAACATTGTTTTATTCACGCAAATATTTATTTATATACACATACAAAGGGAGCCTAGTTTCGCACCAGGCAAGCGTGCTATCAGGCGTAGTACTTTATTAAGTTGTACGCGTTCCAGGAGTTATGGAGCACTTCCCCTTCATGATTTTCTAGGAGGTATGTGGCACCTCCGACGATTTTAGCTATTTTCTAAGGCCCTTCCAATTTAGGCTGAAGCTTCCCTATGTTTTTGGAGGCTTCTGCTCTTTTCAGTACGAGATCTCCGACTTGAAAGAGTCGGGGTCGGACTCGGGCATTATAATACCGTGCCATGTGCGCCTTGTACTGCTCCATGCGAACAGTCGCGCGGGCCCTTTTTTCTTCAAGGAGGTACAAAGCTAAAGCTAGATTAGAACTGTTGCCCACTTTCTCATACTCTCGGACTCGCCAGCTTTCCACTACTATCTCCTGGGGTATAACCGCTTCACTTCCATAGGTTAAGCTGTAAGGGGTTTCACCCGTAGCTGTCCTTTGGGTAGTCCGATATGCCCATAGAATTCCAAGAATTTCTTCGACCCACCGAGCCTTGTGCCATCCCAACCTTGCTTTTAGATTTTTTAGTAGGGTTTGCTTGGTTCGTTCGACTAGGCAGTTGGCTTGGGGATATCCCACGGAGGCAAAACGATGTTTTATCTCCCAATGGCTACACCATTTTTCTAAATCTTGACTCGTGAATTGGAGCCCATTATCGCTGACCAAGTATCGAGGGATGCCGAAACAACAAACAATATATCTCCATATAAAGTTAATAACCGCCCCCGAGGTAATCTTGGCTAGGGGTTCCGCCTCCACCCATTAGGTGAAGTAGTCTACAGCTACTAACAAAAACTTCTTCTGTCCCACGACGGGGATTAGTAGCCCAACGATGTCAATTCCCCATTTCGCGAAGGGGCATGGAGGTGGTCCGGACACCCACGGTATTGCGGGTTGGTGCAATTGGCGAGCGAAAGTTTGACATGCTCTGTAGCATTTGGCATGCTCCCGATAGTCTTTTCCATCGTGGGCCAGTAGTAGCCCTGACGGAGTATACGTTCCGTCATACTTCCTCCTCCCGTGTGGCTACCGCACGTCCCTTCATGCGTTTCTTGGATAACTTGCTCGGCTTCCACATGGCCCAGGCATATGGCATGCGGGTGGGAGTAAGATCATTGGAACAGAATTCCTTCGTGGAGGAAGTATCTGGCAGTCTTACGTGCCATTAACTGTCGTTTTATTTTATTAGTGTGAGTCGCATACTCCTCGGGATGCTTAAGGTAAGCTAGGATGGGCTCCATCCATTTGTCACTCGCTAGTTGTTGTGTCGTATTCACCTCCCCCGCTTTGGATTTTTTTGAGGTTGTGACTTGAAGGAGTGTAATACGACGGGTATGGATGGTAGCGGTCTGGGAGACTATTTTAGATAAGGCATCCGCTTCTTGGTTATCAGAGCGGGGAATTTGTATGATCTCACAGCTTTCAAACCATGCACTTCTATGTTGTACAACTTGTACGTACTCCCGCATTCTTTCCTCTCGGGCCTCATAGGCGCCTTTCATTTGTTGCATGATAAGTTGGGAGTCGTTATGTATCATTACTCTTCTAATCCCCCCATCTCGGGCCAGTCTTAGCCCTATTAATAAGGCCTCGTATTCGGCTTCATTGTTGGATAGGGGATAGTCAAGTATAATGGCGAAGTATAAAGTTTCGTCCTCTACTTCCGTATTAGATAGGACAATTCCTGCTCCACCGTGAGTAGCCGTGGCGGATCCATCCACGAAGACGTGCCATACGGGGGGTTTTGAGTAATCTCCATACCTGCCATTTCAACCACGAAATCCGCCAAAACCTGGGCTTTAATGGCGGGACAGGGGGCGTAGTTAATGTCATACTCGGTAAGTTCGATGGCCCATTTTATGAGTCGGCCCGAGGTTTCGGGCTTGTTGAGAATGGTTTGCAAGGGGTATTTAGTTAACACCGTTACGGGGGTGGCAAATGAAGTAAGGGCGTAACTTCCGTGCGGTAGTGACGAGAGCTAGCACTAACTTCTCGGTTTGGGTGTATCGCCCTTCTGCCCCTTGTAGTGTTTTACTAACACAATATATCGGGTGATGTTCCCGATTATGCTCCTTGACTAGTATCGCGCTTACGGCTTCTTCCCCTATGGCTAGGTATGCAAACAAATCTTCTTGGGGGGTAGGTAGGCTTCATTAGCAATGGGGGGCGAGTTAGGTAGTCTTTTAACTCCCCAAGGGCTCCCTCGCATCGTTCATTCCACTTGAAGTCCTTAACATTTCTTAAGATTTTGATGAAGGGTAGCCCTTTGTCAGCTGATTTGCAGATGAATCTGCTTAGGGATGCCATTTTTCCATTGAGCTTTTGGACATCTTTGATTGTTTTAGGAGTAGGCATATCTAGAAGGGTCTGGGATTTTTCTGGATTCATTTCTATTCCCTTTTCTGTGACCATGAAACCTAGGAATTTACCTCCTTTTATTCCAAAAGAACACTTCTGAGGGTTGATTTTCATTCTGAATTGGTCCATAATTGATAATGCTTTACGGAGATCCTCCGGATGATCTTCAGCCCGAGGGCTTTTGACAATCATATCGTCTATATGTACCTCCATTGATTTCCCAATTAGGCCAGTGAACATTAAGTTCACAAGGCGTTGGTAAGTAGTGCCAGCGTTTTTTAGTCCAAATGGCATTACCAGTTAACAAAAGGTGCTCGCCTCAGTAACAAAGCTAGTTTTGTCTTGGTCAATGGTGGCCATTGGTATTTGATTTTATCCCTGATCTCTGTCCATCGTGGATAGTAAGGCGCATCCTGCCGTACAGTCCACCAGTTGATCTATGCTAGGAGGGGATAGCAATACTTTGGGCATGCATCATTCAAGTTGATGAAATCAACACACATGCGCCATATTCCCCCCGTCTTAGGTACAAGGACCACGTTGGTTAACCACTCGGGGTAGTGTACCTCCCGAATCTGATGCAAATTGAGTAGTCGTTGGATCTCGGACCGGATTATTTTATTTCTATCCGGTCCTATATTCCTTTTCTTCTGCTGTATGGGCTGGGCTCTAGTTTTGACATTGAGGAAGTGTTGACACACCTAGTTACTTATCCTTCCCGGGGGCCCACCTTCCCAGGCGAAGAGGTGGTTGAATGTTTTAAGCATAAGGGTTACTACTTCTTCTACTTTTGGGTTCATGCCCGTTCCTATCTTGACTGTCTTAGAGGGGGTTCCTTTCACTATTTCAATCAACTTCAGCTCTTCTACCGGCTATACTTTCAATTCTTCCTCTATTATCTGTTTTTTGGTTGGCAGAGGGATCCCTTCTTCGTTTTCAGATGGAATATCGTTCATGCGGCATTTCCAGGCTTTGACTTGGCTACCACGAACTTCCCCAATGCCTGAGGGGATGGGGAATTTGACCTTCAGGTGTAAGGTGGAGGGGATGGCATCAAAAGTTCGTATTGACGGTCGTCCGCATATCGCGTTGTACGTCCTAGAAGAGGCCACTACTACCCAAAACTTGGTTGGTTCAGTGCGCCTCGTGGCACCCTCTCCCCAGGACATGGGTAGGGTGATGGTCCCTAGGGTGCGACATGTATCCCCGGCAAACCCGACGAGGGGAACTTAGGCTGCTTCCAAACGGTCTTTCTTTAGTCCCATAGCTAGGTAAGTTGGAAGGAAGAGAACATCAACATAACTTCTCGTGTTAATTAGGATGCATTGGGTATCAATGTCGAATATTGTGGCTTTTATGACCAGAGGGTCCTCATGGGGATACACAATACCTTTCAAATCCTCTGGACCAAAGGTAATTGTGGATATTGGGCCCCTTGCACGGAACACACGGGCGGTCCTTGCTCTACTCGCCTTGCCTCCTTTAAATATTTTTTCTTTTTTCGCGGGGGGGGGGGGGGGGGGGGGGGATACGGAGATGTCCCCTCCTTCTATCATATTGATAGTTCTGCCCGAGGGGGGGTTGTCCTCATAGGAGTGTGGAGGGGTGGCAACCTTTGACGAGGGATATCCTCTCGTTTCTGGGTGTCGGACCCTCTTTCTTCAGTAGTTCCCTCAGATCGGATTCTTTTCCAAACATTGGATTTAGGGGCTTCTTGATTATTTTCTTGCAGATAATTTCCCAAGTATCCGGCGCTGAGGAGTCGGTGTATTTCGGTTTTCAAGGTGGTACAAGTATCAGTGTCATGTCCCCAAGCTTTATGATACTTGCAAAATATGCCGGAATATTTCTTGTCATGGGGTCTTCTAACAGGGCGAGGCCATTGGAGGTCAGTACTTTCTCTCATAACGTTGAGCACTTCAGCGGGGGTAATAGTTAGGGGGTAGGGGCGCAGACTGGATATGTCGCTTTACTGGCCCCCCATCGTCTCTCCTCTTCGTTCGCACCTTTTCTTCCTTATCTTTGTCCGGGATCCCTTTTTCGTGCTCTAGATCATGGCGCTTTGCCCGAATTTTGGAGTTTTCTGCCTCCTCCATGATGATATAAGTTTCCGCTTTGTGCATGAGTTCATTCATATCTTTGACTTGATTACCCATGAGGTATCAGAAGAAATCATCGGTTCGAAGGCCTTGGGTCAAGATGTCCGCTATAATGGACAGGTTAGTATTTGGTACGTCCAAGGCCTCATCCGAGAAGCGTTTCATATATTCTCTAAGAGGCTCAACTTTTCTCTGTTTTATCGTGAACATGTGGCTAGCCGACTTAGGGTATCTTCGATTACAAGAAGATTGGCGTAAAAACAAGCATGCCAGTTGATCAAAACAAGAGATCATGCCAGGCATTAGCCTGGAGAACCAAGCTTGAGCTCTGCCTGAAAGGGTGGTACGAAATACTTGGCATAGGACAAAATCTGGTGCAGAGGCTAGGTCCATGGTAGCGATGTACTGGTGGATATGATCTTGGGGATCTCTTCCATCCTTTTATCCCATGTATAGGGGGAGGTTACTGGGGCACATTCCAGGTGGAACCAGAGTGTGGGCTATTTCAGGGACGAAGGGAGATCCGTGGTAGACAACTTTCTCACCAGGGGCAAGATTTCTTTGTAGATTCCTCATTTTCCTTCTTAGGTTTGTGATCATGCTCCCCAGAGAATAATCACCAGTGGGGGAAATAGTGGATAATTGGTATTCTCGGGGGTAGGGGAAGTCTATCCCATCCCTGCCTCGGGGCACCCTGTCCCTAGCGTTTTCAAAGGGGGTTCGTCTTTCTCTAGTCAAAAGGAAGGTATTCTGGCGGGGAGGAGCTGATTGGAAACATGATCTTGGGTTGGACTCATACTCTTCCGAGTAGAGACGCTCCATGTGGTTTTGGGGAAGAAATTCATCTCGGGGCTAAGCCGTTTCTGGCCTATCTCTCCGAGTTGCTCCTTCCACAAGGCGTTTAAACACGGATCGAGGGATGTTTATGAAATCCCCCTTTTCCGTAGTTGGTGATGAGTGCACTTCCGAGTATTCTCTTGGTATGGATTCCGCGGAGTTTCGTCGGCTCCCGGAAGGTCTAGAGTTAGGGTAAATATTCATGATAACTTCTTTCTTTTTCGCAAAAAGATCTCTTAAAACGTTCTCAAAGGCAAAGTTCTAAGGCGGTTCCCACAGACGGCGCCAGTTTGTTAACAGTATTATATTTTTGAAGAAATTTCAGGGAATGGTCGCTCTTGCCTGAGTCTGAAGAGATGTATTGCTACTATGCTTTTTATTCTTGGGAGAAAGATATCCTTTCTTCTTTGCTTTTGTTCCCCTTTTATAGGGGGCAGTTTTTACACAATACAAGTGGGATGTTACAGGTGTCGTATTCGCGAGAATTTTTATCTTCCTTCTGATAGAGACAACTAGTGGTCGTGGCTTCTAGATGCTTCAGATGGAGGATAGATGTATCGAAGGAGCTGACGTGGTTTCTTAATGAGAGTCTTATATGTCTATTAGGATAGGGATGACACATGTGTTCCGAGAGTTTCTTTGTAATTAGGGAAGTACATTGACCCGATGGCTCCTTGAGAGGAGGGAGGTATATTGCTCCGAGGGCTCCTTGAGAGGAGTGAGGTATATTGCTCTGAGGGCTCCTTGAGAGGAGGGATATTTCTCCGAGAAACGTATATCCGAATGACACGATAGGTGCGAGAGTATCGTATACCTGGGGGATGTTTCGAGAAACTATTTAAAGTTCCCGACATCTCGCGCGGTATTTGTACTCTGTGAGATATCTGTCGTGGGATAGGTGCACCATTTATTTTGTATCGGAGAGTTTATTTTTGTTCATACCTCGCTCTTTGCTTGAGGTGCTATATTTTAAGGGTTAACACAAACGTTAATAATTTTTCGTACTCATTTTTTGAATGGCAGAGCTCTCCTCTTGTAAAGTTTGAATCCTCGTGTACCATTTTGGAGTATACTTGATGCTTCTTTAAAATAAAAATAAAATCATTGTTTAATCAAAAAAATAAAATATATTCCCCTTTATTTAACAAATGATTCACTAAAGAGCCTATTTTTCTTTAGTGTTTCCTTAGTCTTGAAATCTCATCTAGTCGTGAAACTAATATAATGAAGCATATACTATTGAAGATAATGTCCATATTTGCGCTTTATTATATAAACAAACTTTCCATTAAGAATATTTTGTTGAGAATTTCACAATTTAAAACAAATTAAGGTGATGTTTGCAAACTCTTAAAAAAACGTATAATCAGCTTTTTATTTGAATAAGTGATTTTGGGGTGTTTGCAAATCTAACTTTTTCGGTTATACATCTTTTTTTTAAGCTAAAAAACTCCCTACAATCTTAAGGCGGTGTTTGCAAACTCTAGTGAAAAAGTAGAAGTTCACAATTTTTAGTTAAGCCAAAAGCACCCACACACCAGCTTGAAGATTGTGAGCTTTTTTAGCTTAAAAAAAGTTTTGTAACCGAAAAAACTAGATTTGCAAACACCCCAAAAACACTTGTTCAAATAAAAAGCTGATTATAGCTTTTTTTAAGAGTTTGCAAACACCACCTAAATCTGGTGTAGGGGTGATTTCGGCTTATGGACTTCTACTTTTACGCCAAAGTTTGCAAACATCACCTATATCCAAATAGTTCACAGAAAATGTTAGAGGACACATTATGAAGGTGAATAAAAGTCAATAGCGGCATTCTACTTTACCTAAACATAATAACGTAATTAATTTTTGCGGTTTTCATATTGTACTATATACTTGTGTAATACGAGATACTCTTAAATATTTTTTCTGTTTTTCTCTCTATATATAGAATAGTACACAATAACACAACCCACACTTTTTCTAATTCAAATCTAACGTGATCATTATAATATATGCTATTTTTCAATTTTTTTTTGTCTATGTACAATGAGGAATAGAGTATCCCACAATGTACTCTACCATAAGATAAGTAGAGAAATTACAGGACATTCTAAAATTCATAAAGCTAAATTGATTAATGCCCTAACTACTTTTATTATATGTGTTATTAGTTTATAAATCGTGGGAAATCCTGTTCCTAGCAGTCCCTAATCTAAAAAGAGCAATTACCCCTTAAAGACCAAATAAGGACCAACTTACTTACTGTTCAAACGAAAGTTCCACGATCACAACTCGCAACTTGTTAGAACTAGGGGAAGAAAAAAGAACTAGGGGTATCAAACTCAAAGCTAAATTGCCTAACCTAGTAAAAGGTCTTCACAAATTTGAAATGATGGAAAAGACAGTACTCACTGTTTTGCACAGAACACAAAGAGCTGCATATATATGCCACAGAAAGTTATGTGAATCCCACTAAACCAGGATTTTATCGATGCTGACCAGATTGTGGTACTGTTCGAGAATTATATTTGCAGTATTACAGTTGGTGACAGAGTGTGCCAATGACATAAAAATCAAATCTCGTGCAATCGTATGTCCTATTTTCTCACAATGCAACTTTCCTCATTTTGCAATCATATTTTTTTTTGGCATACTTATATAGTACATACGTACAAATTAAAGTATCATATAAAAAAGTATGATTCGTGTCAACCAACATAGAAAGAAAAATAATTGTTGATTATTATATATTGATGAAATCATATTGTGACAGAAAACTGAATCGCAGTCTAATCAGCATGCCAGCAGAGGATTTAATTGCTTAGTTATTTAGATTCCAATTATGATTCCTTTTTTGAATTAGAGATTATGAGAACATGTAGAGCAAGTTTGCTTGGCATAAGTAAATAACTGAGTTTAATTTATAAGGTTTAAACTATCCCTCGACAGTCAATTAATATGTTGTTTGTGCGGTAATATTAAGCCATGATAATTGTTGTACAAATATACCATCTAATGTTTGGTTAGTTGTATTAGGCCCATTATTGTAAGTAATTACCTAATTTACCCTTACCATTTTGACCCAAGTCATATATATAACTATTTTGCTCCCAAAATAGGTTCACATCACTGTCCTCATCCGCCGTTCTCTCTCCACGGCGAAACCCTAGATCTTCGATATCAACAGTAAAGCCCAAATTACTCCAGCATGCGTTGACGGCCAGGAAATAGCCATATGAAAGCCATATGACTATATATTTGTTTTGTACAGATTGATGCACAATCCTACTTTGATTGCCAAACCCCAACCAACTACCACCAACATCTCAAATTCTTCGTGAAAGAGGACGCTGCACTATTTCCCGAGGAAACCCTAGATCTGATCCGAGACACGCCCCTACTCGAGAAAGGATTCTACTATGAAGAGTGAGTCCCCTGCGCAGTTCTACAATAGTCGTATGGCTTAAGTACTTTAGTTATGTCAAATTGTTGGATGTTTTAGAACTTCTGTCTGGGTTTACCAACAAATTCAAGTTTTGTTTCTTCTAGAAATTCTGTTTTCATGTCTGCTGTTAACGAGGGCATTTTGTGAGGTTAGCTACACCAATTGGCCTCCGGTTGCTGCGGCAACCATTGTTAAGCAACTCGTATGATACTACTATATTATGTTTTCAGTCAATCCACCTATTATTTTGTTTCGAGATGGGTGGAATGGAAGAAAAGAAGTGAAAGTCTACTGTCCAATAAGTTTTTTTTTTTTGCCTTAACTTATTGTGTGAGGATAATACAATTAAATTTCATTGTATTTCAAGCATTAGTATAACACTGAGAATGACTCTTATTAATAACAAAATACCATCTAGCACCCGGACTTTGAATGTGAACCATAAGGGATAGAAAAATTAAGTATGTAGATATTGATGAACATTAACTTTAGCTACAACCCAAATGAAGAACTTGCACCTAATTATACAATATGCCATAATGGAGGTCCTTTCTCATCACCTTACTCTCAACTTACATTAGTAAATACAGTTTGCCAACTGAATATAATATGAGGGTAATTTAAGTTCAACTACCCAGAACAATCTTTCTTTCATCCATTATTGCCCCTAATTTTTCTTGGGAAGTGAATAGATTGTGTGGTCTAATTGATGTGCCTATTTGTTTAAGTGGTATTTGAAATAAAAACTACTCAGAATGAAATGTTGGCAGAAGAAATCTGAACTAGTCTAACATTTTAGTGATGTAAGTTTTAATTAAACGCTCTCACATATATATTCATATGCACCATTTGTTAGTTATGTCAAAGCATGGGGGTTTGTGCTTGAACCATCAAGTGACTTGAGGTGCCAAGTCTTTACAAGAGAATAAAATCCTGTAATCACGATTTTACAGGGCAAATATGCATCACTACCCCAAAGACTTTAATGAGCTTTTTATCATTACATGCAAGACTAATATACAAGTAAAGTAATTAACTCTTACCTACATCCCAACTCACCCAACATTATATAAGGGCCGTGTAAATGACTCAAACAAAAATATACTCACAACATAACCAAACATCAGTTTACAAAAAATGAATCCCGATAACCCAAGGCCTCAATCACATTTCTTCTACACCGCAATGTGGACTTTCGGGGTTGACATGATGTTCTTGGATTGTTTAGTGGAGGAAAAAGAAAACAACGAGGGTAGAGTCCAACCTAATGTTTCCGACTTAATCCGAGTTGCGGCTAGGAAAGTTAATTCCCTAAACCCTAAACCCTAAAACCTAAACCCTAAACCCTAAACCCTGAACCATGAACATACGTGCAATGCAAATACCTGAAAAGGTTTCCACGTTGGGTCTATGTCATCGGCTCCTATTGGTTCTGGAGTAGCTAGAAGGACGGTGTGACATTTTGACAACGCTAGCAACACTTTACCAAAATGACGACTAACTGTTTCACCCGATCTAACAAAATGTCCGCCAATTCGCCGATTCTTTGTGTGATGCGCTAGTGTATCTAGAAACATGGACACTTGACAAGAAATACCCACATATTTGGTTTCTTGCAAACCACCATAACTATGTAGCAAGTAGCACAACTTCATGAAACAATCACGGTTCATCCTTAGAGAATTTTTAACGGGGACATCCCCTGTGTTCAATAGTGTGTCTAAGTATTTTATTTGATAGGGTATGCGATGGATAATACTATAACGAATGCCTGAACGACGGGGTTTACGGCCTAATTCTCCATTTAGATAGAGATACATTAGTACGACGACTAAAGCAAAGAATGACACCCTAAATACAACTTGGTGCATGGCAAAAAGTATCCATATCTTCTCTCTCGGCCCCACAATAACCCTGCTAAATGCAAAATAAATAGGGGTATACAATTGAGGAAGGATGAATATACATTGTCTATCAAACAGGTGCTGCAAACATTTTTAAAAGCAATTCTGTTCAAGGCCAAGACAATAGTTAAAAAATAATCAATGAACCAAAATGACTGATGTATACATACAGTCGGTATGTATTTCAATCAGTACATAACAACATCAAGCAAGTTTTACTCTCAAATAACTACGGAGGTAATTCAAATTATGCAACACAGGGAATATTCCAATATATGTAATTTTGTCATTAGTGAAGTAACCTAATAAGCACCAGTAGCAGCTACATAATAAGAACCATGACATTCGGTCATTTACCAAGCCTGAAACGAAAACGACGTAATGATAAAATCAGGAAAACCGAAGTGCAGCAAAACAGATGGCTTTTCAACAACTAATTCGCTTAATTTAAAGAGGTGTTCATCCGCACTTCTTACCTGAATTTATGGTAACACCCTAGATCTGAAAATCGCAATCCCCAAATCAGTCGATCGCAACCTGAAATTGAAAATGGCAAATGTTATGCGAAGTGCCGCAACAAGATTACAGATGAGGTAGGAAAAGATCGGATAAAGTGATGAAGCCCTTCAATTTCGTAGAGAGAAATGATGGAGGCCGCACTTCTGTCAAAACCCTTGCTCGAGCTCAACCCTAATCGCTGATATTGAAATAGTGGATTAAAATGAAATTTCCCCCCTCTTCTATCCTGGTACTGGTGGGAGAGTGTGATGTGATGTAAGTAAGGGTAAATGGGGGTATTCACCACCTCAATAAAATCCCCCATAAGGAATCGGATAGGGGTAAAAGAAGATTGTATATTGGGAGAGATGGCTTTGAAGTGACACATAACGCGGGCTCCGCCACAGGAGGTAATGGAAGGCAAACGTGAGTTATAAACAAGATTTGAGTTTTATCCTGCTTTATCTATGAAAGCAAACGCGCTCGTATAGTATCATGTTATCTAAAGATTATACGATCAGGGCTTGCTACATATATTTTCACTTATATAGATTTTGATTTCCTCCCCCATATATATTTCATCAAATTATTATTTACTGATTCATCAAAAAAATCATTCTTTACTATATTACATGCCCAAATGAACACCACTAAGATTCTCTAGAAATACAATATTTTACATGTACGGTGTACGTTCTCCTAATAACACAAATCCTTGTCAGCTATTCTTCGTAAAAAAACTCCACAACACAGTGGATAAAGAATGTATGACAATGACCAGTCACAGGAAATAATGTACCTTTACTATTCTAAAAAAAAACATAGCGCACCGTTTTTTTTTTGGTTATTTTTGTTTTTCCATAATAACATAATGCAAGTCATTTTCGTTACCTTACATATAAAGAAAAAGTCTACATTACCGTACTTTTCGTCGTATCTGGACGACGAACGTTAATCTAGCTTGATCAAAAATTTGGTTTAGTTAAGAGAATAAATATGTCGGATCGAAACAAGAACCAACCTTGTTGTCCGGCCCTAATTAATTAGTTAAGTAGTTTAGCCGCACTAATTGAGTAAATGCGATATTGGCTATGGAAGAATGGCAGATGTAAATATTTTTAGATCTTACTCGTTCTCTAAATGGTCGGACTTTCCGATGTGTTGTAGTGATTAACTCTTTTTTTTGGAGTGCTTCTTACACTGCTTTTCATAATAAAATTCTTATTTGTCGATCAAAAGAATAAAGTAAATGCGAGATTGCAAATATTATTCAAGAAAAAAAGATGCACATGCATGCATGCAATAGTTTTTTTTTTTTTCTGTAGAGCCAATGTTTGAATAAATATAGAAATAATTACAATTACACCCCTTGAAGTTTGGTATAATTACAAGTACCTCTCCTCAGGTTTGAGAAATTACAATCACTTCCCTCTAACTCAAAAGTATAAGTGGACATCCAATTTTTCCCTTATCAACTAATTTATGTGAATTAGAATATTTACTTTTTTAAAAGCAATTGCTAAAATTTAAAAGTATTAAACTTACTAAAATATATTTTATCTAATTATTTAATTTATATTATTATATATCTCTTAAAATTTCAAAATAAACATAATTAACAAAAAGTATATGATACGTTACATTATCTTTTAAATCTGTATGGCTTGAAATTAATATTAGTGCACGAATAATATGTGCATGCCTTACTGATGGAAAAAATAATTATGTGTTTATACTTTAGAAATTATTTATTTAAAAATCAATATATTTTAAATATGGTTCAAAAGACAAATTAAATATAAATTCACAAGCTAGACCATTATTGAGCGTCAATTTCTTATTTTTTTTGTTAGAATTAAAGTGGGGATTTATTAAATTGTATTTAAAATTTAAGAGATGGTAATAATGTTCAATAAGTAACTAAATAAAGTTATTTTACTATTATTAATTTTAAATTCATCAATAGTTCTTAAATTAAAATTTGTGCTAAATCAATTAAATAGTGTCTTATCTAACATTAAATCTAAATCGTTTAACACATAAGTTGATCAAGGGCAAAATTAGAATTTCACTTATACTTTTTACATGCAAGAAATACTGAATTCGGATATCAAAGAAAAACTGGCGGTGAGCAAAGATTAGTTATTAACTAGGTTAGGAAAGATACATGAATAAAACCCACCGAATTTGCCATGTCAAACCTAAATAAATAAAGACGAGTCTACAAAGTTCCACTCACTTTATCTTCACAACCCCTATTTTAAACAATGATAGCCAGAAAAAGAGAACAAAAACTTTCTTTATTGATACTAAATTTCTATCTGTAGAGTCTCAAAGTGAGTGATTTTGGATGGCTATCTAGCTTGAAAAGTTTGATGATATAACAAATAATTTTTCATTTTTCAATTGCTAGCGATATTGCCAAAGCAATAATTCACTACAAGAATTGGGCACTTTTTTCGACCGGGAAATTCCGACTGGAATTTGGTCGAAATTAGATTTTCGACCGGGACCCGGTCGAAAATCTTAATATAAAATTTTCCGACCGAATCCCGGTTGATATTTTATTTCCGACCGAATTCTAGTCGGGAAAAGTATTCCCGATCGGATCCCAGTCGAAACCCTTTGGTGGGACAAATTCCCGCCAAAGGGCGTCGCCCAAAACTCGGCCCAGCTGGGCCGAGTATTACCGACTGCAATGCGGTCGGTAATAGGAGCATTTTCGACCGCAATACCGTCAGATACCTCCCTCCTCCTCATTTCACAATCCTCTCTTTCTCTCTCCCCCTCCCATTTGTGACCGCCCAGCCCCCTTTCCCTATCGGAAATTCGGATCCGGTAGGTTTTTTCTTCTTTTCTCGTTTTTATGTTATATTTATTATTTTAATAATTATTTTATATGTTTAATTGTTAGATATTGTAGAAATTGTTAGGCTTTAATTAGGAAATGCCTTTAGGAATTGTTAGGTTTTAGGAAATGTTAGAGTTTAGTAATTATTTATGCCTTCAATTAGGAAATGTTATGCAAGTAGACTTTAAATAGTATGTGTTTTCTTTATGCATGGTTAGTCTTTAAACTTTATTTATGTCTTTAGAGATTATTTGATATTGCGTTATTGTTAGACCTTCAACATTGTTTATGCCCTTTAGAAATCGATTTATAAATTAGAGTTCATGATGCTTTTTGGGAATTACTGTAAAGTAGAAGTGATTATATTTTTAGAATATCTTCTTGAAATTTTTGCCTTTAGCTACTCTCGAAATATCTATATGTCTTTTTTTATGTAATATTATTTATCTTAGCATTGTTTTATTTTATATAATTTTTATATGTGTTAATTTAGTTATTATGGCGATAATTTTATGAATGTTGTTAGATATCTTAGAAATTATAGTTTTTATAACATAGTTCATGCCTTTAGAAAAACTATGTAACTTAGTAATGATTAAATTTAGGTCATCTCTATAATTAGAGTTATTCTAACTTAGATGTTTTTACTTAGTACATAGCACTTTAGTCGACGACATGTCGGGCGATCCTCCACGCTCGTCTCGTGATACCGACCATGGCTAGCCCTCGAAGAGAGGGCGAGGTGGTCCACCAGGTGCCGGAGGGCCTAGTGCTCCACCGAGATTAGGTCATCGTCTTCGATTTGTTCATTCTGCCGCTACACCACCCGATGCTGTCGATGCCCCTGCTACCGATCCTACCGAGTCCCCTTCTACTGCCCAACCACCTAGGCGTACGACTGAATCGAGTGGCGGTACTTCACCAGATCGAGTAGTACCACATCGACTAGATGATGATCACACAACATCGACGCCACCTACTTTATTTGGATCGAGGCGTAGGGCACCTAGGCCACCATCTACTGATTCTACAGTAGCGGGTTCCAGCACTTCTTTTCCGATAGACGTCGCCGGTGCAAGACCATCTACAACGACGCAGCAGCAACTGGGCTGAGGATGTCTAGAGGCGATCACGCTTCGTCTGACGGTAGAGGCCACCGTAGAGTTGTTTTGGATGAGCACGACATATTTTGAAGGGGCGCAAGATATTAATGACGATTATCGAGATCATTAGGTCATTTATGAAGACGTGTGTTCCTTCATACAATGACGTCGATGAAAACGTCAAAGGTCAGATGTGGACTAAGTTTAAGGTGAGATTTCGGAACGTACACACACACACACACACACACATATATATATATACATAGTAAGATTTTTATTTAATGAAACCTTAATTAAAACCATGTCTCAAAACATAAAAATCTTAATTAATTGTAGAAAACATACAACATTGGTCCAGATGAGTTGGGTCTAGCACATAAGACCTACAAGGCTAAGGCTAGGAAGAGTTGCAAGGAAATAGTGTACAATGCGAAGAAGAACTACAATGCAAGGACGGATGATCCAAAGTGGGCGGGGCGTTTCAGGACTGGGTGGATGAATGACAAGTTGGAGGCTGAGTTTGTGAAGCATTGGGAGTCTAATGGCCATTTGGATAAATCATTTACAGAACAGAAGAACATGCAAGGAGGAGAGGTCCCACAACCTGATCGTCCTGTATGAGGGACTCATGCTAGTGGGTCCATTACCTACACGGAGATCCAACGTAGGATGGTATGTCTTATTAAATTCGATTCTATACAAACAACATTTGTCTTAAATTTAAATAGTTTAACAAACATTTTATGTCGATATGCAGGTGCGTTCGAGACCTCAAGAGCCCCCTGTGCCTCGGCACGATGAGATGTATCATTACCAGTATACACATGTTCCCGAGGATCTGCCAAAGAGAGTTCGACGTTGCCGCGTTTGGCTGGACCACGTGTATATGGCTATCTACGTAAGTAATTAACTTGCAAAGCATTTTTTGATTACTATATTAACATATGAATTATTAATTATGTACTAATTATTCTATCAAAATGAACAGGATGCCTACATAGGCTTGATGACCGAGAGGTACACGGCGGATTGTACTGACTGGCCCTTCATATATCAGGAGTTGTGGCATTGGGCGTCTGGAGGAGTGAAGAATGGGAAGGTTGCGGACCTCCCTTTGGATGCACATCACGATCAGTTTGGTTTCCAGATGAAGAAGGTTCCAGACAAGACACATGCCTACGCGATGACCTTGGAGAGGGAGAACCGTTGTCTTCGGACTGCTACTTATCGGAGGGTTGACGTCCTCTTGGATCACATAAAGCACTTGACCCATCACATCACCGACGCGATATGTACTCCTCCTTCTCGACCCCTTCCTACTAAATTCATGTGCCCGCTCGTCGAGCCTACCACGGTATCGTGCCGACACCCCAGCTCCCGCCATCGCCCCCTCGTGATCCATTTGCCCCTACTGATTTGGATGCTATGATGTATAAGCCTGAGTACGAGGATAACTATAAGGATGGCGATCTAGATGAAACTCCCGATGGTGATGTTGTCGATCTTGGTGCTAATGATGATGAGGGTGGTGGAGCCTCGAGAGATGATACATTTGACTTTCATGATGAGGACTATGAGGAGTAGTAGTATTAGTTGTTCGTTTTTCTAAGCATTGAAAACTGTGTTAGTTGTTTGTATTTATGTAATTAGTTAGATTCTTGGACAAACTACTTTATCTTTATGTAAAGGGTTTTTTTATGGTTAATTGTAGAAATATGATTAACTCTTTGTTGCTATGTATATATATGTGTTACAATGCTAGGACCAAATTACTTAATTCTTCAAACAACTTGTATAGGAAGATTTTCATAAGTTAGTATTCTACTTGTATTTAAAGTGTTTAATCATTTCGTTATTACAAATAATTAACAACAACTTACTAGACCCATTCGTCAAGCTCTTCACAGTTTAGAAGCGTGTAAAGCTCTATTTGCTTTATTTCATCGGAAGTCAAGTATCGCCTATTGTTTAGTGGCCCTGTTGACGCCCCTTTCTTGTGAAATATTCTAAGCTCATCATCCCACTCCGTGCTATCTAGCGTCTCGTTCCTGTTGGGTTGTTTATATTTATTCTGAAGACACATCCAATATTGAGAACACATATTGGACAGCTCTGCAAGTAGGTATGCATTGGCTATTGGATCTTTCCACCCTCGCCTTATTCAATACTGAACCCTTCATATCGAACATCCCCCTAATACATAGAAATGAATGATTAGGCAAAGAATTAATAATTATAAAAGATAATGATCTTAAAAATATAAACCGTACCTCTCGAATGGATACATCCATCTATAATGGATTGGACCTCCAACTCTAGCCTCGTACGGAATGTGTTTGGATAAGTGCTCAATAAAGTCAAAAAATGAAGGAGGAAATATCATTTCCATCTTGCACATGGTAACAATAAACGATTCCTCCAATCGCTCCGTATCCTTGGCCGAAACCTCTTAGGCACATATCGCCTTGAAAAAAGACTAATCTCTACCAAGGTCCCCCAAATCTAGGGTTCCAAGAAGTCGCGAAAGGCAATCGGGATCAATCTCTGTATGAAGACGTGACAATCATGACTCTTCATAACATACAATTTTCCTTGTTGTTTTTGCACACATCGTCCCAAGTCTGAGGCATATCCATAGGGAAACTTCAGTTCTGTCAGCCAATCAAGCACCATGTTCTTTTGTTCTCTCGTAAGACAATATTTTGCCTTTAGCTTTATATACTCACTTCATCTAGCAGTGGGGACTAAGAACAATTCTTTACGGTTGGTCAACAGCTTAAGATCGTGCCTTGACTTAATGTTGTCCTTTGACTTAGCATCGTCCAACACCGTGGTGATGATGTTTTCAAAAAGTTATTCTCACAATACATGACATATAGATTGTGGCCAATCAAGTTTGTGGACCAGTAAGTTAGTTCCCAAAAGATTCTTTGACGACACCAATTATGCGTTGTATTAAAACCCGGAAGTTTTGTGGAGTTTGGCCCAAATCCAACCGATCGTAGCCTATCCACAATTGCCTCATCTCTACTCCTGTCTTACGTCCAATAGGCGCTGCAAGTATCTCTTTACCTTTATAGAAATCTTTCTTGTTGTACCTCCATTCATGATGCTCTGATAGAAACCGATGATGACAATCGAACCACGAGGTCTTTCCACCATGCTTAAGTGTAAAAGAATATGTCTCACCCATGCAATAAGGACACGCTAGCTTCCCATGCATGCTCCGCTAGGACAACATTCCATAAGCAGGAAAATCACTAATAGTCCACATTAGGGCCGCTCGCATTTTGAAGTTTTCCTTTCGTGAGCTGTCATATGTTCACAAACCATTATTCCACCAATCATTCAACTCATCAATCACCGGTCTCAGCAGAACATCCAAGTTCTTTCCGGGACTCTTTGGACCGGGTATAATAAGGCTGAGAAAAATAAACTCCGGTCGCATGCATAAATCTGGTGGGAGGTTATAAGGGGTCATAAACACGGGTCAACAAGAGTAGTTCTTCCCAAATTGCGCAAATGGTGTGAACCCATCCATACAGAGACCGAGTCGGACATTTCTAAGCTCTGCTACGAAGTCCGGATACGCATGATCAAAATGTCTCCACGCCTCACCTGCAGCTGGGTGAATCATTCTATCAGTTGACTGTCGACACTTCAAATGCCAAGTCATATGTCTTGAAGTGCCTACAATATAGAACAACTTTGTAATCGAGGGCCTAGGAGGAAGTACCACAATTTCTTGTTTGCGACCCTGGACTTTCTACCAACCTCGAGCTTATTGGTCTTGCATATCGGACACGATATGAGATCCTTGTTGGCATTCTCGTCGTAGTACAAGAAACAAAAATTCCAACAGACGTCGATCTTTTTGTACCCTAAACCCCAACCCCGCGAGCATCTTATTCATGCCTGTAACCATATTAGGTAACATTTCCCCAATCTCTGGGTCCATAAGATCTTTAGACGACTTTAAGTACCTTTTGCTAGCGACATTAGGTACTTGGTGCATTGTCTTGGTAGTCAAGAACTAGGCAAACCACATAGCATATTCTTCGTCTTCTTACTGTGCATTTGTATGCCTCCCAAATGCATCAATCTGTAGAACTCCTTCGCCTCGGGACTTGGATCTTCGTTGCGCACCTCTCCCTCAATAAATCGACCCCCATATGCATCCATCACCAATTATCTAAACGAAGTATTAACATGAACCGGACTATCCACGTGAATACTAGTGGATGGTGATTCAAGTACATACGATGTGGATGCCTCGCTCACATCCTCTCCATGCAACATCCATACCCAATATTGATATGTAAAGCCCGACTTATGAAGATGATCCCGGACTACGTTTCGATCAAAAGACTTTAAATTGTTGCATTTCTGGCATGAGCACCTAATACGATTTCTTAGATCTAAGTAATCTCTCTGTTGTGATGCAAATTGTATGAATGCACGAACCCCAACCACGTAATGTTGATTCAAGTAACCAGTACTACTATCTATCATATCGTACATCCAAGATCTATAAGCAAGATAATCCATTTCTAATCTAAGAAAATTAAAAAGATATTGTTACAATTAATTCCACCAATCAATATCTTTATCATCTACATTAAATTTCTAAAACATGAGTACATAGAAGTCAAAGAAATACTTACTTGTTGCTGCGTAGAAAATACTTAGATCAAGTATTGTTTGCACACTCACGCCCCTCGTTGTATTTATCGCAATATCTAATAATACACAAACAAACATATATATTTAAAATTTAAGAGTGATCGTTTTAATAAGAAATTATTGAGAAAATAAAACACAATAGTTATACAAGGGAAAATCGTGAATACCTTACAAATGAGAAAGAATGAAATGATTTGACAATGGGAATGGGGTGAATATTTATAGGGACATCTGGTCACTTTTCCTACCGCATTCCGGTCGGAAAAAACAATTAACCGTTGTTATTTCCGACCAGAATGCGATCAAAAATGACAATGGTTGCATTTCCCACCTTGCTCCGGTCGGAAATGCTAGTAACCGTTGCTATTTCTGACCGGAACGCGGTCGGAAATAACAACGGTTACTTCGATTTTTTTTTTTTAATAATAAGGATTACATTCTAAAGGAAATTATTGAGATTACCTGGAATTGACATAGGTCTTGGTCTTCCTATGATTTTGTTGATGCATCTATAGTAAAACTTGGAATTGACATCACCTTCCATAACTCATTTTAATCTTGGTTTTTAATGCATCAAACTTTAGTAAGAGTGCCTTCCTTGCCACTTCTTCTTCATCAAGTCTGCTCAAATCCTCCTTTTCATCCAACACTTGCACTATATTTTTTGCCTTCTCAATTTTTTCATTCGGGCAGCCCTAAACATCCTTATTCCACTCTTTAAGCTTAAGCTTCAGTAACTTCAGCTTTTCTTTATGAACAAATCATTTCTTCCCTTGAACACTTAAGCTCCCCCATTGCTCTCCAACAAACTTCGTAAATTGTCCATTTTGAAACCACCCATCAATTACTTTAAATGGAATCGGCCCCCAATCAACGTGAGCATTTTTCATTAAAATTGGGCAATGATCTGAAATTGTTCTCAGAAGTTCTCTTTGTGTGACGCCCGACCATTGATCCAACCATTCATCAAACACTAAAAATCTATCCAAACGACTACAAGCTGTCCCATTGTTCTATACCAAGTAAATTTTCTACCCACCCTTGGTATGTCAACTAACCCCATTTCCTCAATAAATTGCCTGAACTCCCTCATATCACCACTGTCATTTATTTCCATCCAACCTCTTGTTTCATGTTGAGACACCATTGAGTTAAAATATCCTAGAAGGCACCACTTGCCCCTATCACATGCTTTTCTTTTTTCATTGTAACAAACGCGTCCATAACTCTTTTTTTCACTCAGGATACAAGAAGAATAAACATTGACAATGAAACAAGGGCAATTTTATTTAATCCATATTCCAGATATAAGTAAAAAACCAGGACATGTATCACAACAATCTAATTGAAAACTTTATGTATTCCAGATTGAAAAAAGACCTCCTGACATGCCCTTTGAGGCCCTATATCTCCAACAACAATTTTGGGAACCCCAAATCATATAACACTCCCTATCCTCAAAATTTTCAAGCTTAGTCTCTTGTATGCATTGCATATCCACTTTATTTTTAACCACAACCGAATTTAACTCCCCTTTATTCACCCTTCCTCCCAACACTCGCACATTGTAAGTGACTATAATCATTGATCAACTTCATCTTTCCTCTCCCCGCCTATATGTCTCCTTCTTTTTGTTGCAGGTATTTCTTTCCTAACATCATTAGTTTCTCCACAATCTTGAAGATTTTAGACCAATTTCTTTAATTGGCAGCTCTTACAAAGTTTTGGCAAAGATTCTTTCTTTGGGCCTCATAAAGGTGATGAAAGACATTATCTCGGAAGAGAAATTTGCATTTGTTGAGGATAGGCAGATTCTTGATTGTGTTGTTATTGTGAATGAAAAAATTGAAGAATAAAATAGGATGAAAAAGCCGTGTATTTTGTTCAAAATTGATTTTGATAAGGCCTATGATTGCGTGTGTTCGAAGTTTCTTGATTATGTCATGGAGAAGATGGGCTTTTGTTTGAGGTGGAGAAGTTGGATGATGGAGTGCATTGCCACAACATCAACCTCTATTTTGGTGAAGGGTAGTCCAACAAGGGAGTTTAAACTTCATAGGGGGTTAAGACAAGGCAATCCACTATCACCTTTCCTCTTTCTTATCGTAGCGGAAGGACTTGGCATTCTGATTAAATCAGCAAGGAGTAGAGGTTTATTTAAAGATGTTGAAGTGGGTGAATCTAGAGTGGAAATATCTCATTTACAGTTTGTTGATGACACTCTGTTGTGCTGTAAGTCGAGTCTTCAAAATGTTTGGGCAATGCGATGTATTATACGAAACTTTAAGCTAATGTCGTGGTTACGTGTAAATCTTAATAAAAGCTCGATGATGGGATTCAATGTTGACGTTTCAGATCTTGAGACTTTTGCCATTATTGAAGTGCGGCGTGGGGGTCGCTCCGGTGAAGTACTTAGGCATTGACATTGGTGCTAATCTTAGAAAATGTGCATCGTGGCAGCCGGTAACTGATAAAGTTGATAAGAAAATAAAAGCCTGTAGTAACACAACATTGCTGTTATGTGGTAGGGTGGCTTTGTTAAAATCCTCATTTGTTGGTATTCATTTATATTATCTTTCTTATCATCTTGCTCCTAAAAAGGTGTTGAATAAAGTCTTTTCTTGGCGGAAGGATCTAACGATACAAAGGTACACTGAATTAAATGGAGTCAGCTTTGTAGCAAAGAAGATGAGGGATGGCTTGATATTAGGAACCTCCAATGGATGAATATTGCTATTATGGGAAAGTGGAAGTGGAAGCTATTAACGAAAAGAGAGTCGTTATGGAAAAAGTGATTGTGTCAAAGTATGGTAAAAACTGGGACGGAAGTTTCTCTATAGCAATGAGAAATCGACAAAAGGGATGTTCGAGTTGGTGGCAAAACTTATGTGGAGATAAGATGAATATTGGAGGCATTAGATGGTTTGGGAATGGGATTTTCATGAAGATTGGCACGGGTAAATCGATAAAGATTTGGAAGTGGTCGAGAAGCTCCAAGTTAAAAGTGAAACATGAGAGAATATATTCCTTAGCCCGCAACAAAGAAATTATGGTCTCCGAGATGGGTGAATATCATGGTGGTGAGTGGGTGTGGAAGTGGGAATGGATAAGGGCATTATTGGAGTGGGAAAAACAAACTCTTATGAATCTTGAGGATGATCTCAAAGATGTGCATATTTTGGATAACATTGAGGATGAATGGAAATAGAGATGGGATAAAACGGGCAATCATACAGTTAGTTCAGTGCATGATATGATTCATAACCCTGTCATTTGCGGCAAATCAATATTTTGCAAAAGTATTTGGATAGTGGCAGCCCCACCTAAAACCTGCATTCTCGGTTGGAATGTAATCCTCAACAAATTACCGACAAGAAGAAATTTTATAAGAAGAGGTATTTTGACAAATCCCGGACGCAAATCATTGTGTTTTGTATGGAAGAATGGAGGAAGACGCATCTCATATTTTTGTGGAGTGTGACTTTTCAAGTGTGGATGAAGATTGTACAATGGACGGGGATTAGCATGGTGCTTCAAAAGGCACCTGAGCTTCAGTTTCTTTAATGTCGATATTTGTTACCATCTTCAAGGGGGATTAAGGAAGGTGAAAGTTTATGGTGGATCATTGTTTGGGCCATTTGGAATGAACGAAATCGAGTGTGGACGGAAAGGGTTAAGCCAGATGTTTTGAAGGTGGTTGAAAATGTGAAGCTTAAGCTACAGACATGGATTAAAGCTAGAAACCCTTCTTATTTTTCTTATTCTAGTGTCGACTAGTTTTATAATCTGAGAGAATGTCTAAGATAACAGTGGTGATGATGCAATATCGTTCGGGGCCCGTAGAGTCAGGAAAATTTAGGAATATTATCATTGAATATTGTTCGGAACGCTTATTCCGAGTTTGAAAAAAGGGAAGCAATATTATTTTATTAAGGGTTTTGAGTGAATTACAATGGAGGTGGTATAAAGATAGCTACTTCTTCCAGAGAGTGCATTTTTGCTATTCTGCAAAGTACAATGATATGTTTGTATAGTGAATTTGGTAAAAGTGGACTTTTCCATTTTATGCTAAATGATGGGCTATTTATAGTGCTGGTCTTGAGGTCTTTGTCCAATAGGAGTCGGTCTTCCTTCTTAACTTCAGGTGGTGGTAATGGCCAATGCTTTGGAGGATCTTTTGCGCCAATGGGGGTCGTTTGGTACAAGGCTCCCAATAATGTGAGTTGACTGACTTTCTTCTGACCAGATAATAATAATGCCTACTCGAATCGTCTTGTAGGATGTTCTAAACCAATGAGGGCGAGTCGATCCTGCACCAATCATTGGTTTGGACCGGTAAGATTTGTCATTTCCTGCTCCAATAGCAATTTTGGACTTATGAGGCATGGTCTTCCATCATAACGAGGGGTTGTTAGAAGCTACTTTAAACATGGGTAAGTGACACTTCCTTTGAGTTAGGTCATACCATCATGGTGTTTGTTTCTGTCTTGAGGGTCTTGTTACCCTCCGAGTTGTGTTTATCCATGTGTATTCTGAGGAGGTTCTTCGAGTCGTGCTTCGTCAGAGTAGCTACAAAATCTTCCAAGTCACGCCTGTCTTGGATTTGTTATATTAGGACCGTGGTTGTGAGGTCTTCTTCCTTTGACCCTTCCTTACATTCACTGATTCCTTTATTGTTTTGTATTGTCGTCATTTCTCAAAGATATTTTGGCTAAGTGCTGGATGCTACTACTCGGGGGTCCCTTATCTCGGGTCCTGTGAGATCCGGGTGGAGTTAGCCACTTTAATAGACCGTCGTATTGACCTGGGGGGTGGGGGGAGGGAACTCTCGTGACTTTCCTTGTGGGTACCCTACATCGTGGCTGGCTCTAGGCTATTAGGTGAAATATACCCGGGTTTTTTTGATCCGAGCCGTGTACCCGTAATAGGGTGTTAGCTGGTCGTGATCCGAGGGTACCTTTTCCCTAGTGTTCAGACCGTATACCCTAATTGGGGTGTTAGTTGGTCGTGACCTGGGGTTACCTTTTCCCTTAGCCCTTGGTCATTTTTGTTGGGTACCCATTTTCCTTTTTTCGAAAGCGTGGCGAATTATGCATTATCAGGAGTCCCCCAATTCCGAGTGTATTTCGTAGAAACCACTTGGAATTATTAAGAAGTGATTTGTTTTCATGCGCTTTCTAAAATTGTGGGCCTGTATGTACCACATTGCGCTGAGCTAGCCATGCGTCAAGAGCACCGATCCAACTTCTCTACCTATAAATTGAGGGGACTTAGCCTTCTTGTCTTCATTATATATGAGTTCTTTTTGATTTCCCTCTCTTTCTTTCTTTCTTCTTCTTTCTTTCAAAAAGCTCTGATGATTCAATGGAATCTTAGAGTAGTTCCAGCAAGGAGGTCACTGATATGGAAAGATGTGGGACAACGTTAGACGTGGACCAAAAAGGCAAAGAAATCGGCTATTGCGGCGGCGCCACCCAGTGTTTTAGCGGAGGGGGTGAAAAACATGGTTAAGTCACGTGACAAGGTCGTGGCCAAGTTCACCAAGTACGGGGTGGATGTTGCCGGCATGGAAATCGAGGTACCTTGAGAGCACGAGAGGGTGACCTCCCCTTGTGAGGGTTTTTATACAGTCTACTTCCTCCAGATCAAGGTGGGGTTGAGATCCTTCCTTCTGGTGTTCCATAGGGAGGTCTTCAAGCCCGGCATGCTCTACTCGATTCAGCTCTCTCTGAATGGGTGGTCAACTTTAGGAGCCTTCGCCTTCATCTTCCTCACTTGCGGATGTCAACTAAGAGGGTCCTCCACAAGCTTCCGAGATCCCATAGCAGTTGAAAGGACAAGTTCTTTTTCCTTTACCACTCAAACCAGGGCGTCCTGCAAGGGGTTCCGAGGGCTTGGAATACAGACCCCCGGATCCCCACTAGGTACTATATTGCGGAAGCCACGGACCAGCTTGCAGCGGAAGGGTTTTTCTGCCAAGGTTTGAGTTGGAGTGAGATGTCACGGGTTGAAGTCTTCTCATCCATTTACAATGACTGTGTTTTGAACGATGTTACGAACCTGGCTCCTTTCATCGCAGACAAACGTTCCTGCATAAGTAAGTCTTTGTGTAATTTTTTTAAGCCTTATTTTCTTCAGGTTTTTCTTCCTATTGTTTAATTCTGACTTTTTGCTGTTCTATAGAGGCAACAATTGAAAAGCTGAGGTGTGATGCTCCTCTTCCTTGTCCATCTAAGAAGAAGAAGGCTATAGCCAAGAAGCCTTAGAGGACTCAGGGATTCGCCACTTAGGCAACATCGGTAAATGAGCCCTCGGAGGGAGGGAGTGTTGTTCCTGAGGTTCTATCCCATATGAGATAATCGAGTGAAAATGATGATGGTTTGTCCGTGCGGAAGACTTCTCGGGAGTAGCCCGAGGTAAGTTCCAAGGATTTGTATATATTTACTGCCGGATTCTGATGAGGTGATAACCTTCACTGCTCAAGTTAGGGAAATCCCTAAGGCCTCTCGTCTTTCTGTGGACTTGCATGTGGGGCCATAAGAGGGGGATGAGTGGCCCGTGGATATGTACAAGGCCTAGAGTGCGGCGATTATTGGCGAGATCGCAGAAGGTGATCCATCAACGCCCCAACTTCCAACTGATGAGGTGGAGTTTGTAGGTGAGAGGTCATCGTCTCCCATGCACAAGCGTCATGAGGTTGAGCCCTCTGGTTCTCTGATGGCTCCTAGGTTAATGGCCTCCGCTAAGGAAGCCATTACTTGGGGTGTCGTCGTGCCTCATTTTTTGTAGTCTCTCTTAAAGGGTGCTATGAATATATGGGAGAAAACCCTTGGTCTTTCCCGTGAGGTGGCTTTTTTAGCGTCCTCTTCGACCCCGTCTCTCCTGAGCCCCCCAGAGTACAGCCTTATGGCATAGTTGTGCACGACCTTGGTGAGTGTCCCTCTTTTTGTACTTCCTCCCATTTTATGAGTTGAATGATAACACTTGTTTCATTGGTTCTTGTGTAGAGCTTGATAGGGTTGAAGGAGATTTCACATGCTTACGAGGAGGCTACCCATGAGAGTAACGCCTTAAGGACGAGGCTTGGAGAAGTTAAGGCAGAGATCCGTGCCAGCTATCTTTGCTGCTCCGAGCTATTTGCCCAAGTCGAAGATCGATTGACTCATGTGAGGGAGCTATATGAGAAACTTCTGAAGGGGCGAGAAAACTTTGGGCTACAGAGGAAGTGGTATCGTCACTTTGCGGTGAGCTGGCCAAGGACGTGGAAGAGCAAGATGAGAGGTTGACGGCCCGAGAGAGGGAGGTCATGGAGCAGCTTGTCCCTTACCTTGATGCGCATTTGCTGTTGGGGTTCAAGGTCTACAAGAGGATGGGCACTTAACTAGGGCTGTTAAACCCTGGGGGTCGACCTTCAAAAACTAGTTTTCTCCAGGATAACCCGTCTCAGAATCCTAATAGAAAGCTGGTGTTGTTACAAGAGGGCGCTCCAAGAACTCGGGATTCTCCGACCCCTTTCTTTGTACCTGTATCTTTTCTCCTCCGTAGGTAGTGTAAAGAGAGCTTTGTGTTCGTATGGCCTTTATTTTGGGGTTGTACCTGGAAGTCCTCCCTCCTAAATCCCCCCCCCCCCCTCCTGGTTTTTTATTTAATGGAATGTTTTGGTTATCAACTTGTATTTCTATGATCGGGATTACGGCTAAGTTTTTGATATATACTATTTATGCTATTCTATACTTAGAAAAATGTTGATTTTCCACTTGGGTACCAGTTTTTACCTTGCACGAGAGGTTTCGACTTTCCCCTTCCTTTTGTTGGGTACTTATGAGCGTAGTGACTTTTAGAGTTTCTCTATTTTTTGTGCAGGTAGCCACGACCATCGTACTTAGAAGTTTTCTTGGCCCCTTTAGGCGAATACCCGTGGCCATCGTTTGTGGAAGTCTTTACGATCTCCTTGCGAGAGTCCATGAGAGTTATATCGTGAGGGTGCTTAACTCCGGTTCTGATGCTCGAAGCTGTCATACTTAAAAAAATTTTGATTTCTTGCACAATCACTCGTAGATACTATGGACGCGTTCTATCCCATATAGAGGGATAGTCGTGGTTCTGGGTTCCCGAGGTGGTAGTTTCTTTGAATTGTCCCGCCTGTTGGTCTGCTCAACTGGCAGTTTTAGGAAGTGCCGATCTATCTCCCCTATGGTGATATCTGACATTCTAGTGCAACAATGATTTGGGGAACATGGCGGTTCTGAGGGGTTGTGAGTCGACGACTGGAGGGTCCCACCATTTTGAATCGTGGGTGTGAATTCAATCTGCCTCTGAATACGAACTGTCTCCCTGGCCTATAAAAGGGGGCCTCTTCTACCTTTCTTCCTCACATTCCTCTCTTCTCAATTTTTCTGCACGTATGGCCTTTTATCAAGTTCTGCAAATTTTCAGTCATGGTTTCCTGTGCCACCTCTGAATTCTCAAGTGAGGAGGATTCTCGTGATTCTCTTAGCACTCCACTTTCTCCCTTTCACAGCAGTGTTGCAACATCCCGATGGAGCCGCCGTCGAAGAGTTATTCGGTCACTGTTCTTCTTCCGAGAGAGAGGTGGGGAGTTCCTGTGTTGTGGTTAAATTCGCAAGTGCACGAAATCGTAACAAGTAATAAAGTGATAGATAGGGTTGTCGATTTCACGAGGAATAAATAATTAATTACTAAAATTGATTAACTCTAGTTTTATTTGAGAAATCGGATTTTAGATTGTTCAAGCGAAAAGATTAACAATTTACTAACTACATTAAAAACTTTTAACAAAGTGGGGCGTTGAGACAATATAATAACAATGGTATTTCAATAAATAAGAGTAGACAATGAGAGAAGAGCTGGGAATCATGATTTCGCCGTTATTAGTCTGATCTAACTTTTATTTAAGCATATTATTACGAGTTTCATGTTCAAAATTGTTGTTGGTTATCACCATTTATACTTTATGTACTCTTTCTCAATTTATACATAAATTCTACAACTTTACAACTAGAAAATGAGTCTAGTTACGAAGATGTGCACATGTATGTTCGGTGGTGATTTTATCAACCACGTGAAAACGATAGATATATTTCTATTCTATTGAGAATTCACGGTATTTACCTCAAAGCTATTTCACGAAAATCTCCTCTCGGTTTCAATTCGATCCTTAGTTCATCCAACAGTTGGCCAGAATCTTAGAAGCATTATATTCACAAATAAATACACCACCTATTTTGACATCGTAACAATACGTTTTAATTAAAGGTTAGATCATCGTAATTAGGCTACGTCACTATCCCAGCAAAGTAAATTTAACACATAATGGAATATAGAACAAGACTATAAGATAAATATAACATCATAAAGTAAAGAGAGAAAAGTAAAGAGAGTTTAGAGATCGTTACAGATTTTTACTTCCGTAAAGCCTCCGGTGGACTCCCCCATACAAACTTTGAATTACTCCTCCAAAATTACAAATTACTAGCGAATACTACTACTATAGAAAGACTACTTATTAAAGAGAGAATGAAGAAGATTGGTGTGTTGAAATATGGAAAATGTGAGGTCTATTTATAGTTGAACCAAAAACATAAGACGACATCTCGACTGTTCATCTCGTTTTGATCCAATGGTCCAAAGTTGTCATATAATTGATGAATTATTGATCACAAAAGTCATGACACTCGAGAGTCTTCCATTTGGAAGCTTGCAAGACTGAATATAGACCATTTATTAGCCATTTTGATCCGACAATCATCGAGTGCGCGAGTTACGTATGTACATTTCTGCTTTGCGCAACTTCACCGTTTTGGTCATAACTTTCTTTCCAGATGTCGGAATCACAAACCGCTTGTTGCGTTGGAAACTAGACATCTGTGGCTTTCCAGTGATATAAAGAACCAAACATAACACAATCTACACAGGTGTCAGTGAATTTTGGAAATTTCGGTTCTTGATTGACAAATCATATTTCAACCTACTAAACATGAAAACAAACATAAAAATACCACAAAAATATCAAGAATAATCAATCAAACAAGTGTAAAAGCATGATAATGATGAGTATTTCCCAAGCTCATAATCCTGTTCTGGTGGCACACGTGGTGTTGGTGCTTTTGTTCTGCCGGTTATTGCAGCGGATCGTGTTTTTGCGATTTTCTTCTGCCGCGCTTCTTACTATGCCCCTGATAACAGTGTTGTTTTCACCGGCGAAAATCTAGAGCTAAAACGTATGACTGACAGACTCCGGGTTTGGTTCACGACATCGGTTATGACCATAAGGGAGGCTCGTGCCTTGCTGGAGTCGTTCAACATCTTTTTGGAGCATGTAGACATGATCATTAATTCCGGCCTAAAGAGGGCATACGTTCCCATGGAGGACTACATGACTGTATACTCGGAGCAGATTAGTTGTGGGCTCCGCTACTTTTTCCATCCGATCATGAGGGGTCTGTTCACCTTTTGGCAAGTCTGCTCGAGTCAACTAACTCTTGCCTCGTACCGCCATCTGGTGGGGTTCATACTTTGCTGAACATCCCTTGCACTATGCAAAACGTGGCTGGGGCATTTGTGGTGAGGACGACTGCTCCCGGCTCACCTTTTTTCACTTTGTTTTCTCGTGACAACAAGCGTATGTTCTTTGTATCGACGACGAGGAACGATTCTTTGGGCAACGGGGATTGGATCCGAAGGTATTTTTACGTGGCCTCCGTTGGAGTGTCAACCTCGAAGTGGGAGGGTATACCTACCCACTGGAGCTGAGGGTTCGTCTACCCATCTATCGAAGCGCAAACAGAGGCCTCTGCCTTTATGAATCATATGGGCCTTTTCAGCGCACTGTGTGACACTTCCTTGATGTTATACAACCCGATGGCCATGATGTTGGCGGGTCTACCAGGTGGGCTAGATGAGCGTCCATCCATGACGATACGCCACCTTCACTATGGATTCCATAAGTGCCTTTGTAAAATAAAAAATTCAAATGGTGCTTCGAAACTATTCTCCGAGTATATATATATATATATATATAGTATTATACTACCTATTTTGTTTTTTTAAACTGAGCCTCTACTTTTTGTTTTTAGGTGCGGAGATGGCTGGTCATGCCCGGGCTCCATTCCGAGGGAACTTTCTGACGCTGACGGACATCGACTCAGACTATGTTGTTTCGAGGTCCCGAGGTTCCTCTGCTGATTGGGAGTTGCAGGGTATAGAGTGGATTTGAAAGATTGCAAAGTCCTCAAAGGCGCCTGCATGTGATTCTTCTGGTTCCTCCGACGGTAAATACTATTTGCATGCTCTTAGTAGTCCAACATCTGCTGACATGGAGGAGGTCCTAGGGTTTATGGCAAAGACCGGAGACGAGGCGACTTCTGACGAAAGTATGCCTCAGCCCATGTACCCCGTAATGGCTAAACATTTTGCTAATCATTTCATTCCTCCTTTTGATACAAAGCTTGACTTAGGTCCGCTGCTGACTTTCTCATCTGGCTTAGTAGGTTGGATTCCAGCTGTTGGGGGTCCTTCAAGGAAGAAAGACGAGGGCTCGTAGGCTCGATCATCAAAGAAGAGCAAAGGGAAAGGCCTCATAGATCCCTTGCCTCCGGTGAGGTCGGGAAGTTGGAAGAGGTCTTTGCGGGTGAGGACTTACTCTGGGGTCCTGTTTCACCTACGATTTTCCTTGAGGGTCACGTGGATCCCTCTTATTACCGTTCTTTTGTGAGTAGTATGGTTAACCTCGGAGATCGTGAGCTCCTTGGCGGTTTTAGTGATAGAGCTTTATGGGAGAAGTTCTACAAGAGCATCTGCGAGGTGATGCCTTGTTTCCTTCGTTTCATTTTCAGTCTTTTCACCATTGTTTGGCTTCTGACTTCTTTTTTTTTTGTCTTGAATTATGCATAAGAGATTGTTAGTACACCACTTGCATAGTAGATTACACTAACTAATATCTAAACCTTCGACACTAGCGTATCATGAGGAAGTTAGACTAACTGGCCAAATCTAGTTCTTTTCTAAGACTGTATAGATCTGTGAGACGGTGAACTTCTGGAGTGGAGAGAGTACCTAATGGTCTGAAGCTATTATGGAGTTATGTGGTTCTTCAAGTGATACGAGTGTGCGCTTAACTTATCACGTCAACTTGACAACAAAACAAGAATTAATAGAAAGAAGCATAACATAGGGACATTGGTATTTTGTCTATGGGCTATCTGTATTTGAGATTAACGAATTTTGAAGCAGTCACCGCAAATCCCTTGTTCACTGGAAACTCATCTGTGCTCACTCTCGTGTTAGGGGACTTTGACTCCGTCACCTCGCGCAACTTAATGATGTTTTTATGATCAAACTCGGGAAGAGCCTCCTGCAGAACTCTTAGTGCCTCTAGAGCTGTGCAATGCTCAAGAAGTACTTCTTTGACTAAATCTTGTTCATCACCCCGACCCCTTACCACTCCGGCCGAGCCTGGAAATACATCTCATGACTCTTCCCCACTAATGGGTGGTCGGCGATGGTGTCACCATTAACTGTTGGTCTCACCGTTGGCTTGGTCCTTTCCCTATTGTTGATTATGTATATCTATTCCTCCCAACCTCACCATTGATATTGTCGAATACATCATCCGACACCCATGGGAATGGGACTTTTCAATTATGGGTCCACTCATCCCCCGCCACATCACTGAATGCATATGAGGCATTCTGATTCCCTTTGAAGACACCACATACATTGTCAGCTGGGCCTAGAACCATGCAACGCCTTTTCAATCAGATATTCCTTCAGTGGCTCACGAAATCCGTCATTGGCTCCTCCCTTATGATGCAACCCTGGACCGTCTTACATCATACTCGTGTCCTCCCGCAAGTCTAGTTATTTGGCTAGCGTAGGGCGTCACATGGCCTTAGTGACCCAAGAGTTTCTTTGTCGACGGCACATGCCTATATCCTATCAATTCCCTATTTGTCACTCAGCAATTGAATCTGCTCACCATATTTTCCTCGAATGCTCTCTCATTTCGGTGGTGCGGGCGGCCTTCCCTGAGTTATCCCCGCCACCGACAGGTGTCAATCTGATTCCCCACCTTAGTCGCATCAAATCCCCTATAGTTACCCTAATTGGGTGCATGGCGGTTTAGCGCCCCCACCCCCCAACGAACTTGTCTTCCCCCATAAGCTAATCTCGGCCCCTAACATTATCGCATACATCACGAATGCTCTTCATGAGCTACCCTCCCTCCCCCTTAAGTTACTTGAAATGCACATCTTATCACTTTAATGCTCCCCCCCCCCCCCCCCCACTTCGGAGAGGTTTATCAACCTTAATTTTGCTGGATCTTCCCTAGGTAATCCAGGACCTGCAAGTATCGTAGGCGTGTTATGTGATTGCACATGTACAATAGTTGGTGCTTTTTCAAGGCTGCTTGAACCTGCACTAACTTTATGGCTTAACTTTGGGCTAGCCATCAAGGAGTGATTTTTGTCTTACAGTTTTAGTTTCTAAACTTATTATTGAAACTGATTCCGAGTTTATCTTACACAGGCTAACCTGGACATGGAACACTACGACTCTGGTGGTTTAGTCGATTCATCCAACTGGTCGTCTCGTGCATAGAGAAAGGTGAATTGTTTTACCGACGAGCTAGCCCCGCCAGACTCTGGTGGTTGTCTGACACAACCACCTCTCTATGCAACTTGGACTTGTTGCCCACCGGGGATGAAAAGTCTCGCCTCGCGTGATACTGGTTGAACACATTTGGTCATATCGCGTCAGCAACGATCCTGCACCCCCTTATATATTACATGGCCTATGCCTACATAAATAATTAAATCTGCGTCTATTGTTCTACGAAAATATGTATAGGTATTGGCTGAATAACACAAGTCGATCTGCTTTTTGTCGAACGTGCTAAAATGCTTCACTTTTTAGTCATGTGGGATCTGAAGCTGGAAATTTTAATGTACACGCAGATGTTACTTATCCATATAAAAGAATAAAAAAAAATTACTACTTGAAAATGTATGTAACACTCTCTTTTATAAAAACTTTTTTTGTGTACTAAAAGACACCATTCATGCCCAAATTTCACATTTTTATGTGTCAGGTGAGAATTCGCGGTCTATAATAATAGCCTGCAAACAACATTGCTCGACCAAAACTAGTGTCCCGATTGAGACAAACTTAAAATGCATAAAAACATTTACTTGTAATCAAGGGAACGGACAAGTCTTTAACTAATTTCATTTTTTTCCAGCGTTGTTTTTAATGTATATATGTCGACCCGGAGTGAATCCACAAAAGAAATATAATGTCTCTACCTAGACCAAGTAGTGCGGATTGCTTTAATCTTTATTCTTCAAATTATTCCAACAATATATAAATATCAAGTATTGGAGCATCGAATGACGGCAATATCATAGTCTTGATAAATTAGGGTGGGTTTAATTAATGGCTCTCAATAAGTCGTTGTATTCAAAAGCGGTATGAATAAATGTTTTCTTTATGTACGTGTGGTTGCACTTGCATATAATATAGCTGGAGCAGTCTCATGAGATGGCTATCATGCACCTCTTTTATTAGTATAATCATAACTATATTCTCAGATTAAATTTGTCAATCATGTACTGTCTGTCGGCTTCTTTAGCATTTTGGTCAATTAATTGTTTGACAAGATGCTTAGATGCGAATGGTTTCATTCGAGAGTCTAAGCGTATATCTATAAATTAAATTTAGTAATATTGCCATAGCAAAAATTATTGCTGCAAACAAAATTTTAAAAATTTAATAATTTGCCCATTTTTAATTAAAGAAAACAATAAGCGAGATTTTTATGGGTGTTTGCAAAAGCTTATAAAAGCTCCTTCTTCCAAACTTTTACTTAAAGTTACTTAAAGCTCCTTTTCACTTAAAGCAATGAGTGTTTCCAAACATTCTCTAAAAAGCTGCTTAAAGCAGTTTAAATTAATTTTGTAGTGTTTGCAATAATAAGTGAGAAGCGGTTTTATAATGCAATAAGACTTAAATGCTCTTTTTTTTCAAGCATACAAATAATTAACATGCACCTAATTTAGACGAGCATACGTTCTAAAAAAATATTTTAAAAATATAACAATAAACAATTTGATATAAACTAATCAATATTTATGATTACTTCATCAAAATGCATAATTATTTGTATAAATACACTCGAGTATTCTATATTCTAAAAAAAAATCCATGTTATTTAGAGATGTTAATGTTTTTAATATTAATATGTTGTGGTTAAATAAATTGGGATGCAATATAATATTTTATTTTTTATTATTAGAAAGTATTGTCTAATATTTTTTTATTCTCATTATTTTCAAAGATTAGGGAAGATATTGTTTCCTAATTATGTGGGTATAAATAGATAATTGGAGGGGATTAGGAGAGATAAACATTTAAAAAGTACTAATAATTAAAAGCTCCTTATAGAAGCACCATTTACCCAGCTTTTGGATTTGTGCTAATTTTGGGCTTATTTTAAGATAAGGAGAAGCAAAAGCCCAATTTTCAAACACTAATTTATGGCTTCTCTATAGGAAAAAGCTCATAAGCTCCTTTTAAAATCATTTGCAAACACTCCCTTATTCACTCACTTTAATTGTTTATTTACTTAATCTACATCATGCCAGTATCTCTTTCTTTCCTCAATTATATATATGTATATATATTTTTTGATTTTTAAAGTTTTAAATTATCAATTAATTAAAAAATTAAACTTAATAAAATTAAAATTTAGAAAATTACTAATTAAGTTTCATGTTCCACACGGTTGTATTATATTCTAATCGATAATTTAATTGCAATCTTTAAAAGTGTTGTTGTAATTATAAATATAACCAGTTTGAATATGTGTTTAAGAAATATTGATATAACTTTAGAATTTAATTATATGAAATATGTATGGCACCGAATAATTCTGTTATGATTTTATTCAATTTTAGACAACAACGAAAAACTGCATGACAATAAAATTCTAAAATATTTTCGAGGAACCCATTTCTATACAGATGGAATATTAATATATATTAAAAACCAATTAAATTTATATTTAAATCATATGTATTCCTTCTCTTAGAAGGACATTACCTAGTGTGTTTTGCCAAATAACCTCCTTCCCTTCGTTAAGATATCATGACAAGTTACACTATTGTAAACAATAATAGGCAAACACATATTCTAATCTTAAAAAGTAGGCAAGACCTCTTGCACTACAAGAAGGGGGTCTCGGTCCCTATTGACCCCTCATTCGGTCACTGAAGGTCAATATGGACCGCACTTTGGTTCCTATTGACCGGTCATTACTGACCTTGGTCGCTTCCCATCGGTCGCTGATGAGGGTCAGTAGCGACCGAAAATCAGTGACCGCAATATAGTCAGTAAATTTAATAGAGCCCGCATCGCGGTCCCTATTGCCTTAACAACAATAGGGACTGCACGGCGGTCCGTGTTGCCTTAAAAGCAGTAGTGACCGCAGGGCGGTCCCTATTCTCTTTCAGACAATAGGAACCGCCATGCAGTCCCTATTGCGTTAACACCATTAGGGACCGTGATGCAGTCCCTATTGCCTTAACAACAATAGGGACTGCTCAGCGATCCCTATTGTCTTTCAGACAATAGGAATCGCTTTTCGGTCGTTACAGATAGATTAATAGGGACCGTTGAGCGGTCCCTAATAGTCTGCGCGGAAAATAATATTCCAAAAATTTTCAAAATATTATTGTTTTTTTTGTAAAAATATTATTATAAAAAGATCAAAACAATAAAAGAATGAAGAAAACATGACTAATAATAGAAAGTATTAATAAATGTAAAAATATGAAGAAAAATAACTAATAATAGAAAAGAAAATGAGTAGATCCAAAATTGAAGGAAAAGAAAAGAAAAGAAACATGACTAATAATAGATGAACAAAAATTGAAGGAAAACAAAAAATACATGAATAAAAAAACAAGTGAAAGAATAAAAATAAAATGTGTAGATCCAAAATAATAGAAAAGAAAGATTGTGTGGTTAAAAGTAAAAAAGAAAGTTTGTGTTGGTGATTTTTGTTTTGGATTTGAAAAAGGAGAAGAAGAAAATAGTGTGTTGGTTATTTTTGTTTTGGATTTGGAAAAAGAAAAGAAGAAAATAGTGTTTTGTGTTAGTGATTTATGTTTTGGATTTGGAAAAATAGAAGAAGATAAGAAGAAAAGTTCTTTTGTTTGGTCTTTTTTGGAGATCAATGAAATTAGATGTAAGAGTGGTGAGTATATATAGTGGGAAGGGTGAAGTTTTCAAATTTTCGCAAAATTCAAATTTTTCCCTCAATCCAGCCTAAAACTTTCGCCAAATTTTTAAATTTTTTGATTTTTGTGACCGCTAAGCCGTCACAAAACTGAAATAGCGACCGCAAACAATCACTATTATGTTTTTAGACACCGCTCGGCGGTTCCTACTAATATTCATCCTTCAAATTTGGATTTTTTGATTGATGTTGATGTGTTTGTGATTCTTAGCAACTAACCTCATTATAACATGTGAATTGAAGTAATACATGATTACAAAACTAGTAGTTCAGTTGTGGAATAATAGATTGAATGAGACTGAGCGAGTTATTAACATTCCACATATATTTCATGTTCTACAACTGATCATCACTAGTCGGATGTTGTTGTTATTCATTTTTATGCTTTACTTCACTCATGCTAGCATAGATATGATTATTATTTATTTTTATGCTTTACTTCACTCATGCTAGCATAGATATGATTATTATTCATTTTTATGCTTTACTTCACTCATGCTAGCATAGATATTATTATGAGGTTCAATCATTAGATCAACTAATCATTATGCTTACATGTATATATAAGCTCGAGGCATTATGACTACTATCGTTCAAAACAGTTAAAGAATCCTCAAAGCGAATTGTTCCCTCTATATAATATTTGTATTTACAATGTGTCGTGGTAATTATTGTTATTTTAACTATTACAATGGCAATTATGAACTAAACAAACAATGCGGCACTTCAAATCATCAGAAAATCAGAATTTTAAAGTATGAATATTAGTAGGGACCGTCCGACGGTCACAATTGGGTCAATAGGGACCGCCTGACGGTCACAACTGGGTCAATAGGGACCGCCAAATGGTCACAATTGGGTTAGTTGTGACCGCAGAGCGGTCCCTACTAATATTCATACTTTAAAATCGTGATTTTATGGAAGGATTTCGATGTGTTAGTGATTTTTAGCAACAACATCAACACTAAATGTGAAATGAAGTAAATAATGGTTACAAAACAAGTGATTGAGTTATTATATATATATATATTTATATATATGATCGTTGTCGTTGTATATATTAAGAATTTCCAAATCGGGTTGTCCCCTATATAATGTTTGGATTTGCAATTAAAGATGTGTAAATATGATTGATTTAACAATGAATAGGATAATTATCAAACAACGCGGCACCTCAAATCATCTGAAAAACCTCATTTTTAAGTATGAATATTAGTAGGGACCGTCGAGCAGTCACAAATATGGGCAATAGGGACTGTCTGGTGGTCCCTGTTGACAACTGCTAGTATCAACAGGGACCGCTGGGCGGTTCTTATTGATAACGGTTACTATCAACAGAGACCGCTTGATGGTCCCTGTTGACAACGTCTAGCGCTATTAGCGACCAGCTAGCGGTCGCTACTTGTAATAGCCATTGTCAACATAGTAGCCATTGGCAATAGGGACCGCCCGGCGGTCCCTGGTGAAAGGGACCACTTGGCGGTCCCAGTCAGTGGCCTATAAAAAGGCCACTCCTTACTCCTCTAATATTCATTCCAACCTTCACTAATTGTTAAGGTAGCACGTTTTTTTTTCTTACCATCCCAAATTTTTATTTTCAATATAATTTGTTATTTAATTAGATTCTAACTTAAGTTTATTTGTTTGTTGATAGGTAATATTACGCACACTAAGGGTAATCGTGGTGTACACAATATTCTTGCGGCCCGTTCTCTCATGCTTCAAGAAGTACGTTGATCATTCTGTTTAGCTCCTTAAATTTGTTGTAGTATAAATTGTAATTCTTTGCTTTATATTTTATAACTTATTAGATAAATAATGGATTATCAAGTGGATAGATCTTGGATGTACGATATGTATAATAGTGATGGTTGTTTGAGCGATAGATTTGTGTTTTGGGTTTGGGTATTCATTGAATATGGTACGCAACAAGGTCCTAGATTCGTAGATCTACGGGGCGAAATTAGGTACCCTTGCATGAAATGCAATTATATACGGGTTTTCGATAAAAATGTTGTACGGGATCATCTTCATATGTCGGGATTTACGGATGGATATTCAGAGTGGATTTTTCATGGGGAAACGTCAATAGATGATATACCGTTGTATGTGCCCGATTCCCCTGCCTCATCACACACTGATATCCTGACAACCCATTGTATATTGATGTTCCATTTGTAGACATGGTCGTGGATGCATGTGGAGGTCGATCATTTGAGGACGAGGCAACTAACGAGGATTCCAACCCGGAAGTAAAGGGGTTCTACAAGTTGATGCACCTAGAAATTGTGCCCATGTATCCGGATGAAGATATAAGTATCCTTTAGTGGCTGTTGGTGTGGTTAGAGTACAAGACACACCACAAGGCTAGTACTATTAAATCATAGGGCTTTTAATTTGGCGAATAGAGGTTTCTTGCCGGAGGTGTGGAAGTTATTACCAAAGGACACGAAAGGGATATGTACGATGCTGCAGTCAGTGTTAGGGTACGCTATGTACGATGTTTGTCCAAAACAATGTTTCTTTTTGTTCTACGGGGAGGAGACAAAGGACTACAATAAGTGCCCGATATGCCACGCAGATATATACGTGCAGGGACTAAAATCGAAGGTTGGGAAGAAGAAATTGTGATATTTTTCCTATTGCTCATCGGCTTCAGAGGTTGTATTATACCATAGGAACTGCAAAGCATATGACATGGCATTCGAAGTGTAATGAGGCTAATGATCGAATAATTCACCCAGCTTCAAGAGATGCATGGCGCCACTTCGACCGGATGCACCCAGATTTTGCAGCGGAGCCAAGGAACGTAAGACTTGGGTTGTGCACGAATGGATTCACACCAAATGGAATGTCGGGCAAGCACTACTCTTGTTGGCCATTGTTTGTTACTACTTATAACCTTCCTCCGGATCTTTGCATGAAGAAATAGTTCATATTTTTGAGTTTACTCATTTCTGGGCCGACTAGTCCTACAAAGAACTTGGATCTTTTTCTGAGGCCACTTATTGATGATCTCAAACTTTTATGGAGCACTGGCGTTGAGATGTACGACATCTCGAGGAAGCAAAACTTTCTATTACGAGCATCTCTCATGTGGACGATTAACGATTTCCCCGCATACGGGATGTTGTTAAGATGGAGTAATCATGGAAAGCTTTCGTGTCCTCATTGTATGAATGACACGAAATCCTTTCTGTTGGAGAACGAGGATAAATCATGCGTTTTTGATTGCCATCGCCGGTTCTTGTCTGAAGGTCATGAATGGAGGTGAACATAATTTTATAAAGGGGGAAACGTCACTCGAAGCCACGATTCGTAGAAAGTCTGGTGACGAAATGCGGGAAATTGTGAATGACCTTGGGCATGTGAGGTTTGGTACCCAATTCAGACACCTCCCAGGATTTGGCCAGAACCATAATTAGGTGCAGAAGAGAATATTTTGGGAACTGCCTTATTGGTCCACAAACTTGGTTCGTCACTGTCTAGATGTCATGCAATGTCAGAAGAACTTTTTCGATAACATCATCAAAACTGTGTTGGATGACGCTAAAAGGACAACATCAAGTCACGTAAAGATTTAAAAATATGGACCAACCGTACAGAGCTATTGTTAGAACCAAGGATCCTAGGGGGGGACACGAAGAAGCCAAATTCACTCTACTATCTCTCAAATAAGCAAAATCGAAGGGTGTTAGAATGGTTGGGCATGCTCAAATTTCCCGATAGATAGCTATGAGGTTGTCCGGAACAACAGAGGTTGTCCGGAATGAAGAGCTATGATTGCCACGTCTTCAAGCAGAGATTGATTTTGATTGCTTTTCGTGACTTCCTTAAGAAAGACATATGTGAAACGCTTGTGGAGATTAGTTTGTTCTTCAAAGCAATTTGCGCTTCAGAGGTCTCGGTAGAGGATATGGAAGGACTAGAGAAATCCATTGTTGTCACCATGTGCAAGCTAGAGAGAATATTCCCTCCTTGTTTTTTCGATTCTATGGTGCATTTGGTCATTCACTTACCCTATGAGCTAGAGTTTGCGGTCCAGTTCACTACAGATGGATGTATCCATTCGAGAGGTAAATTAATTTTAATTTGGAGGATATATTGATGATTGTCATTAATTTATTCTATTAGCTATTAATTGTTTCCTTTTGTTTTACTTATCAGGCAAATGTTCAATTTTAAGGGGTCAGTGCGGAATAAAGTGAAGCCCGAGAGACGCATGACCAATGCCTATTTACTTTCGGAGCTATCAAATTTGAGCTACCAGTATCTCCATGTAACCCATGGTGCTACACACAGACGACTTAACAGGAACGAGACTTTAGAAAGCACGGAGTGGGATGGTGAACTCTTATTGTTCCGAAAGAAGGGATGACCGCTTGGCCCTTTGGAGAAGCAAAAGACGTTAACGGGGGAAGAAATGAGCAAATTGAACTATACACACTTCTTAACTGCGAAGAGTTGAAGGGATGGGAAGATTAAGTCTACTTCTATTTTCTTAAACTAGTATAATCTTCTTTATTACGTACTAGTACTAAATTATTTGTTTTGTAACAGGCAATTTGTTCATAGAAGAGGGGTGTGGTAGATTGAATACCATGGAGGTGCAAACGAAAAGAAACAAGGAGTATGTGTCTTGGTTCAAGAGTACAACAATAGAAATTACATGACACACGATTGGGTAATATCGTTGATCAACGGTCCACTGAACGATGCAATCACGTACGATGGCTATGCTGTGAATGGGTTTTGGTTCCACATTGATACAAAATTGGGGCCCAAGAAGAGTGATTGCAGTGGGGTTTACGTGAAGGGCGACATGGGAGACACCACTGCAACCAATTTCTACGTGACTTTGAAAGAGATCTTAGAAGTGGAATATTGGGGAGGTAGAACTGGGAAACCACTATCCATTGTCCTCTTCAAGTGTTTGTGGTATGATATTGGAGGACTTGGAACAAATGTCCACAAGACGTACAATTTGGTGGAAATTAACCCACTAGATAATTTTGGACCAACGAACCATTTATTGGTGTTAATCGAGCATGCAGGCTTACTCTGACCCGTATCCGTTTCTACTAAATGGAAGGCTAGGGAGAAGGGGATGGTTATGAATATCACATATTCCCGCTCGGCATATCATCGACATGTCGTCACTCATCACTGGTGATTCTACCCCTATTGACCCGGAGATGGAGGAGCAATGGTTTCAAGAGAACGAATCAGTAGGTCTTAATATGTTTGTAGACCCGAGGTCGTTTAATATGGATATTTAGTTGGGGGTAGTTGAGTTCGAGGTCTTTAACGAGCTAGGTGGTAACGAGGACGTCGATGCAGAAGAAGACATAGACAGCGATGCGAATGAGGATGAGTATGACTTTGAATATTCAGAAAAAGAGTAGTTCTCTCTTTTCTTTTCTACAGTATCACATGTACTTTAGTATATATGTGTTAGTCACCTTTTTATTGGGTAAAATATTTTGTATGTTAGTATATATGAGTTAGTCCCCTCCCCCCCCCCCTCCCCCCCCCCCACCATTTTTGTGTTTGTAAGAACTCCTACTTTATCGATAATGCAAGAACCATACACATAAACGATACATTGAGATTACACTAAAAATTGCCAAAAACAAAAAAAAAAAAACTAATAGTTGGACAAAAACAAATACTAATAACAGTCCAAAAAAACTAAAGTCCTACATTAATAATACTTAAAAGTCCAACATCATTAATAAAAAAGTCCAAAATTAATATTTAAAAGTCTAACAATAACAACAACAACAACCCGCCACATGATCACTGGCCCCCCTCATCATCACTAAGCGGATACACAACCCCCTCATCACCAGAACTCTCAGCCAAATCATACATGTCATCCAAGGTCACCAATGGATCATCATCATCCACATCATCACCACCATCAACAACAACATCATCATCATAGCCATTTAGGTCATAGACCTCATCACCCATCATGTCGGCATCTCCATCACCACTCCCTTCATCATCACTATCAATAGGGACATCATCGACATACTCAGTGGCGGTAGAAGTACTAGGAGCAAAAGGATCTGGTCTCTGATGTGCCGGCCTTAGATTCCTAAATGCGCCTCCGCTCCTAATAGCATTCCCCATAAGCAAGTCTGACAAAAGTTCGCGTAATGGGTGGCCTGTCTACATCTACGTGTCCTCTCAAAAATCCCGCAGCCAGGCTGCCATGGAGTCAACTCTCGGGTCTTGTGTCGTCCTCAACTCCTCATTCTCGTCCTAGACCTACCTGACCAACTCCCACATCCAGTCTGGCTCCCTCCCGTACTCAAGCTCGAAGTCCCGTGGATCAGCATCGCTCGGTAAACCTTGCACCTTCCCCTTCTTGATCCTTCCTATGGCATTCTTCCACGCATCGGCGTCCCATCCGGGCAAATCCTTGTCTTCTACTGTGTCCGGATTTTTCTTCTTCAATTCCTTCTTGTACGTCTTTCGTTGAATTTTCAAAGATAGTTATAAAGATAAATTAGAATCAATAATTAGATTATAATAAGAAAATGTATTGAACTCATCATTGGTAAACGAGTACGAAATTTAAAACACTACGTAAATAAGTTTGGTCGCCTCAGACTTCCACTCCCGCATCAAGGGTATGTTCGTACATCTGCAGTCCCCGACACCCTCCTCGTATGACCCGCCTTGTAAATCTTGTCGTGTCTGATAGGGTACGTGCGGTTGGGCTGATTCCTCTCCTTCAATTTTACGGTAATAGTTGGTTACAATTCTTTTTTTAATGGTAATCAATCTAACAATCTAACAATAATCGGATCTAACAATCTAATCTTCACTTTAAACTAATATTTCTTCACTTTAAACTAATCAATCCTTTTAAAAAAAACTAAAAAATAACAAATTAACATTTAAACTACAAATAAAATATTTAATTGATTTTAAAAAAGCATTCCAATCGTCGCCTAATCTCCTAGTAGTCAATGGAACCACTGTAACAGGTGGCGGATGCCTCACCGTCCTCCACACCACCTCGCCTAGTTATCTTTCCCTTCTTGGACTTCTTCTTATGCTCATCGGTATCCCAGAGTGCTACCGCCTCTGCTTCCAAAGTTTCATTCATCCACGTCTTTGTTTTGCCCCGATACTGCTCCTTGTCTTTGTTTCTAAAGTACTCCTCCTTCGTCTTGTTCACCATACGCTTGTAAATCCCTCTCACATTGGTCTGGTATTCTCTATGTACATGTTCCCTCTCTAACAAACAGATCCCATAGATTTTCTACAAAAGAAGTAAAATAATATTAATTAAAACTCACTAAATTAATACCATAAATTAAACAATAATTGAAAAATAATATATTTAATACCCTAAATTAATATACTGATAACTCATTAAAAACTCACCGTAAATCTCGCGTACATCTCTTGTCGTACATCCAAAGGTATCCGCAAGTAGGAGGGCCAAGAATTCGTCATAAACTGTCGAAGGAGTGAAGTGATCAACTTTGCAATCTCACGACTGGGGGTTTTAGAGAAACAACCACGCTTCAGTTCTATGGCTCGAACCTGGAGTCCCGGTCGACCTATGGCTCGGTCCAAGTCTGGTGTCGGCTACAAGTGGTGGAGTCTGAACTCTGCTAGACTCTTCTGATGGGGGCACGTGAGTCCCAACAAAATATGAAGTATGTGGTCGTGGCAGCTGGGATGCGGTGGACTTTACTAATCGGGGTCTAATACCAGCTCCGGGGAGGGGCTCCTCGTCACCTACAAAAAGATGGCGTTGTAATGTAGGTGTCCTCGATGTAGATCCGTCACCTAACCCGAGTGGCGGGAGGGATGGCTCGGCTGGATCGCTAGGCTCTGCACCACGACCCGAGCAGACAATCCGTATAGGTCGGCAACTACCTTAACCCCCACTACCAGTAAAATCACCACGACATACACCTCCACTACCACCACCACGCCCAACACCTCAACTACCACTAACACCACCACGACCAACACCTCCACTACCACCACCACGCCCAACACCTCCACCATCACCCCTACTACCACTAACCCCACCACGCCCAACCCCACCACTACCATAGTCAACACCACCACAGTCAACGCTACCACTGCCACTAACTCGACCAACACTACCAATACCTGATACCCCACCACGACCAACACTACTAGTACCACTAACCCCACCACGACCAACACCTCAACGACCTTGACCTCCACTGCCATTGTTGGTCTTACGTGACGACATGATGAATATATGTACTATGAAAATAATCAACATAACATTTAAATAACAATTCAACATTTAAATAACAATATTACATTTAATCTAACACATGTAAACTTTAATTTAAACTAATAATTGTTCATTTAATCTAACACATGTAAACAACAACAACAACAACAACAACCAAGCCTGTAATCCCAATTAAATTGGGGTAGGCTATATGAACCATGAATGAATCACGTCGAGTCATGAACATGAATCTTCTACCTCCATATGTTTCAGTTGACGAGCATGTCTTCATTTAGATCTTTTAGCTACATGTCGTTCCCTATGACCTCCATCCACGTCTTTTTTGGTCTCATATGAGCTGCATCTATGGGTCTGCGTTTAACATGTCCAAATCATCTTAAATGGTTTTCTTGCATTTTCTCGTCGATGGCAGCCACACCCAATTTATGCCGAATATCTTCATTGTGCACCTTATCTCTCCTGGTGTTACTACACATCCACCGAAGCATGCGCATCTCTGTAATGTTCATTTTATGTGCATGACTATGCTTAATAGCCCATCATTCGGAGCCATAAAGCAAAGCAAGTATAATAGCCGTACGATAGAACTTTCATTTAAGCTTTAAAGGAAATTTACGATCGCACAGGATCCCTGTTGCACTCTTCCACTTTGTCCATCCAGCTTGGATGTGATGGTTGACATCTCCCTCTAAATCCATCTTTAGTATGGAGCCTAAATACCGAAAATGCGTACTTCTCGATATCTTTTGGCTATCCAATTGAACCTTGTCATTGTTGTTTCTTTGTTGTTTGCTAAACTTGTATTCGAGGTACTCTATTTTTGTTCGACTTAGTTGAGATCCTCGCGCCTCTAATGTTTGTCTCCATCGTTCTAATTTAGCATTAACTCTCATTCTTGTCTCATCGATGAGGACAATATCGTTTGCAAACAACATACACCATGAGACTCGATCTTGGATGGTTCTGGTGATTTCATCAATTACAATGGCAAACAGAAATGGGCTCAAAGCTGACTTCTGATGTAAGCCAATTGTAATTGGGAAGGTGTCTGTTAAACCGCCACAAGTTCGGACACTTGTCACCACATTCTCATACATATCTTTTATGATGTTGATATATTTAATGGGTACCCCCTACTTCACCAAGGTCCACCATAATACCTCTCGAGGTACTTTGTCATATGCCTTTTCTAAGTCCATAAAGACCATATGGAAATCTTTACTATTTTTTCGAAAACGTTCAATGAGCTGACGAATCAAATGGATGGCCTCTATGGTCGACCTTCCGGGCATAAATCCAAAATTGTTCTCAGATATGGGAACAATTTGTCTCAATCGGTGTTTGATCACTCTCTCCCATAGCTTCATGGTATGAGACATAAGCTTTATCCCACGATAGTTAGAACAGTTTTGGACATCGACCTTATTCTTATATAGATTTATTAGCGTACTCTTCCACCACTCTTCTGGTATTTTATTTGTTCCCCATATTTTGTTAAAGAGGTCCGTCATTCAGGTCACCCCTAGCTCTCCCATGCTTCTCCAAGTCTTAATAGGGATACCATCTGGGCCAACAGCTTTTCGGGTCTTCATCCCCCTCAAAGCATCTTTGACTTCTGACCTTCTAATATGGCACATAAAATTGCAGTTCAGATACTGAAGGGACTACGAGATGTCACCCACTGCTTGGGTGGGGTGCCTCCACTGAAGAGACCCTTCAAGTACTCTCTCCACCGTGCTTTGACCTGATCCTCATACACCAAGACAAACTGACCTTCATCTTTGATGCATTTCACTGCACCTAGGTCTATAGTCTTCCTCTCTCTAATGCGATCAATTTTGTATATATCCTTCTCAGCCTCCTTGCTATCCATCTTCTCATAAATTTCCTTGTACACAGGCTCTCGCGCTAGTCGAACATCTTTCTTTGTTTATACTTTTCAAATCTTGCTCCATCATAGTTCTTCTTCAAATCCCTGTAGCAATCTTGTTTGGCCTTGATTGCCACCTTCACTTCTTTATTCCACCATGACGTGTCTTTACCTGTCAGGCTACTACCTAGGGATTCTCCTAAGAGGTCTTTAGCTACCTTCTAGATACAACAAACCATTTTGGTCCAAGTTGCATCTGCATCGTCGTCAATATTCCAATCTACCTTTTGAACCACTCGCCCCACGAAGGCCTTTTGGGTAGACTGCTTAAGCCACCACCACTTAATTCTAGGTTCCACCTGGAGCCTACTCCTCTTCAATCCTTGCCGCAGTCTAATATCCAACACCAAAAGCCTATGTTGTGTAACCACAGTTTCTTCGGAGACGACCTTGCAGTCTAAGCAACGACTTATATCCGCCCTTCTAGCTAAGAAGAAATCTATATGGCTCTAATTTGACCCACTCCTATAAGTGACCAAATGAGATTCTCTCATCTTAAAATAAGTATTTGCTACAAGCAAATCATAGGAGAGGGCGAAGTCTAAGATAGCGTTGTTCGGCTCATTTCGATCCCCAAAGCTATACCCGCCGTTGATGTCCTTGAACCCATCACAGCTAGATCCCACATGACCATTAAACTAGCCTCCAATGAAGAGTTTCTCGCTACTAGGGATCTTTTGTACCACCTCGTACAAATCTTCCCAAAACGTACGTTTCACAGCTTCGTCTATCTGTGGTGCATAGGCACTAATGACATTCAAGATATCCTCGCCTATGACCAACTTGACCAGTAAGATCATGTGGCCCTTCCTTCTGACCTCCACCACGTCCTCGAGTCAAAGCTTATCTATGATGGTCCCAACACCATTTTGGTTCTTCTCTGTCCTGGTATACCAAAGCTTACAACCCAAAGGGTCTACTACTTTGGCCTTCTCACCAACCCACTTGGTCTCTTGCACGCATAAGATGTTGGTCCTCCTCTTGGATATTTGTCTCACCTAACTCTACCAATCTTCATGTGAGTGCCCCACATTCCACAATGCAAGGAGAACTCGTCGTTCCTAGACTAACTTATTTACCCTCACCCGTCCTGGAAGGTGAGGGAACCCTTTCTCATTTGACACCACACCTGGGCGTCGATGTGGCGCATCGCTTCCGGGTGACGACGACCTAGCAGCCCTTACCCATTTATCACTACACTCGGGGTCTGATGTAGTGCGTCGTTGAGTTGGGAATGCCCCAACAAAACTCATAGTATCGTTCATATCATAGGATGAAAAAGGGTTTTTATGTTGGCTGTCACAAGTCTCCCACAACCTTCCTCCTTTATCCTCGCTTGGGACAGACAGTGAAAGCTCACTGGCGGAGTTAATCTAACACGTGTAAAATTAAGCTTAAACTAAAAATTATAATTAAACTAACACATGAAAATTCTTATTCACTTTTAACTAATTAATATTTTTCTTCCTTTAACCTAACAATATAATCAATCTTTAACCTAACATTCTATATAATCTAATAATCTTACTAATTTAAATTTAACAATCTAATTTTCACAATCTAATCATATTTAAACTAATTCAAATTCAACAACCTAATTATAAACTAATCTAATCTAATTTTCACTTTAAACTACTAAATAATCATTAAATTAACAATCTAACATATGTAAAATTAAACTTACTCTAAAATTATAATTTAAACTAACACGTGAAAAATCTTATTCACTTTTAACTAATCAATCTTTTCTTTTTCTTTAACCTAGCAATCTAATCAATCTTTAAATTAACAATCTAAAAAATTAATAATCTTACAAATTCAAATTTAAACTAATAATTATAAACTAATTTAATCTAATTTAACACTCTAGTTTTCACCTTAAACTAACAATATGATCAATCTCTAAATAAAAAATATAACAAACTAATAATCTTACAAATTCACATTTAAACTACTAATCTAATCTAATTTAACAATCTAATCTTCACTTTAAACTACTAATTAATCTTTAAATTAACAATCTAACAAATTAATAATCTTACATATTAATATTTAATCTACTAATTATACACTAATTAATCTATTCTTCACTAATCTAACACTAATTAATCTATTCTTCACTAATCTAACAATCTAAAAATCTTCACTGATCTAATCTTTTGTTTAAATCATTAACTAATATAATCTAATAATCTAAAAATCTTTACTAATCTAATCTTTTTTTTTTAAATCATTCACTAATCAAATCTAACAATCTACAAATCTTCACTAATCTAACAATCTAACAATATTAACTAATCTAACAATCTAACAATTTAACACAAAATTTACATTTAATCATAAATTAAGAAAAAAAATTACAAAATTCGAATGCTACCTTTGCGCCGGCGGCGAAGAGACGGCGGAAATCGACGGAAATAGGGTGGAAAACGAAGGGGAACGGCGGAGAAAAGTGGAAAACTCCGGAAAACAAAGGAGAATCGGCAAAAATGATGAAGATCGACGGTGGTGATGCAATTTTGGTCGCTCCTCGTCCACGGTGGTTGCTGAATCTCCGGTTAGGTTGTGAGGGTGAAGAAACGAGAGGAAATAAGAAATAAAAAAAAAGTTTTTTTTTTATTTATACTAAGGAATCAACGACCTAAGTTAGGTCGTTGATTTTCTCCGCCCAAAATTAGGGCTACATGCCCTAATTTTGGGCCGCATTTTGGCCAATTTCGGCCTAAATGTGTGACCCAATGACAGATATTCCCGCCAATGGGCCGAGTGACCGAAGTTAGGTCGCTGAAAGTATTCAGTGACTTTCAGCGACCTAAGTTTGGTCGCTGTTGTCTTCAGCGGTCACTGAAGGCCAGTGGCCTACCTTTGGTTACTACTGGGCGGTCCCTAAAGACCGCCCAGTCTTGTAGTGTTGGTGGTGTAGTTTCCAAGCTTTAGACGTATATTAGTTCGTAAAAAATTGTCTTATTAGTTCACATGCGAAAAAGTTGTCAAAGTAAAAGGAAAAAAAGAAAGATGGGGTTGTGCTATATATATGAAAGAGTATAAAATAATGATGTGTTTGGTAAATCAAATACCATGTTCTAATAATCAAACACTCTGATTAGTTGATAATATTAGTATTAGTTGGGAAGTCTGTGAAAACTTCCTGTGAAAGGTTTCATTAAGCCTAATTCATTCGTGTCGAGTAGACCTTGTTGTTGTCAGAATTCTTAATTCATGAGTTGTAGGGAGGGATTTATGTCACCACAAACAGAAACGAAAGCAAGTGTTGGATTCAAAGCGGGTGTTAAAGAGTACAAATTGACTTATTATACTCTTGAATACGTAACCAAATATATTGATATCTTGGCAGCAGTCCGAGTAACTCCTTAATCTGGAGTTCCGCCTGAAGAACGTGTCTTCCATCTTGCAGATACGACATATCTTGGCTAGGCAAAATTTTGGAAATAATACCTTTATTTTCGTGTCTTCCAGCTATTTTATCGCCGACATTGATTTCATGGTAGTACCTCATATCACGAGAGGAAACTTCGCGCAAAGTTCTATTATTAATGGGCGGCTCTGGTATTTCTTATGGGCACAAGCATCCCAGGTAATCCAGTCTTATGGTTCTTCATTATTTGCATATGACCTTTTTTTTCCTAGGTGCTCATTTTGTATGGGCTTTTAGTTTAATGTTTCTATTCAGTGGACGTGGTTATTGGCAAGAACTTATTGAATCCACCGCCTGGGCTCGTAATAAATTAAAAGTTGCTCCTCAATACATATATAATCTCCCCATTATAATAATTAAAAAAAGACTTTTAGTTTTTAATTATATCATAAAACATATATTTGGTGGGACTCACTTATAGAAAACATTATTAAATCAAAACAGACAAATGATATGCATATATTATGTGGGCCTTAATGATTAATAAATTATTTATTATGTGGGTCTCAATGATTAATGTATGTCCACCCCCAACTTATTGATTATTAACCAAACATTAGGGGGGAAATGAAAAGAATCGAAAACTAACAGCATGATTCAATAATTTACTTCAGGACCCATGAATAAATAACATAAATCTTTTGGGGTAATACTGGAGGAAGTAAAAACTAAAAGGAGTATCCGACATTTTACAATAGGCCCCATAAGTAAATAACACAACTTTTAGGGCAAAACTAGAAGAATTATAAACTAAAAGGACTGTCCGACAATTTGCAGTGGAGCCAATAAGTGAATAATGTAAATCTCTTAGGGCAAAACCAAAAGAATTTAAAAATATAAGGACCGATCACCAATTTACCGTGGGATCCATGAGTAAACAACATAAAACTTTTGGGAAACATCTCGCAGAGTTCAAAAAAACTAAAAGGAATGTTCAACAAAATACAACGAGACCCTTAAGTGTGTATCATGAAACTTTTGGGGTAGATTTAAGAGAATTAAAAATTAGAAGGACTTGTTCTATAATTTACAACGTGTGCCCATGTAATTAATTGCAAATTAATTTTATATTGAGCTTATCCCAATTACTTAATACACGTGGGCCTATAAGTTATTTATTACTACAAAACAAAACAGAATATAGTAATGAGTTAAGTTGACAAGGGCGAAATTGGAACAACGAAAGATGGACAGCTGAAACTTTTCCATTCTTATTATATACTAGGTAAAATAGCCCGTGCGGAGTTAATTTTTAAATAATAACACAAGTTCAGAATTTAAAATTCCAATTCAGTCAATTACTAATGATCATATTTGTTTACGTATCTACTCCTACATTTATAGATTTGTTTTGGAATGACATAAAGGTTTCTAAAATGTTTTTCTTTAGAGTGTGGAATTCCCTTGCATTTTCACATACTATTAGTATGCATTAAGATATCTCAATTTTTGTATTTATGTTTCATTTTCCTTTTTGCATGTTAAGCGGGTCCCCAATCTATTGATTACTAATTTGTTTTATATTGGATAGGTCCCAACTAATTAAATACGTGCGAGTCCATATGTATAGGTTATGCAGATCCCCGGCCTATCAATTACTAATTCGTTTTATATTAGATGCACCCAAATTGATTATTTTGTACAACCTACTACAATACAAAACCAAATTATTTGAATTTAGAATGGCAAAATCGAAACAACGAAAGATGGATGAATTTTATCATGAACTAAGCTTGCAAATCCCAATAAATGATGGTAGGCTATATGAACCATGAAAGAATCACGTCGAGTCATGCACATAAATCTTGTGTCTCCATTCGTTTCGGTTGAGAAGCAAAACTTCACTGTGGTCTATGAGCTTCATGTCATTTCATATGACCTTCATTCATGTATTCTTTGGTCTCCCACGAGCTCCAGTCGCACGCTCTAAGTCGAGATCTTCAACGCGTATTACCAGTGCATCTATAGGTCTGCGTTTAACAAGCTGGTCCCCTAAGTGCCCAACGTACAACTTTGAGGCAAAACTGAATGTATTAAAAATTAAAATAATGGTTTTAAGATTTATAGTGAACCCCCACGTCAGTCAACTTTATATTAAGCGGGTCTCAATTGTTTGATACGCGCGGACACACAAGTTATTTATTATTACAAAACAAAAAAGAATATAATAGCTAAACTTTTGAAGTAAAACTAGAAAATTTTAAAAACAAAAGAACCGTTCAACAATTTATAGTGGAGCCCATAAGTATCTAACAAAATGTTTTCGGGCAGAATTAAAAGAATTAAAAACCTATAAGGACCTTGCGGCAATTTACAGCAAGCCTATAAGTGCGCAATGTAAAACTTTTGAGACATGATCGAACGAATTAAAATTAAAAGGACTATTTTACAATTTACAGCTGGCCCCCACATTAATAAAGAGTGAAACAATATTGTATATTGCGTTTCCAATTGTTTAATACGAGTGGACCCACAGTTTTTTATTATGCAAAACAAAACAAACTAATTAGTTGAACTTACAGAGACATAATTGGAAAGGCAAAAGTTAACTTCGGTTGAAAATTTTCAATCTTATATTGTAGTAGATTAAATAGATAGATATAACTAGGTAATTAGCTACGTGCGAATGTATTCAATAATTTAATTGTCTTTTTTAAACATATTGTTGTAATTTTAACGATAGCCAATTTGAGTATTCATTAACAAATTTTAAAAGCAATAACAACAAGCTAAAAACTGAATAAAAACAAAACATATAAAACAGAAGGAATCAACATCAATCCGGCGCTTCGTGATGGGCAGCAAACCACTCTGTATCCACAGTTGTTGAACGAGCAAGCGCATGCGCATCGCCATTACAGAGACAGCTCGTCCATTGAAAGAAAACTGATGAATGTTCTGCACAAATTTTTTGAATATCATGAATCAAATTCCCTCCTTCCGTTGTCACCTCGCCGCGCAATAGCGTCAATGATTTTCAGACAATCTCCTTCAAAAACATAATCCGCTCCCAACCACGTGAGACTGCCAAACGAACGACCTCCCTAGTTGTAACGCCACAAAAATTAGGAAGAAAATAAATTTATACTTTAGTCCTTGAACTTTTAAAAATTCTATTTTTGACCCTAAATGTTTAGAGAAATTTGTATTTTGGCCCCTGAACTTAAAAGTTAGTCATTTATTATATTTACAGGTCACTAATCCTAAAATAATATTTCAATATCAAATATTAACCAAGTTGATCGAATTACCTAAAAAAATTTCATAAGTAAATATGTATGTAACAAAGAAATCTAATTATACATATTTGAATTTTGATTATAAATGACTGAGGGACTTGATATACAATTAACCAATTGATGAAGTAAGCCATGACATCTTTTTGATGAGGTAAGCCATGACATTCTTAAGAGCATGATTAAATTCAGATTTTTTGTGATTTATTATAAAATAATCAAGGTGGGACATAAATAGTTATAATTAAACTACTATTTTTGCCTATAAATACTCATCATTGTTCAACATTTTATACAGCCAAAATAATCCGATTATGAAAAAGTTCCTTGAAATAAAACTTGTGCCTTTTTGTGTTTTCGTTTGAAAAATAATTTTTCCAAATTTTTATCTTGTTATTTTCTACCAAAAAAGACGCCAAAACTTTACTTTGCAGGAAATGCCGATTCTACCCCTACACCTTAGAAAAATCATATCAAATAGTAGAAACATTATTTTACTACCTAAATTTCGGATATATACTCTCCTTGGTGTCTTCTATCTTTTGTATGAAGACATCTTCCCCAAATAATATGATCTAGGAGGCTGTAATCCATAAACCGTAAATTGCTGCCATGAAATCCGATAGCAACTCCTATGTTGCAAGAATTATTTAGCATATCAAAACTTTGTGTTTTTTCAAAATTTTGGATACCCACATTCCTCATGATGCTAGAAACCATAAAACATAAAAAGATTTAAAAACCAAGTTCATTTGGATGTCCGATCAAAGGTAAAACCGAAATTGTGATAAGTTTTCAGTTTATTTGGCACAACCTTTATTTTCGTAGTTTATAAGTTTAATCACCATCGTAATTTAAGTATTTATCACACATATAAATTTAACATGATATAGTATTAGTTATAATTAGATTATTATGATTTATAATCATAAATTGACATTTTTGTGATTTTATTTATAGATTTAAATGGTATATTTATCATGTTTAACATACTATTATAATAAGTCTTACAAGATTATTCATGCCACTTCATGACTTAACAATCAAATAAGATTATTTATCAAAATAAGCATTTCCTTATAACATGTTTTGATAAATTTCCCATGTTGATATCTTTATATTTAAGTCATAACATCATTATATGCATTTTAAACTAACTATGTAAAATAAAGTAATAATTGACTAAGTTATACCTTTCAAGGTGTTACTTCATATGATAATTATTTGATGTGCGCGTATTAAAAGCTTTGAATTGATTAAAGACTAAAAAGAGGAGTTTTTCTAGAGTTAGTTAAGCAATATGTTTTAAGGATTGATTATGCATCAAATTGAATAGTTAATCAAATCTTACTTGTTACCGTGACTTATCGTCAGAATGACTTTACCACGAATACTCATAGTCATAAGTTTGAACGTATGGTTGTTTAATATAATTTTGAGTTATAAATAAAGTGGTTAAAATAATAGATATTCAATATTCAATTAAGCATATATGTTTTTCTTTAATTCATCATCTAGGATTTCCATGTTTTGTGTAATAACATAAATTAAGCTTATGTGTTATTTACTAGCATTCTTAACCAGAACGTTCTCAATCTCACCAATATGACAACTGAAGAAAAAGTACTAATATTTGTTGTGGTGAAGTATAAATTCAGTTGATTAATATTAGTTAAATTTATTAAAGGTTTGACGAACTAATCAACGACTTCAAGGTTCCCCGCACGAGTAAAGGTGAGGTTACGTTTCTGATTGGTTCTAGCCCCGTTTGGCATCCGTTCCTGAGGAACTTGGACAGAAAAGCCCCTACTCCATTACCAAACCTCGAACAACCTATATTTCATCATATTTCTGTTTTTGCATCTCATCTCATAATTTGTTTACTCGTCCTTGAATCTTATCCAATCATTTATTAATCATATCGATTCATAATCATGGTAATTCACTGATATAATCTCATATTTTGGTTCTTGAACTGTGCAAAGAGCAACAAACTGTGTTCGGCCATGTAGCTCAAAGAGCAATGGATATTATCCGGTTTACTAGATTATTTGTTTATCTGTTATACCCATTGGGATGCCTTTGGAAAGTTGGGCCCAGGGATTGAGTCAAGTTACTGCCGAGCAGTAAGGACTGTCGGTTTAAGTAATTTCGCTTGATACCAATCCATCTAGGTGCCGCTTGCAGTTAGGAGTTGGCTGTAAACCGCGTGCTAGATCGACATGTACTCGAGCATGTCTCTTGATTGTTTGCAAGGTAGCTCCTCGTCGGGAGGTATAAGGCAGAATATTGGAAGTCATAAGGCTGGATTTGTTTATTGTTAAGCACAAGTTTATTAACTATTCTATGAAAATTCCAATACTATTGCTACATCAAATTGTCTAGTTGAATTGTTTCTACTGGTAAGATCACTCTTCGAAATGTATCCAGTAGGTCACAGTTAATTCGTGCATTACCAATTCTTTTATATGAATCTCAGTAAGTCATTAAAGACTTATTCCTCGTTTCTTCCGTCAATTCCTCAAGATAAAAATCAACATGGCAACATGGATCAAGTCGTGTTTTGTCACTAGTGAATAACCATTAAAAAAGTGCAATACAAGACTTTCGCTGTATATATCAAAATATATTTTATAGAACATGTATGGTTTTGATCCTGAACAAGTGAGACCCCTTCCTACGAGTTACGCTTTAGTCTGAGTTGGGTAAAGTGACTGATCACCCCCAAACCAACTCGGATCGGAGCCTGGCTCTTGGGGCGCTGTCGTCACACTAGTTACTAGGATTTCAGTGTTTATCTCGCCAAGTCCCCCATCAATCCTTCTCTGAACCCGAGCTAAACAAATGCAACCCCAATTGCGCGCAGTAACATCAATCCCAACATCCCCTCTTCATCAAACACTGCGCCATCAAAGTTTATTTTGAACCACGATTTAGAAGCAGGTGACCATCCCAAACCGTCCCCAGCCCTTTGATTTCCAATAAGACCATTCGCGTCGGCCCAATTCTACAGAAAAAGCTCTGCAAAATTTTCAACATCTAACGACAAATCCTTCCTCTCCCCTACCAGTCGCTTATTCCTACTCCCCATAATGCTCAACGAACAACGACAATTTTTAGAACCAACATCGCATCCCATGAATGACACACCCTACAAATTCATTCATCCAACGTCTCCTTATCCATAATTCGAGCTTCAAATGGAATACATGAAAATGCCCACACTTGTCTCGCAAAGTTGCAAATGAACAAAGCATGAATTACATTCTCCTCTGCTCCTCCACAAACTAGACAATCCGGGTCCACTTTCAACTTACGTCGAGTCAAATGACAATTCGTAGAAAGAATATTAGAACACACTCCCCATAGAAAAATCTTTAATTTATTCGGCCCCTTCAAGCGTCATAAGAACCGCCAATCTCGCAATGAACTCTCAGCATGCGCCGAATTCTTCAAGAGTAATCCTATGACATGATTATATCATACACAATACGAACCGAAAACACTCCATTCTTGGTGTAATGCCAGATTCTTGTATCACCACTATTCACCATGCGGTGTAATAGGCTTGAATGTCACTAGATGAGGCAGCCATGCGTCTGTCCGAACCGCTACTGACTCACCATTTGCAATGCACCACTGCATTCCTCTAGCCAAAATCAAAATTGTCTCAACAATGCTTCTCCACGAGAATGAAGCCCCGCTCTTACTATTTCCCTAGAAAATGGAACAATGAGGAAAATACATTTCTCTACAAAAATTCCCCACAAGACTATCTGGAAATCTCATATGTGCCAAGCCTGCTTAGTAATAAGTGCGATATTAAGCACTCGAAGATCACGGAAACCAAACACCCCATATTTTTTCCCTTTGCACAATTTCTTCCAAGCTAGCTAATGAATCTTATGGTTGTCCAAAATCCCCTACCAAAATATACTCGCCATGGATTCTAACTCATCAAGTAAAGAATTCGGAAGGCGAAAACAACCCATTACAAAAGTTGGGAGAGATTGCCCCACCGTCTTAATAAGAACCTCTTCCCCCACCCCTGAAAGCGTTTTTTCCTTATATCCTTGATATCGACCCCAAGCTTTGTCCCTGGTGTAGGCAAACAAATCCTTCTTAGTCTTACCCACCACTGCTGGAACTTGGAAGACCAAATTTTTTATCGTGCTTCTTAGCAACCATTACTCCCAAGATTTGGCTCACGCTTTGGATGACTGCAGCATCAGTATTTCTACTGAACACAACCACATACTTTTGGAGATTAATAACTTGACCTGATTTCTTAGCATAGCGCGGTAACAAGTCATGAAGCTCCTCCGCCACCTCCGACTTTGCTTCACGAAAAATTAGAGTGTCTGCAAAAAAAAGGTGGGAGATAATCGGCGTCGAACGACAAATGAAAACACCCTTTAACGACCCCTCTTTTTCGCATCTCGGATCAAACCTGAAAAAGCATCAGTGACGAGCAAAAACAAGTATGGAAAATGTGGATGCTCTGTCAAAGTGCACGAATCGGAACAATGTGTCTAGTATCTCAACCATTAATTAACATGGAATAAGTCACAGAACTCACACATTCCATAGTCAAACTCAAAAATGAAGAATGAAACCCTATCTTATGCAGAACTTGGTCCAGAAAGGACCACTCGACTTTGTCGTATGCCTTGCTCATATCCAACTTTAGTGACATAAATCCTTTCTTTCATGATCGTCTGTTCTTAAGAAAGTTGTTGATCTCAAAAGCAACAAGAATATTATATATGATTAACCGACCTGGAATAAAAGTAGATTGAGCATACGAAATAATATTAGAAAGAAAATGTTTCATTCTCTTAGCAATGGCTTTAGACGCTATCTTGAAACTTACATTACATAAGGACATTGGCTTAAATTGAGCCATACTACTCGGAACTTAACATTTCAAAATGTACACAATGTGAGTAAACTTAATAGAAGGGTGTCATACTCTATCGTTACGGAACACTAGCACAAAGTTAGTGACATCCGGCCAATCAAATTCCAAAATTTATTGATAGAAAATTGGGGAAAACCTATATGGGCCAGGAGATTTAAGGGAGAACATACTAAAGATCGATTGTTTTGCCTCTTTTGGCATAAAGGGACGACAGAGTTCATCGGTCACATCCGCGCCAGCCTTTTTCTGTATTACTTATAACACATCATCAATCTCATATGCAGTAGGCCTCTTGGAGCTGAATATGTGTAAAATAATCCACAACTATCTCTTCCACCTCCTCCCTCTTCTTCCACCAAACACCCCCTGAATCATGTAACCCCCGTATTTCATTAAAACAAATTCTTTCGCTGGCCTTTCTCTGGAAAAAAGTCGTATTATGGCCGCCCTCTTTGCGCCATTGTGTTTTTCCTCTACGCTTCCAAAAAACTTCCTCTTGATCCAACAAGATCTCAAGATCCTGGGTGATATCAAGTTCCTCTTTCTTCGACTCCTTTGTAATTGGTCCCCCCTCTCGAGATTTTGATACGGTTCGTGAGATCATCCTTGCATTTCTTGACACTTGAACTCGACCATCTCACCCATCTTGTAAGCCCCACCCTACATGCCTCTAGTTTCACAAAAAAAATCCCCCGCATTATCCTCCCTGTTGTTGGCCTTCCAAAACTGCTCCATCATATGGCGACAACATTGCTTCAGCCAAAATGCCTCAAACCGAAACCGTCTCTTACTAACCCATTGAGATCCGTTCTCGGTGTTACTCTCGAGAATAATATGAATAGCATTATGATATGAGCTCCTCACGAACACATGTTTCACCACCGCTGGAGGGGGAAAAGGAGTACCAAGCATTAGACGCGCAAGCCCCATCCAACTGTTCCCTAATTGTATCCGGTTCCTCATGCCTATTGCACCAAGTAAAAGGATACCCCGCAAGAAGGTGAAATGGATCAAAAAGAAATAATTGATAAACAAAAGGTGGTCTATAGAGAATTGCTAGCTGAGACAAACAAGATAATCAAAAGGGAAAACGACCTTCTAAAGGAAAATGCATTTCTCATTGAAACAGTAACTGAACTAGAAAGAAATATCACCATAAAATATGCTCAACTTGCAAGGGTACTCAAAAAACTTGAGGGTGCAGACCATACTATTTCCAAGTGGAACTCAGGTACAAGTAAATTGGATGAGATGTTCTCTGTTGGTAATGAAGGTACAACTAGTTTGGGTTATCAAAAGTTTTCTACTTGTTCTAAAACTGTTATTCCAGGATTTGTCAAAGTTAATGAAACTTCTTATAAAACTAAGAAAATGACCTATATCTGCCAATTTTGTCAGCCTGGTAATTTGAAACCTTACTGTTTTAAGTACATAAAGTTTTGTGAGAAGAATAAAAATGGAAGCAAAGATGTTATTTCTGATGTTAGGTAAAAAAACATATACTTATAATGTTGAGTCAACATCCGGAAATAACACTGTTGAATAGAAAAACAGTTTAAGAACAAGTAAACTTTGGTCTCCTAAAATCATGGTTATCTGTAATGTGGTCTTCATTGCTACTCACTCTCTTACTGGTGATTAGTACTTTGATAGTGGGTGTTCTAGACATAAGACAGGTACAAAGACCAATATCATGGAGTTTGTTCCATTGACCATTGGCACAGTCACATATGGTGGAGGAAGTAAAGGGAAGATCATTAGAAAAGGGGTTCTAAATGTTGATGGCTTTCCACATCTGAACTATGTACTCTTGGTATAAGGATCGTGTGCTAATCGTATTAGCATAAGTCAACTCTATTATGACAATCTACTAGTTAAATTTGATCAATATTCATGTGATGTATATGATGAGAATGATGTGTGTGTTGTGACAGGAAAGAGATCAAAAGATAATTGTTATCTAGTAGATGAAAAGGCTCAATGCTTTCATGTTAAATGGATGAGTCAGTTGTATGGAACATGAGACTTGGCCATGTCAACTACAGGAATCTAGAAAATATCATTAAATTTGAAGTTGTAAGTGGAATACCAAAATTGACCAGTCTAGGTAAATGTGTTTGTGGTGACTGTGTGCAAGGTAAGTAAACTAAAGCTTCACATACTCTAGTACAAATATCTACAACTTCTAAATGTTTTGAACTTTTACACATGGATCTTATCGGTCCAATTGAGGTTTGTAGTCTTGCTAGGATGAAGTATGCATATGTCATTGTGGATGACTTCTCTAGGTACACTTGTGTAAAATTCTTGAGAAAACAATCTGAAGTTATAGAGACATTTAAAATTTTAGTTGCTAGTATAAAAAATCTCTATAATGCATGTGTTGTTAGAATTAGATCAGATCACAATAGGGAATTTGAGAACAAAATATTTGATGAACTTTTTGATTCTAAAGGCATATCTCATGAATACTCTGCCCCTATTACTCCTCAATAGAATGGAGTTGTTGGAAGGCAAAACATAACATTACAAGAGATGGCTAGGGTAATGCTAAACTCTAGAAAAATAACAAAAAGACTTTAAGCTAAAGCATTAAATATTGATTTTATATTTGTAACAGGGTTTATTTTAGACCACTCACCGCAATGACTCCATGTGAAACTATTAAGAAGATAAAGCCCAATATTAGTCATTTCTATGAATTTGGGTGTGAATGCTACATCTTGAAGGATAGGGAGTCTCCAGGAAAGTTTGATGCTCAAAGTGAAAAATGCATCCTTGTTGGGTATTTTGTGAATAGTAGTGCATATAGAGTGTTTAATCCTAGATTGAACACTATTCAAGAATATGTCAATATTGTATTTGATGATGAATTTGTTAGTACAGGTACTAATGATGATCAATTTCCCCTGCCTCTTGAAGAGAATGTTGAGTCCACATCATCCACTGATAATGCGGATTCAACACAGGATGCACATTATAGCCCAATTGTAACAACATATGTTGAGCCAACAACTGCTTCTACAGATGATGCCGCACTGCCAGATTTCATAGATTCTAACACTAATGAGTTTGTTGGACCAACTGAGGACACTAAACCTGCACAGGGTACGAATGTTGGGCCAACATATACAGACCAACATGTTGACTCCACACCAAAAAATTCTTTCACAGAGACTGAAGAGTTGTATGGACCAACAGTTCGAAGGATATTGAACAAGGTGCTGAAACTTGAGACTGTGAAAGGGATTCCAAATCTCACGAGTTCTGGTAAGATGGTTTGTGATGATTGCTTGAAAGCTAAGGCGACCAAAGCTTCTCATAACCCAATCCAAATGGATGAACATGTTTCAATTACCTCTAATTGCTTCCTACAGCCTCATATGGACCTCTTAGGTCTTATTAAAGTAAGTCGTGTTGGGGGAAAACAATATGATTGTGGGATTATGATTTTTTTCCTCGATGTACTTTGATAAAATCCTTTAAAGAAACAACAAAAGCACTCTATACCTTCAAAATATTGCATGCTAGTATTAATAACTTACGTTGTGTTTCTGTTGGTAAAAGTTGGTCATATCTTGGTAGAGAATTTGAAATAAAGTCATTCTCTGACTTATGTGAGTTTAATGAAAATCTTTATAAATTCTCTACAACCATGACTCCTTAGGAGATATTGAAAAAGAAGAAGTACAATCTTGCTAATTATCATCAATTTGGATTTGTTTGCTATACTTTGAATGAGATAGATTATTTAAGCAAATTAGATCCAAAAAGTGATGTGTGTACCATTGTTGGCTACTCATTGAACAATACCGCATATAGAGTATTTTACCCTAGATTGGGTATTGTTCAAAAATATGTAATAGTGGTATTTCATGATCTATCAAGTGTTGAAGGTGAAGTAAAGTTTGTTGTGCCTACCCTACTGGATTTCGATGTTAAGACAACACTAAATTCAGATAGTGACAACACTGACTATTGTTGATGTTGACACCGCACTCAAGCAGCCAGACTTAAACGATAAAAAGGTTCAAGGTCCAAATGTTTTGAGGGATTCACCTGCTAGTATTCATATGTATCTCCCCACATCTCAGGTATTTGATCAGATCACTAAAGGCATCAATACATGCAATAATAATATGGTAATTACTAAGATATAATAATGTTGAGTGTTTTAAGTTCTCATTCATGTTCTGATGGTTGCACGTCTCATATTGTCTTAGGTTCTACTAACATGTCTTCTTTAGACAAGTTTTTTGAGGCTATGACAAATACATTGAAGTAGAGCAAGATAGGTGAACTGAATTCCTTACTTTGATTGCAAGTAAAACTAAATGAGAGTGGAATGTTCCTAGTTCATGAGAAATATGCAAGAAATTTGGCGAAGATATTCGGTTTGCTAGAGTCAAAACCCAGCAAGACACCTATGTCCACAACAATGAAGATTGAGAGGGATGAAGTTGGAAAATATGTTGACTCAACACTGTATAGATCGATGATAGGAAGCCTATTGTATCTATCATCCACCAGACCTGGCATCATGTACTAAGTATTTGTGTGTGCCAGGTATCAGTCATCTTCTAAGGTATCTCATTTAAATGCAGTTAAGAGAATTTTGAAATACATATCTGGAACTGCAGTTGTAGAAATATGGTATTCACATGATACTAATTCAAATCTGGTAGACCTCAGTGACTATAATTGGGTTGGGGATTTAGAAGACTGGAAATCTACTAGTGGGGGTTGTTTCTGTCTAAGAAATAATTTAGTTTCTTGGTATAGTAAGAAACAAAAATGTGTTTCTCTTTCAACAGCTGAATCTGAGGATGTTGCAGCTGACAGCTGTGTTACCCAATTGATATGGCTAAAACATATGTTACATGATTATGCGATAATTAGTAATACACTCTTGATGTTCTATGATAACCTTAGTGCAATAAGTTTATCAAAAAATCTCGTTCCACACTCCAAAACTAAACACATTGATATAGGATACCATTTTCTAAGAGATTTGGTTGAGGATAAGACTATCATGAATGTACACATTGAAACAAATAACCAACTTGGTGATATTTTCACTAAACCATTTGATAAACAAAGATTATTCGCTCTCGACATGAGCGTGTTGTGAGCACATTGTAAAAATAAGTGTTGCCTTAACATCACAGGCTAACACTGGTGACTGATTGTGATGTCCGAAGATTGTTCTTATTTTTCTTTAGTTGGTCTTGTGTTCTTCTTATCCATATATGTTTGTGAGCCGGCATATTTAAGTTATTGTTAGTCCCACTGGTTTGTCATTGTGTGATGGATTCTTATCTTTTTACAAATATTTCTTAAAAGTTTAATTTAACCCTCTTTACTTTGAGGTAATAACTCAACATAGAAAAGTTGGGCTACACAGAGCTGACTGTTATGCTGTATTCAGATGTGACTAATTCAGGTCTAAGTTACACAAAACAAAATAAAGACGCTAGGGTATACAAAGTTGACAGTTATGTTGTATTCAGATGTGTCTTATTTATATTGGTTTGCTTGCAGAAGGGGCATAGGATAGTGAATTCTAATATTAGGGTATTTGGGGTCATGTGCTGCCTTTTGTTCAGCATAATTATTCACTTGGTGCTAAAACCTTCTTTATGATTGCTCAGTAAAAAAGTATGTGTTAGGAAACTGGGGTGTTGAGGTTTCGTAGTGCCTTCATCCGACCCTATGTACTTGTTTGTGCATCTGCATTGATTATGTTGAAATTGGGGGTGTTAGGGGTCTTCTTATTGCCTACATTCAGTGATACATAATCCTTTCTTTGTCTCAAAGAGTATTGCTTGATAGTATATTTTAATTCCTGGTTCTTGAATGGTTAAGCAAAGAGATTTTTTTTTGTCACTGATAACAAACTATGTTGGGACAACACGCTGCTCATTTATGTTGACACAGCATTCATCTTCTTTTCTCTTCTTATTTCTTCAAATCTGAGTGGTTTGGTCTTCAGGGGCAGTTATCTGATCATCATGATTTCATATCAAAGGCATATCTCTTGGGTATATTAGCTACCATTAACATCACACAAATCTGTTTTTCACTTTTCATAGAAGCTTAATTATCTCTGGATTTTAACTTATTTCTTTACTTATGATGTGTTTGTTGTCATCTAGCTTCTCATGACTCCACATATCTAAGTTATACTGAATTTTAATGATTCCATTTAAATCTTGAGTTCCAGATATCTTGCTCAGATTCTGCTTCTCCCTTTAAATGAAGAAGACCTTGGTAAGACTCAAACCACACAAATATATGCTTTAGTACTTACAAGATGTTGTGCCAACATTGTACAAATGAATGTTGCCTCAACATTACACTATGACTTATAAGTTATTTAATTAACTACTCTGGTCATGGGTCAATGCAACACGTCTGCAGTTGTTGATGCAACAAGCAAAAACAATACACGTTCACATCAATTACCTGCCCAGTACTCCTAATCCATCTGCACTTTAATCTTTCCTTCTCCTTATATCTATGCATTAACTCTGCCAATTTCATTAAACCTTAATTTGCTAGTTTCTTTATATTCCTTCGCATATTACATAATGGTGAAGAAATCAACAATTACTGATCTTTCCAACGTAGTCATCAACATGGAATCTGATGCAAGGGGAGTCTAACCATGCGGAAGCACACGCACACGCTCTACTCTGGATGTGCAGGAACCACCCAAGCGAAAGGCATCCACATATTCTAGGAGGGATGTCAAATCAAAGAAGGCTGCATCCACCAATGTTGATCCAACATAAGCTTCAGAGGATGTTGCGCCAACACCGGAGTCAGAGAATGTTGGCGTAACCCAGGAACCAGACAACAATGATGAAGAGGAAGCTCCTCAAATCAAGGAACATGTGATCGCGACTGAAGCACCTCAACCTCCGCAACTTTCTTCCTCACCTGCTGCAATTGAGGGGGAGAAGAGTGCTGAAGAGGATGAGAGGGAGCAAGGACAAGCTGATATAGATATTAGTGATTATTTTGCTGTAAGGCTCTGCACGTTATAGTCATATAACCTGCTTAAAGATTCATACAATGTGCGTTTACTCTTCAGCTGCAATTTACTCTGTCACGAATGTTGAGGCAACACTAAATACTTCGATGTTGGCGGCGCAACATTCAAATTAACACAACATGTGAATTAAAAAGAGTATCAATCCCGATCCACACATTTACTGGGGAGTTAGTTTTTTCCTACATTCTAGAAAAAATATATATGTATTTAACCTAGACTGTTGGTTGTATAAAATAAGCTATGCAACTGATACATACAATTTTTTTTCAATATTCAGTTACCATCACCAGTTATCCTTTTAATCTCTGGTTTAAATACGCTTTTCCGAGTCAGTTATTCGACAAACTATAATTGATAGTCATGAAGTTTACAAAATCCCTTAAACGTGAATTCCATTGGTCTATATGCAAAGTGAAGAATTTATGACATATAATTAAGTGTTGATGAAATTAAGGATTATTATGGACCTGATCAGGAAAGAATTTTCCGCGTCGTCTACATCATAAATTCTTTATGATTGACAATTAGTGGACTTGAGCAAAGATTTGTATACTAAGATTTTGTTTTTCAGTCAAACGTAGACCATGTATATATATTTGGGAAAAATGATAAATTAATCCCAACATTTCGTCATTTTAGCGAAACTATACCCAACGTTTCAAATATTACAAAATTATACCTGACATTTGTATTTCGACAAAATCTATACCCAACCTATACTTCCGGCCAAATTTGAATTTTACAGGGGCAAAATCGGTACTACACTTATAATTTATAAAAAAAAAGAAAACAATTATTATTTCACCTATTATTATTAAATCAAATGTAATTAAACTATTATTTCTTAAAAATTAAATTTTTATATATTAAAAACAATAAGATATTTAATTCCTTAATATATACATAAATATATAAAAATGGTATATATTTATATACTAAAAATAGTAAGATAATTAATTCCTTAATATATATATATAAATATATATAAAAACATATATCTTGATATATTAAAAATAAAAAGATATTTAATTCCTTAATATGTATATAAATATATAAAAAAATGATATCTTGATTTATTAAAAACAATAAGATATTTAATTGCTTAATATATATAAATATATAACAAAAATATATCTTTATTTATAAAAACAATAAAATATTTAATTTCTTAATATATATAAATATATAAAAGAAAGAAAAAATTAATGATGTCATAAACAATATTTTTATGATTGAAATCCAAAAAAAAATATTAAGAGTTATAATTTTGATTATCGAAAAAAAAAAAACATGACCCGTCTTCCCCACCGAGATCACCCCCCCCCCCAAAACCCCAATCGGATTAGAACAACCAGGTAATCCAAATCGGGGAGCACGGGTCGGAGCTCCGCTACGATTCAGGTGGTGGTGGTGTCAAATCGCGGCGGGTCGATTTGACGCCACCACAATCGCGCCGCCGCGACCAGAACCGCGGTGGTGGTGGCAGAATCGGGTCCCTACACCGACCCGCGCTCGTGCTTAGAGTGGGGTTGGGGTGTGGGGGGGGGTGGTCTGGTGGGAAAGACGGGTAGTTTTTTTTATTTAAATAATAAAACATAGTTTATTTTAAATTAAATCTTTTTTATGTATAAATTTTTGAAATGTCTATTTTGCCTTCGACCAAAATGAAGTAGTTTTATGTCATAACGTCGAAATATGATATTTGTTTTGGCCGAAAGTATAGTTTGCGTATAGTTTTTGTCAAAATGCAAAGGTCAGACACTACAAGATTCAGGGGTCAATAGGGACAGCCTTTGGGTCGCTATTGTGAGGTCCATATTGACCATGGTCGCTTGTCAACTGGGACCGCAAGCCGGTCGCTATTGCGGGTCAATAAGGACCAAAAAATTAGCGACCGCTTTCCGGTTCCTGATGACTTAATATCAATAGGGACCGCATTCTGGTCCCTATTGACTTAAAAATTAAGGACCGCGAGGCGGTCCTTATTATTTTTCATGAAGTATCGACTGTTTTTAAGTCGCAACTTCTTGAAAAAAAATAGGGACCTTCATGCGGGGGCCCTATTGATTGAATATTAGGGACCTAAATGCGGTCCCTAATATTTATAATAGGGACCGAATTGCGGTCCCTATTGACCCCCCAGAAAAAATAAAAAAAAAATAATATTCTGGATTAAATCTGAAATAATATATTTTTTTTTTGTAAAATTGTGATTTTAACAAGATCAAAACAATAAAATAATGAAGAAAAAGTCAATATAATGACATGAAAGTGAAAGAAAAGAAATAAAAGAAAGATTGTGCTGGTGATTTGTTTTTTAGATTTGTGTTGGTAAAAAGAAGAAAAGTTTTTGTGTTTGTGTTGGAGATAATGAAATGAGATGTGTAAGAGTGGTGAGTATATATAGAGGGGAGGGTGAAATTTCAAATTTTTGGCAAATTTCAATTTCCCGCCTAAAGTTTTTGCCAAAATTTCAAATTTTTGGATTCAGTGACCACACTTACGTCACTAATAAAAATTAGGGACCAGATTTAGGTCACTAAATTTTTGTAGTGACTGCAGTGCGGTCCCTGTTGCTATTTTAGGGACCTAAGTGCGGTCCCTAATTGTTAACCCTAAAAAAAATAAATAAGGGATTATACAAGTTAAACAAAAGATTAACCCTTAAATTAGGGATTAATCCCAAGGGCGATATTATCGTCACGAACACTCTCGTATGTCACATACCCTACTATGGTATGACGTGGCATCCGAAGAGATAATAGTCCATCGGAACTCACATATCCTACTAGGATACGACGTGGCACCCGAGTGGACACCCAAGCGTCCCTTGGAAAGTCAAGATGAACAAAAATAAGATATCAACGTGGCATCGGAAAAAGAGTAAACCCCGATGGATCCACGCGACCCTGATATCCATCACTGCGCCAAGAGGGACCACTATACGAGAATACTTCCTTGCTGAACACTCCCAAAGCCCTCAGAATCATCACCCCGAAGGCTAAAATTCATAAAACAACGTCCTACTCAAAGCACCAACCACTAAACTCACTTACCCCGAAGGCCCAAGCCAAGAAGGTTACTCAGCCAAGACCAGGAAGCCCTCGGAGAATGATTCCTGAAGGAGCCACTACTCTCACGACGACCAAAAACGCTCGGAACCCATACTAAGGGGATCCATATACAAGACTACAGCCTTACATGCAAATTGATGCTCTCGGAGCCCACCTCACAAGCCTAGAGAAACAAATATGACCCTCGGAGAACTCTACCAGAGAAGCCGACGAGGAAATAGCTGTCCCCGGAACAGAAAACTCCTCGGACACCCACTCCACTTCAACTAGTGAACCTCCTCATGAAATCCAGCCCCTCGGAGAAAAGAAAACAGAAGATTCAGTCCATCAAAGAGAAGAAAACAGAAGAAGCAACCCCTCGGAATTCCCCACAGCCCTCGGACAAGATAAGGATCAGCCTAGTCAGCGCTTTGTCAACAAGATATACCTTATCTTTTAGAAGGACACTTGTAACACATGCAGCATTACACTTGTAACACATGCAGCGCATTCATAGTGACATAAACACCCTCCCATACCTATACAAGGGAAAATGAGGAGAGAAAAGAAAAAGACAACAAAAAAAGAGGACAAAATATACACTTAAACTCACTCGGAAAAAAGCATAAGATCATATTTATGCTCTTCGGGAATAAGAAGTTCAGTGAATAAAGGAAGGATATTTTCGTAATTTTCCCCAATAGTCATTTACTTTCTTTGAACCACGGATAACGGCGTTCCGAACTCATAAATAAATCGGTTAATCGGGTATTATTCCAAACCTGTTAACACTAATAATATTCATCTATTTGTATGAATATAATTAGGGACCGCAATGCGGTCCCTATTGACTCAATAGGGACCAAAGTGCGGTCCCTAATAATATTCATCCATTTTAAAGTATGAATATTAGTAGGGACCGCAATGCGGTCCCTGATAAGTCAATAGGACCGCAATTTAGTCCCTGATGACAGAATAGTGACCGCTAAACGGTCCCTATTGACTTAATAGGGACCAAATTACGGTCCCTACAAGTTTTCATACTTTAAAATCGATTTTTTTTAATTGATGTTGGTGTGTTTGTGATTCTTAGCAACCAAAATGATTGTAACATGTGAATTGAAGTAATAAATGATTGCCAAACCAACCTCTTAGTAGTTTAGCGTGAATTAATAGATTGACTGACATTAAGCGAGTTATTAACGTTCAAGATATATTTCATTTTCTACAACTAATCACTACTAGTTATTTGTAGTTTTTATTCTTTTTTATGATTTACACTAATGTTAGAATATATATGATTATAACCATCTTAAAATATCGATTTTAAAGTATGAATATTAGTAGGGACCGAAATTAGGTCACAAATATGGACTATAGGGACCACATTGCGGTCCCTATTGACAACGCTAATGTCATTAGGGACCGCAATGCGGTCCCTATTGACTCAATAGGGACCAAAGTGCGGTCCCTAATAATATTCATCGATTTTAAAGTATGAATATTAGTAAGGACCGCAATGCGGTCCCTGTTGAGTCAATAGGGACCGCAATTTGGTCCCTGATGACAGAATAGGGACCGCCAAACGGTCCATATTTACTCTATAGGGACCAAATTACGGTCCCTACTAGTTTGCATACTGTAAAATCGATTTTTTTTAATTGATGTTGGCGTGTTTGTGATTCTTAGCAACCAAAATCGTTGTAACATGTGAATTGAAGTAATAAATGATTGTCAAACTAACCTTATAGTAGTTTAGTTGTGAATTAATAGATTAATTGACATTGAGCGAGTTATTAACGTTCAAGATATATTTCATGTTCTACAACTAATCACTACTAGTTAGTTGTAGTTGTTATTCGTTTTTATCCTTTACTTCACTAATGTTAGAATAGATATGATTATGAGGTATATCCATTAGATCAAGTAATCATTATACTTACATATGTATATAGAATTAGTTCCTCATTATGACATTCGTCGTACAGAATAATAAGAGAATCTTCAAATCGATTCGTTCTCCTCACATAATATTTGGATTTACAATGCGTCGTTGTAATTATTGTTATTTGAACTATTACAATGGTTATTACGAACTAAACAAACAACGCGGCACCTCGAACCATCTTAAAATATCGATTTTAAAGTATGAATATTAGTAGGGACCGCAATTAGGTCACAAATATGGACATTAGGGACCGCATTGCGGTCCCTATTGACAACGCTAATGTCATTAGGGACCGCAATGCGGTCCCTATTGACTCAATAAGGACCAAAGTGCGGTCCCTAATAATATTCATCGATTGATAACTTAATGTTAATAGGGACCGCATTACGGTCCCTATTGACAACGCTAATGTCAGTAGGGACCGCAATGCGGTCCCTATTAATTTTCATACTTTAAAATCGATTTTGTTTTTTATTGATGTTGGTGTGTTTGTGATTCTTAGCAATCAAACTCATTGTAACATGTGAATTGAAGTAAAAAATGATTGCAAAACCATCCTTATAGTAGATTAGTTGTGAATTAAGAGATTGATTGAGATTGAGCGAGTTATTAACGTTCAAGATATATTTCATGTTCTACAACTAATCATCACTAGTTAGTTGTAGTTGTTATTCGTTTTTATAATTTATTTCACTAATGTTAGCATAGATATGATTATGAGGTATAATCATTAGATCAAGTAATAATTATACTTATATATGTATATCGAATTAGTTTGTCCTTATGACATTAGTCGTACAAAACAGTAAAAGAATATTCAAAGCGCTCCGTTTATAATGTTTGGATTTACAATGCGTCGTTGTAATTATTGTTATTTTAACTACTACAATGGTTATTATGAACTACACAAACAAAGCGGCACCTCGAACCATCATAAAATATCAATTTTAAAGTATGAATATTAGTAGGGACCGCAATTAAGTCACAAATATGGACAATAGGGACCCCATTGCGGTCCATATTGACAACGCTATTGTCAATAGGGACTGCATTGCGGTCCCTATTTGCAACGGCTAGTGTTAATAGGGACCGCAAAGCGGTTCCTATTGGCAACGTGTAAATATGGACTGCATTTCGGTCCCTATTGACAACGCTAATGTCAATAGGGACCGCATTGAGGTCCCTATTGGGAACGAGCCAATAGGGTCCGCATTGCGGTCCCTATTGACAACGCTAATGCCAGTAGGGACCGCATTGCGGTCCCTAATAGGGACTGCATTGCGGTCGCTATTGAGAAATGCAGTCGCTGAAAGCCAGCGGCCGCAATGCAGTCCCTACTGGGCGGTCCCTATTGACCGTCCAGTCTTGTAGTGAGGTATAGTTTTCTAAAATATAAAACGTTGGGTATAGTTTCGCTAAAACGCTGAAACGTTTATCATTTTTTCGTATATATATTTGACTATTAAAGTTCATTAACTATTTATTTGGCAACTTCGATGGTTGAACAGTTTTTTTCCAAAAATTACATGTATACATAGATACTAATTGTCCCGGAATGAAAGCTGTTAGGGATAGGGTTCTATTCGAGCTAGAATGACCTCCAAGAATATTTTAGGAGAGAAGAGAGACTAAATTTAAGAGAACTAAACTTTTACTTCTTTTCTGAATCAATAAAAGTTACAAGACTTGGACTATTTATACTAAGACTAATAATCCTTAACCAATTAAACCTAGACTACTGAAGGAAATTGAAATCTAATACTACTCAAATTAAATAAAGATTCCTAATCTAAGACTAACATAGACTCCTAATATAAGAATAACTTAACTTAATAAACTAAATTACTAATTAGTAAACCCTACGACCGTCATCTTTGGCCGTATCAATCCTTCCCCCTTAACAGGGTCTTGTCCTCAAGACCTTTTTTCCGTTTTCTCCAATTCATAGTCACTATGCCTTTACAACCAGCATGAAAAACCATCAGATTGTTGCTATGGCTCACCATCTTTGAATTGCTTGTATTTTGTGCAAGAAAAAACAAGGCTTTTTTAGTTGTAATGTGAGGTTGTGGTAAGAATGCCCTGTTGACGTTGAATCTAAGAATTTCCACGGTGGTCTTAAGTTTTGTGGACTCCTTTGGTTTTTCGAACAAAACTTCAAAATCAAGATCTTGAGTGTTGCAGATTGTTGACGACGGCGGCGATGTTGGTGGCGGTGGAGGCGACAGTTGTAGTGGTGGAGGATTTTGTGAACGTGCACTCAAATCTCTTTCAATCTTTGACAATAAGCCAGACACACGATCGACCCGGCGAGACATCTCTTTGTAGTCAATTCTAATTGCTTCTGCTCGGCGAGACATATCTTTGTAGTCAATTCTTATTTCTTCCACCATTTTTGATATTTTAGAGAACAATTCCATGAAATTGGGCATCTTGGAGAGCAAAACATCCATGATTGTTTTTTTTTTTTTTTTTTGATATAGTGAGGTCAAAAGATGAAAGCACCAATTGTTAGGGTGCTCTCAATGAAAGCACCAATTGTTACTCTCAATGAAAACACCAATTGTTAGGGATAGGGTTCTATTCGAGCTAGAACGAGCTCCAAGAATATTTTAGGAGAGAAGAGAGACTAAATTTAAGAGAACTAAACTTTTACTTCTTTTCTGAATCAATAAAAGTTACAAGACTTGGACTATTTATACTAAGACTAATAATCCTTAAACAATTAAACCTAGACTACTAAAGAAAATAGAAATCTAATACTACTCAAATTAAATAAAGATTCCTAATCTAAGACTAACATAGACTCTTAATATAAGAATAACTTAACTTAATAAACTAAATTACTAATTAGTAAACCCTACAACCGTCATCCTGGGCCGTATCAAAAGTCCCCTTCACTAGCCTCCGGATCTAGTTTCAAATTACAGTAATGCGTAGGTAGTTAGGAATTTACTCATTGCATTTATGCATAGTATAAATAGAGAACTTTCGGTTGAAAAGTTATTGCTGGATCGATAGCCTGTACGTAGCGGGATCGAAAGTATAATTACTATTTGTGTATTGAACAAATTAAATTAACTCTAAGCGGGAAGTAAAATAATGAAAGCAATTAACCGTTAACGGGAAATAAAATATGGAAAGCGACATAATACTCATAGTCCATCTGTACTCCAATGAATGATGCAATGAACATGATACCATAGTGGAAAACTGTACGTTGCGCGTAGACCGATAGCTTGGGGAACAATGTATGACTAAGAGATTGAGGTTGAGAACTTAATATACAAACACAAATTATTAATAGTTATTATTCTATATACTAAATTCACTTTTTCAAATAACATCAAAAAAGTATTGAGCTCGAACTGTAATAAACTTAATTACTATTGAACAATAAGTTAATTAACCAGTCGGCCAAACTAATTTATATTGTACATGCATATATAATAACAAGGACTTGACTATCGTGTCTATGACCCATTTAAATATTTTATTGAACTACTTCCCTACGAAACTTTTATATTTTATTCCCAGCTCACACACATTTGTATCTACCAGTGTTCCAATTAATTATGTATCGATATTGTTCGCTAGCATTTTATTACTGGATACTTTATAGGAGTGTGATCATTCTATTCTCGCGACATTTTTGCAAATATCGAAGATCAGAAAGTAAGCATTTCAAAACGAATTTATGATAAGTGTTGAAAGAACCTTAGAAAGAAACTTTAAAGAGTTTCTCTGTCACAAGAATCGTCATGATTAAGTTACTTAACATTTGAAATAACATTGAGATCACTCGTTACTGTTAACCTAAAGATTTCTTTGATGCAACTGTACTCATATTGGTGGACCTACATTAGGACTCCTCCACCGCGTCCCATTCCCACGGTCCCCACCATTTTGTTTTCGGAGTTTTTTAAAAAAAAAAATTAAGGATGGACTACAAGCAATACTCCCCACCACGGTCCCCACCATATGCATGGTTTAATTAGTTTTAATAATTTTCTGAATATTAAGCAAATTATTTTAATTTTTAGCCTTGCTAATTTTTAGTTGTATTCACGTGGTAAGATTTAGGAACAAGGCAATCTAATTGTTACTACAAATGCTCTACCAATGATATATATTGCTCAATTTTTTAAATTTATTTTTGATCATCCTTATAAATGCACTAAGTTATTTTTCTTTACGCTAATAAAATCTGGCGCACTGCCATTTGATTGTAGTCCCAGCAACAAAACAATCGTAGGTAATTTTTATAAAATGTCTGGTTTTGAAAAAAGAACCTAATGTGTAAGACGATAGAATAGAGAATTTTTTGAAGTAAATTATAAATTTTATACTGAGTTTGTATTTGTCCATTTACAATTTCATCAAGGGACAACTTTATAAATACATTCGTCATAATTTGTTCTCACAATAGAACTCCTAAGATGCGTATTACGAAAACGATAACTTTAGTTCTAACGAATATATACAAGAGGACGAATTATTAATATTGTCCCGTATCTTTTTTCAAAAAATTAATATGCCTAATTTTTTTGTGCCTTGTTTATTTTTCCCGTATCTTTTAAAAGGTCTACTAAAAATGCCCTCGACCCTTATTCGGGCTACAATTGTTTACGTGGCGGTACAGTCAACAAGTTGTTAAATCTAGTCAATAAGTTGTCAATGCCATGTCATATTTTTCAGCCAAAAAATATTTTTTACACAAACTCTTGTAATTTTAAATATTGTACTTACACCCCATGATAAATTACACTTTGCACCCCAATATATATATATATATGTATAAAATAATAATAAGCATATATATATATAAACACTTATATATAACTATTTGGAAAATAATAAATATTTTAAACCATATGATATGGAGGTTTCTAGCATTTGGGCCCATTCTGGGCCACGACCCATGAACGACCATATCGGGGATCACCTCCGATATGACATCGAATATATGATTCGATATAAGCCAGCCGCACCTATAAATATCCCGCCCCACACATCGAGAAAGGCAATTAATTCATCACCTCGATTTACCCGCATAGCAATATTCAATGTTAAACCCGACATAAATATTCGGTATGGTTTTGTCCACGTCGTCACTCAGCCTCCTATAACGACCTGACCATCGATATCACATTGAGGCTCATCTCCGATATCATATCGAGACTCGTCACCGATATACGTTCAATACTCATCACCGACGTAGCATCAGCAGGCAGTTTGGTGACGTCCTGACCTCGAGCAACAGGTTCCGGACCAAGTCTACACGTGATACCTAGTGTAGGCCTGATTTGAGATAGATTTGTTATACTATTGTATTACTCACTTGTAACCGACCCACATTTATATATATATAATACGGTCTATCGTCAAATCACAATATGTAAAAGAAATCTTCATATATATATATATATATCCAATCACAAAAATAATATCATATATATATATATATATATATCTTTAATAATTTATAAAATTATAAAAACAAAACTCATAATCCCCCTTCCGGTAACCTATCCGTTTTCCCCTCCCCCCCACGCCACCGCCGCCGCCTAGCACCACCACCAACATGCAACAACAATGGCAAAATCACCAACACTCACCAATTTCTCCCCATTCTTCTCTCCACAATCAGCAACACTCACAAATTCTCTCCAATCTTAGCCCCGCCTTCCAATTTGCAGAACATCGTTCTTGAAGTAGATAAAATTCGATTTGCAGATTTGCAGAAGATCGTTGCAGATTTGTAGAAGATCAATTTTTGATTTGCAGAATCACAAAATATCTGCCGATTTGCAAAATCGAGGGGGGGGGGAAGGTGTGATGGAGATTTCTTTAAATTTGTTTTTTGCATATTTTTAATTGTTGTTTTTTTTTTTGTTTTTTTGTTTTTTTTTTTTTTGTATATATGTTTATTATTATTATTCAAATATATGTTTTATTTTACAAATGGTTATATATATGTTTATTATTATTTATATATATCTTTATTATTTTTACAAATAGTTATATATATGTTTATTATTATTATTATTTATATCTATATATATGTTTATTATTATGTTTTACATATATGTTTATTATTATTATTTATGTATATATATTTTGAGGTGCAAAGTGTAATTTATTATGGGGTACAAATACAATATTTAAAATTACAAGGATTTGTGTAAAAAAAAACGTTTTTGGCTAAAAATATAACGTGGCATTGACAACTTATTGACTAGGCTTAGTAACTTGTTGACTGTACCGCCACGTAGGCAATTTTAGTCCGAATAAGGGCCGAGGACATTTTTAGTAGATTTTTTTAAAGATATGGGGCAAATAAACAAGGCCCAAAAAAATTAGGTATATTAACTTTTTGAAAAATGATAAGGGCAATATTAATAATTCGTCCTATACAAGATGATACATGCATAGCAAATTTGTTGCTCACTAAATAATGATTGATGGATTTACGGGTTGGACATAGATTTTAAAGGTTTCTGCAGTAAGTTGAGCACGCAAAATAATAACCAGGACAAGTTCTAAAATTAAAAATACAATCTGAGTCGAGTATCGAGATAGAAGAAGTATGAGAGAGTTTTATTAAAGAGACAACACTCTATTGTATATAAGTAAGAGGTCTTAAAAGAACCATTAGTCTCCGGTTTGTGCGTACAAAGATATACTCATTTATGTTTGCTGAGAAGGCGAACGAGGTTGAAGAGTGATATCAACTCAGTTTATTCTTAGCACGGATTAATGTTACTTTTGTCGCATACGAGGGAGACATCAACGAGGGGTTCAAAGATGGTCGTTTGTGAAGCGTTGCGTGGATATGACCGAATACCTAATTAATTCCGATACATTCATGCCGGGGACGAGAATGTGGTTGAAGGCGTGTACATGGATATATAGAAGCTTGTTTAATAGCCGTAAAGTTTTGTAAATGACTTTAATGACTACACCGGGCACAGACTTTAATAGCAGACGTGATGGTGTCAACAAAGCAGCATAACCAGTACCGGAGCATGGTGATTAGTAAGTTGAACATTCGAGCCTCAAAATTTGACAGTTATTGGAGAAAATTATCGGTGTGGCATTTCAGTACGAAGTTTAATCATTTATACACCATTCATAATTGTTATATTTGATGAGGGTACATGACTTAAATTCCTATATATGCACGATTATGTCAAATTTAAGGTACGGGCTACGGAGGAGATAATATATAAATTATTACTTGTAGAACCATAAATAATTACTTGATAATTAGGGACCCAAGTCAACTAAAACTTATGGATCTCCATCAGTAAGGAACCTCTAGCTGCACTAGTATATATACTCTTGTAATGGGTATATTAATTTTAAATAATAAATTCATAATACTATTTGAGGAGCATAAATCTACAAAGAAAGTCAGAGATGATTTTTAAGGAAATTCTTTTAACCACTTTAATTATCAGAATTTGCGGAAAGCCTAGATTCTTCTGAATCAAGCAAATTACCAATGAACATCAACTCAACTGACCAATTTACTCTAAAGTGGAGAATTGAATGTACATGGCACCATATTCTGTCACTATGTATAATTATTATATCCAAATTTCAACTTCCCAATTGGTTACAACAAATAGTAAACTGTCTAGTTAATACTATTATGCTTAATCCCAATAAATACCGCGGTCATCGATGCTTCGGTGCATCATCCAATTATATATCAGGTAGACTATGATGCACAGATACTCCAACAAAAAATATGGTTGATCAGTGTCGGATACATATCGGATACTGATACTTTTCGAATACTTTTGGGATACGTATCGGATATGCCATGTGGCTATCCTAAATTAAAAATAATTAAAAAAGACGAATACATATATCAGATACGATGTGAAGCGTATCCAAGGATTATCCGATATGTATCAGCAATTTATAAGAGTAGTGTGGTCATTTTCTTAAACAAAAAAATGCCCAACAAGAACCAAATTGTAATATATTTTCAGAAAATTAAATATAAAATCGTGAAAATCCTCTATTTCAAACCAAAATAAAAGCAATACACAAAACTCTGATATACTTCGTAATATCAAGTGACTAATGATTGTGCAAGTGATTAAATATAATATTATTTGATATTTTTATTTAAATTATATTCTTATATATAATTATTAATATTAAATATTTGACGTATCGCATACGTATCGTATCGTATCATGTAAATTTTTTAAAAATCTTATTCACGTATCCATATTCGGCGAATACTGATACTTGTATCCGTATTCGTGCAACCTAGCTGGTAACTTAAATCGACAACCCCAATCGATTTCACTTAATTAGTACTAGAAATTTTTCATTGGCTCGCGGTCTCGACGTGGTTAATCTTTATTTTAAGTATAATATAATTTATTTGTTTTGTAAAAATTATAATATAAATATAGATATAAAACTATATATCTTAACCTTCTTTTTATTTATGAGAGAATTGTGTAATAATTGTTTTCTTTAATAAAAAGATTTAATTAATAATAAAATTAAAATAAGTTACAGTTATATTTCAATTAATGATAAAATACAATAGTATAGCTAAAGATAATTAAAAAAAATTAAAAGATTAGTGTCAACATTAATGATTTATATGGCTTCCTTATATAATAGTATAGATATTAATTAATTATATACCCGTACGTTTCCCCTGAATCGTCGCTCTTTTTTCTTAACCTCTCCTTTTTCCTAGACCCATTAATTACTTGCGTAGAAAAGCCGACTTAATTGGCTATCACTTACATAAGAATAAAAATAAATACCTGTGTCATCTCCAAGTAGACAAAGCATCGTCTGAACTCACGTGCCACTTGCACTAACTCACGCCCATTATTATAAATAGGACGATATTTGACTCAATGTCATCACTCCATATCCTTAATATTATTTTTCGAAGCTTGGCATAGAGCTGAAAAAAGAGTATTAATTAATTAAATATGGAGCCTAAAGAAATTTCAGCAGAATTAGCTAACATTGGAACTCATCATGCCACTACTATTACCATAAAAGATGACATTGGTAGCATAAAATTCAGTAAGAAATATGGCACAGAGTCTCCTTTGACCTCATCATGCGAAACCGTAAATTTCGTGCAGAAGGTAATTCCATTATTCTTCTTTTTTGTTCTATTTTTTTACATAATTAGTTCGGCATGCAATAACATTGCATAGTGAAATATTGATGAAAATTATGGTTTCCCGTATTTAATTAACTACAGTTAATGGCGGAGTTTATGGGTACGTATCTGTTGTTGTTCGTGGGATTTGCGGCGGGGGTGGTGAACAAACAAATGAACAACATGCTGACGTTTCCAGGTTTAGCCTTACTGTGGGGACTTGATGTTATGGTGATGATTTACACTATCGGTCACATTTCTGGGGCACATTTTAATCCCGCCGTCACAATTGCTTTTGCAACTTGCAAAAGATTTGCATGGAAACATGTGAGTTATAATATGAATATTACCTACTGTTCCTTATTCCCATTCTTTTTTACAACTTGAAGTTTTCGTCGAATCGATAGATGCAAATATTATTTTTTGTGGCTTGTAAGGTCGAATCTAGTATTCTGTCAGAAAATGTGGTGACATTTAATTTCACACGCCATTTTGTACTGCATGTCTGCATCACACGTAGGTTATATAATTATACTAAGCCTCCTAAGAACTCATGACATCCAGCTTCAAATGTTTTCAGTTTTAACTCTAGTACTTTAGCTCGATCAGTAAGACTCAATTTTCCTTACAGAAAAAAATATTAACAAATGGATAATATTTATTAAATAGCGTTTCTTTCTCTAAGTGAAACAATGATTTATCATAAGGTATAAGTAAAAAGGTGTGGTATATGAAAAATATCATAAGTAGCCACAATTAAGTGGATAATTATATATATAACGTTTATTCTTCTGCATGTCCTAGCTATACCTTAAGTTACTTATTAAAAAATATTATGAGTCTGGCGTAACAAATTAGAAAAAAGATTAAGATTGAATCAGAAAATATATAAAATATGAATGACCAGTCTCTGTATAAGCTTCAAATGAGACATTCAAATAAAAATTAACACATGTACTGAATCTTTGGTCGAATATTAAATTGCAGGTGTTACCGTACATCCTAGTACAAGTGGTGGCCTCAATGCTGGCAACTGGAACAGTTCAAATAATATTTGGAAAGAGTCAGGAAAACTTCGTGGGAACACTTCCATCAGGCTCCAATTTGCAGTCTTTAGTGCTCGAATTTATCATCACATTCTATCTCCTCTTCGCTGTTTCTGGAGTTACCACAGATGACCTAGCTGTAATTACACTCTATATATCAAAAATATTTCTCCACTAAAAATTTAAGAATATAATTTAATATGGCCCCTTAATTATTTTTATACAACATCTTAAGTTTTTGTATGCTTATATATATGCAGATTTCAGAACTGGGTGGACTTGCTTTAGGTGCCACGGTGACGATGAATTCATTGCTAGCAGGGTAATTATTTTTATTCTTAATATTTCATCTTCTTCTTCATAACTCTTTTCATCGTTTTCTGACTGGCGCACTTCTAATTTAATGTATTATCAACTGGAATACATATGTATATATTTAACATTTTTAAATGGTTCGGAGGGAGCGGCCCTCCTTTACTCTAAATTACCAACACGTATAACTAATTGAATTTACGTCACAGTGAAAAACAAAATCTCCAAAAATTTCAAAAGTCAATCAAAAGGATGTTTATATATACTTAACTCCACTCATTTAAAATTTTAATACAAATTTTACCTGTAATAACTATATATTCCGATTTATATTATCTTCTCTTGACATGCTTGATTAATTATTCTTATAAGTCCTGGCTGAGACTCTAATTCTGATGGATTATTTTCTCATATTTTAAGATGTAAAAAGTATGTAATAATCAAGAAAAAGTAGTATAAGAATTATGTGATCTCCTACAATATGAAAACAGTTATTGAAGGATGGAGATACAAGCAATACTTCACGACTTATAATTAAAGTAGACAGATTATTTATTACATTATTTCTCATGAAGATTGACACTATTATTTCCCCTGAAGGAAAGTGACAGAGTTTCGTATCACATGACGTTTTTCGTCATTGAACCCGCGAATAAGACGAAAGATAAATATATGGTTATATAAAACAATATAATTGAGATCAATATTCAAGGCATAATGCATGTGTGACTAATGACCGATGAGGCACCTCGTATATCTACATGCATAACACTGTACCAAGTTTCTTTTGTTAGCTAGTGCTCCTGAGGACCATTTTATTATGTTGCTCCTCTGTTGCATCCAGCCGTTTTTTTGTGGCCCCAATGTGAATGAGACCCGTATATGTTCCACGAATTTCGGATAATTTCTTAGGGGTTCTTGAGAATATTTTATCAAATATCTAAATTATATATGAACTCCGCTGTGTTAATTAAAGTCTAACCTCAAGGGTAATTAATTACTTAGTAAAGTCCTGAGCATAGATCAAAGTTTCTAATTTTTTTTTCAAAACTATAAAAATGTATACATTTATTATTCAGCTTTCATGAAGCTAAGTTCATCAATAACTACTTCTAAACATGTCAGAAATATTTGAAACAACCCTTAAAACTAAAATTACATAATGTTTCTAATTAATATTTGATGAATCTCTATACATACAATGAAACCGAAACTTTTATTTTCAGATAAATGTAGTAACAGTATCTTCACTATTATGCTATATCATTGCAAATAACTATTTTCAGTATGTCTGATCATGAGTATTATGATCAATTAGATGTTGATATGTTCGGGTTCATTTTTCAGGCCGATTTCAGGAGCATCCATGAACCCGGCTAGAAGCTTGGGTCCAGCCATAGTGTCCAATTACTATAAAGGAGTATGGATTTACATTGTGGGGCCCATGTTAGGAGCACTAGCAGGCGCCTGGTTCTACAATGTTGTCAGGCTAACAAAAAGGCCCTTTGGTGAAATTATTAAGCTCAAGCCTTTCGTCACAAGCCCGACGACGACCAGTATTGATTCCAAGTACCCGGAGACATTTATACTTTAAGTAATTTAATTAGGGTTAGGGATTCCACTTTGTATTGTGTCTCAATTATTCCTATAAATAATTGTAGAATTATCTCCTTTCTCAATGCACGATTCAGTGGATTACACTCAAGTGAAGGCGACATTTTTTAAAATGTAGAATTAGTTGAGATCCGAATTTTATATTACGATAAGATATCTCGTGGCCGTCGGTGTTGCATTAAGATCATAGTTGGGCAGGATAATGTTAGATGATATTGTAGTTTGTAATCAGCAACAACAAATAATGAGCAGAAAATATTTTCTACTTGGTTCACGTGTAACAATGTGTAGCATGGATTTACATAAGGACGAAATATTAAAACTGCCCTATAACTTTTTTTCAAAACTTAAAATGCCCGTTTTTTTCGGGCTTTGTAAAAATGCCCCGTAAGTCTTGTAAAATCTTGAGAAAATGCCCGTTTGCCTTAATCGGGCTAAAAATGCCTACGTGGCGGTACAGTGGCGGCCACGTCAACAAGTTGTATTTGCACTCCAAAACCCTTGTAACTTTAAATATTGTATTTGCACCCCAAAATAAATTGCATTTTGCCCCCCAAAATATATATATATATATATATATATATAAATAATAAACATATATATATATATAATCATTTGTAAAAGTAAAGTAAAACATATATTATATATAAATAATAATATCAACATATATTATTATTTATACTAATTTATAAAATAATAAATATTTTAATATTATATAAAATAAATAAAAAACAAAAAAAATAAAAAATTCCATCCCCGCCGTTACCCCCCCCCCCCCCCCCGCCCGCTGTCGAATCGCCGGAACCCCACAATTGCAGTGGTGGTGGCTCCACCACTCGGCCTGGAATCGAGAGACGACCACGACCTCAGCGGCACGTCATCATCACCACCGCCGCCACCTAAATCGAAATTGGAGGAGCGAGGCGGCGGCGATGAGGATCCGACGATCGGTCGAATTGGCATGAAATCGTAGCTCGGAATTATATCATCCTTCTTCTCTGATTTCAAAAAATCGATGAAGTCGGTGTTGTTGGTGTTGGATAGATCCATGATCTGCTTGTCCATGGACATCGGCGGGGGATGATGGGTGGCGGGGGTGTGGGGGGGTAGGAAGGGTCGGGGTGGGAGGTGCGGTAGGGTTTTTTTATTTTTTTTTAAATTTGTTTTTTTAATTCTTTTTGTTATTTATATATATATGTTTATTATTATTTATATATATATATATATCTTTATTATTTATATATCTATGTTTATTACTATTTATATATATATATATCTCTTTATTATTTATATATATATGTATATCTTTATTATTTATATATATGTTTATTATTTTTATTTATATATATTTATTATTATTGGCTGAAAATATGACGTGACGGAGCTATTTTATGACGTGGCGTTGACTGTACCGCCACGTAGGCATTTTTGGCCCAAATAAGGCAAACGGGCATTTTCTCAAGATTTTACAAGACTTACGGGGCACTTTTACAAGGCCCGAAAAAAACGGGCATTTTAAGTTTTGAAAAAAAGTTATAGGGCAGTTTTAATATTTCGTCCTTTACATAATTGACCACATATAAAGAACCGATAGGTGTCACGGTCGTTAAATTCTTAAAAGAGTAATATAATGGTCCAAAAAGCACAAAATGGTCGATACATAAAATGAGAAATTGATGTAGCATTACAAGAAGATCAGTAAAAAAAAATATTAAAGTTTTTTGTTTGTAACCCCAATAAATTATGTGCAGAAGTAATAATATTGATATTTCAAATAAATAAATAAAACTAAACACTTTACTCGATCGGATGAACCAACACTACAAGATTTGGGGGATTTTAGAGACCGCCCGGAGCAGCAGCGACCACACAACGGTCTTCGGCAAGCTACAGAGACCTTTGGGCGATCACATGCCCTAATGGCGGAATTATCCCGTCGTTGGGCCACAAAACCCGCCCTCCCTTGGGCCCAAAAATTGCGCCCAAGTTTTTAGGTAGCGGTCGCCAGGCCAAGGGTATATAAACCCTTGGCAGCCATTTTTCCTTCTTCATTTCTTCTCTCTTTTCTTCTTCACACACACACACACACTTGCCCCCCTCTCACGAACCGCCCTTCTCCCCTCCCAAAACTCGTACGGCGACCGCCTCAAGGTCGCGCCGCCTCTCCACGACTGCCAACCGCGACTGCCGCCTCCGTTTCCGAGCCACCTCCTCCCCGTTTCCGTCCCATTTCATTGTAAGTTTTGTTTTTATCACTTTATGTATAATTTGTAATAATATTTTGATTAATATATTTAATTGTTGTTATTTTAGTTTAATTTGTGTTTAATTAGTAGTTTAAATGTGTAATTATATTGTTAGTTGTTAATTGAAGTATTAGATTAGTTAAAGTTAATTAAAGTGTTAGTTTAGTGTAAAGACTTGATTAAATAGTTAGTTTAGATGTTAGTAGTTAATTATGTGTTAGTTTTGATTAAAGTGTTAGTAGTTTTGATCAATTATATTGTTAGATGTTAATTAAAGTGTTAGTTTAGTTTATGATTTATTAAAGTGTTAGCTCAGTGTAAAGACTTGACAAATTGTTAGTTTAGATGTTAGTAGTTAATTAAAATGTTAATAGTTAATTAAACTGTTAGTAGTTTTGATTAGTTTAGATGTTACTGTATAACATTAGTTTAAACCCCTTATTAGTTTAAAGTGTTTAGATTAGTTTAAAGTGAAGAAATATTATTATAAAGTGCATTTGTTTAGTTTAAAGTTAATTAAAGTGTTAGTTTAGATGTTAATTATAATGAGTTTAGTTTTAAGTTATTTTTTATTAGTTTAGATGTTATTGTGTTAGATTAAATATATTTTTATTATTATTATTTGAATGTTAAATTATTATTTGAATGGTAAATTGTTATTCGAAGTTTATATTTATTAGGAAAATCAACATTCTATCAATGATCTAATTTAGATAACACCATCGTCGAGTAGTAGCCCTCCTTCGAAAGGGGGTCATAGTCGAGGTACTGCCACTTCCGGCCGAGGTAGTGGTAGTTAGAGTCAGGGTCATGGCCGAGGTACTGATAGCCAGACAAGCGAGCGAGGTAGTCTGGGACCTCGTAGGATACGTATTAAAGTGCCTCAGCCCCAGAGCGAGTAGACCACACCAGTCATACAACAGCCCCGAGGTCGTGGGTCGGGTAGGGCATCTACTACGCTGACGCCTACTTTACAGCGCCAGCTATTTGTGGAGTCTCCTGACCCTGATGCAGCAGAGGCTAGCCAGCCGGGCCGTGCATCATCTACAGCAGACCTTAGACCATGGTCGTCGAATTCTACAGGAGCTCAGAGACCCCTATCTGTAGAGTCGACGAGCACTCATCAACCACCGCCTGTCGGGTTCTCAGGAGCTCCGAGGCCATCACCTGCAGCTTCCCCCGAATCTGGACCGAGCCACCCGTCGACCTCGAGTGGACCGGGTAGGGGACCTATTATAGGGGCCGAGCCACCCGCAGATCTGAGATATAAGAAGGTTATTACATTGTCTAGAGGTGGATTTTCTTATCCCCTCAGTGGTGAGGTTTCTTCTACGACCGCGACCCTCATTCAAAAATTTATGACACATTTTTGACCATCCTACTTGCTGATGTACGATGCTATGCGGGATGAGATGTGGGTATGATTTACAGTGAAAAATTAATTATGTGTACTATTAACTTAATTTAGTTATTTATTTGTATTAACCAGATTATTTGTGTTTTAATTCTTATGTAGAACATCTATGGGGTTCTTCATGCAACTAAATTGCAAGTGAAGCGCGCCTACGAGAAGAAGACGAGGGGTGTTTACAAGCGTATGATTAACAAGATGAAGCAAGCTTTCTTCAAGAATCTGAATGATCCTAAGTACGCTGGGAAATAGAAGATTTGGATGCACACCACATTGGAGGCGGAGGCGGCAGCTCACTGGGGGTCGGTCGATCATCAAAGGTTGTCGCGCAGGTCACAGATGGCTTGGCAAGGAGGACAGCGGTCATATGATTGTCCCAAGGCGCCGACCACTTTTTACGGGGGATTCCTAAACCTCGAGGAGATCAAGCGCAGTATGGTATGATTTATTAAAAAAAACTATATAATATGGTAACATTGTTAGTTTAGATGTTAAATACTTAGTTCAATATTGTCATGTGTTAGTTTAAATTATTTCTATGTTTAATTGTTAGATTAAGTTAAAGTTAACATGTGTTAGAATAATTATGCAATTGTTAGTCTAAAGTGAGCATATGTTAGTTTAAATGAAAAAATATGTTATTTGAATGTTGCGTTGTTATTTGAATGTTAAATCGTAAGCTCTGGTGAATCCCACTTGAAGGACCCCTATTAGACACGATGAGGCCTACAAGATGGACCATACGCAGAGGGTGAAAGGGACTGGCGGCAAGACTTGTGTTCCAATGCAACGAAAGTGGGAAGATGAAGCAGCTAAGAAGATTTTCGTAAGTGATTTCAATTTCAAAAAATGCTAATTACCTATTATAATTTATCTATAGAATTTCCTTTTACAAATTCAATAGAAGAAGTACGTGAGGAAGTTGAGGGATAAATATCTGGAGCCAGAGGAGTTGCCAGAGTGGGATCCCGAGTGCTAGAAGAAGGCCGTAGGGAAAGTGAAGAAGGGGAAGGCGAAGGGCTTATTGAACAAGGTCGATCCAGAGGACTACCAGATGCTTTCAAGAGGGAAAGGAACTACGAGCGAAACTACGCGAGGTCGGTGCAGTCGGAGAACGAGGAGTTGAGGACGAGCTAGGATCCGAGAGTTGAAGGTCTACTATCCTTCCTCCAAAGTTATATGAAGGATGTTGAGTCGCAGAGAGGCATGAAGCCTCGCGAGATTCCACATGAGTTGTTCATGGGGACGGCTATTAGGAGTGGCTCGCGTTCCCCGCTTCTGAGGCTGCCTCGATAGACACCTTATGCATTTGCTCCCAGTTCCTCTGCCGGGACAGCGTATTGTGATGATGACGATGACTTGATGATTACAGATCTGGATGGGTGTATGATGGCCTTGATGGCATCGAGGACGTAGGTGGTGATGATGATGGAGTTGGTGATGTCGTTGTAACTCATGTGGATGATAACTATGAGCTTTCGTCGAGTTTTGGCGATGAGGGGATGGTCTTTACAGACAGTGAAGGATCTTGGACTATTATTTATGTTTATGTTGGACTATTAATTATATTTGTGTTTATTGGGGACTATTAATGTTTATGTTTGTCTTTAGGATTATGTTTATATTGAGACAGATTGGTATTTGAACAAGTTGTGTTGTTTATTGAGATAGGTTGGTATCGTGATGTTGGAGTTGGTGATGCCATTTTTTTTTGAATAGGTTGTATTGTTTGTTGAGACAGGTTGGTATCGTGTGGAGTTGGTGATGCCAATTTTTTTTTATTTGAACAGGTTATGTTGTTTGTTGAGACAGGTTGGTATCGTGATGTTGGAGTTGGTGATGCCGTTTTTTTTTATTTGAACAAGTTGTGTTGTTTATTGAGACAAGTTGGTATCATAATGCTAGAGTCAGAGATGCCATTTTTTTTTAGTTAGACCAGGTTGTGTTGTTTATTGACAAGCAATGACACACTAAGTTAATAGGACACTAAGTTAAATCACATGTTTGCCAAAACAAATAATAAAAAAACTTTTCATGCTTTACAAATGAAAAATAGTAAATTTAAAATAACATATTACAGATCTAATCTTCTTCCAAATATTCATAGTCATCCTCATCTAAAGGTACCACCCCATCACTGTTTGCGTCTTGTTGTTCTCCCCCTTCTACCTCGTTCGCATCGAGATCATCGACCACCTCAAACTCACCAACCCCCAAATGAATATTCATATTAAACGGAATCAAGTCTACAAATAAATTAAGCCCTACTAATTTGTTCTCTTGGAACACTTGATCCTCCATCTCCGGTACAGATTGATTAGAACCACTGATAGATGACATGTCGATGATGTGTCGTGGGAGAATTTTTGATACTGACCACCATCCCTTTTGACCATGCCTTCCATTGGGTAGATTCGGATACGGAGTGTAATAAGACTGTAGGGCTTGATTAGCACAAATAAATGGCTTATTGGTTGAAAGTTTTCGTCTTGGGTTAATATCCACCAACTTGTACGTCTCGTGGACTTTCGTGCCAAGACTTCTAATATCGCACCACCTACACTAGAAGAAGACAATGGACAGTGGTTTCCAGTTCTACCTCACCAATAGTCCACTTCTAAGATTTCCTCCAAATTTCCATAGAAGTCGGTGGCGTTGGTGTCTCCCATGTCTCCTTTCACATAAGTCCCACTGCAATCACTCTATTTAGAACCCAATTTCGTATCAATATGGAATCGGAACCCATTCACAATGTAGCTTTATTACGTCAACGCCGTGTTGTTTGGACCATTGATCAACGGTCTGACCCCGTCATCTGTCATATAATTTCCGCTGCAATACGTCTGCTTAAACCACGCCACATACTCAATGTTCTTCTTTGTTTGCACCTCCATGGGACTCAATCCACTGCACTCCTCTTCTACGAACAACCTGCGAGTACCAAATCAAAATTGTTAGTGCTACTACCTATTAAGTCCCATAAACACATATTAGGAAAAAGACAGTTCACTCACTAGACCCAACCGTCCAACTCTTCACAATTAAGAAGTGTGTACAGTTCAATTTCCTCCTTCTCTTCGATCGCCAGTGTCTTCTTCTTATTCAAAGGCCCAAGTGGTCGCTCCTTCTTTTGAAACAATAAGATCTCATCATCCCACTCTGAACTCTCTAACGACTCGTTCCTGTTTAGTCATCTATGTGTAGAACCTGGTAATACATCGAGATATTGGGAGATCAAATTTGATAGCTCTAAAAGTAGTACGACATTGGCTATGCATCCTTCAAGCCTCGTTTTATTCAACACTGCTCCCTTAAAATCAAACATTTTCTTGTAAAAAAAAAAACCCAAGTAACATTAATAACAGATATGACAAATTATTCATGATGATAGATATAGTACGTTCTTTACCTCTGGAATGGATACATCCATCTGTAGTGAACTGGACCACAAAGTCTTGCCTTGTACAGTAAGTGTATCGCCAAATGTTTCATAGAATCGAAAAAAGAATGAGGAAATATCCTCTCTAGCTTGCACATTGTGACCACGATGGATATCTCTAGTCCCTCCATATCTTTGGCTGAAACCTCTGAAGCACAAATGGCCTTGAAGAACAAACTAATTTCCACCAGAGTTTGCCAAATGTCTGGTGGTATGAAGTCACGAAAAGCAATAGGAATCAATCTTTGCAAAAAAACGTGACAATCGTGACTCTTCATATCGAACAACCTTTGTTGTTGTACATGTACACATCTTCCCAAGTTCGGAGCGTATACGTCTGTAAAATTGAGTTGACTAACCATTCTAACACCTTTCTCTTCTGCTTCTTTGTGAGACGGTATAGCGTCCGCAGTTTTGTCGTTAGCCCGCCTCAGAGAGTTTCATCTAAATATAGCTCCCTACAGATGGTCAAGAGTTTCAAATATTTCCTTGCCTTGATGTTGTCCTTCGTCTTGGAGTCATCAAACACCGTGTTGATGATGTTGTCGAAAACATTCCTCTCATAGTGCATGAGATCAAGATTGTGACGAACCAAGTTTATTGACCAGTAGGGCAGTTCCCAGAATATGCTCTTCCGCAACCAATTATGAATCACACCAAAATTCAGGAGATGTTTGAATTGTGTACTAAATCCCACACGGCCAAGATCATTCACAATTTCCCGAATTTCATCACCAGACTTCCTAAGAATCAGGTCTTCAAACGACTTTCTCCCTTTTCAAAAATTATGTGCGTCGTGTCGCCATAGATGACCTTCCGAGAAGAACCGGCGATGACAATCAAAAAAGGACAATTTACCTCTATTATCCAAGGTAAATGATTTCGTGTCCTGCATACAATAAGGACGCGATAATTGTTTGTGCGTACTCCACCCCAACAACATGCCGTCCACCGGGAAATTGCTAATCGTCTACATAAGTTCTGCTCATAATTGAAAGTTTTGCTTTCTGGTTATGTTGTACATCTCAAGCCCATTGCCCCATAAAACCTTAAGATCGTCAATAAATGGTCTCAAAAAAACATCCAAGTTCTTTGTAGGACTGGTCGGCCCGGAAATTAGTAGACTCAAAAATATAAACTCTTTACTCATGCAAAGATTGGGAGGAAGGTTATATGGAGTGACAAACATTGGCCAACAAGAGTAGTTTTTGTCAGACGATCTATACGGCGTGAATCCATCTGTGCACAAACCATGTCTTTTGTTTCTTGGCTCCATTGCAAAATTCGGGTGCGTCTGGTCGAAGTGATGACACGCCTCCCCTGATGCTGGGTGAATCATTCGTTCTGTATCCTCTGCACACTTCAAATGCCATGTCATATGCTTTGCGGTGCCTATGGTATAATACAATCTCTGAAGACGTGAACCAATAGGAAAATACCACAATTTCTTCTTACCCACCTTCCATTTAAGTCCCTTCATGTATCTATCCCTTTTGCATGTCAGGCACTTATCCAAGTCCTTTGTCTCCTCCTCCTATTACAAGAAACACATTTTTGGACATACATCATACTTAACATACCCTAACTCTGTCTCCAGCCTTGTACGAATCCATTTCATGTCCTTTGGTAATAACTTGTGCACCTCTGGCATGAAACCTTGCTTTGCACTATTAAAAGCCTTACCCGAATAAATATTACTAGCCTTGTGGTATGTCTTGTCCTCCAACCACTGCGCTAGCCACTAAAGAATAAGTATATCTTGATCCGAATATATCTTCACCTTTCCTAGGTGCATCAACTTGTAGAAAGCCTTCTCTTCCGGATTGGGATTCTCGTTAGTGGCCTTGTCCTCAACTTATCGACCTCCACGTACAGCCACAACCATGTCTATAAACGGCACATCAGCACATACTGGGTCACATACAACGGTGTAGTTTCTCTTGATGAGTCGAGGAAATCGGGCACATACAACGGTGTAGTCTCTCTTGACATTTCCCCATAGAAAACCCAATCTAAATATCAAGTCATAAATCCCGACTTAAGAAGATGATCACGTACGACGTATTTACCGAAAAATTGTAATTTTTTGCATTTCGTGCAAGAGCACCTCATTAGGTGTTGTAGATCTAAATATATTTCGTCTTGCGTAGCATATTCAATGAACGTCTGAACCCCACCCACAAAATTATCTCGCAAATAACCATCACAATCGAATCTATCGTACATCCAAGATCTATCGGCTTGATAATCCATTATTTATCTAAGTTGTGCAACATAAATAAAATAATTACAATATATACTACAATCAATTCTCAATATATATAAAACATAATGAACAAACATAAGAACTATATAATGATAGCATGCACAACCAAGTTAAAGAGTTAAGAATGATCAACATACCTCTTGAAATGTTTAATAACGATCCACGAGAACGTTGTTTCCACCACGATTACGCTCGGGGTGTGTACGCCATTATCTATCAACAAATAAATAAACTTAAGTTACAAACAAATAAAAAAGTAAGGTATTTAATAGTTTGGAAAGATAGTAAGAGAATAAACGACGGATACCTTAATAATTAATAAGGAAATGAATGAATCTTAAAGGAGATGAGGTGTATATTTATAGGCAGAAAACTGCAAATAGGGACCGCCTGGCGGGATCTAAAGACAACAGGTAGTCCCATTGGAGACCGCCAGACGATCCCTAAAACTACTATCCGTTTAATTTACCACTAGACGTTGGCTTTAGGGACCGCTAGGCAGTCCCTAAAACTGATGGCCGTTGGTTTTAGGGACCGCATAGCGGTCCCTAATAATATTCATACATCATTTTTTATTTTGTCGATAGGTGTCGCGTTGTTTGTTTAGTTGATAATTATACCTAATAATAATTAAGACAACAATAATTACAAGCTTTCACTGCAAATTCAAACAACATATGTAGGACACGGTCCACTTTGAGCATTCTAACTATTTTAAATGACATACATATATAATACATATAATATTTTTGATATAATACATTCTAGTAATTGAACCTCTTATTAATGATATTTATACTTACATTTGTGACGGAAAGCATAACAACCAATAACAACTATAACTAATAATAGGTTGATATGCTGATTAGATGTACGTAGAACGTATAATAGGTTCAACGTTAATAACTCTCTCAATCTCATTTAATTTACTATTAAATAACTAAATTAATAGTTTTATAATCATTTGTTACTTTAATTGACATGTTATAATGAGGTTTATTGCTAAAATAAAAAACACATGGAAATCGTTCCATAAAATCAAAAACAAAAGAGGTACGAATATGAGGTTGTCCCTAAAACTACTTTTAGGGACTGCCAAGTGGTCACTAAACATCATTAGGGACCGCCCGATGGTCCCTAAAGGCAATGAATGAACAATATAGGCAGAAAACTGCAAATAGGAACCGCCTGGCGGGATCTAAAGCCAACGGATAGTCCCATTGGAGACCGCCAGACGGTCCCTAAAACCACTATCCGTTTGATTTACCACTAGACGTTGGCTTTAGGGACCGCCGGGCAGTCCCTAAAACTGATGGCCGTTGGTTTTAGGGACCACCTGGCGGTCCCTAATAATATTCATACATCATTTTTTATTTTGTCGAACAATTAAGGTGTCGCGTTGTTTGTTTAGTTAATAATTATACCTAATAATAATTAAGACAACAATAATTACAAGGTTTCGTTGCAATTCAAACAACATATGTAGGACACAGTCCACTTTGAGCATTCTAACTATTTTAAACGACATACATATATAATACATGTAATATTTTCGATATAATACATTCTAGTAATTGAACCTCTTATTAATGATATTTATACTTACATTTGTGACGGAAAGCATAACAACCAATAACAACTATAACTAATAATATGTTGATATGCTGATTAGATGTACGTAGAACGTATAATAGGTTCAACGTTAATAACTCTCTCAATCTCATTCAATTTACTATTAAATAACTAAATTAATAGTTTTATAATCATTTGTTACTTCAATTGACATGTTATAATGAGGTTTATTGCTAAAATAAAAAAACACATGGAAATCATTCCATAAAATAAATAAAAAAAAAGGTACGAATATTAGGTTATCCCTAAAACTACTTTTAGGGACTGCCAAGTGGTCACTAAACATCATTATGGACCGCCCGACGGTCCCTAAAGGCACTGGAATAGGCGGGATTGGGTGGAAAATTTCACATTTCTGAAAATTCAAAATTTTCACCCTCAATACTATTTATACACCCACTCTCTAATTTTTCAACACTCTTCGAAAAAATCCAACTCCAAAATTTATCTTCTCCTTGTTCTCTTCCTAAATCCCAAACTTAAAAATCATCCCACAAAAACTTTCATTTCTTCTTTTTTTTTTTCAAATATAAAACAAACACTCTTTTTTTTTTATTCTTTCAAATCCCAAAACACAATTGTTAACAATTATTTATTGTTTGAGAATTTTGGGGGGTGGGTAGCGACGCCTTGCCTAGGTTTGAAGAGAATCCAGCCACTTATTATTATCCTTCTTCATTCTTCTCTCGCCCCAAAAAAAAGTATCTCTCATTCTTTGAATTTGGTCCCTTTTTATAGGGGCTAATATTCATACAAGTGGGGTTTTTTCTAGGGACAGATGTCCGATGCTTGGGGGATTAATGTTGAATGTTGGTTTCTAGTATTGACAACTGTCTTCGAGGATGCTGACATAGCTTCTTGATGTGTCCGCTATCGGGCTTAGTTGGACATGTGTCTCTAGCGTGTTGAGTTGATTTTGTTGGCAGCTTTACCATTTCAAGAGGATAAGATCATGATGTATATCGTTGCTTTTGTCCCGATACCTTGCTTCTGATAGGTGAAGATAGAAGAAGGTTTACCTGAGAGAGTATATTTCTCGATAATTGCTTCAGTATATTTTCTTTGGGATTATGAGTCACGAGGGAGTAGGTCTCAAGTGATAAGGTAAGTGTGAGAGTATCGTATACCTATGGGGTATTCATGAGGCTATTTAAAGCTCTCGATACCTCGCGTGGGATTTGTACTCTGTGAAATACTTATCATGAGAGATAGAACACCGTATATCCACTATCGGAAGAACATTTAAGTCAGCCGATATCGGAGTGAGTACGAGGCTTTTGAAAAAAGTCTATTGTTAACAATAGCCCCTACCCCCCCTCCAATTCCTATTGTTTCCTTTTAAGAGGCAATAGGAATTTGAAAGGAGTTCTACATACATTGCCCCCCCCCCCCCCCCCCCCTTTTTCTTTTTTCTTTGATGACGTGACATTAATTATTAATATCGTGTCTCTTGGATGGTGCGTAACGGATAGTTACGTTTCTTCATCGTGGGGGGCGTAATGGTCCGAATTCTTTGGACTTTGTGCCATTATAGAACGTGGCATTAATGAGGAGTAGGTTTTTAAGCCACGTGTAAGAGAAGTGGTGTCGTGGGATGTTAAGAAATGGGCTAATGGGTAATTAATACCCGTTTGTTCCTAGGGTTATAAATACCCTCTTCCTCTCAAATGTCTCTTCACACTTTGCAAGCTTCCGAGCACTTTCTCTTTCGCAAATTTCTCTACAACTTATCAATTTTTTCAACCTTTCCCGTTTTTTTAATGGCGTCTCTCTCTACTATTGACCTAGTCTCAGCGGCTTCTATCTCCGTTGTCGTTGCCTTCTCATCCGCTTCTGATCCTCCTGTGGTGACAGGGGCCCTTTCTTCAATTTCTCATAAGAGGAGCGGGGTGGTGATAATGGGGGCAGGTGGCAACAGAAGTGCTAAGAAGGCGAAAAAATCCAAAAAACAGTTCGACAAGGGTGGTGTTCTGCAAAATACCCAAAAAGTGGAGGTCACTGCTAGTACCACTACCCATGAGGAGATTAAAAATCCATGCATCGAATGTGGAGCAACGGGTCAAAATGTGACGGTGGTGATTCCGACGGCTGATCAGAGGGGTAACTCTCCTCCCGCCAAACACCTTACGGTGTATTATTGCCAGGTGAGGGCGGAGCTGCGTTCATTCTTCCCATCCTTCTACAGTGAAATATTCAGGTTTTGTGATGTGTGTCCAAGCTAGCTCACCCCAAATCCTTTTACGGCTCTGGCACTGTTCATCTTTTGGTGCTTAATTAAGGGGATTGAGTGGACGAATGAGAGACTGTTTGCTATTTTGAGTTGAAACTCTCCTTGCGGGAGCTCATTTTTACTGTTTCGGTAATCGGAGCAAGGATGACCGCATTTTCGAGGGGAACGTTAGCTTGCATTGCACCTGGAAGAACAAGTTCTTCTATATTTGTCCTACCGAGGGGGAGTGGGATATGCCATATACCTGGAGGGAGCCCCGATTCCCTGAGAGGGTTATGGATGATACCCTAGTCTTTTCGCTAGTGTTTTCGGTGAAGACATTGGTTGAATTGGAGAAGTTTGTAGCTCTCTATCGAACTGCGGGTTTGCGGTATATTGCCCCGATAGCCAAGATTAAGAAACCTTTGGCTATCTCTGCTGGTTACGCCATTGCTTTTGGTAAGTCTTAGATGACATTTGCCTTTGTAATTTTTATGATGTTTTGAGTTTATTGGAATTTTAATTGACCTCAATCTTTTTGCAGCGGGGGCGTTGAAACCGTTTATGGTAGATGGTGCTGGTACCCATGGTGGGGTGCAGAGTTCCGAAGGCACGGGGACCCAGGACAATGTTTTGGTCTTATGGGAGGTTGAGATTCCCAATACCGTGAAAGCTATTATTGATCGGGTGCGGACTCGTTCTACTGTCTTAATAGTTTTGTCTCGGTCATCGAGCGGGACATTGGACGCTCCTAAAGAAGGGGGTTTAGATGTGACTTTGGTGGATGCTGCCGTTGTCGTGGCTTTCTCCCTAGAGGGGGTGTAAGATAACGTGGGGATTGACAGGATGTCTTTTCCACCCCTTACTGTTGCTTACCCATTTCCGTTGATCCTGTCGTTGGTGTTACGATGGGCCCATCTGCCGTTCCTTTCGATATTGTCGAGTTATCTTCATCTGATAGGTTAGCTGCATCAGCATATTTGGTGGATTTACTTTTGGCGACCCTGCCGGCTAGCCTTACCACTCCTCATCATACTCCGTTGGAACCTTCCATTACTACCACTCAGGTCTTGGGTAAGTCTCCTTTCTGGAATTTTCTTTATGTAGGTTGGGAGAATTTTTGTTCGATTTTTTTACTTATGAAGGGCTATATTAACAGATAAAGGGAAAGCTCCAGTGATCGAGGGCGATGGGGCGTCGTTATTGAAGGATGCCTTTGATTTGGGTAAGCCTTTGAGTTCTGACTTTTCATAATTGATTTATGAGATAGGGAGTAGCTTTCTTACTGAGGCACGGTTTGTATGCAGGGGGACAGTTTTTTTAATTTTAGAGGGGGCTCTCCTCCCTTGGCCCTCAACACTCTTCCCTCGGGTCCTATTTCTGAAGAAGTGTCTTTCTTGTTGGAGGAGTTGTTGTCTGTGGCTCTGTCCTTTGCCGATCACCCCGCATCGAGATCGTTGGCAGCTATTCAGTCGGATAGCCATGTTGTTACTCAGGTTCCGTTATTTGAGGGTGTGCCATTAGGGGAACCTTATTCCTCCAATTTTCCTACTTTGGGACAAGTGCCTGACGCGGAGGGAGTTGAGGTGGATCTTGGGACGATAACTCGATTCTTCGCTTCCACCAGTTCTTTGCCCATGGATGGATGGCCATTCTTGCAAGCATGCGTCAACTGGATGGCTATAATGGTAAGTGTCTTTTCCTGCCCCTTTTTGAGAAATGTTTTTAGTTTCATTTTTCATATTTTGGCTTTGTTCTTAAGCGCCTAAAGTGCTTCCCCTTGTCTTACGGGAGGTTGGGAAGCTGCACGAGAATGCCATCACTACTGACGAAAGGTTCCGGAAGATGGAGGAGGAGAATAAGGCTATACGGGAGCGGGTAGAGAAGTATGATGTGGCCTGGTCGAAGGCCACAAAGCAGATACAAGATTTGGGGGCTGAGAACAAGCGACTTCAGTCATCAGTATCGGAGCTAGAGGCTACGAGTATGGTTCTGAAGGAGAAAGTGGGGTTCCTCGAGGAAGAGAAGGCCGTAGGGATTTTAAGGCAGAACGAGTTGGAGCATAATCTGTCCCAAGCTCTTTTCTGGGCGGAGAAACTGATAGGGCAGATAGCGAAGACTCCGGTTTAGGGGGGTATTTCTCCCGAGGAATTCCAACAGAAGTTGGCCGCTACTACTATGTTTACCCATGAGGACACCCTTCGCCATTGCCAAGGAGTTTATGCCCATAAGAACCACGAGTATTTGATAGGGCATGTGTTGTGGGGATTTCTCAAATGCTTTGGGCAAGTGCGAAGGAAGATTGCCCCTAACGCTGATCCACGCCAGATAAATATTCTGGAGATGCAGAAGCCCACGCTAGAGCAAGCTTTCACCCTCTTTGAGAAGCATAGCTCCCACTTTTTTCCTTCCCCGGCAGCTCTCGCCCAAGTTCCTATTGCCGCTGTTGTTTCAAGGCCCGCTATTACTCCCCCGATGCCACCACCTCCAGCCACGGGACCTGTAGCTGGCCCATCGGGTGCATCTCCCTCCATTCCTGCTACGACTGCCCCGACTTCTCATTCTTAGAAGTTTTTTCGTTTCTTTTTTTCCCTTTTTATTTATGTAATGGTGATATTCGACTTTGTACTTTTGTGAGTTCCTTTGGTTTTAATGAAATTTGTCCTTTTGCTTCTTTTTATTCTTGTCATTTTCTATTTAATAAATGAATCGTAATGCGTTCTGACATCTGAGGGACTTGAACTTCCTTCTTTTAATGACTTGGATAATCTTTAGATTTTTGACTCTATCTTGAAGCAAACAAGATAGTAGATGCGTGCCTTCTTCTGCTCAAGGCAAGAAATTTGAGAAGGAACATCTCATTTGACCTTTTAAGAGGTAATGACATGTGTCCTTTAGTGTCTTTTTGCTATTGGTTAGAATTTCCACGAGATCCAGATGGTCCCTTCATTATGGGTGGGTCCCTTTTCTTCACTATATATTTCTTCTCTTCTAGACAATCATTTTTATCAAGTCCAAACAAATTTGGTTTCATGAACGAATGTTTTTGTGTTACTCTTACCTAAAAGGAATTTCCATCACTTTGCTACTTGTCATTTTCATCATTTGACGTCCTTGTGTCAGGCTAACAAAAGAGAAGTCTTACCTTTAGTAAGCTAGGTGTTTATTATGACTCCTCTTCGTTCTTCTCATTCCCAAGGTGATTTTGTTTCTCTTTGGAGATCCCCTTCTATGCGCGTGGTACATCGTTTTCATGTCACGTTCTAGGCGAACAAAGGGAGGCCCGTCTTCTATCTTTAGGGGTCCTTCTCCTACTATGTCCCCCGCGCAGCTCCATGCGGATGTTTTACTAACACATAACATAAGGGAGGTGTTTATGAGTAGAGGAGTGTACCTTCCGATAGATCGTTTCTTGGTGTTTAATATTATTACTATCAATCCTTGGGCTTTGATAGGTGGGGGTCGAGTGGGGTCTACAATGAGTACGGAATCCCTGGCTTCTGTGGTGTCTTTATTCTTGTAGTATAATTTGAATCTTGACAGGTACGATATCGTGTTGACCCAAGCTAATCAGAGGGCTTATGACCCTCATGTGGGGTACATGACAGTGTACTCGGATCAGATTTGCTGGGCCTTGCAATCAATTTTCCAGTATTGGCAGATATGTCCCAGCTAACTTACGCCCAACTCCTATCATTATCTAATGGTATATGTTCTTTGTAGTGGACTTTTGGACTTATCACTCACACCTTATCGCGTGGGTAGTATTTTTATTTTACGGCCTTACCCTAGCAGGCTTCCTTTCTTCAGTTTAGTATATCGAGACCATCGTCAGTCGTTCACAACCATCACCCAGCGTGTCACCCCTCATGACGACTGGAAAAACCGTTTCTTCTTTTTGTGGCCTCGGGATGGGTTAGTTTCCTCGTGGGGGGTGCCCACTCGTTAGGAGATGGGGTACATTGTACCTAATCCTAAGGCAGCCATTCAAGAGGTAAGGGTTTTATAGGATAGCCAGTTGATTGAGGGAAGTTACACCCCGTCCGCTGCATACCAACTTTTTCTTTTGAAACGTCTCTCCTTTTCTTTTGTTTAGTGATTGGCTTTAGCTTGTATTCTATAACTTATCTTGAACTCGTTTTGTTTTTTTTACAGGGTCCGAAATGGAGTTCTTTGCCGTGAAGGCTTTTGATAGAATCTCACTCAGTAGTGCCTCTGGAGGAAATCCAAGCAGTGGGGATGGACGAGAATCCTTATGTTTTGGTTTGGGGTTAGCCCCAGATCACTTTCCTCGGCGGTTAGTAGGGGATCTGTCTTCTTTAACGATAGGGAATCCTGATGTAGAGGTAGGGAATATCTGTCGGAGGATTCCAGGAATAGGGGAGCCTATGATGACTTTGGGTATGTTCCTCTCATTGGGATTAGGTTCCCAGCCTATCGGGGAAAGAGGCATTCTAGAAGTGGATCTTCCTCTTAGCTTTGGGAGGAACGCGGTAAACATTGTTGAAGAACGTGTATCGCTTCCTCCCGATAGGGGATCTCAGGCCAGGGGAGATGAACACGAGGAAGCATCAACGGGGGCGGGTCGTTTCCCTGGAATTAATCCTGACAAGGTTTTTTACCGGACCTTCTTAAGTGGTTTGCTGAATGAGTTAGACTGTGACGTGCTAAGTACCTTTTCCTTGTCTTCCTTGCAGGATCTGGCTTGTTAGGACCTTTGAGAGGTATAGTTCATTTTCTTCCACTTTCTGGGAGTAACCTTTATTATGATGTTTTACTCATTCTTCTTCTCTTTTATCTTTTGTAGCTATTTATGGTGATTAACGTCGTGGGCTCACGGAGCGATCAAGTCTCATCGAAAATAGAACTGATATATCATCATAAGGACGATCTGGAGAGGGAACTCTTATTAGCCAGGCAAAAGGTAGAGGAGCTCGAAGTTGATAATAAAATTGCACGAGATACCCATAGGGGAGATTTGAAGAGTTTGGTGGAGAAGTCATGGGACGTAGAGTGATGCCTATAGTTGGAGCGAGCGCGGGTACTTTGCTTAGAAGAGAGCGTGGTATACCTTCGTGACCAACTTCAAATTATAGAGGAACGACTTTCTGCAGTTTTGGAGGAAAGAGACATGGCGCTCCAGAAGGTAACGAAGGTGACTCGGAGACATGAGGTAACTCTGGTGTTGGCCCGGGCACAAGCAGTGATGGATATATATAACTCTATCCACCCTCAGGATACACTCCGAGAGGAGTTCAGGGACATGGTGCATATAGGATATAAACTGTGCGAGGAGGTTGTGCAATCTCTTCCAGAGTTCCCGGTAACTGATGTTATCCCTCGGTTAAACATCGTGCCCTTGTTTCTGGGTGCCCCCTTGGTTCTGTCTTTGGAACTCGTACCCGTTTCAGAAGGTTTAGTTGTACCTTCCATTGATTTGGCAGAGCCGATGGACCTGTCCGAGGAGCAGCGACGCTGGTTGATCCGAGAGGGAAAACGCCCCATGGAAGATCTTTGAGCTCCCCCCCCCCCCTTTTGTTGTGGCTTGGGTGTGTAAAGTTAGATGGAAGCGAGGGTATTAACTTTTAGTGATATGCATATTCTGTGTTTTTTTTGGCGTGTTTGTAGATAGATGATGTCGTAGGATAGGTTTGCCTATAGTCTGTTTAAGACTATAATTTTGTAATGGCAAGGCTATTCCTCTTTTGTTATTATATGAATCATCTATTGTAAACACTGTTTTATTTAGATACAGAGTATGTTTACATCAAGCATAATATTGTATCAGGTTATATGTGTTCCAAGTGTTGTGGAACACTTTCTCCTCATGGTTTTCTAGTAAGTAGGTGGCACCTCCAATGATCTTGGCTATCTTAAAGGGTCCCTCCCATTTAGGCTAGAGTTTTCCCACGTTCCTGGAGGCTTCCACTCTTTTAAGTACCAAGTCTCCTACTTGGAAGATTCTGGCTCTCACCTTGGAGTTATAGTGTCGCGCCATGCGTGCCTTGTATTATTCCATTCGAATGATCGCGCGAGCCCTCTTTTCCTCTAGGAGATCTAAGGTTAGGGCAAGGTTAGAGTTGTTGCTTACCTCCTCGTACTCTCGGACTCGCCAGCTTTCCACCACAACTTCAGAGGGTATGATGGCTTCGCTGCCGTAGGCCAAGCAATACGGTGTTTCTCCCGTGGCGGTCCTTTGAGTGGTCTTATATGCCCATAGGATTCCGGGAATTTCTTCTACCCACCTAGCCTTGTGCCAATACAACCTTGCTTTCAAGTTTTTTTAGCAAGGTTTGATTAGTTCTTTCCACTTGACCATTGGCTTGGGGATAGCCCACGGATGCAAAGCGATGCTTTATTTCCTAGTGATCACACCATTTTTCCAAGTCTTGGCTTGTAAAATGGAGTCCGTTGTCACTAATTAGGTATCGGGGTATACCAAAGCAGCATATTATGTGCCTCCATAGGAAGTTAATGACTGCTCCAGAGGTGACTCTAGCCATGGGTTTTGCTTCCACTCATTTAGTAAAGTAGTCAACGGCTACTAACATGAACTTTTTATGGCCCGCATTAGGGATCGGGGGTCCTACTATGTCAATTTCCCATTTTGCAAAAGGGCAAGGGCTCGGTCCCGATACCCATGGTACCGCAGGCTGATGGATTCTACGAGCAAAGATCATGCATGCTTTGCATCGCTTAGCATGCTCTTGGCAGTCTTGATCCATCATTGGCCAGTAGTAGCCTTGGTAGATGATGCGTCCGTTCAAGCTTTCTCCCCCCGTGTGGCTCCCGCAAGTTCCCTCGTGAATTTCTCTAATAACATGGTCCGCTTCGCCCTTGTTAACGGTGTTGTATTTTTAAAGGAATTTATGAGGTGGGAATTATCGCTTTTGCCTGAGTTTGAAGAGATATGTTGCTACTATGCTTTTATTCTTGGAAAAAGTATATATTATTTTCTTGATCTTCCTTCCCCTTTTATAGGAAGTAGTTTCCATATGACATAAATGGGATGCTTACAGGTATCGTATTTGTGTGAACTTTATCTTAATTTTGATAGGGACAACTAGTTGGCGTGTCTTTCCCGTGGTTTATAGGCGTTTGGATGAGGGACATGTGTTTCGAAGGAGCTGGCATAGCTACTTAACGGGACCTTTATCCGTCTGTTGGGATAAGGGTGACACGTGTGCTCCGAGGGCTCCTTTATTTTGGGATAAGGACGGGAAGTACGTTGCTCCGATGGGTCCTTTATTTTGAGATAAGGGCGGGAAGTACGTTGCTCCGAGGGGTCCCTTATTCTGGGATAAAGAGGGGAAGTACATTGCTCTGAGGGGTCCTTTTGGGAGGTGGGTGAATTTCCAAAAGTCCTTTCCCGGGTTTTTCTTTAGGGAAGTTTTATCCGAGTGACATGATAGGTGCGAGAGTATCGTATACCTGAGGGAAGTTCCGGGAAGCTATGTAAGATATCTATCGTGGAGATGGGTGCATCATTCGTGGTCTTCCGGGGTGTTAATAGGATATTTTTTAAGGGTTAACATTAGCCCCCCCCCCCAATTCTGATGGCTCTCTCTTTAGGATAGGCGAGAGGAATTCGGGTTATGGTTTTTCGGGGGATGTACAATTTTCCGGTAGCCCTTTTATTTATCCTTTTTGGGTGATGTACAATTTTTGGCGGTGCGGGCCCTTTTTTCTTCAAGGAGATCCAGAGCTAAGGCTAGATTGGAATTGTTGCTCACTTCCTCATACTCTCGGACTCGCCAGCTTTCCACAACTACCTCCGGGGGTATAACCGCTTCACTTCCATAGGTCAGGATGTAGGGGGTTTCTTGTGGCAGTTCTTTCAGTAGTCCGATATGCCCATAGAATCTCGAGGATTGTGCCAAACCAATCTTGCTTTTAGGTTTTTCAGTAGGGTTTTGTTGGTTCTTTCTACTTGGCCGTTGGCTTGGGGATATCCCACGGAGGCAAAATGGTGTTTTATCTCCCAGTGGTTGCACCAATTTTCTAAATCTTGGCTTGTGAATTGGAGCCCATTGTCACTAACCAAGTATCGGGGGATGCCGAAATGGCATATAATGTACCTCCTTATAAAGTTGATAACCGCTCCCAAAGTAATCTTCGCTAGGGGTTCTGCCTCCACCCATTTGGTGAAGTAGTCCACAGCTACTAGAAAAAACTTCTTTTGTCATGCGGTGGGGGTCAGTGGTCTGACGATGTCAATCCCACATTTGGCGAAAGGGCACGGAGGTGGTCCGGACACCCATTGTACTACGGGCTGATGTACCCAGCGAGCGAAGGTTTGACACAGTCGACAGTGTTTGGCGTGTTCCCGGCAATCTTTCTCCATTTTGGGCCAGTAGTAACCTTAGTGGAGTATACATCCCGTCATACTTTCTCCTCTTGTGTGGCTATCGCAGGTTCCTTCATGCATTTCCCGAATGACTTGCTTGGCCTCCATGCGGCCTAGGCATCTGGCATGGGGGTGGGAATAAGATCGTCGGAACAAGGTTCCTTCGTGGAGGAAGTACCTGGCTGTTTTATGTGCCATCAACTGTCGCTCCATTTTATTGGCCGCATACTCCTCTGGGTGCTTGAGGTAAGTTAGGATGGGCTCTATCCACTCGTCGTTCGCGACCTGTTGTGTCGCATCCAACTCCCCGATTTCAGATTTTTCTGAAATTGTTGTTTGGAGGAGTGTAATACGGCGGGTGTGGATGGTAGCGGTCTGGGAGGCTATTTTAGATAAGGCATCCACTTCTTGGTTATTGGAGCGGGGGATTTGTGCGATCTCGCAGCTCTCGAACCACGCCCTTCTATGTTGTACAGCTTGTACATACTCGCGCATTCTTTCCTCTCGGGCCTCGTAGGCGCCCTTTGTTTGTTGTACGATAAGTTGGGAATTGATATGTATCACCACTCTTCTAACCCCTCCATCATGGGCTAGTCTCAGTCCTATTAGTAGGGCCTCGTATTCGGCTTCGTTATTGCATAAGGGATAGTCTAGTCTAACGGCGAAGTATAGAGTCTCATCTTCTACCTCATTGTTGGATAGGACGATTCCTGCTCCGCCGTGAGTAGCCGTGGAAGATCCATCCACAAATACATGCCACAAATGGGGGTTTTGGGTAACCTCCACGTTTGCCATCTATACCACGAAATCCGCCAAAACCTGGGCTTTAATGGCGGGATGAGGGGCGTAGGTGATGTCATAATCGGTAAGTTCGATGGACCATTTTATGAGTCAGCCCGAGGTTTCGGGCTTGTTAAGGATTGTTCGCAGGGGATATTTGGTTAACACCGTTACAGAGTGGCAAAGGAAACAGGGGCGTAACTTTCGCGCGGTACTGATGAGGGCTAGCATTAATTTCTCGATTTGGGTGTATCGCCCTTCCGCCCCCTGTAATGATTTACTAACGTAGTATATCGGGTGATGTTCCCGATTATGCTTCTTGACTAGCACCGCACTTATGGCTTCTTCCTCTATTGCTAGGTATACAAACAGATCTTCTTGGGATGTAGGCTTCATTAGCAATGGGGGGCTAGTTAGATAGTCTTTTAACTCCCCGAGAGCCCTCTCGCATCGTTCAGTCCAATTGAAGTCCTTAATATTTCTTAAGATTTTGAAGAATGGTAGCCCCTTGTCAGCTGATTTGGAGATGAATCTGCTTAGGGACGCCATTCTTCCCGTGAGCTTTTGGACATCTTTGATCGTCATAGGAGTAGGCATGTCTAGGAGCACCTGGGGTTTTTCTGGATTCATTTCTATTCCCTTTTCTGTGACCATGAACCCTAAGAACTTACCCCCTTCTATACCAAATGAACACTTCCGAGGGTTGATTTTCATTCCGAATTGGTCCATAATCGCCAGTGCCTTACGGAGGTCCCCCGGATGATCTTCAGTCCGAGGGCTTTTGACAATCATATCGTCTACGTACACCTCCATTGACTTCCCAATTAGGCCAGCGAACATCAAGTTCACAAGGCGATGGTATGTAGCCAGCGTTTTTCAATCCAAATAGCATTACTAGGTAACAAAAGGTGCCCGCCTCAGTGATGAAGCTAGTTTTGTCTTGATCTATGGCGGCCATTGGTATTTGGTTATATCCTTGATCCCCGTCCATCGTAGATAGTAAGGCGCACCCAGCCATAAAGTCTACCAGTTGATATATGATGGGGAGGGGATAACAATCCTTTGGGAATGCATCGTTTAGATTGGTGAAATCGACACACATACGCCACCTTTCTCCTGTCTTAGGTACAAGAACCACGTTGGCTAACCATTCGGGGTAACGTACCTCCCGGATCTGACGCAAGTTGAGCATTCGTTGGATCTCGGACCGGATAATTTTATTCTTATCTGGTCCCACATTCCTTTTTTCTATTGTACGGGCTTGGCTCTGGTCTTGACATTGAGGAAGTGTTGACATACCTGGTTACTTATCTTTCTCGGGGGACCGCCTTCCCGGGCGAAGAGGTGGTGAAACTCTTTGAGCATAAGGGTTACTCCCTCTTCTACTTCCAAATTCATGCCTGTCCCTATCTTAACAGTCTTAGCGGGGGCTCCTTCCACTATTTCAATCATCTTCAGGTCCTTTATGGGTTATACTTTCAACTCTTCCTCTAATCTTAGTTTCTTGGCTGGCATGGTGATCCCCTCTTCATTTTCGGATGGGATAGCGTTCATGCGGCATTCCCGGGCTTTGACTTGGCTGCCACGGACTTCCCCGATGCCCGAGGGGGTGGGGAATTTAACCTTCAGGTGTAAGGTATGGGGGATTGCTTCAAAGGTTCGTATGGACGGTCATCCGCATATCGCGTTGTACATCCTAGAAGAGGATTCTACTACCAAAAACTTTTTTGGTTCAATGCATCTCATGGCGCCCTCTCCCCATGACATGGTCAGGGTTGAAATTTTGGATCTGGTTGATACGTTGTTGTTGTTAACTTAACACTGGAGTGTTAACAGCAGATTTGAACGTTGTTAACTCAGCGATGTTACTTTAACAACATACCAGAATAATAGTGCAGCGGAATAAATAAACACCAAGTTTAAGAAGTGAATATAGAATTATATTAACTTCCGAGTCGTAGGCAAAATAACCCGTAAAGGTTTTAACAAATGTCGTTCTCTCAATTCTCAAGCTCCTCACTCTTAAATTGATTGAACTAAGCAAAACACACAAGAATTGCCTCGACTATCTCTAAAAGCTCCTCACTCTTAGATCTATTCTAACAATTCACAAACTTTGCTAAAGCAAGACAACACTCAACAACTGTAAATTAATCTCTCGGATTGATTGGCTCTTGTCTCGTGTTTGTCTTGATGTACTTCACACCTATATATAGGTTCTTGATCTTCGACTTCAATGTGTGTTGTACACGGTTGGTAATTCTTCTTGTTTCCTTCTCGAACTCCTATTCCTTGTTCTCGCAGTCCTTCTTGAATAATAGTTCCTTCGTTAGTGATCTAACTAAGGAAAGACTCCTTCTTCAAATCAGGACTTGATCTTGGAAAGCATTCCTAGTTCCACTCGAACTCATCTTTCCTTGTAGAGCGGTTTGCTTAATTAAGGAAACTTTCCTTCTAGGAAACTTGAGCATCCAACCTATACCAAGTTTGTTTCCTGAATAATAATCAAAGACAATTACAACTGTGGAACTCAGTGAGTTAAATGAATAAGGCAAAACAATAATAAAGAATATAATCAAGATTGTAAATCGGATTCTGCTCCAGCAATGTTACTCTAACATTGACTTCTCAATGTTAAACTAACATTGACCGAATACATGCACTTTCAAGGGTGATGGTCCTTAAGGTGCGGCACGCATCCCCAACGAACCCGATGAGGGGAACTTTGGCCGCTTCCAGACGGTCTTTCTTTAATCCCGTGGCTAGGTAGGTTTGCAGGAAGAGAACATCAACAGAGCTTCCCGTGTCAATTAGGATGCGTTGGGTCTCAATGCCGAATATCGTGGCTTTTATGACCAGAGGATTCTCATAGGGGTATACGATACCTTTCAAGTCTTCTGGACTAAAGGCAATAGTAGGTAACTGGACTCCTTGTACGGAGCACACGGGCGGTCCTTGCTCCACTCGTCTCGCCTTCTTAAAATATTTCTTCTTTTTCCCGGCAGGGATACAGAGATGTCCCCTCCCTCTATTATATTTATAGTTCTGCTCGAGGAAGGGTTGTCCTCGTAGGATTCTGTGGGGGGGGGGGGGGGTGGCAGCCTTTGACAAGGAGTGTCCTCCCGGTTCTTGGTGTCGGACTCTCTCTCTTCTGTAGGTCCCTAAGATCGAATTCTCTTCTAAACGTTAGATTTGGGGGTTTCTTGATTATTTTCTTGCAAATAATTTCCCAAGTATCCGACACTGAGGACTCGGTGTATTTCAGTTCTCAAGGTTGTACAAGCATCGGTGTCATGTCCCCATGCTTTATGATACTTACAAAATATGCCAGAATCTCTTTTGTCGTGGGGTCTCTTCATGGCACGGGGCCACTGGAGATCAGTACTTCCTCTCATAACGTTGAGCACTTCGGCGGGGGTGATGGTTAAGGGGGGTGGAAGTGCGGGGTGGAGATGCCGCTTTACTGCCCCCCCCCCTCCATCTTCCCTCCTCTTCGAAGGTGTCTTCTCTTCCTTAGCTTTGTCTGGGGCCCCCTTTTCATGCTCTAGATCATTGCGCTCTGCCCGGATTTTGGAGTTTTCCACCTCCTCCATAATGATATAAGTTTCTACTTTGTGCATGAGCTCATTCATATCTTTAACTTGGTTACCCATAAGGTATCGAAAAAAGTCCCCGGCTCTAAGTCCTTGGGTCAAGATGTCCGCTATGATGGACGGATTAGTGTTTGGTACGTCCAAGACATCATCCGAGAAGCGTTTCATATATTCTCTAAGAGGTTCATCCTTTCCTTGCTTTATTGTGAATATGTGGCTAGCCGACTTTGGGTATCTCTGATTGCAAGCAAATTGGCGTACAAACAAGCATGCCAGTTGATCAGAACAGGAGATCGTGCCAAGCACCAGCTGGGAGAACCAAGCTTGGGCTCTACCTGCCAGGGTGGTGCGAAACACTCGGCATAGGAAAAAATCTGGCGCGGAGGCTAGGTCCATGGTAGCAATATACTGATGGATTTGGTCTTGGGGATCTCTTCCGTCCTTCTCCCCCATATATAGGGGGAGGTTACTGGGGCGCATCCCAGACGGGACCAGAGTGCGAGCTATTTTTGGGACGAAGGGAGATCCGTGATACACAACTTCCTCTCCCGAGGCGAGATTTCTTTGTAGGTTCCTCATCTCCCTTCTTAGGTTGGTGACCATACTCCACAGAGAGTTGTCTCTGCCGGGGGAAATAGTTGGTAGTTAGTGTTCTCGGGGATACGGGAAGTCAGTTCCGTCCTCGCCTCGGGGTGCCCTGCACATAGAGTTTTCGAAGGGTGTTCGTCGCTCTCTAGCCAGGGGGAAGGTAGCCTGGCGTGGAGGGGCCGATCAGAAATGGGATCTTGGGCGGGACTCATATTCTTCTGAGTAGGTACGTTCCCTGTGGTTTCAGGGAGAAAATTCGTCCCTGGGGTAAGCCATTTCCGATCTATCCCTTCGGGTTGCTTCTTCCACAAGGCGTTCAAACACGGATCCTAGGATATTTATGACATCCCCTCTTTCTGTAGTTGGTGATGAGTGCATTTTCGAGTGTTCACTTGGTGTGGATTCTGCGGAATTTCATTAGCACCCTGAAGATTTAGAGTTAGGGGAATTATTCATGGTAACTTCTTTCTTTTTCGCAAAGAGATCTCTTCTTCAAACGTTCTCAAAGGCAAATTTCTAAGGCGGTTCCCACAGACGGCGCCATTTTGTTAACGGTGTTGTATTTTTAAAGGAATTTATCGGGTAGAAATGATCGCTTTTGCCTGAGTTTGAAGAGATATATTGCTACTATGCTTTTATTCTTGGAAAAAGTATATATTATTTTCTTGATCTTCCTTCCCCTTTTATAGGAAATAGTTTCCATATGACATAAATGGGATGCTTACAGGTGTCGTATTTGTGTGAACTTTATCTTAATTTTGATAGAGACAACTAGCTGGATTGGCTTTCCTGTGGTTTATAGGCGTTTGGATGAGGGACAGGTGTTTCGAAGGAGCTGGCGTAGCTGCTTAGCGGGACCTTTATCCGTTTGTTGGGATAAGGGTGACATGTGTGCTCCGAGGGCTCCTTTATTTTGGGATAAGGACGGGAAGTACATTGCTCCGAGGGGTCCTTTATTTTGAGATAAGGATGGGAAGTACGTTGCTCCGAGGGGTCCTTTATTCTGAGATAAGAACGGGAAGTACATTGCTCTGAGGGTCCTTTTGGGAGGTGGGGGAATTTTCGAGAGTCCTTTTCGGGGTTTTTCTTTAGGGAAGTTTTATCCTAGTGACATGATAGGTGCGAGAGTATCGTATACCTGGGGGATGTTTCGAGAAGCTATTTAAAGTTCCCGACATCTTACGCGGTATTTGTACTCTGTGAGATATCTGTCATGGGGATGGGTGCACCATTCGTGGTCTTTCGGGGTGTTAATAGGATATTGTTTAAGGGTCAACACCCCTGATTTAGGCATCTAACGTGGGGGTGAGAATAAGATCGCCGGAATAGGATACCTTCGTGAAGGAAGTATCGTGTCGCTCGTCGGGCCATTGTTTGTTGTTCAGCTTTGTTCATGGTATATTCTTCTGAGTGGTCTAGGTAAGCCAAGATTGGACTCATCCATTCATCCTTGACCGAGTTTACTGTGGTGTTTACTTCCTCGGTTTCAATTTTCTCTGATTCTGTGGCATGGAGAAGGGTAATGCGACGGGTGTGTACTGTAGAAAGCTGAGAGGCTATTTTAGACAAAACGTACGCTTTTTGGTTATCGGAGCGGGGAATTTGGATGATCTCACTACTTTCGAACAAAGCGTGCCTTCAATGGACAACTTGTAAATAGCTACGCATTCATTCTTCTTTGGCCTCGTAGGTACCATTAACTTGTTGTACGATCAGCTGAGAATCACTTTGAATTACTAATTTTCTAATTCCCCCATCTTTGGCCAATCTCATTCCTAACAATAAGGCTTCATATTCTGCTTCATTGTTGGATAGGGGATAATCGAGCCTAACGGCGAAGTATAGGGTTTCATCCTCTACTTCAGTGTTAGACATGACTACCCATCCCCCCCATAGCTGGCAGTAGCGGATCCATCGACGAACACATGCCACATGGGCGGGTTTTGAATGACCTCTATACCCGCTATTTCCATGACAAAATCCGCTAATACCTGAGCTTTGATTGAGGTTATGGTGGCGTAGGAGATGTCGTACTCGATGAGTTCAATGGCCCATTTTATCAACCAACTAGAAGTCTCGGTCTTGTTGAGAATGGTTCGCAGAGGGTATTTAGTCAGCACTGTGATTGGATGTGAAAGGAAGTAGGGGTGTAGCTTGCGTGCTGTTGTAACAAGAGCTAATACTAATTTCTCGGTTTGGGTATACCTCCCTTCTGCTCCCTATAACATTTTGCTAATGTAGTACACATGGCGTTGTTCCCTGTTATGTTCCTTGACCAACACATCACTCACGGCTTCCTCTCCAACTGCTAAGTTTACGAAAAACTCTTCTTGAGGTGTCGGTTTTACTAGCAATAGAGGATGGATTAGGTAGCTTTTCAATTCCACGAGGGTGTCTTCACACTGTTCAGTCCATTGGAAGTCTTTGACATTTCTTAGGACCTTGAAGAAAGGTAATTGCTCAAAGATGCCATTCTCCCTGTTAACTTTTGAACATCTTTGACAGTTTTGGGAGAGGGTATATTGATGACAGCCTTGTCCTTATCGAGATTCATTTCTATCCCCTTCTCCGTAACCATGAATCCTAAGAACTTCCAGCCATTGATGCCAAAGGAACATTTTTGGGAATTAATCTTCATCACAAATTGGTACATGATTGCTAATGCCTTGCGGAGATCCTCGGGGTGGTCTTCTGCTCGGGGACTTTTAAAGATCATTTCATCGATGTATACCTCCATTGATTTCCCGAGGAAGCCCATAAACATGAGGTTTACCAGGCGTTGGTATGTGGCTCATGCGTTTTTCAGGCCAAATGGCATCACCAGATAACAAAAGGTTCCTACCTCAGTCATGAAGCTAGTTTTGTCATGATCTAGGGCAGCCATGGGGAATCGGTTATACCATTGGTCTCCATCCATTGTGGATAGTAAGGCGCACCATGTCGTGGAGTCTACTAACTGGTCTATGCTGGGGAGGGGATGGCAGCCCTTGGGGTAGGCATCGTTTAGATTGGTGAAATCGACGCACATTCGCCATCTTCCCCCGATTTTAGGAACGAGGACCACATTGGCTAACATTCCTGATATTGAACTTCTCAAATCTGTCGTAGGTTAAGCAATCGATGAATTTTAGATCATATGATTTTGTTTCTGTAAGGGCCAATGTTTCTCTTTTTCTATTGTATCGGTTTGGCTTCCACCTTGACATTCAGTAAGTGTTGACAGACCTGATCACTTATCTTTCCCGGGGGTCCGCCTTCCCAAGCAAAGAGATGGTTGGATTGTTTGAGCATGGACACTACTCCCTCTTCTATTTTTGAACCCATCTTCGTTCCTACTTTAACTGTCTTTGTAGGATCTCCTTCTACTATCTCGATCATCTTTAGTTCCTCAACCGGTTGTACCTTTGATTCTTCATCTATATTATGCTTTTTTGTGGGTGCGGCAGTATCCCCGTCGTTTTCAGATGGTATAGCATTCATATGGTATTCCTTGGCTTTGACTTGACTACCCCTAACTTCCCCTATACCCGAAGGTGTGGGGAACTTTACTTTCAGATGGAGGGTAGAGGGGACGGCCTTAGAAATTCGTATAGACGGTCGTCCAAATATGGCATTGTATGTTCGGGAGGATGCCTCCACCACCCAGAATTTGGTGGGCTCTGGACATGGGCACGGTGATTATTCCTAGAGTGTGACATGCCTCTATTGAAAAACCTACCAGAGGGATTTCGGCCACTTCCAAGCGCTCCTTCTTTAATCCCATTGCTAAGTAGGTTGGCAGGAAGAGAACGTCCACCGAACTGCCTGTATCAATAAGGATACGCTGGACCTCAATACCAAAGATAATGGCTTTGATGACGAGCGGGTCCTCATGAGGATACACTATGCCTTTTAAATTGTCTGGCCCGAAGGCAATAGTGGGCAACTTCGTTCCTTGTATTGAACATACATGCGACCCTCGTTCTACACGCCGTGATTTTTTTTAAAAATATTTCTTCTTCTTTTTTAGGGGTGATACAGATATATCCCCTTCTTCAATCATATTTATCATTCTGCCTGATGGGGGAATGTCTTCGTAAGACTCTGCAGGGAGAGCAAACCTTGAGAAGAGATATTTTCACGATACTCCGTACTAGGTTGCCTTTCCTCCGTGGATCCCTCAGATCGAATCCTCTTCTAGACATTTGACTTAGGTGTTTCTTGATTGTTTTCCTTTAAGTAGTTTGCCAAGTATCCATCGCTGAGGAGCCGATGTATCTCGTTTGTCAAGGTAGTGCAAGCATCTGTATCGTGCCCGTATACTTTATGATACTAACAAACTTTGCTCGTATCCTTCTTTTTGTAGGCCCTTCTAACAGGTCCAGGCCACTGCAAGTCGGTACTTCCCCTTATCACATTGAGCACTTCCACAGGGGTTATCGTCCAAGAGGGTAGTGGTGCGGGTTGGAGGTGTCGTTTCACCGTATTCCCTTCATCCCTACGTCTAAGGGGTATTTTCCCTTCTTTAGCTTTGTCCTGGGACCTTTTTTCGTGCTCTTGATCATTATTTTCTGACTTTATCTTAGAATTTTCAGCTTCTTCCATGATGATATACATCGCGTCCTTGTTCATAAGTTCGTTCATATCCTTGACTTGGTTACCCATAAGGAATCTGCAGAAGTCCCCCGTTCTGAGCTCTTAGATCAGAATATCCGCTATGATCGAAGGATTGGCATTTGGCACGTCTAAGGCTTTGTACGAGAAGCGCCTCATATAATCCTCGAGGGACTCATCTTTCTTTTGTTTAATCGTGAAAAGGTGACTAGCAGATTTTGGATATCTCTTATTACAGGTAGACTGTCGCACGAATAAGCACACCAATTGATCAAAGTGAGAAATCGTATCGAGGAGTAGGTGGGAGAACCATGCTGAGGCCCTGCCTGGGAGGGTAGTTCGGAACACTCGGTACCGGACAAAATCGGGCGCCGATGCTAAATCCATAGTAGCTATATATTGATGAATGTGATTATGTGGATCTCTTCTGTCCTTGTTCCCTGTGTACAAAGGTAGACTGTTAGGTCTCATTCCTGAGGGTACCAGCGCTTGAGCAATTTCCGGGACAAAAGGAGGCTTGTGGTACATAAGTTCTTCCCTTGGAGTTATGTTTCTCTTTATGTCTCTCATTTCTCTACGCAGGCTATTAACCATGTCCCATAGAGAGTCATCTACTCCAGCGGGTGTGGGGGTAGTTGGCGGTTCCTGGGATATGGAGGCCTCACTTCCTCGTAGTTACGTGGTCCTCTCCCGCTATTATCTTCTAAGAGGGTCCTAGGTCCTCGATTGTGTGAATGGGTTTCGTAGCGCCTATAATCCTACGGGAAGTTGGGATTCGGATGGGAGTCATACCCCTCGGAGTCGTAATGCTCCCTAGGAATCCTTCGGGGGGATCCTCGGAGGGATATACATCTTCCTGCCTACTTCTCCAGGTGGCCCCCTCTACAAAGCGTTCGAATACAGGTCGGGGGATATTTATGAAGTCCCTTCTTTCTGTTGGGGGAGAGACTTGGGGCCCCAAGGGCTCTTCATCCACAGGTTCCGGGCAATCCTGGGTATTGCTTTGAGAAGGAGAATTATTCATGACTTATATGAGGAGATTTTTTCAAACGTACTCGAAGGCAAAATTTTATGGCATTCCCACAGATGGTGCCATTTTGTTAACAATTATTTATTCTTTGAGAATTTTGGGGGGTGGGTAGCGACGCCTTGCCCAGGTTTGAAGAGAATCCAGCCACTTATTATTATCCTTTTTTATTCTTCTCTCGCCCCAAAAAAAAGTATCTCTCATTCTTTGAATCGTGTTCCCTTTTTATAGGGGCTAGTATTCATACAAGTGGGATTTTTTTTTTGGGACAGATGTCCGATGCTTGGTAGATGAATGTTGAATGTTGGTTTCTAGTATTGACAACTGTCTTCGAGGATGTTGACATAGCTTTCTGATGTGTCCGCTATCGGGCTTAGTTGGACATGTGTCTCCAGTGTGCTGAGTCAATTTTGTTGGCGGCCTTATCATTTCGAGAAGATAAGATCATGAGGTATATCGTTGTTTTTGTCCCGATACCTTGCTTCCGATAGGTGAAGTGGGAAGAAGATTTACCTGAGAGAGTATATTTCTCGATACTTGCTTCAGTATATTTTCTTTGGGACTATGAGTCACGAGGGAGTAGGTCTCGGGTGATAAGGTAAGTGAGAGAATATTGTATCCCTATGGAGTATTCATGAGGCTATTTAAAGCTCTCGATACCTCGCGCGGGATTTGTACTCTGTGAAACACTTATCATGAGAGATAGAACACCGTATATCCAGTATCGGAAGAACATTTAAGTCAGCCGATATCGGGGTGACCTCCGTGATGCTTACGAGGATCGTGGAGTGAGTACAAGGCTTTTGAAAAAAGCCTATTATTAACAACAACCTTTCTTTTCTATTCTTTTAACGAATACCAAAAAAACACCCAATAATATGTTCTTCATTTTTTTTCTTCTTGTATTTTAATTATTTTTTGGTTTATCTTTATAGCTATCATTTAATTTTACTTTTATTTCATTATTTTCTTTGTTTTGTTTTTACAACTTTCATTTCATTGAACTTTTCTATCATTATTTTATTTCTTTTTGTTCTTGTAAATGTTTATTGCTCATATCTATACGCAATTTATACAAAAAACCCAATAATATTCCGGTAATTTGCCGAAATATTATATGATTTTTTTTATTCTACCGCAGACTTTTAGGGACCGTCGAATGGTCCCCAATAATATTCATAGCAACAGAGATTGCCCAGTCATCCCCATCCATGAATATTATTAGGACCGCTCGGCGGTCCCTAAATGTCTCTATATCTACGGCGATCGCCCAGCGGTTCCTAAACTAGGTGAGTTATTAGGGACCGCTAATTGGTCCCCAACTACGAATATTAAGGGGAGAGTTGGGCGATCCCCAATACTTCTTGAGTTTTTGGGGACCACCGAGCGGTCTCGAAAGACCCATAAGTCATCGGAGACCGTTGGGCGGTCCCTAAACCAGCAGTCGCGGAACTTGGTTTCCGAGACCGCAAGGTGGTCGCCGAGAAGTGGGGACCAAGACTTTCGGCGACCGTTGGACAATCGCAGAAACGCTTATGCGACCACCCTAGGGTTTTCTGGGACCGCCATGGAGGTCCCAAAAGACCCCTAAATCTTGTAGTGCAAAAAGTATCATTAAATTATGATTTTTTATTTAATCGCATATATTAATGCGAAATAACAATTTTAATTAAGTTACCTCATCGTATTATTTGACTCTCCGCTTTCTGCTACAATCTCTGGTGGTATCACAGCTTCGCTCCCATAAGTTAGACTATATGGTGTTTCTCCTGTGGCTATTCTTTGAGTGGTCTGATAGGATCATAAGATGCCAGGGATCTCCTCTACCCACTTCGCCTTATGCCAATCAAGTCGTGCTTTCATATTCTTTGGCAATGTTTGGTTCGTTCGTTCCACTTGTCCATTTGCTTGTGGGTATCCCACGGAGGCAAATTGATGTTTTATTTCCCAGTGATCGCACCATCACTCAAGCTCGTGACTGGTGAATTGCAGTGTGTTGTCGCCAATAAGGTATTGGGGGATGCCAAGTCGTCACAATACGTTCCTCCATATGACGTTTATAACTGCCTCGCAGTCACCTTAGCCATGGTTAGCTTTCACCCTCTTGGTAAAGTAGTCCACCACGACTAACAAAAACCTATTTTGCCCTGCATCCGGAATGAAGGGACCCACGATGTTGATACCCCACTGTCAAACGGGTATGCAATGACATTAGGTTCCTAAGGTGCTGTTGGAAGATGGATTTTTAAGCATAGACCTGACATTGCTGGCATGTCTTTGAGAAGGTTAAGCAGTCATGAACTAGCGTGGGTCAGTAATAACCCTGTCGTATTATCCGACGCGCCATGCTTTCTTCTCTTGTATGGCTTCCACAAGTTCCCTCGTGAATCTCCCTTATGATCATCTTAGCCTTTGTGGGATTGAGGCATCAAGTGTATGGGTGGGAGTAACACCTACGATATAGCACGCCATTATGCATGAAGCACCTGGCTATTTCTCGCTCCATACTCCGTTGAGTTGTTCTATCATCAGACTATCTTTCGGGGTTTTTCAGATAAGTTATGATCTCTGATGTCCAGTCCTCTTCAATGGGGAATACGATGGTGCCAACCGCCTTGTATTTAGATTTTTTGGACTCAGTGGTTAGCAAGAGAGTAACGCGTCGGTTGTGTACAATAGTTTGGTGGCGATTTTAGACAAGGTGTCATCTTCATGATTTTCTAATCTGGGTATCTGAATTATCTTGAATTCCTCAAACCATTTCTTCCTGTGTTGTACTACTTGGACGTACTCCTTCATCATTTCCTCTTTGGCCTCCTAGGCCCCATTGATTTGTTTTACAATCAGCTGTGAAGTTCTATGTATTACCAGTCTTTTGACATCCCCTTCAAGAGCTAACTTCATGCCTATCAACAGGGCATCGTATTTGGCTTCATTATCAGACAGTGGATAGTCTATTCTTATGGAGAAGTTAAGGATTTCTTCTTCAGCCCTGGCTTTTTTTAATGTTACCCCAGCTCCTCCGTGCGTCCCAACGGAAGATCCATCCAAAAACGCATGCCAAAAGGGTGTTCGTTCCGTGAGTGGATCCTTCCATTAGGTGGTTGTTAAAATTGGTGTTTTTCTTGCTTCTTTTTCGAAATCACTCAAAGGTAGTTTTTATGGCGTTCCCACAGACGATGCCATTTTTTTAACACTCCATTTACAATGTTTGAATATCGGAATAAACGAAGGTATTATTGGGTCGGAACGCCCTACATGAATCTCAGAATTTTGCCATATATTGTAGATTTTACGATGGTATACGAAGGATGTAAATGCAAAAAGAGAAAAAACATGTGTATTAGGTTGCTTTATTCCTTTCCACTTGCCCTTGATTGTGGCAAAATTACCCTATTTATAGAGGTATATGGGGGTGCAGATGTCTCAACGCATGGGGACGTAGTAACCATTGGTTATAGTTAGATTTTTTAGTAGCTGACTAATTCCTCCAGATACAGACACTTGGTACTCATGAGACCATGTGCATGAATGTTGAGTTTTGCTACGTGGTGCATTTCTATCCATGTCTTGTTACGATGGCTGGTATTAATTTTTAGGTTCGTAAGAGATATCGTCGTGGAGCTTCTTCTGCAAATTGTCTCCGAGAGGTAACTGCGAGAATATTGTTGGTCACTATGGGGTACCATTGGACCATCTAAGGTCCGCAATACCTCGCGTGGACCTTGTATTCTGAGAATTCCCTCATGACACGAAGACTTTTCTAGAACGGTGTGCTTTTTGATACCTGCTGGAGACATCTTATCTCTTGGGGTATCTAAGATTTTTCCCTTGCCTATGAAGCACGATACTCCTTATTCTCCCAGTTAAGAGGGGGTTAATAACTATGTTGATGAGAAATATGTCAAATCAATACATGTTGTCAATGGAGTTTGATATTCCCTCAACGTCATTGGTTCATACACCACAAACTCATGGACATTATTAGGTGTTATAACGATGGTCAGCATGACGATCACACCATGCAGATGAGTCATCTCGAGGCTCGTCATCACATGCTCTAGTTAGTGAGTTCCAAGTTGGGACCCGCGTATCACCCACTCTTTCTATAAGATTCACATTGCTTCAACGACTTGTTCACAGTTGGGATCTATCTAGCCTACATCACATACCAATGCTAATGAGGTAGGACCCTCCGTGCCCATGACCGGTAATATAACTTCATATTTCAATATGACAATGACAAGGAGGGCCATGTTGTGGCTAGAATGTTGGGGCTAATTATCCCGTGAACCCCAATAATTGGACATGGATCACGATCAGTAAAAAGACTAGATCGTGTAAGGATGTGACCTGTATTGCCACTTCCATTTAATCAAATTTGAAGAAATAAAATTAGGAACCCATCTCTAAATGTTGGTCTCCGAAATGTTGACCGACCCATTTTCTACTCGAAGAATTTTTTTTTTTTTAAAAAAAAGCTTGCCTCACTATTAGGTTTTTCGTTTTGCAACTTCATTGTAGTTCACGTGTAGGAGTTGACCGCCAAATACATCATCCACCATATTCCTCATTTTGTCATGAGTAATATTACTATGTGTTGAGGAGTAAGTTAAATGTGCATTCTCACCATTAAAGTTGTTACTCATCTCACCGTGAGCTACCTATACCATACATTGACGAACAAATGTAAAGATGATCATGTATAACATTCATTTTAAATATTTGCTATTGCAACTTTCTCTACAAGGATAAATAGCTTTTCTCCAAATCAAGTTATAACTTTGTGAGAATGCAAAATCTAAAATGTTAAAAAACAATTATTCAACATTATATATAGGTTATATATTTTCATAAACTTCCATAAATTATATACTGGTTAAAATTTATAAAAAAAAAAATCGAGTGTTTGTTCATTTCACAATTTGTAAACAATGTATAAAATTACATTTAGAGGTAGGTTCACAGTTTTTCACATTTGCATCAAATGGATCATTTTCGCCAATTAAAACATAATTTACAAACTTCTAGCCTTGAATTATCAATATACAATCAAAAAATACCTAAATTTCGTATGGAAACACCACAAGAAATTCAAACTATTTCAAAAGTGGTCAATTATGTCATTTTTTAATTAAAATAGATTGAATATGCATGAAAACAAAATTGTGTTACTGGTGGAATTTCTTCTTTTAAATCACGGAGACAAAGGAGCTATATTTTTTCTTCTTTGCTTATCTGTTTTTTATTTCTCAAAAAAGTGTAAAATTGGGCGAGATCCGGTCAGTCGGTCCACCGAGTCGCGATTTTCAGTCTATTTTGGCCGATACAAACTTGTTCGATCATACAGCGGGTTTAGAGGATGAACCGGTCCGGACCAGAGGCCGGTCATCAGTTGAACCGGTTCGACCGGCCTCTGGTCCGGTCTAATTTTTAAAACACGGGTTCCCATATTAGAGTTAAAGAATGTGAATGAAATATGTTGTTTTACATTACCTTTAATATGGAAACGAAATAATTTGCTTCCAGAAATAGGAACGGAATACTTTGTACTAATACTGTAAAGTCTCACCATGCACCACGTAGATTGTCGTACGCATGTGTGGCCTCCAAAATAAAAGAAAATAATGTGTTCCCCATAAATAGAAATGGTATGCTTCGTTCTCAATACATACGGAAGGAAATATTTCGTTCTCATTTTAGTTTATGAGAACGAGATATTTCCTTTCCACCTAGCAATTGAGATTTTCGTTCCAATTTTATGAGTAATATATTTTTGGCTTTTTGAAAAATGACAACGACAATTGGAAATAGAAAATTCGGTTTCAAAAGATTATTGTGAACAAAGTTGAACATTAAGGTAGCGAACATGTGCCTTCCTAAATACTTGATTTGTTGTAGTGATATAATACATGGAGAAGTATACAAACTACCACTAAAGTATGGAGTAATTACACAAAACACCTCTAACGTTTGAAAAACAATTGACACAAAACCCCTTAAGGTTGACTTTTAGTATAAAAATCATTAAATTTTGTTGAATGTAAATTTGCATTCCTCATTCGTTTTGCAGAAGAAACAAAAAGTAAATTAAAATTGTTCTGAAAATAAACACTAAACCTCCTTTAATTTATTTCGTTCAAAAAGACAAAAAATCAAAAGCAAATAATATATTCAAAGTTCAAATAAATTGTTCACGGATTTTAGCCTCTACTATGATTTGAGTTGTAAGGTTGTCTTAATCATTTTTACTTTTTACATAAGGAGTGTTTGTGTAATTTCTCAATCATGAAAAATGGTATGTGTACTTGAGAGGTAGTTTCTCTAACTCTCCCTATAATATATTGTATATATTCTAATATATTAATTAGGCAAAAAAAAAAAAAAAAAACAGGTCACAACATTCTTTCCTCTTTGAAGAGGGCTTCCTCAAAGCCCATACGAATTTGGGCTACATCAAAATTGCTTTTGTAAATAGCTCATATTTTTGTCATTAACGAAGTTGGCTGTGAGGGGTTGTGTTTAACTGAATCTGGAAGACATTTGTGAGTTTATCAACGAAATCACCGAAATTATGGGGTTGAGGATCAATAAATGGAGAATCTAACAAAACTTTAAAGACAAACGTTCGTTTCTGTACTATTTGCTTTTGTCTACGACTTAAATTTGTAAGATTTCAAATACAATTCTAATACAAACCGGATCCATAATTATCTAACTATAACTTCCTAATAACTGCTCAAGTTAATTTAATTACATACAACATATCACCTAATAGAGAAAATATATATTTAATATAATATAATTATATATATCTTTACTGTGATATCAAACTCCAAATAAATCTGGGAAAATATATCTTTATTCGGAAAAAAAGAAGAAAAACTGGGACTTGTACGTGCACAAAAACGTCAATATTTCAATTTCATTGTGTAAATGGATTTAAGAAACTTCTCTAGGTGGTGTTTGCAAACTCTTAAAAAAAGCTATAATCAGCTTTTTATTTGAATAAGTGATTTTGGAGTGTTTGCAAATCTAGCTTTTTGGTTACAAAACTTTTTTTAAGTTAAAAAAGCTCACAATCTTCAAGCTGATGTGGCGGTGCTTTTGGCTTAACTAAAAATTATGAACTTCTACTTTTCCACTAGAGTTTGCAAACACCAAATGTTCTGTACATTCTTCAAAGTATTGATCTACTAGAGGGTTATAACTTCTTATGCGTAAAACACAGCTCATTATAATTATATATATATATATATATATATAAATATGATTTGGTACGTACTATCGATTAACCTCGATGATCAATTGGTCATCATATTCATGAAACAAACTAAAGTATAACTTCTCGTTTACCTACGTACCATATGTAATTATATTTATAGTTCGTGAGTTATGTCGTGCATTTATTCTACTATATAAATTAAGGTTTTAATATTCCCAAAAGAGATTTTCACAGTAGTAAACTTTCGAGTCTTATGTTGGCTGATACATATGTGCAGAATAGAACATGCGATATTTTGTAGAATTATTTCTTAATTTAATTAGTCAACATTTGTTATTGAAAATAGACATCGATCGAGAGAATTAGGATAACTATTGACGAGATATTTAATGTAAGAATCGTTTCTTTGCTACGTCGGATAACTATGAAGTTATGACCTCAAAAACAAGCGTCCGTATATGATGAGCAATTCTTAAAAGTATGGTTTGTACATTTAAGCACCTTTTTATCTTACATTATCTTTTCTTAAACATTTAGCGGCCGAGAGTTGGTTAAGTAATCATATATCAGGAGTTGGTGATGATAGTTGTTACATTTGTTCAAATACTATATTTAGAAATTTTTAGACGACTGAAATTTCGTCTTAGTTTGAACCAACTTCAAAAGTTCAGAAAGTTTCTTGGGAATCAGGATTATGTCATGTGTTGAAATATGTTCAACTTAATTAATATCCATAGTGGTCACATAGAGTCAATTGAGCTTCTAAACAAATATGGTTAGTACCAGTGTAATGACTTAATTAATTTAGGTTCCATCTTTTTTTTTTATCATATTTTGTTGTTATAGGCTGAGCGTTCGAGGGTTAATCGATTAATGAATTAATGAGATATATATTGTAGCTAACCAGGCTTTCTTTTTTTAGACTTTTCGCATTAGTTTGAACCCGCAGTTTTAGAGTCTCTAAGTTCCTTTGAATTATGTTAAAGTTTGAAAATATGTTCAAGTTGATTAGTCAGTAGGAGAATGTTGAAAAGGGATCTCAGGCTGTTAATTGTTGAAAGAATTCATATCATTCCACAGATGATACTTGTTCCCACGAGACCTATAATTAGGGGTGTACGTGGTACGGGTACCCACATGTCACTACTCGCGCTAGCGAAAAATGAAACTTTGTTACCATTTTTATTCCGGCACATTGCGGGTACCTACATGTAGGTACTCACGCGGATGCAGTAGCGGGTACCAAATTTTATGTAACTTTCTTATTTATAACCTAAAAAGTAAACCAATATGTTCTCCTAATCTGAAATACTCATACTAACTGAGATCTAATAATCATTCCAATCCCACTCCATCATTCATCAATGAAAATAAAGTTGCATCGTACATAATTAACTCCATTTATAAAAATATATACAATACAAAAAAATAAAAATATTTAGTTAATTGAAGTTACTTAAATATTAATTATAAAATATCTAATCTTAATAAATATGCCATGTTTCTTGAAATTAGTATATTATTTGTATAAGTATAATATATATATATATATGTGTGTGTGTATCAATTTTCATTATTGAAGAGACATGCGGGTATCCATACAGATGCGAAAAATTAATAATATTATCCATTCCCGTTCCCGCTTTGAAAACTAAAATGTCAATAACAGCGTTGCGAATACCCATTCCTACTTTACCCACTCTAAACGGGAAATACCCAAACGGAAATGGTACGGGGACGGATACCCACTTCAAATTTCCACTCCCTACCTATAATAAACATTTAAAAGGAGGTGTTTATGTGAGCCCAAAAGACAATAGCGCGTTTTAATTATAAGCATTATATTTGCAAACGCCCCTTATTTTTTCTAAAATCTAAATTCTTTTTATGAGTTTTGTATAATAATATACATATATATATAATAATTGATCGTTATAATTGTTCTTTAATTTCTCTTTGTGGTTGTCTCATTAGTTACGTTATATACATATATACTTGAATTACCAAATAATCAAATTCACAGTATATATATGCATTCAAAATTTGAAAATGTGTGTAATAAGAGCTGTGATATATTTTATCTTTGTGCTACTTTTAATTGTATTATCTTGAATATTCTCTAAACATCTTTTAAAATATCGTAACTCACACTTTCGTCCTTCTATGTATGGTTATTATTATTATTATTATTATCATCATCATCATCATTATTATTATTATTATTATTATTATTATTATTATTATTATTATTATTATTATTATTATTTATTATTATTATTATCAATATTATTATGTGTTGTTGGTATTGGTGAGGCAATATCATTCGGGCCCGAATAGTCGAGATTCTTGGGGGTATTGTTACTCAAGTGTTTTTGTTCGTAACGCCAATCTCGAGCTTGAGGAATGGAGACACAATATTTTTATTAAGGACTTTGAGTAAAGTACTAGGGGTCGTGTGAAAGACAAGAGTGAGAGCTAGAAGAAGGCGATAAATTCTAAGTACAAATAAGTGTTAAATTGCGGAGAGCGTTTTTATATTGCTATTGGAGATATATTTTTGTGTGGAGTGAGTTTTTGCTTGAACTTCAGCTTGCCCCTGCTTGTTGAAAATGGGGGACTACTTATAATGTAATTCCCAAGGGTCTTTGACCAATGGGGTCCAGTCTTGCCGTCTTTGCTGGTGTCCAATGGTGGGAAGGTCTTTTACACCAATAGGTCGTCTGTCGGGGGGTGGCCAATGGCGGATGATCCGTCTGAGCGAGCAATGATGATTCCTGCTCCAATGGTTTTTGGTGGCAATATTGGCCAATGCATGTGATTCGATATGCGCCAATAGGTGGCCTGCACCAGTGGTGTTTGTTGCTTTCTGCCCCCAATGAATGAGTCGGACCAATTGGGTGTGGTATTTCCTCATTATTAGGATGGTTGAAACGTTGGGAGAGTCAATGATGAGCAGTGCGTCTTCTGGGTTGAGTCGGAGGTCGTGGTTGGATCAGTATGTGGATCGTCCATCTTTGAATGAGACCTCAGACGGTCGTCCTTCTGAATGTGAGTTGCTCCATTGGGATCATGATGGGTCTTTGACTCTGCCTTGCCTTCACTCGAGTCCTTAATGTTTATTATGTTCTCTTGTTTCCTCAATCTTGGTTAAGTGTTAGTTATGGCTCCTCGGGCATTTCGAGAGGTATTGGATGCTCTGAGGAGTGATATTCTCTCGGACTGGGGGGGGGGTCTCTACTCGTCCGTCCTGGGTACCCAGATTTTAGATAGGTGTTGGGTCATTTAGGGAAATGTGTTCGATCCTTCGAGGTCTCACCACATCCCTTTAAGAGGCGTTGGTCGGGTCTGGGGGTACCTTTCTCCGAGTGTTTAGACCGAATACCCTTGGTGGATGTTTTCTGATCGTGACTCGGGGGTACTTTCTCCAGAATCTGGACCGTCGGCTTCAATCCGGGCAGAGGTGGCCGTGGCTTTTACGTATTTTTCCACAATACAGTGGATAAATCTTGTAGGGTACCCTTTTTTCTCCCCTCTCCGAGGGTGGGGCAGATTATGCATCATCAGGTATTATTATAATTATTACTCTTATGTTGTAGTTTTGTTGTTGTTACTGCTGCTGCTGTTGTTGTTGTTATTGTTGTTGTTGAATAACACATAAAAATACCATATAAAGCTAGGAGGTCTAACGACCCAGTCAACCTACGAAGAAAGCAACACCGCACCTGAAGAAACGCGTATGCTTTGAAGTAGGGAAAAATTATCATAAAGCTCTCATAAATGCTCTTGTCACCGCCCATCACCAAGGGCGAAATTAATTTGAGGACAACCTAGAAGGTGAATATTATATGATAAAGGCCTGAGCAAGGTTCACCGTAATTAACACGACACTTGGCAGACACTCATACGGCATTATGGAACAAGTGGGACAACATTGAAAGTTTCGGCATGAACACCTTAAAAAGGTATTTGCGCATATATCTATCATGCAGTAACATAAAATGCAGATCGCGCTTCTACTAAATAAAGAGTAGATGATCCTTAATAAAGGAGAACTAGGCCTATAAATGGGGAAAAGATGATCATTTTAAGAAAAAGCTAAATGGATTCAGAGCGAAAAAATCTCCTCTTGTAATACTTTATCGGGCGTTTCGAGAGGTATCGGATGAGCTGAGGAATGATATTCTCTCGGACTAGGGGGGATCTCTACTCGTCCGTCCTGGGTACCCGGATTTTAGATAGGCGTTGGGTCATTTAGGGAAATGTGTTCGAGTCTTCGAGGTCTCACCGCATCCCTTTAAGAGGCGTTGGTCGGGTCTGGGGGGTACCTTTCTCCGAGTCTTTAGACCGAGTACCCTTGATGGATGTTTTCTGATCGTGACTCGGGGGTATCTTCTCCAGAATATGGACCGTCGACTTCAATCCGAGCAGAGGTGGCCGTGGCTTTTACGTATTTTTCCACAAGACAGTGGATAAATTTTGTAGGGTACCCTTTTTTCGCCCCTCTCCGAGGGTGGGGCAGATTATGCATCATCAGGTATTATTATAATTATTACTCTTATGTTGTAGTTTTGTTGTTGTTGATGTTGTTACTGCTGTTCTTGTTATTGTTGTTGTTGAATAACACATAAAAATACCATATAAAGCTAGGAGGCCTAACGACCCAGTCAGTCTACGAAGAAGGTGTTGTAGAAAGCAACACCGCACCTGAAGAAACGTGTATGTTTCGAAGTAGGGAAAAATTATCATAAAGCTCTCATAAATGCTCTTGTCACCGCCCATCACCAAGGGCAAAATTAATTCGAGGACAACCTAGAAGGTGAATATTATATGATAAAGGCATGAGCAAGGTTCACTGTACTTAACACGACACTTGGCAGACACTGATACGGCATTATGGAACAAGTGGGACAACATTGAAAGTTTCGGCGTGAACACCTTAAAAAGGTATTTGCACATATATCTATCCTGCAGTAACATAAAATGCAGATCGCGCTTCTACTAAATAAAGAGTAGATGATCCTTAATAAAGGAGAACTAGGCCTATAAATGGGGAAAAGATGATAATTTTAAGGAAAAGCTAAATGGATTCGGAGCGAAAAAATCTCCTCTTGTAATACTTTCTCGGGTGTTTCGAGAGGTATTGGATGCCCTGAGGATTGATATTCTCTTGGACTGGGGGGGATCTCTACTCGTCCGTCCTGGGTACTTGGATTTTAGATAGGTGTTGGGTTATTTAGGGAAATGTGTTCGAGCCTTCGAGGTCTCACCGCATCCATTTAAGAGGCGTTGGTCGGGTCTGGGGGGTACCTTTCTCCGAGTCTTTAGACCGAGTACCCTTTGTGAATGTTTTCTGATCGTGACTCGGGGGTATCTTCTCCAGAATTTGGACCGTTGGCTTCAATCCGGGCGAAGGTGGTCGTGGCTTTTACGTAGTTTTCCACAAGACAGTGGATAAATTTTATCGGGTACCCTTTTTTCGCCCCTCTCCGAGGGCGGGGCAGATTATGCATCATCAGGTATTATTATAATTATTACTCTTATGTTGTAGTTTTGTTGTTGTTGCTGCTGCTACTGCTACTGCTGTTCTAGTTATTGTTGTTGTTGAATAACACATAAAAATACCATATAAAGCTAGGAGGCCTAACGACCCAGACAACCTACGAAGAAAGCAACACCGCACCCGAAGAAACGCGTATGCTTCGAAGTAGGGAAAAATTATCATAAAGCTCTCATAAATGCTCTTGTCACCACCCATCACCAAGGGCGAAATTAATTCGAGGACAACCTAGAAGGTGAATATTATATGATAAAGGCCTGACCAAGGTTCACCGTAATTAACACGACACTTGGCAGACACTTATACGGTATTATGGAACAAGTGGGACAACATTGAAAGTTTTGGCGTGAACACTATAAAAAGGTATTTGCACATATATCTATTCTGCAGTAACATAAAATGCAGATCGCTCTTCTACTAAATAAAGAGTAGATGATCCTTAATAAAGGAGAACTAGGCCTATAAATGGGGAAAAGATGATCATTTTAAGGAAAAGCTAAATGGATTCGGAGCGAAAAAATCTCCTCTTGTAATACTTTCTCTTCAAACATAAATACATATTACGAAGCATTACGCCCTTGTATAAAGTATTCCTATAACCTTGTAAGGTTTTAAACTCTTTGATTACATGAATGGTGTTTGAATCTCTCTCCAATGCTTAATTTAGCCTTATGCTAATTTCAAATTATCATTGGTGTTGTTGCATCATTATTATTATTTTTATTTGAACATTCTGATATCAAAGAAGTACGAGCTTACTGTTAGATATTTGAGCCGACAAATATGCGCCCCCATGATTTATCCATCGTGGATATACGAATCAAACATGAATAAAATATGACGATCACAACAACACAAGGATTTAACGTGAAAATTCCAAACTAGAGAAAAACTACGAGGCTCCGAACGACAATACACTTTGTAGAAAATTATTACAATTACACAATTTCTCACTCACCCGAACAACCCTCACAGAGACTTTACAATAACAACAGTACTCCTCGATCGCACCTCACTCAATATATAAAATACTACAAAGAAGTTATATGAGAAATATATTAAACACTATAAATTTTGGATTTATGCTTTTCTTTCCTCAAGCTTGTCCCTATTTATAGGTAATCTATTCCAAGGAACCGTACATGGTTTCTATCAAACCATTATCCAATTTAATTTTGCCAACTAGATCCAATCTCACTAGTCACTGTCCATTAATCGGGTTAGTTCGGTCAGTACTTACAACCCCTACCTCTGAGCTTACGACTTTTATTTTAATAGCAAAAGTTTTCGCTTACACCGTGCACCTTTCAAAATTGTGATTTGCATAAACTAAATATTCAGAGTTTTGAGACCTTCGCAAATTCTCTTTTCCTTGTGATCATAAATTAAATTAAATTTTAGATTTGGAGCACCTCGTCAATTCGTCTAGTGGTGACAATGACACTATTGTACCTATATTACGATTAAACTCTTACTCTTATCATTGATTTTCTTTTTAATATATAGTTGATCATGGCTATAAACGAGCTCGATCACTCTAGAGTTCTACATACGAGTTTATTGAAACTTGAACTTGATAGGGATTAATAGTATCAGTTCAATTGGCATGAGACATTAACATTGTTAACACTCTTTTTAGCTCACTCTTGTGACGGGGTAATTAACTTTATTTGTTCGAGAACGACCTACCCAGATTCTAGCTAATATTGATTTTTACAAGACTAAAGTGATGGAAGTATAGCTTTCAGCGTGAAAAGAAGTATGATAGTAGTTGATAATTCTTATTTGAATTGTCCCCTAGTAGAGAATGAGCTTCCTTATTTATAGGAGAAAATTCTAGACATGTGTCAAATTACATGTTCTCTTATGTTGACAAGTCTTTTGCATGCACTTTATTGGTTAGCATGCCTGGTTAGTTCTCTGACAATTGTCCTCTACACGTGTCTTGACCACATATTTTGTCACGTGGTTGTTCATCCCATCGGACCCGATAGTACACACTATTTTAATGATTCTTGTAAGGTATCGTAGAGCCTGCTTGGACTCGTAGAAGCTTGTAAGGTATCGTGTATCATATAGTGCATCGTAGATGTATATCCCGTAAGGCATCGTGGATCCTTGTAAGTCCTCGTAGATCCTCTTAGGATATCGTAGATGCTTATAAGGTATTGTAGTGCATGTAAGGCATAGTAAATATGGGACCTTTCAGGTGTTGTGGATCCTTATAAGGCATCGTGGAGCCAGCTGGGACTCGTAGAGCCTTGTAAGGTATCTCTGCACATGTAAGGTATGTAAGCGGCATTGTAGATCCTGCGAAACATTGTAGAACCTTGTAAGGTATCATGAAATCATTTAAGACTCATAGAACCTTCTGTTAAGGTGTCATCGAGCTTGTGAGAAAACTTAGACCCAGGATAAAGCATTTTTATCCTCGGAAGACATCACAATAGAAGATTTATCGTGGACAGATGGTCATGATGGGAGGGGTTAACACTAGTACCCCCAATTTTTATTATATTCTTGAGAATTAAGAGGAATTACAAGTACCGCGTCGGTCCAAGTGTCATTTTTGAATTCACGCGTTGATTGGGCGGGAATCACGCATCTTTCTCTATTTTATCGAGATCTGCATCTCATTAATTGATGCCAAAACTCTTTCAGATTTCCAATTCTATGGTTATAAATCCCTTTTTGCCGCTATTAATTTTCTCAATTATCCTCAATTCATCTTCTTGTTTCTTTTTCCTACAATCAAATTCTTTCACCATAAGTTATCATCAATGGCATCTTTCAGCACTAACACAAATTCACTATGATTTCTTCTGAGCCCGGTGTCATTGCATATCCTACCTCCTCTAACACTCTCACCATCAATTTTGCGGTGGAATCTACTTTGTCGTTGAAGATGAGCTCAAATGGCATGATCCGTGGTGGTGGGGCAGAAACTTCTAAGAAGCAGGAAAAAAAATGAGGTTTTCTCATGAAGGTGCAAGATGTAAGCCTGGTGGAGATGTCATGATTTTGCATCAATGACATTGGTCCAACCATTAAAATGAAATATATTGCAAAGGAGAAAGAAGGGGGTGGGAAGTTAGAAGAAGGAGATGGAAAATAAGACTTAAAAATTATTTATTACTTGCCCTCCCACAATTACAATAGAGTTAACTTAAATAAGAGAAACAAGGGAAAACGACAATAGATGAAAAATTACAAAATTTGCACTAAACGACTAAAATGCAAAAACCATAAAGTTTTCAGGCTAGAATGCCCAGCCTCCAGATATGTATTTCAGCCGACAAAGCTCCCTACACAAAATGACGTTGCTCGAGCTATCAATATAGTTGTCGATTCTCCACTTTAGCCTTATGTTTACGTGGATAAAATATGTCGATATTTGAGAACATGGCATTCCCCCTTCCTTAGAAATTCCTTGTCCCCAAGGATGAAGCACATATATCGTTCTCCCTTTCTTCATGTATTTCTTCAAATCATTTTTAGCCTCGAGCTTTCTCACTCTAATGTAAGGGCTAACTTGCACTAGTCAACCTTTGTAGAAAATATTGACGCCAATGCTACCTCAGTAAGATAAAATAGGTAGGATTTTATTAGAATCCTGATTACCCTTCTAAAATTCAGCATCTCAAACTCTTTAACAATAAAGTAAATTTTTTCCAAGGAGTTCTCCAAGAAGATCATTAAGAATGAAATAGTCTCATTGCAATTCAAAGACTCATTTCCAATTTGTGCTTTAACACGATGAGTCATATGTAGCATTCCCCAACCTAAATCAGGCATGTCGCATAACAAATGACAGAATGAAAGAGCCTTCACACTAGAAGAAATGTGATAGATATTAAACTTAGGTTTAAGAATCAGACATCCTCTCAAGGTTTTCCAAATTGTTGTCGTTTGTGCTACTTCTTTTCATCTAGACATGCACTAAGAAGTATGCTTTAAAAACAAACCAAAAATCACCAAAAAAATGGTTAGCAATAACCCTAAAAGTATGCCTTAAACAAAAACAAGGATCCCACAAATTTCCGAGAGTACTATTGTGCCATAATTTTGCTACCTTAAAAATGCAAGTTACTTTAACGATTATCCGGATCTCAAGGGACGTGAGGAAAGTAACACCCGACACGATAAGACTTAAACATGCCGAGACGATGTTCTAAAGAAACGACTCTCAAAATGGCATAAAAGGGACCACATCAGACCTCTGGGTCCACGTCAATCCAAATACGACGTACCACAAGCACGTCGGTCCAATCTAACATGCCACATATCACGTCGATCCAAATCTGATGTGTCGCACGTTGGTCGAAGTACCACGTCAGGCCCTGTTCCATCATGGCGCGGGTACACCAAACCTTTGGTGCACCCCGCTTCCCCTTCATATGTGTAAGTGTTCCTACACACCCATGCCTTACCCATGTTCTATAAATTCCCCCCCCCCCCCCCCCCCCCCCAACTTCTTCATTTGGGAGGTTGGTCATTTGAGGGGTATCTCACTTTAAAGGTTGAAGCTTTGTGTGCTCTCACTTCTCTCTAGAAGTCTAGTAAGAGAAAGCACATCAACCATTCCACGTCAATATGTGGCACGTCTAGCATTCCACATCAAATCGTGGCACGTCAACCATCCACGTCAATTCGTGGCATGTCAACTATTCCACGTCAATTCGTGGCACGTCAACCATTCTATGTCAATTCGTGGCACGTCAACCATCCCACATCAATCTGTGGCGCGTCAACAATTCCATGTCAATCTGTGGCACATCAATCAATTCCGCATAAATTTGTTTCCATGTCAATCAAAAGTACGTCAACCAAAACACTTAGAGTATTTTCTCCTTTACTTCTCTATAGACATTAAAATGTTAACAATGGGACTTAGGTATGAGAAAGCTTTCACCTGGGATTTGACCACTTTGTGGTGAAAATCACCCAGGGTCCTGATTCTGAGCATCCGAGGCTCAATGAATTACCTTGCCGTTAAGCTATCCAGATGATCTCCTAAAGTGACTAACACCCAACAAGAGTTAATACTACGGCCAACCGGACCTTGACTACGCGGCGTACATCCCAAGAGATCGTCCAAAAGGATCCTAAGAGCCAAGTACAACACAAATGGCTTCTAAGTTAGCGTGACATCTTCAAAGGCCTTCCATGATCGTTCGATAAGTCTACATGGTCCACATACGCTAAAACGCTACCTGGCAGGTAAAATGTCAAATACAACCTTGTGCAGTCTCCATGGATAATGAATTACATCCGACTTAATTCTCTCTCCCTAGAGAGATACATGGGCAGCTTGACCCTGTGTCAATTTATGTCGCAACACTCCTTATCCACCCTTAGTTTACCCTTATTTTACTTATATATTTGATTGTTATTGCCTAACCATGTTCCTTGAAGTACAAGTTTCCATCGAGCCAAAAGCTATTCTCGTAGCCTGTAAGGTGCGAGAGAGTCTGGTGATGAAGTAATCTTGAGACTAGCAAAAACACAGCGTGCCACAGGCGCCATCTATGGGAAACTACTACACGCGTTGTGCAAGGGACACTGACAAAATAATAGACTCACAATGTTTCTTGTTGGTGACCTGTTGTACATGGTTGTGGGTTCTTGGATGGGAGCGCTCAAACAACACAAGACTTGGTTGCCTTTAATGCGAAAACCAATAGAAGAATTTAGTTGCCTTTGAGGCGTAGAGGCATACAAGAATTTGGTTGCTTAATGTGTAAACTCATAGAAGAATTTGGTTGCCTTAGATGCGTAAAACCATATCAGATCAACAAATCCATGGTTACATCAGAGTGTGTAACATCCTTGAAATAAGTTGTACTCGAGATTGCGTAAAGCCACGCTAAATTTGAGGGGTAGCATAAGTTGCGTAAAGTTGGTATGAGCTAAGAAGTAAAACAACAACTTATGAAGACCCACACAATGCCATAAACGACACACCACGAGTTACTAGCAAGCACAATAATAGATCAAATTTCACTCAACACACCTACTCATTGTCTGCACTAGATCGATCCCGGTTATCATCTATACAAACAACTCATTTTCCACATTCTACAACATCAGAATCGTGAGACTAATAATCCAAGCATACAATCCAGAATTATCTAGTTGTGGTTTAAAAACTCCGCATCAACGAGGCCACATCAACAAGAATGCAAATTCTACAATTTTACATTCCCCATAAAAAAAGAGGCTTGGACATGCTACCTAGCTTCAACACATGCAGATCTGACCCTATGGGTTAGTGTGATGAACAGTTCTAATGATTAGGGAAATATGCATGCCACAAAAGGGTTGACCATTGGCAACCTATCCTCAGAATATCCATGGTATTAAAATCTCGACAGAGTTGGAGGATTAAAAAACTCTCGTAAAATCCAACTACAATAAGACATCACCCCCATATGCCTAAATTGGGGACTCGCGTCTAAATAATGCCGGCTTGGCCTGACTTATTGAAAGATACATCCACCATGAAGACGATCTGACGAGGTCATAACCAATATAAAGAAAAGAATAGCACCATTACGCCTTACAATGCCAAATGTGCTAGTCTCGTTGTTTAAAGAAAAAAAATGAAGGAGTAACACCCCAAAAGTGCTCGTCTCGTTGTTTGATGAAAAAAGAAAGGATTAGCACCATATAACTAGGGCCACCTCTAAGACTTTATATTTTGAAGAAACATTACACAAGAGTTGGTCGCACCCAAGTTCCTAAATCCAACATATGGTTGTGACCCAAGTCACATAAAGCCATGTTTAAAAGTTGGTTGCACCCAAGTGCCTAAACCCAACATATGCCAGTGACATTGATCACATGGGTGTGACCCAAGTCACGTAAAACTGTGTTCAAGATATGGTTGTGACCCAAGCGTTGGTCATAACTTAGTGCCTAAAACCAACATATGATTGTGACTTTAGTCACGTAAAGTCACAATGGGAAGTTGGTTGCACCCAAGTACCTAAATCCAACATATGGTTGTGACCCAAGTCACGTAAAACCGTGTTCAAGAGTTGGTCGTACCCGCGTACCTAAACCCAACATATGCTTGTGACCCCGGTCAAGTAAAGCCATGTTCAAGATTTCGTTGCACCCAAGTACTTAAACCCAACATATACTTCAGTCACATGGCGAAGTGTTAGTTGCACCCAAGTGCCTAAATCGAATATATGGTTGTGGCCCAAGTCATATAAAGCCATGTTCAAGAGTTGGTTGCACCGAGATGCCTAAACCCAATATATGTTAGTAACTTTAGTCACACAGCGAAGCATTAGTTGCACCCAAGTGCTTAAATCCAACATATGGTAGTGACCCGAGTCCCATAAGCCATATTGACATTGAACTTATCTTTCGCCAAAAAGATGATCTAGAGAGACATTGTGGAGGCTCGAAGAAAGATATCTCAACTGGAAGTGAACATCAAAGCTCTGCGGGGAATTCACAAGGGGCCTTGAAGGAGCAGTCCAAAAAGACATGGAACTTAGAACGCCAACTCATGTTGAAGAGAGCTTGAGTGCTCAACTTAGAGCAAAGGATAGATAACTCGTATGAGCAAGTTTAGACTTCTGAGGAGTTGGTTTGCTTGCTAACCAATGAAAGAGATGTGGCCCGGTGCAAAATTGCTGAGATGACTAAGGAACGTGGGGTGGCTTTAGTCATGGCTAGAGCTAAAGTTATAATGTATATTCAAGGACCTTCTCAGATTCGCGAGTCTCTCTGTCATGAATTTAAAGTCATGGTTTACATAGGATTTAGGATGTTACAAGAGGTCGTTCGATCACTTCCTGGCTTTCCTAAAGATCTGACTTTTCCTAACTTAGACAGTCAGTATGCAACTCCCGAGACTTGAAATCAGTTTCCCCTACTCTCTTGTTACTACTAACTATAGCTCTTCTACTGCCCTGTGATAACCATTATTGACCCTATCGTCTTGACGGTAGAACAACATCGTGCTTTGATTAAAGAAAGGAAGCGTCCAGATGAAGGTCCTTAGAGGAAGGATGATTCGCAATCATTCTGATGCTTTGTATCGGGGCCACTACTCTTAAAGTACTCAGGGTGCATTGCTTTTGCTGGCTATTTTATTGTTTTCTGAAGATATTATGTTATCCTCTATGAAGAGCTATAACGTCACCAGAGTGGAAGATTGTTAGGTTAGTACTTTTCATGTGTATGGTTAGTCCGGCCTCCAGGATTATGGTGTCAGGGTGTATTTTGATCTCTTTATATGAATCTTGTTTATTTTGCTGTAACACCCCATCTTTAATGAAAATATTACTTCGAGTCATACATCTTTATTTGTCTATGGTACTCGAGTGTAATTACCTTATGCATAGTACTTCCTCAACTTCATAGCATTCCAAGTTCTAGGATATTCTCTTCCTCCGAGATCTTGCAACTCATATGTTATTGCTCCGATGATCTTTGATATCTAGAAAGGCCCTTCCTATTTAGGCTCAAGATTTCCCACATTTTTGGATGCTTCGACTCTTTTAGTACTAAGTCTCTCACTTAAAAGGTTCTTATTTTCACATTATTGTTGTAGTATTTCACCATGCGTGCTTTGTAATACTCTGATCTTATGGCCGCGCGGGACCTTTATTCTTCCAACACATCCAATGCAAGTGCCATATTAGAGCTATTGTTGACTTCTTTGTATTCCTTTACTCTCCAGCTTTCTACAACTACTTTTGGGGGTATTACTACTTCTCTTCCGTAAGTTAGGATATACGGAGTCTCTCCTGTTGCCATTATCTGAGTGGTAAGATAGGCCCACAATATCCATGGGACTTCTTCCACCCATTTAGCTTTATGCAAATATATCCTGGCGTTCAAAGTTTTCAACAAGGTTTAGTTCATTCTCTCAACTTGTCCATTGTCTTGGGGATATTTGATAGAAGCAAACATGTGCTTTATGCACCATAACAAAAATTTCTTTTGCTCTGCATCAGGGATCAATGGTCCAACAACATCTTATTCCCCATTTAACAAAGGGATAGAGGGTGAGGTTGGGCTCCCACAGTGAAACAGGCAAGTGAGTTCTCCATGCATGTACTTTGCATTGTTCGCATTTTCTTGAAAATTCCTCACAGTCATCGGCTAGTGTGGGCCGATAATACGCTTAGAGTATTACCCTTAATGTTACACTTTTTTCGCTGGTGTGGCTCTCACAAGTTCCTTCATGTATTTCTCTAATGATATGTTGGGTGTGACGACCGCGCCCCACGAGCCATACTCCGATCCGAGTTGGTTCAGTGGTGGCCAGCCACTTTGCCCAATCCAGACTAAAACGCAACTCATAGGAAGGGGTCTCACTTGTTCAGGATCAAAACCATACATGTTTTATAAATTATATTTTGATATATATATACAGTGGAAGTATTGGTATTACAAATAATATGATAATTTTAATGGTTATGCACTAGTCACAAACACGAATATTCCAAAATGCACACTTGAACAATTATTCACTTGGTGTGTGCTGCCATGTGGATTTTATCCTGAGGAATGGACAGAAGAAACGAGAAATATGTCTTTAATGACTTAGTGAGATTCATATAAAAGAACTGGTAATGCAAGAATTAACTGTGACCTACTGGATACATTTCGTGAGTGATCTTACCGGTAGAAATAGTTCAACTAGACAATTTCATGTAGCAATGGTACTGGAGTTTTCATTAAATAGTTAATGAACTTGTGCTTAACAATAAACAAATTCAGTCTTATGACTTATATTATTCTACCTTATACCTCCCGACGAGGAGCGACCTCGCAAACAATCAAGAGACATGCTCAAGTACATGTCAATCCAGCACGCGGGTTACAGCCAACTCCTGGCTGCAAGCGGCGCCTAGATAAATGGGCATCAAGAGAAATTACTTAAACCGATAGTCCTTACTGTCCGGCAGTAACTCGACCCAATCCTTGGGTCCAACTTCTCACATGCGTCCCAAATGGGTATAACAAATAAACAAACAAGCTAGTAAACCGGATAATATCCGTTGCTCCTTGAGCTACATGTCCCGAACATAATTCGTTTCTCTTTGCACAATTCAAGAACCAGCAGATGAGATTATAATATTGGATAATTATCATGATTATGAATAGATATGATAAATAATAAATGATTAGATATGATTTAACGATGAGTAAGAAAATCATGTTATGAGATGAGATGTAAAAACAGAAATATGATGAAATATAGGTTGTTCAAGGTTTGGTAATGGAGTAGTGGCTTTTCTGTCCAAGTTCCTCAGGGCCGGATGCCAAACGGGGCTATCGAATTTCCTGCAACAGTTTACTGTTTAGGAATTTGGACCTTTTAAATCACATTATTTAAAAAATATTTCTTCATATGAAAGTTAGAGGACATCATAAGGAGGATTCAGCCATTGACCTTGATCAAAAATGATTTTTCTACAATTAGTTATGATTTTTCTAAGGTGCAGGGCCTAATGGATAATTTCTGCGGAATAAAAAGTTTTGGGGTATTTTCGGGTAGAAAATGATGAAATAAGAACTTGGAATAAATTTTCGCTGAAAGTAGACTCACTAACTTAGAGATTCATAAGAAGAAAGAAGGAAAAATAGAAATGATTTTGGTTGTGAAAATTGTTCGAAGAAAGCCTATTATTTATAGGCAAAAATCATGTTAAAATACTTTTAATTAAGGTCCCACTTTGATTATTATATAATAAATCACAAAAAAAACTTTTAATCATGTTCTTAAGGATGTCATGACTTACCTCATCAAAAATATATCATGGCTTACTTCATCAATTGGTTAATTGCATATCAAGTCCCTCAATTATTTGTAATTAAAATTCAAATAGGTATAATTAGATTTCTTAGTTACATACATATTTATTTATGTGATTTTCTAGATAATTTGATCATCTTGGTTAAGATTTAAAACTGAAATATATGTTTTAGGATTAGAGACCTATAAAAATAATAAAAGACTAACTTTTAAGTGTAGGGACTAAAATGCAATATTGTTTAACATTTAGGGTCAAAACTAGAAATTTTCAAAAGTTCAAGGACTAAAGTATAAATTTATTTTCTTCCTAATTTTTGGGGCGTTACATTGGGCCTCTCCTTCATTCAAGCATTGGAGATATGGTCGAGAGTATGATATTCGATATAATGTTCTGTTGCGGATAAAGTATCGGGCGATCTTCCGTACCATCGTTCTTTTGAGTATTTTTGTCACTCGAATATCCTTTAGGATCTTCTAAGTATGCCTTTATACTATCCATTCATCCATTATCTATTGGTGCCATCATCCTATTCATTACTTTGTAATTGGCCTTCTCCGATTCTATTATTTGCAATAGGGTGATCTTCTGTGTGCTCACCGTCGAAGTTTGATTGGCTATATTGGATAGTGTGTCTGCTTCTAGGTTCTCAGATCATGGGATCCGAACTAGCTCAAACATTTATTTTCTTTGTTGCACTATTCGCAAGCCTCATAAGCTCCCTTGACTTTATGTACTATCAATGGAGAATCATTATTGACTAGTAATCTTTTTATTGCTACTTTGTGTGCCAATCGCATTCCTATAAGGAGACATTCATACTCAACTTTGTTACTGGAGATGGGATAATCAATTCTTACTGCGAAATTTAACCGTTTTTCCTCGATGCTAGTATTTATGCGTAATATTCCAGCTCATTTTTGTGTTCTGGCCTGATGACCTGTCCAGGAATGCATGGTAGATGGGTATATCCTCCTCTAGTTCCACCTCATTCATTTCTATGATGAAATCTACGATTACTTGAGCTTTTATGGTTGTCGGGGAGCGTATGCAATGTCGTATTCTCTTAGTTCCACAAGTCATTTTACTAATTAATCAGATATCTCGAGTCGATTGAGGATGAATAGTAATGGATATCGGGTCAAGATGGTTACCCGATGGGCCATGAAATAGGATCACAACTTTCGTGCAGTAGTTAAGAGGGCTAATACTAGTTTCTCCACATGGGCATAACGAGATTCGGCTCCCTGTAAAGTCTTACTGACATAATAGATGGGTAAGTGCTCATTTTCTTGTTCCTTTACAAACACTGCACTAACGGCTTCTTCTCTGATGGCCAAGTAAGCGAATAAATCTTCACATGCTGGTTTTACAAGTAGAGCTAGGGTTATCAAGTAATCCTTCAGTTCTTCGAAAGCCTTTTCACGTTGATCATTCCATTGAAATCTTTAATATTCCTCAGTATCTTGAACTATGTAATCCCATTTCAGCAGATCTTGATATGAATCCGCTCAGCAAAGCCATTCGCCCTGTCAATTTTTGAACATCTTTGACAGTCTTTGGCGAGGGCATATCCACAATTGCTTTGGCTTTCTCAAGACTTACTTCTGTCCCCTTTCTTGTTACCATGAATCCTAAAAAAAATGCTCCTTCGATTCCAAAGAAGCATTTTTAGGGTTTATTTTCATTCCAAACTTGTCCATGATTGCTAATGCTTTCCTTAGTTCTTCAGGTGGTCTTCAGCTCTTAGCTTTTGACGGTCATGTCGTCAAACATATACTTCCATTGATTCCCCTATCAACCCGGAGAACATCAGATTCACAACTCTTTAATATGTATCCCCAATGGTTTTCAGTCTGAATGGCATGCCAAAATAACAGAAGTTACCCCCATCCGTGATGAATCCGGTTTTGTCTTGATCATCTTCTGCCATCAATATTTGATTATACCCTTGATCACAATCCATAGTTGATAACAGCGCGCATCCTGCAGTTGAATCTACCAATTGGTCGATATTGGGTAAGGGATAACAATCTTATATTTTTGAAGTCAACACGCATTCTCCATCTTCCTCTTCTCTTGGGGACTATACAACGTTGGACAACCATTCCGAACTGAAAACTTCTCTAATCTGCTTAAGACTTAGCAAAGATTGAACTTCAAAACGAATAATCTTGTTCCTTTCTGGCCCCATGTTACTCTTCCTTCTACTGTATGGGTTTGGCTCCAACAAGAACATTTAGAAGGTGTTAACATACCTGCGAGTTGATACTTCGCGATGGTCCTCCTTCCTAAGAAAATATGTGAATATACTCTTCGAGTACCGTTCTGACTTTACTTTCCACATCAAGTCACCTGCTAGTGCCAAAGTTAAATATTTTACACTGTCACCTTCAATGATTTCCACCATTTTTAATTCTTCTGCAGCTTTTACTTTCACTTCTTCCATTTTCCATTTTTTAGGACGTCATTGCCATTTCATCTGTCTCCATCGGTATTGCATTCATTCTGCATTCCCTGGATTTGATCTGGTCTTCTCAAACTTCTCTGATCCCCGAAGGAGTTGCGAACTTGATTTTGAGATGTAGCATGGAGGGTATTGCTTCAACGGTGTGGATAGATGGCCTCCCGCATATGGCGTTGTATGTTCATGTAAACGCATCTACCACCCATAACTTGATAGGTTTCTTTCTCCTCAAAGCTTTGCCTCCCCATGACATCGGAAGAATTATTGTTCCCAAGGTTCGGCATGGTTCACCGATGAATCCCACAAGTGGTACATCTATTGGTTCCAATTGTTCTCGTCGTAATCCCATAGCCAGGTTGGTTATTAAGAACACATCTACGAAACTGCCCGTATATATGAGAATTATTTGTACCACCACCCTATAAATAGTAGCTTTGATGACTAACAGGTCTTCGTCTTGGTATACTATTCCACTCAAATCCTCGGGTCCGAATGTGATTTGGGTAGTTTGGCATTTTCAAGGGGAACAAACCTGCAATTTTTGCCCCAAGGTTTCTTTGAGGTATTGTAACGCCACAAAAATTAGAAAAAAATAAATTTATACTTTAGTCCTTGAACTTTTGAAAATTTCCAGTTTTGACCCTAAATGTTTAGGAAAATTTGCATTTGAGCCCATGAACTTAAAAGTTAGTCTTTTATTATATTTACAGGTCTCTAATCCTAAAACATATATTTCAATTTTAAATATTAACCAAGTTGATTGAATTACCTAGAAAAATTACAAAAGTAAATATGTATGTAACAAAAAAATCTAATTATACCTATTTGAATTTTAATTATAAATAATTGAGGGACTTGATATGCAATTAACTAATTAATGAAGTAAGCCATGACATTTTTTTGATGAGGTAAGCCATGGCATTCTTAAGTTCTTATTTCATCATTTTCTACCCAAAAGTACCCCCCAAAACTTTTATTGCGCAAAAATTATCCATTCTGCCTTGCACCTTAGAGAAATTATAACTAACTATAGAAAAATCTTTTTTGATCAAGGCCAACGGTTGAATACTCCTCATCATGTCCTCTAAATTTCATATGAAGAATTTTTCAAATAATGTGATTTAGAAGGTCGAAATTCCTCAACCGTAGACTGATGTCTGAAAATTCGAAAATATGTTCTGTGTTTTCAAGAATTATTTAGCATATCAAGCATTTGGATTTTCCTTCCCATTCGGGTATACATGTTCCTAGTGATGTTAGGGATCAGTTGCCATAAAAATATTTGGAAATAAAGTTCATTTGGATATCTGATCAAAGGGTTGACGAACTAATCAACGCCATCAAAGTTCTCCGTACGAGTTAAGGTGAGGTTCTATTTCTGATTTGTTCTAGCCCTGTTTGGCATCCGGCCCTGAGGAACTTGGACAGAAAAGCCAGTACTCCGTTACCAAACCTCGAACAACCTATATATCATCATAATCATGTTCGGCATCTCATCTCGTAACATGATTTTCTTACTCATCGTTAAATCATATCTAATCATTTATTATTTATCATATATGTTCATAATCATGATAATTTTCCAATATTATAATCTCATCTGCTGGTTCTTGAATTGTGCAAAGAGCAACGAACTATGTTCGGGACATGTAGCTCAAGGAGCAACGAATATTATCCGGTTTACTAGCTCGTTTGTTTATTTGTTATACCGATTGGGACACCTTTGGGAAGTTGGATTCAGGGATTGAGTCGAGTTACTGTCGGGCAGTAAGGACTGTCAGTTAATTAATTTCGCTTGATATCCATGTATCTAAGTGTCGCTTGCAGTCAGGAGTTGGCTGTAACCCGTGTGCTGGATCAACATGTACTCGAGGATGTCTCTTGATTGTTTGCAAGGTCGCTCCTCGTCGGGAGGTATAAGGTAGAATAGTAGAAGTCATAAGGCTGGATTTGTTTATTGTTAAGCACAAGTTCATTAACTATTCTATGAAAACTCGAGTACCATTGCTACATCAAATTGTCTAGTTGAACTGTTTCTACCGGTAAGATCACTCCCGAAATGTATCAGTAGGTTGCATTACCAATTCTTTTATATGAATCTCACTAAGTCATTAAAGACTTATTCCTCGTCTATTTTGTCCATTCCTCAGGATAAAATCAACATGTCAGCATGAACCAAGTGAATAATTGTTCAAGCGTGCATTTAGGAATATTCGTGTTTTGTCACTAGTGTATAACCATTAAAATAGTAACATTATTTGTAATATCAAGACCTCCGTTGTATATATATCAAAATATAATTTATAAAACATGTATGATTTTGATCCTAAACAAGTGAGACCCCTCCTATGAGTTGCGCTTTAGTCTGGATTGGGTAAAGTGGTTGGCCACCACTGAACCAATTCGGATCAGTGCGTGGCTCGTGGGGTGTCACAGGTATCGCCTCTTTTTCCTTACAGGAGTCAAAGCCATTTCTCCTCCTTCGATCCTGTTTATTGTCCTAACATTAAGCAAATTCTTTTCGTACGAATTTGGAGGTGGAGAGACTCGTGGCTTGTATTCTTCTTCTTGAGATCTTACATTGTTGGTGTCTTCCCTTGTAACGTCTTCCTTGTTTTGCGTTCTTTGTCAAGGATCGGGTTCTTGAGCGTTCTGATACCATTCCTCCACGAAGTTCTGAAGGTATCCTAGGTCAACAACTTGTCGATTTCTTTCTTCAGTATAGTACATTTGTCAGTTGTATGCCCATACGCTTTATGGTATTTGCAAAATTTCCCCAAATCCTACTTTTTGTAAGGCTCACGGGCAGGCCATGACCATTGCAAATCCTTGTTTTTTTTTCATGACATGCAATACTTCGGTGGAGAGTGATCATTAACGGGAGGCAACGACACTGGTTGAGGTGGTTCTTCACGGTGTGTTTCTCATCTTTCTGATGAGTAGCATGTCTATCCTCTTTATTTTTTTCCTGGGGTTTACTTTTTAATTCCGCTTTGCTGGAATCATTTTCCGATTTGATCTTTGAACTTTCAGTCGCTTCCATGATGATGTACATTTCAACCTTCTGCATTAGCTTGTTCATATCTCTTAACTGATTTCCCATCAAGTAACGAAAGAAGTTCCCAAATCGTAGCACTTCCGCCAATATGTCCGCGATCATGGATGAATCCATATGAGGCACATCAAGAGCTTCATTGGAGAATCATTTTATATACTATCTTCATTTTTTCGTTATTAGATGGTGAACATGTGACTAGCCAACTTGGGGTATCTCTTATTACAAGAAAACTGGCGTACAACAAACATGCAAAACAACTCATCAAAATTAGAAATAGTACTTGGGGGATTTGTGAAAACCAAGCTTGCACTCGTTCGATCAGAGTCATTCAGAATATGCGCCATAGGACAAAGTCTGACACTAGATCCATACTTGCCAAGTATTGGTGTACGTGGTCTAACGGGTCTCTCCCATCTTTTTCTCCCGATTATAAGGGCATGTTGCCTGGTCTCATACCCATCGGGACTAGCACTTGTGCTATCTCTGGAATAAATGGTGACCCTTGATACACGGGTTCGTCTCCTATACTATTGTTTTTTCTTCATAGCCTGCATTTCCCTCCTTAGACTATCTATCATACTTCAAAGTGAGTTATCTCTCGTTCTGGGGAAATAATGGTTTCCTCTATTCCCAGAGTAAAGGTTCCTTTATCTTGGGGTATCAATTCTTCTTTCATTATAATTTCTATTATCGCATATCTTCTTCCCTCTCGTTCATAGGTTGGTGGGTCGTATATCTCAGAGTTCCGAATGGAGTTTGAGTCATACGAGACCCTTGTCATTCCACATGATTTCCCCCTCCATAGGGAAGCATCGGTTGTGGTTCAGGTATTTGCTTAACCATTCGTTCTCCTCTCCCAGTTACTGCGTCTAATAGGTTTTCAAATACCGTTCTTAGGATGTTGATGAAATCAATGTCTTCGACTTGTGGCAAGGGCTATATTTCTCTTCACGTTGGTTATTTGATCCACGACTGCATGAAGCTTACATCAGATGGCCTTGTAACAAATAAGTTATTTTTCTCAACGTATTATCTCAAAAATGCTTGAAGGTAGTCTATGGCGTTCCCACAGACGCCGCCATTTTGTTAACACTCTTTTTAGCTCACTCTTGTGACATAGTAATTAAATTTATTTGTTCAAGAACGACCTACCCAAATTTTGGATAATATTGACTTTTAAAAGACTAAAGTGATAAAAGAAGAGCTTTCAGCGTGAAGAGAAGTGTGATAGTAGTTGATAATTTTTATTCAACTGGTCCCTAGTGGAGTATGAGCTTCCTTATTTATAGGAGAAAATTCTAGACATGTGTCAATTACATGTTCTCTTATGTTGACAAGTGTTTTGCATGCAATTTATTAGTTAGCATGACTGGTTAATTCTCTAACAACTATCATCTACACGTGTCTGGACCGCATATTTTGTCACGTGGTTGTTCATTCCATCGAACCCGATAGTTCACACTGTGTTAACGACCCTTGTATGGTATCGTGGAGCCGACCTTGACTCGTAGAACCTTGTAAGGTATCGTGTAACCTATAGTGCATCATAGATGTATATTCGTAAGACATTGTGGATCCTTGTAAGTCATCGTAGATCTTCTTAGGGTATCGTTGATGCTTGTAAGGTATTGTAGTGCCTGTATTGCATCGTAGATATGGGACCTATGAGATGTCGTGGATTCTTGTAAGACATCGTGGAGCCAACTATGACTCGTAGAGCCTTGTAATGTATCTTTGCACCTGCAAGGTATGTAAGCGGTGTTGTAAATCATGTGAAACATCGTAGAACCTTGTAAGGTATCGTAGAATCATTTAAGATTCGTAGAACCTTGTAAGGTGTCATCGAGCTTGTGAGGAAACTTAAACCCATATAAGACGTTTTTGTCCTCGAAGGATATTGTAAACGATTTATCGTGGATCGATGGTCGTGATGGGAGGGGTTAACATACACTATTTAACTTAAACCAGTAATATACAATTCTAATGATAAACATACGATAATCAACGCATGTAATTAATTAGAAGCCTTCTAAGATTTGTACATATACGTACTGGTTTCCATTTTTCAACGAATTGAAGATTTTTTTGTCGTTTCAGCTCAACTCTATATGTGAACATTATATTAGCAAATACATAGAAATTTTACCGCTAACTAATTCCATCTTCCTTTTTGTATTGTCGGGGATTAAGTTTTTTCTTTTTTGATGAGTTAAATAATTTCACTGAAATGAAACGAATTAAGTACAACACAAAGGAAGGGATCCATAGGCGGGGTTTATTTGATGCTCGAACCATGTACATTGTTCCTTAATATCGCGACATGTGGATCTGCTTGCTTTTCATGTATTGCTTCAATTTTGAAGACTTTTTTTTTACCTCCACGGTTACACTTTCATATTTCAATTTTCAACTTAGTTTTCGTATATGTCTCCAATAATTTATTTATTTTTTCGTTTCTCTGTCTTCTCCCTCTCTCCACATTCACGGCTGGCATTGCTCTACTTTTCGAGTTTTCATAGATTCAAGAACAATAAATTCACCCAAATAATCATGAAAAATTCACCAAACACTACACTTACAAGAATATCATTAATGATTTCACTTAATTCAACAGCGAAGTAAATATGAAATAGTTCTTTTAAAAAAAAAACAATAGTTCAAAATCCGCTTCTGCGCTTTAAACTACAAGAAAAACAAATCCACCAACTTTGCTAATAATACTAAACAAATAAAGAAAAATAAACTTCGTTTATAAGTACCATATTACAGCTTTTTTAATTGATCAACTACAATTATTTTTTAAAATAGAACATCGAATCAACGTTAATTGAATTCCTTTCTTATTTGTTTTTTTCAAATATTCAAAAGTCATCGTAGCTCTTGAGAAATCCAGTGATAGTCAAATGTTCCCTCGCGGACGTTTTTATTCATTCCTTTCTATGTGTCGGAGAATAGTTTAATAGTATTTAAACCACAGATTTTTCTTTTCTTCTTTTAATTCGGAATAAAACAGACAATTTGTTTGATTTTTTGTTGAGCTGCGAGTCTGTGACCGCAACGTACGTGGACACTTGGCACGATTTTCTACATATCGAAAGCAACTACCATTGAAAAATATTAACACTATAATCAGGTCAAGAACTAGTTTCCTAAAAAGGAAAGAAAAATATACGTAGTTTAAGACTCGTTCACATTATGGTAGGTTTGATTAAGCAGTGTCTTGTTGTAAAAAAAAAAATTTATTAAGCAATGTCTTGAAATACTTTATAATTGTCATAAACTTTTATGATTATCAAGGCAAATAACTACAGAACCGGATAAATTAAAGTTGGTAACAGAAAAAAAGGGTAACATGCAACTATGCACCAATTTATTTATCTGCCTGGTATCGAATGACAAACAACTTTTATCGTGCTCAACTTTGCGAGAATTTTCAATCAAATATAAGTTCGGTAAGATCCACTTATAGATATAGTTGCGTATGCATACTTCGTAACCCAGGCAATATATGTATCAATTAATTTTTCCACCATCTCTTACAAGATAATATAACCTCTCTTTAGACAATGCACGTATTACACAAAACTCCAAATATAAATTATATATAATACAGCAGGACAGATGAGTCGGCTAGTCCGTAATAAATTGGTAAACGCCGTATCTTTGAAATTACATCGAAGTCTAAAGTGAAGGAAAGTTCGTTATCTAACTAACTATACACGCGTGAGAAATATGAAATACATGCTATTCATCTATAGTTGGGTAAATTTTTGTTTTTTATTATTAAAGTCGTGTAACTATGAAACTGTGCATAAGCAACTAGTAATAACGTGGAAAAACAACCGGTCTAATTAAAAAGGCTTTCTTAGCAAAATACCCTTTGTGTCATACGAAATTGACAAATACCCTTAAAAAATAAATATTTCAGATACTCCATGGGATTTGAAAATTTTGCATGTTTCTCCCTGTACATGGTAGGTGTAATTCTTTCTTCCACACATGAGAATGAGGTACATTTTTCTTGAAAAAGACATTTATGATTTTCTTTAAAAAAAAAAGAGAAAAGGTATATTGCTTATTTTTTATACTTTAGATTATCACAGAACTACAATATCAAATAAAAATTGTAAATTTTACAATATATATATATATATATAGATGTGTATATTTGTTATTTTTAAACATAAAAGAAGATATTCAAGCTACTAATTAAGAGTATTTTAACATTATATATAAAATGAATAAAGACATCAAAGTTCTCGTACGCCCAAAATTTAAAGCCGAGCAACTTATTTCTTGAGCATTGCTACATGTGTTCATCGTGAGACTAGTTTTAATTCAAACATACTATGCATACGCCTGAACCAATTGGTTCTATGCCATATATATCCTCAACTTTTGAGTTGTACCTCCATAAACTTTTATTTGTTCAAAATCTCCAACAAAAGAATTGCTCGAGAAGTTGGGCCAATTAGCACAATGCCACAAAAGTTGGGGGTAAGTTGCTCGATTTTAAATTTATGGTGATAAAGTGCAAAATGTGCCATATTAATAATTATAAGAGTTTGATGGTTTTATCTCTTAAAAGATACAATTCAAAATCATTCTAGGAGTGGTTGTACCAAGTTTTTGAACTCGCGAGATTTGTCAAATTTGGTATAATAATAATAAAGTGAGTAATTTGTCAATTTAATATAATTCAAGGACCCAATCAAAAAAATCAGAAACGGCGGCTTGGCTAATAGTTAATACTTAATACAGAAAAAAGACATATTTGATATTTCCAATTGGTGTCTTTCAACTCTCTCTCTCTCTCTCTCTCTCCTACTTCTACGACATATGTACGACCATACTTGAGTTTTTCTTTTCTTATTTATTACAAGAGCACATCAATTATTAGTACTACATACATTATATAATTTATAATAAAGTTGCTGACTTGGAAAAGGGAAATCTAGACACAGCAAATCCAGTTCAAGAATTAGAAACTGTACTTGTGCGAAGATATGCTGTTTGCAAACACTACTTCATGGTGGTTTGTTGTTGTAGTTTTCTTCTTCTGTTTTTTCAAGTTTAGTGAATCTCAAAAGGTTCCACAACAAGAAGGTAATTAAGCAACTGATTATTATTTGATTTCATAAGCAGTTGTTTCACAGTTTATTTCTTCTTCTTCAAGTAACTCATAATTGATTAGTGATTAGTAGTGGTTTCTTGAAATTACCCCAATTTGTGTTTGTTAAAATCTTGAAAGCACAAGACTTGATTTTTAATTTGTCCATTTTCATGAATTTTGGTGTTCACATTTAACAAAGTTGAATTTTGAGTCTCAGGGGTCTAAATATCTCAATTGGTACATTGAGATTTTTGAGTAAAATTAAGTAGCATTTTTTTTTTTTTTGCAGATTCTCAAATATTGTTTTAAGTTGCTTCCTCATTTCTTTTGTAACACACTGTTCATTTTCTGATTTTCACAGCGGATGTTCTTCGACAAGTTGCTACTGAGATGGGTGCACTATACTGGAAATTCAACGCTGATATATGTGAAATCGAGGAGGTAGGGGTATCGCCCACACCTCCTAGCGGCTCCGAGGGTTACGTTGAGTGTAATTGCAACTACGAGAACAACACGGTCTGCCATGTTACAAAAATGTATGATATCCATCTTTATTCCATCACCCATCCAATATGCATCTATGTTGTTTATAATCCATTTCTCATTTTATGAGATGTAAACTCTGATTGCTCTACCGATCCCCATAAAACGTGATTCTTTTTATTGCATATTGATATGGTTCTTCACATTTTCCGTCTTGTTTAGCAAAATTGAAGTTCCCCCTAAGGCTGCTTATTCACTTTTCAAACTCTTGATGGTCATAGGAAATCAAGTATATAGCATAAGTAGACTTTGATCATTACTAAGTTCTCCAAATAGCTTAATAGCTACACTTAACAATTGCATTCTTATACGTCTAGATCAGAAATCAGTTGTTTTTCAATGTTCGTCATCCTTAAGGATGGATGCTTCGTTAATAAGCATTAGATGATAAATTAGGAGTAAGTCCCCAAATTGTTTTACATGGAAGTGAATTTCGTCCACGAGAAGCTTCTTTATTTATGTTACGGTTTTTTATGTGGTGTAGAATTGAAATGCATACGGGACATGATTTTTCCCCTGCCTTGACAGTGTGCTTAATGATTAATTCTCATGTTCCATCTTATTGCAGTGTGCTTAAGAGTTACGATCTTCCTGGAGTTCTTCCGCCTGATATTATTAATCTTCCTTACCTCCAAATGGTGTAAGAGCACTTAATACCTGCCATTACATTTAAATCCAGTGTTTTAACTGTGACCACCATAGCTTTTTGTTGCATGACGAGATCATCGTTCACCAAATCATGGACATTTTTGTTTGTTACCAGTGATTTTGCTTACAACTTTCTCCACGGATCAATTCCACTGGAATGGGCTTCGACGCAGTTGAACTCTATGTATGGCTTATCCAACTCGTGACTTGGCTGTAATGCGTATTGTTTCTTGTATTATTGACAATGCTGCAAGGATTTTTATGCAGCTCTGTCCTTGTAAATCGCTTATCAGGGGAAATACCGAATGAGCTAGGGAACATTACAAGCCTCACATACCTGTAGGTGTTCAGTATAGACTTCCATTGTTTGATAATTTGCATTTGTGAATGAAATTTGTTTTCCAAATAAAACTAGGAATGGATTCATTATGGCCCCCCACCCCTCTCTCTTAACTTACACCTTAGAAAGAAAAGGAAAAAAACCACTGGTTTGCTAAATTTTCCTTAATTCATCAATAATCTAGTACCATGTAATAGGAATATTTCATTTGGGAATATGATTTTACGAGTTTTAATTGTTTGAGTTCTTTAATCAGGAATCTCGAAGGGAACCAGTTTTCAGGGCCTATTCCTCCAGACATTGGGAAATTGTTAAATTTAAGAACTCTGTAAGATCTCATATATCTAATGAGCTACAACTTTGAAGCGTTAAAAGTAGGATAGGGGTTTTGGTGAGAGCTGACAGATTCAGTTTACTCTAATTTTGATTCTTCTCAGGATCTTGTCGTCCAACCAATTGACGGGGCAATTGCCAACATCATTTTCAGCATTGACAAATTTAACCGACGTGTAAGCACAAGTACCATATTCTTCCAGTTGATTTTATTGTTTGAAATTCTATGATATGTTCATCTATCATTTTTCTAACAAAAAAATATAAAAAAATCATCTATCATTTTATCACATTGCAGTAGGATAAATGACAATAATTTAACTGGACGAATACCGGACTTTATTCAGAACTGGAAACAGCTTACCAAACTGTAAGATATTGATATTACTAAAGGGCAAAGTTTTTATAAGGTTTTTATTTTTTTGTACTTTTCTTCTAATTGACTGTTCAATGCTCAATGAAGAGAAATATTTGCAAGTGGACTGGGGGGACCGATTCCCTTGAACATATCTCTTCTGAACTTGCTGACTGACTTGTGAGTACATAAGATAATTTTGGTCCTCCCCTTCTACTTTTCTCATTAGTACTTGATTCACAGTTAACTCTTGTAAAGAATATTCTGATGGGATGTCTGTATGCATACAGGAGAATCAGCGACATAAAGAGTCCAGCTCAGGGATTTCCAATTTTAAGGAGTACCACAGGCCTCGTAACATTGTATGCTAAGTTACTATGCTTATTGACTAACTTTCTGGTTATTGTCATTCCATATAAGCTAATAAGATGATATATTCTTTGATAAAGGGTGCTGAGGAACTGTAACATTACTGGAGAAATCCCTGCATATATTTGGAGACTAAGAGTTCTGCTAATGTTGTAAGTGACAATACCAAAAATACTGGATAACTTTGTAGACTCTAATGTAGCTCAGTATGCGGGTGTTTATTGGTTGAAGGACTAGTAGGTGCTTTTGCAAAGGCATAGCGTAATTCTTCTAGATTGTTTCCACCTTGCTTTTTGTTGCTCTTCTTACCTGCAATATTGTATTTCTTGACATGAACAGGGACCTAAGTTTCAACAAGTTAGAGGGTGTGATCCCACGTAATATTGCGAGAAATCTGAAACTTGTGTAAGTAGCAGTCTAAAGGAAAGTGATATTTTATTTATGAAAACCCAAGCATCTTCTGTTTTCCATATTCTCCAAACGTTTGAAATTTCGGTGAAGTTCCTGTCTGCAGTTCAAATCAGAAATACTTTGCCTTCTTGATCAGACTACGTGTCATATTCACGACTTTGATTCCTGTCAATAGGTTTTTAACTGACAACATGCTGGGCGGAAACATTCCAGATACGTTGTTGAAGGATGGAAGCAATATGTAAGTTTTATTTCAGACATTTAGTTTTTATCATGTAGGTGATTTTGGTGGAAACCGTGTGGGTGAGGTTCATTTGCTAATATTGCTTGATCTATTTTGTTTAAATTGCAGACCATTGATATGGCTCATGTTTAGCATGAAGTTTATGAAATTTACTTAAAGCTCATCAATTTATTTTCGTTTACTTTACAAGGCATTTAAAAATGGTTGAATTACTCTCATTTAACAAATTTGCTACCTGTCTGATCAAAAAAAGAAACTTTATAGGGATTTTATTTACTTCTTAGTATAAGTTATTGTAGATAATAACAATTTGCTTTACTGATTTTATGCAGTGATCTTTCCTACAACAATTTTACTTTGCAAGGTCCTGGTGAACCTGCTTGTCAATCAAACATGTGGGATAAGCTAATTTTCTTTTATTATATACCATTGACATACAATACTTTGTTATTGACAATATCTAACTGGTTTCATTTTAGTAGGAATCGAAACATAAACTTGTTCAAAGCCGCATCTACAGTGAACACATTGTAAGATGCGTTCTGTACTTGTGGTCTTAAGAAAATAATAATTGGCCAACAGTGAAATGTCAAGTTAGTTGCTCACTGTTTGTGCTTATCTTTCGACAGACAAAGAATTCTTCCTTGCAGCACGGACATAGTCTGCCCTAAATGTAAGTGAATTCTTCGGTGAATCTCGACCACTCTTGTTTGTCGCTTTTCTCTACGTATGCCTTCTCTTTTAACTATATTAGATTCAAATCAAGTTATGTTATGTATGTGCAGATAAATGTTCCTTAAACGTTAATTGTGGCGGGGGCGACTTGACCGTAAAGGAAAGCAGAGGAGACGTTAGATATGAAGGAGATGATGGAGGTGAATTAGCAAAGTATTTAAGTAGTAACCATTGGGGCTTTACGAGCAGTGGTGACTTCTTAGATGAGCCTAATAACCAAAATTCTCGTTCTATTAAGATTACACCGACGGGAAACCTTACAGAATTGTACAGTTCGGCACGCCTTAGTCCTCTCTCACTTACATATTTCCATTATTGTTTGGAGAATGGGAGTTACAATGTGAGCCTGCACTTTGCCGAAATACTTTTCACGAATGACACTACGTACAACAGTCTAGGAAGGCGGAAGTTTGATATATTTATCCAGGTTGTTTAAATAAAAGCATGGCATCTTGGGATATGTCAGTTGTATCACTCTTTCTGATGATACCGTCTCTATATCAGGAAAAGTTAGTGTGGAAAGATTTTGACATTGAAAATGAGGCACATGGAGCTCGAAGGCCTGTGGTAAGATCTTTTAATGCCACAGTCGCAGATAGTACATTGGTGATCAGGTTCTACTGGGCTAGTAAAGGGACTACTCGAATCCCTAATAGAGGAGATTATGGTTCTCTGGTATCAGCAATTTCAGTCAATCCAAGTCAGTACTTCCAGTCCTTTTGTTTAGTTGACATAATTTTCTTATATCCATACTCCATGTTATATTAGGACTTGCAATTATTTTATAGAACACGTGACACACTAGATATCATTTTTTGTAGTACATGGATCATGATACAGCAAGGGTCATAATTACCTACCATCTGGAAGCCACATGGGATTGGTTACTTCTTAAAATAAGACAAAGTTCTTCTAGATTTCGCTTGTGTATCATTCTTTATAGGCAGCTGCAAAAAGTTGACTGATGAAATATGAAATTAACTACTTCATCTTGATGCTAACCTCAGTGTTCCTTTCATTAACTCACTTAGTTAATGTGTCATGAATCTGATATTTGACATATTCTGGCCCTCAAGTGCCGTATGAAATATCTTTTGTGAAAAATATATCTTAGGATGTCAACCTGCACCTTATGATTTCATTTTCGGAGTAGCTTTATTCTAGTATATTTCGAATGCTGTTCAGGTCATAGGAGGCAGACTGGACACATCTAATTTAATCCTACAAAATAAATATTTAGTACGATTATTATTTATAAACCTATATTTTGGTGCAGATTTCAAAGTTTGTTCATATGGTAGCAAGAAGAATGTAACTGCTTATGTGATAGCTGCAGTTTTGCCACTCTGCATTATTATCTTGGCAGTGGGTATTCTTTGGTGGAAAGGGTTTCTGATAGGTAGAAAGCAACTCCATAAAGGTGAGATACTGTTTTTTTGTCAAAGAGCTCTCATCGTTTGTTAAGTGCGGAGAGCCACTTTACTGTTAACTAAAATGCATTTCCGGATGTTCTTGGAAACTATTTTTTCGATTTTTTTATTGGTTCTCTTTTGGCTTCTCCATGCATTTCTACTGACAATGATTGATTTGGAATCTCAACAATTTTTCCAAATTCTCTCAGTTCTAACAATTAGTTCTGATGATAATAGAAAAATAAAACAAGGCTAAGGCTCATATTGACATCTTTGCCTTCTGATGTGTGTACTTTATAATGCGTTCTTCTTACCCTTGAAAGTTGAAAGCATCTGTGACTTTTTCTTTATTATTCTCAGATAGGGTGTCAAACTGAAATATATCCAAATTTTGAAATATCAAATATATGCTATGTCACTGATGATTTTAATTAGTATTTCGGCATATTTAACTTTCTCTCTACACTATATCTCTGGAATTAAAATTTGAACTGCTGCAAGAATAGGCTGACTGCAAGTTTTTCATGCAGATTTTGAAGGTCTAGAATTGCAAACTATTGCTTTCTCACTGAAACAAATTAGAGCTGCCACTAACAACTTTGATACAACGAACAAGATTGGAGAAGGTGGTTTTGGTCCCGTGTACAAGGTACTCTTTTTGTTGAAAGATTTGATCTTTTTTTTTCTTTTTTCTTTTTTTTTTTTCCTTTCTCTCAGGATTCATTTTTGCTAAATGGGAAAACTCTGGCAGGGAGTATTATCTGATGGTACTGATATTGCCGTGAAGCAACTCTCCTCCAAATCAAGACAAGGGAATCGTGAATTTCTAAATGAAATCGGCATGATTTCTTGTTTACAACACCCGAATCTTGTGAAGCTCTATGGATGCTGTATCGAAGGAGATCAATTGCTTGTTGTATACGAATATATGGAAAATAATAGCCTCGCCAATGTTTTGTTTGGTAAGGTTTTACTTATTTAATTAATCATTTTTGGTGTGTAGCTTATGAAGCTTGTTTAGTCAATGACAAAGAACGGTGCCTGATTATTCTTCAGAGTCAAAGGGAAGCCAATTGATGCTAGACTGGTCAACACGGTTCCGGATTTGTACTGGAATAGCAAAAGGACTGGCTTTTCTCCACGAGGAATCAAGATTGAAGATTGTTCATCGAGACATTAAAGCCACTAATGTGTTGCTGGACAAAGATCTGAACCCAAAGATATCAGATTTTGGATTGGCGAGGCTTAATGAAGATGAGAAGACACATATTAGCACAAAAGTTGCCGGAACAATGTGAGCAGTTCGCCTTGTTGTGTGATTTTGGTCAATGGTTCTTTCAGCCATTTCCTTGATATTTGCATTTATAATGTTCGATCTTATTTGTTTGTAGAGGATATATGGCGCCTGAATACGCACTCTGGGGCTATCTAACGGACAAAGTAGACGTCTATAGCTTCGGTGTCGTGCTTTTGGAAGTCGTCAGCGGCAAAAGCAACAATAATTACATGCCAAGTCACAATTTTGTGTGCCTTCTTGATTGGGTAAGGAAGCAACCCCTCTCAGTCTCTTTATAGGAATAATTACGTTTGTACCCCTGAAGTATGGTCGAATTGTGGACCCCTCTACTAATGCTTGAATGGTTATAGAAACTCCCTGAAATTTGAAAAATATTACTTATAGGCTCCTATAAAGATGAAAATTCAAGCTGTCGTTATAATTATTCGATGTTCATGGGGGGTTTATGTAATTAGATCAAGCTTTTTATCAGAAAATGTCGAAGGCTGATATCGCACTCTCTGCATGCTAAGTTGAATTTTCAATTTATCTTTTGAAGTTATATCTTATAGTCCGTATATTACTGCAGGCGGGTCACTTGCAAGAAACTAAAAACATTTATGAACTGGTTGATGAGAGGTTGGGTTTTCAAGTAAACAAAGAGGAAATAGAAAGAACGGTGAAAATAGCGCTCTTGTGCACCAATGCGACTCCATCCCTCAGGCCTACGATGTCTGAAGTAGTGCAAATGCTTGAAGGCAAAATGGCTATTTCAGATCCCATTCTCGTTCCCGAAGGAAGCACGTATGCTAATGATGTTCGGTTTAAAGCCATGAAAGACTTTCATCAAGAGAAGCAAAACCAAAGCTCTACCGCAAGTCACACGCTGACAATACGAACGGAAGCAGGTTTCTCTTCGACTACATCTGGTTCGTCTTTAGAAACTTGATCAGGATAAGAATATCATTTGGGTTGGTATAGATTGATGCAATAGTATTTTTCTGGTAGATTGTTGCAACTTGTATGATTGTAAATCAATTTTGAAGGTGGAAATGGGTTAATAAGTATATGTTGTGGCTTTGTAGGATATGTCTTTGTATATATGTATATATGTTATCCACTGGCCGATTTTATTAAACAGAAAATCTGTGTCCCATGTAATATTTATTCTTGAGTAAATTGCAAAAAGCACCCTAATGTTATTTTTAAATTTTAAGTGTGGTCTCTTATATATTCTGTAAATATACTGCCTTGTGAAATTCAGAAATTGTCAAATACTCCTTACTGCTTTCCAGCCAGTGCTCAGTTTGGTTCCAAGGCAAAGGGCGAAAAGGATAAAAATATAATGGAAATTATTATTTTCAAACATGAAATTGTTGGATCGGGATTGATACAACTTTTTCAAAGTTTCAGAGCTCAAGTTAAGCTGGCGTTGCCTTAACTTGATCTCAAACAATCTTCTTGATAGAGTAATGTGCAGCGGAATTAAAGAACACAAGAAGATAAATTTTCAATGGTTTATTATAAATAATCAACCATCTAGCCTTACGGCAAAATAACCACGCAGGTTTTAACAAAGACGTTCCTCACCACAAAATCACTCTCGCTCTTTTGTAGATCGGACTCAACAAAGCAGACAAGAATTTTCTCCTTAAATCTAATCCTAGACTTAACTCGAAAATTCACAAACTTTGCAAAACAAGAAACACAACAACAATGCTAAAGATATAATCTCTACGGATTAATTAGCTTTATTGTTTCTCTATGTATCTTGATGTACTTCACACCCTATATATAGGTTTCTTCAAACTTGATCTCCAAGGTGTGTTGTACACAGTTTTGATAACTTATGTTGTTTCCTTGTTGAACTCTACTTTCCTTCTTGAACTCGATCTCCTTATTGAATAATAGTTTCCTTTATTAGATTGAGTTCTAATAAGGAAATACTCCTTCTTCAATTCAGAGTTGATCTTGGAAAGATTCCTAGTTGCACTTGAACTCCAAAACTTTCCTTCTTTGAAACTGTGTTGACTTGACCGAACTCCTCCTCTTGAATTATGGAAACTTCAACTTAGGAAACTTGTAATGCTCTTCCTTATGATTAAGAGATGTTCCTGGGCATAAACAAAGACAACTAAAATCGTGGAACTTGATTAATAGGTGAATAACGGCAAAACTAAAATAAAGCAGTTAAAGACATATTGACAGAATAGATATTGGTTTCAATGTTGCCCTGTGAATGTTGGCTCAACATCCATCCAACATTTAAACCCGAATACTTTTCTCATGTTCAGAATTTCAGAAATATGTTTTAGGTTAAGACTGTTCTCGGTTTTCAATGTTGTCCTCTGGATGTTGGCACAACATCCATCCAACATTGATAACAGAACATCTTACACTTTCAATCTCCTCATTTTTGCATTTCTTCACAAAACCAATCAAATTGTTCACATAACAGATAATATGTCCAAATATCAATTAAGCATAATAATCTAAACCTACTAAAACTGCTCCTCCTTAATGCAAACTATCAAGCATTAACTTGGCATAACAAAGCTTATTCATTAATGTCATCACCACAACTCAGCAAAGTTGTTCAGACATTTAACTCATCAATGTTGTCTCAACATTAAGACCAGAATGTACCTGCACATAAGTTTATCAGCAGAAACAGTAGATATAAACTATCTTCATAAGCAAAATCATTAAGAGCAGTTAAAGCTAAGTAGCATTATCATTACAAACCAAAACAAAGAAAAAATAACTAGCAGCAAAATAGAAATATATCAAAACATATCAAAACAAAAACATAAAACCAGAAATCAAAAATTAAAAATGGATTACTCTCCCCCTTTTTGTGAAGAAAGCTCCTCCATGTTCTTAATCAAGACATCCAGCTCCTGCATTTGTTTTTGCTTGAAAGCAATTTTCCTCTGAAGATTGGCATAAGCACTTCTATACCAAGCCAACTGCTGATCAACAAATGACTTTGTTGTCACCGTGGTTTCTTCCTCATCAGATCGAGGCACTGTAGCTCCAACAAATTGTTGAGTCTCATTTTCCTCTCCAGGTGCAACTCCATCTTCAGGATTCCAAGGTAAGTCCTTCACTCTTGTGCTAGACAAGTAGGATTGAGTGATGGTGAACCTAGCCTTGTTCTCTGACATTCCTCCAAACTCTTTCTTGTTCATCTTCTGTTTAAGTAGCAGAGTTGTGATCAAAGAAGGAAATGGTAGAATCCCTTGCTTCCTTCCAGCAGCATCTTCCATAGCCTTTAAAATTCTCACCCCAATATTCACAGCAAGCCCATTCTTCAGTTTGTAAACCAAGTAAGCTGACTCCTTAGTCAAAACAGTAGAATTTTTAGTAGGCAGCCAATTATAAGATGCACATTTGTGCAGAACAGCACTTAGGGCAGTGAGCTTTGTTGTTGGTAATTGTTCAACCCAGGTTCTCTCTAGACCACTTGCGATATCCTCAATCACCTCATATGGCTTAGGATCTTCAGATTCCTCAACATGTGGTAGTCCCCAAATCTCATTTATCTTCTTAGGACTAATGTCAAACACTTGTCCTCTTACCCATGCTTTACCATATTTGGAAGACAACTCACAAGTGATATGCTTTGAGAGATTCAGGTAGAATTCTTGTACAAGCTCAGGAGCATAATCACCATGCTTCTTCGTTGAATTCTGAACCCCTCTTGCTTTCAAGAACTCAAAAACTTTTTTTCTTTTAAAGCTGTCCATGTCCATGACCCTCTCTTTGTGAAAATCCCTCTTTCTAAACTCATAGGCCTTGTCCACTATCTCCTTGTTAAGATAGTATCTAGACCTAGCTTCCCTACTCTGATAGGATAACACAAGAGTGTCACAGTACTCTTCTTCATCATCATCATCATCATCATCATCATCATCATCATCATCATCATCATCATCATTATCATTAGCTTCACCCTCTTCAGCAGCAATTTCCTCTTCCTCTTCCTCTTCTTCTTTCTTTTCCTCTTCTTCTACATCAATTACCTCAACTTCCTCATCCACAATCCGTTTCCCTCTCCTCACTCTCTCAGCCTCAGCCTTAGCCTTAGCCTCAACATTTTTCTTCCCAAGTCTCTCCCTTTGAGCTGTTCTAGCCTCAGCTCTTTGCAAGTATTTTACTCATTGGCATAGACCCAATTGGTGTTCTCTTTCTACAATAACCAGATCCCTCCCCATCAATCATATCTTTAAGAATATTCACTTGAGGTTTAGGGTTAGCCACATTTACCTCAGATTCAGTTCCCTTGGTTTGAGGAGTATGGGCTTCTGATGTTGCGCCAACATTCGACTCAGATTCCACATTCTTAGCTCGCTTTGCCCGTCGTTGATAAGGAATCGTTGGTCGTTTTGCAACAACTTGAGCAGTAGGCCGTTCTCGATCCTCACGCACAGCAGCCTTGGTGCGTGTTCTTGTTTGATCAACATTCAAGGCCATATCCGCAAAAGTGTCTAAAAGAGTCTTGCTCGCCATGTTAGTTTTGAGAATTGAGAGAAAAATATGAATGGGCTTTACCGTCGGATTTGGGCTGACGGTAAAGCCAGCCCATTTGTACCGTCGGCCCAAAGCCGACGGTATAACCCATTACCGTCGGGATTGGGCCCGACGGTAATAATTGGGCCTTTTTCGTCGGGCCAAAACGCCGGGCCCGACGGAAAAGGCTCATTTTCTTGTAGTGTATTGCAGAAAATGCACTTCATGAAATCGCCGACCAGTTGCGGAAAAGAGATTCCATGTGATGGAAATTCAAACTGGAACACTCCGAAAATGATGCACATACAATTCTGTTGTGTGTAATTGTTCCTACCCTGATGTTGTATGTCATGTGGAAAACATGTAAGTTTTTTTAGCTTGTCTCCATTATTCAGTGATGTTGGCTATAAAATAATTTTTACTTGCTTTTGAACTCTACACAATAAATTGATGTACTTTGGAAAGTAGAAACATTTTACCGGTATTAAGTTTGCAGTATTATTGGATATCGACCCTCTGTTTTGCTTCAATGACCATACAATATCATAATCAATCTTCAAGTTTTCACGTAGCAAAGAGAAGACGTACCTAATTCGACTTGCCAGGAAGAAAAATAAAATTAGGGTTTAGGGTTGTTCGAACTTGAAAAGACGGGGGAAATTCTTGTATTGTTGCGGCAGTGCCTGTGACGATGATGGTGGTTGGTAATTACTAATTAGGAAAAGGTCGATGCGATGGCAAGGGTAAAACTGGAACAACTTTTTTTTTTGATAATAAAAGGGAAGTCAAATAAATTACATATTGTCTTTAGCAACTAAGTTGCTAACACAAATAGAAGAAGGGGATTCCCAAATGTGATCCACTCCAACAATAGCACTAGATAACTTAACAAGGTGATCAACAACTACATTAGCACTTCTAGGTATCAAATTAAATGAATAATTCAAGGTTTGTGCAATCTGACTTGGCAATCTTCCATCAAATCCCTGAGTTCAGCAACTGGTTCCAGTTCTTTAGTGATAAGTTTATAAGCGACCAAGGAGTCAGTTTCTATGGCAATGTTATTAAGTCTTCAATCCCAAGCTAGTTCCAGTCCTTTAGAAATAGCCCGCAATTCCGCTTCATCAGGGGTAGGAGCAGTGAGAGCAGAATAGAAGCCCCAACACCAAGTTCCATTTTCATCCCTTAGGATACCAGCAACAACACCACTATTAGTTTGAGGAAGTGCACTACTGAACTAGGCTTCCTCCACTTTACAGATTCCTGTCTGTTCCTTTGTCTTCTTCTCCCTAGGAAAAGATCAAGACTTAGTTGCTTAATCTGAGTTATTCTACCTTGGAGTGTGATTTCTGGATTGTGAAACACTCTTGCATTTCTTTGTTTCCAGCAAATCCAGAGAGTGGCATCAAATATCCACTTCCACTCAGCATGTGGTGTGATAATGTTTCTGACTTCCAGTGATGCCAAGTTGGATTTCAGCCACTGATCATCCAGAATGTTGTCGAACAGGTGAAGATTATCATGATGAATGATTTGGAGCCAAATGTGCCTTGCTGCACTGTAGTGTCTCAGCAGATGTATGCTTGTTTCCTCACTGTGATCACAGATGGTGCACATTGCAGTGAGAGATGATTGGTTCCTGAATCTTAGAACATTAGCTTATAACCTTTCTTGAGATAATAACCAGATGAAATGTTGCAATTTGTTGTTGATGTCCACCCTTCAGATCCAACTGTGTTTTCCAGGGGTCCTATCAATTATCCCATGTATTTTTTGAAACACTCTATATGCAGATTGACAAGAGAACAAACCATTAGAAGTCTCATTCCACAGAAGTCTGTCTTCTTGATCAGAGAGCTGAGTGGAATTCTGCAGAATGTTATCAACAATATCTTGAGGGATGACAGTGATCAAGTTATCCAATTTCCACACTCCATCTCTTGTGAGGACATCCTTCAACTTCAAGTGATGTTCAGTAACATGAATTGTTTCTAGTGCATCACTCAGGCAGCCTACTCCTCTCCAGTTATCATACCAAAAGGAGATGATATCTCCATTCCCAACTCTCCATCTGAGGTAAGGTTTCATAAGATCTAAACATTTCATAACTCCCTTCCATAGTGGACTTTCTGAACCCCTCACTTTATATTGAGTAGCTTTCACACCTTTCAAATACTTAACAGTGATAAATTGAGTCCATAAAGAGTCCTCCCTACCAAGGATTTTCCATGCCAACTTTGCAAGCAATGATTCATTTGCAGTCCTAGCAGTTCTGATCCCAAGACCACCCTCCTTCTTAGGCATAGTTACTTTCTGCCAGTTAACCAGATGCAGTCTCTTTTGGTTGACATCATTGGACCATAAGAAGCTTTTGTTTAGCCTGTATAATTTGTTGCAGACATGTTCAAGAAAGAAAGATGATTGCATAGTATAAGTTGCCATAGCAGATGAGACAGAAGTAATAAGAGTCTCTCTTACAGCTAATGAAAGAAGCTTGCCTCTCCAAGTATCAAATCTGGACAGAACTATGTCCACAGTATCAGCATAGTCATCCTTAGTGATCCTCACATGGATTAGTTTAACCCCAAGGTACTTCCCTAAGTTCTTGGTCTGGCCAAATCCCAAGAGATCACTAATGTGCCTTTTAATATTTGAACCTTGAGTCATGGAGAATAAGATCTTGCATTTCTGGTGACTCAGCTTGAGACCAAAGGCTCCACAGAACATATCAAGATTTTTCTTGATTGAGTGAGCAGTGCCAGAGTTAGCTTTCCCCATGAGTACCAGATCATCAGCAAAGAACATATGGGAAAGCTTTGGCCCACCCCTACATGGAGTAATAGGAAGCCACCTCCCTTCCTCTACTTCCTCATTGATCAGATAGGAAAGTCTTTCGACACAGAGCACAAAGAGGTATGGTGAAAGGGGATTACCCTGCCTCAGACCACATTTATGCTGAAAATGATCCAGTGGAAATCCATTCCACAAAATACTAGTAGTGGCATTCTTAACACATAACATAATCAGCTCTATAAGGTTAGAAGGAAAGTTAAAATCAACCAGTGTGTCTTCAAGAAAGGCCCAACTAACCTTGTCATAAGCCTTCTCCAAGTCTAGCTTCATGATCATGCATCCCACTTTATTCTTTTTCCTCATCCTCAGAGAGTGCAAAAGTTCTTATAACACCACTATGTTGTCTTGTGTACTGCACCCCCTTATAAAACTTGACTGAGTAGGGCCTACTATCTTGAGCATTATACTTCTTAGTCTCATGGTAACACACTTAGTGATGAGTTTGTATACCACATAGCAGAGAGCAATTGGTCTGAATTGAGTGATGTCTTCAGTGTGTTGAATTTTAGGTATCAAGCATAAGAAAGCTTTACATATCCTTGTACCAAAAGATCTGTTCTCCAAAGCTTCTTTGACAAACTTAATAATGGAATCTGCTGACCAACTCCAAGTTTTCTGGTAGAAGCTGGCATTAAGTCCATCTGGGCCAGGGGATTTTAAAGGATGCATAGAGAAAAGTGAGGCCTTAACTTCCTCATCACTGAAAGGTGCCCCAACTAGTGAATGGTCCTCTGAGTCCAACTGTTGCTGGAAATGAGATAGCTGTAGAATATACCCCTAGAGAGTGTCATGAGCACTGCAGTTGCCTGAGAACAATTGCATGAAGTAGGATCCAGTATAATCTTTTAAGACCTCCTCCACATATTCACAAATGCCATCAATCTTCAATCCCACTATTTTGTTCCTCTTTCTCCTAACTAGGGTTGATTTATGAAAGAATTTAGAATTCCTTTCACCCTCCTTAATCCAATTAATCCTAGATTTTTGCATCCAGAATATTTCTTCCTGCTTAAGAACCATACTATATTCTTCCATCAGAGTTTCTTCAAGTAAGCAAAGGGTTGGCTGAGGTCTAAAGCTTAAAGTTTTCTGTAAACCACCAATCCTTGCTTGTAAGTGCCTTTTCCTTCTAAATATATTGCCAAGGTTCTCTTTATTCCAGTGGAGAAGGCTCTTAGGAACCTCCTCAATAGCCTCCAGAAGGGATCCCTTATCATTCCATATTCTCTGCAGAATCCCCTTACACTCTGAGTTAGTAAACCACATCTCCTCAAAAGCTGAAAGGTCTACTTCCTACCTCCTGAGTTTTGCCAAGACACCAAATACCCATTGGATGATGGTCAGAGTAGGTTCTTGGGAGATTCTCCACCACACAGTTAGGGAACATGTTGATCCATTCCTGATTGGCAAGAGCTATATCAAGTCTGGCCTGGATCAAAGCTCCATGCTCCCTCTTATTAGTCCAGGTGAATTTTGGACCAATGTAGCCAAGATCATGAAGGTTACATTTCTCCATGAAGTTCCTAAAGAACTAAAGCCTATTAAGAGATCTGGTTCTCCCCCCTCTCTTCTTAGGAGCAAATGCAACTTCATTGAAATCTCTTGCCACCAACCAGGGAATAGGATGGTTCTGAGCTCCATTAGCAAGTTCCTTAAATACTTTAATTTTAGCAGTTTTTCTTGGTTGAGCATAGACTCCAGTGAGTCTCCAACTATCATACATATTAGGCCTGATGATAGCAGTGTTAGCTTGATCATCAACCTATGTGATTTCTACTTCAACATCAAAACTATTCCAAAGCATCCAGAGCCCGCCAATCATACCATAGGATAGTGTTATTTGATAGTTGTTAAAACCTAAAAAATGGACTATATCCCATGCTTGGTCTACACTCACCCTAGTCTCCATAACAAATACAACAGTAGGGTGATGAATTCTTACCAACTCTCTGAAGTTCCTCCTGAAATCTTCATCACCAGCTCATTGACAATTCGAGGTGACTATCTTCATTCCAGAACTATACAGATGAGCTGGGTGAACAGGATTCTCAAAGGAAATCCATATCCATATCCACAGGCCTTGCCTCAAACACTCCATCATTAGAGTTTCCTGCATGTTCATCTCCCATGCAGTAAGATCCGTCCTCTCCCACCATAGGTGATTGAGGTCTTGATGTTCTTCCTTGTTAATTTGAATCATGATCTCCCAATGAGTAGGAGGGATTGTTGTGACCAGAACTACTCTGTCTAGGACATGCATGTTGGTCTCCAGAGTGGGTGCCTGGAACTGGTTGTAAAAAGTTTGAAACTCTCATGGATGCATCCAATCCTCCTGGTCTAGTACATTCTCCATTATCATATGATGTTGATTTACAAGTGACTGGAAGGATTTATTGTTCTGATTTATCAGGAGGGGTTTTAGATGTCAAGATAGAGAACCGATTAGCGTTACCAGATACAATGTTTGCCTTAACTTTAGAAGTCGATGTGACTTTTGGCTTCCTTTTAGAAAGAGTAACTGTTGCACGTTGTGCAATAATTGTTCCTTTCCTCAGTTGAGGATTAAGTGAGGCTCGCAGAATTCTACCCTTAGGCTTAACCATATTTTGCTGACTTAATGACTGCACTGCTCCATAATTCATTTTCTTACCACTATCATGATTGAGATAATCTTTCATGATATTCTTACTATTCTGATATTTCTCTGTGCTTTTGTTATTTGCACTTGAATTCTTACCCTTCTTGCTCACAAGCATCCAACTTTCATATTCTTTGCTCTTGTCTTTCTAAGTGAGCCAAGTTTCCTTCATTGCTACTGATAGAGAGTTTGGTTGATGAACATTCAGTGCTGCACTACTTAATCCAGCAGTCTTGTAGAGGAGTTTTTCACAGGAGTTCCTAGAGTGGCCAATCTTCCCAAAAGCATAACAAAGAGATGAAATATTCTCATACACCACTTGATAAACCTTATTATCAATCCATAGGCCAAGTTCCAAAGGCTTATCAGTCCTAACTTGAAGATAAAAGCGAGCAAAGTTCCCCCTAGTAGCATTGTACGTATTACCATCAATCTTAATAGGTTCACCAATGCATGAGGCCAAGGATTGGACCATTGCTTCTCTTAAATACTCCACATGTAAATTCAGGATTCTCACCCAAGTTATAGAACAGTCAATGGCATCAGTGTCTGCTCTAAAATTGGGGCACCATTTCTTAATGGATAAGAGCCCTCCTGCAAGTAGCCAGGGGCCTTCAGAGAGAATCATGCCTCTTTTGACATAATTTAATCCTTTTAGGACATAAAAGCCTTTCCCCAGATCAATGAGATCAAAGTTATTCTGCAGTTTCCACATGATATCCAATCTGGTGTGGAGGGATGTATAATACCATGGTTTCCCATTGATTTTGATAATAATGGAACCTCCCATTGGCAGTACATTCGATCCTTAAGTTCGTGACCAATGTGAATTTGCTTGAAATGAATAGATTCATTTGGTTCCTTCACTTCAATAAATCTGCATTCCTCAACATTCTTCTCAGCGTTGATTCTGACATAATGTCGTTCTAAACGAGGCTTCACCATGCTAGCATAAGAAGGTTTAGCAGTTGATGACATATCATTACATTGATCATCAGAAGGAGGTCGATTTCCTAGGATGGCATTGTCAAAAGCAAGTCGGGTTATCTTCTGGTTTCTAACCTCAGAACTGTCCAAATTCGTAACCTTGAATACATAAATGTTGGATTATGTTAAGTCGGGCGACGGTGGTGGTGGAGGGCCGTGGCTTTCCTCCATGTCCGTGGTGTCAGACTCCATGACGGCAAAAGCGGTTGGAGGCAGTTGGGCGGTTTTTATTTCTTTTGAATTTGCTTTCAGACAGAGAGAGAAAAGTTGCATTAATAAATTCTTTTTACTGGAACAACTTCATTTCAACTGTAAAGGGATATATTTATTTATATAAATATAACAAGATCATTTCTTGATATTGGGCTTTTTGAGGAAAAAATCACTTTTGGTCCCTTATTGTGGCATATTTGCGATTTTAGTCCCATAATGTGGCATTGTCCACATTTAATCCTTTATTGTGACTTTTTGTACAATTTTAATCCCACAGTCAGTTTTTTGCCCCTTAAGTTATTTTTATTAGCAAAAAACACCCACATGTGTTATTTTTAAGTAATAAAAACCCTCATATGTTATATATTATCCTAAAATTATATATTCACCTAAAAAAACCTAACAATGAAAAATCTCCTAAGTTACTATGTAAAATTAAATTTTTTAATAGTTTTTATTTATTATAAATATTTATATTTTAAAAAATAAAATAAAAAAGACTAAATTATAATAAATAAAAAACCTTCTCCCTCCCCACCCAGCACCCACCACCACCACCACCACCACGACACAATTTTATTTCTTCTTTTTTTTTACGTCAAATTTATAATTTCTCACTAAAAAATGAAAATTACTTATTTCATGTCAAAAATTCAGCTTTATGCACCCTTATTTTAAGTAGCTCAATTTTTTAAATTATTTATTATTCTAATTTATTTGAAGTGCTTAACAAAAAAAGAAACAAAAAGGAGAAAAATAACTAAGAAGTCGAGAAGTCTTCCTCAATCCTCGGTGACAAACCACCTTCTCATGGCCACTTCGAAGCTTAATTACCGACTAAATAATTGGTGTCAATGAACCTTACTATGGATTTTTTATGGATGGGTTTAGAGGGGGGGAAAAAGAAAATTAAAATTGGGTGGTGGTGGTGGTGGTGGAGGGGGGTGAGTGGATCGGAGGGGACGAAGGGAGAAGGTTTTCTTTTTAAACTTTTGAATATATTTTATTATAGTTAAGCCTTTTCCTTTTTGAAATTTTAACATGAAATAAATAATTTTCTTTTTATAGTGAAAAAATCTTAAATTGGACCGAAAAATGAACCAAAACAGAAGAAAAATATGCATGGTGGGGGCTGGATGGGGAGGGAGAAGGTTTTTTTAAAAATAAAATATTTTGAATTATTTTAATATAATTAGGTCTTTTATTTTTTGAATTTTTGACATGAAATAAATAAATATTTTTTTTAGTGAAAAATCCTAAATTGGACCCAAAAAAAGGGTGGTTGAGGTGGTGATGAGGACTGGGTGGGGAGGGAGAAGGGTTGCTTTTTTATTTTTTTTATATATAATTATTTTATTATGATTGGGTATTTTTTCTTTTAGAAATTTTAAATTTATGATAATTAAAATTTATTAAAAATATAAGTTTACATTGATGTTTTTATTTTAGGTTTTTTATGGTGAAAATTTAATTTTAGAAGAATATATAACACACATGGGCTTTTTACTAATTAGGAAAAAATATATGGGGGTGTTTTTTGCTGATAAAAATAACTTCGGGGGCAAAAAACTGACAATGGGACTAAAATAGTACAAAAGGTCACAATAAGGGACTAAATGTGGACAATGCCACATTATGGGACTAAAATCGTAACTATGCCACAATAATGGACCAAATGTGATTTTTCCCGGCTTTTTGGCCCTGAATCTGGACAAGAATCTAGGCCCTGTTTGGATCGGATTTGGCTCGAATATTTCAAGCTTTCGCAGTCCCAAATCCATTTGGAATGCATTTCAAGATTTTGGCCCAAGAATCATGATTTTCAAACTTTCAATTTATAAAATAGGCATACCCTACCACACATACTGTTAACATGTTTGATATTATTTCTTAATTAACGGGTTTATTTTGGGGTTGGAACGCCCTATCTATGGTTCAGAGGTTTGTAGTATTACGAAAATATCCCTATTTGTATTCACTGAAAACCACTCCAAAATCTTTCATATGTTGTTGTGTATGTGAAGAATTGAGCTTGTCCTCCAAGAATGAGAACTTCTCCCTTTATATAGAGGTTTTTAGGGATAAGTGTCGTTATGCATGTGTTTAGTAAAAGTACAGGTGTCGCAATGCGTATAGGATAATGGATATCTCTAAGATATCTGTCTATCAGGCGCTGACTAGGACGAGTGTGATCTCTTTCGAGGGCTTTAGGGATTCCGAGGGGCTGATTCTTCTGATTTCTTTTCTACGAGGGGTTGTATCTCTTGGAAAGGCTGGATAAGTGGGGCGGTACGCCCGTCCGATGTTGTTGTAGCTTCTGCGGTGGCTAATTCTTGATTGTCTTCTTTGGGAAGTGTACCCCGAGAGGTATGTCTGTTTTCTTTTATTGGTGGCGCCTGTTCCGATGGCTCTTTTGCTTCAGTAGGGCGACGTTCCTGTACTTGAGTTTTCGTAACAAGTATTCCGACGGCTTCCGGGTTTTAATAAAACATCGTTCTTCGTGCTCGGCCTTCGTGGTAGGTGCTCCGAGGGACTTTGCATTTCAATAGGACATTATTCTTCATATTCGGCCTTCGGGGCAGGTGTTCCGAGGGACTTTGTACTTCAGTAGGATATTGTTCTTCATATTCGGCCTTCGGGGCAGGTGTTCCGAGGGACTTTGTACTTCAGTAGGACATTGTTCTTCGTTTTCGGCCTTCGGGATATGTGTTCCGAGGGCTTTTGTATTATGGAGTGTTCAGTGAGGAGATATTCTCGTAGGTTCTGGGACTCGGGGTTCGTTGTGGTCCCTCTTGGCGCATTTGATGGATATCGGAGTCGCGCGGATCCATCGGGGTTTACTCTTTTTCTGATGTCGCGGTGATATCTTTTCTTTTATTCACCATTGACTTTCCAAGGGACTCTTTGGTGCCTCTTCGGGTGCGACTGCTTATCGCTTTGGGTTTGTGACACTCGGTGGGCCTCCTCATCGGGAATGTACGTTCCTCATCGGGAGCATATGTGACGATTGTATTGTCTATATGTTGGTCCCTATTGTTAGGGTTAGTGTTTCGTTTAATCCCTATATTTATTTTTTAGGGTTAACACTAGCCCCCCCCCCCCCCCCAAATTTCGATCGCCATCGTAGAGGTGAGGGAAATTTTATTTCGTGGCCTCTGTGAGGCAAGGAGCTTTTTCTTATTATTACTATTATACATATATCACAAGAATTTGTAAGGAAATTACCTCATACCCCTGGGCGTGTGATCCTCGGATGAACGGTCTTGGTAGGCATTTATTCAGTGGAGTAGCGGATGGATAACGGAAAGAGAATGTAACGGTCTATTTTGACCGTTCAATTATTTAAGGTGTGGTTCATCCAACCGTTGTCTACCTGCAACAGCTAGTTTTGTGCGTGAGACATGCGACACCTGAGTGGGAGATGTGTGGCGTGAGAAGCGCTCCACGTCGCTAACGGGAGTCTCTATAAATAGGCATCCCGTCCGAGCTCTTCTCTTTCACTGTTCTTTCTTCAATTTTTCAGCAAATTTCACTGAGTAAAAATTCTCTAATTCTTTGTTTTCTTTCGCGATTTTTCTCAGATTTTCGCAAACACTTTTGATCTTTTTCTCAACCCAGATGGCATCCTCCACTACCGACCTCACCACCGCCGCCTCGGCTTCAGGCGATGTAGCTTTCACCTCTGCCACCGATTTACCGGTGGTGCTACGATGAGCAATCCTACTGCGGTTACTCGGAAAAGGAAAGCGGGAACCTCTGTGGTGGAGGAGGGCGTTGCTGCGACTCCAAAGAAAACTAGGGTTTTAAGATCCAAGAAGCCTGATACTCGTAACCTTCAGAAAGCCAAGAAGACAGCGAGTACTGCTACTCGGAGTCAGGTGCTTTCATTGTTCAAGGATTTGGGGGCCTATCAGAAGAACATGACCTTCAAGAACCCGAAGAAGGATGAGAGGGCTAATAGTCCTCCGATGGGTTACCTCAAGGTGTACTTCGCTCAGATGAAGTATGGTTGGCGTTTGTTTATGCCTCCCTTCTTTTGCGAGGTTTTTAAGGCATGCGACGTTTGTCCGAGCCAGGTAACCCCAAATGGTTTCGCCGTTTTATGCATTTTTGTTTTCAGGTGCCAAGTTAAGGGCTTGAGCTGCACTGTAGCTCAATTTTTTCAATATTTGATCTCGTAATCTCGCCTGGGGGCTTTCCTTTCTATCATTTTCGTCATCGGGATGCCGCAAAGAAATCTGCTAAGAAAATCTTGGAGGAGACACTTAGTTCTCACAGTACTTGGAAGGACAAGTACTTCTTCGTGAAGCCTGCTGAGGGTAAGTGGGATATGCCTTTTGACTGGAGAGAGGCTAAAGCTCCCGCGCATTCTTTGGATTCGGAGGCAATTCTGTCTCCGATAATTTTGCAGAGATCTCTGATGGAGTCAGACGATTTCAGTATGTTGTATGAGATGTCAAGCTTGCATCTCGTGGTTTTTACCGATGACTCTGTAGAGGAGCCTTGATCTATGTCCCCGGAAGGGCGAACTGTTTTTGGTAAGCAATTTAGGTTCAACTTTATTTATGCCTTTTTTCGAATGATTCGTGATTTCTCTGTTTCTTATGAGCTCTTGTGTAATGCAGGAAGGATTTTGGCGAAATACTTCTCGCGTAAGAGTCCCTCGGATCCCCTGGTAACAGCAATGTTATCGGGGCAGGATACAACAGCTCTGATTATGCCAAAGAAGTCCAAGGTTCAGGTGAATTCATCGGCTCGTTCATCCGGTGGCAATTCTGACATTCCCGAGGAGGAGGATCTGGAAGGAGAGGAGGTCAATACTCCTGAGGATGTGGATATGCATCCGGTTGCAGAGGAGGAAGAGGACCATTTGCCGTTTGTCATCGGGGCGGATGGGGTGTTATACGAGGCGGTCCCTCTTACCATCGTGAATCCCCGATCTGCCCTGGTCTTAGCCTCCGGCTCAGGTTCTGCTGCAGGGGGTTCTCCTAGGGTTTCTGGGGGGGGATTTCTCATCGGAGGGAGGTTTTTCTGCGGAGAAGAGTTCATCTCTGAGGGCTACTGGGGGGAGTCTGTGGTTGTCCCACCTGAGTTGGTGATTCTATCTTCTGAGGACCCTTCGCCATCTCCTTCTCGGAAAGCCGAGATACATTTATCGGTGCCTTCAGTGGTACCCCTTTTCCGATTCCCTTACTCCTGGTAAGCTCTTGTGCTCCCTTTTTTCTTCAAGTTTTTTTTTCTTTCATTGGTATCCCTCTCGCTTAAGTAACTATTTCTTATTTTCAGTTATCGTGGACTAGGGAAAAGCTCTGATGGTCATAGAGGAGAGGATTCCTTTTTCCGGTAATTGACTGTTTCCCTTGTTTCATTCATTTCCTTTTTCATTTTTTAGTTAGTAGCTAACTGGTTCATTTCTTTGTAGGGGAGGATTTGTTTGCGCAAATCCTGAGGCCTATCCCGAACGCCTCGCTGGGTGATTCCGAGGACGTGCCGGAAGCGCCCGAGACGCAGCCTAGTGATCCGATAAAAATGAAAGCCAACGTTTCGCTTCTGGATTCCCCTTTTAGGGAGGCAGGCCCTTCCGAAGCTGTGGGAATCCATCAGGCGCTGTTCACCAAATCCGTGACGATTGCTTCAGTCCCGGTGACTCTGTCTTCAGGAGGCATCCCCTTCGGGAGGCCATTTCTAGGAGCTCCTCCTCGTTTAGAGAATCTACCATCACTAAAGGTTGTGGACGAGGCCCTCTTTGAGGTTTTTCGCTTCATGATTTCTTCCAATGCCACTCCTGCCGATGGCTTCCACTTTATGCAGTCATGTTTCAATTGGATGGGGTTAATGGTAAGTTTTTCTCTTTCTGTTCATCCTTCTTTTATTCCTGCTAGGAAATCTTTTTCTGATAGGAGAACTTATTCTTGTGTTTCTTTATTTTCAGGTTGGGAAGTCTCGGGATGCGGCTACTGCTGCTGAGCAGAGCTTCCACAAAAGTGGGGAGGAGATAAGAGCTCTTCAGGCGCAGGTGGCGGTTCTCATGTCCAAGAGGGAGGAGGACCAGATGATAATGGACGTTCTTCGGACGAAGATGTCCACTTATGATTTCCGATGGAAGGAAGAACAGAAGGAGCTGAAGAGGCGGGAGAAATTGGTGAAGAGTTTCCAAGCTGCATATGAGAAGTTGGAGGCTTCGAAGAAGGCTTCCCAGGCCAAGATTAGGCTTCTCGAGAAGGAGAAGGAAGAGGCGCTGGTGAGGGAAATGGGTCTTCAGGAGCAGTTGGGACGGGCTCTTGATCGGGCAGATTCGGCCGAGGGGAAGCTGTCTACAGCTATCTCTCCAGAGGAGGCACAGGCGAGGGTGGGTGCAGCGGTTCAGGATACGGCGCGGTAGTATTCGGAACTCTCCGACAGGAGGCAACAAGGGCTACTGACTGGGCATATTATATGGGGGTACTTTGAGAGTACCAAGTTAGCAATGGGGTTATTGCGGCCGGGAGTTGACTTCGTGAAGACTTTCGACGTGCGAAAGTTGAAGAAACCAACCCCCGAGGAGGCTTATGGTCTCTTCGAGAGGCACAGTGGCTTGTTATCTCCTCGGGCTTCTCCAACGCCTTCTCCGATGAGATCAACGAGTGGCCTAAGTCCCAGGCCTAGCGGTTCTTGAGGGGTCCTCTCACCTTCTGTCCCGACGACTCTTCCTTCCGAGGGCGGGACTCCTACTACCCTAACTCCGTCTCTTCCGACCACATAGGCATAGTTTCAGGGTTTAATTTTTCTTGTCTTTAGTTTTAGCGTTTTTGAACTTTTAAAATTTCGTATTTCTAGCACCTGTAGTTATTTTTGCACGATTGTGGATGTTCTCCGAGGACTTTCTCGGACTTTAGGAATCAATAGTTATTCCGCTCTTTTGTCTTTTTCCGCGGCTATATTTATCTAATAAAAAAGGAGATTCCATAATAAATAAATGTTGGGACCTTCTTTATTAATCTCGAGTTTATTTTCATTTTTGGTGGCCAAGTAATTTATTTAGCAGGACGTGTCCGTTTGCATGGAATTACTTTTCTCTTAATAGAGATGACCACTGACACGTGTCCCTGCTTATATTGTTACTTTGACAGCTCAAGCTTGAATTCGATTCTTAAGAAGAAGGTCTGGGCATATATATGTTTGGACTGTAGTGAGTATTCTGATACTTACCTCAAAAGTTTCCAAGTTTAGTTTACCAAGCTTTTTACTCCTTTTGCTTTTACTCTTTTTCGGGTTAGTTTTCAACTAAGCATAAAGAAAATAAGAAGGAACTTACTTGGCAAGATGATGCCTCCTTATTATAAGCGTGGTGGTTCTGTTTCATCGAGAAATTCCTCTCGACCTTCATCTAGAAACCTTTCACTGCAGCTGGGTGTCCGTCACGCTTCCGATGAAGGTTCGGCTGCCTTCATGGGGACTTCTTTGGTGAGGGCTGCCCCAGGGTCTTCATACGAGGATTCTCATAGAATGAACCATATAAGGGAAGTTTTCATGGACATGGAACCTTATACTCCTGCTGACCGTTCTTCAGTTTTTAATATGCTTCTATTGAATCCTTCAAGGATGATGGGCCGAGGGCGCGCTGGATCCGCGGTGAGTGCAGAATGCCAGGGGTCTATTATGACTCTCTTCGCGGAGTATGCTTTAGAGTTTGATAAATATGATGTAGTTATACCCCACCCCGATCAGAGGGCGTATGACCCCCTTCGGGCTACTTAACAGTTTATTGCGAGCAAGTACGGTGTGGGATGCGGGTGTTTTTTCACCCTTTTCTTCAGGTTTTGTTTCGATATTGGCAGATATGCCCCAGCCAACTAACACATAATTCTTATCGTCATTTGGTGGGGTATGTTTTGTGTTGTGAACTCTTAAACCTTCCGATGTCTCCCTATCGGGTGGGAGCGATATTCATTCTACGCCCTTGTTCGGGTAGCCTCCCTTTTTTAGTTTAACCTATCGGGATAATAGCAGAGCCTTTACGCATGTTTCCAATCATCATTCTCGTCAAGGGGATTGGGGGTGTAGGTTCTTCTTTATCCTTCTGAAGGGTCTATCGACTAATGCGTGGGGAGTGCCTCTCCGATGAGGCTTAGGATATATCGTGCCTAACCCTGGGACATCAGTATGCGAATGAGAGGTTTTGTCAAGTTCAGGTTTGTTTTCGGGTTCCTACGACATCAACGGTTTGCTAGAGCTTCCCGAGTCTCTAGTCCTCGCAGGCCTTCAAGGGGAGATTTTAAATCTCCCTCATCGGCCCTTTCATAATAACTTCATTTTTCGTAAGTTCTTCCCGCTTTGGTTTTTACTTAGGATATTTTTCAACGATTCGGGTTTGTAATGTACTTGTGTTCTTGACAAGTGCGGAAATGGACACATTTTCCATTAAGCCTTTCGATAAGGCTTTTTTAGGGCAAATACCAAACGGTGGATATGCCACTTCCGAGGATGAGGGCTCTTATCATTCGAATTTCGAAGTAGTAACGAGTCCTTCCTCGGAAGGGAGAGACATGAGGGCTTTGCCAATTGTTGCCCCCAGTTAATCCAATAGGATTTAGGGTGCAGGGGGGTCCAATGAATGTTTCCTTGCGTATGTATCCCTCTACACCCCATTTGATGGTGCGGTCTTCTCTCGAGGGAGATATCTTTGACATGATAAATGTGGTGTAGGAAGATTTTCCCTCTTCTATTCCCGAGTGGACTTACTCCCTCGGGGGGGTTCCGGTCACGAGGGCTTCCCATTTCTTGAAGAAAACCCTGTTCCTATGGGATCTCTGCCTTTTAGGGAGGGTGATGGTTCCGTTCCTCCGGCTACATCAGCCGCGGATTTTTGTCGGAACTACTTAAGTGGCTTGTTGAACATGCTGGATTGTGAGTTAATGAAAACTCTTCCTTTACCCAGCCTTCAGGACTTAGTCTGCAAATATTTATGCGAGGTATTACATTTGCTCGTTCATATAACACTAACCTTTACGCTTTCGTTGTGGTAATAGGCTTCTTTTGTGTAGATTTATATGGTTTTGAACGTCATAGCTTCCCGAAGGGATTCTTCCTCCGATATAGGTTTGGTGTATCGTCGTAGGGATGAGTTGGAACGGGGTCTGCTAGAGGCCCATGCGGAGTTATCCCGTCTTAAGGCGGATCATGAGTCTTCCCAGAAAGTTCATGGTGAGATGTTACAACATGAGAAGAATAGGTTATGGGAGCTGGAACGTCAGTTGGTTTTAGAGAAGGCTCAAGTGTTGGGTTTGGAAGAGCGGATGGGAGATTTAAGGGACCAGATCCGCTTTTCTGATGAGCAGTTGCTGCGTGTTACAAGAGAACGTGATGCGGCAAATCAAAGGGTATTGGAGATGTCCCGTACTCATGAGGTGGAGGTGGTGATGGCCAAAGTTCAAGCGGTTTTGGGCATATCAGGTTCATCCGTTCTTCGGGAGTCTTTTCAAAGGGAGATGCGTGACTTAGTCCGCATCGGATATCGCTTGTGCCGGGATGCTGCCCGAGCTTTGCCAGGATTCCCTTCGGGGTTGGCTATTCCTGAGCTCAATGTTGTGGATAAATTCGCAAGTGCACGAAATCGTAACAAGTAATAAAGCGAAAGATAGAGTTGTCGATCCCACGAGGATTAAATAATTAATTACCAAAATTTATTAACTCTAATTTTATTTGAGAAATTGGATTTCAGATTGTTCAAGCGAAAATATTAACAATTTACTAATAAATAAGTGTAGACAATAAGAGAAGAGCTAGGAATCATGATTTCACCGTCATTAGTCTGATCCCATGAGTTGCGGTTCTTGATTGACAAATCATCTTTCAACCTACTAAACATGAAAACAAACATAAAAATACCACAAAACTATCAAGAATAATCAATTAAACAAGTGTAAAAGCATGATAATGATGAGTATTTCCCAAACTCATCACACCCCCAAACTTGTTCATTTGCTTGTCCTCGAGCAAAATGCTTAAAGCAAACAACACAACGTTCTAGACTAAAAAAAAAACAAAGACAAAATAAAAAAAATTATTTCACATTATCATTTAAATCATGGATCAATTTTGAGAGTTTCTTTACTGTTTGATGAGAATGCAAAGCAATGACACACTCGTTGACAACCTGGCGGTTAATCAAGTTTTCACAAACAAATCTCCATGTGCAACGTGTGAACAATAAATGCAATGATTATTGAGTTTACTTGAATAAGTTCATCAAAACAAGTTCACCAAAGTTAATCATCCTAACTCAATATGTATAACTTTCACACTATCTCTCTGCTAATCTGAATAAGATTCACTACAGATCAATAGGACTTTTTCAGCTTGTAACATTAGGCTCGGGTATGGGCTCATTGATGGATAAGTAAAAGCAGAGCTAGAGACGTAAGATATTACATTCAGAAATATCTTGCACTTCGGTTCTTTCTCCTTTTCTTTCTTCACAACATTTCATATCCCTCATTTCTTTCTTCTTCTTCTTTTTTTTCATTTCCTTCATATTTCCCCCAAACTTATTCATATGTACCAGAGGGGTGATCTTCATATTTCTCTATTTTCTTTTTTCTTTTTTAACATTTTTTTCCACATATTTCCTCCATTTCAAGTTCCTGAATGTAAACCAGTCTCTAGAAGGGTAGGATAACTGTTTGTGGCTACATGGGATAGGTAAATGGACTCATAAAAAAAGTCTTTAATGAAAGGCTCAGAGGGGTTCTGGTGATTATTTTATTTGTGAAGGGTATGGCTTGAAAGGCTCAAACGTGTTAAAGAAAAGATGGCCTAAATCATATATGTAGTGAATCATCATCAACGATTTTGCTTCAAGAGATGATCAATTATTTATAAATCTCGGGTGTATCTCCCTTAGTTTACTTATCTCAATAACCATTCTCCAAGTATGCTCAACCACCAATGCAAATCAATGTGTGAAAAGTGTATATGAAGATAGGCATGCTCAAACATAGATTAAACGAGACGTTGTTCACATAGTATATCATGCTCATCATCATCACAGAAATCATCATAAGTGTCAAATTTCTCATCATTAATCCATAATCTGAACAATTATGTGAAGTAAAGTAGTAGTTTTTTGTTTTTGTTTTTTTTTAAGATAAATATAAAGACAATAGAAGCCATCACAATCAAAAATGTCCCCAAAACTTAGATGTGACATTGCCCCTAATGTCTAAAACCAAAGAAACAAATATAAACAATAATAAAAACAATGGCACCTGATAGAAAAATAGTAGTTGTGATTGTGGCTCACATCTTCCTCTGGTTTTACGTCCAGAAACGGCATAAACTCCTTCTATGAGTCGAGGATTGGCTTCCCATCCAATTTTCTTAAAAATTGGCAAACAGGGTCTTTTAACGTCAGATTCCCAAGACGCCACTAGTTGCTTCCATGTTAACTGTAAAGAACATAAAAGGAGAAAAAAAACATATATACAATACAACTGAAAATAACAATAAAAAGAAAGAACTAATATGGGTTGCCTCCCAAACAGCGCTTGATTTATAGTCATCGGCTTGACTTCTGGTAATGACTTCAAGTGGGATTATGTAGAGTCATGGATATTTTTTGTCTCTCAAACTCGCCTCCAATGTAGTGCTTCAGTCTTTGCCCGTTAACTTTGAATGCTTCCTTGTCATTGTTTTGAATTTCAACAGCTCCATATGGAAAGACTTTCGTGATTGTAAATGGGCCAGACCATCTTGATTTCAACTTTCCAGGAAAAAGTCGAAGACGTGAGTTATACAAAAGTACTTGTTGACCAGGCTCAAAATCACGTTGTAGAATGCGTTTGTCATGCCATCGTTTTGTTCTTACTTTGTAGATTTTGGCATTTTCATAAGCTTCATTTCTGAATTCTTCCAAAGCATTGAGTTGTAGCATTCTCTTTTCTCCAGCCAGTGTCATATCCATGTTCAACCTTTTCACAGCACAATAAGCTTTGTGTTCAAATTCGACCAGCAAGTGACAAGCTTTCCCAAAAACCAAACGATATGGTGACATACCAATTGGAGTTTTGTAAGCAGTGCGATAAGCCCAAAGTGCATCATCAAGCTTTTTGGACCAATCTTTTCTTGAAGAATTCATTGTTTTCTCCAATATTCGCTTTATTTCCCTATTTGAGATTTCCACTTGGCCACTGGTTTGCGGATAATAAGCAGTTGCAACTTTGTGGCGTACTCCATATTTAGCCAATAAAGATTCAAAGTAGTGGTTAAGGAAATGTTTACCTCCATCACTGATGATTGCCCTCGGTGTGCCATATCTAGTAAAGATGTATTTTTGAAGAAAATTCATCATCACTTTGGCATCGTTAGTTGGTAACGCAATGGCTTCCACCCACTTTGAGACATAGTCAACTGCTACCAAAATGTATTTGTTGTTGTATGAGGATGGAAATGGTCCCATAAAGTCAATGCCCCAAACATCAAATAATTCAACTTCAAGAATGTTATTCAAAGGCATTTCATTACGTCTTGAAATATTTCCAGTCCTTTGACATCGATCACATGAACTAACAAAAATATAAGCATTTTTAAACAAAGTTGGCCAATAAAGTCCACATTGAAGTACCTTCGCTGCAGTTCTTATTCCACCAAAATGTCATCCATATTATGAAGAATGACAGTGTTGTAATACCTCAGCAATTTCTTCTTCTGGAACACATCTTCTTAAAAGTTGATCACGGCAGTGCTTGTAGAGGTATGGATCATCCCACAAAAAATGTTTGACTTCGGAAAAGAACTTCTTCTTCTGGTGGTAAGTTAATTCAGATGGAATAATATTGCATGCAAGGTAATTAACAATATCAGCGTACCATGGAGTATTGGTTGTTTGCATAGCGTATAGACTCTCATCAGGGAATTCTTCATTGATTGGTTGAAGTTCATGTGATTCTTTAACTTTCAATCGTGATAGATGATCTGCAACAACATTTTCTGAGCCCTTTTTGTCACGGATTTCCACATCAAATTCTTGAATAAGCAGGATCCATCGAATCAACCTTGGTTTTGCATCTTTCTTTGAAAGCAAGTACTTGATTGCTGAATGATCTGTGTACACAATAACTTTAGAACCAATCAAATATGAACGAAGTTTATCAAATGCAAAAACAATTGCTAATAACTCTTTCTCTGTTGTTGCATAATTCATTTGAGTGTCACTTAGAGTTCGACTGGCATAATAGATCGCATGTAAGACTTTGTTCTTTCTTTGGCCCATGACTACTCCAATAGCATAATCACTTGCATCGCACATCAATTCGAATGGAAGATTCCAACCGGGGGTGGAAATTATTGGTGCTTCTGTTAGCTTCTTTTTTAGCAAGTTGAAGGCTTTGTGACATTCTTCATCAAATGTGAAAGTGGATTCCTTTGCCAACAAGTTGCACAAAGGTTTTGTGACTTGAGAAAAATCTTTGATGAAACGCCTGTAAAATCCTGCATGTCCAAGAAAACTACGAATACCTTTTACTGATGTAGGAGGTGAAAGTTTTTCAATTACCTCAATCTTGGCTTGATCAACTTGAATGCCTCTGGAAGATATATGATGTCCTAGGACAATTCCTTCTTGTACCATGAAGTGACACTTTTCCCAGTTCAAGATCAAGTTTGTTTCTTCACATCTCTTCAATACTAAAGACAAGTTAGTCAAACAGTCATCAAATGACATACCAAAGACAGAAAAATCGTCCATGAAACCTCAATGAATTTTTCCACCATGTTAGAAAAAATAGACATCATGCACCTTTAAAAAGTAGCAGGAGCATTACAAAGACCAAAAGGCATTCTTCTAAATGCAAATGTACCATATGGGCAAGTGAAAGTTGTTTTCTCTTGATCCTCAGGTACAATGGGTATTTGATTATATCCAGAATAACCATCAAGAAAACAGTAATAAGGGTGACCTGCAAGTCGATCCAACATTTGATCAATGAACGGTAAAGGAAAATGATCTTTGCGGGTTACCTTATTTAGTTTTTGATAGTCAATGCACACCCTGCATCCAGTGTTTGTTCTTGTGAGAATATCTTCATTGTGTTCATTCTTCACTATAGTCATTCCTCCTTTCTTGGGCACAACATGTATTGGATTCACCCATGAGCTATCCGAAATTGGGTAAATAATTCCAGCATCTAGAAGCTTTAATACTTCATCCTTTACCACTTCCTTCATATTGGGATTCATACGGCGTTGATGTTCGACAGTTGGCTTGTAGTTCTCATCCATTAGTATTTTGTGCATGCAAGTCGAAGGAATGGTGCCTTTGATATCAGCAATGGACCACCCTAAGGCAGTTTTATGATCTCTTAGAACTCGCAACAACTTATCTGTTTCAACGATAACAGGTAGAGTCGAATTATTTCCCAAAAATGCATACTTTAAATGAGAAGGAATTGGTTTAAGATCTAGAGTTGGTGGCTTGATAATAGATGGGATTGTGATATTCGTACCTTTCTCTAGCTCTTCAACCTTTCCTTTATAATCAATCGGTATTGCATCAAGGGCTAAAATACATCTTTCAATATCATCATTATCAAAATCTATCTCTTCTTTTATTAGACATACCTCGAGTGAATCCTCCAAGTGGCTCTTGTCGAATACTTGTTCAACCAGCTTATCGAGAATGTCAATTTTGAAACAACTATCAGCTTCTGATGGGTATTTGATAGCTTTGAAGACATTGAAGGTGATTTGTTCATCTTGCACTCTCATGGTAAGTTCTCCTTTTTGCACATCAATTAGAGTTCTCCCAGTTGCAAGGAATGGGCGACCAAGAATGATTGGAATATCATGATCTTCTTCCATGTCCAGGACGATGAAATCTGCAGGGAAGATAAACTTATAAACTTTAACCAATACATCTTCAACCATACCTCTAGGATACTTGATTGATCTATCTGCTAGTTGAAGGGACACGGTGGTTGGTTTGGCTTCTCCAAGTTCTAACTTCATGTACACAGAAAGAGGCATCAGGTTAATGCTTGCACCTAAGTCACACAATGCTTTCTCAAAATGTGAATTCCCAATTACACAAGGAATTGTAAAACTCCCTTGATCTTTGAGCATTGGTGGTAATTTCTTCTGTAGAATGGCACTGCACTCCTCGGTTAGGCATACAGTTTCATGGTCTTCCAGCTTTCTTTTATTTGATAAGATTTCTTTCATGAATTTGACATAACTGGGCATCTGTTCAAGAGCATCTGCAAAAGGAATGTTAATGTGCAATTTTTTAAAGATATCAAGAAATTTAGAAAATTACTTATCTAGTTTAGTTTTCCTCAATCTTTGTGGAAATATAATTTCTTGCACATTCGGTGGTCGTGCGTCGGTAAAAGTGTGCTTTAGCTCAGATTCACGTTCATGTTCATGTGTATGAAACTTCTCTGCTTGTGAGGCAACAGGTTCTGGTAACACTTTTCCACTTTTGAGTGTAATTGCCTGCACATATTCTCGAGGGTTGGTTTCTGTGTTGCTCGGCAATTCTCCTTGTGCTCTTTCGGCTAGAGTGGTGGCAAGTTGACCCATTTGTACTTCTAACTTTCTGATGGATGCTCCTTGGTTTTGGAACTGTTACTTGGTTTCATTGATGAATTTGTCAGTTCTTGAGGCTAACTGGTTTGTGGTAGTGGCTAACTGAGTGACAATGTCCTCCAGGGAAGGTTTCTTTTCTTGGTGCAGTGGAAATCCAGGAGGAGGCCTGATATGGTTCTGGTTGTTGCTCCAAGAGAGGTTAGGGTGGTTCCTCCATCCAGGGTTATAGGTGTTGGAATATGGATTATTTTGCGGCCTGTTAAAATTTGACACAAAATTGGCTTCTTCATTGTGAGCAGAATTTTCAGAATTGCTTACCAAATGGCAGTTGGCAGTTGAATGTGAGTTTCCACAAAAATCACATGTTGCTGATGTGGACTGAATGGCATTTACCCTCATTGTTCCCAGTTGCTTGGTGAGAGTAGCGACTTGTGTTGTTAATGTTGTGATAGCATCTATCTCGTGCACACCAACCGGCCTTTTCTGCCGTTCAGAAGTCCACTGGTAATTGTTCGATGCCATTTCCTCCAATAGTTGATAGGCATCTTCTGTGGTTTTTGCCATTAAAGCTCCTCCTGCAGCTGCATCTACTAAGGTTCTAGTGTTTCCACTCAACCCATTGTAGAATGTTTGAACTTGCAACCATTTGGGAAGTCCATGGTGAGGACACTTCCTAAGCATTTCCTTGTACCTTTCCCATGCTTCGTACAGATTCTCCATGTCGTGTTGCACAAACTGAGTGATTTCATTCCTCATTTTTGTTGTTTTAGCTGGGGGGAAAGAACTTAGCTAGAAATTTTTGTGCTAATTCTTCCCAGGAAGTGATACTACCTTGAGGAAGTGAATTGAGCCAGTTCTTCGCCTTGTCCCGTAATGAGAATGGAAATAGTCTCAACTTGATAGCATCTTCTGAAACTCCATTGTGTTTAAAAGTATCACATATTTCTAAAAAATTAGCTATATGTGCATTAGGATCTTCACTCGGGAATCCACAAAATTGAACCGATGTTTGGATCATCTGAATAATTGCTGGTTTAATTTCAAAATTATTTGCAGCAATTGACGGCTTTTGGATGCTTGTGTTGGCACCTAAGATTGTTGGGACAATGTAGTCCCGCAAGGCTTTTGATTCATTTTCTATAAGTCCACTCATTTTGCATTTACCCTTTTTTATCCTACGCAATCTTTGTAAAGTTTTTTCAATTTCAGGATCAAAAGGTAAAAGTGTTGAGTTCTTACTCCTTGTAACTCTTTTTGATTTTTTATTATTCTCAATTTTGAAAGTAAACAGAAAAAAGAAAAAAAAAATTACCACAGTAAAAAATAATTATTTACCGTCACAAAAAAAAATAAAAAGCGTGCGAGCAACCAAACGTTTTTTTTATTACCAAGGTGATTTTTTTTACTACAGTAAAATATTAACACATATAAGACATAATCTCAAATTAACAATAGGTTTAACTGGTATTGATATTAATTAATTTTATTCCCCGGCAACGGCGCCAAAAACTTGTTGTGGATAAATTCGCAAGTGCACGAAATCGTAACAAGTAATAAAGTGAAAGATAGGGTTGTCGATCCCATGAGGAATAAATAATTAATTACCAAAATTTATTAACTCTAATTTTATTTGAGAAATTGGATTTCAGATTGTTCAAGCGAAAATATTAACAATTTACTAATAAATAAGTGTAGACAATAAGAGAAGAGCTGGGAATCATGATTTCACCGTCATTAGTCTAATCTAACTTTTAATTAAGCATATTATTACGAGTTTCATGTTCAAAATTGTTGTTGGTTATCACCATTTATGCTTTATGTACTCTTTCTCAAGTTATACATAAATTCTACAGCTTTACAACTAGAAAATGAGTCTAGTTACGAAGATGTGCACATGTATGTTCGGTGGTGATTTTATCAACCACGTGAAAACGATAGATATATTTCTATTCTATTAAGAATTCACGGTATTTACTTCAAAGCTATTTCACGAAAATCTCCTCTCGGTTACAATTCGATCCTTAGTTCATCCAAAAGTTGGCTAGAATTTTAGAAGCATTATATTCACAAATAAATACACCAACTATTTTGACATCGTAACAATACGTTTTAATTAAAGGTTAGATCATCGTAATTAGGCTACGCCACTATCCCAGCAAAGTAAATTTAGCACATAATGGAAAATATAACAAGACTATAAGATAAATATAACATCATGAAGTAAAGAGAGAAAAGTAAAGAGAGTTTAGAGATCGTTACAGATTTTAACTTTCGTAAAGCCTCCGGTGGACTCCCCCGTACAAACTCCGAATTACTCCTCCAAAATTACAAACTACAAGTGAATACTACTACTATAGAAAGACTACTAAGTGAAGAGAGAATGAAGAAGATTGGTGTGTTCAAATATGGAAAATGTGAGGTATATTTATAGTTGAAGCAAAAGCATAAGACGACATCTCGACCGCTCATCTCGTTTTGATCCAATGGTCCAAAGTTGTCACAAAAGTCATCTAATTGATCACAAAAGTCTTCTAATTGATGAATTATTGATCACAAAAGTCATGACACTCTAGAGTCTTCCATTTGGAAGCTTGCAAGACTGAATATGGACCATTGATTAGCCATTTTGATCCGACAGTCATCGAGCGTGCGAGTTGCGTATGTACATTTCAGCTTTGCGCAACTTCACCGTTTTGGTCATAACTTTCTCTCCAGATGTCGGAATCGCAAACTGCTTGTTGAGTTGGAAACTAGACATCTGTGGCTTTTCAGTGATATAAAGAAGCAAACATAACTCAATTTACACAGGTGTCGGTGAATTTTTGAAGTTGTGGTTCTTGATTGACAAATCATCTTTCAACCTACTAAACATGAAAACAAACATAAAAACACCACAAAACTATCAAGAATAATCAATTAAACGAGTGTAAAAGCATGATAATGATGAGTATTTCCCAAACTCATCACCCAACATTCGTCAAATTTTCACAGAGGTTAATTCATCGATTCCTGAAGACTTCGGGATTCCCACAGTGGTGATTGATGACCCTGTGAACTTGTCCGAGAAGCAGAAGCGTCGTCTGATCAGGGAGGGGAAGTGCCCGGTAGAGGAGGATTTGGGTAGATAGAGTTGGTTTTAATGGTATAAGGTCTTTGTATAGGGTGAGGTCTAATGTTCCTACGAGAATTTGCTTCGTAATAGATGGTCCCATGGGACGGGGTTGCTTAGATGACCACGTGTAGGGTCAATATTTTGTCGCGCAACCATTTTCCCTACTTTTTGTATAGGAACCATCTATATAAAACAACTCTTTTATTTATGTACAAATTTCTACTTTACATTAAGCATAGTATTTTCTAAGGTTAAGAGCATTCCAAGTGTTGTGGAGTATTGTGCATTCGGAGTTAGCAAGCTGATAAGTTGCCAGTTCGATGATTCCCGCGATTTTGTAGGGTCCTTCCCATCGGGGATCAAGCTTTCCTACGTTCTTGGAAGCTCCGACTCTTTTTAGTACTAGGTCTCCCACTTGGAAAATCCTAGATTTTACCTTGCCGTTGTAGTACAGCGACATCCGGGCCTTGTACTCCTCTACTCGGACAGCAGCTCGGGCTCTCTTTTCCTCAATGAGATCAAGGGCAAGGGTTAAATTGGAACTATTAGCCACTTCTTCATATTTCCGGACTCGCCAGCTTTCCACAACGACTTCGGGGGGTACGACGGCTTCGCTGCCGTACACCAGGCTATAATGAGTCTCACCCGTTGTAGTCCTTTGCGTGGTCCGATAGGCCCACAGGATGTCAGGTATCTGCTCGACCCACTTGGCTTTGTGCCAATCCAGTCTAGCCTTTATGTTTTTTAGGAGGGTTTGGTTGGTCCTTTCCACTTGACCATTTGCTTGGGGATATCCCACCGACGCGAAACGGTGCTTAATTTCCCAATGGTTACACCAATTTTCTAACTCTTTACTTGTAAACTGGAGTTCGTTATCACTCACAAGACTCCGAGGAATGCCGAATCGGCACATGATATTCCTCCACAGGAAATTAATGACCGCTCCGGCTGTGACTCGGGCTAGGAGCTCTGCCTCTACTCATTTGGTGAAATAATCCACCGCTACTAGCAGAAATTTCTTATGTCCGGTGACGGGAATAAGGGGTCCTACTATATCGATGCCCCACTTGGCAAAGGGGCATGATGTGAGGCTAGGTTCCCATGGGGCCGCTGGTTGGTAGGTCCTCGGGGCGTAAGCTTGGAACGGCTTGCACCTCTCGGCGTGTTCTTTGCAATCTCTAGCCATCGTGGGCCAGTAGTAGCCTTGACGAATCAAGCGCCCGACCATGTTTTCGCCTCCGGTATGGCTTCCACAAGTCCCTTCGTGAATTTCCGATAGGACTTGTTGTGCCTCTTCCTCATTTAAGCATCGGGCATGCGGGCAAAAGTAAGTTCTCCGAAATAGTATTTCGTCTTTGAGAAAGTATCGTAGGGTTTTCTTAGACATAATCCGCTGTACAGATTTGTCCTCAGAATAACCTTCAGGATCCTGTAGATACGCCTTGATGGAGGTTATCCAACTCATCGGGGAGTCCGTCGCGGCGTTCACTCCTTTACTTTCTGCCTTTTCCGATTCGCCTACATGGAGAAGAGTGATTCTTCGGGTGTGGATGGCGGTTGTTTGGGTAGCCATCTTAGACAAGGCGTCCGATTCCTGGTTTTCATCTCGGGGAATCTGGGTGATGCTGAATTCATCAAACCATCCTTGCCTTCGGTGGACTGTCCGAAGGTACTCTCGCATTCTTTCTTCTTTGGCCTCATAAGAGCCATTGACTTGTTGAACGATTAGTTGGGAATCGTTATGGATAAGTATCCTTTTGATCCCACCTTCTTGTGCGAGCCTCATTCCGACGAGGAGGGCCTCGTATTCGGCTTCGTTATTTGATAGAGGGTAATCAATTCTGACCGCGAAGTGGAGCACTTCCTCTTAAAATTCCTTATTTACTAGGACTATTCCCGCTCCCCCATGAGTACTTACAGAGGACCCATCCACGTAGGCGTGCCATAGGGGCATCTTATCTTCTGCTCTGATGCCCGCAAGTTCTGTCACAAAGTCCGCCAGGACTTGCGCTTTGATAGAGGGTCTCAGAGCATAGGAGATATCGTACTCCGTAAGTTCTATTGCCCACTTTATCAATCTCCCCAGTGTCTCGGGTTTGTTAAGAATTGCTCGTAATGGATGTTTGGTCAGGACAGTGATCGGATGGGAAAGGAAATATGGGCGCAGTTTTCGTGCCATGGTAATCAAAGTCAAGACAAGTTTCTCGGTTAAGGTGTACCTGGTTTCAGCTCCGATGAGGGTCTTACTAACATAGTACACGGGATGATGCTCTTTGTCCTGCTCTTTAACTAATACGGCACTAACAGCTTCCTCTCTGACGGATAAGTAGACGAAGAGGTCTTCTTGGGGTGATGGTTTTACCAGCAAGGGTGGTTTCACCATATAGTTTTTTAACTCCCTCAGAGCCTCTTCGCACTGTGCCATCCACTGGAACTCTTTGATGTTTCTGAGTACCTTAAAAAATGGGAGTCCCTTTTCTGCCGATTTAGAAACAAATCGGCTCAAGGAGGCCATCCGGCCAGTTAATTTTTGGACATCTTTTATTGTCCTTGGAGTAGGTAACCCTAGGATGGCTTCTGCCTTTTCGGGGTTAACTTCTATCCCCTTTTCTGTGACCATGAACCCCATGAATTTTCCTCCTCGTATTCCGAATGAGCATTTTCTTGGGTTAACCTTCATTCTGAAGTTGTTCATGATGACTAAAGCCTTTCGTAGATCTTCGGGGTGATCTTCGGCAGAGTAGCTTTTGACGACTGTGTCATCCACATAGACTTCTACTGACTTTCCGATGAGTCTGGAAAACATGAGGCTTACCAGCCTTGGATAAGTGGCCCCGATATTTTTGAGTCCGAAAGGCATTACTAAGTAACAAAAGGTTCATGTGTCGGTGATGAAGCTAGTTTTATCCTGGTCAAACGCTGCCATCGGGATTTGGTTGTATCCCTGATCCCCATCTAGAGTTGATAAGAGCGCGCAGCCAGCGGTGGAGTCAACCAGTTGGTCTATGCTAGGCAAAGGATAGCAATCCTTTGGGCAGGCCTCGTTGAGGTTTTTGATTCCAGGCACATTCGCCATCTTCCTCCATGTTTTGGGACTAAGACTACATTGGCTAGCCATTTGGGGTATATGACTTCCCTGATTTGCTTTAGGCTAAGGAGGCGTTGTATCTCCGACCAAATAATCTTATTGCGCTATGGGCCCATTTTCCTTTTCTTTTGATGGATTGGTTTAGCCCCAGGTTTTACATTAAGGAAATGTTGGCATACCTTATTACTGATCTGCCCGGGTAGCCCTCCTTCCCATGCGAAGAGATGGTGAAATTGTTTGAGGACGATAGTTAGTCGGGCTTCTAATTCAGGCTCCATGTTTGTGCACGTCTTAATCACCTTCTCTGGTTCTCCTTACACAAGTTCTATCATCGTAAGTTCCTCCACGGGTTGAACCCGTGTTTCTTCGGTCTTACGCTTCTTGCTATTGTCAAAGATGGGTTCATCTTCTTCCGGAGGGATGGCGTTCTTGCGGCACTCCCTAGCTTTGGTTTGGCTCCCTCGGACTTCTCCGATACCTTAGCATGTGGGGAACTTTACCTTAAGGTGGAGGGTAGAGGGAATTTCTTCGAAGGTCCGAATGGATGGCCGCCCACATATGGCGTTATACGTCCGGGATGAGGCCTCCAACACCCAAAATTTGGTGGGTTCGGTCCTTCGGAGGGCTCCCTATCCCCATGACATTGGAAGAGTTATGGTTCCCAGGGTGTTATAGGCTTCTCCCGAAAAGCCTACGAGGGGGACTTCAGCTGCCTCTAGTTGTTCCCTTTTTAGTCCCATAGCTAGGTAAGTAGGTAGGAACAGAACGTCCACGGAACTGCCCGTATCTATTAGGATCCGTTGGATCCGGAATCCGTGGATGGTAGCTTCGATGACCAAGGGGTCCTTGTGTGGATAGATTATACCTTTCAGGTCCTCGGGTTCGAAGGTAATGCTAGGCAGCCTTGCTCCTTGGACGGAGCATACGGGGAGTCCCTGTTCCGCCCGCCTTGCTTCCTTTAGATATTTCTTCTTTTAACCTTGGGGTGTCATCGAAATGTCTCCCCCTTCTATCATGTTAATGGTTCGTCCTGAAGAGGTGTTGTCTTCATAAGATTCCAGGGGAGGAGGTAGACTTAGATTCCCCGTGGTTTTCTCTCGGGACCGCCTACCAGAGTTCCTTTCTTCTTCTCTCCGCTCCTCTTGGGGCCTCTTCCACACGTTTGGCCTAGGTTCCTCGGGGTTGTTTTCTTTTAGATAGTTCTTCAGGTATCCCGCCTCTAAAAGGCGGAGCACCTCTTTCTTCAAAGTGGTGCACTCCTCAGTAGTATGCCCATAGGTTTTATGGTACTTACAATAAGGAAATCTAGCCGGTGTGGGCCAATGCAATTCGTTATTACCTTTCATCACGTTGAGCACCTATTCTGGAGCGATAGTCATCGGGGGTAGGGGTACGGGTCGAAGGAATTTCTTGACCGCGTCACCGCCGTCCTTGCGTTGGGAATGTTTCCCTTCTTTACCCTTCTCATTGGTTCTTGCTTCTCGTTCAACCCGTTCGTGGTACTTGTTATCATCGTCCTCCATACCTCTCTTCGTGCATTCTGCTTCTTCCATAAGGATGTAAATTTCTGCCTTTTGCATAAGCTTATTTATGTCTGTGACATGATTCCCCATAAGGTATCTGAAGAAGTCTCATGCTCGGAGTCCTTGAGTCAAGATGTCGGCCAAAATAGTAGGGCTAACATTCGGAACATCTAACGCTTCATCGGAGAAGTGTTTTATGTATTTTCGCAAAGGTTCGTTCCTTTGTTGCTTGACCGTGAAGAGGTGTGTGGCGGATTTAGGATATCTTCGATTACAAGTAAACTGCCGTATGAATAGGTTAGCCAATCGGTCAAAGATAACTATAGAATTAGGTGGGAGGTGGGTAAACCAGGTCTGAGCCCGTCTGTCGTGGGTAACAGGGAATACTCGGCATAGGGCGTGGTCAGGGGCGGAGGATAGGTCCATCCCGGCCAAGTATTGGTGGATGTGATCTTGGGGATCTCTCCCATCGGTACCCCCAGTATATAAGGGGATGTTGATGGGTCGCATCCCTGGAGGAATAGATGCTAGAGCGATCTCGGGAATGAAGGGAGGGGTTTTTAATGTTAGTTCTTCCTTTGGGGCCATGGTTTTCTTGATGTCACCCATTTCCTTTCGTAAATCGTTAAGCATGCCCCATATGGTATTGTCTTCTTCCACCGGATAGTCCGAGGGGTATGGCCTATCTTCCCTCGGTCCCGCCCTCGGGTTTTCTTCATAATTATAGTACATTCGTGGTTCCTGAAGGGGTTCACGATACCAAGACGTATGTGCAGGGCTCCATTCTTCGTGGGGTCCGCCCTCTTCCGAAGGGCGACTTCTCCGATAGGAAGATTCGGATGGTGTGGTATGGGGATTCTCGGGCCTCCGTGAAGTCCTTCGGGTGGTGGCCTCCACGAGTCTTTCGAAGACGGATCGTGGGATATTGATAAAATCACGGTTTTCAGATCAATGAACTGAGGGGGTAGTTTCCGAATTTTCCTGGTGGGTCCAACGACTCTCGTTTTCAAATAAATCATCCATAATATCAAACACTTGTTGAACACGCTCGATGACATATTCTGTGGCGTTCCCACAGACGGCGTCATTTTGTTAACAGGTTTGATATTATTTCCTAATTAACGGGTTTATTTTGGGGTTGGAACGCCCTATCCGTAGTTCAGAGGCCTGTAGTATTACGAAAATATCCCTCTTTGTATTCACTGAAATCTACTCCAAAATCTTTCAAATGTTGTTGTGTATGTGAAGAATTGAGACTGTCCTCCAACAATGAGAACTTCTCCCTTTATATAGAGGTTTTTAGGGATAGGTGTCGTTATGCATGTGTTTAGTAAAAGTACAGGTGTCGCAATGCGTGTAGGTGCTCCGAGGGACTTTGCATTTCAATAGGACATTATTCTTCATATTCGGCCTTCGGGGTAGGTGTTCTGAGGGACTTTGTACTTCAGTAGGACATTGTTCTTCATATTCGGCCTTCGGGGCAGGTGTTCCGAGGGACTTTGTACTTCAGTAGGATATTGTTCTTCGTTTTCGGCCTTCGGGGCAGGTGTTCTGAGGGACTTTGTACTTCAGTAGGACATTGTTCTTCGTTATCGGCCTTGGGAATATGTGTTCCGAGGGCTTTTGTATTATGTAGTGTTCAGTGAGGAGATATTCTCGCAGGTTCTGGGACTCGGGGTTCGTTATGGTCCCTCTTGGCGCATTTGATGGATATCGGAGTCGCGCAGATCCATCGGGGTTTACTCTTTTTCCGATGTCGCGGTGATATCTTTTCTTTTATTCATCATTGACTTTCCAAGGGACGCTTTGGTACCTCTTTGGGTGCCACTGTTTACCGCTTTGGGTTTGTGACACTCGGTGGGCCTCCTCATCGGGAGTGTACGTTCCTCATCGGGAGCATATGTGACGATTTTATCGTCCATATGTTGGTCCGTATTTTTAGGGTTAGCGTTTCGTTTAATCCCTATATTTATTTTTTAGGGTTAACACATACTATAAGACTAAATGCTACTTACTACACACAGCCACACACCTTTATTTTTTTGTCAATTTTGGCGTGCTTTACTCATCTCTCTCTCTCTTATTTTCTTTTTTTTTTTATCTTTCTAAAAGCCAACTGTAGCTTTTGAATTTTTGTTGGTTCTCATTTCTAATAGATATGTGTTCAAGATCTTAATTTATGTAATTGTCTTGTTGAAGTTTATAAGCTATTTTTAAGTTTATATATTTAAATCATGCTTACTTCTAATATAAAATGTACATTATAATGTGATATGGAAAGATCTTTTTGAATATTTATACAAATATTTTAATGAATATATATATATATATATATATACTATGTGTATTTGTGATGCACAAAAAAGAGTGAGAAACTGACAAGGCGATCTGTGAATCGAACGAAACGAGCAAATAGGTACACCCAACGGTCTTCCAAGTTGTCGCATTTTTTTTCTTTCTTTAACTTGATTTCGACGAATTTGGTTATTTATCTTGTAATTTGTTGTAAATTCATTCTCCACCATCGGGATTCAATTAAATTGGTCGAAAATTAACATACTCGGTTTCAAATTATATTATTTTGTCCAAAGAAGTTGTAGAGAATCAAAAAAAAAAAAAAACCAATGGAACCCTCAAAATGGAAAATAAAAAAAAAATTAGTGTTAGTAATTAGTTATCACCGAATTATAATTGAATCATAATATTTTGAATAAAAGTCAAATTATGTTATTGTGCATCCAAAAATATTAGGTGCATGAAGTGAAAAGAACAATATAGAAAATATGTAGAAGTCCAAATATGACTTTAATGTTGCCAACTACCTAAATTATGTTACTGATAATCACCTAGCTAGCTAACCTTAAATTTGACATCTGAAAACGATTCTTGGAATATTGGAACCGTGAACAGTATGCCGACAATATGTAGCTGAAACTTGTTTATCATTTTAATTACAAAGGGCCCGTTTGGATTTCTTTTCACTTGCCCATTTCAAAGTTTCATGGCTAAAAACAATGTTTGGATGTACTTTCAGAATTTAGACATCAAAAGTCAAAACTAGTTTGGCCCAATCTTTTTTACTTTATCTACCTTTAGTAGAATATAATATTCACCTATGTTAATTAGTAGGCTATATTAGTACATGAATGAATGGTGCCTGCTCTTATTTTTTATTTTAGACTGTATTTAAGTTTTTGATAATTGTGTCTTCTTTTCTTTTTTTTGGTCATTCTCAAGTCTCAACCATTGAAGAAGTACACAAATATTCAAAAGTCATCGTAGCTCTGTTCTCGGCGGTGGAAAGAATAATTGTATGATTTTACCATGCACGTTATGATAATTTCATACGTGGAAAAAAATCCTCTTAGTAACCAAAAAATCTGTTCGTTCTTAGAAGTATTTTATATTTACAAGTACAGTACGTAGGTGATTTTTTTTTTAAGGATAAGCTTCGAAATCCAGTGATAGTCATCTACTCTACTCTACTGTTATAGAAAAATGATTAATTCACGCATATCTTTTATTTATCCCCAATAAGCAATAAGTGATTGTTAAATGTGTAATGTGGCATTCAAACTTCAAACTTAAATCAAAGCACGTGCAAACACTTGAGATCCTCGCGGACTTTTTTATTCATTCCTTTCTATGTGTCGGAGAATAGTTTAATAGTTTTTAAACCACAAATTTTTCTTTTCTTCTTTTCATTCGGAATAAAACAGACAATTTGTTTGATTTTTTGTTGAGCTGCGAGTCTGTGACTGCAACTACGTGGACACTTAGCACGATTTTCTACGTATGGAAAGCAACTACCATTGAAAAATATTAACACTAATAATCAGATCAAGAACAAGTTTCCTAAAAAGTATACGTAGTTTAAGGCTCGTTCACATTATGGTAGGTTTGATTAAGCAGTGTCTTGTTGTAAAAAAAAAAAAAGTTAAGCAATGTCTTGAAATGCTTATAATTGTCATAAACTTTTGTGATTATCAAGGCAAATAACTACAGAACCGGATAAATTAAAGTTGGTAACAGAAAAAAATGGTAACATGCAACTATGCGCCAATTTATTTATCTGCCTGGTATCGAATGACAAACAACTTTTATCGTGCTCAACTTTGCGAGAATTTTCAATCAAATATAAGTTCGGTAAGATCCACTTATAGTTGCGTATGCATACTTCGTAACCCGGGCAATATATGTATCAATTAATTTTTCCACCATCTCTTATAATATAACCTCTCTTTAGACAGTGCACGTATTACACAAAACTCCAAATATAAATTATATAATACAGAGGCAGGACAGATGAGTCGGCTAGTTCGTAATAAATTGGTAAACGTCATATCTTCGAAATTACATAGAAGTCTAAAGTGAAGGAAAGTTCGTTATCTAACTATATATACACAGCGTGAGAAATATGAAATACATGCTATTCATCTATAGTTGGGTAAAGTTTTGTTTTTTATTATTAAAGTCGTGTAACTATGAAACTGTGCATAAGCAACTAGTAATAATGTGGAAAAACAACCGGTCTTATTAAAAAGGCTTTCTTAGCAAATACCCTATGTGTCATACGAAATTGACAAATACCCTTAAAATAAATATTTCAGATACTCCATGGGATTTGAAAATTTTGCATGTTTCTCCCTGTACATGGTAGGTGTAATTCTTTCTTCCACACATGAGAATGAGGTACATTTTTCTTGAAAAAGACATTTATGCTTTTCTTTAAAAAAAAAAAGAGAGAGAAAATGTATATTGCTTATTTTTTATACTTTAGATTATCACAGAACTACAATATCAAATTAAAATTGTAAATTTTACAATATATATATATATATGTGTATATTTGTTTTTTTAAACACAAAAGAAGATATTCCAGCTACTAATTAAGAGTATTTTAACGTTATATATAAATAAGGGATAAAGACATCAAAGTCCCCGTACTATAATCCATTTTACCCCTTACGCCCAAAAATTAAAAACCGAGCAACTTATTTCTTGAGCATTGTAGCATAGTACGAATTATTCAGAGTTAACATTCCAGCCTCGATCTCCCTGGATATTCCTTCTGTGTGTTACATGTGTTCATCGTGAGGCTAGTTTTAATTCAAACATACTATGCATACGCTTGAACCAATTGGTTCTATGCGACATATATCCTCAACTTTTGAGTTGTACCTCCATAAACTTTTATTTGTTCAAAATCTCCAACAAAAGAATTGCTCGAGAAGTTGGGCTTATTAGCGCAATGCCACAAAAGTTGGGGTAAGTTGCTCGATTTTAAATTTATGGTGGTAAAGTGCAAAATGTGCCATATTAACTATAGGAGTTTGATGGTCTTATCTCTATTTTGGTCTTATTTATTTCGTTCGGATAACAAAACACCGTAAAACGATACAAATGGCTAATTAATTGCCAAAATAATGCTAATCTATTACAATGAACAGACTAACTTGGTCCGGAACACCTACTGTATATTACAAGTAATGAATTACTCTTGATATTCTATTTAGACAAAGATGTGGGTAAATTGAACCGATTACGTTCGATCTATGTGTATCGAATTGTGGTGATTCGATGCTACTGCTTATTGAACGTGTGATGTATCGAATGATGTGGATTCGATGTCATGAATCTCGAACAAGTGCGGTTCGATCTTGATTTAAGTCAAAGAGGTTAATATCGAACTGAGCTGAGTATCGAACAATAAAGTATATCAAACGGAGATGGTTCGATATACTAGAGTAGGTAGCAAGTGTTGAATCATCCCCGAGAAGGCGAAGAGACGGGGTATTTATAGACCTCGTTATGTGGGTCCATGTAGCGACTTGCACATGCCGACATGCGTATCGAATTGGGGCCATTCGATAGATCACTTAGATCAAATCGAAGTCGTTCGATACTCGATTAACATCGAATCGTGGTTGTTCGATGTACTACTGCAGTGGGTCTTTCTACTTGGGCCGACCCAATATTAGTATTGGGCCAGTCCTAAAATATCTCCATCATATAGTCCCTCCAGTTTGGGAGACGGTATCGATTAGAGGGCGTGTTCCAAACTTATAAATTGTATTTTTGATTTGTCGTTCTTCGCTTTTTATTTTGATAATGCTGAAAATCATGCCCCGGACTGAGAGGCGGTCTTGAACAGAGATCGGGTTCCAGACATTTCGATCATCAAAATCGCAAAATGCTATTTATATATTATGAATTCTAAAAATTATTGAATTTTCGATTAGATCGAATTTGGGTCGTTCGATATACTTGGGGATTTACATCGAACCTTATCTGTTCGATCGAACCCGTGTTGTTCGATACACGTGTATCGAATTTGGAGAGAGGCGGAGGTGGGGCTATATAAAGGCCATATTTCCAGCTCATTCTCATTTTTCTTTCCAATGAGGGATTTTTGTCCGCATCTCTGCCTGCATCGAACCATCCGGGTTCGATCGACCAACATCGAATCAATCAAATTCGATCTATTAGTTAGCATCGAATCCAGGTTGTTCGATATTTAGAAAAAAAATCTTTTCTGTTTTCTGCTTAAAGGAGTTTGCGATTTTCCCTTACTTTCTCGTTTCCATAATGGCGAGGAAAAAGGCCGAAAGGCGGAAAAAATCAGTAGTGTCTCCAGAGAATATATACACAACTTAGGATAAAAACGAGAGAGCCAGCGCATTGAATGCGGGCCAGCCGTCTGAAAATGCTTTTGCTGAAGATTCCCCCGGAGTTGCCACAAGAACTTAGCCTGCAGCTAGGGCTCTCGGGAGCTTATCGGAAAATTGGGGTGCGGGCCATTCCGCCCCGTCACCTTGTGATCGTTCTACCGATAGGCTTGGGGGGTTAATGCTGGCACCCGAGTGCCTGTAGTGTGCAATTTTGAGAGACATGAGGATTTTGTTCCACGAAGATTGGTAATGACTCCGACTGCGGCCGGTGGTCGTGTTAAAGTTGGAACGAACTCTCAAATCAGATCGATGGAAGAGATTGATGCGGTTGATGAGAGAATTGTTGCGAATCTTGCTAGGTTCCATGCCGAAATTCCTACATTTAGGCGCGAAACAAGCTCTTTCGGAGAGGGTCCTTCCCAAGCAGGGGTGAAAATTGGTATACGGCGGCCAAAAGAAAAATTGCTGAAAGAGAGGTCGCCATAGAGGCCGGCGAGATTCCATCTCCACCCCGCAGACGACCACGACCATTTGGTAATCCAAGGCCAGCTCCGCCTAGGAGCCTTGTTAACTATGAATTCCTAAACGATGAGAATTCAGAGTCTCTAAGCATCACATTAGGTGGATATCGGCTACGAGAAGAGCAGTCCACAGAAATTATGAGGGGTATGTGGCCACAACTGGATCGTCGTGCCGTAGCGGATAAAATCGGGTATCTTGGTTTAGCGCGCTTTGGGCGTCTGTTTTTTGCTGCTATAATGATAGTGGTGTATAGGTTTCGTCGGGATTATAGTGGTCTAATCGAGGTGCAAGATATGCATAATTCTATTATTGACAAGCTGAACGAGCATATCCGTAGTAGTGATAACAGTCGTCGTGCTGCACTGGCGTGTGCCAGGGATTCGGCGAGAATTAGTGCTAAAGCAGCTCATGATGCTCATCAGGCAGGTTTGGTTGCCAAGAAGGCTGAGGATAGTGCTGCCGCGTTGCGTGCTGAAATTGCTTCTTTGAAGAGAGAGAATGATTCCCTGAAGCGAGAGAACTCCTCTCTCAAGGCGTTAAATGCTAGTGCCGAAAAGGCTTTAGCTGATGTAGGTTGCAAGGTGCGCTATTTCGAATCTGAGAGCTAGAGGTGCTATGTTGCCAAATCATTCATGGAAAATGGCATTTACAAGATGCTCGAATTGCTTTGCAGTGCCGCAGATATGAAATATGGCATGGAACTTGGCATTGCTCAAGCCGATCATCTCGGATATCTGAAGGAGGGTTTCCGAAAATATATGCTTGGTATTAGCCGTGGTCTTAAGATGGAGATCCCAGAACTCGTTGGTGATGACGAAGAGGAGTTTCGTGCTCCAAAACCTGGTGATCCGTTTTTACACTCTTTGGCGTGATCGTAAAGGTGGTAGTGTACCTGAGTCCGGCCCTTTAGATGTGAGTCCATCTCTGAGGCAGGGAGAAAAAGAATTGGACAGTGCCGATGATTCTCGTACTGAAATTGGACGGATTCACGATGCCCTGCATGCTGTTTTTGGGAATAGCGATGATGAGATCAGTCCTCCTCCAGCTAAAGTTGCAGCCCCAACCACAAATAGGTCGACGATACTAATGGTGAGTCTTAGTAAGACTGTTAGCTCTCGGAAATTGGCTTCTGCTGCACAGGATAAAGGAAAGAGGGCCCCATAGGTACCAATTGTTCCAGGGCCGACCATGATAGTGCCCACTGGCATGTATCCCTCCCGAGATGTCAGAACTGCTGCATCGGAGGCTACTGTGTCTGAACAAATAATCCAGGAACGAAACCTGATTTCTCCTAGTAGATATGGGTTTGGCAGAGCATTGAGCGGTACCTCGGAGGGAAATAAAGTTGCGTTACCCGAAGGTTGGGCGCAATCAGATGAACTTGTGCTCACAAAGGATCAGATCCAGGGGAATTGTGCCAACTTTGCTTGTTCGATGGGTCTTGCCCTTCGTTCTGAGTCCCCTCAGACGTCCGCCGAGTAGCAGTACTTAGATATATCATTTTGATGATATTAGGCCATTTTTTCTTATTGATATTCTTGCTTGACACTTCTATAACGGTTCTCTTGTGAGACCGATTTTGTGGCCTACATCATAGTCTTTTGATCTACACTTTAATGCGTAGTTTAACATTTATTACTGATTTTAACCTTTTGCTCAACATCATTTATCTGTTTTTGACTCTATATTTCTTTAATGCATTGCATTCTTTTATTGAACCTTTTGGATTGAGTATGCTCTAGAGATGTTGCCTTCCTCGCGTGACTACTCAAGGTCTACCGCGGTTTTGAGGCGACGCTTGGCGAAGTTCTTGGGGTGAGCTTTGCATTCGGCCTCTTTGGGCAATCATACCTCCGTCATGGCTCTTTGCGGTGCATGAAAGGTGAGTTTTGCATTCAGCCGCTTCGGGCAATCATACCTCCGTCATGACGCTTTGCGGTGCATGAGGGGTGAGCTTTGCATTCGGTCGCTTCGGACAATCATACCTCCGTCATGACGCTTTGCGGTGCATGAGGGGTGATTTTTACACTCAGCCGCTTCGGGCAATCATACCTTCGTCATGAAGCTTTGCGGTGCGTGATGGGTGATTTTTGCACTCAGCCGCTTCGGACAATCATACCTCCGTCATGACGCTTTGTGGTGCATGAGGGGTGATTTTTGCACTCAGCCACTTTGGATAATCATACCTCCGTCATGACGCTTTGCGGTGCATGAGGGATGATTTTTGCACTCAGCCGCTTCGGGCAATCATACCTTCGTCATGACGCTTTGCAGTGCATGAGGGGTGATTTTTGCACTCAGCCGCTTTGGGCAATCATACCTCCGTCATGACGCTTTGCGGTGCATGAGGGGTGAAGTCATGTTGCTGAACTCCTTGGTTCCTCATTTGGGGTTTTTAACATGATTTCTATAAGACTTCATCTGCACTGTTCACATAGACTGATATATTTAATAATTTTAAAAGGGTTGGGCTCAGTTTCTTACCGAGGTGCCTACGTTTCCCAGTCTTTGTGCGGGACTCAAACCTTCGTAGTTCATACAGTTATTAGCTCCTAATCGCAAATGTTTCTACTCCTATGCATAATAACGCCTAAGATGTTGCACATTCCAAGGTCGCTTTAGCTTTTTACCCTGCATAGTTTCTAAGTAATAATAGCCTCGTGAACTGGCTTGTATGATCTTGAAGGGCCCTTCCCATTTTGGTTCAAATTTTCCGATGTGCTGTTTTGCTGCTATGCTTTTGAGTACCAGATCTCCTATCTCAAAATTTCGGAATTGGAATCTTTTGTCGTAGCTTTTAGCTATGGCTATTTTGAAAGCTACAGTGCGTTGGTACGCATCTTCCCTTGTTGTGCCTATCATGTCCAGATCCATCTGGCATAAGCGGGCTGATTATTCGGGATTATAGTCGTGAATCCTGCGTGTCGGCATTCCAATTTCTGCGGGTAGAATAGCCTCAGTGCCGTAAACAAGAACTAAAGGTGTTTCACCCGTCGATGTTCTCGGGGTTGTCCTATATGCCCATAATATTCCTTGAAGCTCCTCCAGCCAGGTTTTTCCCGTATCTTTCATTCTCCTCTCAAGGTAATCTTTCAATGTCTTGTTGGTGGATTTCGTTTGGCTATTTGCTTGTGGATGATAAACTGAAGTCACATTGTGCGATATGCGTAATTCTGCGAACCAGGATTTGATCTTCTTGCCAACGAATTACGTGCCATTATCACATATCATATATCTGGGAATTCCGAAGCAGCATATGATATTTTTCCAAATAAATTCAACCATGTTCTTTTCGGTGATTGATGACATAGCTTCTGCCTCAACCCACTTGGTATAATATTCAACTGCCACCACCAGAAATATTTTTTGTCCTTTGGCCACTGTTAGTGGTCCCACGATATTGATTCCCCATTAATCAAAGGGGCACGCCACACCTAGCGGTTACAGCGGTTGAGTAGGCCTGTGAATAAGGCGAGCATGGTATTGACAGCTATCACATCGCCGCGAAAAAACTGTTGCATCCTTTCGTAAAGTTGGCCAATAATATCCCTAGCGCAGAATTTGTTGGGCCAACGCCCTTCCCCCAGAATGATTTTCGCAACATCCAATGTGGATCTCTTTCATTACGTCTTCAGCCTGAGTTGGAGTCAAGCAACGAAGCAGCGGGCCCTCGAATGAACGTTTGTATAGTTATCCATTGTGAATTGTGAACCTATAAGCCTTTTATCACATTCTGCGACGCGCATTCGGCTCCGCTGGGAGTATCCCTTCCCGCAGGTATGTTATAATCTTGTCCTTCCAAGAAGGATCTTCTTGAATCGACATTATATATTCCACTCTTGCAGTTGTGTCGTTATATTTTGATATTCCGATCGAAGGCTGGTCCGTGGCTAGTAACGTAACTCGCTTTCTTACTAAATCTCTGAAGAACTAGCAAAATTTGATAGCACATCGGCCTTGCGGTGTTCATCTCGAGGGATCTGAGTGATGTCGAAGAAACTGAAGCGTTCATCTAGTGCTTTGACTTTGGCAGCGTATAATTTCATCGTCTCTTCTCTAGTCTCATACTTTCCTGAGAAATGATTTGCCACCAATAATGAATCTTTAAACACGTCCAAGTATTCAACGTTGAGTCCTAACGCCAGCTTGATTCCTGCTATAATCGCTTCATATTCAGCCTCATTGTTGGTCACCATGTAATTTAGGCTGATGGCGAACTCAAATTCTCTGCGATCTGGAGATAAAAGGTGGATCCCGACCCCTCCTCCATGATTGGTGGCGGATCCATCTGTATGTAACATCCATGTGGTGGCGGCTCGGCTAGTTCCTGCTTGGTCTGATATGGAATAAATGTAATTTGTGGAGCATGCCACGCTGTTTCCCAATGTCTCGGACATGAAATCTGCGAATACATGTGCTTTAATTGCGGTTCGCAGTTTGAATTCCAACCCAAACTCATTGAGTTCAATTGCCCATTTCACTAGTCTATTGGAGGTTTCTGGTCTTGCTAGCACCTGCTTCAGTGGCTTATCTGTTACAATCGTGATTGGATGAGACTGAAAATAGGGTCTCAATTTTTGAGCGGTGGCCACGATAGCCAATGTGAACAGCTCTATCTCCAAATAGTTCATCTCTGCCCCTTGCAACACTCTAGTTACATAGTGAATAGGTAACTGATGGGTTCCTTTTTGTTTGACTAGGACTGTACTAATGGCATGGGAAGATACTGCCAATTATAAATACAACATCTCGCTTTCCTCCGGCTTGGCCAATAGCGGTGGGCTCACCAAGTATTTTTTCATCAGCTGAAAAGCTTTCTCACATTCCGGGCCCCAAATAAAATCTCTGCTTTTTCTCATGACCTTGAAAAAAGGTAAATTCTTTTCTGCAGAAGTTGATATGAATCTTCCCAGGGCCGTCAAGAGGCCTACCAAACATTGCACATCCTTCACCGTTCTTGGCGATGGTAAGTCCAGTACTGCCCTGATTTTGTCTAGGTTGGCTTCTATTCCTCTTTCGTTGACCACATATCCCAAAAACTTTCCTGTTGTTACTCCGAACGTGCACTTTTTTTGGGTTCAACTTCATCCTGTATGTTCTCATGATAGCGAATGCTTCATCTAAATGGCGCACGTGCTCTTCGACCTTGAGACTCTTGACTAGCATGTCATCTATGTACACTTCCATTGACTTTCCGATCTGATGGTAAAACATTTTCGCGACAAGTCTTTGGAAAGTCGCTCGAGCATTCTTCAAACCAAAACGCATTACCCTATAACAATACACCCATGTTTCAGTTACAAACGTCGTTTTGCTCTGATCCTGCACTGCCATGAAGATCTGATGAAAATCACTTTTCGCATCCATCATACTCAATAGTGCACATCATATTGTCGAATCGACTAATAAGTCTATTCTGCACAAAGGGAAAGGATCCATGGGGCAGTGTTTGTTTAAATCTGTGTAATCCACACACATTCTCCATGTTGCCTTCTTTTTCATGACCAGAACGACGTTGCTTAACCATTCTGAAAACCTCAAGATGTATATATGTCGAGCCGCTAAGAGTTCATGTACCTCTTTTTCGGCCGCTTCATTATTCTCCTTACTAAAGTTTCGTTTCGTTTACTTACTGGCTTTGCACTTTTGTTTACGTTTAGCCGGTGCACTATGATTCTGGGATCTATTCCTTGTAAGTCGGATTCTGTCCAAGCGAATATATCTGAATTACGCCTAAGACAATCTACTAATGTGACCTCTATCATTGGTTCCAATCCTACTCCAATCTTTATTATTTTCTCAGTGCTTTCACTAAATAACTGAACGATTTTGAATTCACCTAAAGGTTCCATTTTACATTCTTGCCATTGTTTTAGCATTTGGTTTTCTATTTTTTCCCGACTTTGTTCCCGAGATTCGAGTTGTTTTCCATTCTCATCTATAACCTCTTTGGTTTTCTTCTTTGGTTCGGGTGAACCATCGGCGCGTATCCGGTGACTCTTTGTCATCCTAGCTACTTATATCTAAAAGCAATTTAAGTGGTTTTCCCACAAACGGCGCCAATATTCTGGTCTTATTTCGTTCGGGTAACAAAACATCGTAAAACGTTACAAATGGCTAATTAATTGCCAAAACAATGATAATCTATTACAATGAACGGACTAACTTAGTCCGGAACACCTACTGTATATTACAAGTAATGAATTACTCTTGATATCCTATTTAGACAAAGATGTGGGTAGATCGAACCGATTGCGTTCGATCTATGTGTATCGAATTGTGGTGATTCGATGCTACTATTGATTGCACGTGTGATGTATCGAATGATGTGGATTCCCTGTCATGAATCGCGAGCAAGTGTGGTTCGATCTTGATTTAAGTCAAAGAGGTCAATATCGAACTGAGTCGAGTATCGAACAATAAAGTATATCGAACGGAGATGGTTCGATATACTAGAGTAGGTAGCAAGTGTTGAATCATCCCCGACGGTCCCTGTAGCGACTTGCACATGCGTATTGAACTGGGGCCGTTCGATCGATCACTTAGATCGAATCGAAGCCGTTCGATACTCAATTAACATCGAATCATGGGTGTTCGATGTACTGCTGCAGTGAGCCTCTCTACTTGGGCCGGCCCAATATTAGTATTAGATCAATCCTAAAATATCTCCATCAATCTCTTAAAGGATACAATTCAAAATCATTCTAGGAGTGGTTGTACCAAGTTTTTGAACTCGCGAGATTTGTCAAATTTGGAATAATAATAAGGAGAAAATATTAAAAATGCCGTTAACTTTTTTTAAAAAGTTAAAATGCCCATTTTTTTCGTGCCTTGCCAAAATGGCTCATATGCTTAAAAAAAAACTTTCAAAAATGCATGATGCTCTTATTCGGGCTAAAACTGCCTACGTGGCGTACAATGACTGCCACGTCAATAAACTTCATTGCCACGTCATATTTTCAGTTTAAAAATATTTTTAAAACAAACCCTTCTAATTTTAAATATTGTATTTGCACCCCAAAATAAATTGCACTTTGCACCCCAATATATATATATAAAAATAATAAACATATATATATAAACATATATATAACTATTTTGTAAAAATAATAAATATATATAAATAATAATAATAAACATATTTATATAAATAATAATAAGAATAATAAACACATATATATATAAATATAATTAAAAAGGGTCATATATATATAAACATATATATAACTATATTGTAAAAATAATAAATATACATATATATATATATATATATTAATACCTCAAATCACCATCTTAACTTATATCGATTTTGTAAGTTACAAGAGCGACACATGGGGGATATTATAGAAAATAAATTCGTCTAAGTTTAAACCAGACAAAAGGTAACAACTCCCCACAACAAACGCCAAGTCAAACGGTTGGCTGGAAAAGGGGAAAACGTCTTGCGAAACATGTCTGATGTTTAAACTTGTCAGATTAATTTTCAAACCATGTTATGAGACTTGTAACAAACTAATTGATATAAACACAGATAGATCTCTGCAGATCTTTAATGAAAAGTGATTCTTTGCCAATTTCTCAGAATATACATACAAGGGATCTAACCCATCACATAACCAAGACTTAGCCTTTCACCAGGCTAAGGAAAAACAAGAACAGTATAAATGAACTATAAAATAAAACTTACTTGAACTCAAAAGCTTGTACCAAAAGCTGGATAATTTTATTTCGCACCGATAATTTTTACAAGAAAGAGAAGAGAGTGTTTACAAAGGGGAGAGAGTAGAGAGAGAAAGTAAAGACAGAAATCTAAAACTTCTGCATAGGAAATGAAACGGAAATGGCCTTATATAGATGGTCGGACTTCAAAAACATTACATTCTGTTTTATAAAACAGTACAGACGTTTTTTTTAAGTACCAACAATAAAAGTAACTTAATTTCGTGTGGTCATGGCTCACGTCATTCTTGTGTCCTTGTCACCGATTTTGAAGTAGATCCACTTCTTTTTGATGTATGATCTTGAACCGCATTTTTAAGGATATCAAAAATATCATTGATATCAATATCATTAGGATCTTGGGCATCTTGAATGATTTCATCCTGATTTGATCCCATAGATGTGTCTTCTTCCATTTCTGCAATTTCGCGGGAAATGTCCTTCTTCATTTCCTCAATATATTATGCTATAATGCTTCTTTTATCAACTTTTCTGATCGCAATTGGATCTTTCTTTTTATAAAATCTAATGGAGTCTTAAGCTCTTTTTTCTTTTGACTTTCAGCCATTTTTTAATATTGTGCAAGGCGTTATTCTATCAATTACAGAGTATCTTGCCCTTCTTGCTGATTAGTTTTCGGATTTGTTTTCATCAATTTGTCCCAGAATTTTGTGGAACTTCTCCGAATTAGACAAGGGATATTATCCTCATACTGTGAAACCTCTGGATACCATTTCCATATCCATGGTATCGAAAATTCTGTAAAGAAGAAAAGAGAAGACATTCCTTCGGGGCAAGAAATATTATGTTGTTTGCCAAGGATTTTAGGGCTAATATTAACCCATGCTTTAAATTTTTCTTTAAAAATTTCTGGTAAATTTTTTACCCTAGTACCATAAAATTGCCACCACTTAAAAAACCAATTTGGTGTGTCTTTGTTATAAACATGGCCACAGATTTTTATAAACCATTTGTGTTTATGGCGATCATTCTCATATAGAAAGACTTTATAAAAGGCCTCCACATAATCTCAGTAGTTATATCTAATGGGAGTCTTGGTGTGGGGATTTATTAATTCCCTTTCTCTAATCGGAGAAGACCCCATTCATCTGCATATGCTTAAATATTAATTTTGAGAAGTTATAAACTTCTTTCTGGGTTCCAGTGAAATGAGAAATTTCACATGATCCTGTATGCTGCAGCAATGTCTCATAAGTCCCTGTAACAAAGTAAGTTGTATCAAGCTTTCTTCGTATTATCGTCCAAGGTTCATTTTCCCATTTAAGATCAGAATCTTCTATAAGAAGAATGTAACGCCCCAAAAATTAGGAAGAAAATAAATTTATAAATTAGTCCTTGAACTTTTGAAAATTTCTATTTTTGACCCTAAATGTTTAAAAAAAGTTGCATTTTAGTCCCTAAACTTAAAAAATAGTCTTTTATTATTTTTATAGGTCTCTAATCCTAAAGCATATATTTTAATTTCAAATCTTAACCAAGATGATCGAATTATCTAGAAAATTACATAAATAAATATGTATGTAACAAAGAAATCTAACTATACCTATTTGAATTTTAATTATAAATAATTGACGGACTTGATATGCAATTAAGCAATTGATGAAGTAAGCCATGACATTTTTTTGATGAGGTAAGCCATGACATTCTTAAGAGCATGATTAAATTAATTTTTTTGTGATTTATTATAAAATAATCAATGTGGGACCTTAATTAAAAGTATTTTAACATGATTTTTTGGCTATAAATTGTAGGCTTTCTTCCAACAATTTTCACACCAAAAATCATTTCGATTTTTCTTTCTTTATTTCTATGAATCTCTAAGTTAGTGAGTCTACTTTCAGTAAAAATTCATCCCAAGTTCTTATTTCATCATTTTCTACCCGACAATACCCTAAAACTTTTATTGCGCAGAAATTATCCATTCAGCCCTGCACCTTAGAAAAATCATAACTAATTGTAGAAAAATCCGTTTTGATCAAGGCCAACAGACAAATACTCCTCATGATGTCCTCTAACTTTCATATGAAGAAATGTTTTTCAAATAATGTGATTTAGAAGGTCGAAATACCTAAATCATAGACTGCTGTCCGAAAATCTGAAAATAGGTTCTATGTTTTCAAGAATTATTTAGCATAGCAAACCTTTGGATTTTCCTTCCCATTCGGGTACACATGTTCTTAGTAATGTTAGGGATCAGTTGCCATAAAAATATTTGAAAACAAAGTTCATTTGGATATCCGATCAAAGGTAAACTCGAAACTATGACGATTTCCAACTTATATTACGTACTTTAAGTTCTTTGTTTATGATTGAAAATAATCATCATAATTCCATGATTGATCACTCACACATGACTCTTACAAGATATAACAATCATTAGAATCACTTTAGTATGATTTGTATTCATGAATTAATATTTTTGAGATTTTTCAATAAAATATAAATAGTATATTTTGATAGAAATTGAAGCCCATATTGCTCCACTTAAAAGGCCTTGTTAAGTGGAGGGGGAACTTCTCATTATTAACATTAATCCAAGACCATACCCAAGCGATGTGGGATAACATATTCTCAACACGCCCCCTCACGTGTGGCCCGGTAATTATTTTCAGTGCCATCACGTGGGTAGATCGCGGAGCCCAACATACGTCTTGGGTTGGCTCTGATACCATGATAGAAATTGAAGCCCATATTGCTCCACTTAAAAGGCCTTGTTAAGTGGAGGGGGAACTTCTCATTATTAACATTAATCCAAGACCATACCCAAGCGATGTGGGATAACATATTCTCAACATATTTATCATGTTTAACATGTCCTTACATAAGTTTAATAAGATTATCATATATAATTTGAGGTCTAATACTCTTATATGATTATGTATCGAAACTTAAACATTCTTTGGTCATTTACCTTGATTAGGTTTACGTATTAATATTTTTATAAGTTATGAATACAATGTTATGTAATTTAAGATAATCTTGGAACAAAATTAACTAAGTTATACAATTTAATGGATTGCTTCATAAGGTAATTGTTAGATGTCATGATTCCTGGAATTTTGGATGTACTAGAGACTTAAAGAACTTCCTCAAATTTCATCAAAACGAAAGTTGAATAGTACATATGTTTATAGTGGTGAGTTATGATTATTCAGTTAACTGATATTATCTTAATGTTATTAAAGGTTTGACAAATTAATCAACAACGCGCAAGATTCTCCGTACAAATAAAGGTGAGGTTCTATTTCTGATTTGTTCTAGCCCCGTTTGGCATCCGGTCCTGAGGAACTTTGACAGAAAAGCCACTACTCCATTACCAAACCTCGAACAACCTATATTTCATCATAATCATGTTTGGCATCTCATCTCATAACATAATTTTCTTACTCATCGTTAAATCATATCCAATAATTTATTATTTATCATATCTATTCATAATCATGATAATTCTCCAATATTATAATCTCATATCCTGGTTCTTGAATTGTGCAAAGAGCAACGAACTATGTTCGGGACATGTAGCTCAAGGAGCAACGGATATTATCCGGTTTACTAGCTTGATTGTTTATTTGTTATACCCATTGGGACGCATTTGGAAAGTTGGGCCCAAAGATTGAGTCGAGTTACTGCCGGGTAGTAAAGACTGTCGGTTTAAGTAATTTCGCTTGATACACATCTATCTAGGCCCCGCTTGTAGCCAGGAGTTGCTTGTAACCCGCGTGCTGGATCGACATGTACTTGAGCATGTCTCTTGATTGTTTGCGAGGTCGCTCCTCGTCGGGAGGTATAAGGTAGAATAGTAAAAGTTATAAGGTTGGATTTGTTTATTGTTAAGCACAAGTTCATTAACTGTTCTATGAAAATTCCAGTACCATTGCTAGATCAAATTATCTAGTTGAACTGTTTCTACCGATAAGATCACTCCTCGAAATGTATCCAGTAGGTCACAGTTAATTCTTGCATTACCAGTTCTTTTATATGAATCTCACTAAGTCATTAAAGACTTATTCCTCGTTTCTTCTGTCCATTCCTCAGGATAAAATCAACATGGCAGCATGGATCAAGTGAATAATTATTCAAGCTTGCATTTTGGAATATTTGTGTTTTATCACTAGTGCATAATCATTAAAGAGTCACATTGTTTGTAATACAAGACTTCCGCTGTATATATCAAAATATATTTTATAAAACGCGTATGGTTTTGATCCTGAATAAGTGAGATCACTTCCTATGAGTTATGCTTTAGTCTGAGTTGGGTAAAGTGACTGATCACCACCGAACCAACTCGGATCGGAGCATGGCTCGTAGGACGCGGTCGTCACAAAGAATGACTTATTGGTTGGTATTATTAGTGAACCCAGTATGAATATCTTCATCTGTTGCAACTTTAGCATATGATGCTGAGTCTTCCGGGCTATTGACGGTTTCTTGAGTATTCCTCAATTTTTGTTGCTTTTTGAGAGCAATGAACTCTTGAAATTCCTTATTATGTGACAAGTCAGCGGTTATAAGCCTTTGATTTCCCAGCCTGCCCAGATATTCTGGACTTTTTCCTCGTTCTCCTCGTCCTCTATAAGAGGAGGAAACAGCTCCTCTGCCCTGCATATCTGTCATGGACTGAAAATAAAAGACATAGACTGAAAAACAAGTCTTGTTCATGGACTGAACAACATACTCGTCGAATTAAAGAAAATGTTAAAACTCTACCTTGCTTAATGTTGAGCAACCCTCAATGGGAAAAAAATGTCGATACAGACAGTTCAGAGACTGGATTTGGTGGAATACTTAAGCAAATAAATTCAGATACAAAACAAGAAATTCTTGTTCGATTTTATTCAAGCAAATGGAATAATAACCAGAAAAATTATGCCACAGTTGCTAAAGAAATTTTAGCAATCGTCAAATGTGTTTTGAAATTTCAAGATGATTTATATAATCAACACTTTATAATACATACAGATTGTAAATCTGCTAAATATATGTTTGATAAAGATTTTAAACATGATGTTTCAAAATAAATATTTGCCAGATGGCAAGCACATCTTGCTCCTTTTGATTTCGACATTGTTTATAAAAAGGGTGAAGATAATAATCTTCCAGATTTCTTAACTAGAGAATATTTATCATGACTCCTCCAAAAAACTATTGCAAAAAATTAGCCTTATTTATAAAAGTTGATGAAAAAATCATAAAATTCTTACAAACCCATACTTTAGAAGAATTAGGATTCAGTGAAGAACAATTCTGAATTATTTTATGTGCCCAAAAATATATTTTGAAAATGCACGAGAAACGAGAAAGTTTATTTCTTGCCTAATATTTTCCTTTCTTGACAGATATGCAGGGCAGAGGAGCTGCTTCCTCCTCTTATAGAGGACGGGGAGGACGAGGAAAAAGTCCAGAATATCTGGGCAGACTGGGAAATCAAAGGCTTATAGCCGCTGACTTGTCACATAATAAGGAATTTCAAGAGTTCCTTGCTCTCAAAAAGCAACAAAATTTGAGTAATACGCAAGAAACTGTCAATAGCCCGGAAGACTCAACATCATATGCTAAAGTTGCAACAGATGAAGATATTCATACTGGGTTCACTAATAATACCAACCAATAAGTCATTCTTCTTATAGAAGATTCTTATCTTAAATGGGAAAATGAACATTGGACGATAATACGAAGAAAGCTTGATACAACTTACTTTGTTACAGGGACTTATAAATCTCGCATGTTTTATGAGACATTGCTGCAGCATACATGATCCTGTGAAATGTCTCATTTCACTGGAACCCAGAAAGAAGTTTATAACTTCTCAAAATTAATACTTAAGCATATTATACATGCAGATGAATGGGGGTCTTCTCCGATTAGAGAAAGGGAATTAATAAATCCCCACACCAAGATTCCCATTAGATATAACTACTGGGATTATGTGGAGGCCTTTCATAAAGTCTTTCTATATGAGAATGATCGCCATAAACACACATGGTTTATAAAAGTTTGTGGCCATGTTTATAACAAAGACATACCAAATTGGTTTTTGAAGTGGTGGCAATTTTATGGTACTACGGTAAAAATTTTACCAAAAATTTTTAAAGAAAAATTTAAAGCATGGGTTAATATTAGCCCTAAAATCCTTGGCAGACAACATAATATTTCTTGCCCAGAAAGAATGTCTTCTCTTTTCTTCTTTACAGAATTTTCGATACCATGGATACGGAAATGGTATCCAGAGGTTTCACACAATGAGGATAATATCCCTTGTCTAATTCGGAGAAGTTCCACAAAATTCTGGGACAAAATGATGAAAACAAATCCGGAAACTAATCAGCAAGAAGGGCAAGATACTCTGCAATTGATAGAAGAGCGTCTTGCTCAATATTCAAAAATGGCTGAAAGTAAAAAAAAAAAAAAAAGGAGCTTCAGACTCCATTAGATTTTATAAAAAGAAAGATCCAATTACGATCAGAAAAAGTTGATAAAAGAAGCATTATAGCAGAATATATTGAGGAAATGAAGAAGGACATTTCCCGCAAAATTGCAGAAATGGAAGAAGACACATCTATGGGATCAAATCAGGATGAAATCATTCAAGATGCCCAAGATCCTAATGATATTGATATCAATGATATTTTTGATATCCTTAAAAATGCGGTTCAAGATCATACATAAAAAAGAAGTGGATCTACTTCAAAATCGGTGACAAGGACACAAGAATGACGTGAGCCATGCTCGCACGAAATTAAGTTACTTTTATTGTCGGTACTTAAAAAAAAACGTATGTACTATTTTATAAAACAGAACGTAATGTTTTTGAAGTCCGACCATCTATATAAGGCCATTTTCGTTTCATTTCCTAGGCAGAAGTTTTAGATTTCAGTATTTACTTTCTCTCTCTACTCTCTCCCCTTTGTAAACACTCCCTTCTCTTTCTTGTAAAAATTATCGGTGCGAAATAATTATCCAACTTTTGGTACAAGCTTTTGAGTTCAAGTAAGTTTTATTTTATAGTTCATTTATACTGTTCTTGTTCTTCCTTAGCCTGATGAAAGCCTAAGTCTTGGTTATGTGATGGGTTAGATCCCTTGTATGTATATTCTGATAAATTGGCAAAGAATCACTTTTCATTAAAGATCTACAGAGATTTATCTGTGTTTATATCAATTAGTTTGTTACAAGTCTCATAACATGGTTCGAAAATTAATCTGGCAAGTTTAAACATCAGACATGTTTCGCAAGACGTTTTCCCCTTTTTCAGCCAGCCGTTTGACTTGGCGTTTGTTGTGGGGAGTTGTTGCCTTTTGTCTGGTTTAAACTTAGACGGATTTCTTTTCTATAATATCCCCCTTGTGTCACTCTTGTATATATATATATTTATAATAATAATAGTAATAAACAAATATATATATATATATTAATAATAATAAAGATATAAACATATATATAACTATTTTGTAAAAATAATAAATAAATATATATATAATAATAATAATAAATATGTATAAAAATAATAATAATAATAAAGAGGTATATATAACTATTTGTAAAAATAATAAACATATAAATAATAATAATAATAATAAACATATATATAGTTCATCCCCTTCCCGTACCCCCTCCCCCCGCCGCCGCCTCCCACCACCGAGAGTCCGAGCTGGACTTTTAAATCGCTGAAAGCTGGCGGATCTCGCCGGAAATCGACGAAAATCAATGGAAGTCGACGATAATCGATGGAAATTGACGAAAATCGACCGAAAATTGAAGCTCACTCCCGCCGGAGATTTGTGTGGAGTGGCGGCGGCGCGAGGTGGGCAGGTGGTGGTGATGGTAGAGGGGCTGGGGGCTGGGGGCGTACGGGTGTGTGATGAAGATGATGACGATGGGGCGGCGACGCGAGGTGGGCAGGTGGTGGTGATGGCAGCGGGGGTGGGGGGTGCGGGGTTTTTGGGGGGGGGGGGGGGAATGGTGATGAATATGATGATTTTTTTATTGTCTTTTTTTTATTGTTTTTATATATTATTTTATAAATAGTTATATATATGTTTATTATTATAATTAATATATATATATATATATATGTTTATTATTTTAATTTATATATATATGTTTATTATTATTCTTATTTATATATATATATCTTTATTATTATTATTATTATTATTATTATATATTGGGGTGCAAAGTGCAATTTATTTTGGGGTGCAACTACAATATTTAAAATTAGAAGGGTTAGTTTTAACAAAAAAATAAACTGAAAATATGACGTGGCAGCCACTGTACCGCCACGTAGGCAGTTTTAGCCCGAATAAGAGCATCATGCATTTTTGAAAGTTTTTTTAAACATACGGGACATTTTTGCAAGGCCCAAAAAAATGAATATTTTAACTTTTTAAAAAAGTTAACGGGCATTTTTAATATTTGGTCCAAATAATAATAAAGTGAGTAATTTGTCAATTTAATATATTACAAGGATGAAGGACCCAATCAACAAAAGCCAGAAACGACGGCTTGGCTAATAGTTAATACTTAATACAGAAAATGACATATTTCCAATTGGTGTCTTTCAACTCTCTCTCTGTCTCCTACTTCTACAACATATGTACGACCATACTTGAGATGAGTCGGCTAGTTCGTAATGAATTGGTAAACGCCGTATCTTTGAAATTACATCGAAGTCTAAAGTGAAGGAAAGTTCGTTATCTAACTAACTATACACGCGTGAGAAATATGAAATACATGCTATTCATCTATGATCTATAGTTGGGTAAATTTTTGTTTTTTATTATTAAAGTCGTGTAACTATGAAACTGTGCATAAGCAACTAGTAATAATGTGGAAAAACAACCGGCCTAATTAAAAAGGCTTTCTTAGCAAAATACCCTATGTGTCATACGAAATTGACAAATACCCTTAAAAAATAAATATGCCAGATACTCCATGGGATTTCAAAATTTTGCATATTTCTCCCTGTACATGGTAGGTGTAATTCTTTCTTCCACGCATGAGAATGGGGTACATTTTTCTTGAAAAAGACATTTATGCTTTTCTTAAAAAAAAAGAGAGAAAATGTATATTGCTTATTTTTTATACTTTAGATTATCACAGAACTACAATATCAAATTAAAATTGTAAATTTTACAGTATATATATATATATGTGTATATTTGTTTTTTTAAAACACAAAAGAAGATATTTGAGTTACTAATTAAGAGTATTTTGACGTTAAATATAAAAAAAAGGGATAAAGACATCAAAGTCCCCGTACTATAATCCATTTTACCCCTTACGCCCAAAAATTAAAAATCGAGCAACTTATTTCTTGAGCATTGTAGCATAGCACGAATTATTCAGAGTTAACATTTCAACCTCGATCTCCCTGGAGATTCCTTCTGCGTGCTACATGTGTTCATCGTGAGGCTAGTTTTAATTCAAATATACTATGCATACGCCTGAACCAATTGGTTCTATGCGACATATATCCTCAACTTTTGAGTTGTACCTCATAAACTTTTATTTGTTCAAAATCTCCAACAAAAGAATTGCTCGAGAAGTTAGGCCAATTAGCACAATGCCACAAAAGTTGGGGTAAGTTGCTCGATTTTAAGTTTATGGTGATAAAGTGCAAAATGTGCCATATTAATTATAGGAGTTTGATGGTTTTATCTCTTAAAAGATAAAATTCAAAATCATTCTAGGAGTAGTTGACCAAGTTTTTGAACTCGCGAGATTTGTCAAATTTCGTATAATAATAATAATAAAGTGAGTAATTTGTCAATTTAATATATTACAAGGAATCAAGGATGAAGGACCCAATCAACAAAAGTCAGAAACGGCGGCTTGGCTAATAGTTAATACGGTGGATTCGTGCCCAGGATCTTCTATTCCACAAGGGTGTTCCACCCTCTGTTCCACTCCTTAAGTAGCAACACTTTACATATGTGTAGTGACTTTGTGTATATTCAGTTATCAATTAGGTTCTCTTTGTTTTATTTAGTTTTACACAATTAGTTTGAGAAATTAATACTGATCGCACCAAAATAGCTTTGTTTTTTCTCTACAAATATATTTCTTATATAAAATATGTTGTTCAATTTATATACAAAAATAAGGATATATATTATTGTAGAAATAAATTCAAATAAAAAGTCTTATATCTCTTTTTGAAATACGATGTATATATAAGTATCAAAAATATAATAAAAGTGTGAATTTGTTGATTTTTTTTTCTTTTTAGATAAATTAAGATATGAACAATATATGTACTTACACTTACACTATCTGAATCATGTCAATTTCATTGTTCATGCAAAAGTTCAATTCAAATTTATTTTATTGCGTGTTAATCTTACTTTAGTATATAAAATACTAAATCTTACTTTAATTAATCTTACTTTAGAAAATAAAATACTTTCCAGTTTTCCAAACAAAAGATTAATTTTTATGCCATATAATATATTTCTATTTTTTATCTTATATTATTTGAATTGCGTGTTAATCTTACTTTAGTTAAGGAGAATATATTTTATGACAAACATGCAAGAACTACCGAAAAAGAAACAGAATTATTAATTTGGCGACATGTAAGTGAGTATTAATATTTTAAAATCAAACATGTAAAACTAAATATAATAAAATCAATTTTAGATTTAATTTCCATAATTTTTATTTGGTATATCTTATAAGTATAAGTCACGTGAGGACAACTTAATTAATTAAGGAGAACTGAATACACAAACTCACTACACATGACACGAGTTGCTATTTAGGGAGTGGAACAGAGGGTGGAACACCCTTGTGGAATAGAAGATCCTTGGCGATTGATTCGATACATGGGCCCTGTAGTCTCATAAGTTTGAGGGCTCCTTTTTTTCTTTCTTAAATTATTTAATATGCTTACTACTAATTAATTTCTTATTCTCTAACCATATTTAATAATATATTTTACTACTAAATAATGTTGCCCCATATTTTAAATAGAGAAAATAATTTTTATGCATAAGCTTAAAATGTTTCATATCTGATTCGGCTCTTTTCCACCTCTATTATTCATTTTCTAGTTTTAATATTAAATTCTATTAGTAAACATGTAATTATCAAAAAAGAATTATATTAATAAAGTACGAAAAAAAATTAAGACTTATACGTCACACCTATCTGATTCTGATGTGTATAAAACACAACTCCTCATTTTAGAAATGATTTATGACAAAATACCCATGTGATATGCTAATACATTTCTAGCACAGGAATATCCTAAATAATTTAGTATTTTACTTTTTTTTAATGACCAGTTATTCTAACTTTATTTTTCGGTATGTTTCTAAGTAAATTAAAAAAGATATATATATATATATATATATATATATATATATATGTGTGTGTTTTGGTAACTTATGTTCACATTTAATTGCATTCTATATGATAATTTAAGTATACATATAAATTGCATGTGATAATTTAAGTATATATTTAATTGCATTTATATGTTTTTTATTATTATAGTTAACGAAAGAGCAAATGTTGCCAAGTCTTTTCGTCTAGCCTAATGTGTTGTAGTATTTACATTTTTAAAGATAATTCCGTATTCTTCATTTTTAAAGGTTGATTAGATTAAAGATATGGAAAAATAAGTTGTTGTTTTTTTGATAAATAAGTATGTTTCAAATGTTCAAAAGTAACCATATATGACCGGTCTCTTTTTTTTATCTTTTTTTTGTATCTGTGTTATTTTCCAGTTGTATTATATTATTCTGTTAATAAAAATCTAATTAATAGAACTTATTCTATTTTTTGAAGTTGGCACACCACTCCCTTAGATAATTTCATATTGTGATTTTTTTTAGTTTATTTGATTATCATATTATAATTTTTTGCATGATATTAAATTTAATTTGACCACTTTTTGTGTATTTGGTCTAGATAATAAAATATAAAAGCAAGATATATACATGTACAATTTAAGAGGGGAATTGGGTGTGTTCAAAAATAAATGAAATATGTTGTTGCCAAAGTTTAGAAGTTAGTATGATAATAACAACAATACCAAGTTAAAGGATAAAATAAATGAAATTAAAACTGTAATTGGCAGTGATATAAAATTTAATATACTTTTTTTTAGAGCAATTGCCTTGGTAAAGAGTTAACTTAAAAAGGACAAAAAGAGAAAAATAAGTTATTTTTGACTTGAGTGAAGGAAGAGTTAAAAACGAAAAAAAAAAAAAACAAGGGGACTAAATGGTAAATTCAAGCTGGTAGCACCACTGCTGGTGCTACCAGCATCGAATTTACCAGTTAAGGTGATACTTACTTAATACAGAAAAAGACATATATGTACGACCATACTTGAGTTTTTCTTTTCTTATTATTACAAGAGCGCATCATATTATAATAAAGTTGCTGACTTGGAAAAAGGGAAATCTAGACACAGTGTACTTGATTACATTAGAAATCTTGTCGTTAGAAGATATGCTGTTTGCAAACACTACTTCATGGTGGTTTGTTGTAGTAGTCTTCTTCTGTTTTTTCAAGTTTAGTGAATCTCAAAAGGTTCCACAACAAGAAGGTAATTAAGCAACTGATTATTTGATTTCATAAGCAGTTGTTTCACAGTTTTATTTCTTCTTCAAGTAACTCATAATTGATTAGTGATTAGTAGTGGTTTCTTGAAATTACCCCAATTTGTGTTTGTTAAAATCTTGAAAGCACAAGACTTGATTTTTAATTTGGCCATTTTCATGAATTTTAGTGCTCACATTTAACAAAGTTGAATTTTGAGTCTCAGGGGTCTAAATATCTCAATTGGTACATTGAGATTTTTGAGTAAAATTAAGTAGCATTTTTGTTTTTTTTTTTGCAGAAGAAGATTCTCAAATATTATTTTAAGTTGCTTCCTCATTTGTTTTGTAACACACTGTTCATTTTCTGATTTCCACAGCGGATGTTCTTCGACAAGTTGCTACTGAGATGGGTGCACTATACTGGAAATTCAACGCTGATATATGTGAAATCGAGGAGGTAGGGGTATCGCCCACACCTCCTAGCGGCTCCGAGGGTTACGTTGAGTGTAATTGCAACTACGAGAACAACACGGTCTGCCATGTTACAAAAATGTATGATATCCATCTTTATTCCATCACCCATCCAATATGCATCTATGTTGTTTATAATCCATTTCTCATTTTATGAGATGTAAACTCTGATTGCTATACCGATCCCCATAAAACGTGATTCTTTTTATTGCATATTGATATGGTTCTTCACATTTTCCGTCTTGTTTAGCGAAATTGAAGTTCCCCCTAGGCCCTAAGACTGCTTATTCACTTTTCAAACTCTTGATGGTCATAGGAAAGCAAGTATATAGCATAAGTAGACTTTGATCATTACTAAGTTCTCCAGATAGCTTAATAGCTACACTCAACAATTGCATTCTTATATGTCTAGATCAGAAATCATTTTTTTTTCGATGTTCGTCATCCTTAAGGATGGATGCTTCGTTAGTAAGCATTAGATGATAAATTAGGAGTAAGTCCCCAAATTCTTTTACATGGAAGTGAATTTCGTCCACGAGAAGCTTCTTTATTTATGTTACGGTTTTTTATGTGGTGGAGAATTGAAATGCACACGGGACATGATTTTTCCCCTGCCTTGACAGTGTGCTTAATGATTAATTCTCATGTTCCATCTTATTGCAGTGTGCTTAAGAGTTACGATCTTCCTGGAATTCTTCCGCCTGATATTATTAATCTTCCTTACCTCCAAGTGGTGTAAGAACACTTAATACCTGCCATTACATTTAAATCCAGTGTTTTAACTGTGACCACCATAGCTTTTTCTTGCATGACAAGATCATCGTTCACCAAATCATGGACATTTTTGTTTGTTACCAGTGATTTTCCGTACAACTTTCTCCACGGATCAATTCCACTGGAATGGGCTTCGACGCAGTTGAACTCTATGTATGGCTTATCCAACTCGTGACTTGGCTGTAATGCGTATTGTTTCTTGTATCATTAACAATGCTGCCAGGATTTTTATGCAGCTCTGTCCTTGTAAATCGCTTATCAGGGGAAATACCGAAGGAGCTAGGGAACATTACAAGCCTCACATACCTGTAGGTGTTCAGTATAGACTTCCATTGTTTGATAATTTGCATTTGTGAATGAAATTTGTTTTCCAAATAAAACTAGGAATGGATTCATTATGGCCCCCCACCCCTCTCTCTTAACTTACACCTTAGAAAGAAAAGGAAAAAAACCACTGGTTTGCTAAATTTTCCTTAATTCATCAATAATCTAGTACCATATAATAGGAATATTTCATTTGGGAATATGCTTTTACGAGTTTTAATTGTTTGAGTTCTTTAATCAGGAATCTCGAAGGGAACCAGTTTTCAGGGCCTATTCCTCCAGACATTGGGAAATTGTTAAATTTAAGAACTCTGTAAGATCTCATATATCTAATGAGCTACAACTTTGAAGCGTTAAAAGTAGGATAGGGGTTTTGGTGAGAGCTGACAGATTCAGTTTACTCTAATTTTGATTCTTCTCAGGATCTTATCGTCCAACCTATTGACGGGGCAATTGCCAACATCATTTTCAGCATTGACAAATTTAACCGACGTGTAAGCACAAGTATCATATTCTTCCAGTTGATTTTATTGTTTGAAATTCTATGATATGTTCATCTATCATTTTTCTAACAAAAAAATATAAAAAATTCATCTATCATTTTATCACATTGCAGTAGGATAAATGACAATAATTTAACTGGACGAATACCGGACTTTATTCAGAATTGGAAACAGCTTACCAAACTGTAAGATATTGATGTTACTAAAGGGCAAAGTTTTTATAAGGTTTTTATTTTTTTGTACTTTTCTTCTAATTGACTGTTCAATGCTCAATGAAGAGAAATGTTTGCAAGTGGACTGGGGGGACCGATTCCCTTGAACATATCTCTTCTGAACTTGCTGATTGACTTGTGAGTACATAAGATAATTTTGGTTCTCCCCTTCTACTTTTCTCATTAGTACTTGATTCACAGTTAACTCTTGTAAAGAATATTCTGATGGGATGTCTGTATGCATACAGGAGAATCAGCGACATAAAGAGTCCAGCTCAGGGATTTCCAATTTTAAGGAGTACCACAGGCCTCGTAACATTGTATGCTAAGTTACTATGCTTATTGACTAACTTTCTGGTTATTGTCATTCCATATAAGCTAATAAGATGATATATTCTTTGATAAAGGGTGCTGAGGAACTGTAACATTACTGGAGAAATCCCTGCATATATTTGGAGACTAAGAGTTCTGCTAATGTTGTAAGTGACAATACCAAAAATACTGGATAACTTTGTAGACTCTAATGTAGCTCAGTATGCGGGTGTTTATTGGTTGAAGGACTAGTAGGTGCTTTTGCAAAGGCATAGAGGATATACAAAATGAGCGAATAATTCTTCTAGATTGTTTCCACCTTGCTTTTGTTGCTCTTCTTACCTGCAATTTTGTATTTCTTGACATGAACAGGGACCTAAGTTACAACAAGTTAGAGGGTGTGATCCCACGTAATATTGCGAGAATTCTGAAACTTGTGTAAGTACCAGTCTAAAGGAAAGTGATATTTTATTTATGAAAACCCAAGCATCTTCTCTTTTCCATTTTCTCCAAACGTTTGAAATTTCGGTGAAGTTTCTGTCTGCAGTTCAAATCAGAAATACGTTGCCTTCTTGATCAGACTACGTGTCATATTCACGACATTGATTCCTGTCAATAGGTTTTTAACTGACAACATACTGGGCGGAAACATTCCAGATACGTTGTTGAAGAAGGATGGAAGCAATATGTAAGTTTTATTTCAGAGATTTAGTTTTTATCATGTAGGTGATTTTGGTGGAGACCGTGTGGGTGAGGTTCATTTGCTAATATTGCTTGATCTATTTTGTTTAAATTGCAGACCATTGATATGGCTCATGTTTAGCATGAAGTTTATGAAATTTACTTAAAGCTCATCAATTTATTTCCGTTTACTTTACAAGGCATTTAAAAATGGTTGAATTACTCTCATTTAATAAATTTTCTACCTGTCTGATCAAAAAAAGAAACTTTATAGGGATTTTATTTACTTCTTAGTATAAGTTATTGTAGATAATAACAATTTGCTTTACTGATTTTATGCAGTGATCTTTCCTACAACAATTTTACTTTGCAAGGTCCTGGTGGACCTGCTTGTCAATCAAACATGTGGGATAAGCTAATTTTCTTTTATTATATACCATTGACATACAATACTTTGTTATTGACAATATTCATTTTAGTAGGAATCGAAACATAAACTTGTTCAAAGCCGCATCTACAGTGAACACATTGTAAGATGCATTCTGTACTTGTGGTCATAAGAAAATAATAATTGGCCAACAGTGAAATGTCAAGTTAGTTGCTCACTGTTTGTGCTTATCTTTCGACAGACAAAGAATTCTTCCTTGCAGCACGGACATAGTATGCCCTAAATGTAAGTAAGTTCCCTTTTTTCCCTTTGGAAATATAAGATGTAATTTTCCAGAAGGAAAAATTTGTTTGTTGGTTGCTTATTTTTCTTGTCTTCGACTCACACAGGATGAACTTGTATTGTCTTAAATTTGAATATGTGAAATATGGTTGGATGTGAATTTCGGTTGAACAATCATTATAATATGGTAAACCATAATATGTAAACATCAGGGAATTGCTAATCTTAGACTTATTGCAATTCGGTGAATCTCGACCACTCTTGTTTGTCGCTTTTCTCTACGTATGCCTTCTCTTTTAACTATATTAGATTCAAATCAAGTTATGTTATGTATGTGCAGATAAATGTTCCTTAAGCGTTAATTGTGGCGGGGGCGACTTGACCGTAAAGGAAAGCAGAGGAGACGTTAGATATGAAGGAGATGATGGAGGTGAATTAGCAAAGTATTTAAGTAGTAACCATTGGGGCTTTACGAGCAGTGGTGACTTCTTAGATGAGCCTGATAACCAAAATTCTCGTTCTATTAAGATTACACCGACGGGAAACCTTACAGAATTGTACAGTTCGGCACGCCTTAGTCCTCTTTCACTTACATATTTCCATTATTGTTTGGAGAATGGGAGTTACAATGTGAGCCTGCACTTTGCCGAAATACTTTTCACGAATGACACTACGTACAACAGTCTAGGAAGGCGGAAGTTTGATATATTTATCCAGGTTGTTTAAATAAAAGCTTGGCATCTTGGGATATGTCAGTTGTATCACTCTTTCTGATGACTGTCTCTATATCAGGAAAAGTTAGTGTGGAAAGATTTTGACATTGAAAATGAGGCACATGGAGCTCAAAGGCCTGTGATAAGATCTTTTAATGCCACAGTCGCAGATAGTACATTGGTGATCAGGTTCTACTGGGCTAGTAAAGGGACTACTCGAATCCCTAATAGAGGACATTATGGTTCTCTGGTATCAGCAATTTCAGTCAATCCAAGTCAGTACTTCCAGTCCTTTTGTTTGGTTGACATAATTTTTTTATATCCATACTCCATGTTATATTAGGACTTGCAAATATTTTATAGAACACGTGACACACTAGATATCATTTTTTGTAGTACATGGATCATGATACAGCAAGGGTCATAATTACCTACCATCTGGAAGCCACGCGGGATTGGTTACTTCTTAAAATAAGACAAAGTTCTTCTAGATTTCGCTTGTGTATCATTCTTTATATGCAGCTGCAAAAAGTTGACTGATGAAATATGAAATTAACTACTGCATCTTGATGCTAACCTCAGTGTTCCTTTCATTAACTCACTTAGCTAATGCGTCGTGAATCTGATATTTGACATATTCTGGCCCTCAAGTGCCATATGAAATATCTTTTGTGAAAAATATATCTTAGGATGTCAACCTGTACCTTATGATTTCATTTTCGGAGTAGCTTTATTCTAGTATATTTCGAATACTGTTCAGGTCATAGGAGGCAGACTGGACACATCTAATTTAATCCTACAAAATAAATATTTAGTACGATTATTATTTATAAACCTATATTTTGGTGCAGATTTCAAAGTTTGTTCATACGGTAACAAGAAGAATGTAACTGCTTACGTGATAGCTGCAGTTTTGCCACTCTGCGTTATTATCTTGGCAGTGGGTATTCTTTGGTGGAAAGGGTTTCTGATAGGTAGAAAGCAACTCCATAAAGGTGAGATACTGATTTTTTTGTAAAAAGTGCTCTCATCGTTTGTTAAGTGCGGAGATCCACTTTACTGTTAACTAAAATGCATTTCCGGATGTTCTTGGAAACTATTTTTTCGATTTTTTTATTGGTTCTCTTTTGGCTTCTCCATGCATTTCTACTGACAATGATTGATTTGGAATCTCAACAATTTTTCCAAATTCTCTCAGTTCTAACAATTAGTTCTGATGATAATAGAAAAATAAAACAAGGTTAAGGCTCATATTGACATCTTTGCCTTCTGATGTGTGTACTTTATAATGCGTTCTTCTTACCCTTGAAAGTTGAAAGCATCTGTGACTTTTTCTTTATTATTCTCAGATAGGGTGTCAAACTGAAATATATCCAAATTTTGAAATATCAAATATATGCTATGTCACTGATGATTTTAATTAGTATTTCGGCATATTTAACTTTCTCTCTACACTATATCTCTGGAATTAAAATTTGAACTGCTGCAAGAATAGGCTGACTGCAAGTTTTTCATGCAGATTTTGAAGGTCTAGAATTGCAAACTATTGCTTTCTCACTGAAACAAATTAGAGCTGCCACTAACAACTTTGATACAACGAACAAGATTGGAGAAGGTGGTTTTGGTCCCGTGTACAAGGTACTCTTTTTGTTGAAAGATGTGATCGTTCTTTTTTTTTTTTTTTTTTTTTTTTTTTTCTCAAGATTCATTTTTGCTAAATGAGAAAACTCTGGCAGGGAGTATTATCTGATGGTACTGGTATTGCCGTGAAGCAACTCTCCTCCAAATCAAGACAAGGGAATCGTGAATTTCTGAATGAAATCGGCATGATTTCTTGTTTACAACACCCGAATCTTGTGAAGCTCTATGGATGCTGTATCGAAGGAGATCAATTGCTTGTTGTATACGAATATATGGAAAATAACAGCCTCGCCAATGTTTTGTTTGGTAAGGTTTTACTTATTTAATTAATCATTTTTGGTGTGTAGCTTATGAAGCTTGTTTAGTCAATGACAAAGAACGGTGCCTGATTATTCTTCAGAGTCAAAGGGAAGCCAATTGATGCTAGACTGGTCAACACGGTTCCGGATTTGTACTGGAATAGCAAAAGGACTGGCTTTTCTCCACGAGGAATCAAGATTGAAGATTGTTCATCGAGACATTAAAGCCACTAATGTGTTGCTGGACAAAGATCTGAACCCAAAGATATCAGATTTTGGATTGGCAAGGCTTAATGAAGATGAGAAGACACATATTAGCACAAAAGTTGCTGGAACAATGTGAGTAGTTCGCCTTGTTGTGTGATTTTGGTCAATGGTTCTTTCAGCCATTTTCCTTGATATTTGCATATATAATGTTCGATCTAATTTGTTTGTAGAGGATATATGGCGCCTGAATACGCACTCTGGGGCTATCTAACGGACAAAGTAGACGTTTATAGCTTCGGTGTCGTGCTTTTGGAAGTCGTCAGCGGCAAAAGAAACTATAATTACGTGCCAAGTCACAGTTTTGTGTGCCTTCTTGATTGGGTAAGGAAGCAACCCCTCTCAGTCTCTTTATAGGAATAATTACGTTTGTACCCCTGAAGTATGGTCGAATTGTGGACCCCTCTACTAATGCTTGAATGGTTATAGAAACTCCCTGAAATTTGAAAAATATTACGTATAGGCTCCTATAAATATGAGTATTCAAGCTGTCTTTATAATTATTCGATGTTCACGTGGGGGTTTATGTAATTAGATCAAGCTTTTTATCAGAAGATATCGAAGGCTGATACCGCACTCTCTGCATGCTAAGTTGAGCTTTCAATTTATCTTTTGAAGTTATATATTATAGTACGTATATTACTGCAGGCAGGTCACTTGCAAGAAACTAAAAACATTTATGAACTGGTTGATGAGAGGTTGGGTTTTCAAGTAAACAAAGAGGAAATAGAAAGAACGGTGAAAATAGCGCTCTTGTGCACCAATGCGACTCCATCCCTCAGGCCTACGATGTCTGAAGTAGTGCAAATGCTTGAAGGCAAAATGGCTATTGCAGATCCCATTCTCGTTCCCGAAGGAAGCACGTATGCTAATGATGTTCGGTTTAAAGCCATGAAAGACTTTCATCAAGAGAAGCAAAACCAAAGCTCTACCGCAAGTCACACACTGACAATACGAACGGAAGCAGGTTTCTCTTCGACTACATCTGGTTCGTCGTTAGAAACTTGATCAGGATAAGAATATCATTTGGGTTGGCATAGATTGATGCAATAGTATTTTTCTGGTAGATTGTTGCAACTTGTATGTTTGTAAATCAATTTTGAAGGTGGAAATGGGTTAATAAGTATATGTTGTGGCTTTGTAGGATATGTCTTTGTATATATGTATGTATATATGTTATCCACTGGCCGATTTTATTAAACAGAAAATCTGTGTCCCATGTAATATTTATTCTTGAGTAAATTGCAAAAAGTACCCTAATGTTATTTTTAAATTTTAAGTGTGGTCTCTTATATATTCTTTAAATATACTGCCTTGTGAAATTCAGAAATTGTCAAATACTCCTTACTGCTTTCCAGCCAGGGCTCAGTTTGGTTCCAAGGCAAAGGGCGAAAAGGATAAAAATGTAATGGAAATTCTTATTTTCAAACAGCTTCGTTACATTAAGAATCCCCGAAAACGTGGGGGGCTGGGGGGAGGAGAATTTAGAAAACAAAATTCTGTAGCATTAGTCTCGTTCAAACTTTTCTCCAACGTATTCAAGAATCTGATCAAGTTGTGTCCACAAAATTTATTAGGCTTAGCTTGTCGGTGTGGAAAAAATGGTTCGTGGGGCCTAAGCCTATTTTAATAACTCGAAGACTTATTATATTTGTGGAATTATTTTTGTCGTATGTTTTGTGGAGGTGGACCCCTTTCCAATTATTCTATATTGTAATATACTTATATATATGAATTATACCTATTATTAGTACAAGACTTGTCACCTAATAGCGACAGATAAAAAGAGTACTAATTTAATGCTTTGACGTGTAAAAAATTAGCCCGACTTAGCTTACTCTTGAGGGAAAGATATTTGTTTCGCCCTTTAATTTGGTTGCCTCACTATTTTCCTCCCTCAATTAGGCAGGTTGTCAAATTAGTCCATTAAGTTGGCATTTTGGTCAATTCTCCGCCCCAAATTCAAAATGGACCGGAAAAGTTATATGTGGCCACCGGTTGACTCCAGCCAGTCGGCTTTGACCCAAAAAAATTAAATTTTTAAGTTTAATTTGTCCATATGGCATATCCACACAAGCATAAAAAAAAATCAACAAACCAAAAAAATACACGCAAACGAATCGTTTCTACCACTACTCGCGAACCCTCCTTGATATGGGCATTTCCCGCATATTGGGTCAGGCCCAAACCAGGCCCATATTGGACCATATCGGGGATCACTTTCGATGTCATATCGATAATAATCACCGATATGTTACTGTGGTCCCCGGATCCCGATGTCTATAAATACGCGGTGCCCGAATCCCAAAATAAGCAATAATTATCCCTCAGCTACCACGCGTCATATCGAAACACATCCCCGATATCACTACCGATATCTCATTCGATATCGGGATCATCTCGTGCACCTCTGACACGTCACACCACATCATCACCGATATCACATCGGGGGTCATCCTCGATATCACATCGAAGACAATCACCGACGTACATTCGATCTAGCACCGATATTCCACTCCCATCCAAGCATCGAGACGTTGGTTCGAGGTGTTCTAGACCAAGTCTACACGAGATACGTAGTGTAGGCCTGATTTGAGATAGACTCGTTGTAATACACTTGTAACCGACACTCATATATATATATATATATATATATAACGATCTATTGCCAAATCAGTGGCGCCGTCTGTGGGAACACCAGTTCCCGGACAAGGACGCCGAGATGCAAGGAAGGAGGACCCGATCCGAATTTAGCGGAATTGTGACTAGGAGCACCAGGATGGAGGACACACAACTCCCTCAACACCCAACTGACCAAGAACAAACAGTGGCTCAAGCCGAGATGGAGCTTCCCCCACCACAAAACGAGCCGCGACAAAGGCGCGGGCCCGGGAGGCCGCTGCGAGCCGCGAATGCAGGTCCGACCCTTGTTGCACCAAGTACGACGGAACCCGCGACTGAGGGCCCGCCCACTGAGAACCCCGCGGCAGACATAATTCCAATGACCGAGGCGCCAAATGCGGATTTTCCCGGCCCGGAGGAGACAATGCTCGCTGGACGAAACGCCTCTCACCCCGCCGCCATAACCCCAGAGATGCAAGCGCAGATCAACGCCTCTGTAAAAGCGGCACTGGATTCCACATTGGAGACCTTGCTTCCACGACTAGTAGAGCAAAGGACAAAGAACATTCGGGCAAGGCCCCATGAATCCGGAGCGGGTGAGAGAAGGGCAAGGCAAGGGTACGACAAACAAGAGGATACGGGGGACTCCTTCAGGGAGATATCGCCCGCTGCTTATGACAGGGTGGAGAGACGGGACCCCAGGACCCTAGATCGAGAGATAGCGAGAAAGATGGAACGACTTGACCGCGAGAGGGCGGAAGTAATCCGGAGAATGGAACGTGGTCGCTACCGCGCTGAGATGAATTGTTCAAGAGATGAGGATGCAGAAATACTGCGGGTAATCTCTAGGAGGATGGAACAGCTAGACCGCGAGAGGGCGGAGTTAACAAGGAAGGTGACTCAGAGTCATGGGAAGGGTCACAATAGGACCCCGTTTTCGGATGAGATAGAGGCAGAGGTACTGCACCGAAGAGACAAGATTCCGACCATAAAACCGTATGATGGGAAGAGTGACCCGAGGGATCACATCCACGCCGTGGAGAGTCTCTTGAACCTACAAGATTTTTCCGAGTGTATTAAGGCAAAAATAATGGCGAAAACACTGATAGGAGCAGCGTTAGACTGGTTTAACAGAATCGAAGTAGGATATATTTTGATCTTCGAGCAGATGAAGGAGAGGTTGGAGAACCACTTTTCCAGTTAGAAACGAATGAAGACAAGTATGTACCATCTGAAAGCGTTGAAACAGAAAGAGAGAGAAACTCTCGACGAATTCATGAGCAGATTCAATGAGGAGTTACTGAAGGTGGACAACCCCTATGGGGGACAAGTGTTGTAGACCCTATTCAGGGCAACGACAACAGATTTGCCAAAGAGTTGATCAAGCTCGCAGAACCTACCATCAATCGGATAAACGAGTTGGCACAAATTGTGATCTACGAAGACGCGCTGATGGTAGCTAAGTTTAGACCCCAGGAATTCGGCCGGGAAAGAGGTAGAGAGATATGGAACAAGAGCAGGGGAGGAAGGGACATGTCCCCAAAGAGATATACCCCCCTCAATCGGGACATTCGCACTATCTTTGCCATTGCGCAAAGCAGGAATTGGCTAAGTGCGCCTCGAAAAATCAAGGAGACTGATTTCACCAAGAAATCTAGACGCTACTGCGAGTATCACCGCCAAAAAGGCCATGACACGAAGGACTGCTACGACCTGAATGATGAGATCGAGAGACTGATTAAGGACGGAAGATTAATGGAATTCGTTAAGGCAAGCGGGCAATATGTTGAATCAAGAGAACGGTCCCAATCCCCAAGAAGGGAGGGCCTTAAGGCACTTGAGCGCGGACAAGGATGCGATGCGATAAATAATGCGCCTTCGAGGGGGATCATCAATATGATAAGCGGTGGGACTGCATGAGCGGATTCCACCAACCAGAGGAAGAAGATAACTCGTGGACTGAACGAAGACCGATTCGTTGGATTCACAATGTTGATTGAGGAGCTCCTAGACGAGGTTATCACGTTTTCTGGCAGGGACCTCTTAGATCTCAGCCCCGAGGCCATCCAGGCAGGAGAGCTCGACTGTCCCCTGGTTGTTCATCTTGATACCGCTAACTACGCTGTACACAAGGTACTTATAGACAACGGTAGTTCCACCAACATTATGTTTGCGCATGCTTTGGAAAAGATGGCACTCGGCCACCACGTAGTTGAACAGGTCCGTACGCCGCTGGTAGGATTTGGGGGAACAGAGACAATTCCCCTAGGGCAAGTGAACCTTCCCACATCATTTGGACAAGAACCGCACATGCGAACTATTAATGTTCAATGCACAATCGTGGACCAACCATTTGCATACAATGTCATAATCGGCAGACCGGCCCTGAACGCGATAAGAGCGGTGGTATCCACATTCCATCAGAAGATGAAATTCCCAGCAGAAGGAGGGGTCGGAGAAGTGGTCGCTAACCAGGAGGAAGCTTGGTTCTGCTACATCGTTTCTCTTACGTTACCAAGAATTAGAGAAGCGGCGGAAGAAACAATCGGACCGAATCAGGATCGGCAAGCTATGGAGTGATCTCCATGATGAACAACAGGACAATATTTTAGATTTTAGTAATTTTTTAAATTATGCTTGAACATCGGAAACATTGCCCCATCGTGGGTCGGTCTGTAAACTTAAAACAGGGGGAACTACGTCGGTCTGATTCCCTACTCAACGAGATACGTAGGCGGGTTAGGTTTACCTAGCCCTCGACCACTATCTCTTATTTTGCCCCTTCGTGGGTCGGTATGTAACTTAAAACAGGGGGAACTATGCCTGTCTGATTCCCCATGCAACGGGATACGTAGGCGGGTTGGGTTTACCTAGCCTTCGACCGTTATCCGTTATTACCTTTTTATTTGTTGCTTGGTGCAATCTAATGTTTCATGCAGGGATATGTCCTAGACGGACATTATAGAAATGCAGAGAACGACACAAGAGTTGGGGAATGTTCCCTAGATATATGTTTAACACATCGCCCTCTTACAGGTACATGGCTCAAAGGGTCGCACACTACTATGTCCGTAAAAGGACATAGAGGATATTAAAAGGGGGATTCATGGGGCATTGCCCCAGATTATTAAATATTATTCAAACATGTACAGACAGGTACAACAGGCACGATAGAGCACAATGGAAACATTGTTTCTCGTATAAAACTGATATTCCCAAATCGAGGGAACATCCCGCAGATAACACATGCACATCATTTCGTGCTTTCGTATCAGCTTTCACGTCGAATTTTTTTCTTGTCTGTGCTGTTTTACAGGGCTTAATGACCTACAGATTCAACGACGACAGAGTCATCAAGGGACATAAACAAAAAGACAAAGAAAATGCTCCTACCCATCAATGGTAGCGGGTTCCCTGTGATAACGGGATGCGCCCCTACCCACAACAAAATATCCCCTGTGATAACATGGTCGATCAAGAAAAATTCCCTGCGATAACGGGGCCAATCCAAGAAAAATTTCCTGTGGTAACGGGGTCGATCAAGAAAAATTTCTTGTGATAACGGGGCCAATCCAAGAAAAATCCCCTGTGATAACGGGGTCGATCAAGAAAAATTCCATGTGATAACGGGGCCAATCCAAGAAAAATCCCCAGTGATAACGGGGTCGATCAAGAAGAATTTCCTGTGATAACGGGGCCAATCCAAGAAAAATCCCTTGTGATAACGGGGTCGATCAAGAAAAATTCCCTGTGATAACGGGGCCAATCCAAGAAAAAATCCCCTGTGATAACGGGGTCGATCAAGAAAAATCCCCTGTGATAACGGGGCTAATCCAAGAAAAATCCCCTGTGATAACGGGGTCAATCAAGAAGAAATTCCCTGTGATAACGGGGCCAATCCAAGAAAAAATCCCTTGTGATAACGGGGTCGATCAAGAAATGTTCCATGTGATAACGGGGCCAATCCAAGAAAAAATCCCCTGTGATAACGGGATGCGCCCATACCCACGAAAAATATCCCCTGTGATAACGAGGTCGACAAGAAAGAGTTCAACGGTAGTGGGTTCCCTGTGATAACGGGATGCGCCCCTACCCACAAGAAAAATATCTCATGTGATAATGGGGTCGACAAGAAAGAGTTCAACGGTAGTGGTTTCCCTGTGATAGCGGGATGCGCCCCTACTCACATGAAACATTTCCCCTGTGATAACGGGGTCGATTTTAAACATCTCAACGGTAGCGATTTCCTTATGATAACGGGCCGCACTTTGACACTTCAAGGAGGGGTAACAATAACACAAGCAATCATACCATGGAATATGTATGAACAAACATATATCAGGACACGTAGAAAAGATCGATTGAATTAACGGGTAAAATTATGAGTCATATTACAGAGGCAACTGTGCCAAAAGAAAAAATACAGACTCCTGAACTCTTAACCGGGATAACGAGGGGCCCCTTTGATGTGGATTAACGCCAAACTCTTCTGCTCGTTGATCTCGCGGTACTCCGCCTCTGGTTCTAAATCCTCGTCGTCGTCGTCGGAGTCCTCAGGAAATTCCCCGTCCGACCCCTTCAACGAATTTATGGCCGAAGGGTCATAACCATCCTTGAAACCACCTTCCAGCTGAATTTGACCTATGACAGAGGCCTTGGCTTCCTCCCGCTCGAGCAAGCCCCGCTCAGCACATATCATCTTATACGACCGACTCAGAAGGAACTGGTTGGCCGCACTGGTCAATTGGCTTTTGCTCAGCGTCATGCACCGCATGTGCCTTTCAGCCTGGGCTAATTGGTCCTTCAGAATTGCTACCTCAACTTCAAGGGCCTCCCGACGAGATGCCTCTTGACCAGTGATAAGTCGAGACTCATCGAGCTCTGCGATCAACCTTTTATTATCATTTAACAGGCCTCTCACATTACTCTCGTTGGCCTTCAAAATATCCATGGCCTTATCTCTCTCATGCAGGAGCTGTACGGCAGCAACAGGATCGTATTCGCCCAATTTCTCGAGCAAACCATTGGTAACTTGGAGCGACTCGGCGTGATCCGATTGGCCCTTAACGGCCATCGCCAAGAAACCTTTCAAAAAACCCGCTACATGCACGTCCACAATATGAAGTCGATCGCTCAGTCCAATGAAAACCCAAAGGTAATACACATTCAATGGCACAAAGACTACTTACAGAGCGGAAGAGACCACTATGATCCCCACTTGAACTACCCTCTACCTTCCTTCTCTTTCAGCCTATGGACGTCCCAACATCAGCATCAGGTTGAGATTGCGAAGCACTACCCACCCCGACAGTAGTTTCACTCGTGGAGGGAACAGATTTCTTCGCATTCTTGTGCACACCCTCACGACCCCTCTTCTTGACGAGGGGAGGTGCGTCATCTGTAGCGGTTTCGGCCCCCAGCTGTCTACGTTCAGCTATCGCATCCAGACTATAATACTCCACCAGCTCGGCTGCGAAACACACAAAATAGAGGATCCAGAAATAAATCGAGGGGAAGATATCAATTTACAAAGGTATAACAATTACCAAACGTAGAGGGACCGTTATACCGCACGGGAGATATACCACTTGCTCGCAAAAGTATGTCATTGCAAAGCAGGGTACCGTCATATGGATGGTTAATCAACTTTCTCAGAAACTCGAGGCTATGTGCACTAGGCCCGACAACGGCTCGTCTCTCATATTTGGTGTCTTCACACCACACGCGAGGAAGCGCATCAAACTCACCAGCCGTCCTCTCCTGGATGTACATATACTCGCACTTATTTCCATATCCGTAGCTAGATTGAGTATATTGCACGAACCTAAGCCCCGCCTGGGCTCGCACACAGAAGAACCCTCTATCACCACCCTTCCTATTGACCATGACACTAAAGAGCTCCCAGAACTCGTTAGCTCCGCAAGGGGCACCCAACGCCCTCATGACAAAAATGAAAGCTACAATGTACCGCAGGGAATTGGGCGATAGTTGTCCCAAGCAGACCCCGATGCTTGCTATGATAGCACCAACCGCAGGATCAATCGGGAAGCGCAACCCGTTCTTGAAATGCTTGGCAGTGACAGTAATGCATCCTTTTGGTGGCGTATGCATTCGTTGATCGGCACTGGGGAATATGACCTTATACCCCTCGGGAATGTTATACTCATCTGAGTAATAACCAGCATGATGAGGGACATGAGATGTCATGTCCTCGTACTTCTCAGAGGTCTTATATTTCGGGGGGCTGACCTCAAAGCCCCATTCATCCACATTAGGGCCGGCAACTTCGGGCGGAGCAGAAAATTCAGCACCGCCCTGTTCACCAGTCAGTTGTTCAGGTCCAAACATTTCATTTTCGGAGTATACGGCTCCACCCTCTTCGAAATCCATCTCAGGCAAACCTGCGCCAACATTGTCCCCGGCAAACGACATATTAACGCTCTAAAAGGATGAAAGTCAAGATCGAACGTGATATCGGAAAAGGTATCGAATTCGATATCCAAAATTAAAATCAACGGAGGATATCGAAACCGAGGTCGAATTCTATATCGAAAGTCAAATTCGACATGTTTTTCCGAAGGAACAACGAAAGTTCGCTAAAAGCCAAAGTGGGTTTTCACTTTCCTGACAGCCTATTTATAGATATCGGAGATACTAGATCGAAACACAGTTTCGATCTCACATCGGTACTAATATTCGATATAGATAAAGGACATGGGGACGGACAGGTGCACAAGGGAGATCACCCTACCAACAAACAGATGCCTCAACTACATCGAATATGCATTTCGACATAATATCAAAGATAAAACCCGACATCCTACCCTACTACGCGAAGAGCCGCGAGAATATAACAACTGCTCCGGCAACCCCATCACAATTTTCAAGGAAACGAAATACCAAGGGAACTAGAATTCAAACGAGGACCTCAAACTATGCGTCCACTGCATTGGGACACTGATCGAAGTTCACCACATGTGCATTCCCTGTAAATTTGATCTTCGTCATTTGAACTGGCGGGACGAAGGGTACATGTAACCCAGAAATTTAAAATTAAATTTGCGAATTCTTATCTCTAAGATAAAAATCCCCAAATTGGGGGACTACATGATATGGGCATTTCCCGCATATTGGGCCAGGCCCATATAGGACCATATCGGGGATCACTTTCGATGTCATATCGGTAATAATCACCGATATGTTACTGTAGTCCCCGGATCCCGAGGTCTATAAATACGCGGTGCCCGTATCCCAAAATAAGCAATAATTATCCCTCAGCTACCACGCGTCATATCGAAACACATCCCCGATATCACTACCGATATCTCATTCGATATCGGGATCATCTCGTGCACCTCTGGCACATCACACCACATCATCACCGATATCACATCGGGGGTCATCCTCGATATCACATCGAAGACAATCACCGACGTACATTCGATCTAGCACCGGTATTCCACTCCCATCCAAGCATCGAGGCGTTGGTTCGAGGTGTTCCGGACCAAGTCTACACGAGATACGTAATGTAGGACTGATTTGAGATAGACTCGTTGTAATACACTTGTAACCGACACTCATATATATATATATATATATATATATATATATATATATATATATATAACGATCTATTGCCAAATCACTCCTCTTCCTCTTCCTCCCTAACCGGTCACAATCCATTTCCAGGTAGCATTCATTCTCACCACAAGAAGTTATTTGGTACAAATATTAGAATGGTACCAAATAATGCTTTTGGGTACAAGTTCATTTGACCCTACTATATTTCTTCTAAAACTATTATAAATATTATTTGTTGGTACAAAATAATTGTACCAATTATTCGGTACAAAAGATTTGTACCACATGAGGTTAAAAGGCCCACAAAAAAAGGGCGGAAATAAATGGCACCAAATTTTTACATGTATCGATAAGCATAACATGTGCCTAATAATAGGTGCGGGATTTTTGTACCGAATGAGTCTTTTGGGTCGGAGTGTTTGTACCCACTGAGGTACTATAAATTAAGGCCCAAAACCCATTCTCATTTCTTTTTCTGTTTTCTGAACACCAACTCATTCTCTTTCTCATTTCTCTACAAACAAGAAAAAAAAAGGGCAGAATTCGCAGCGGGCGGCTGCGATTTTCACGAAGCAAGCACCTTGTAATCACACATAACGCAAGGTAATTCTTGATTATATTTCCATCCTTTTGGTTCATGGTCTGTTAAAATTTTAAGCTATTATCATTAATTGGGCTTAGATTTTTTGAATTATGTATGAATAACACAATCCTTTGAACAATTAGGTAGGTTAGTTAGCATAGTTTTACTTGTTGAGGCTGATTATTGTGAAATTTCTATTATAATTAAGGTTTTTAATTTCAGATTTTGGGCTTAGGGCTTTTTCTTAGCATACTTAAGAGTTGTTGTTTGATGCTCACACGAAAAAAAACATAAAGCTCTCTTCTCTCTCCTTGCGTTCACACTTAGGCGGTTTCCGGTCATCTTTTCCGATCATCGGAGCACGGTGACCTCCTCACGAGGACACCGGCGTCTTCTCCGTTGACTCGGTTTCCCCTCTTGTGAGCTTAAGGTTCGGATTTTAGCTTACCCTATGGATTTTGGTTAGCTTTTCTCGGTTTCAAGCTTCATCCATGGAAGATTTTCGTCTTTCTTGATGTCCATGGTCTTTTAGCTCGGATTTCATTAGTTTTTCATGGATTTAAGCTTCTTCTATGGAGGATTTTTGTCTTTTTTGATGGTATGGTGTTCTAGCTCGATTTTCTTGGTCTTCTTGTCCTATAGTTCGTCTCTCTCTCCCTCTCTTTGTTCATCTTCACACCATTTGTTACTTGTGAGTGTTATGTTCCTCAATCGACCTTGGTCATTGCTATGGTCTTGACACTCCCATTTGACATTTGAAGATCGATTTGTGGTTGTTTGTTCAATCTCCAAGGTGTTCTTCGGAACCCTTCGCTTGAGTGTGAATTTCTTCCATAGATTTGTTCTTTTGTGTATTGATTTCTTCTTCTTTTTTGTTATTTTGGTCTTCTTAGTTCTTTTTAGGTGGTCTTCTTGTCTTTTCCGCTCGAATCCGCGTATTTGGAGGTCTTTTTGGTGGTTTCCGACGCGTTTTTCCGACCGCCGCGGTTTTTCCGGCGACTTTCCGTCGACGCCGCCGTGTGCCACCGTCCCCTATCTCTCTCCGGTCAACGACGTGGTGGAGGCGGTAAGATTGGTGCTAGGATTGGTCTTGGGGGACTAGTACTCTCGGCTTCCGCGCTTCGGACGAACTCCCGACGCTACACCGCCGCGGCTCCTCCGTCTGACTCCGTCCGATCATCCTACCATAGGCGGCGGTCAACTGGTCAACTGGTGCTAGGGTTTTGGAGTGGGGGGCAAGCATATTCCATTATCTTGGCTTTTGTGATTTAGTGGAGGAGTAGGAGCACTAGGGGGACAAGAGTGCTCTTGCCTTTTCATTGTGTCCCCCATAATGGATGTGGTCCCTACCACCCATTTAGGCCCCATATCTTGCAAGACTCATGTGGGACCTACTGCCACATCAATGTTGCTGACTCGGTCAACGCTGACCATCGGAAAGTCAACTGTGGGCGCGTTGACTCGGTCAACGCCGAGCCTTGAAAAGTCAACAGAAATTACGGTTGGAACCGGCCATTTCCCGCCTCTCTCGAATAACTTTTCTAGAGTTGTGAAACCTTCATTTGCTCTACCTACCTTTGTGAGTAAACCAAAAGTGGCACCGGACAATCCTCGACCGTATCAAATCCGTGCCCCAATGCGTCGCGCTTCTTATGCGCAAGCGGCCGCTCCCACAAGACTATATGAAATAAACCGCTCTCTTATTGATGATCCTACGCTCAATACAATGGAGGTTCGAATGGTCAAAGGAAAATCAATGATCGTCTTCAAGAATGAGGACATTAAAGTTCTTGATGCTAGGCTTAAGCTTGTCTTAATCCTTCGTTTCCCTCTCGTCAAGCCGAGCTACTCCTTTATTCACAACAAGATGACAAGACTCAAACTCAAAGGCACATACACTCTTGGTCATATCGGCCCATGCCATGTTATGTTGAAGTTGACTACGGAGGAGGACTATACTCTCCTTTGGTTGAAGAAGGACCTCCGTTTTCTTGATCTTAAGGGATCAATCTACAAATGGACCCCGGATTTCGACCCCGATCTTGATCCTCCGATAGCTCCCGTGTGGATTGGTTTACCAAACCTCAACATGCGGTTTTGTGAGAGAAATGCCCTTATGAATATCGGTTCTTACTTTGGAAGACCTTTGAGGCTCGATGAAGGTGCGGCCACTATGTCACGCCCGGATTATCCTCGGATATGTGTTGAGATCAACCTCCTTGATCCATTGAAAGAGGAAATTGAATGGGGGATAGAAGACGTGCATGGTCAAGTGGACATCGTCAAGCAAAAGGTCATATATGAAAATATTCCAACCTATTGCCGGAAATGTCAACGAATGGGCCATACACTTGAGGATTGTGGTGTGGAGAAACCTCAAGGAACTAATGAGAAGGTGGAGGATGTCCCAAAACCGACGACCTTTGTTTGGAAGGCTAAGAGGAACATTGCTCCAAACTCTTCTCCGAAGAAAGTCGATAGTCTTGAACAAGTTCCCAATGTTGAGGAAGTGACCGAAGAGGCGGATCAAGAGATACACCTCACGTTGGCAAATATTCACGTTGCAACTAAGGATGGTAATGAAGATCTCCTAAGGGAGGAAGAGTTGAGAAAGGCCGAAGAAAAAAATGTGGAAGATAGAATCTTGAGGGATGACAATGATGATGCAGCTAGGCTATCGGATTCTAACTATCAACCTAAATCTAGACTTCTCTCCCCAAGGGTGTGCTTTCTGGATGCTACTTTCTCGTGTGATATCTCTACCCCTCCCACCGCGCCAACCTCCCTACTTGGGCATACTTATGATGAAGCCGTGAGTGATGATGCGTTTGCTGAGGAGTTGGAATCCTCATTCAATCAAAGGAGAATCTGTACTCCAATCCCAAGACAAGCAGCAGATATCGGTCTTGAGGACTCACCATTTACAAGAGATGAGTCTTCGTGGAGATACTGGGAAGAGAAGCGGGTTAAAGAACAGGATGAGAGAAAAGCGGCATATGAAAAAGAAATAGAGAAAAGGAAGGGTCCAGATTGCAACATCTATATTAGCAAAAGTCAACGGAAAAAAGAGAACAAAGAACGAAAAGCAGAAGACAAGATGAGGATGAGGACTAGATCCTACTCATAATTGTAATAGGCCGGTTCATTATTTTCACATTTTGGCTTACTTTACCTTCGAGGTATCCACTTTTGTGATATGCTCTTCCTTGTAGTTGAGATTTCTATTTCTCTTTGTTTTTGGCGATCGTATGGGTGGGGTACACCATACGGCCTCGCTATGTAGTACCTCCCCCTAGTTTTCTTTTTATAAACCTTTTACTTTCTTCTTAAGAGTTGTTGTTTGAGTCGGACTTGTGGAAAAATATAACAGAGGAAACTTTGCAAATGGAAAAATATAACAGAGGAAAGATCTTTATGGGGGTAAAATGAACTTTCTGAGTATATGGGATGAGTTGTTCAAAGGAAAGAAATGAATTTGACTAATGGGGTTATTATTAGCAGTATATACATAGAGATAACGTTGATTTATTGGATTTAAATTTAGAGATTGGAGAATAGGCAAACATATCAAGTAAAGTAGTTGCCTAAGGATCACATGGTTTGTTTTTTTTAATCTGTAGCATGACATTGTACTCTGCCACTTCTCAAGTAACTATGATAAGTGCAGCTTCACAATAATATATATGTGTTTGTGTATTAACATGTTTTTGTTCACTTATCAAAAAAAAAAGTTTTTGTTCACACAAAAATCAACCATATGCTTTGTTTAGCATATATGTTTGCTCATAAACATTTAAAGTAGTGAGTACTATCTCCAACAATGAGTTTCTCTTGGTAAAGGGCCTCATATTTGGACTTGTTACATTTGTTATTTAAGTGTGAAGTATCTGTGAGAACTTAATAGAGACTCTTGTGATTTGAATGTATTATGAGGCCTTAATATAGAATTAGCTTGATCATTAGATACTTTGTTAGTTCAATAAACCTTCTGGTCGAGTATCTGGCAAAAATCTTATTTAATTTGACATCAATTTCCTCTTTTCTGGCTGAAGTTTTGTTTGGTACTTGTATGAAAGTTCAGATTCTTGATTTCTTAGTAGACCAGATTAGGGCTGTGCAAAAAGAATCGGATCGATCGAATCGGGGGAAAATCGATCGAATGATCCGATCCGAGGATCAGATCGAATATTTGATTCGACTTTTGATTTTTGCCTTAGGATCGAACCCCCCTTTGATTCGATCCTCGATTTTAGATGCTGAGAATCGGATCGAATCGAATACTCATCTTATTTTTTTAAAAATAAATAAATATATAATAGTATATATATATAATATTATTTTTATATATATAATGCTAAGCCTATTAAGATGCTACTAAGATATTTCTATATATAATGCTAATATTATATTTTTATATATACACCTACCTAACATCTTTGCCACGTTTCTTTCTTTGAGAAATGTAGACAATTTGTAACACCTCTCTCTCTCTCTCTGTAGTCACTGGTCTCAGTCTGTACGAATGATTCACTCAAGAAAGGGGTTTCACTCAAAAATCAAAATTTCTGCAAATCAAACTCTTTCTCTTTCTGTACGAAGGCTGGCAGCTGCTGATAAGCCAACGCATAGTCTGGTGAATGGAAAGTGTAAAGTGGTGAAATTTAATTTGTGAAAGTGTATCTTTTATAATTGATTTGTATTTTGTGTCAAAAAATGTGATTGTGAACCATATGAAAGTGAATTTTGTAATTCAGTAACTCTGTTTGAATGTTGTGGTTGGTCCCATTAGTATTAAATTAAATAAGAAAAAAGGGATCGAAATCGAATCGAATCGGATCGAAATCGAATGATTTTGGATCGAATCGGATCGTTTTAAATTGATTTGATTTCGATCCTCATTTCTCCAGGATCGAAATCGACTTCCAACCTTGATTCCATCTGATTCGGTCTGATCTGATCCGATCCGATCCAAATGCACAACCTTAGATCAGATGGAAATGTTGAGATTTGACATCAATTTTCATAGTCAAGTCCTTGTTTAGATTTTTTTTAAATTGATTTTTCCTTTTGTTTTTCTATCAGATGCCAAAGAAATCGTCGGGTAAAAGTAAAACCAAATCAAATGGAGGGACGCAACCATTCCAGCTTGATCATCCGAGGCTACCCACTCAATCATCTACCCCAGCCATAGGTGTGCCCCACAACGATGCTCGGGCGAGCCTGCCAAAATTGCCACAATCTTCGGGGTCGGGTGGTTCGGGGCTTCGACTAATCCATTATTGGGCCTACAACACACCCCCACTCGCACATGGCCCTGCTTCGTCTTCAGCAATACATGGCCTACAACACACCCATGCCCTCAATGCACATTATCCTACTTCATAGGGCCAACAACACCGCCCTACCTCGGGGCCACCTTATACATCTAGGCAGCCCCCATATCGCTCTTCCCCACCCACCCCTGCCTCGAACCCACCTTATACATCTACACATGCCCCGTATCGTCCCTCCCCACCCGCCCTTACTTTGACCCCACAACAAAGAGCTACGCACGACATCCATCCACCACCTACGCAGTCACCACACCATCCCCATTTGGTTAATGAGGGTCATTCTCATCCTAATACTTCATCACCGACCATGTCGCCACAATACCCAGATGTAGCAGTAGAGTCGCCGCACTCCGTTCAGGCATTTGGCTCAGCATCTACACATTGCTCAGGTGACTAGTTGCAACCTCAAAGGAAAAAACGTGGCCGAGGTTTCGGTGCACCAAAGCCAGCAACTTTAGGTAATAGGCATTACATAAATTTGAATGATAAAGGCGGCTGGTCTCGTAAGGATGTTGGAAGGACGATAAGCGCGAATTTGAAGACATACTTGCAGGAAGCCAAGCTGACATACAATGAGTGGTCAATAGAGCACAAGAGACAAGCATATAAAGAGTTTACGATATGAGTATTTTTTATTGATATAGATTTAATTTACTTAATGAAATATTTCCACTAATAAAACATATTTTTATGATTAATATAGAACGTGTTTATATGGTAGGAGGGAGATCACATTAAGGTGGTGACGCTATATAATCAAAGGTGCCAACGATTGTTCTCGCACGAGCTCTCGTATGCCAAAAGCCACCATTATAAAGGGCTTGATGATCTAGTTTATAAGGCCGAACACTTCGTTTGGATACCGCCACATCTGATTCCAGAATACGAAAAGCTTTGGCAATCACCTGAAGTGAAAGAAAGATCTAAAATTGCTTCGTCAAACCGCAATGCGGGCCCTCCAAAGACGTACGGGGCGGGTCTATTAGCATCGAGGGCCATATTGAGCGATTGGTATATATATATATATATTCTAATTTGTGAATATTTCAGATTTAATTACAGTTACTTTTTAATTTATCTACATGTATACGTTCAACTTGTAGGCTAAAGCACATAACACGACACCCAATAAGATTCTTTTTCCAGATGCTTACAAGGCCACATGGTATCGTAAAGACCCGTTAGATGGCAAAGAGAAATGGATTAACGAGTTATCGCAGAAACAATACGTAAGTATTATCTAGTTATGGCGTGAAATATTCTTGTTCTTTCGGTGGATACTTGTTAAATTTAACATTTTTGCATATGAATATGTCTAGATATCTGTTTAATTTTATCAACACAATGTTATATTTTTTAATAGAATGTATAATAAACAAAATTTGATGTTTTGTAGGATTGTGTAATGGTTATAAACGGAATGGACACTTGTTGGATATTTGTTCAATGTTTATTTGACTGTGATCTTCTACTCTTATGATGAATTTTAACATATTTACATTTGTTTCAACATGATGGATATTATGCTGAATATCCGAAAAAGCATGGGGATAATCAGGATATTTGGCCTCCATGGGGCCCAAAAATGTGGGGAGATGTGACGAAAGAATATCACGAATACCGAGTTTCAGGTGTTCCTTCAATCTCTCGGCCCCAAGACTATAACATGAGGGACCCTAAGGTCGATACATATTTACCCGACTCATTTCAAACTAGTGAGCTTACTCAACACCTTCAAGATGAGGTAATTTCACAGAAAGACAAACTTAAGGAGATGGAGACGACAAATGAGGAGACCCGAGCTGAGTTGAGGAGCTTGAGCATGTAACTCAGGCGTTATCAGGAGCAATCTCAATATGGAAACCAAGGATGCTCGCAACCGAGGGAATCTCAGACTTTTCCGACGCAACCACTTGACAATCCAGGCTACGTGCTAGAAACTTTAGCGGAACAGCAGGCCTGATTGGGAAGTACCACAACTTCTTATATGCAATTGGCTTCTTGTTTGCACCCATCTTTCGACTAGTGTCGTACCTTTCCGCCTTACATTCAAGACACTTAGTATATGTACTACTTTCAAAATCATCGTAGAATAAAAAACAGTTTTTGACACATACATCGTACGTTCTGTGAACAAGAGCCAACCTTTTCATCTTTTTCTTCATTTCATACACACTATCAGGCAAATTTTTTTGATCTTCGAGACTAAGAAGTTGGAGTGACTGCTGTAGAAACTTATTGCAACTATTCTCACTCACCCTATAAAGTATCTTATTTTTGAGAAAATCTGAAACCCAATGTAAAACATAAATTTTACTATTATATGTTATTTGAACCCGAGACTCCTTTAACAGTTCAAAAAATGCTTGTGCCTCCCTATTTGGCTCTTCTTCTCTAAGATTGTTGTAGTTCTCATTTTCAAACTGACCACCAAACATATCATGTACCATATCCCTCATTGGGTTCACCTCGTTGTGACGAGATGATTGCCTTGTGTTGGGATAATCTGGTACAGTTGTGTTTTGCGTCTCACCGTGAAGTATCCAGATGTGGTACTCGGGAACAAACTCCCACTTACAAAGATGAACAACAATCTTGTCCCATTCAAAATATTTTGTATTACAACATCTTCTACAGGGGCACCTAGCTTTGCCATCGGCTAGTAAGTTTGTCCGAGAAAATGCAAAGTCCACAAATCTTTGAACTCCATTCATGAAATATTCATATAAATCACCATTTTCGTTCGTTCTATTATACATCCAACCCCGATCTTCTCCAAAAGACATTATATATCTATTCAATCATATATATGTATATTATCAATATCATGATATCAATAAATAAAATAAACTCAAGAAACTTGCATATAAAGTCTAATTATTTCAAGTTATTTACCTAGCATGGAATAATAATTAACATCAAAATTCTTACCTTAGAGTGATGGAGATCGTGATCAGTTAACGTTGTACCCCTACATGTAAAAAAACAAAAACAAAAACAAATTATATATATGTTCCAAATGTAAATAAAATATACCGACAGCAACAAATATAATAATTAAGACAATTTACTACTAATTAATAGCATATAATATATATAAGCATAATGATATATATACTAATTAATTAAGGCATACATATGCTTCGGCGCTGCTAAAGATACTGGAAATGCTTTAATTTATTATCTTATTTATAATTTATATATAAGAAGAATATATAGAGTATAATGTATAGCTTAACCATGAATTCAATGAATTCAATGGTCTGAATATGATGTTATATATATAGCCAAACGAGTAGGGTACGAAAATAATAAATTTCAGGTACAAAGTTCTGTACCAATAACTCAAATAAGATAAGGTTGGTGGAATGTGGGGCTAAAATTGTTTTGTATTAATTGATATATTACTTTTGTACCAAAAGATATTACTAGGGACAAATCACGTGTTCCTACTAGTTGTTAGAAGAGTTTCCGCCGACACACTTCTCAAAGCTTGTTTTTTATAGTACCAAAATTTGGGTACAAAGAGGCTTGTACCAATAACTACTTCTTGGCACATTATTTTGTACCGAAAACTATTTCATCCACAAACCGCGAAATATTCAGCTTCTTTGGCGGCAATTCAATTTTTTTGAGTAGTAATCAGTACAAATATTTTGTACTTAGATATGAATGTTTCTCTATAAATTCCACTTTCTCCCAATAAATTCTATTCTTCAACTTCTCCACAACTTTACACCAAATCCCAAATAACATTTCATACTCAAGATCTCTTTTTCCCTTTTCATAAATAGTTATATACATTGCTCAGACCAATGCTAGTGAGAGAGCTTGAGAAGAAATTCAGCGAAAAGAAGGTGGTATGCTAGATGGGTCTAAGATTATGAAATTCTTCTTGGATCCAAAGGCAAAGAACGACATTGAGAACAAGCTCGAGACATTTGTCGGAGTCTATATGAAGCTTTCAAGAAATAAAGATGATGTCTTTGAACTCTCCAAATAAACCCAGTTTCTAGCTTGTATTAATATATTGGTAACTATTGTAATTAGTCTGGTCATGTATTTTTATATGAAGTTTTGGCCATGAGCAATGTTGATGTTGTGTACTCCTTTTTGCTGAAAGTGTTGGACATTGTCTGCTTTTCTTTGTTATATCTTCTTTCTTGAAAAAATAATATATATATATATATATATATATATAGTGTTGTGGCGGATTCATATGCATATACAATTCATAAAAAAAAAGATTCATATGTATATGTGGTGCAGTAGCGGTAATGCAGCCATTGTCTAATTTTTTTTGTAAACATTTATAGTTTTTGGTACAATATAGTTGTACTGAATTTTTTAAAAAGTAAAATATAAATTATCAATAGGTACAAATTAAATTCGTGCCGAAAAATTATCTGTAGAATTAAAGTTGTTCCTGATATTCAGATTAGTTAAGATTTTTTTTTGAAAAATGGTTTATTAGTACAAGCATTTATATTGAAATATTGGATAGAAATTAATTGGAAAAAACTGAAAATAATAACTAAGAACAAAAGTTTGTACCAAAAAACAATCTATTGAAACAACCGTTCAGTACTTGTACCTTTGTTTTCGGTTCGAAGTAATTGTACTGAGTAATATTTATTAGTACAACTTGTTTGTACTGGACATTTGGTACAAAAGGTTTCTGCCGAGAAATTTGGTACAATAGTTTGTCCCTAGAGGTCTTTTGGTACAATAATGTTGTACTAGAATTCAGTAGGGACGGGATCAATTGGTACGATTATTAGGTACAAAGTTTTGTACCAAATTATCTGTTGGTACAAAAGTATTAATTTTTGGTACAAAATTATTTGTACCTAATTGAACAATTTCTTGTAGTGGGTCTCCCTAATTCGGTTCAACTCGTTTTCTCTTTAATTTGGTTTTATGAATTAAGTTAATTAAATTGTCCTTTCGGTTTCGAATTCCCTCAACATTTCCCCAATCTCCCTATAAATTTCGGTGCTTCTCTCTTCTTTCTCAATCTAATTTTAGTGATTAAGGTAGGGTTCATGTTGTAGGCTTTAGATTTTCTGTTTTGATTTCGTTTCTAAAGTTACATTTCATGAATTAGATATGCAATTAGGGTTCGAATTGGGGATTTCAAATTTTGATATGCAATTCGAGTTAGAAATTGGGGGTTTTAGAAATTTCATATGCAATTAGGGCTGGAGTATGGGGATTCGTGATTTAATCTGAAATTTATCGTTTAGTTGTAGATGGTGTACCAATTTCCATGTCAATGTGGTCGGGGTTAATGATATATGGTAGGGCCAGGGCTATGTCAACTCGTCCCGGTGAATCTTACTATTTATGTCCAGCTAGAGTCCGTCATCCTAATTACTTCATTTGGGATGTCGAACTCCATATGGATTTTTTTTACTACGTATGTCCAGCTAGAGTCCGTCATCCTGTTTATCTGACATTAAGGTCCATTGGTCATTGTTTTTTATGCCAAGATCAAGCTTCAAAACTGCTAAAAACCAGTTCCAATTTGTTTGATTTTCTTTTTCAACCACAACCCAAGCAAAAGGGTAAATATTGTTATTTGCATCAATTCCTACAACAGTCAGCAAAATACCCTTAAGTGATCCCTTCAAATGTGCTCCATCTACTCCTATTATTCTTCTACATCCAGTCAAGAACCCTTATTTCAAAGCCCACAAGCATATGTAAAACCTATCAAACTTATTTTGCCCATTCTGTATGTTTGTACCCAACAACACCAGTGACCCAGGATTTGATCTCTCTACTTCAGCCTTGAATTCCCATAATTTAGCATACTGTTCCTTAGGATCACCATTGAGTTCCTTCAGTGCCTTTACCTTGGCCTTATATTCAATGTTGATGGAGTAGTCAATCCCAAGCTCTCTGCGAGAGTCAATGCAAAAACCTTTTACACTCCTCTTGGGGTCAGAGGCAAATACATGCAAGTATGCCAGTGAAAGCCATGTAGAATTCAGATTTTTCACTTTACTAATTGCAGGGCACTTGTGCTTCCATACATATCTGTTTATTTTGAAGGTTCCTTCTTCTACTTTCACGTTTATCCCATGTATCCTCCAATCACAATCGTGTCCTAGACATCTGGCATTATAGTATAGTCTTGTTATTCCTATGAAACTCAATATTTCTTTGCAGTTTGATGGCATCAGATCTAATAGCATCTTTCAATATTTTCTTAGTGGTGAACCTCATCATTAACTTCAGTTTTGGCTTCAGTATATTTCTCACATCAAACAGTTCTCCTCTTTTGCCATTCTGTTCTTCATCAGAGGCATTGATACTTGAGAACTCATCTTCACTAAGATTAATGTTCTCCTCATCCCCTTCATCTGTGTCAGGTAGCTAGAGTTGCATATTCTTCCTTCTGGCATTTCCTTTCCCATTTCCTTTCTTTTTGGCATTACTAAGCACCTGATTAAAATCATCAACCACCTCATTTGTTGTTGGCTCCTTGCCTTTGCTGCATTGACTTCTGGTCTGATTCTTATAAGCCTTCTTTGACTTCCTCTTAGCCTTTCTTGCTGATGTACAGCCTACATCTTATTGACCTGAGGGGTTTCCTTCATTGTCTGTTGAATTACCAACATTGACTTCAAACATTGAGTCAACAACTGACTCATTAATCCATGTCCCCATCACATATTCATCCTCCATTCCATATGATCTATCTGAGAAGTAATCCAGCTCAATATATGAATCATCATTGTCTTCTTCATCATCTCCAATCTCAGTAGCATTGTCATCATTTGTGTCACATTCCCGTATGTGTTCAACTGCACCTTCCAACATTCCCACACAATCTATGTAAATATCCATCACCCTGCTATTCTGGGCAGAAAAGTAAAATGCCAAAATGTCAATGTCTTCCTCATCAATTTGAAAACATTATGTTGCCTTGTGTAATACCCCCTCACAAATATGAAGCCAAAATTTTCACATAGCTCTTGCAAGCCCTCCATGCTAATGACTGAATAGCCAACATAATCTACAACAACTTTATGGCCATCCTCATACTGTACCAAACCATCAGTCTTCATATGGCCTCCATAGTAGAGGTTCATAGTAACATACAAGTCTGCAGGGGCTGCAACAAGAAACAAGTAACCATTATTACTCAAAAATTTTAAGATATATAAGAATTGAGGGAAAACATAAAATATATCCCACTATGCAAAATTACAGACAATTACATTCTATTAAGGTCTAAATCAAAGTTTAACAACTGGTTTTATACTCATTTAAGGATTTTTCAAAACGTGTGAGTGCAGCAAATTTGATAAAATTAGAGAAATTAGGGTTAAAGTCAATTTATGGCATTTAAACTCGATTAGGAATTTCTTGAATGTGTGAGTGAGTGCAAGGAATTTAAAGAATTTAGCTTAAACAATTGCAATTTGGGAAAACATATGCAATTAGGGTTTTGAACCAATTTGGGGAAATTAGGGTTAAGGTAAATCAATGGCATTTATACTCAATTACGGGTTAACTACATCTGTAAGAGCTAGGGTTTATAATCAATTTGGGGAAAATAGTTTCAATTAGGGTTTGTCGCGATTTTGGGGGATATTAAGGTTTACGTTAAGAAATCGGGTCCAAAAATAGACTACACATCTCATTTCCTACACACGATTCTAAATTTAGAAGAACTACAATACGAATCTTACCGTAATTCGGAATGGGTTCATCGCTTTTTGCTGCGTCACGAATTTTTGGTACCAATTTTGCCCTTTTAGAAAGGGGCGCCATTTTTTAGCTGTGTCGCGTGACGTCAGAGAGAGTTAACGGTGATTGTGAAGGTGAGAATTGACGGGGACGGTGAACGGTGAAAATTTGGGAAGATGGAGTTGTGAGTGAGAGTGATGACGATTTTAGTTCGCGGTTTTTTTTAATATATACGTCTTTAATTTTTATTTTTTTTGCTTATGTAGATATGCCACATGAAAATTTTAAAATATAAATTAATTTGATTGGTCAAAGCCGGCTAACTGGAGTTAACCAGTGACCGTTTTGAATTTGGGCCGGAGAATGGACCAAAATGCCAACTTAATGGATTAATTTGACAACCTACCTAATTGAGGGACGAAAATGGTGAGGTAGCCAAATTAAAGGACGAAACAAATCTTTTTCCCTCCTCTTAACGGTAAACATAAAAGGGCAAAATTTTGCATGTTACAAAAGGAATTTTGCATGCCAATTAGTCATCACTTGTGATGCACTGATACCGATACTAAGTCGGCTATGCAGTACCCGATACATATCGATACCGATTCAGATACCGATACCCGTACTAACATATCCGATACGCCATGTGGTGTATCCTTGACAAATAAAAAAATCTCAATACGTATCCGATACGCTTTTTTAGGCGTATCGGAACTATTGTGGATCTTTTTTACAAACTCTATGTAGTCATTAATCGTCGAGTATCGAACATCTTGATTTTGTAATATTACAACAAGCTTGTTAATTTGTTTAACTTGTTAGTCATAATTCACGTTTGAATGTTTTCTTTTAGTTTTGATGCATAACTTTTTTTAATGACCCCCTTTTTGTGTATTTTTATTTTTTCTTGTTTAAGTTTTAAATTCCATTGTTTGTTAAAAATAACAAATACATATAGTAAATATTAATAATTTATTATATATAGACGTATCCATGTTGTATCGGTATCGACTGTTTTTAAAAAATGTCGTATCGGCGTATCCGTACCGTACTGTACCCGTACCACCGTATCCGAACCCGTGCAACATACTCATCACTCATCATTGCTATAGTAGTATAGTACTGTTGCATCTTGCATGCATGTCCTCTATACTACGGAGTTTCAACTTGTTATCAAGATTATTATTCTTGTCTGAAAATGTCCTTCTTTGGTATATATAGACCACCTCATGTGTGTTTATATATCCAACCCATTTCTAATTAAAAGAAAATGGCAGCAGTTTTAATATCCCGAATTTTGTTTTTAGTTTGTTCTACATCTTAATTAATGGTATTGCTGTGCTGGGAAGCAATGTTTGCATTGTCACAGAGTGGTAAGGTTCCTATTTTTGATCATGTAAGTGTATACCACTTTCAACCATTTTGGTGATAATTAATTTGATTGATATTGCAGAGAATGCACTTCGTGAAATCGCCGACCAGTTGCGGAAAAGAGATTCCATGTGATGGAAATTCAAACTGGAACACTCCGAAAAGGATGCTCATACAATTCTGTTGTGTGTAATTGTTCCTACCGTGATGCTGTATGTCATGTGGAAAATATGTAAGTTTTTTTAGCTTGTCTCCATTTTTCAGTGATGTTGGCTATAAAATAAGTTTTACTTGCTTTTGAACTCTACAGTCTACACAATAAATTGATGTACTTTGGAAAGTAGAAAACATTTTATCGGTGTTTAAGTTCGCAGCTCTGTTTTGCTTCAACGACCATACAATATCATAATCGATCTTCAAGTTTTCACGTAGAGAGTTTGGTGATATTTTATTTGCGCGCTTTTAGTGGCTTCCAGTGTTTGCTGTATTGAGAAAGACTGCATTTCCTGGACAACAGACTTCTTAAAGGACATGAGTTGGCAGGAGTACTCCCCACCTCCCTCGAAAAGTTACCATACCTAAAGATGATTTTTTCTTGGCTACCCAGTGGGTGCAATGCCCAGTCTCTCACATACTGGTGGGCCCCACCTGTGTGGGGCCCACACCCCATGTGAGTGCACTGGGCACTGGAGACTGGGTAGCCAAGATATGACCCCTAAAGATTATATATGAAAACATTCAAATCAATAATGTAATATATTTATGTATTACTTCATCGGTAACAGTGATCTCACTCGCAACTACCTCAGCGGTCCAATCCATTTGGAATGGGCGTCTATGACGAAGCTGGAGGGAATGTGAGCACCTATGGCAACTTGGCAGTATTATATCTATATGCAATTTTTGGTTTCATAAGAATGAGATTCTGCAGGTCACTTGCTTTAGATCGATTACCTGGGGCTATACCGGAATATCTGGGAAACATCACTACACTAGTGATTGTGTGAGTATACTTTCTCAATCTTATTTTATGCGCAACACATTGGTTAATTTGAAAATTTTGTTAGTTTGAGAACTATTTAACATATATGTCTTCACGGAATACTTGTCGACCTTTCAGGAACCTGGGAAGCAACCTGATCGATGGGAAGGTCCCAGTAGAGCTAGGACAACTGATTAACCTAACCACACTGTTAGAATTTTTTGATGCTTTGTCGGTTACTCCATTTTATCGCTTGAGACTTGCCTCGTTTTATTTTTCAAGCTAACATAATAACTTGACTTTGCTAATGCAGCATTCTGAGTGCTAATTGATAAAATAAGAACAAGGAACCAAGATTCTCCATAGAATTGGAAATCGCTGAACTGAGCTAAGAGAAAAAGAAACCAGAAAATATATGTTTTGTTGTCCAATACAGTACAAAGAATAAGAAACTAATATACATATGACTAAAGAATAAAAGACCTATCTACCCTTGCATAAAGTGGAAATGAACAGTAATATACATTTCATTTCTCACCCTCCCTCAAACTCACGATGCGATAAAGATATCATCGAGAGTTTGCTCAAAAGCTCTCTAAAACGAGTAACAGTGTGAGACTTGGTGAAGAAATCAGCAACTTGGAGAGTCGAGGGAATATGAGGCAAAGCAATAGTTTTGTTTTGTAAGTGATGACGCACAAAATGACAATCGATTTCGATGTGCTTTGTTCTTTCATGAAAAACATCATTATGTGCAATCTGAATTGCACTTTGATTATCACAAAATAGTGGAGTTTGAGAAGATATTTTGATTCCCATATCTTCTAGTAGCCATCTCATCCAAATAATTTCAGCAACACTTTGAGCCATTGCTCGATATTCTGCCTCAGAGCTGGAGCGTGACACTACACTTTGTTTCTTGCTTCTCCAAGATATAAGAGAATCCCCCAAATAAATACAGAATCCTGAAGTGGACTTTCTATCACAAACATCACCTGCCCAATCTGAATCACAATAAGCTTTAAGATTCATATCTGATGATGAGGATAGTAACAAACCATGGAGTAAAGTAGCTCTAAGATATCTCAAAACACGAACTACGACAGCCAAATGTACTGTACGAGGCGCAACAACAAACTGACTAATTCTGTGAACAGCATAAGTGATGTCAGGCCTAGTAATAGTGAGATAAACTAATGAACCAACAATTCGCCGGTATAAAGTATGACCAGGTAAAGGCACACCATCTGTTGATCGCAACTTTACATTAAGTTCTAGAGGAGTGTCAACAACTTTTTCATCTATCAAGTTGACTTGAGTTATGATCTCACTAGCATATTTAGATTGGCATAAAAAATAACCTTTTGGAGAATAAGCTACTTCAATGCCCAAGAAATAACGTAACACACCCAAATCTTTCATTTGAAATTTCTAACAAAGATACTTCTTCAAATCTGATATTCCCAAATGATCATCACCTGTTATGATCATATCGTCAACATAGAGAAGTAAATATGCGACCTCGAATCGAAGAGAAGTAAAATAATCCGGAATCATGTGTGCTATTAGAAAACCCATACTCTTTCATTGTTTGACTGGATTTTTCAAACCAAGCACGTGGTGCTTGTTTGAGACTATATATAGCACGACGGAGTCGACATACTACGTTAGAAGGACAAGAAAATCCAGGCGGGGGTTTCATGTATACTTCCTCAAGTAAATCACCATTCAAAAACACATTTTTAACGTCCATTTGGAATAAAGACCACTTATGTTTTGCTGCCACAGAAATAAGAGTACGCACATATGTCATTTTAGCAACCGGAGCAAATGTTTCTTCATAATCGATTCCATATTCTTGAGCATACCCTTTTGCTACTAATCTGGCTTTATATCTCTCAATAGATCCATCGGATTTTGTTTTTATTTTATATACCCATTTACATCCAATCGATTCCTTACCACAAGGAAGTGATACCAAGTCCCATGTGTGAGTGTTTACAAGAGAATCGAGTTCTTCACTCATAGCTAATTGCCAATTAGGATCACAAGAAGCTTCCTTGTAACTTGTAGGTTCACAAAGAGAATGCACCGATGCAAGAAAAGACTTATACATAGAAGAGAAGCAAGTTTTGTAATCCTTAAGTCGTAAAGGAGGATTTCGAGGTCTAGATGGGTACCTCGGCTGAATTTCTGCTTGTGGTTGACTAACATCATCATTAGGAGAAAGAGACTCCAACAAAGTAGGAACTTCATCGAGCAATTGTTCTTGAGCATCATTAGAAGCATCAGGCAGATCTTGTAAATTATGTGCATCTGTTGGATCACCAGTAGAATCAAAGTCAGGCAACATACTGGACGTAGAAGATGGATCAAGAATCAACTTATTTTCTTTATCGGAAAAAGATGGAAGCTGATAGAAAGGGATATGCTCCAGAAAAGAAACATGTCGACAAATCCGAAGCCTCTTAGCAATAGGATCATAGCATCTGTACCCCTTTTGTTCAATGCCGTATCCCAAGAACACGCATAAAGTTGACCGAGCAGTCAATTTATTTATTTCTCTCTTGGAGAGAAGTACAAAACAAGCACATCCAAAAACTTTAAGCTCTGAATAATCTGGCTTGGCCCCAAATAATTTTTCAAAAGGAGAATATCCACCATTTGATGAGGTTGGGATCCGATTAATCAAATATACAGAAGTAAGCGCCGCTTCTCCCCAAAATTCACTTGGAACAGATGTCGAGAGCAAGAGAGATCTAGTTGTTTCAAGAATATGTCTATGCTTTTCTTCAGCTTTTCCATTTTGCTGAGGAGTATCTGGACAAGAGAATTGTAATATGGTGCCCTCAGATGCAAGAAATTCTGAAAAAGGCTTGTACTTGTATTCTCCCCCCATATCTGCTCTGAATTTTTTTATTTTGGTATTGAATTGTGTCTGAACCATAACAACAAAATTAGTATATATCTTGAAGAACTCGGATCTGTGTCGCATAAGAAAAATCCAAGAATAACGACTATAATCATCAACAAAAGAAACATAATACAATGATCATCCTTTTGTAGCTATAGGAGAAGGACTCCATACGTCAGAGTGAATAAGATAAAATGGGGCATGAGAAACAGATTCACTTCTTTTAAAAGGAAGTGCACTAAACTTTCCAAGCTTGCAAGCTTTACAATCTGATATATCAAAATAAGGAACATCACCTAAAAAGCCATTAGAAACCATGTACTTCAAACGAGGACTAGAAACATGTCCAAGCCTAGAATGCCATAATTGAAACTTGGATGAATTTTTTCTTAACACAAAAGCTGACAAACCAGAAGTAGATAGCTTTTCTAATGGAGCAAAAAGGTGTTGCAAAATATAGAGTCTTCCTTCTCTACGGCCTGTCCCAATCTGCCTCTCTGTATGACAATCCTGAATAATACATCCAGATGAAGAGAAAGTTACAGTACAACCACAATCAGTCAGTTGTCCAACAGAAAGCAAATTAACCGACAATCTAGGAACATGCAAAACATTTGATACAGTTTAGAAATATTCTTGGTAAGAGAAGATGAAGATGTAGCAGATATAGAGCCAATTCGATGAACTTCCATACAATAACCATTTGCAGTTTGGATAGACATTGGCTCAGAGAGGGTTGAAGAATCAACAAGAACAGATGCATCATTAGTCATGTGGTGCGACGCACCAGAATCGAGAATCCAACTACAAGTCTTACCTGATGATTCTATTTCAGATGGATCACCATTAGTTACCATCATTGCAGATGAACTTTGTGGTTGTAAACCCCGTGGAGTCCCAAGAAGTTGCTGAACTTGTTGAGCCACCATTTCTTGAATATAACCATGCTTAGACCATTTAAGTTATCTGCTGCAGAGAAAAGTGCATCACTTGAAAAAGCGGAAACAGGCTTAGAAAACAGTGACCTTGAAGTGACCTTGAAGGAGGGCTCATTTGATGGTTGTGCTGAAGTTTATTAGAATTAGGTGTCGGTAGTATTCCTTTGTCTCTGTTCAGAAGCTCCGGACAGTCTCTTTTCCAGTGTCCTTTTTGATGGCAGTAGCTGCATTCATCTTGAAAGATTTTCTACTTACCAACATAACCATGAGAAGGCGAAGGAGAATAACGGAATGGTGCTTTTTTAGCAGCGAGGAGAACTGTACTGGCAGGCATTGAAGGTGATAACAGAGACTTGAATCTAGTTTCTTCAGCAACTAACTCGCTCAAAATCTTTTCTACACTTGGTAACGGAGAACGGTGCAAGACAGATCCCCTCAAAGGCTCATATTCAACACGCAAAGCCATTAAAAATTGAACAAGTTTCTGCTCTTCTCTTACCTTTTGATAAACATGTAAATTCATGAGTTCTTGTGGGTCCATTAAGTCTAATTCATCCCAAACTCCATTCATCATGTTGTAAAACTCACGAATAGACTTATCGTCTTGGCGCAGATTTCTAATTGTGTTCTCAAGCTCATACCGACGAGCAAAATTCGTCTGTGTATATATACCTTCTAAATAATCCCAAACCTTTTTCGCGGTATCGAACTTAGAAAAATGCATACCAATTGAAGGATCAACTGAGTTATTAATCCAAGAGAGAACCTTTGCATTATCTGTCTCCCAATCACTTCGCAATTTTTGAAAATTTGCATCAGACGCTGAAGGAGCTTTACTAGACCCATCAATGTAGCTTTTGAGTTTTCTTCCAGTAATATGAACTTTCATAAGATAGCACCAGTAGGAATAATTGGATCCATTCAATTTTACTTGAATAACTTGATTAAGTTCAGTACCCATTTCAAGAATCTAGGGCTAACAAAACAAGCAAAAGAAACAACAAACCTAGAACAGAAGAAATCTCACCAGAAGTTTTCAAGAGATGAGATGGTTGAAACACCAAGCTGTGATACCATGATAAAATAAGAACAAGGAACCAAGATTCTCCATAGAATTGGAAATCGCTGAACTGAGCTAAGAGAAAAAGAAACCAGAAAAATATATGTTCTGTTGTCCAATACAGTACAAAGAATAAGAAACTAATATACATATAACTAAAGAATAAAAGACATATCTACCCTTGCATAAAGTGGAAATGAACAGTAATATACATTTCATTTCTCACTAATAACCTCACCGGTGAGTTGCCTGTGGAACTAATAATTTGAAGGAACTGACGGAACTGTAAGTATCTCGCCCCATGCAACCAAATGCAACCAGTTTCCACTAGTTTGATTACTTCAGTGATCTCTCTCTCCCCCCATATATATATATATATATATATATATATATATATATATATATATATCTTGGAGCAATACAGTAGCCTAAGCAGCAACAAGTTCACTGGAAGATTACCTAATTTTTGACATTGGACAAAACTCCAAGAGTTGTAAGTCCTAAGTCAAAATATTTCCTTGGTGTTCATACAATATATATTCGTCTTGCTGCCTTATCTGATATGAATTACCATCAGAGAGTTACAGGCCAGTGGTTTTGAAGGACCCTTGGCATCTAACTTTTCAGTCCTGGAAAAATTAACCAAACTGTGAGTCGAGTGTTTCCTAGATCACCAATTGTTACTGTGTTATACTTAAAGAGTTTTTGCATTTTATTAAGTGATGATGAATTATGCTCAATGTGGTCGGTCACAATAGAAAAATCAGCAACTTGAATGGAGAGGCTGCTTCAGAATTTCCAGTACTAAGAAACATGAGAAGACTGTGAGTAAAAATCATTACATCCAAAACCATGCATATAATTTAGTAATTCTCATTGTTGAATAACAGCTAAGAAAGGCCGCCGTCTTTTGCTGATCATGCAGGATGTTAAGGAACTGCAATATATCGGGGAGAACCCCTGACTATTTGGCTAATATGCCGGCTCTGCGGATTCCGTTGCAATTCGATCCTAGTTCTTTTTCTTTGCATGCTCTTGATGTCCATCATTTTTGGGGTTTTCATTAATGGTTTCATCGTTTTTACCTACATGAGTTTCATATGTTTTTCACCTTTTCAGTTTCCCTATTTTCTCTTCTCAAAATTCTGAAATCCTGTTTTATCTATTTTTTAATTCCTTTTTCTGCAGAACAGTACATTTTGCCCACATTTTTTTATCCCTTCACAAGGAGAAAAGATTAAAAATAAACCATCATTCTGAAAATTGTGCTTCTTGAAATCTTGTTAGCTATTGGTTTTAAGGGGCTTGAACAGGTTATGTAATTTGCCTCAGTATCAGTAACAAGTAGATTCTGACGGTGTGATAATACAAAACCGAGATATAAAACCCAAACTTGAAGTCTAAGCTGTGAGTTCAAAGCTTAACAGTTCTAATTGATCTACTTTCTCCCTATATTAAGGCAACAATTTCTCTGGTTAGAGTTTCTGGGAGAACCAATGAGGCTTATGGTTCCTTCAATAGAGATTAGGGGAAACAACGACGGTTAAAACTTTATGAACCTTAATGGAACAAAAGTGTTGGGTATAATACTACTGGTTGACATATGCACTGGAGAATTTGCTTGTTTTTGTTCCTGCTTCCTCTCTAATTGGAACATGGAAGGAGAACTAACAACTATTATTTACCAAACTATTGCTTGTTTAGAGTCTAATGCTATCTCTACCAAATAGTTACAAAAGGCAAATGAATTATGCGCGTGAGTAAGGAAAAGAAGATAATTAACTAGTTATAGAGACAGGAAAAAGATCTTCGTCGTGAGAATCTATTGGTGTTATGCAGAGCACCCTTAGCTGTAAAAAGAAAACCATTCCTTTTGTGGTCTCAGTTTTCTCTAGTTACGTATGTCTTAGAAGAAACTAAGCTCACTAATCAATTAACACAGTTAATCAGTATCTTGTTCACTGATCAACGATTTCGTATTCTTACAATTTTGTGTGGTTTCTCAATTGCTTTGTACTTACTATTGACTTCATTTGGTTTTGTGTATATGTCAGGTATCTGACAAGTAATGCTTTCACTGGGCCAATTCCAGATTGGTTCAAAAACATCAACAATAATAATAGACAGTATGTGTATGTCACGTTTTTGCACTTTATGTAGCTTTTATTTAATCGTATCTGCAATTTCATGGGACATTATTGAGAGAAAATATGATTGAATTTCTGTACGTGTAACAGCCACATCGATCTTTCGTACAATAACTTTCAAGAGAGCTATCTGCCATCAACCTGCGGGGAAAACCTGTGAGCCATATTTTCGCACATTTTTGCCTTTGTAAGCAAATGATCATATCTTAATTTGCTGTATCTTTATTCTTTTCCTTCTTTTTTGTTAACTTTCAGAAATTTGTTCAGAAGCTATAGCAGTGGAAACTCTTCGTGAGTTAATAAGTTGATGATAAAAATCTTTTTAGCTGATACTTTATTTACCTTTTTGGAGTATGATCACATGTGGATCATATCTTTTTATTCTTTGCCTGAATGATACGAGACTTGATCGCTTGAACCTAATAAAGATTATTTCTCATTTTATTCACTTAAACAGCTTATGATTTGTTTTTACAGATTATTACTCATTTTATGTCAATTGTGGTGGAAAAGAAACTCGTATATCGGAAAAGCAGTGTAGGAAGGTGATGAAGGCTCGGGAGGTCCATCTAGATTTCTTCAGAGAAACGAATATTGGGGAACGAGTAGTACAAGAAGAATTTGGGGTCCTCGCCTATCTTGAACCGACTATTTGGCATCTAATGTGAATGTTTTTAGCATGAAAGACTCTAAAATCTATACAACTGCCCGCCTCTCCCCACTATCTCTCACTTATTATGGACGTTGCTTAGCAAATGGAAATTACACTGTCACACTTCACTTTGTAGAGATAATTTTCAGAGACAAATTGTCATTCAGGAGTCTTGGAAGAAGGATGTTTGATGTGTATATCCAGGTCTTCTACAAAAACTGGTGCAGTTTTTACTTCATTCTATTCATGGAATTTTACCATTTTTTTTCTTCCATTATACGCAGGGTGAAATTAAATGAATAGATTTTGATATTGACCATGATGCAGGACGCGTTGATAGACCTGTCAAAATAACTTTCAAAACAATGGTAATGAATAGAACTTTGGAAATACGGTTTCAATATATTGGGGGGAACCTCAGACGTCCCACAGCGAGGAACCTTTGGCCCTTTGATATCTGCTATCTCCGTGGAATCTGGTAAGAATGTTTCCCTGATTTCTTGAAATGAACTTATGCCACCCTGTATGTCATGATCAAGAATTTACTTTTGAATTATTAGCATGCATTTTATTAGGGAAATGGTCTTTGGGATACTTACTTTCCGTTTCAACTCTTGCAAGTGATCTTGTGACTGAAATTCTGAACTTGGTTGCTTCTGAGTTCTGACCATCTCCTATATTTTGTCGCTGGGTAGATTTTAAGCCACCAGCTTCTGAAAAAACAAGATTTTCGTAGCAACATCAATTTTGACCTTACCTCTCATCCTCGCTGCGATTTGTTTCCTGTGGTGGAATAATTATATCGGAAGCCGAATCTGAAGGGAACAAGGTGATTTGTATACTGAACTAGGCCCTTCGTACTGTTCAACTATGAGTTCAATTTCCAACTACGGTATCTTCATTACTCATTACGGAGATCTTGGAATACCAAGATGTCCTGAATAAGTGGTTAGCCTTGAAGGATGTAGCATAGCATAGCAATAACATCACAGTTTTCATATTAAGCAGCAATGGACATGCTTCTTTTTCTACTGATGGCTACTCTGACAAAGCCAGGAAAATTCACGCTAATATGACGGAATTATCTCCCTTGGTTTCATTTGTGTAACAAGATTCTTGAAACACCGCTCAAAAAAGATGAGCTGACACTTAATATGCTCATGCCCACTGTTCTTTACGTATCAGCAAATTTAAAACTTCGCGGACATTTTTTTGTGCAGAGTTAAGAGGATTGGACTTGCCCACAAGGTTTTTTACTTATGGACAAGTCAAAGCTGCCACTAACAACTTTGATGCTGCAAATAAAATAGGTGAAGAAGGTTTTGGATCTGTCTACAAGGTAACTTCTATTACGAACTATAGCTTTTCTATAATGCTTTGTTTCTATATTTTTCCTTCAATTTCATATACTCTAGTTCTCAATTGCAGGGTACGATAATTGCTGTTAAGAAACTTTCTTCCAAATCAAAGCAAGGGAACCGCGAGTTTGTGAATGAAATTGGCACAATCTCTGCTCTACAACATCGAAATCTTGTTAAACTTTATGGATGTTGCATTGAAGGAAGTCAACTACTGCTAATATATGAATACATGAAGAACAACGACTTTACTATGACATGATAAGTTACTAAAAGTCATGTTGTTATTGAAATTGTCATCAAGTGCAGGACCAGAGGAATATCAGTTGGAAATGGATTGGTCAACCAGACAAAAGATATGTGTTGGCATAGCAAAAGGCTTGGCTTTTATGCATGAAGAATCAACTTTAAAGATTGTCCACAGAGACATAAAAGCAAATAATGTTCTTCTTGATGAAGACCTTAACCCAAAGATTGCTGACTTTGGATTAGCCCGACTCGATGAAGAAGGAAAGAGCCACATCAGCGCTAGAGTCGCTGGGACTATGTGAGTTTACTGCAGCTACTTACGCCATTTTGTTATGTTAGTAGAGTACTATAGCTACATACATGCAGAGCAAAGCTTTTATATCAATTTGATCTGATTAAAGTATCAGAAGAGTGATCGATTGCAGCCAGTCTCTGGCCTAAAGTTGCATGAGCGCTGACATTGTTTAGTCCATGTTAAAGTTACAGACGATACCTTTGATGATACTAACAAGTCGTTTCTCTTTCTCTGGGTGTCAAGAGGATACATGGCTCCCGAATATGCGCTATGGGGTTACTTGACCCATAAAGCCGATGTTTACAGTTTTGGTGTTGTGGCATTAGAAATTTTTGCGGGGAAGAATAACATGGAATATAGCCCCCAACGAGAATTTTGTTGTCTTTTTGTTTGGGTAAGAAATTCGTTTCCATTCCGGAGTCCATAATTGAACCTCTATTTCCATTGATAAAAACCACTACTATTATTCTAGCTGTGTTGATCACCTCTTATCCCCAATCTGCGCGTGTTTATTCAGGCTATTGTGCTTCAGAAGAAAGGAAATCTGATGGATATAGTGGATCCGAGGCTGGGTTCTATCGCCAACTTCAGTAAGTGCGAGGTGGAAAAAATGATAAGAGTAGCTCTGTTGTGTATTAGTCCATCCCCAACTTTGAGGCCTACAATGTCCCAAGTGGTTAGCATGCTTGAAGGTCATATTACTATTCTGGAGTTTAACATGGATCCATGCATCAATCATAGTGAACTGAAGCTTCTGTCACTCAGAGTAAGATTTAAGGATCTTTACTTCAATTCGAATGAAACTCAGGTCCAGGGAAATGGATCTTCGTCACAATCACAAGACTGAGACAACAAGGCACAGTAAAAGAGAGAGGAGGTATGAAACACTTGCCATATCTTAGAGAAGATAAATGTTTCTTCGTATGGTAGAAATCTGCACTAGAGAAAGTTCTCTTAGTAGCAAACTTTGTTATTACTTGGCCTTCATGGTGTCATGGTGCTCCATTACGCATTTACTTTATATATCATAGAAGAGGTATTTTCTTATGGCCTTCATGGTGTCATGATGTTTATTATTTAATGGGCAAACAAAAAAGAAAAGGGACATGCTCCGTATCATTCTCCTTGCATCATTCATACAAAAGACAAAATCAGTTGGTCCTTGCGTCATTCATACAATAGACAAAATCAGTTTGCATAATAGAATACCAAACAAACACTATGCACCGGAATAACAACAGAGACGCTGACATAACCTGAAAGGTAGAGGAGGAGGAGTCGTAGAAAGATAACATCCACAAGGACCTAAGTAACTAAAGTCCTAGTCTATGGCAGGAAACTTTTTATGCACTTTTTGGAAAGTGAGCAGACAACAATTTAGCGATTCCCTGAAAATCAACTTTGTCATTTCCATCGAAAATGGTCTTCAACTTGTCATCACAGTAGATCTCCTTCTTGTTGGCCGGGTTCTGCAAAGTGCAAAGCAAGTTTGATGAAAGAGATGCAGTAACAAAGCTGTGCACTAGGGTGAGAATCATTCACATTATTAGTATTGTGGAGAAACATTCATAACATTGTGATGTTATTTATTTAAGTAAACACAGAGTAACAGCATACTGCATATTATTAGTCCACAAAAACTTTCATCAACCCAAAACAAGTGGCGATTACTAACTACATTGTGACATAAATCTTTTAAGACCTATAAGCCATAGAACAAATAAAATGCTAATAGCGGAGGGGGCTCAGATGATGAAAATAAGCTCTGCCTGATAGAAAACAAATAACAAAGCGATGATATAATATATTTATTTGCAACACAGCAAAGCTGAAGAAACATTGAAGTTCCGCAATTTAGGTTACCTGAAGATCGTGGGACTTGACATATTCCCAAATCTTTTTGACGGCACCAGAACGAGAAGCTTCGGGAGAACCAATGAATTTAGCGAGAGCAGGAGAAACAGTCTGCATCTTGAGTATGCCAGTAAGGCGAGGGGCGGCTTTGGGCTTTGGTGTGGCTGTGGCTGCTGCGGCTGCTGCCGCTGCCTTGGACTTTGCTGTGGAGGCGGCAGCAGATTTGGCCGCAGCCATCAGAACCCTGCTTCCATTGCCAAAAGCCATTGGAGGAAAACCCTAGAGAGAGAGAGAGAGAGAGTATTTAGCAGTTTTACTTATAGATAGAAGAACAAATAAGTAAGTAATCACTGTAGTTATTAATTTAAAGCACAAATGAAATCTTTGAACTGGTATGTAAATGTGAACAGAAAGGAGAGAAAATGAAATCAAATATATATACACACACACACAACACTTTCAAAACCAACCAGTCAGTAAGCAAATATTAACACATACAAAAGAATGGCAGTGGCAGTAGCAGTAGCACTAGGGTTTCGGTATTATGTACAAACCATACATACACACAACACTTTGAATACTTTAAAGCAAAGACAAGACGTACATACCTAATTCGACTTGCCAGGAAGAAAAATAAAATTAGGGTTTAGGGTTGTTCGTTCGAACTTGGAAAGACGGGGGGGGGGGGGGGGGAAATTCTTGTATTGTTGCGGCTGTGCCTGCTGCTGTGACGATGATGCGATGGCAAGGGTAAAACTGGAACAACTTCATTTCAACTGTAAAGGGATATTTATGTAAATGTAAAAAATATCATTTCTTGATATTCGGCTTTTGGGCCTGCATCTGGACAAGAATCTAGGCCCTGTTTGGATCGGGTTCGGCTCGAATTTTTCGAGCTTTCTCTGGCCCAAATCCATTTGGAAGGCATTTCAAGATTTTGGCCCAAAAATCATGCTTTTCAAACTTTCAATTTATAAAATAAAATAGGCATACCCTACCACACATACCATAGGACTGACTAAATGCTACTTACTACACACAGTCACACACCTTAATTTTTTTTGTCAATTTTGGCGTGCTTTACTCATCTCTCTCTCTCTCTCTCTCTCTCTCTCTCTCTTCTTTTTCTTTTTCTTTTTTCTTTCTAAAAGCCAACTGTAGCTTTTGAATTTTTGCTGATTCTCGTTTCTAATAGATATGTGTTCAAGATCTTAATTTACGTAATTGTCTTGTTGAAGTTTATAAGCTATTTTGAAGTTTATATATTTAAATCATGCTTACTTCTAATATAAAATGTACATTACAATGTGATATGGAAGGAAAGATCTTTTTGAATATTTATACAAATATTTTAATGAATATATATATATATACATACATATATATACATACCTATGTGCATTAGTGATGCACAAAAAAGAGTGAGAAACTGACAAGGCGATCCCTGAATCGAACGAAACGAGCAAATAGGTATGTCCAACGGTCTTCCAAGTCGTCGCATTTTTTTTTATTTCTTTAACTTGATTTCGACGAATTTGGTTATTTATCTTGTAATTTGTTTTAAATTCATTCTCCACCATCGAGATTCAATTAAATTCGTCGGAAATTAACATACTCAATTTCAAATTATATTATTTTGCCCAAAGAAGTTGTAGAGAATAAAAAAAAATAATGGAACCCTCAAAATGGAAAAAAATAAAAAAATAGTGTTAGTAACTAGTTATCACAAAATTATAATTGAATCATAATATTTTGAATAAAAGTCAAATTATGTTATTGTGCATCCAAAAATATTAGGTGCATGAAGTGAAAAGAACAATATAGAAAATATGTAGAAGTCCAAATATGACTTTAATGTTGCCAACTACCTAAATTATGTTACTGATAATCACCCTTAAATTTGACATCTGAAAACAATTCGTGGAATATTGGAACCGTGAACAGTATGCCGACACTATGTAACTGAAACTTGTTTATCATTTCATTTACAAAGGGCCCGTTTGGATCACCTTTCACTTGCCCATTTCAAAGTTTCATGGCAAAAAACAATGTTTGGATGTACTTTCAGAATTTAGACATTTTGGCCCAATCTTTTTTACTTTATCTACCTTTAGTAGAATATAATATTCACCTATGTTAATTAGGAGGCTATATTAGTACATGAATGAATGATGCCTGCTCTTATTTTTTATTTTAGAATGTATTTAAGTTTTTGATAATTGTGTCTTCTTTTCTTTTCTTTGGTCATTCTCAACCATTGAAGAAGTACACAAATCATATTATCGTAATTGATTGGTTTATAGGAATCGAATCAAAAGAAACTTGTTTCTTAATTATTGAAACAAATTCAAAAACATTCTAGGTTCAATTTTAGTAGCTTGCTTATTCTTTTAAATAATCAATTGAAACACAATAACAAAATAATATGAAAATAAGCAATTTCTTTTAATTTTGAAAGTTAATAGAAGTCATTCTAAATTATGATACCCTAAAATAGTTTAAATTAAAACTAGAAACTTAATTACAGTAAAAAATATGGGTTGAGCGGGAAAGACTAATATATATTAATATATTCATTAATTTACTCATTTGTAATATATTCATTAATTTACTCATTTGTGTGAGATTTATTAGTTATGAATATGATTTCACTCCAATGCCACATAAGAGGCAACAGTTAATAATTTTTCATCCATTTGATCAAGGAAAAAAATATTATGTACCATCATGAAATAACAATATTCATATTTGTAAATCAACAAACAATCATTAACCATTAAAATATTATTTTATACATACCAATCGCATTGATTTGATATTACACACCTACTTTTCTTCCAACACTCAAATACTAAAACTACATCCAAACTGAGTTTCAAATTTCTAACACATTTTTCAAAATATTTTTAAACCACCCTAACAAAAATAAGCCAAACCAAACCATTGAAAATACATCCAAACGGGGCCAAAATCTTTCAACATTTCTTTATGCTTGGGTCTCCAATGTTAAATATCTCGAGCACTAATCAGACGTCATTTATCCTTAAATAAGTTGTTAACTAAGTACTACACTACGTTGGTGTTTGCAAACTTTAAAAAAAAAAGCTATAATCAGCTTTCTACGTGAACAAGTGATTTTAGGGTGTTTGCAAATCTAGTTTTTTCGGTTACAAATTTTTTTTTAGCTGAAAACCTCCACAATCTTAAAGCTGGTGTGGGAGTGCTTTTAGCTTAACTTAAAATTGTGAACTTCTACTTTTCCACTAGAGTTTGCAACCACCACCTACATTGTGAACAATGATTTTCTGAAAAATAAAGGGCTCTCTTTTGTTAAGTTGGAAATTTGCAGTTTTTATACGTTATAAGTATCAAAAGAATTATCGTTTATTTGAGCTTTTAGTTTTACCGGGGGAAAAAGGATAAAAAAATAAAAAAAAAGAAGAAGAAAAAAGCTTCATGTTGTTTAACTTGTGCAATTGTCTTTTAGTTGTTCCTTTTCATTATTTTTCATAAATATTTATAGTCTGAGTTAAGTTATGATTTTTTTTATATATATTTTTTCTGTTTCTAATCGGCCTTGTTACATACACAATTTTTGCAACAAGGTCGACTCTATTCCAAACACCTAAGAGGCAAAGACTAAAAAATCTGAGTATGCCATTATTTTTCTTATGTAGGAATACGTAAAATATAGTAAATGATAGGTATGGAGGTGTTTGCAAATGATTTTATAAGTAGTTTGTGGGCTTTTCTCCTTTGAAAAAAATTGATTTGTGTTTGCAACTCGTGCTTTTATTTATACTTTGTTTAAAATAAGTAAAAAAAAAAAACACAAACTCTACAATCCATTTTATAGTGTTATATTTATGGAAGAAAATCTCGAGATTTATTATCTTTCCTTAATTCAATGGGACTTTCCCCAACTTCACGACAAGATTTAATTTTGTATTTTCATCTAATTATGATTTCGTAAGAAAATATCTAATAATACATAAATAAACCGAGTACCAAAAAGACTCCAATACCCCAGAAAAATGCCTCGGCATAAATACCTCGTATAGGAAAACTCCCACGGCTTTCTCACCGAAGAACAAGAATGTCTCCACATGATACAAAAGCCTCGTAGGTTGAACGTTTTAATACCATCAAAGGCCTTAAATAACTCACTTGGAGGAATCACGTGGATATTAAAGATCTGACAACCATTATTAGACTAACTACCCTTAAACTGTAGGCGACCCACATTAATCATTGTCAGCAGGTCCATCACGCATGAGGCAACATTGATTGACGCCCCTCCTGCAACATTTAAGAAGGCCACGTTGTTATGACTTTAACTATACTCTAGATCTTATAAATATCAGGGATTCTTCCATTGTAAACTTCTCATATTTCTACACTACATTTGTACTCACAGCTTATTACAATAAAAAACTTATTCATTTTTCTCTATATTTATAGCCTAAATGAAAGGTCATCATTCTCATGAACCTCCCTCGTAAAACACTTACATTAAGGAAGTTTTGAACCACATTAAACTAAGATAAATCTAAGAGTGAACCCCATCGGATAATTCTGTGTTATCATTTTGGCGGCTTATGTTGAAACGCCAAAATAACTTCCTTGAACACGATCCTGAGAAAACCTTAATCTGCTCCAAAATTTTCTCAAATGTCGATTTATACAATAGAAGCATACAAACACTAAGAAGCAACCTCCACCAGGTCACAAAGAGTGATCGTGAGCTTCAATCTAAAAGACATTTACATGGCCGCACATACCCCCAAAGAGCATATCGTGATAGGAGCCCATATCCAGAGTATCGGGTGTGCCCAACACCCTCATAGATACGAACAACACGTTCAACCTCATATTTCGATCCACTCTCCGCTCTTTGGGACTCACCATGTCTCAAACAAAACCCACGTTGATCCCTATGCAAGGATTCTCGAAAGATTGACTTCCCACGTAGAGAACCGTCTCGCTTCCCATGACGTGGGGGACAAAGTCGCAACAAAAAACGAAGACAGACACCTTCCACATCATGAGAGCACCCAAGAACCTTACAAAGCCATATGCGGCCAACCAGCCATCCGAACCTTCAGAAACCTCGCACCCGCACGCAGCTCTATGAAAGATTCCTCGCCTAACACGAAAAGGAAGGAACATGGCGAGAGAAAATGAGACGCTCGAAATATCAAAACCCCTCTCGTACTATATCAAAATACACACCCCTCAAGGTCCTTCGGGTCACTCGATACGAGTAGGTTCTGTGATGGTCATTGGCCCTGCAATACCAAAAAGGAAAAGTAAAAGGAGATATTATGAGATATTGCGAATATCACGAAGCATGGGGACACACAGCCGACGGGTGCCGCCACCTCGTAGCAGAATAGAGAGACTTCTGAGGGACGGACGCCTTCAAAAGACATTCAGGAAAGAAGGATCTCAAGCCCGACGCAAAGGGGGAAACAAAAAATCGATCAAGGGGATAAAAATTCACGAAATTGGATGAACAACCAAAGGTGTCAAAAGTCTCATTTGGAAGCCCGCAAGGCCAAAGATACCCCAATCCCTCTAGACCAACTCCCAGAACAGAGCCAAAAGACTGGCTTGCGTAGCAATTAGTGAAATAAAATCTAGTTGGAAAATACTGACACAAAGACCAACTTATAAAGTAGTTTGCAGAACAAGGTCTAATTGAAAAGTATTAGCGCGAATACCAACTTGCAAAGAAGTTGGCAAAACGAGGTCCAATTGAAAAACATTGGCACAAAGACCAACTTACAAAGTATTTGGTGAAACAAAGTCCAATTGAGAAATATTGGCGCAAAGACTAAATTACGAAGCAGTTGACAAAACTAAGTCCAATTGATGTAGCATGCGAAAGACTAAGAAAAGATGAAATAACACGAAAAGTAAAAACTCGTTGATTCCGCAGAATATCGACAAATTGATGGAAAACTAAGAAAACTCTCAAGTTTAGTTTTTTTTTATTCAATCAACAACTGACTACAATGACTCCAAGATGACTAACTTATAAAGATGAAACCGTACACGTAAGAAATACCAAAATTATAAAAGGCTCCAAAAATAAATAAGAAAATATAAAAATCCCACAGGAAATACAAAATGATGTTTTTACCCTCCAAATGTTGAAATTCTGCTGTTTGTACTTGAAAAAGTGGTATCGCTTGTCGAAAAAGGTCTTTCTGGTCAAACCCCGTCTTGCTTGAACTTCTAGTTGGTTCTTTTCCATCAAAAAATTCTCATATCTCTGAACTCCCTCACCAATTGAGAAACATTGGCACAAAAGACCAACTTACAAAGCAGTTGGCGAAAATAAGTGCAATTGAGAAATTGGCACGAGGTCTAAACTAATCGACAAAGTATGGGAAGCAAAAGTATGCACTTTTTTTTATAACAAAAATCAAGGCAGGATGAGGTGGACTAACACGGAAGAAGCTTACTTTCTCATTCCACAAAAGGAGGTTCGATTAACAAGCGTAGGCATCAAAAATAGATATAGCGCAAAACTCATTTCCTTTTATTCGCATGAAGGGAGTAACAAGTAGAATGCAAAAAAGGCACCCCGACAGCCGAAGAAAGGCTAAAGCTAACCCCTTCGAGATGGTTCAAAACTAGATCCCTCGTTTGATCCATCCTCTTCATCCTCGAAAACTGAGCAAAGAAGGTCGAGGAAATTCGTGTTGTAACCTTTCAGGGGGAAGCCCAATGGGATCCCACTGGTACGTGCTTTGATCAAAACCCTCCCTTATTTGAGCAACGAAATCCTCGACAAAGAAAGCACGAAGCTCCTTGGAACCTTTATACTCCTCCAAAGCCTTAACCAGCGCCTGGTCAATGGCTCAGATTGAGGCAAGTCCTGGTCAATAGCCCAGATTGAGGTAAGTCCTTCCAGCACTTATCCAAATCCCCATACTCACTCTGAAGCTTAGGGAGCCTCCTCGGCAGTAGCCTCCATTGGAAAAAACCAATTGTAAGCATAAACCGCGTCATGCTTCCATTGCTAAAAACTAAATTTGTTTCCATTGCCAAAAAAACATTTGAAAACCACAGAGAGAGGGGGTCGGCTAGTGTAAATCTTCTTATTGGTGTCAGCTTGTGTCTCAAAGATATTTGGGTTGGCTTCACTGCTAGGGGGCATGCACGCATGAAGAAAGAAGATGAGGAACGCTGTCGCATGTCTACCAAAGTTCCTGTTGGTGGTGATCTTATAAAGGAGCTCTGCCTTGACATTGATGCGATAGAAGTCGTAGAAGGTGCTACTTTGGGGGGGATGATGACGCTGCCAATCGTGGTCAGCCTTTTTGAGAGGGGGAGGTGGCCCTATTGGCCTTACTTTTTGGCACTTGTGCCTTTATTTTTCTCTTCAACTTCTAGTACATTTGATACTTGTTTCTTGTCTTTTCTAGGACAAGATAGTTTTGTACTTCGCGTTCGGTACTTTGCTTCGGTAGACATAGGTTTTTCCTATTTATTTTTTTTGTTAATAAAATATTATTGATTCTTGCTTCCTTCCTTGATCTTGCTTTCTTCATTTCTTGATCTTGCTTTCTTCATTTCTTTATCTTGCTTTCATAATTTCTTGATCTTGCTTTCTTCCTTTCTTGATCTTACTTTCTTCTTTCCTTCATCTTGCTTTCTCCTTTTCTTGATCTTGCTTTCTTCTTTTCTTCATCTTGATTTCTTCTTTTCTTAATCTTCCTTTCTTCATTTCTTAATCTTGCTTTCTTTCTTTCTTGTTGCTTTCTTTTTTCTTGATCTTGCTTTTCAAGTTTATTTTGGTAGGGCTTATGCTGATTGCTTAATTTATGGGATATTCGCCAATAGGCTCTTCACCTAGTTTATTTAGTAGAGCTTACGTTGATTGCCTACTTCATGGGATATTCGCCAGATAGGCTTCTCAATTCTCACCTAGTTTATTTTGGTAGGGCTTACGTTGGGCTTACTTTATGTGATATTCGTCCAATAGGCTTTTCACCCAGTTTATTTTTGGGAGGGCTTATGTTGATTGGCTACTTTATGGGATATTCGCCCAATAAGCTCTTTGCCTAGTTTATTTTGGTAGGGCTTACGTTGATTACCTACTTTATGGGATATTCGTCCAATAGGCTTTTCGCCTAGCATTTTTTGGTTGGGCTTACGTTGGGCCTACTTTATGAGAATTTCACCCAATAGGCTCTTCACCTAGTGTGTTTTCATCAGTTTGTGTGATTTTTATGTCTTCACTTGTATGTGTCTTGCCTTAACTTTATTGTCGATGGTTTGTTGCAATATTCTAGCAATCATTAGTGTAGCTTTGTTTATAGGGAGAGTGTTGGCATTGGTGCATTTATGGTCGTTGCTTGTTGTGTTACTGGAGCGCTTGTGGCTTTGATTCATGGGAATTTCACCCAAAATCTTGTTGCATGTGTATTTGTCGAGCACTTATGGCTCTAAATATGTATTCCTCTCCATTGTTGCTTATTTGCATGTCTTGCCAAGTTTTGGTGCCTTAACCTTGTTAAACGTGTTGCTTGTACGCTTTTTAAAGGTATCCATCGTTGATTGATCCATCTGGTGTTGGACTGAAAAACAATTACTCGCACATTCTTAAGTAAAATATCAGTACTAAGAGGAAGGTTTTATATATATTTTAAGATTGCACTTAGATGCTTTTTGATTAAGTCTTGAAGATAGTTGTAGCCTCAGTTAAATTAGTTTTGTCTTCTTGCGCTCATTAGCTAGAGTGTAATGACAAGTGTCTCTTATGCCTTGTATGAAATAACACTCTTTTAGATCACCCAAATGGTTGTTTTTGAATAGCTATTAACATGGTGGCATGGTTGTTGTATGTGTCATCGTTGTTACTTGCATAGTAACAACAATCTGCATAAGCTATTTTTGCCATATAGCGAGTCCCCTAGTTCTGTCTTGAAATTCACCTGATAATGATGGAAGCGTCAGGATACCAGCATCTCGATCTGATTGTCTTTGAGAGAGATTTTTATCTGCCATACCTTTGCAAAAGTTGGATTGTATGTGTTGTGTCTTGTGATATGCGTGCGAATGCGTTTTATTAGGTTGTATGGAGTGACGTGGTAGCAAGACTCCTTTTGATTGTTGTTAGATTGTCTGTTATGAGTTGAGCTTCCTTTTTTTCCCCAGTTGATTGATTGCGCAACAAGTAAAAATATTTCTTGAATTTTTTATTATGATGTCGTTGTATTGGGGGTCAGTAGGTTCAATCATTTGAGAGGATCATTGACGTTGTTGAGTAGTTGTGGTGGAATTAACCTTTTTAGTTGCTCTTGATTGTTTTTGAGATCGTTTGTTATGCGCTTGAACTTCTTTTATTCATGGGTTGAGTGATTGTACAATAAGTGATGTTGTTCCTCATGAATTTGTTGTTCTTGTTCTGTTGTCGTCGTATTAAGGGTTCGTAGGTTCAGTCTCTAGAGATGATCATTGACGTTGTTGAGTAGTTGTGGTGGTGTTGGCCTTTTCAGTTTCTTTTGTAGACCTTAGCATAATGATGAACACGGGTGTTTATTCTACAATGCACTGAGGGGTTTCCGACATACGTCGCCATTGATGTGGGGTGATTTTTTTTCTGCCGACTAATCACTCCACGTCAGACTAACCCAATATCTTTATTGGTCCTGAGCTAGCTTTGAGTTCGAGAAACCTGCACTGAAAAATACGTCACATGAACTAGGTCAGGGCTAACCTAGCGTAGGCACTTTGATGCCAAAGTTAGTTAATGTCCGTTGAGGGATTAGACTATAAACAAGTTATAGCTCAAATACGATGTAGATAGAAATAGTTAAGTTAGTCGAGCATATCTAATATGTCGAGCAGAAAGTGAATGATTTCGATTGGGAGTTTGTTGATTTCAGACAACACTTGGAGCTAAGCCAAGCTGCCTACGTATCTCACAGCGGGAATCAAGTCGAACATAGTTCATTGTTTTGCTATGATTGTCGATCATGGTCGGATCATTGAGGTCGGACCTTTGTGGCTGAGCCTTTGCACATTTGATATTGGTATGAACTCTTAATGTGTGAACTACACATGTATCTAAATACGTATAAACTGAATATGTATGAACTCAATAGGTATGAACTGAATACGTATGAACTGATGTGAGAGCTTAAAGAAAGAAAATCCCCATTTAATGATGATTATAGGTGGTATTTATAGGCTAGATGTTTCTTTAATTGTAGGAGTTAGTTAAATGGGCTTCACTCGGGCTAGGCCCCCAATGAGTTCATGGGTCAATAAAGTAAGTTCGTAGGTGGGCCTTTGGACCCACTAAGTTCGTTGGTGTGCCAAATGAGTTCGTAGGCGCACAAATGGGTCCAATGAGTTTGCTGTTCGTTCATGGGCCAGTTGATTGGCCCAAAGTGCCATGATCGATTTGGGCCGTTGGATCTGATTGTGTAGTCCATTTAGTTTAAGCGCCATTGCCACCTGTCACGATGTAATTGGTCATCGTATAAGTTCAAATTTATGGCACAACAGACTTTAATATATTTTTTCCTAGTTTTATTCGAAACCTGAGATTCAATTACGAAAACTACAAATTAGCATTAAATTTGTACACATAACAAAAAACGGATTAGGATTAAAACAAAGGTGTAGTCGGTATTTTACCACAATTCTTGCATAAATGAGATTCTTTTGCACAAAATAATAATCAGAAGGACGAAATATTAAAACTGCCCTATAACTTTTTTTCAGAACTAAATATGCCCGTTTTTTTCGGGCCTTGTAAAAATGCCCGTAAGTCTTGAAAAATCTTGCAAAAATGCCCGATGGCCTTATTCGGGCAAAAAATGCCGACGTGGCGGTACAGTGGCTGCCATGTCATAAAATTGCTCTGCCACGTCATAAAATTGTTCCGCCACATCATATTTTCAGCCAATAATAATAAATATATATAAATAATAATAAACATATATAAATAATAATAAACATATATATATAATAATAAATATATATGAATAATAATAAACATATATGTATATAAATAGTAATAATAAACATATATATAAATAATAATAATAAACATATATGTATAAATAATAATAATAATAATTATAAACACACACATACATATATATATATATAACATAATAATAAACACATATATATACTTTATTAAATAAATACTTTAATAATTTATTAAAAATACAAAAAAACAAATAACAATAAAATACATTAAAAAAACAAACCTACCCCACCCGACTCGAGAACCCCCCCCCCCCTCACCTGGCGACCACGATTGCAGTGGTGGTGGCGTCAATTTGACGCCACCACCACTGCAAATCGCGGTGGTGGTGCCGCCGCCGAGCACCACTACTAAATTCGCGGTAGTGGTGCTCGGCGGCGGCACCACTGCCGCTTTTTGAAGTGGTGGTGGCGTCGATTCACTGCAATCGCAACCACCACCACCGCGATTTAGTAGTAGTGGTGGTGGCGGGGGGGGTGGATGGGTTTGATTGGGCAGTGGTGCTCAGCGACGGCGCGGGGGGGGGGGGGGGTTCTCGGGTCGGGTGGGGTAGGTTTTTTTTTAATCTTTTTGTTTTTTATTTATTTTATATAATTTTAAAAAATTTATTATTTTATAAATAGTTATATATATATGTTGATATTATTATATATATTTATATGTTTTACTTTTACAAATGATTATATATATATATGTTTATTATATATATATATATATTTTAGGGGGCAAAGTGCAATTTATTTTGGGGTGCAAATACAATATTTAAAATTACAAGGGTTTTGGGGTGCAAATACAACTTGTTGACGTGACAGCCACTGTACCGCCACGTCAGTATTTTTAGCCCGAATAAGGTCATCAGACATTTTTGCAAGATTTTTCAAGACGTACAGGGCATTTTTACAAGGCCAAAAAAAAAACAGGTATATTTAGTTCTGAAAACAAGTTATAGGGCAGTTTTAATATTTCGTCCTAATTAGAATAAAACAAATAAACAGAAGACTTTATTATCCAAAAGAAAAAGAAAGAATGGTGAAAAGGAAAAAGGTGAGAAATTCCACATGAAGGGCCCACGGCTTCCGACACTTTAGACTTCATGACAATACTTGAAACGGGATTTTAAGGACCACATAGCTCAGTTACTGTGAAAGCGCAAGTGTCAGAATCAAACTACAAATAACCCAATTATGATAAAATTCAAAATCTGGAGGGCTCAATTATTTCATTCAACCAAATGTATTGGTGATGTACTGCAAGTCTGCAACAAATGTCTTAAATAATATACTATTATTGTTAAACTAGAGGTACTAACCATCCCAGAATCACATACCGTGTAATAACCAAATTGTATGCAAATGTTATCGTGCACCCGTTGTATGAAATAATTCCAAATTATGTCTTTTTCCTACACGTTTAATGTAGTGGCTTCCATTTTACCAATTTTTAATGATAGTTGTATATGTAAAACTGGAAACGAGTGTTCAAAGACGATATTGTGATTTTACAAATGTTTTCCCCATCATAGATGAATTACATTAAGCTCCACCGATTCAATCTATGCTACACATTGTGTGCAGTGCGCATTGCACTCACATGTGGTGTGGGAAAAAGTGTAACCGAAATGCGCGTGTAACGATGGATGTGCTGTAAAACGAGAAGAGATAAAGTAAGAAATGAAAAAATTTACGCAAAGTTAGGCCTAACACCCATCGAGGAGAAGACGAGATAAGATCTTCTATGATGGTTTGGTCATGTGAAACAAAGACTCATAGACACACTTGAAGGCCCTACCTCGTTCAAGTGTCCAACTAAATATACAGATTATATTGCCTAAAAATCTATTCTCCAGTATATATAAATAGATCACTTCTGTATGTGCTTCTATATATCCAATTTCTGACCAAGAGAAAATGGCAAAAGAAGTTGTTAATATACCAGAAACCCTTTTTACTATCTTATACCCCAGCTTGTTGATATTGCTTTGCTTGGAAACAAGGATTGTACTCTCACAAAGGCATTTGCCTAAGGAGGAAAGTAAGATGCCCAATTTTCTCTCTTATGCATGCATGTATGTAAACCATATTCTTTTTCATGTTTCATGTAATACTCGGTGATTATTGTAACGTCGTCCAAAACTTTGACCTCCCGAGTCTGATGGCTCTTACAAAACATTACTATGTAAACTTTAACTTGTACCTTTCAAAAGCCTCGGTTCAATATTTGAAGTCTTGACGATGTTTACTTTGATATTGCAGAGAGTGCACTTCATGAAATAGCTGACCAGTTGGGGAAAAAAGATTGGGATTTCAATTTAAATCCTTGTGATGGGAATTCAAACTGGAGCACTCCAAAAAGGGCTGACATGCCATCGTACAACAATTCTATCCTCTGTAATTGCTCTTATCCTGATGCTGTATGTCACGTTGAAAGCATGTAAGTTTTCTAAGTTCAAAATATAGCGAGTCTTTGTGGGTTGTTGAAATTTAGAGTCCTTTTGTGTGTGGCACAAAATCTAGGCTATCATGGTGCAAAATTTGGAGTACGTATACTATGCTGCGACTTGAAGATGGGGGGGATTCTACTTTCTGATTGTGTATCCTATAACTTGTTACCTGCTTGAGAATTCATAATAACAATAATAATAATATCTTCAGTAGGAATAGTACTGTAATTCTGGAAGCTTAAATCTTTATAGCCAATGGTATTTGGTTGAGTCGGGACTTCCCAGTCCTCGATCAAGCAGAGAAATTCTCTTTTCTTAAAATTTGCATTTGATATCTGCTGACAAGTGCAGTAGTTTCTTTTCCCCATAATTAGTTTGCTCTGGTACCAGTAATCCAGGATTTATTTACGTACATGGCTCACTCATGAATAGACTTTTGTGATGTTTTCGTGAACATAGAGTAATGCTTTCTGCACCTCCATGCATAATTGACTATCAGATCTCTCTTTTCTGTGCTCCTAGCCGTCATTTAATGGTTTAAAGTGTGCGGTTTCTGCGGTTTCCTGAAAACAGGTTTCTTAAAGGACAGGACTTAGCAGGAGTGCTCCCACCCTCTCTGGCAAAGTTACCTTACCTGAAGACTATGTACGGAAATATTCATTTTATGCATGTGTGTCTTACCAGTATAAATAATTCTTTGATGAGGATTTATTCGTTGGTTACAGTGATCTCACCCGCAACTACCTTACTGGTACCATCCCTCCAGAGTGGGCATCTATGAAGTTGGAGTACATGTGAGTTCCGTTGGCATTCTTGAATTGAAAAAAAAAATGTATTATGTAGACCATTTTTGGTTTTTAAGAAGGAATCTTCTGGCAGGTCAGTCACTGTAAATCGATTATCTGGGCTCATACCCGGATATTTGGGAAACATCACTACGCTTGTGTATATGTGAGTTCTACTCTCGCTCACCTATTCTTATATATGATGCATGCAGCATTAATATAATATTTCTAATATTTGATTTGACTATTCGGTATGCCTCTATGGAATGCTTGTACGTCTAATTGCGGGATGCAATTTTCAGGAGCCTGGAAAGCAATTTGTTCTTTGGGAAGGTTCCAGCAGAGCTGGGGAAACTGATTAACTTAGTGAACCTGTTAGAAGTTTCATGTTTATCAGTTACATGGTTTACATGTTTGGAAAGTTAGACATCCTTGCTAATATAATTTCTTTTGGCTAATGCAGCATTCTGAGTGCTAATAACTTCACAGGTCAGTTACCTTTGGAATTAAATAATTTGAAGAAACTTACTGAACTGTAAGTATCGTTGTGCAGTTTTTGACATACATCAAATCTGATCAGCCTCCATTAGTTTGATTATTAAAGTGATCTCTCTCTCTCTCTCTCTCTCTCTCTCTGCAGTAGGCTAAGCAGCAACAACTTCACTGGAAAATTGCCTAGTTTCAGAAGTTGGACAAAACTCGAAAAGCTGTAAGTCATATGTAGAATTATTTCCTTGGCGGCTATGCGATATATTCGACTTGCTGCCTTATTCAGTATGTATTACCAACAGAGAGTTACAGGCCAGTGGTTTTGAAGGACCCTTGCATTCTAGCCTTTCAGTCTTGAACAATTTAACTCAACTGTGAGTTGAAACATTATAATAAGAATATAAGATCATCATTTCGTTGTCATACATTTCAAGATATTTTTGGATTTTTTCTGACATAATTTATGATGAATTATGAACAATGTGCTCACCCTAGACGGATCAGTGACTTGAATGGTGGAGCTTCAGAATTTCCGCTGCTAAGAAACATGAAAAATCTGAAACAATTGTGAGTAGAAATCTGAATGCCACCCTGAGATTTTATTAATTCTCATTCTTAAGCAACAGTTAACAAAATTTATGTTCTGCTGATGCAGGATGTTAAGAAGCTGCAACATATCCGGAACAATTCCTATGTACTTGGGAAATTTGCCTTTAGAGACTCTGTACGTAGCAACTTTGCTCTTACTTCTTTTTCTCTATTAATATCTTATTCGGCCCAATATTCGAACGTCATTTTGTTTAGAAAACATTGCTTGCACTTGATGTCTATCGTGGTTTTCATTTTGAAGTATGTACTGTAACGATTTTTTCGGTAGTGTTTTGTACATTAAAAGTTCATATATTTTTCAATTTCCTATATTCTCACCTCCAAGTCCAGAACTTTTACTTATCTCCATTATTGTTCATCTTTTCTCCACAGTTTTCTAGAAAGTCATGTCTAATGAGGGGACAAACTTGAAATATAACCTTCATTCTGACACCCATAATTTTTTTTTTTAATTCTTGAATAGATTATATCATTTTCATCAGAATCAGGAATTGTATATACAGAGAGGCTGACAGTGTGACATGATCACATCAGAACATCACTTTAAGCACCACTCTTACTCTAATATTTATAATGCTATTTCCTTAATTAGTTGTTCTTCCCTCCTTAAGCGATTTTGAACTATGTTTTATGTTCTTTACCATTGGTGTATTACATTTCTTATGACGCTCCAACAGTGTAATCACATTTATCGATCAATGTTTTATTGCTTTCACGTTATTCTTTTATGTTTGTATTTCACTTTAATAGTCATGTGGTTTTTCCCAATGTATTTTTACTTTTTTCGTAATATTCTTCAATTGATTAAGATAAATATCTTATGTATTGGCAGGGACCTGAGCTTTAACAAGTTGGAAGGACGGATTCCAGATCTTAGTCATTCGCCAATTAGAGAAATGTACGCGGTTGTTTAGTTTATTCTCAATTCTTATGTACCAAATGGTCATGCATAATATTTGAAATTATTTTAAATCCATAATTTTTTTTGAATAAATATATTATAAGTGCAAGTGTTAGAAGCTTTATGGAATTAGGAGGATGGAACCACCTCTCACTAGATTTGTCTAACTAGTTCCATTCACCTCACTTTTTCAGATAAAGCTCATATTTCATTACTATAAGTAATATTGTGACTGAGTTGTGTCTCTTTTTCTTAATTCTGTTTGATTTTCTTACAATTGGTAGGTACCTGACGAGTAACTCTCTCACTGGGCCGATTCCCGAGTGGATCAAGAATGATAATTCACAGTATGCAATTTTTTGCTTATTCATAATTTATTTAATATTTTCTATAATTTCGTATCTATTTTGTTATCCATGTGATAAAAATGTGCTTATCATGTCTCAGGACATACTTTCACCTTTTGTTAGTCTTTACCTCTTTTCACTCATCACTTTAGTTTATGGGACTTCTATAACAAGCAGTTTAGCTAGAAGCAGTATATCGGTTTTCTTTTTGGATAGAGAGAACCATGAAAGCATTGTTGGATCCTTAGTCCAACATTGTTGGATATTTGAGCTTATATATAAATACATATGACATAATAAACCCAATCAAAAGTGGTCTGAGGTTTCAGTTAGTTAGGGCTGGTATTGAGGCTTTAACTTGTAAAGACTAAAGGTCAAGTTATATGTGTAATGATAGTCTGATAATCTAAAATAGAGTAATATAATCTGTTATGTTATTATATATAACACGGTCATGATCCCTAGATCATACGAATCGTTTTCTATACTACATCTCATTGATAATTCAGAAAACTAAAGGAACTTTCAAGGGTAGATATGAAAAACCAATGGCATCACTCTACTAACAGTTAAAGGTTAAGGCTTAAGGTACACAACCACAGTTCGGTCTTCCAGTTTATTATTAATTCTTGATGGCTCGACATGAACGCTCCTGAATGTATTTCGATTCTGACAAACATAATACATGCCTAGGTAGGCAGATGTTGTAAGTTTTAGTCAACTCACCAAAAACTAAATCTGGAAATTCCAACAAATTTTGAGGCTACTAGATCTCATTTAGCTTGGAATTTATTTCTCTTGACCAACTTTGTTTAAGTTACACGAAAAGTATGAATAAAGTGTTGCACTAGTCCTTCAAATCTCAAGAAGAAACTGTATTCTTGTTTTTAACTATTTTGATCTTTCTTATAATAACTTTCGAAAGGACTCTGTGCCACCAACTTGTCCGGAAAATATGTGAGCCATATTTAGCACATGATTGCTGTTATGCTTTAAGGTTTTCTTTATGATTATTATATTTCTTATTCTTTCTTCTCCTTTGTTCTTTTACTTTCAGAAACTTTTTCAGAAGCTACGGCAAAGGAAGTACTTCGTAAGTTGCCAACTTGCTTATCACAACCTTTGTGGGTGATACTTTGAGCATGATCGTGTGTATGCTGTTTTCTTAATTTTTTGTTGCCTGAACGAATTAAATGCAGAGAACTGGGCAAGTGCTTGAGTAGTTGTTCAAAGGGTGAGAACATCCGCTTATTAGTCGAATATAATTGCTAATCCTCCACAGTAGTCTCTCTTCAACATCATCTGCATCTGGGACTGAAAGGTGGAAACCAGGAAGCAGACAAGCTCCTCAAAGAAATGAGATTTAAATACAGCATGTTCACCAACGTTAAATATGTTGCGGCTTAACTAGCTTGTGATTTTTGACAGATCATTACTCATTTCATGTCAATTGTGGTGGGCAAGATACTCGAATTGGAAAAACACGTTTTGATAGTGATATGGTGTAGCTAGATTTGTTCATCAAAGGGATAATTGGGGAACTAGTAGCACAGGAAGCTTTTTGAACATTAACAGTACTCGGGGATACTATTATGCTAATAATGTGTCTGTTCTTAGCACAAACGACTCTGAACTCTATATGGCTGCTCGACTCTCTCCATTATCTCTCACGTATTACGGACGTTGCTTAGCAAATGGAAACTACACTGTGACACTTCACTTTGCAGAGATTATGTTTAGAGACAATCAGTCATTCCAGAGTCTTCGAAGACGAATCTTTGATGTGTATATCCAGGTCTAGTATGAAATTAAGGCAAACTTTTGTTTTATGAAATATTCATGGACTGTGACCATTTTTTATTCCATTTAATACAGGGTGAAAATAAACTGAGAGATTTTGATATTGAGAAAGAAGCAGGAGGCATTGACCGAGCTGTGAAGAAGAATTTTACTGCTGCGGTAATGAATAAAACTTTGGAGATACGGTTTCAGTATACCGGTAAAGGAACAACGGCTGTCCCACGCCGAGGAACTTACGGCCCTTTGATATCTGCTATTTCTGTGAAATCTGGTTAGAATGTTTCTTGACTTGTTGTAGTAAACTTCTGTCACGCTGTATGTAAAAATCATGATTCACGTCTTAAAGTATAGCGTATGTGGCTATCTCAAAGAGAGGGCAGCGTATTCATGCTTTATAGATCATAATAATAATTGTTCTTACAGAACGTAGTCATCACCTTAAGCACCATGACCGCTCCTTGATCGTTTAGCCTGTCTGTCTATTATTGGCATTTATCTTTTAATTTAATATATTTCTGGTAAAATCTCCTGCATGTCATTTTTGGATTAAAACTCAACCTTTTTGTTGCTTCTATCGTCTCTCTTATGCTTTGTTTGCTATGTAGATTTTAAACCTCCAAATGGAAAAATGAAGATTTTCATTGGAACAGGAGCATCGCTTTTGGCCTTGTCTCTCATTCTCGCTGCTATTGCCTTCTTGTGGTGGAATAATCATATAGGACGCAAGATCGCAAGAGAACGAGGTGATTTGTATTCTGCACTAGACCTCTCTTATCGTTTGACTTTGAGTAGTACAATTTCCAATTGCCATATTTCAAGTTTTAAATAGGGGATTTAGCATATTCCCTTTGTGAATATGGCGGATTGGCACTTAACCCTTTGAAAAAAGACAAACTAACCCATTTGTACTTTTCAATATGGCGAAATACTCTTAATCTAACATTTTCTTTCAAGTAAGCTTGGCGATCTCTCATGGTTTTTCTTTTCTTTCTCGTGATCAGTTGTTTGTTAATTGTGGAGATCTTAGAATACTATGTGCTGACTAAGTTAAAGGAAGTAGCGTAGCATGGCAGTAACAGCACTCACTGCAAATTGAGCAGCAGTTGACATGTATCTTTTCCTATTAATAGTGGCAATAAACCAAGCCAGGAGATTGTAAGCTAATTGTAGAACTACAATATCCTTCTTCGGATTTATATATTTATTATGTGCCAAATTTCTTTGAACACTTATGTATGCTAACAGATAAATTTGGTACAAATCCACAAAGAAAGATGAACTGCCACTAAAGATGCTCGTGCCCATAGTTTTTGCGGGCATCGGGCATATTTAACCTCAAACTTATTCTTTTGGCAGAGTTAAGAGGCTTAGATTTGCGTACAAGCTTTTTTACTTATGGACAAATCAAAGCCGCCACTAATGACTTTGATGCTGCAAATAAAATTGGGGAAGGTGGTTTTGGATCTGTCTACAAGGTAAACAACTGTAATGTACTATTACTTTTCTCTTATGAATAAAATTATGTTGTAATCTAGTTCTCAATTGCAGGGTACATTACTGGACGGTACAATAATTGCCGTCAAACAACTTTCTTCCAGATCAAAGCAAGGCAACCGTGAGTTCGTGAATGAGATCGGCACGATATCTGCTTTACAGCATCCAAATCTTGTAAAACTTTATGGATGTTGCATGGAAGGGAGTCAATTACTTCTCGTTTATGAATACATGAAGAACAACAGTCTTGCTCGAGCTCTGTTTGGTGAATGAATTCTTGTGCTTGCTTTGTGCATTGTTTAGCATTACTATGACGTATCTAAGTTACGAAAGAGCATTTTGTAACATAAATTCATGTTATCTAACGCAGGACCAGAGGAATGTCAGTTAGAAATGGATTGGCCAATAAGACAAAAAATCTGTGTTGGCATAGCTAAAGGTTTGGCTTTCATGCATGAAGAATCAACTTTGAAAATTATCCATAGAGATATAAAGGCAAATAATGTTCTTCTTGATGAAGACCTTAACCCAAAGATTGCCGACTTTGGATTAGCCAGACTTGATGAAGAAGAGAATACTCACATTAGCACTAGAGTTGCTGGGACCATGTGAGTTTACCAAACCTACTTTTTCCATTTTTTTTTTCTGTTAGCAGAAAATATTTTGATATGCGAGCTACCTATGCGAAGGAAATCCAAGGCTTTAATATCCAACCTATAAAATGTCGAATGAGTGAGCATATCCGCACAAATCCATGATTATGATGTTGCCTGTCTTGCAGAATATTTAGGTAACTGAAACCTAAATATGGAAATCATGCATATCTCCATCATAGTTGTACTTGGTTTTTATTACGTGATGGTTTAACGTAATCAAGTTTGCTCACTTGCTAAACTTGCATTAGACTAGCATCATTTTTGTCTGTGTTAATTTTACAAACGATACAATTGATGATACTAATAAGTCTTTTTTTCCCCCCCTTTCGGATTAGAGGATACATGGCTCCGGAATATGCACTATGGGGTTACTTAACCTATAAAGCCGATGTTTACAGTTTTGGTGTTGTGGCATTAGAAATTGTTGCGGGAAAGAACAACATGAAATATCGCCCCAACGAGAATTTTGTTTGTCTTCTTGACTGGGTAAGAAATTCGATTCCATTCTAGGAACCAAAGTAAACCTTTGTTTCATGTTCCATTTACAGATGACTTTGACTTTGTAGGTATATGTACCTCAGACCACACACATATAGTGAATCACTCAGATAAAGATCATGACTATTATTATTATCGTGTTATTCAGGCTCTTGTTCTTCAGAAAAAAGGAAGTCTGATGGATCTAGTGGATCCAAGACTGGGTTCTGACTTCAATAAGAACGAGGCAGAAAAAATGATCCGAGTCGCGCTCTTGTGCACTAGTCCATCTCCAGCTTTGAGGCCTACAATGTCCCAGGTGGTTAGCATGCTTGAAGGTCATATCACTATTCAGGAGTTCAACATGGATCCAACCATCAATGAGAGTGAACAACAGCTGCAAGCACTCAGAGAAAAATATAAGGATTTTTACTTCGATTCAACTGAAACTCGGGTACAGGGAAACAGTTCTTCCTCAAAATCAGTCCCTGATGTTGATTCACAGGATTGAGTCAACAATGGATGTTTCTGTATCTTAGAGTTGTTTGGTGTTTCTCATTTACCGCATAAATATGCACTGAAGAAAGTAGTAATCTTAGTAGCAAGCCTTGTTATGACCAATAAACAAGAGAATAATGAATTCCAGACTGCTGCAACTGTATACGTGTCACAGAAGAGCTATTTGCCTATGGTCATCATGTATTATGTTTAGTTGTTGAATATTTATATGTTTAATTGGCAAACACATTCCTGAGTTAAAAAGGAATAAGATTCACAAAACATAATGTAGTATGAAAGAGAGCTGAAAATGATTTGTATTGTCTCGTTCTCAATCAGTACAAGTGTTCCTCTTATATAGGAAGATTGATTGCTTATTCTAATGATAAAGAAGGAATATTACAGCTCACAAACTAAGTGTTATTACAGCACATTCATGTCATAATGCTGATACATGTGTTGTATCAGCATGTGTTCTTTATAGTGTTGATACATGTGCTGTATCAACACTTTTGATAAAGCTGTTTTCATGTGCTGTATTAGCACTCTTCCTAGAGCTGATACATGTGATGTATCAGCTTCCTTTCTCTTGCTGTATGGATGAATCAGCGCATGTCTTCAGCTGATGGAATGAGAATGGAATGAGAGTTTTCATACTCCCCCTCAAGATGGGAATGGATGTTGTGTATTCCCATTTGGAAGAAAAAATCTTTGAATTTTTTTGTTCCTAATCCTTTAGTAAGTATATCAGTCAGTTGTCCTTCTGAAGATACATGGAACATTTTAAAAAGACCTTGTTGCAGCTTTTCTCTCACAAGATGACAATCAATTTCTATATGCTTTGTGCGTTCACGATAAACTGGATTGGAAGCAATATGGATAGCTGATTTGTTATCACAGAATAAGAGAGCTGGCTGAGGGTGCTTGTCACCAAGATCATTTAACAAAGTTTTTAGCCATGTCAGTTCACAAACAGTTGATGCGATTGATTTATATTCTGTTTCTGCAGAAGACCTGGAGATAGTATGTTGCTTCTTTGATTTCCAGGAAATCAAAGCATCACCTAAGAATATACAATATCCAGTAACTGATCTTCTGGTATCTACACATGAGGCCCAACCAGCATCACAGTAAGCCTTCAAATGAATATTGTTGTTGCTAGAGAAAAATAAACCTTGGCCTGGTGAAACCTTAAGAAATCTGACAACTCTTAGGGCTGCGTGCATGTGCACTGCTCCTGGCTTAGATAGGAATTGACTCAGTGTGTTAAAAGTGTAAGATAAGTCTGGTCTTGTTACAGTTAAATATAAAATTTTTCCTATGAGCCTTCTGTAGATTGTAGGATCTTCAAGAAGTTCTCCCCCTTCCTGTGATAGCTTCAAATTCTGATCAATTGGAAATTCTGAACTCTTGGCATCTGTTATGCCACAATCTGCAATGATATCCAAGGCATACTGTCTCTGACTTATGCACATTCCATGTTTATTTCTTGCCACCTCAATTCCTAGGAAGATCTTCAGAGGTCCAAGATATTTCAGTTTAAAATGTTCTTTGAGATATAATTTCAAATTGTTGATCTCATCATCATTATTTCCTGCAATTATTATATCATCTACATAAACAAGCAAAGTAGTTGTGGTGGTTTTTGTATGCTTAACAAAGAGAGAGTGATCAACTGTAGACTGAAGAAATCCTTTGCTAGTTATGATTTGTGTGAGCTTGTGATTCCATTGGCGAGAAGCCTGTTTCAAGCCATACAATGATTTGTATAATTTGCAAACTAGATTTGGTTGTGTCTTGTGAGTTACAAGACCAGGTGGAAGAGTCATGTAGACTTCCTCATCAAGAGTGCCATATAAGAAAGCATTATTTACATCCAGTTGAGAAATGGACCAGTTGTTAGCAACAACAAAGGCAAGAAGAGTTCTCACAGTAGTAAGTTTAGCCACATGAGAAAATGTTTCAAAAAAATCTAAGCCTTCCTGTTGATTGTACTCTTTGGCTACTAACCTAGCTTTGAAACACTCAACTGCTCCATTAGAAGTGTATTTGATTCTATACACTCATTTGCAGCATATAGGAGTTTTACCAGGTGGCAGTGGTTGTAGAGACCAAGTATGATTATCACTAAGAGCATTTAATTCATCAGTCATGGCTGATTGCCATTGAGGATCCAAAATAGCCCGTGAATAAGTAGAAGGGGTAATGTGAGAAGCAATTGATGATATGAAGTGTAAATGTGAAGGATAAAGAGAACAATTAGACAGAACAGTAGTTGAGTTAGGAGGAGTACCTGATGAAATGGAGGGCACTGGAGAAGGATGAGTTGCTGTCAGTGGAGCAAGGTTGTGATTGTAGTCCTTGAGATAAACAGAAGTATTCTTTACTCTGGTTGATCTTCTAAGCATAGGAGAGAGAGGTAAAGGAACAGAAGGAGATGCAGAATCGTGAGAATCAGGTGAGGAAGAAGTTGAGGAAGGTGAAGAAGGTGAAGGTGAATCTGGATTGGTAGTTGGTACTGGAGAATGATCAGAAGGAGAATGATCAGATGGGGGAAATATGGAATAGCTGGTGTATGTGTGACGACCGCGCCCCGCGAGCCATGCTTCGATCCGAGTTGGTTCAGTGGTGGACAACCACTTTACCCAATCCAGACTAAAGCGCAACTCATAGAAAGGGGTCTCACTTGTTCAGGATCAAAACCATACACATTTTATAAATTATATTGTGATATGTACAACGAAAGTCTTGGTATTACAAATAATGTGACTATTTTAATGGTTATGCACTAATGACAAAACACGAATATTCTAAAATGCACGCTTGAACAATTATTCACTTGGTCCATGCTGCCATGTTGATTTTTATCCTGAGGAATGGACAGAAGAAACGAGGAATAAGTCTTTAATGACTTAGTGAGATTCATATAAAAGAACTAGTAATGCAAGAATTAACTTTGACCTACTGGATACATTTCGAGGAGTGATCTTACCGGTAGAAATAGTTCAACTAGATAATTTGATGTCGCAATGGTACTGGAGTTTTCATAGAATAGATAATGAACTCGTGCTTAACAATAAACGAATCCAGCTTTGTAACTTTTACTATTCTACCTTATACCTCCCGACGAGGAGCGACCTCGCAAACAATCAAGACACATGCTCGAGTACATGTCGATCCAGCACGCGGGTTACAGCCAACTCCTGACTACAAGCGGCACCTAGATAGATGGGTATCAAACGAAATTACTTAAACCGACAGTCCTTACTGCCCGACAGTAACTCGACTCAATCCCTGGGCCCAACTTCCCAAAGGCGTCCCAATGGGTATAACAAATAAACAAACAAGTTAGTAAATCGGATAATATCCGTTGCTCCTTGAGCTACATGTCCCGAACATAGTTCGTTGCTCTTTGCACAATTCAAGAACCAGCAGATGAGATTACAATATTGGAGAATTATCATGATTGTGAATAGATATGATAAATAATAAATGATTGGATATGATTTATCGATGAGTAAGAAAATCATGTTATAAGATGAGATGCCAAACAGGATTATGATGAAATATAGGTTGTTCGAAGATTGGTAATGGAATAGTGATTTTTCTGTCCAAGTTCCTCAGGGCCGGATGCCAAACGGGGCTAGAACAAATCAGAAACAGAACCTCACCTTAAATCGTACGGGGAACCTTGATGGCTTTGATTAGTTCGTCAAACCTTTAACAAATTTAAATAATATTAATCAACTGAATTTATAATTCACCACAACAATTATTAGTACTTTTTCTTCAATTCTCATGTTGGTGAAATTGAGAACGTTCTTGTTAAGAATGCTAGTTATAATGTAAATCTTAGTAAATAACACATAAGCTTAATTTATGTCATTACACTAAACATGAAAATTTTAGATGATGAATTTAAAGAAAAAACATATTACTTAACTAACTCTAGGAAAACTTATTTTTTTAGTCTTTAACCAATTCCAAACTTTCAATAACCACACACCAATTCATACGAAATAACACCTTGAAATGTGTAACTTAGTCATTTATTACTTTATTTTACATAGTAAGTTTAAAAATGCATATACTCGTTTTATAACTTAAATATAAAGATATAAACATGAGAGTTTTATCAAAACATGTGATAAGGGATGATAAGATTATGGTTAGGTCATGAAGTGGCAAGAATAATCTTGTAAGACTTATGAAAATAATATGTTAAACATGATAAATTTAACATTTAAATGCTATAAATAAGATCACAAAAATGTCAATTCATGATTATAAATCATAATAATCAATTTATAACTAATACTATATCATGTTAAATTAATGTGTGTGATAAATACATTGAATTATGATGGCGATCAAACTTATAAATTAAAAAAACAAAGATTGTGTCAAATAAACTGAAAATCACACCTTAATTTTGGTTTTACCTTTGATCGGACATCCAAATGAACTTGGTTTTCAAATCTTTTTATGCTTTATGGTTTTCTAGCATCATGAGAGATGTGGGAATCCAAGATTTTGTAAAAACACAAAAGTTTGCTATGCTGAATAATTCTTGCAACATAAGAGTTGCTATCGGATTTCCCGACAGCAGTTTACGATTTATGGATTATGTCTTTCTAGATCATATTATTGGAGAAAGATGTCTTCATACAAAAGATAGAAGACACCAAGGAGAGTATTCAGCCGTTGGCCTTGATCAAAAAGGATTTTTCTAGAATTAGTTATGATTTTTCTAAGGTGCAGAATCGGCATTTTATGCGCAGTAAAAGTTTTGGCGTCTTTTTGGGTAGAAAATAGCAAGATAAAAATCTGGAAATTTTATTTTCCGCACGAAAACACAAAAAGGAACAACTTTATTTCTTCTTATTTTTGCAGAATCGGATTATTTTGGGCTGTAGAAAATGGTGAAGAAGGGTGAGTATTTATAGGCGAAAATAGAAAATTAATCATACTTATTTAGGTCCCACCTTGATTATTGATTATTTTATATTAATTCACAAAAAAATCTGAATTTAATCATACTCTTAAGGATGTCATGGCTTAGCTCATCAAAAATATGTCATGACTTAATTCACCAATTGGTTAATTGCATATCAAGTCCTCAATTATTTATAATTAAAATTCAAAGTATAATTAGATTTCTTTGTTACATACATTTTTATTCATGTAATTTTTCTAGATAATTCGATCATCTTTGTCAATATTTGAAATTGAAATATATGTTTTAGGATTAGAGACCTATAAAAATAATAAAAGACTAAAATTAAAGTTTATGGACTAAAATGCAAATTTTTCTAAATATTTAGGGTCAAAAATAGAAATTTTTAAAAGTTCAAGGACTAAAGTATAAATTTATTTCCTTCCTAATTTTTGGAGTGTTACAATCCCCCCTCCTTAAAAGAATCTGGTCCCCAGATTCTTACCTAAATTGTTTTGAAGATAAAGTATTGATAATCGCTATTTCGATTAATTTTATCCTTAAGGACTAACGCTTAACACCCTAGGAAGTTGTAAACCCCTTTTATCGGAAGAATCAAATTAAACTTTTATGATTCTTGTTTAATAATAACCGAGAGTTTATTATTATTTATTATTATTATTATTATTTTTTTACGTTTCACACATTATAACACTATATAGGTAAAAGACTACTCAAATAAATGTCTTATTATCCAAGACGAAATATTTCAATTGAACTTACATAATAGTAGTAAACTCATACCAAGAGCAAGAAATAGAAAAGGTATTGCGAATCCTAAAAATACAATAGCAAAATCAAATGATGTTTTCTTCATTATTTAGAAGAAAAATAAAAATAAAAATAACAAAAATTACAACAAGAATTACTTGAACCAAATGATCCATTTTTGGTAGAGAGAAGATAGATGGAGATGAGTGTGTGTTTTGTAGTGTAAAAATGATGTATTTATAGAAGGAGATATGGCTATTATAGCCGTTTATAACTGTTGGAAGATTTTTTTTTTAATGGTGTGATGATTGGGACGAAAATTATGATTAGAAATATATGAATTATTTGTGTAAAATATGTTTGTGTTTTTTTTTTTTGAAATCTTAAAATAAAGGTTTTAACTAACGATCATAATATAAAGAAATTAGAAATATCTTTAATATTCTTAAAATTTTGAGTACTAAGACTTTTAATCCAAATTAATTTTTTTTTCGATAAATCATACTAATTAAAAAAATAATGATATGGGTGTTTCCCGCATATTGGGCCAGGCCCAAACCAGGCCCATTTTGGAGCATATCGGGGATAACTTTTGATGTCATATCGGTAATCATTACCGATATGTTACTGTGGTCCCCGGATCCCGAGGTCTATAAATATGCGGTGCCCGGATCCCAAAACAAGCAATTATTATCCCTCAGCTACCACTCGTCATATCGAAATACATCACCGATGTTACTTTCGATGTCTCATTCGATATCGTGACTACATCACACGCCCGTGACACGTCATACCACCTCATCACCGATCTCACATCGGGGGTCATCCCCGACGTCACATCGAAGGCGATCACCGACGTCCGTTCGATCTATTTACCGATATTCCTCTCCCATCCAAGCATCGAAGTGTTGGTCCGAGGTGTTCCGGACCAAGCCTACACGAGACACATAGTGTAGGTCTGATTTGAGATAGTCTCGTTGTATTGCTAGATCACATACTTGTAACCGACACTCGCATATATATATATATATATATATATATATATATATATATATATATATATATATATATATATATATATATATATATATAAAACGATCTATCGCCAAATCAGTGGCGCCGTCTGTGGGAACACCATTTCCCGGACAAAGACGCCGAGATGCAAGGAAGGAGGACCCGATCTGAAATTAGCGGAGTTGTGACTAGGAGCGCCAAGATGGAGGACACACAAACCCCACAACACCCGACTGACTGAGAACACACAGTGGCTCGAGCCGAGATGGAGCTCCCTCCACCACAAGTGCAACGAAGGTGCGGGCCCGGGAGAACGCCGCGAGCCGCAAATGCAGGTCCAAACCTTGTTGCACCAAGTGCGGCAGAACCCGAGACTGAGGACCCGCCCATCGAGAACCACGCAGCTGACATTCCAATGACCGAAGCGCCAAATACGGGTTTTCCCGGCCAGGAGGAGACAATGCCCGCGTGACAAAGCACCGTCCATCCCACCGCTATAACCCCGGAGATGCAAGCTCAGATCGACGCCACTGTGAGAGCAGCGCTGAGCTCCACATTGGGGACCTTGCTCCCACGTCTGGTGTAGCAAAGGGCAAAGGACATCCGGGCGAGGCCCACTGAATCCGAAGCGGATGAGAGAAGGGCAAGGCAAGGATGCGACGAACATGAGGACACGGGGGACTCCTTCAGAGAGATATCCCCTGCTGCTTACGACAGGGCGGAGAGACGGGACCCCGGGACCCTAGATCGGGAGCTAGCAAGGAAGATGGAACGGCTGGACCGTGAGAGGGCAGAAGTAGTCCGGAGAATGGAATGCGGTCGCGACCGCGCCGAGATCAATGGTTCAAAAAATGAGGATGCAGAGATACTGCGAGTAATTTCAAGGAGGATGGAATAGCTAGACCGCGAGAGGGTAGAGTTAGTAAGGAAGGTGACTCAGAGTCATGGGAAGGGTCGCAGTAGGACCCCATTTTTAGAAGAGATAGAGGCAGAGGTACTGCACAGAGGAGACAAGATTCCAACCATAAAACCGTATGATGGGAAGAGTGACCCGAGGGATCACATCCACGCCGTGGAGAGTCTCTTGAACCTACAAGATTTTTTCGAGGGTATTAAGGAAAAAATAATGGCGACAACAGTGATTGGAGCAATATTAGACTGGTTTAACAGAATCGAAGTAGGATCTATTTCAAGCTTCGAGCAGATGAAGGAGAGATTGGAGAATCACTTTTCTAGTCAGAAACGAACGAAGACAAGCATGTACCATCTGGAAGCATTGAAACAGAAAGAGAGATAAACTCTCGGCGAATTCATGAGCAGATTCAATGAGGAGTTACTGAAGGTGGACAACCCCTATGGGGGACAAGTGCTGTAGACCCTGTTCAGGGCAACGACGCACAACAGATTCGCCAAAGAGTTGATCAAGCTCGCAGAACCTACCATCAATCGGATAAACGAGTTGGCGCATACTGTGATCTACGAAGATGCGATGATGGAAGCTAAGTTTAGACCCCAGGAATCCGGCCGGGAAAGGGGTAGGGAGCTATAGAACAAGAACAGGGGAGGAGGAGACAGGTCCCCGAAGAGATATACCCCCCTCAATCGCGACATTCGCACTATCTTTGCGGTTGCGCAAATAAAGAATTGGCTAAGTGCACCTCGAAAAATCAAGGAGACGGATTTCACCAAGAAATCTAGACGCTACTGCGAGTATCACCGCCAAAAAGGCCATGACACGAACGACTGTTATGACTTGAAGGATGAGATCGAGAGACTGATTAAGGACGGAAGATTGATAGAATTTGTTAAGGCGAGCGGGCAGTACGCTGAATCAAGAGAACGGTCCCAATCCCCAAGAAGGGAGGGCCTAAAGGCGATTGAAAGTGGACAAGGACGCAGTGTGATAACTAGTGCGCCTTCGACGGGGGTCATCAATGTGATAAGCGGTGGGACCGCAAGAGCGGATTCCACCAATCAGAGGAAGAAGATAACTCGCGGATTAAACGAGGACCGATTTGTTGGATTTACAACATTGATCGAGGAGCTCCCAGACGAGGTTATCACGTTTTCCAGCAGGGACCTCTTGGACCTCAGCCCCGAGGCCATCCAGGCAGGCGAGCTCGACTGCCCCCTGGTTGTTCAGCTTGATATCGCTAACTACGCTGTACACAAGGTACTCATAGACAACGGCAGCTCCGCCAACATTATGTTTACGCATGCTTTGGAGAAGATGGCACTCGACCACCATGCAGTCGAACAGGTCAGTACGCCACTGGTAGGATTTGGTGGAGCAGAGACAATTCCCCTAGGGCAAGTGAACCTTCCCGCATCATTCGGACAAGAACCGCACATGCGAACTATTAATGTTCAATACACAATCGTGGACCAACCATTTGCATACAACGTTATAATCGGCAGACCGGCCCTGAATGCGATAAGAACAGTGGTATCCATATTCCATCAAAAGATGAAACTCCCAGCAGGAGGAGGGGTCGGAGAAGTGATCGCTAACGAGGAGGAAGCTTGGCTCTGTTACATCACTTCTCTTGCGTTGCCAAGAATTAGAGAAGCAGAGGAAGAAGCAACCAGACCAAATCAGGATCGGCAAGCTAGGGAATGATCACCATGAGGAGCAAACAGAACAATACTTTAAATTTCTACATTTTTTAAATTATGTTCGAACGACGAAAACATTGCCCCATCGTGGGTTGGTCTGTAAACTTCAAATAGGGGGAACTATGCCGGTCTGATTCCCCACTCAACGGGATACGTAGCCGAGTTAGGTCTACCTAGCCCTCGACCGTTATCTCTTATTTAACCCCTTCGTGGGTTGGCATGTAACTTAAAAACAAGGGGAACTACGCCGGTCTGATTCCCCACTCAACGGGATACGTAGGCAGGTTAGGTCTACCTAGACCTCGACCGTTATCTCTTATTTAACCCCTTCGTGGGTCGGCATGTAACTTAAAACAGGGGGAACTACGCCGGTCTGATTCCCCATGCAACGGGATACGTAGGCAAGCTGGGTTACCTAGCCATCAACTATTATCCGTTATTACCTTTTTATTTGTTGCTTGGCGCAATCTCATATTTCATGCAGGGATGTGTCCTAAGCGGACATTATAGAAGTGCAGAGAATAGCACAAACAATGGGGGAATGTTCCCCTAGATATATTTAATACATCGCCTTCTTACAGGTACAAACAGGTACCACCGGCATGATAGCGCACACCAGAAACACTATTTCTTGTGTAAAACTAATATTCCCAGATCGAGGGAACATCCCTCAAATAACACTGGCACATTATTTCGTGCTCTCGTATTAGCTTTTATGTCAAAAAAATTTTCTTGTCTATGATGTTTTGCAGGGCTTAACGATCTACAGATTCAGCAACGACAGAGTCACCAAGAGGCATAGTCGGAAAGACGATGAAAAGGCTCGCCTACAAAATCCCCTGTGATAACGGGGTCGATCAAAAACAATTAAAAAGGTAGAGGGTTCCCTGTGATAACGGGATGCACCCCTACCCTCAAAAATATCCCCTGTGATAACGGGGTCGATCAAGAACAATTAAAAAGGTAGCGGGTTCCCTGTGATAACGGGATGCAGCCCTACCCTAAAAAATATCCCATGTGATAACGGGGTCGATCAAAAACAATTAAAAAGGTAGCGGGTTCCCTGTGATAACGGGATGCACCGCTACCCACAAAAATATCCCCTGTGATAACGGGGTTGATCAAGAAAGTTCCCTGTGATAACGGGGCCAATACAAGAAGAAATCCCCTGTGCTAACGGGGTCGATCAAGAAGAAATCCCCTGTGATAACGGGGTCGATCAAAAAAAAATCCCTGTGATAACAGGGTCAATCAAGAAAAATTCCCTGTGATAACGGGGTCAACCAAGAAAAATTCCCTGTGATAACGGGGTCAATCAAGAAAAATTCTCTGTGATAACGGGGTCAAACAAGAAGAAATCCCCTGTGATAATGGGGTTGACCAAGAAAAATTTCCTGTGATAACAGGGTCAATCAAGAAAAATTCCCTGTGATAACGGGGTCAAACAAGAAGAAATTCCCTTTGATAACGGGGCCAATACAAGAAGAAATCCCCTGTGATAACGGGGTCGATCAAGAAGACATTCCCTGTGATAACGGGTCGGTTCAAGAAAAACATATTCCCTGTAATAACAGGGTCGACAACAAACAGCGCAACAGCAGCGGTTCCCCTGTGACAGCAGGTTGTACATTAAAAAAACAGAAACAGAGGCACCTTCATGCGATAACCATGATTACTCGACATAATCCGGTATGACCGACAGGTAACATAACAAGGAGAACCAACTGTAACACGAGCAATCACACCATGGATTATGTATGAACAAATATATATCAGGACACGCCGAAAAGATCGATTGAATTAACAGGTAAAATCAGGAATCATATTACAGGAGGCAACTGCGCCGAAAGAAAAAATACAAACTCCTAAAATCTCAACCAGGATAACGAGGGGTCTCTTTGATGTGTATTAACGCCAAACTCTTCTGTTCGACGATCTCGTGGTACTCCGCCTCCGGGTCTAGATCTTCGTCATCATCATCGGAATCCTTAGAAAATTCCCCGTCCGGCCCTTTCAATGGGTTTATGGCCGAAGGGTCGTAACCATCCTTGAAACCACCGTCCAGCTGGATTTGACCTATGACAGAGGCCTTGGCTTCCTCCCGTTCCAACAAGCCCCGCTCAGTACATATCATCTTATGTGACCGACTCAGAAGGAACTGTTTAACCGCACCGGTCATTTGGCTTTTGCTCAGTGTCATGCACTGCATGTGCCTTTCAGCCTGGGCTAATTGGTCCTTCAGAATTGCGACCTCAACTTCAAGGGCCTCCCGACGAGACGCTTCTTGACCAGCAATAAGTTGAGACTCATTAAGCTCTCCGATCAATCTCTTATTGTCATCTAACAAGGCTCCCACATTATTCTCACTAGCCTTCAAAATATCCATGGCCTCGTCTCTCTCATGCTGGATCTGTACAGCGGCAACTAGACCGTATTCGCCCAGTTTCTCAAGAAAACCATTGGTAACTCGGAGCGACTCGGCGTGGTCCGCTTGACCTTTAATGGCCATCGTCAAGAAACCTTTTAGGAAACCAGCCACATGCACGTCCACAATAAGGACTTGATCGCTCAATCAAATGAAAACCCAAAGCAAATACACAGTGAATTGCATAAAGACTACTTACAGAGCGAAAGAGACCACTGTGATCGCCACTTGAACTACCCTCCTCTTTCCTTCTCTTTCGCCCCATGGACGTCCCAACACCAACGTCAGGTTGAGATTGCGAAGTATTACCCACCCCGGCAGTATTTTCACTGGAGGAGGGCACAAATTTCTTCGCATTCTTGCGCACGCCCTCACGACCCCTCTTCTTGACGAGTGGCGGGGCGTCATTCGTAGCGAGTTCGGCCCCCGACTGTCTGCGTTCCGCTATCGCATCCAGACTACAATACTCCACCAGCTCGGCTGCAAAACACACAAAATAGAGGATCAAGAAATAAGTCTAGGGGAGAATATCAATTTACAAAAATATAACACTTACCGAGCGTTGATGGACCGTTTTACCGCACAGGAGATATCCCACTTGCTCGCAAAACTACGTCACTACAAAGCAAGGTACCGTCGTATGGATGGGTGATCAACTTCCTCAGAAAATCGAGGTTGTGTGCAGTACGCCCAACAGCGGTTCGTCTCTCGTGTTTGGTGTCTTCACACCACACGCGAGGAAGCATATCAAACTCACCAGCCGTCCTCTCCTGGATGTACATATACTCGCACTTATTTCCAAATCCATAGCTGGTTTGATTATATTGCACGAACCTAAGCCCCGTCTGGGCTCGCACACAGAAGAACCCTCTATCACCACCCTTACGGTTGACCATGACGCTAAAAAGCTCCCAGAACTTGTTAGCTCCGCAAGGGGCACCCAACGCCCTCATAACACAAATGAAAGCCACAATGTAGCCCATAGAATTGGGGAATAGCTGTCCCAAGCAAACCCCGATACTTGCTATAATAGCACTAACCGCATGATCAATCGGGAACCGCAGCCCGTTCTTGAAGTGCTTGGCTCTGGCAGTAATGCAGCCTTTTGGTGGAGTATGCATTCGCTGATCCGCACTGGGGAATATGACCTTATACCCCTCGGGAAAGTCATACTTGTCAGAATAATAACCGACATGATGAGGAACACGAGACTTCATATCCTCGTACTTCTCGGAGGTCTTATATTTCGGGGGGCTGACCTCAAAGCCCCATTAATCCACATCAGGGCTGGCAGCTTCGGGCAGAGCAGAAAATTCGGCACCGCCCTGTTCACCAGTCAGTTTTTCAGGTCCAAACATCTCATTTTCGGAGAATACGGCTCCACCCTCCCCAAAATCCATCTCAGGCAAATCTGCGCCAACATTATCCCCGGCAAACGACATATTAACGCTCTAAAAGGATGAAAGGCAAGATCGAAAGTGATATCGGAAAGGGTATCGAATTCGATATCGAAAATTCAAATCAAAGGTAGATATCGAAAGCGAGGTCGAAGTCTATATCGGAAGTCAAATTCGACGTGTCTTTCGAAGGGACAATAAAATTTCTCTAGAAGCCAAAGTGGGTTTTCACCTTCTTGACGGCCCATTTACAGATATCGGAGATACTAGATCGAAACTATGTTTCGATCAAATATCGGTACTAATATTCGATGTGACGAAGAAAATATAGACGGACAGGCGTGCAGGGGACATCACCCTACCAATACACGGACGCCTTACTACATCGAAATACACTTTCGACATCATATCGAATGTGAGTTTCGACATAAGATCGAAGCTAAAACCCGACATCTTACCCTACTACGCGAAGAGCCGCGACAATATAACAACAGCCCCGACAATCCCATCACAATTTTCAAGGAACCCAAATACCAAGGGAACTAGAATTCAAACGAGGACCTCAAACTCGGCGTTCATCACAAGTGCACTCCCCACAAGTTTGATCTCCGTCATTTGAACTGGCGGGACGAAGGGTACAGGTAACCCAGAAATTTTAAATTAAATTTGCGAATCCTTATCTCTAAGATAAGAATCCCCAAATTGGGGAACTACATGATATAGGCGTTTCCCGCATATTGGGCCAGGCCCAAACCAGGCCCATTTTGGAGCATATCGGGGATAACTTTTGATGTCATATCGGTAATCATTACCGATATGTTACTGTGGTCCCAGGATCTCGAGGTCTATAAATACGCGGTGCCCGGATCCCAAAACAAGCAATTATTATCCCTCAGCTACCACTCGTCATATCGAAATACATCACCGATGTTACTTTCGATGTCTCATTCGATATCGTGACTACATCACACGCCTGTGACACGTCATACCACCTCATCACCGATCTCACATCGGGGGTCATCCCCGACGTCACATCGAAGGCGATCACCGACGTCCGTTCGATCTATTTACTGATATTCCTCTCGCATCCAAGCATCGAAGCGTTGGTCCGAGGTGTTCCGGACCAAGCCTACACGAGACACGTAGTGTAGGTCTGATTTGAGATAGTCTCGTTGTATTGCTAGATCACATACTTGTAACCGACACTCGCATATATATATATATATATATATTAATATATAACGATCTATCACCAAATCAAATAACTATCACAAAGAAGTCGAGTAATTTTAATTGTAACATAACATAGAAGTTTTTGTGATTTATTATTACTATTGATATTATCATTATTTTGGAAATTTTGTATTCAAATGAATAAATTTGGATACTTAGATAAAACACGGGAGGAAAATAAGGTGAAATAATTTTTCCTTATAAGTGCATGCATGTATTTTCAGAATTATGCATATATTTAGTTTTTAAATAAAACTTAGATGGTCGCAAACACGCACAAACGCACACACACACACTCACACACACACACACACATATATATATATATATATATACATATAGATATATACATATATATTATTCTTAATAGGCACAAATAATAGATGATGGGCTACAACGATATGAATGCGTTTTCTTAGATTGGTAATTGTCATATCATCAAAGATGGATTGTAGGGGAAGTTTCTTATAAAAGATAGATTGTTGGAGACGCTATTTAATTAATTATTATTTTTGAAGATGTTGTATTAATATTGTTTCAAAAGCTTCCTCGGTACGCCTACTATGTTTTCTTATAAATAGCGTTTTTATGATATCGAAGATCACACACTGACACATACCACATTATCAGAGGGAAAACAAATTGAGATGGAAAAATCTTTAACTCGAGAAATAAAATCCATTTGTGTCTTTTGTGGGTCTAGTACAGGAAAAGATCCAGAGTTTCTAGAGGTAGCAAGTAGTTTGGGATATATTTTGGCTGCGAGGAAGATTAAGTTGATGTATGGGGGAGAAAGTTCAGGGTTAATGGGGTGTGTTGCGAGTAGTGCATTTTCAAATAAAGGTAGTGTGTTAGGGATCATACCAAAAGCCTTAGCTGACATGAATTTCGAGGGTCCAATCTTATGGGAGGAAGTTATAGTACCAAGCATGCATGAAAGAATAGCAACTATGTTGTATAATTCTGATGCATTTATAGCATTACCTGGAGGGTTAGGAACATTGGAAGAAATTTTCTGCATAGCAATTGGTGAAATAAAATCTAGTTGGAAAATACTGACACAAAGACTAACTTATAAAGTAGTTGGCACAACAAAGTCTAATTGAAAAGTATTAGCGCGAAGACCAACTTGCAAAGAAGTTGGCGAAACGAGGTCCAATTGAAAAACATTGGCACAAAGACCAACTTACAAAGTATTTGGTGAAACAAAGTCCAATTGAGAAATATTGGTGCAAGACCAAATTACGAAGCAGTTGACAAAACTAAGTCCAATTGATGTAGCATGCGAAAGACTAAGAAAAGATAAAACAACACAAAAAGTAAAAACTCGTTGATTCCGCATAATATCGACAAATTGATGGAAAATAAGAAAACTCTTAAGTTTAGTTTTTTTTATTCAATCAACAACTGACTATAATGACTCCAAGACGACTAACTTATAAAGATGAAACCGTACACGTAAGAAATACCAAAATTACAAAAGGCTCCAAAAATAAATAAAAAATATAAAAATCCCACAGAAAATGCAAAATGATGTTTTCACCCTCCAAACGTTGAAATTCTGCTAAAAGCACGTTGGCTTAAAGTCTTTAAGTCTAGCTCAAGTGACTGTTTCTACTTGAAAAAGTGGTATCGCTTGTCGAAAAAGGACTTTCTGGTCAAACCTCGTCTTGCTTGAACTTCTAGTTGGTTCTTTTCCATCAAAAAATTCTCATATATGTGAACTCCCTCACCAATTGAGAAACATTGGCACAAAAGACCAATAGGCTTTTCGCCTAGCTTTTTTTGGTTGGGCTTAGGTTGGGCCTACTTTATGGGAATTTCACCCAATAGGCTCTTCACCTAATGTGCTTTTATCAGTTTGTGTGATTTTTATGTCTTCACTTGTCTGTGTCTTGCCTTAACTTTCTTGTCGATGGTTTGTTGCAATATGCTAGCAATCATTAGTGTAGCTTTGTTTGTAGGGAGAGTGTTGGCATTGGTGCATTTATGGTAGTTGCTTGTTGTGTTACTGGAGCGCTTGTGGCTTTGATTCATGGGAATTTCACCCAAAATCTTGTTGCATGTGTATTTGTCGAGCACTTGTGGCTCTAAATATGTATTCCTCTCCATTGTTGCTTATTTGCATGTCTTGCCAATTTTTGGTGCCTTAACCTTGTTCAACGTACTGCTTGTACGCTTTTTAAAGGTAACCATCGTTGATTGATCCATCTGGTGTCGGATTGAAAAACAATTACCCACACATTCTTAAGTAAAATATGAGTATTAAGAGGAAGGTTTTATATATATTTTAAGTTTGCACTTATATGCTTTTTGATTAAGTCTTGAAGATAGTTGTAACCTTAGTTAAATTAGTTTTGTCTTCTTGCGCTCATTAGCTAGAGTGCAGTGACAAGTGTCTCTTGTGCCTTGTATGAAATAACACTCTTTTAGATAACCCAAATGGTTGTTTTTGAATAGCTGGTGGCATGGTTGTTGCATGTGTTATCGTTGTTACTTGCATAGTAACAACAGTCTGCATAAGCTATTTTTGCCATATGGCGAGTCCCCTAGTTCTGTCTTGAAATTCACCTGATAATGATGGAAGCGCCAGGATACCAGCATCTCGACGACCTGATTGTCTCTGAGAGAGATTTTTATCTGCCATACCTTTGCAAAAGTTGGATTGTATGTGGTGTGTCTTGTGATATGCGTGCGGATGCGTTTTATTAGGTTGTATGGAGTGACGTGGTAGCAAGACTCCTTTTGATTGTTGTTAGATTGTCTGTTATGAGTTGAGCTTCCTTTTTTTCCCCGGTTGATTGATTGCGCAACAAATAAAATTATTTTTTGAATTTTTTATTATGTTGCCTTTGTATTGGGGGTCAGTAGGTTCAATCTTTGGAGAGGATGATTGACGTTGCTGAGTAGTTGTGGTGGAATTGACCTTTTTAGTTGCTCTTGATTGTTTTTGAGATCGTTTGTTATGCGCTTGAGTTTCTTTTCTTCCTGGGTTGGGTGATTGTGCAATAAGTGATGTTGTTTCTCATGAATTTGTTGTTCTTGTTCGGTTGTTGTTGGATTAAGGGTTCGTAGGTTCAGTCTCTAGAGAGGATCATTAACGTTGTTGAGTAGTTGTGGTGGTGTTGGCCTTTTCAGTTTCTTTTATAGGCCTTAGCATAGTGATGAACACGAGTGTTTATTCTACAGTGCACTACGTGGTTTCCCACATATGCGGGGTGATTTTGTCTGCCGACAAATCACTCCACGTCAGACTAACCCAAGCTCCTTATTGGTCCTAGGCTAGCTTTGAGTTCGAGAAACGTGCATTGAAAAATACGTTACGTGAACTAGGTCGGGGCTAACCTAGCGTAGGCACTCTGATGCCAAAGTTAGTTAATGCCCGTTGAGGGGTTCAACTATAAACAAGTTATAGCTCAAATACGATGTAGATAGAAAATAGTTAAGTAAGTCGAACGTATCTAATATGTCGAGCAGAAAGTGACTGATTTCGATTGGGAGTTTGTTGATTTCAGATAGCACTTGGAGCTAAGCCAAGCTGCCCACGTATCCCACAACGGGAATCAAGCTGAACGTAGTTCATTGTTTTGCTATGATTGTCGATCATGGTCAGATCTTTGAGGTCGGACCTTTGCGGCTGAGCCTTTGCACATCTGATATTGGTATGAACTCTTAATGTGTGAACTACACATGTATGAACTAAATACGTATAAACTGAATATGTATGAACTCAACAGGTATGAACTGATGTGAGAGCTTAAAGAAAGAAAATCCCCCTTTAATGATGACTAGGAGTTAGTTGGATGGGCCTCACTCGGACTAGGCCCCAATGAGTTAATGGGTCAACCAAGTAAGTTCGTAAGTGGGCCTTTGGAACCACTGAGTTTGTTGGTGTGCCAAATGAGTTCGTAGGCGCACATATGGGTCCAATGAGTTTGTTGATGGGCCAAAATGAGTTCGTTCATGGACCAGTTGATTGGCCCAAAGTGCCATGATCGATTTGGGCCGTTGGATATGATTGTGTAGTCCATTTAGTTTAGGCGTCATTGCCACTTGTCACGATGTAATTGGTCATCGTATAAGTCCAAATTTATGCCACAACAGACTTTAATATATTTTTTCCTAGTTTTATTCGAAACCCCGAGATTCAATTACGAAAACTACAAATTAGCATTAAATTTGTACACATAGCAAAAAACGGATGAGTATTAAAACAAAGGTGTAGTCGGTATTTTACCACAATTCTTGCATAAATGAGATTCTCTTGCACAAAATAATAATCAGAATAAACAGAAGACTGTACTATTATCCAAAAGAAAAAGAAAGAATGGTGAAAAGGAAATAGGTGAGAAATTCCACATGAAGGGCCCACGGCTTCCGAGACTTTTCTTTCCAGGTCAACTGTAATTCGTACCTAATTCCATTATTTGAAAATGATGGAGATTTCGACTTCATGATAATACTACAAACGGGATTTTAAGGACCACATAGCTCAGTTACTGTGAAAGCGCAAGTGTCAGAATCAAACTACAAATAACCCAATTATGATAAAATTCAAAATCTGGAGGGCTCAATTATTTCATTCAACCAAATGTATTGGTGATGTACTGCAAGTCTGCAACAAATGTCTTAATTAAATAATACTATTGTTGTTAAACTAGAGGTACTAACCATCCCAGAGTCACATACCGTGTAATAACCAAATTGTATGCAAATGTTATCGTGCATCCGTTGTATGAAATAATCCCAAGTGATATATGAAAAACTGGAAACGAGTGTTCAAAGACGATATTGTGATTTTACAAATGTTTTCCCCATCATAGATGAATTACATTAAGCTCCACCGATTCAATCTATGCTATGCATATACGCAGTGCACTGGTACGGACATATTACATTGTCATAATTTAAGATAAGAAGCTAACATACAACTGCTTACCTGGCAGTTCAACTTAGTAAACAGCATTCACTAAGAGTCGATGGGTTTAATTTGTACACGGTATAAGAAAACTGAAAACTGATAATTATGTAGCAGTTAATGCAATATTACTGAAGGCCCTACCTCGTTCAAGTGTCCAACTAAATACACAGATTATATTGCCTAAAAATCTATTCACCAGTATATATAAATAGATCACTTCTATATGTGCTTCTATATATCCAATTTCTGACCAAGAGAAAATGGCAAAAGAAGTTGTTAATATACCAGAAACCTTTTTCACTATCTTATACCCCAGCTTGCTGATATTGCTTTGCTTGGAAACAAGGATTGTATTCTCACAAAGGGGCCATTTGCCTAAGGAGGAAAGTAAGATTCCCATTTTCTCTCTTATGCATGTGTATCAACTGTTAACCATATTCCTTTTCTTGTTTCATCTAATACTCGGTGATTGTATCGTCGTCCCAAACTTTGACCTCCCGAGTCTGATGGCTCTTACAATACATTACTATGTAAACTTTAACTTGTTCATTTCTGTTTAATATTTGAAGTCTTGACGATGTTTAATTTGATATTGCAGAGAATGCACTTCATGAAATAGCTGACCAGTTGGGGAAAAAAGATTGGGATTTCAATTTAAATCCTTGTGATGGGAATTCAAACTGGACCACTCCAAAAAGGACTGACATGCCATTGTACAACAATACTATCCTCTGTAATTGCTCTTATCCTGATGCTGTATGTCACGTTGAAAGCATGTAAGTTTTCTAAGTTCAAAATATAGTGAGTCTTTGTGGGTTGTTGAAATTTAGAGTCCTTTTGTGTGTGGCACAAAATCTAGGCTATCACGGTGCAAATTTTGGAGTACGTATACTATACTGCGACTCTACTTTCTGATTGTGTATCCTATAACTTGTTACCTGCTTGAGAATTCATAATAACAATAATAATAATATCTTCAGTATTAGGAATAATACTGTAATTCTGGAAGCTTAAATCTTTATAGCCAATGGTATTTGGTTGAGTCGGGACTTCCCAGTCCTCAAGCAGAGAAATTCTATTTTCTTAAAATTTGCATTTGATATCTGCTGACAAGTGCAGTAGTTTCTTTTCCCCATAAGTTTGCTCTGGTACCAGTAATCCAGGATTTATTTTTTACATGACTCATGAATAGACTTTTGTGATGTTTTCGTGAACATTATTACATTTCCACTTGTCGAACATGAACATAGAGTAATGCTTTCTGCACCTCCGATCCATGCATAATTGACTATCAGATCTCTCTTTTATGTGCTCCTAGCCGTCATTTAATGGTTTAAAGTGTGCGGTTTCTGCGTTTTCCTGAAAACAGGATTCTTAGAGGACAGGACTTGGCAGGAGTGCTCCCACCCTCTCTGGCAAAGTTACCTTACCTGAACACTATGTACGGAAATATTCATTTTATGCATGTGTCTTACCAGTATAAATAATTCTTTGATGAGGATTTATTCATTGGTTACAGTGATCTCACCCGCAACTACCTTAATGGTACCATCCCTCGAGAGTGGGCATCTATGAAGTTGGAGTACATGTGAGTTCCGTTGGCATTCTTGAATTGAAAAAAAAAATGTATTATGTAGACCATTTTTGGTTTTTAAGAAGGAATCTTCTGGCAGGTCAGTCACTGTAAATCGATTATCTGGGCACATACCCAGTTATTTGGGAAACATCACTACGCTTGTGTATATGTGAGTTCTACTCTCGCTCACCTATTCTTATGATGCATGCAGCATTAATATAATATTTCTAATATTTGATCATTTGACTATTTGGTATGCCTCTATGGAATGCTTGTAGTTGTACGCCTAATTGAGGGATGCAATTTTCAGGAGCCTGGAAAGCAATTTGTTCTTTGGGAAGGTTCCAGCAGAGCTGGGGAAACTGATTAACTTAGTGAACCTGTTAGAAGTTTCATGTTTATCGGTTACATGGTTTAGATGTTTGGAAAGTTAGACATCCTTGCTAATATAATTTCTTTTGGCTAATGCAGCATTCTGAATGCTAATAACATCACAGGTCAGTTACCTTTGGAATTAAATAATTTGAAGAAACTTACTGAACTGTAAGTATCGTTGTGCAGTTTTTGACATACATCAAATCTGATCAGCCTCCATTAGTTTGATTATTAAAGTGCTCTCTCTCTCTCTGCAGTAGGCTAAGCAGCAACAACTTCACTGGAAAATTGCCTAGTTTCAGGAGTTGGACAAAACTCGAAAAGCTGTAAGTCATATGTAGAATTATTTCCTTGGTGGCTATGCGATATATTCGACTTGCTGCCTTATTCAGTATGTGTTACCAACAGAGAGTTACAGGCCAGTGGTTTTGAAGGACCCTTGCATTCTAGCCTTTCAGTCTTGAACAATTTAACTCAACTGTGAGTTGAAACATTATAATAAGAATATAAGATCATCATTTCGTTGTCATACATTTCAAGATATTTTTGGATTTTTTCTGACATAATTTATGATGAATTATGAACAATGTGCTCACCCTAGACGGATCAGTGACTTGAATGGTGGAGCTTCAGAATTTCCGCTGCTAAGAAACATGAAAAATCTGAAACAATTGTGAGTAGAAATCTGAATGCCACCCTGAGATTTTATTAATTCTCATTCTTAAGCAACAGTTAACAAAATTTATGTTCTGCTGATGCAGGATGTTAAGAAGCTGCAACATATCCGGAACAATTCCTATGTACTTGGGAAATTTGCCTTTAGACACTCTGTACGTATCAACTTGATCTTACTTCTTTTTCTCTATTAATATTTTATTCGGCCCAATATTCGAATGTCATTTTGTTTAGAAAACATTGCTTGTACTTGATGTCTATCGTGGTTTTCATTTTAAAGTATGTACTGTAACGAATTTTTTCGGAAGTGTTTTGTACATTAAAAGTTCATATATTTTTCAATTTCCTATATTCTCACCTCCAAGTCCAGAACTTTTACTTATCTCCATTATTGTTCATCTTTTCTCCACAGTTTTCTAGTAAGTCATGTCTATGAGGGGAAAAACTTGAAATATAACCTTCATTCTGACACCCATAATTTTTTTTTTTTTAATTCTTGAATAGATTATATCATTTTCATCAGAATCAGGAATTGTATATACAGAGAGGCTGACAGTGTGACATGATCACATCAGAACATCACTTTAAGCACCACTCTTCCCTCCTTTAGCGCTTTTGAACAATGTTTATGTTCTTTACCATTGGTGTATTACATTTCTTATGACGCTCCAACAGTGTAATCTCATTCATCGATCAATGTTTTATTGCTTTCACGTTATTCTTTTATGTTTGTATTTCACTTTAATAGTCATGTCACATGTGGTTTTTCCCAATGTATTTTTACTTTTTTCGTAATATTCTTCAATTGATTAAGATAAATATCTTATGTATTGGCAGGGACCTGAGCTTTAACAAGTTGGAAGGAGGGATTCCAGATCTTAGTCATTCCCCGATTACAGAAATGTACGCGGTTGTTTAGTTTATTCTCAATTCTTACGTACCAAATGGTCATGCAAAATATTTGAAATCATTTTAAATCCATAATTTTTTTTGAATAAATATATTATAAGTGCAAGTGTTAGAAGCTTTATGGAGTTAGGAGGATGGAACCACCCTTGACTAGATTTGTCTAACTAGTTCCATTCACCTCTCACTTTTTCAGAAACCACCTTCATATAAAGCTCATATTTCATTACTATAAGTAATATTGTGACTGAGTTGTGTCTTTTTTTCTTAATTCTGTTTGATTTTCTTACAATTGGTAGGTACCTGACGAGTAACTCTCTCACTGGGCCGATTCCCGAGTGGATCAAGAATGATAATTCACAGTATGCAATTTTTTTGCTTATTCATAATTTATTTAACATTTTCTATAATTTGGTATCTATTTTGTATCCATGTGATAAAAATGTGCTTATGGGACTTCTATAACAAGCAGTTTGCTAGTTTTGATACATAAAGAGCGTTTACGAATGCTTTTAGAAGCAGTATATCGGTTTTCTTTTTGGATATAGAGAACCATGAAAGCATTGTTGGATCCTTAGTCCAACATTGTTGGATATTTGAGCTTATATATAAATACATATGACATAATAAACCCAATCAAAAGTGGTCTGAGGTTTCAGTTAGTTAGGGCTGGTATTGAGGCTTTAACTTGTAAAGACTAAAGGTCAAGTTATATGTCTAATGATAGTCTGATAATCTAAAATAGAGTAATATAATCTGTTATGTTATATATAACACGGTCATGATCCCTAGATCATACGAATCATTTTCTATACTACATCTCATTGATAATTCAGAAAACTAAAGGAACTTGATATGAAAAACCAATGGCGTCACTCTACTAACAGTTAAAGGTTAAGGCTTAAGGTACACAACCACAGTTCGGTCTTCCAGTTTATTATTAATTCTTGATGGCTCGACATGAACGCTCCTGAATTTATTTCGATTCTGACAAACATAATACATGCCTAGGTAGGCATATGTTGTAAGTTTTAGTCAACTCACCAAAAACTGAATCTGGAAATTCCAACAAATTTTGAGGCTACTAGATGTCATTTAGCTTGGAATTTATTTCTCTTGACCAACTTTGCTTAAGTTACACGAAAAGTATGAATAAAGTGTTGCACTAGTCCTTCAAATCTCAAGAAGAAACTGTATCCTTGTTTTTAACTATTTGAGATGAAATGTGATTTGAATTCTTGTGCTTGTGTGCAGCCAAATTGATCTTTCTTATAATAACTTTCGAGAGAACTCTGTGCCACAAACTTGTCCGGGAAATATGTGAGCCATATTTCGCACATGATTGCTGTTATGCTTTAAGGTTTTCTTTATGATTATTATATTTCTTATTCTTTCTTCTCCTTTGTTCTTTTACTTTCAGAAACTTTTTCAGAAGCTACGGCAATGGAAGTACTTCGTAAGTTGTCAACTTGCTTATCACAACCTTTGTGGGTGATGCTTTGAGCATGATCGTGTGTATGCTGTTTTCTTAATTTTTTGTTGCCTGAACGAATTAAATGCAGAGAACTGGGCAAGTGCTTGAGTAGTTGTTCAAAGGGTGAGAACATCCGCTTATTAGTCGAATATAATCCTCCACAGTAGTGTCTCTTCAACATCATCTGCATCTGGGACTGAAAGGTGGAAACCAGGAAGCAGACAAGCTCCTCAAAGAAATGAGATTTAAATACAGCATGTTCACCAACGTTAAATATGTTGCCGCTTAACTAGCTTGTGATTTTTGACAGATTATTACTCATTTCATGTCAATTGTGGTGGACAAGATACTCGAATTGGAAAAACACATTTTGATAGTGATATGGAGTCAGATGGTGTAGCTAGATTTGTTCATCAAAGGGAGAATTGGGGAACTAGTAGCACAGGAAGCTTTTTGAACGTTAACCGTAGTCTGGAATACTATCGTGCTAATAATGTGTCTGTTCTTAGCACAAACGACTCTGAACTCTATATGGCTGCTCGACTCTCTCCATTATCTCTCACGTATTACGGACGTTGCTTAGCAAATGGAAACTACACTGTGACACTTCACTTTGCAGAGATTATGTTTAGAGACAATCAGTCATTCCAGAGTCTTGGAAGACGAATCTTTGATGTGTATATCCAGGTCTAGTATGAAATTAAGGCAAACTTTTGTTTTATGAAATATTCATGGACTGTGACCATTTTTTATTCCATTTAATACAGGGTGAAAATAAACTGAGAGATTTTGATATTGAGAAAGAAGCAGGAGGCATTGACCGAGCTGTGAAGAAGAATTTTACTGCTGCGGTAATGAATAAAACTTTGGAGATACGGTTTCAGTATACCGGTAAAGGAACAACGGCTGTCCCACGCCGAGGAACTTACGGCCCTTTGATATCTGCTATTTCTGTGAAATCTGGTTAGAATGTTTCTTGACTTGTTGTCAAAATCAAGATTCACGTCTTAAAGTATATCATATGTGGCTATCTCAAAGAGAGGGCAGCGTATTCATGCTTTGTAGATCGTAGTAATAATTATTCTCACAGAACGTTGTCATCACCTTAAGCACCATGACCGCTCCTTGATCGTTTAGCCTGTCTGTCTATTATTGGCATTTATCTTTTAATTTAATATATTTCTGGTAAAATCTCCTGCATGTCATTTTTGGATTAAAACTCAACCTTTTTGTTGCTTCTATCGTCTCTCTTATGCTTTGTTTGCTATGTAGATTTTAAACCTCCAAATGGAAAAATGAAGATTTTCATTGGAACAGGAGCATCGCTTTTGGCCTTGTCTCTCATTCTCGCTGCTATTGCCTTCTTGTGGTGGAATAATCATATAGGACGCAAGATCGCAAGAGAACGAGGTGATTTGAATTCTGCGCTAGACCTCTCTTATCGTTTGACTTTGAGTAGTACAATTTCCAATTGCCATATTTCAAGTTTTAAATAGGGGATTTAGCATATTCCCTTTGTGAATATGGCGGATTGGCACTTAACCCTTTGAAAAAAGACAAACTAACCCATTTGTACTTTTCAATATGGCGAAATACTCTTAATCTAACATTTTCTTTCAAGTAAGCTTGGCGATCTCTCATGGTTTTTCTTTTCTTTCTCGTGATCAGTTGTTTGTTAATTGTGGAGATCTTAGAATACTATGTGCTGACTAAGTTAAAGGAAGTAGCGTAGCATGGCAGTAACAGCACTCACTGCAAATTGAGCAGCAGTTGACATGTATCTTTTCCTATTAATAGTGGCAATAAACCAAGCCAGGAGATTGTAAGCTAATTGTAGAACTACAATATCCTTCTTCGGATTTATATATTTATTATGTGCCAAATTTCTTTGAACACTTATGTATGCTAACAGATAAATTTGGTACAAATCCACAAAGAAAGATGAACTGCCACTAAAGATGCTCGTGCCCATAGTTTTTGCGGGCATCGGGCATATTTAACCTCAAACTTATTCTTTTGGCAGAGTTAAGAGGCTTAGATTTGCGTACAAGCTTTTTTACTTATGGACAAATCAAAGCCGCCACTAATGACTTTGATGCTGCAAATAAAATTGGGGAAGGTGGTTTTGGATCTGTCTACAAGGTAAACAACTGTAATGTACTATTACTTTTCTCTTATGAATAAAATTATGTTGTAATCTAGTTCTCAATTGCAGGGTACATTACTGGACGGTACAATAATTGCCGTCAAACAACTTTCTTCCAGATCAAAGCAAGGCAACCGTGAGTTCGTGAATGAGATCGGCACGATATCTGCTTTACAGCATCCAAATCTTGTAAAACTTTATGGATGTTGCATGGAAGGGAGTCAATTACTTCTCGTTTATGAATACATGAAGAACAACAGTCTTGCTCGAGCTCTGTTTGGTGAATGAATTCTTGTGCTTGCTTTGTGCATTGTTTAGCATTACTATGACGTATCTAAGTTACGAAAGAGCATTTTGTAACATAAATTCATGTTATCTAACGCAGGACCAGAGGAATGTCAGTTAGAAATGGATTGGCCAATAAGACAAAAAATCTGTGTTGGCATAGCTAAAGGTTTGGCTTTCATGCATGAAGAATCAACTTTGAAAATTATCCATAGAGATATAAAGGCAAATAATGTTCTTCTTGATGAAGACCTTAACCCAAAGATTGCCGACTTTGGATTAGCCAGACTTGATGAAGAAGAGAATACTCACATTAGCACTAGAGTTGCTGGGACCATGTGAGTTTACCAAACCTACTTTTTCCATTTTTTTTTTCTGTTAGCAGAAAATATTTTGATATGCGAGCTACCTATGCGAAGGAAATCCAAGGCTTTAATATCCAACCTATAAAATGTCGAATGAGTGAGCATATCCGCACAAATCCATGATTATGATGTTGCCTGTCTTGCAGAATATTTAGGTAACTGAAACCTAAATATGGAAATCATGCATATCTCCATCATAGTTGTACTTGGTTTTTATTACGTGATGGTTTAACGTAATCAAGTTTGCTCACTTGCTAAACTTGCATTAGACTAGCATCATTTTTGTCTGTGTTAATTTTACAAACGATACAATTGATGATACTAATAAGTCTTTTTTTCCCCCCCTTTCGGATTAGAGGATACATGGCTCCGGAATATGCACTATGGGGTTACTTAACCTATAAAGCCGATGTTTACAGTTTTGGTGTTGTGGCATTAGAAATTGTTGCGGGAAAGAACAACATGAAATATCGCCCCAACGAGAATTTTGTTTGTCTTCTTGACTGGGTAAGAAATTCGATTCCATTCTAGGAACCAAAGTAAACCTTTGTTTCATGTTCCATTTACAGATGACTTTGACTTTGTAGGTATATGTACCTCAGACCACACACATATAGTGAATCACTCAGATAAAGATCATGACTATTATTATTATCGTGTTATTCAGGCTCTTGTTCTTCAGAAAAAAGGAAGTCTGATGGATCTAGTGGATCCAAGACTGGGTTCTGACTTCAATAAGAACGAGGCAGAAAAAATGATCCGAGTCGCGCTCTTGTGCACTAGTCCATCTCCAGCTTTGAGGCCTACAATGTCCCAGGTGGTTAGCATGCTTGAAGGTCATATCACTATTCAGGAGTTCAACATGGATCCAACCATCAATGAGAGTGAACAACAGCTGCAAGCACTCAGAGAAAAATATAAGGATTTTTACTTCGATTCAACTGAAACTCGGGTACAGGGAAACAGTTCTTCCTCAAAATCAGTCCCTGATGTTGATTCACAGGATTGAGTCAACAATGGATGTTAAAAGAGAGAGGGCATCAAAGAATTCGAAAGTATTAAGCAGTTTCTGTATCTTAGAGTTGTTTGGTGTTTCTCATTTACCGCATAATAATGAATTCCAGACTGCTGCAACTGTATACGTGTCACAGAAGAGCTATTTGCTTATGGTCATCATGTATTATGTTTAGTTGTTGAATATTTATATGTTTAATTGGCAAACACATTCCTGAGTTAAAAAGTTACGCTCAGGAAATATTGTGTTATTCATATGAGTTCGTGGATTTGTATTTCACTATGCCAAGTATTCCCTGTTGAATTGCTGAGTGATCATTGCTGGGTGGTGTTTTTACACTTTCTTCCCTTCATGGGTTAGCAAAATTTTAGCTTTTCACAGGAGATAGGGAAGCTTCTTGTTGCAAGTAAAAGAAATGAAGCAGGAAAAATCGTTTATTTCAAGTTAAATGAATGAATGCGATGATTGACAACCCTATTCGAGATCAAAACAGTTTGAACTCCTCTCAATTTTTCACCGTTGATCATTTATGTATGTTATTCAGCTTTCGCTTATCCGCTTGTACCTCAGGCTCTTGGTCTTCAGAAGCAAGGAAATCTGATGGATCTACTGGATCCAAGGCTTTCTTACTTCAGCAAGACTGAGGTTGAAACAATGATCCCTGTAGATCTCTTGCGCGCTAGTCCATCTTCAGCTTTGAGGCCTAATATGTCTTAGGTGGTTAACATGCTTGAGGGTCATCTCAGTATTCAGGAGTTTAACATGGATCCAAACCATCAACGAGAGCGAGTTGTAGCTTCAAGCACCCAGGGACAATTTTAAGCTAAGGATCGTTATATTTTGATTCAACTAAAACTCAGGTACAAGGAAATAGCTGTTCCTAAAAGTATTTCGCGGATCATGATTCACAGGATCGAGTCAACATGGAATAGTCAAAGAGGGAGAAGGGCATCGAAGAAGCATTTAGTATCAAGGAGTTGCCTTACCGTTTCTCTGTATTATACAAATCCCCGATTGAAAATGTTTGAGTTAGTAGCGAACCTTGTTAACACGTGTTATGCACAATCCATGAGAGGAAAATGAATTCCGGCACTTATAGTCTCATGTTCTGATGCAAATGATGCAGATGATGATCATAGAACAAAATGAAAAGGAATAAGATTCACAGAACATAATGTAGTATGAAAGAGAGCTGAAAATGATTTGTATTGTCTTGTTCTCAATCAGTACAAGTGTTCCTCTTATATAGGAAGATTGATTGCTTATTCTAATGATAAAGAAGGAATATTACAGCTCACAAACTAAGTGTTATTACAACACATTCATGTCATAATGCTGATACATGTGTTGTATTAACATGTGTTCTTTATAGAGCTAATACATGTGCTGTATCACCACTTTTGATAAAGCTGTTTTCATGTGTTGTATTAGCACTCTTCCTAGAGCTGATACATGTGATGTATCAGCTTCCTTTCTCTTGCTGTATGGATGAATCAGCGCATGTCTTCAGCTGATGGAATGAGAGTTTTCATACTCCCCCTCAAGATGGGAATGGATGTTGTGTATTCCCATTATGAAGACAAAATCTTTGAATTTCTTTGTTCCTAATCCTTTAGTAAGTATATCAGCCAGTTGTCCTTCTGAAGATACATGGAACATTTTAAAAAGACTTTGTTGCAGCTTTTCTCTCACAAGATGACAATCAATTTCTATATCCTTTGTGCGTTCATGATAAACTGGATTGGAAGCAATATAGATAGTTGCTTTGTTATCACAGAATAAGAGAGTTGGCTAAGGGTGCTTGTCACCAAGATCATTTAACAAAGTTTTTAGCCATGTCAGTTCACAAACAGTTGCTGCAATTGATCTATATTCTGCTTCTGCAGAAGATCTCGAGATAGTATGTTGCTTCTTTGATTTCCAGGAAATCAAAGCATCACCTAAGAATATACAATATCCAGTAACTGATCTTCTGGTATCTACACATGAGGCCCAATCAGTATCACAGTAAGCCTTCAAATGAATATTGTTGTTGCTAGAGAAAAATAAACCTTGGCCTGGTGAAACCTTAAGAAATCTGACAACTCTTAGGGCTGCCTGCATGTGCACTGCTCCTGGCTTAGATAGGAATTGACTCAGTGTGTTAATAGTGTAAGATAAGCCTGGTCTTGTTACAGTTTAATATAATAATTTTCCTATGAGCCTTCTGTAGATTGTAGGATCTTCAAGAAGTTCTCCCCCTTCCCGTGATAGCTTCAAATTCTAATCAATTGGAAATTCTGAACTCTTGGCATCTGTCATGCCACAATCTGCAATGATATCCAAGGCATACTGTCTTTGACTTATGCACATTCCATGTTTATTTCTTGCCACCTCTATTCCTAGAAAGAACTTCAGAGGTCCAAGATATTTCAGTTTAAAATGTTCTTTGAGATATAATTTCAAATTGTTGATCTCATCATCATTATTTCCTGCAATTACTATATCATCTACATAAACAAGCAAAGTAGTTGTGCTGGTTTTTGTATGCTTAGCAAAGAGAGATTGATCACATGTAGACTGAAGAAATCCTTTGCTAATTATGACTTGTGTGAGCTTGTGATTCCATTGGCGAGAAGCATGTTTCAAGCCATACAATGATTTGTGTAATTTGCAGACTAGATTTGGTTGTGTCTTGATAGTTACAAGACCAGGTGGAAGAGTCATGTAGACTTCCTCATCAAGAGTGCCATATAAGAAAGCATTATTTGCATCCAGTTGAGAAATTGACCAGTTGTTAGCAACAGCAAAGGCAAGAAGAGTTCTCACAGTAGTAAGTTTAGCCACAGGAGAAAATGTTTCAAAAAAATCTAAGCCTTCCTGTTGATTGTACCATTTGGCTACTAACCAAGCTTTGAAACATTCAAATGCTCCATTATAAGTGTATTTGATTCTATACATCCATTTGCAGCCTATAGGAGTTTTACCAGGTGGCAGTGGTCGTAGAGACCAAGTATGATTATCACTAAGAGCATTTAATTCATCAGTCATGGCTGATTGCCATTGAGGATCCAAAACAGCTTGTGAATAAGTAGAAGGGGTAATGTGAGAAACAATTGATGATATGAAGTGTAAATGTGAAGGAGAAAGAGAACAATTAGACAGAAGAGTAGTTGAGTTAGGAGGAGTACCTGATGATATGGAGGGCACTGGAGAAGGATGAGTTGCTGTCAGTGGAGCAAGGTTGTGACTGTAGTCCTTGAGATAACCATGAGTATTCTTTACTCTAGCTGTTCTTCTAAGCATAGGAGAGAGAGGTAAAGGAACAGAAGGAGATGCAGAATTTTGAGAATCAGGTGAGGAAGAAGTTGAGGACGGTGAAGAAGGTGAAGGTGAACCAGGATTGGTAATTGGTACTGGAGAATGATCAGATGGAGAATGATCAGATGGGGGAAAATATGGAATAGCTGTTGTATGGAGTGGTAATATGGAATCTGATGTATCAGGCAGTGAATGTGCAAAGGGATATATGCTTTCATGAAATGTAACATCTCTGGAGATGAAGGTTTTGTGATTTGACTGGTTGTATAGTTTGTATCCCTTGATGTGTGATGGGTAGCCAATGAAAATACACTTTACAGCCCTGGAGTGTAGCTTTGTAGATGGATGAGGGAGTACAGAAGCAAACCATAAACACCCAAAAACCTTGAGATGGTTGTAAGAAGGTGGTTGGTGATGAAGAAGTTGAAATGGACACTTATCTGATAGGATGGCAGATGGGTTCTGTTAATGAGATATGTAGCAGTGGTGACACATTCACCCCAAAACTTGAGTGGAAGATGAGCCTGCAATCTAATGGCTCTTGCCACATTAAGAATGTGCATGTGTTTTATCTCAACAACTGAATTTTGTTGAGGGGTGTATGTGCAACTTTGCTGATGAAATATCCCATGCTTAGTGTAGAAATCATTCATGTTGAATTCCATGCCTTGATCAGTTCTAAAACCTTTAATGACTTTGTTGAATTGAGTATTTACAAACTGATAAAAATGTTGTATAAGTGATCTGGTTTGTCCTTTATTCAACATTAAAAATATCCAGGTGAATCTTGAGTGATCATCAACTAAAGTTAAGAAGTATTTATAGTTGTTCAGTGAGTTTATGGGAAAAGGTCCCCATATATCTGCATGAATAAGATCAAAGGGAGATTCACTTCTGTGTGGGTTGTCTGGGAATGGTAGCCTGTGTTGCTTGGCATAGTGGCAGCAATCACATAAGATGGAAGAGAATTTTTGAGGCAAATCTTTATTTATAGAATGAAGTAAAGACAATCTGTATACATGTGCATGACCTAATCTAAGATGCCAAAGTAAACTTCTTGAATGAAGAGGAACAATAAGGGCTTAATTGGTAGAACTAGTGTTGTGAGTCTTCTACCCTATCTCCATGTAATACAACCCATGCTCCACTTTAGCAGTCCCAATCCTCTCCCATGTGCTGAGCTCCTGTATCACACATAGGTTAGACCACATAACAATACAACAGTTCATATCCTGAATGAGCTTGCTGGAGGAAATAAGATTGAAGGTGAATGAAGGCAAACACAATACATTTAGAAGAGTAATTTCAGAGTTCAGCTGCAAGGATCCTTTGTGAGTAACAGCTGCAATATTACCATCAGGGAGTTTGACAATTGTATTATGTAATGTGTGTTTATTCAAAAGGTTTTTATTTGTGCAAACAATATGGTCAGATGCACCTGAATCAAGGATCCAGATGCTAGAGCTCATAGCAGTGAGACAATGAGCTTCAGGTTTAAAGGAGAAAGTGCAAGTATAAGTGTGAATTTTACCTAAAGATGTGTTAGATAATGAATTATTACCATGTGCATCAGGCTTATTCATGTTTGGATTGAGTGTAGATTTTTGCATCATAGCAAATAACTGATTGAATTGCTCTATTGTGATAGGCATGATTGGTTCCACAGAGTCTGTGATTTGAGAAGTAGAATTGATACTGTTGGTGTTACTTCTGTTTCCATTGTAACTTGGCTTGAATCTGACAAGTTTATGGCCTGGTGGATAGCCATATATTTCATAGCATGAATCAACTGTATGATTGGTTTTTTCACACTTTGTGCAAGGAGCTCTATATTTTGATCATGCTCCTTTGTTAAGCCATGGTTTGTAACCTGGCTTTTGTCCTTGATTACCAGTGTAGGCAATTTAATGCAGTGGTTGCTGTTGTGTTGGACCTTGTCTAGAACTAGTATGAGATGATTGTGGTTGCTGGAATTTAGCAGCCATAGCAGATGAATCAACTGCTCTGCCACGAGCAGCTGACAACTCCATATTTGCTTCTACTTGTAGCACTATGGTGAATGCATCATCTAATTGAGGCAGTGGATCCCTTAAGAGGATTTGATTTCTCACATGCATATGAACATCATCTAATCCTATTAAGAATTGCATTACTCTTTTGTTTTCAAACTTTTTATGCATTCTAGCTAAAACACCACAGTTGTTATTACCACAAGTGTATGATTGATCATAGGTACTGATCTCATCCCATATGCTTTTAAGTTTTGAAAAATATAAACTGAGTGTATCTCCATTTTGCCTAATGCTGATTAGCTGTTGCTCAAGCATGTATATTCTATTGTTGCTGATTTTTGAGAAACGTTTCTTTAAATCATTCCAAATTTCAAAAGCAAAATCTGAAAAGAAAGTGCTGTCTGATAACTCATCCGAGAGGCTGGCAGAGATCCATTCCAATACTAAGCAATTTCAACGCATCCATGCTCCATAAGTTGGATCATTTGTTGCTGGTTGTGGCAGTGAACCATCAACAATCCCAAGCTTATTTTTGGCCACAAAAGCAAGATGCATAGATCTGCTCCATTTGTGGAAGTTTTGTGGTGTTAGGTGTTGATTAACAATCATTGCACCTGGATTTTCTCCATGATGTATGTACAGAGGATTTGATGGATTCTCTGCCATGTTTTGCTGCCGTTGTAATGCTGGCAATGCTGATGTGCCATTTTCTGGATTTCCAGATGAGCTTACTGTGTTTGGAGAATCAGACATTTTGAATGAAGGATTTTGGTGGAACAAAGATAAATGTTATAGAGTTGCGGAAGCTGGTTTTTCAGGAGCGAGTAAGATCATTTCTTACTGCTCTGATACCAATTTAGAAATGATGCAGATGATGATCATAGAACAAAATGAAAAGGAATAAGATTCACAGAACATAATGTAGTATGAAAGAGAGTTGAAAATGATTTGTGTGGTCTTGTTCTCAATCAGTAAAAGTGTTCCTCTTATATAGGAAGATTGATTACTTATTCTAATGATAAAGGAGGAATATTACAACTCACAAACTAAGTGTTATTACAGCACATTCATGTCATAATGCTGATACATGTGTTGTATCAGCATGTGTTCTTTATAGTGCTGATACATGTGTTGTATCAACACTTTTGATAAAGTATAGTGCTGATACATGTTATGAATAGTAAAAGAAATGAAGCAGGGAAAATCGTTTATTTCAAGTTAAATGAATGAATGCGATGATTGACAACCCTATTCGAGATCAAAAGAGTTTGAACTCCTCTCAATTTTTCACCGTTGATCATTTATGTATGTTATTCAGCTTTCGCTGATCCACTTGCACCTCAAGCTCTTGGTCTTCAAAAGCAAGGAAATCTGATGGATCTAGTGAATCCAAGGCTTTCTTACTTCAGCAAGACTCAGGTTGAAAAAATGATCACTGTAGATCTCTTGTGCACTAGTCCATCTTCAGCTTTGAGGCCTACTATGTCTCAGGTGGTTAACATGCTTGAGGGTCATCTCAGTATTCACGAGTTTAACATGGATCCAAACCATCAACGAGAGCGAGCTGTAGCTTCAAGCACCCAGGGACAATTTTAAGCTAAGGATCTTTATATTTTGATTCAACTAAAACTCAGGTACATGGAAATAGCTGTTCCTAAAAGTATTTTGCGGATCATGATTCACAGGATCGAGTCAACATGGAATAGTCAAAGAGGGAGAAGGGCATCGAAGAAGCATTTAGTATCAAGGAGTTGCCTTACCGTTTCTCTGTATTATAAAAATCCCCGATTGAAAATGTTTGAGTTAGTAGCGAACCTTGTTAACACGTGTTATGCACAATCCATAAGAGGAAAATGAATTCCGGCACTTATAGTCTCATGTTCTGATGCAAATGATGCAGATGATGATCATAGAACGAAATGAAAAGGAATAAGATTCACAGAACATAATGTAGTATGAAAGAGAGCTGAAAATGATTTGTATTGTCTTGTTCTCAATCAGTACAAGTGTTCCTCTTATATAGGAAGATTGATTGCTTATTCTAATGATAAAGAAGGAATATTACAGCTCACAAACTAAGTGTTATTACAGCACATTCATGTCATAATGCTGATACATGTGTTGTATCAGCATGTGTTCTTTATAGTGCTGATACATGTGCTGTATCAGCACTTTTGAGAAAGCTGTTTTCAGGTGCTGTATTAGCACTCTTCCTAGAGTCGATACATGTGATGTATCAGCTTCCTTTCTCTTGCTGTATGGATGAATCAGCGCATGTCTTCAGCTGATGGAATGAGAGTTTTTATACTCCCCCTCAAGATGGGAATGGATGTTGTGTATTCCCATTTTGAAGACAAAATCTTTGAATTTCTTTGTTCCTAATACTTTAGTAAGTATATCAGCTAGTTGTCCTTCTGAAGATACATGGAACATTTTAAAAAGACCTTATTGCAGCTTTTCTCTCACAAGATGACAATCAATTTCTATATGCTTTGTGCGTTCAGGATAAACTGGATTGGAAGCAATATGGATAACTGCTTTGTTATCTCAGAATAAGAGAGCTGGCTGAGGGTGCTTGTCACCAAGATCATTTAACAAAGTTTTTAGCCATGTCAGTTCACAAACAGTTGCTGCAATTGATCTATATTCTGCTTCTGCAGAAGATCTGGAGATAGTATGTTGCTTCTTTGATTTCCATGAAATCAAAGCATCACTTAAGAATATACAATATCCAGTAACTGATCTTCTGGTATCTACACATGAGGCCCAATCAGTATCACAGTATGCCTTCAAATGAATATTGTTGTTGCTAGAGAAAAATAAACCTTGGCCTGGTGAAACCTTAAGAAATCTGCCAACTTTTAGGGCTGCCTGCATGTGCACTGCTCCTGGCTTAGATAGGAATTGACTCAGTGTGTTAATAGTGTAAGATAAGCCTGGTCTTGTTACAGTTTAATATAACAATTTTCCTATGAGCCTTCTGTAGATTGTAGGATCTTCAAGAAGTTCTCCCCCTTCCTGTGATAGCTTCAAATTCTGATCAATTGGAAATTCTGAACTCTTGGCATCTGTCATGCCACAATCTGCAATGATATCCAAGGCATACTGTCTTTGACTTATGCACATTCCATGTTTATTTCTTGCCACCTCTATTCCTAGAAAGAACTTCAGAGGTCCAAGATATTTCAGTTTAAAATGTTCTTTGTGATATAATTTCAAATTGTTGATCTCATCATCATTATTTCCTGCAATTACTATATCATCTACATAAAACAAGCAAAGTAGTTGTGCTGGTTTTTGTATGCTTAGCAAAGAGAGAGTGATCAGCTGTAGATTGAAGAAATCCTTTGCTAATTATGACTTGTGTGAGCTTGTGATTCCATTGGCGAGAAGCATGTTTCAAGCCATACAATGATTTGTGTAATTTGCAGACTAGATTTGGTTGTGTCTTGTGAGTTACAAGACCAGGTGGAAGAGTCATGTAGACTTCCTTATCAAGAGTGCCATATAAGAAAGCATTATTTGCATCCAGTTGAGAAATTGACCAGTTGTTAGCAACAGCAAAGGCAAGAAAAGTTCTCACAGTAGTAAGTTTAGCCACATGAGAAAATGTTTCAAAAAAGTCTAAGCCTTCCTGTTGATTGTACCATTTGGCTACTAACCAAGCTTTGAAACATTCAAATGCTCCATTATAAGTGTATTTGATTCTATACATCCATTTGCAGCCTATAGGAGTTTTACCAGGTGGCAGTGGTCGTAGAGACCAAGTATGATTATCACTAAGAGCATTTAATTCATCAGTCATGGCTGATTGCCATTGAGGATCCAAAACAGCTTGTGAATAAGTAGAAGGGGTAATGTGAGAAGCAATTGATGATATGAAGTGTAAATGTGAAGGAGTTAGAGAACAATTAGACAGAAGAGTAGTTGAGTTAGGAGGAGTACCTGATGATATGGAGGGCACTGGAGAAGGATGAGTTGCTGTCAGTGGAGCAAGGTTGTGATTGTAGTCCTTGAGATAAACATGAGTATTCTTTACTCTAGTTGTTCTTCTAAGCATAGGAGAGAGAGGTAAAGGAACAGAAGGAGATGCAGAATTGTGAGAATCAGGTGAGGAAGAAGTTGAGGAAGGTGAAGAAGGTGAAGGTGAATCAGGATTGGTAATTGGTACTGGAGAATGATCAGATGGAGGAAAATATGGAATAGCTGGTGTATGTGTGACGACCGCGCCCCACGAGCCATGCTTCAATCCGAATTGGTTCAGTGGTGGCCAACCAATTTACCTAATCCAGACTGAAGCGCAACTCATAGAAAGCGGTCTCACTTGTTCAGGATCAAAACCATACACATTTTATAAATTATATTGTGATATGTACAACGTGATTCTTGATATTACAAAAAAATGTGACTATTTTAATGGTTATGCACTAATGACAAAACACGAATATTCCAAAATGCACGCTTGAACAATTATTCACTTGGTCCATGCTGCCATGTTGATTTCTATCCTGAGGAATGGACAGAAGAAACGAGAAACAAGTCTTTAATGACTTAGTGAAATTCATATAAAAGAACTGGTAATGCAAGAATTAATTGTGACCTACTAGATACGTTTCGAGGAGTGATCTTACCGGTAGAAATAGTTCAACTAGATAATTTGATGTAGCAATTGTACTGGAGTTTTCATAGAATAGTTAATGAACTTGTGCTTAACAATAAACGAATCCAGCCTTATAACTTTTACTATTCTACCTTATACCTCCCGACGAGGAGCGACCTCGCAAACAATCAAGAGACATGCTCCAGTACATGTCGATCCAGCACGCGGGTTACGGCCAACTCCTGACTGCAAGCGGCGCCCAAATAGATGGGTATCAAGCAAAATTACTTAAACCGATAGTCCTTACTGCCCGGCAGTAACTCGGCTCAATCCCTGGGCCCAACTTCCCAAAGGCGTCCCAATGGGTATAATAAATAAACAAACAAGCTAGTAAACCGGATAATATCCGTTGCTCCTTGAGCTACATGTCCCGAACATAGTTTGTTGCTGTTTGCACAATTCAAGAACCAGCAGATGAGATTACAATATTGGAGAATTATCATGATTGTGAATAGATATGATAAATAATAAATGATTGGATATGATTTATCGATGAGTAAGAAAATCATGTTATAAGATGAGATGCCAAGATTATGATGAAATATAGGTTGTTCGAGGTTTGGTAATGGAATAGTGATTTTTCTGTCCAAGTTCCTCAGGGCCGGATGCCAAACGGGGCTAGAACAAATTAGAAATAGAACCTCACCTTAACTCGTACGGGGAACCTTGATGGCTTTGATTAGTTCGTCAAACCTTTAACAAATTTAAATAATATTAATCAACTGAATTTATAACTCACCACAACAATTATTAGTACTTTTTCTTCAATTCTCATGTTGGTGAAATTGAGAACGTTCTTGTTAAGAATGCTAGTTATAATGTAAATCTTAGTAAATAACACATAAGGTTAATTTATGTCATTACACTAAACATGAAAATTTTAGATGATGAATTTAAAGAAAAAACATATTACTTAACTAACTCTAGGAAAACTCATCTTTTTAGTCTTTAATCAATTCCAAACTTTTAATAACCACACACCAAATCATACGAAATAACACCTTAAAATGTATAACTTAGTCATTTATTACTTTATTTTACATCGTAAGTTTAAAAATGCATATACTCGTTTTATAACTTAAATATAAAGATATAAACATGAGAGTTTTATCAAAACATGTGATAAGGGATGATAAGATTATGGTTAGGTCATGAAGTGGCAAGAATAAACTTGTAAGACTTATGAAAATAATATGTTAAACATGATAAATTTAACATTTAAATGCTATAAATAAGATCACAAAAATGTCAATTCATGATTATAAATCATAATAATCTATTTATAACTAATACTATATCATGTTAAATTTTTGAGTGTGATAAATACATTGAATTATGATGGCGATCAAACTTATAAATTAAGAAAACAAAGATTGTGTCAAATAAACTGAAAATCACCGCAGTTTTGGTTTTACCTTTGATCGGACATCCAAATGAACTTGGTTTTCAAATCTTTTTATGCTTTATGGTTTTCTAGCATCATGAGAGATGTGGGAATCCAGGATTTTGTAAAAACACAAAAGTTTGCTATGCTAAATAATTCTTGCAACATAAGAGTTGCTATCGGATTTTCCGGCAGCAGTTTACGATTTATGGATTATGCCTTTCTAGATCATATTATTGGAGAAAGATATCTTCATACAAAAGATAGAAGACACCAAGGAGAGTATTCAGCCGTTGGCCTTGATCAAAAAGGATGTTTCTAAAATTAGTTATGATTTTTCTAAGGTGCAGAATCGGCATTTCATGCGCAGTAAAAGTTTTGGCGTCTTTTTGGGTAGAAAATAGCAAAATAAAAATCTGCAAATTTTATTTTCCGAACGAAAACACAAAAAAGAACAACTTTTATTTCTTCTTATGTTTGCAGAATCGGATTATTTTGGGCTGTCGAAAATGGTGAAGAAGGGTGAGTATTTATAGGCGAAAATAGTAAATTAATCATACTTATTTAGGTTCCACCTTGATTATTGATTATTTTATATTAATTCACAAAAAATCTGAATTTAATCATGCTCTTAAGGATGTCATGGCTTAGCTCATCAAAAATATGTCATGGCTTACTTCATCAATTGGTTAATTGCATATCAAGTCCCTCAATTACTTATAATTAAAATTCAATCATACATTTTTATTCATGTAATTTTTCTAGATAATTCAATCATCTTTGTCAAGATTTGAAATTGAAATATATGTTTTAGGATTAGAGACCTATAAAAATAATAAAAGACTAAAATTTAAGTTTATGGACTAAAATGCAATTTTTTCTAAACATTTAGGGTCAAAAATAGAAATTTTTAAAAGTTCAAGGACTAAAGTATAAATTTATTTTCTTCCTAATTTTTGGAGTGTTATAATCCCCCCTCCTTAAGAGAATCTGGTCCCCAGATTCTTACCTAAATTGTTTTGAAGATAAAGTATTGATAATCGTTATTTCGATTAATTTTATCCTTAAGGATTAACGCTTAACACCCTAGGAAGTTGTAAACCCCTTTTATCGGAAGAATCAAATTAAACTTTTATGATTCTTGTTTAATAATAACCGAGAGTTTATTCTTATTTTTTTTTTTTTTACGTTTCACACATTATAACACTATATAGGTAAAAAAAGACTACTCAAATAAATGTCTTATTATCCAAGATGAAATATTTTAATTGAACTTACATAATAGTAGTAAACTCATACCAAGAGCAAGAAATAGAAAAGGTATTGCAAATCCTAAAAATACAATAGCAAAATCAAATGATGTTTCTTCATCATTTAGAAGAAAAAAAAATAAAAATAACAAAAATTACAACAAGAATTACTTAAACCAAATTATCCATTTTTGGTAGAGAGAAGATAGATGGAGATGAGTGTGTGTTTTGTAGTATAAAAATAATGTATTTATAGAAGGAGACATGGCTATTATAGCCGTTTATAACCGTTGGGAGATTTGTTTTCTTTTTTAATGGTGTGATGATTGGGACGAAAATTAAGATTAGAAATATGTGAATTATTTGTGTAAAATATGTTTGTGTGTTTTTTTTAAATCTTAAAATAAAGGTTTTAACTAACGTCCATAATATAGAGAAATTAGAAAAATCTTTAATATTCTTAAAATTTTGAGTACTAAGACTTTTAATCCAAAATAATTTTTTTTCGATAAATCATGCTAATTAAAAAAATAACTATCACAAAGAACTCGAGTAATTTTAATTGTAACATAACATAGAAGTTTTGTGATTTATTATTACTATTGATATTATCATTATTTTGGAAATTTTGTATTCAAATGAATAAATTTGGATACTTAGATAAAACACGGGAGGAAAATAAGGTGAAATAATTTTTCCTTATAAGTGCATGCATGTATTTTAAGAATTATGCATATATTTAGTTTTTAAATAAAACTTAGACGGTCGCAAACACACACACACACACACACACACACACACACACACACACACACACACACATATATATATATATATATATATATATACATATATATTATTCTTAATAGGCACAAATAATAGATGATGGGCTACAACGATATGAATGTGTTTTCTTAGATTGGTAATTGTCATATCATCAAAGATGGATTGTAGGGGAAGTTTCTTATAAAAGATAGATTGTTGGAGACGCTATTTAATTAATTATTATTTTTGAAGATGTTGTATTAATATTTTTTCAAAAGCTTCCTCGTTACGCCTACTATGTTTTCTTATAAATAACGGTTTTATGATATCGAAGATCACTCACTGACAAATAAAGGTAGTGTGTTAGGGATCATACCAAAAGTGATGGAGATCAAAAATATGAGTATCTCTTGATCGAAAATAACCAACCCGAGGTTCAAGCGAGTCGAGGTTTCACCAGAAAGTTAACGGAGCCCGTTTTTGACAAAAGATACCACTTTTCCAAGTGGAAACGACCTCCTGAGCAAAACGTAAAGACAAAAATCTTTACGCCCACGTGATTTTAGGCAAATTCGAAAGTTTAGAGGGTCAAAATTGCAGTTTATTATTTTCAGCGGGATTTTAATATTTTATTTAGTTATTTTAAGTGTCTTTTGTAATTTTGGCATTTTTCTTAATTAAAGTTTTCACTTTATAAGTTAGTCGTCTTTGAGTCATTGTAGTAAGTTGTTGATTTAATAAAAAAAACCTAACTTGAGAGTTTTCTTAGTTTTTGTCAATTTCTCGGTATTCTGGAGAATCAACGAGCTTTTGATTTCTTGTGTTATTTCATCTTCCCTTATGTCTTCACCTCGCTACATCAGTTGGCATCAGAGACAGGTTCGTTTCTTCACCATGGCGGCAAGGAGAAACTCTGAAGTCCATCATGTTCTGGTAGAAGAAGATAGATGTGATGAATACACAATGTTACGTCGACAAATTAACTTGTTGACGCAACAAATAGCGGTGATGGTTGCTCGACAGCCTGAACTTGCACCGACACCTGAAGCCCCATTGTTTGCGGATTTTGAGGAGAATCCGTTTGTACCGCTAGAACAACCATTGAATCCGTCTATTCACCGGAGACAAGATGATCTAGAGGAAAAACATTGGAAATCAGAGTTTCAAGGTGATATTCTAAATTTACATGGTGATTATGAAGAGGATTGTTAATCTTCATATGATGTTGTTTATGATAGTGATGGTGATGATATTGTGGATGAGTTCGAGATTTCTAGGTTAAAAACTTTCATGGAGGGTGTGCACGAGAAGATCACGATAGAGAATCCAATGAAAGAGACGAATATGTTGGAAACGTATGTGGTTGATGCAAAAGTTGATATGCTTGAGGGTGTTGAAAAGGAAAAAAAATGGTTTAGGCGTGACAATGGTCGACGAGCAGAAGAAACATATAGTTGCTGTCACAATTGAAGATGTTCATCTTTAGGGTTTTACTTTTCCTAAAGTTTCAGATTTTATTTTGTGTTGTGGTGATAAATTTACATGTACTACACATGATTCAGATTTGAGGACGAATCTTTTTCAACAAGGGGATAATGGTGGAGATCAAAAATATGAGTATCTCTTGATCGAAAAGAACCAACCCGAGGTTCAAGCGAGTCGAGGTTTGACCAGAAAGTTAACGGAGCCCGTTTTTTACAAAAGATACCACTTTTCCAAGTGGAAACGACCTCCTGAGCAAAACGTAAAGACCAAAGTCTTTACGCCCACATGATTTTAGGCAAATTCGAAGGTTTAGAGGGTCAAAATTGCAGTTTATTATTTTCAGCGGGATTTTAATATTTTATTTAGTTATTTTAAGAGTCTTTTGTAATTTTGACATTTTTCTTAATTAGGGTTTTCACTTTATAAGTTAGTCGTCTTTGAGTCATTGTAGTAAGTTGTTGATTTAATAAAAAAACCTAACTTGAGAGTTTTCTCAGTTTTTGTCAATTTCTCGGTATTCTGCAGAATCAACGAGCTTTTGATTTCTTGTGTTATTTCATCTTCCCTTATGTCTTCACCTCGCTACATCAAAAAGCCTTAGCTGACATGAATTCCGAGGGTCCAATCTTATGGGAGGAAGTTATAGTACCAAGCATGCATGAAAGAATAGCAACTATGTTGTATAATTTTGATGCATTTATAGCATTACCTGAAGTGTTAGGAACGTTGGAAGAAATGTTCTGCATAGCTTCGTGGGCACAGTTAAACATGCACCAAAAACCTATGGGGCTCTACAATGTCAATGGTTTCAATAATGGATTGTTGTCTTTTCTAGATCATTGCGTGGAGTAGGAGTTTATGAAGCCGTCAGCTCGTGAAATTTTCATCTCTGCATATACTGCAAATGAATTGGTTGACAATCTTAACGCATATGTACCAAAAGTAGATCCCATATCGTCACAAATTCAAGGGCAGACAAGTTGTGACAATAGTCGTGGTAAGAAACGTGCTTTAGATGTAGATACGACACTCTGATTGTAACTCTTTTATGTGGCTCGGTGTTTGAAGTAAGAATATATGTTTTAATCTATATGAATATTTTCGTGAAACATCTTTGAGTGATTAATGCTTGTCCAAGTATTTTAACCAATGGCTCTGATACCATACTGTGACGACCGCGCCCCACGAACCATGCTTCGATCCGAGTTGATTCAGTGGTGGCCAGCCACTTTACCCAATCCAGACTAAAGCGCAACTCATAGAAAGGGGTCTCACTTGTACAACGGAAGTCTTGGTATTACAAATAATGTGACTATTTTAATGGTTATGCACTAATGACAAAACACGAATATTCCAAAATGCACGCTTGAACAATTATTCACTTGGTCCATGCTGCCATGTTGATTTTCATCATGAGGAATGGACAGAAGAAACGAGGAATAAGTCTTTAATGACTTAGTGATATTCATATAAAAGAACTGGTAATGCAAGAATTAACTGTGACCTACTGGATACATTTCGAGGAGTGATCTTACCGGTAGAAATAGTTCAACTAGATAATTTGATGTAGCAATTGTACTGGAGTTTTCATAGAATAGTTAATGAACTTGTGCTTAACAATAAACGAATCCAGCCTTATAACTTTTACTATTCTACCTTATACCTCCCGACGAGGAGCGACCTCACAAACAATCAAGAGACATGCTCGAGTACATGTCGATCCAGCACGCGGGTTACAGCCAACTCCTGACTGCAAGCAGCGCCTAGATAGATGGGTATCTAGCGAAATTACTTAAACCGACAGTCCTTACTGCTCGGCAGTAACTCGTCTCAATCCCTGGGCCCAACTTCCCAAAGGCGTTGCAATGGGTATAACAAATAAACAAACAAACTAGTAAACCGGATAATATCCGTTTCTCCTTGAGCTACATGTCCCGAACATAGTTCGTTGCTCTTTGCACAATTCAAGAACCAGCATATGAGATTACAATATTGGAGAATTATCATGATTTTGAATAGATATGATAAATAATAAATGATTGGATATGATTTATCGATGAGTAAGAAAATCATGTTATAAGATGAGATGCCAAACAGGATTATGATGAAATATAGGTTGTTCGAGGTTTGGTAATGGAATAGTGATTTTTCTGTCCAAGTTCCTCAGGGCCGGATGCCAACCGGGGCTAGAACAAATCAGAAATAGAACCTCACCTTAACTCGTACGGGGAACCTTGATTGGTTTGATTAGTTCGTCAAACCTTTAACAAATTTAAATAATATTAATCAACTGAATTTATAATTCACCACAACAGTTATTAGTACTTTTTCTTCAACTCTCATGTTGGTGAAACTGAGAACGTTCTTGTTAAGAATGCTAGTTATAATGTAAATCTTAGTAAATAACACATAAGCTTAATTTATGTTATTACACTAAACATGAAAATTTTAGATGATGAATTTAAAGAAAAAACATATTACTTAACCAACTCTACGAAAATTCATCTTTTTAGTCTTTAATCAATTCCAAACTTTTAATAACCACACACCAAATCCTACGAAATAACACCTTAAAATGTATAACTTAGTCATTTATTACTTTATTTTACATAGTAAGTTTAAACATGCATATACTCGTTTTATAACTTAAATATAAAGATATAAACATGAGAGTTTTATCAAAACATGTGATAAGGGATGATAAGATTATGGTTAGGTCATGAAGTGGCAAGAATAATCTTGTAAGACTTATGAAAATAATATGTTAAACATGATAAATTTACCATTTAAATGCTATAAATAAGATCACAAAAATGTCAATTCATGATTATAAATCATAATAATCTATTTATAACTAATACTATATCATATTGAATTTATGTGTGTGATAAATACATTGAATTATGATGGCGATCAAACTTATAAATTAAGAAAACAAAGATTGTGTCAAATAAACTGAAAATCACCGCAGTTTTGGTTTTACCTTTGATCGGACATCCAAATTGATATGGGCATTTCCTGCATATTGGGCCAGGCCCAAACCAGGCCCATATTTGACCATATCGGGGATCACTTTCGATGTCATATCGGTAATAATCACCGATATGTTACTGTGATTCTCGGATCCCAAGGTCTATAAATACGCGGTGCCCGGATCCCAAAGTAAGCAATAATTATCCCTCAGCTACCACGCATCATATCGAAACACATCCCCGATATCATTCCCGATATCTCATTCGATATCGGGATCATCTCGTGCAGCTCTGACACGTCACTCCACATCATCACCGATATCACGTCGGGGGTCATCCTTGATATCAAAATGAAGGCAATCACCGACGTACATTCGATCTAGCACCGGCATTCCACTCTCATCCAAGCATCGAGGCATTGGTTCGAGGTGTTCCGGACCAAGTTTACACGAGATACGTAGTGTAGGCCTGATTTGAGATAGACTCGTTGTATTGCCAGACCATACACTTGTAACCGACACCCATATATATATAAAACGATCTATTGTCAAATCAGTAGCGCCGTCTGTGGGAACACCAGTTCCCGGACAAGGACGCCGAGATGCAAGGAAGGAGGACCCGATCCGAATTTAGCAGAATTGTGACTAGGAGCGCCATGATGGAGGACATGCAACTCCATCAACACCCAACTGACCAAGAACAGACAGTGGCTCAAGCCGAGATGGAGCTTCCTCCACCACAGAACGAGCCGCGACGAAGGTGTGGGCCCAGGAGGCCACCGAGAGCTCAAATGCAGGTCCTACTCTTTTTGCACCAAGTACGGCAAAACCCGCGACGGAGGGCCCGCCCACCGAGAACCCCACAACAGACGTTACAATGACCGAGGCGCCAAATGCGGATTTTCCCGGCCCAGAGGAGACAATGCCCGCGTGACGAAGTGCCTCTCACCCCGCCACCATGACCCCGGAGATGCAAGCGTAGATCAACGCCTCTGTAAAAGCGGCGCTGGATTCCACATTGGAGACCTTGCTTCCACGACTAGCAGAGCAAAGGACAAATGACATTTGGGCAAGGCCCCATGAATCCGGAGCGGGTGAAAGAAGGGCAAGGCAAGGGTAAGACGAAGAGGAGGATACGGGGGACTCCTTCAGGGAGATATCGCCTGCTACTTACGACAGGGCGGAGAGACGGGACCCCGGGACTCTAGATCGAGAGATAGCAAGAAAGATGGAACGGCTCGACCGTGAGAGGGCAGAAGTAGCCTGGAGAATGGAACGTGGTCACGACCGCGCCGAGATTAATCGTTCAAAGAATGAGGATGCGAAAATACTGCGGGTAATCTCGAGGAGGATGGAACAACTAGACCGCGAGAGGGCGAAATTGTCGAGAAAGTTGACTCAGACTAAGGGGAGGGGTCGCAGTAGGACCCCGTTCTCGGATGAGATAGAGGCAGAGGTACTGCACCGATGAGACAAGATTCCGACCATAAAACCGTATGATGGGAAGGGTAACCCGATGGATCACATCCACGTCGTGGAGAGTCTCTTGAACCTACAACATTTTTCCGAGGGTATTAAGGAAAAAATAATGGTGACAACACTGATAGGAGCAGTGTTAGACTGGTTTAACAGAATCGAAGTAGGATCGATTTCGAGCTTCGAGCAGATGAAGGAGAGGTTGGAGAACCACTTTTCCAGTCAGAAACAAATGAAGACAAGCATGTACCATCTGGAAGCGTTGAAACAGAAAGATAGAAAAACTCTCGGCGAATTCATGAGCAGATTCAATGAGGAGTTACTGAAGGTGGACAACCCCTACGGGGGACAAGTGCTGCAGACCCTATTCAGGGCAACGACACACAACAAATTTGCCAAAGAGTTGATCAAGCTCGCAGAACCTACCATCAACCGGATAAACGAGTTGGCACACACTGTGATCTACAAAGACGCGATGATGGCAGCTAAGTTTAGATCCCAAGAACCCGGTCGGGAAAGGGATATAGAGATATGGAACAAGAGCATGGGAAGAAGGGACAGGTCCCCAAGGAGATATACCCCCCTCAATCGAGACATTCGCACTATCTTTGCCGTCGCACGAAGCAGGAATTGGCTAAGTGCGCCTCAAAAAATCAAGGAGACTGATTTCACCAAGAAATCTAGACGCTACTGCGAGTATCACCGCCAAAAAGGCCATGACACGAAGGACTGCTATGACCTGAAGGATGAGATCGAGAGACTGATTAAGGATGGAAGATGAATAGATTTCGTTAAGGCGAGCGGGCAATATACTGAATCAAAGGAACGATCCCAATCCCCAAGAAGGGAGGACCTTAAGGAAATTGAGAGCGGACAAGGATGCGATACGATAAATAATGCGCCTTCGAGGGGGATCATCAATATGATAAGCGGTGGGACCGCATGAGCGGATTCCACCAACCAGAGGAAGAAGATAGCTCGTAGACTGAACGAAGACCGATTCGTTGGATTCACAACGTTGATTGAGGAGCTTCCAGACGAGGTTATCACGTTTTCCGGTAGGGACCTCTTGGATCTCAGCCCTGAGGCCATCCAGACAGGAGAGCTCGACTGCCCCCTGGTTGTTCAGTTTGATATCGCTAACTATGCTATACACAAGGTACTTATAGACAACGGTAGTTCCACCAACATTATGTTTGCGCATGCTTTGGAAAAGATGGCACTTGGCCACCACGTGGTTGAGCAGGTCCGTACGCCACTGGTAGGATTTGGTGGAGCAGAGACAATTCCCCTAGGGTAAGTGAACCTTCCCACATCATTTGGACAAGAGCCGCACAAGCGAACTATTAATGTTCAATACACAATCGTGGACCAACCATTTGCATACAATGTCATAATCGGCAGGCCAGCCCTGAACGCGATAAGAGCGGTAGTATCCACATTCCATCAGAAGATGAAATTCCCAACAGGAGGAGGGGTCGGAGAAGTGGTCGCCAACCAGGAGGAAGCTTGGTTCTGCTACATCGCTTCTCTTACGTTGCCAAGAATTAGAGAAGCTACGGAAGAAACAATCGGACCGAATCAGGATCGGCAAGCTATGGAGTGATCACCATGATGAACAACAGGACAATATTTTAGATTTTAGTAATTTTTTAAATTATGCTTGAACATCGGAAACATTGCCCCATCGTGGGTCGGTCTGTAAACTTAAAACAGGGGGAACTACGCCGGTCTGATTCCCCGCTCAACGGGATACGTAGGCGGGTTAGGTTTACCTAGCCCTCGACCGCTATCTCTTATTTTGCCCCTTCATGGGTCGATATGTAACTTAAAACAGGGGGAACTACGCCGGTCTGATTCCCCACTCAACGGGATACGTAGGCGGGTTAGGTTTACCTAGCCCTCGACCGCTATCTCTTATTTTGCCCCTTCATGGGTCGGCATGTAACTTAAAACAGGGGGAACTACGCCGGTCTGATTCCTCATACAACGGGATACGTAGGCGGGTTGGGTTTACCTAGCCTTCGACCGTTATCCGTTATTATCTTTTTATTTGTGACTTGGCGCGATCTAATATTTCATGCAGGGATATGTCCTAAGCGGACATTATAGAAATGCAGAAAATGGCACAAAGAGTTGGGGAATGTTCCCCTCGATATATGTTTAACACATCACCCTCTTACAGGTACATGGCTCAAAGGGTCGCACATTACTATATCCGGAAAGGACATAGAGAATATTAAAAGAGGGATTCAGGGGGCATTGCCCTAGATTATTCAATATTATCTATTCAGACAGGTACAACAGGCACGATAGAGCACAATGGAAACAATGTTTCTCGTATAAAATGATATTCCCAAATTGAAGGAACATCCCGCAGATAACACATGCACATCATTTCGTGCTTTCGTATCAACTTTGACGTCAAAATTGTTTCTTGTATGTGCTGTTTTACAGGGCTTAATGACGTACAGATTCAACGACGACATAGCCACCAAGGGATATAGTCAAAAAGACAATGAAAAGGCTCGTATACAACACAAAAAATATCCCCTGTGATAATGGGGTCGATCAAAACAATTCAACGGTAGTGGATTCTCTGTGATAACGGGATGCGCCCCTACCCACAAAAAATGTCCCCTGTGATAACGGGGTCGATCAAAACAATTCAACGGTAGAGGGTTCCCTGTGATAACAGGATGCGCCGATACCCACAAAAAATATCCCATGTGATAACGTGGTCGATTAAAACAATTCAACGGTAGTGGGTTTCCTGTGATAATAAGATGCGCCCCTACCCACAAAACATATCCCCTGTGATAACGGGGTCGATCAAAACAATTCAACGGTAGTGGGTTCCCTGTGATAACGGGATGCACCCCTACCCACAAAAAATATCCCCTGTGATAACGGGGTCGATCAGAAAGAGTTCAACGGTAGCGGGTTCCCTATGATAACGGGATGCGCCCCTACCCACAAGAAAAATATCCCCTATGATAACGGGGTCGACAAAAAAGAGTTCAACGGTAGCGGGTTCCCTGTGATAACGGGATGCGCCCCTACCCACAAGAAGAATATCCCATGTGATAACGGGGTCGACAAGAAAGAGTTCAACGGTAGTGGGTTCCCTGTGATAACGAGATGCGCCCCTACCCACAAGAAAAATATCCCCGATGATAACGGGGTCGACAAGAAAGAGTTCAACGGTAGTGGTTTCCCTGTGATAATGGGATGTGCCCCTACCCACAAGGAAAATATTCTCTGTGATAACGGGGTCGGCAAGAAAAAGTTCAACGGTAGTGGGCCCCGTGTGATAGCGGGATGCACCCCTACTCACATGAAATATTTCCCCTGTGATAACGGCGTCGATTCTAAACATCTCAACGGTAGCGATTTCCTTATGATAACGGGCCGCACTTTGACACTTCAAGGAGGGGTAACAATAACACAAGCAATCATACCGTGGAATATGTATGAACAAATATATATCAGGACACGCGTAAACGATCGATGGAATTAACGGGTAAAATTATGAGTCACATTACAGAGGCAACTGCGCCAAAAGAAAAAATACAGACTCTTAAATTCTTAACCGGGATAACGAGGGGCCCCTTTGATGTGGATCAATGCCAAACTCTTCTGTTCGATGATCTCGCGGTACTCCGCCTCTGGTTCTAAATCCTCGTCGTCGTCGTCGGAGTCCTCAGGAAATTCCCCATCTGGCCCCTTCAACGGATTTATGACCGAAGGGTCGTAACCATCCTTGAAACCACCTTACAGCTGAATTTGACCTATGACAGAGGCCTTGGCTTCCTTCCACTCGAGCAGGCCCCGCTCAGCATACATCATCTTATACGACCGACTCAGAAGGAACTAATTGGCCGCACTGGTCAATTGGCTTTTGCTCAGCGTCATGCACCGCATGTGCCTTTCAGCCTGGGCTAATTGGTCCTTCAGAATTGCGACCTCAACTTCAAGTGCCTTCCGACGAGATGCATCTTGACCAGCGATAAGTCGAGACTCATCAAGCTCTGCGATCAACCTATTATTATCATTTAACAGGCCTCCCACATTACTCTCGATGGCCTTCAAAATATCCATGGCCCCGTCTCTCTCATGCTGGAGCTGTATGGCAGCAACAGGGTCGTATTCGCCCAATTTATCGAGCAAACCATTGGTAACTCGGAGCGACTCGGCGTGATCCAATTGGCCCTTAACGGCCATCGCCAAGAAACCTTTCAAAAAACCCGCTACCTGCACGTCCACAATAAGGAGTCGATCGCTCAGTCCAATGAAAACTCAAAGGAAATACACATTCAATGGCACAAAGACTACTTACAGAGCGGAAGAGACCATTGTGATTCGCATTTGAACTACCCTCTTCCTTCCTTCTCTTTCGCCCCATGGACGTCCCAACATCAGCATCGGGTTGAGATTGCGAAGCACTACCCACCCCGGCAGTAGTTTCACTCGTGGAGGGAACATATTTCTTTGCATTCTTGCGCACGCCCTCACGACCCCTCTTCTTGACGAGTGGAGGTCCGTCATCTGTAGCGGTTTCGGCCCCCAGCTGTCTGCGTTCTGCTATCGCATCCAGACTACAATACTCCATCAGCTTGGCTGCGAAACACACAAAATAGAGGATTAGGAAATAAACCGAGGGGAAGATATCAATTTACAAAGGTATAACACTTACCGAGCGTAGAGGGACCGTTATACCACACGGGAGATATACCACTTGCTCACAAAACTATGTCACTGCAGAGCATGGTACCGTCATATGGATGGTTAAGTAACTTTCTCAGAAACTCGAGGCTATGTGCAGTAGGCCCAACATCGGCTTGTCTCTCATATTTGGTGTCTTCACACCACACGCTATGAAGCGCATCAAACTCACCAGCCGTCCTCTCCTGGACGTACATATACTCGCATTTATTTCTATATCCGTAGCTAGATTGAGTATATAGCACGAACCTAAGCCCCGCCTGGGCACGCACACAGAAGAACCCTCTATCACCACCCTTCCGGTTGACCATGACACTAAAGAGCTCCCAGAACTCGTTAGCTCCACAAGGGGCACCCAACGCCCTAATGACACAAATGAAAGCTACAATGTACCCCAGGGAATTGAGGGATAGCTGTCCCAGGCAGACCCAGATGCTTGCTATGATAGCACTAAACGCAGGATTAATCGGGAAGCGCAGCCCATTCTTGAAGTGCTTGGCAATGACAGTAATGCAGCCTTTGGGTGGCGTATGCATTCCTTGATCGACAGTGGGGAATATGACCTTATACCCCTCGGGAATGTTATACTCATCTGAGTAATAACCAGCATGATGAGGGACATGAGACGTCATGTCCTCGTACTTCTTAGAGGTCTTATATTTCGGGGGGCTTACCTCAAAGCCCCATTCATCCACATTAGGGCCGGAAGCTTCGGGCGTAGCAGAAAATTCAGCACTGCCCTGTTCACCAGTCAGTTGTTCAGGCCCACACATCTCATTTTCGGAGTATACGACTCCACCCTCTTCAAAATCCATCTCAGGCAAACCTGCGCCAACACTGTCCCCGACAAACGACATATTAATGCTCTAACAGGATGAAAGTCAAGATCGAACGAGATATCGGAAAAGGGTATCGAATTTGATATCGAAAATTAAAATCAACAGAAGATATCGAAACCGAGGTCGAATTCTATATCGAAAGTCAAATTCGACGTATTTTTCGAAGGAACAACGAAATTTCGCTAAAAGCCAAAGTGGGTTTTCGCTTTCCTGACAGCCTATTTATAGATATCGGAGATACTAGATCGAAACACAGTTTCGATCTCACATCGGTACTAATATTCGATATAGATAAAGGACATGGGGACGGGCAGGCGCACATGGGAGATCACCTTACCTACTAACAGACGCCTCAACTACATCGAAATATACTTCCGACATCATATCGAATATTCATTTCGACATTATATCGAAGATGAAACCCGACATCCTACCCTACTACGCGAAGAGCCGCGATAATATAACAACTGCCCCGGCAACCCCATCACAATTTTCAAGGAACTCAATTACCAAGGAAACTAGAATTCAAACGAGGACCTCAAACTATGCGTCCACTGCACTGGGAGACTAATCGGAGTTCATCACAAGTGCATTCCACGCAAATTTGATCTCCGTCATTTGAACTGGCGGGACGAAGGGTACAGGTAACCCAGAAATTTGAAATTAAATTTGCGAATTCTTATCTCTAAAATAAGAATCCCCAAATTGGGGGACTACATGATATGGGCATTTCCCGCATATTGGGCCAGGCCCAAACCAGGCCCATATTTGGCCATATCGGGGATCACTTTCGATGTCATATCGGTAATAATCACCGATATGTTACTGTGGTCCCCGGATCCCGAGGTATATAAATACGCGGTGCCCGGATCCCAAAGTAAGCAATAATTATCCCTCAGCTACCACGCATCATATCGAAACACATCCCCGATATCATTCCCGATATCTCATTCGATATCGGGATCATCTCGTGCAGCTCTGACACGTCACTCCACATCATCAACGATATCACGTCGGTGGTCATCCTCGATATCACATCGAAGGCAATCACCGACGTACATTCGATCTAGCACCGACATTCCACTCCCATCCAAGCATCGAGGCATTGGTTCGAGGTGTTTCGGACCAAGTCTACACGAGATACGTAGTGTAGACCTGATTTGAGATAGACTCGTTGTATTGCCAGACCATACACTTGTAACCGACACCCATATATATATAAAACAATCTATTGCCAAATCACAAATGAACTTGGTTTTCAAATCTTTTTATGCTTTGTGGTTTTCTAGCATCATGAAAGATATGGGAATCCAGGATTTTGTAAAAACACAAAAGTTTGCTATGCTAAATAATTCTTGCAACATAAGAGTTGCCATCGGATTTTCCGGCAACAGTTTACGATTTATGGATTATGCCTTTCTAGATCATATTATTGGAGAAAGATATCTTCATACAAAAGATAGAAGACACCAAGGAGAGTATTCAGCCGTTGGCCTTGATCAAAAAGGATTTTTCTAGAATTAGTTATGATTTTTCTAATGTGCAGAATCGGCATTTCATGCGCAGTAAAAGTTTTGGCATCTTTTTGGGTAGATAATAGCAAGATCAAAATCTGGAAATTATATTTTCCGAACGAAAACACAAAAGGGAAACAACTTTTATTTCTTCTTATTTTTGCAGAATCGGATTATTTTGGGCTGTAGAAAATGGTGAAGAAGGGTGAATATTTATAGGCGAAAATAGTAAATTAATCATACTTATTTAGGTCACACCTTGATTATTGATTATTTTATATTAATTCACAAAAAATCTGAATTTAATCATGCTCTTAAGGATGTCATGGCTTAACTCATCAAAAATATGTCATGGCTTACTTCATCAATTGGTTAATTGCATATCAAGTCCCTCAATTATTTATAATTAAATTTCAAAGTATAATTAGATTTCTTTGTTACATACATTTTTATTCATGTAATTTTTCTAGATAATTCGATCATCTTCGTCAAGATTTGAAATTGAAATATATGTTTTAGGATTAGAGACCTATAAAAATAATAAAAGACTAAAATTTAAGTTTATGGACTAAAATGCAAATTTTTCTGAACATTTAGGGTCAAAATTAGAAATTTTTAAAAGTTCAAGGACTAAAGTACAAATTTATTTTCTTCCTAATTTTTGGAGTGTTACAGTATGGAGTGGTAATATGGAATCTGATGTATCAGGCAGTGAAGGTGCAAAGGGATATATGCTTTCATGAAATGTAACATCTCTGGAGATGAAGATTTTGTGATTTGAGAGGTTGTATAGTTTGTATATCTTGATGTGTGCTGGGTAGCCAATGAAAATACACTTTACAGCCTTGGAGTGTAGCTTTGTATATGGATGAGGGAGTACGGAAGCAAAACATAAACACCCAAAAACCTTGAGATGGCTATAAGAAGGTGGTTTGTGATGAAGAAGTTGAAATGGACACTTATCTGATAGGGTGGCAGAAGGGGTTCTGTTAATGAGATATGTAGCACTGGTGACACATTCACCCCAAAACTTGAGTGGAAGATGAGCCTGCAATCTAATGGCTCTTGCCACATTAAGAATGTGCATGTGTTTTCTCTCAACAACTGAAGTCGCCAGTGCAAGACCAGTGCGCCTACAATTTTCTAAACATGGAGGATTAGGTGACTTAGGTCCAAATATGACTTTGATGTTTCCAACTACCTAAATTATGTTACTGATAATCACCTGGCTAGCTAACCTTAAATTTGACATCTGAAAACGATTCTTGGAATATTGGAACCGTGAAACAGTATGCCAACACTATGTAGCTGAAACTTTTTATCATTTGAATTACAAAGGCCCCGTGTGGATGTACTTTCAGAATATAGACATCAAAGGCCCAATCTTTTTTACTTTATCTACCTTTAGTAGAATATAATATTCACCTATGTTAATTAGGAGGCTATATTAGTACATGAATGAATGATGCCTGCTCTTATTTTTTTATTTTAGACTGTATTTAAGTCGCATTGATTTGATGTTACACACCTACTTTTCCTCCTACAATCAAATATTGAAACTACATCCAAATTGAGTTTCAAATTTCTAACACATTTTTCAAAATATTTTTCAACCACCCAAACAAAAATAAGCCAAACCATACCATTGAAAATACATCCCAACAGAGCCAAAATCTTTCAACATTTCTTTATGCTTAGGTCTCCAAGGTTAAATATCTCGAGCACTAATCAGACGTCATTTATCCTTCAAAAAGTTGTTAACTAAGTACTACACTACGTTGGTGTTTGCACACTTTAAAAAAAAACTATAATCAGCTTTCTATGTGAACAAGTGATTTTGGGGTGTTTGCAAATCTAGCTTTTTCGGTTACAAAACTTTTTTTTAGCTGAAAACCTCCACAATCTTAAAGCTGGTGTGAGAGTGCTTTTAGCTTAACTTAAAATTGCGAACTTCTACTTTTCCACTAGAGTTTGCAAACACCACCTACATTGTGAACAATGATTTTCTGAAAAATAAAAGGGCTCTCTTTTGTTAAGTTGAAAATTTGCAGTTTTTATACGTTATAAGTATCAAAAAATTATCGTTTATTTGAGCTTTTAGTTTTACCGGGGAAAAAGATAAAAAAAAAAAGAAGAAGAAAAAAGCTTAATGTTGTTTAATTTGTGCAATTGTCTTTTAGTTGTTTCTTTTCATTATTTTTCATAAGTATTTATAGTCTGAGTTAAGTTATGATTTTTTTTTCTGTTTCTAATCGGCCTTGTTACATACACAAGTTTTTCAACAAGGTCGACTCTATTCCAAACACCCAAGAGGTAAAGACTAAAAAATATGAGTATGCCATTATTTTTCTTATGTAGGAACACGTAAAATATAGTAAATCATAGGTATGGAGGTGTTTGCAAATGATTTTATAAGTAGTTTGTGGGCTTTTTTCCTTTGAAAATTTTTGATTTGTGTTTGCAACTGGTGCTTTTATTTATACTTTGTTTAAAATAAGTAAAAAAAAAAACACAAACTCTACAATCCATTTTACAGTGTTATATTTATGGAAGAAAATCTCGAGATTTATTATCTTTCCTTAATTCAATGGGACTTTCCCCAACTTCATGAACAAAATTTAATTTTGTATTTTCACCTAACTATGATTCCGTAAGAAAATATATAAAAATACATAAATAAACCGAGTACCAAAAGGACTCCAATACCCTAAAAAGATGCCTCGACATAAATAACTCGTATAGGAAAACTCCCACGGCTTTCTCACCGAAGAACAAGAATGTTTCCACATGATACAAAAGCCTCGTAGGTTGAACGTTTTAATACAATCAGAGGCCTTAAATAACCCACTTGGAGGAATCACGTGGATATTAAAGATCTGATAACCATTATCAGCCTAACTACCCTTAAACTGTATGCGACCCACATTAATTATTGTCAGCAGGTCCATCACGCATGAGGCAACATTGATAGATGCCCTTCCTGCAACATTTAAGAAGACCAAGTTGTTATGACTTTAACTATACTATAGATCTCATAAATATCATGGATTCTTCCAATGTAAACTTCTCATATTTCTACACTACATTTGTACTCACATCTTATTACAATAAAACACTTATTCATTTTTCTCTATATTTATAGCCTAAATGAAAGGTCATCGTTCTCATGAACCTCCCTCGTAAAACACTTACATTAAGGAAGTTTTGAACCACATTAAACTAAAATAAATCTAAGAGTGACCCCCCTCGAATAATTCTGTGTTATCATTTTGGCGGCTTATGTTGGAACGCCAAAATAACATCCTTGAGCACGGTCCTGAGAGAACCTTAATATGCTCCAAAATTTTCTCAAATGTCGATTTACACAATAGAAGCATACAAACACTAAGAAGCAACCTCCACTAGGTCACAAAGAGCGATCGTGAGCTTTAATCCAAAAGACATGTACAGGACCGCACATACCCCCAAAGAGCGTATCGTGATAGGAGCCCATATCCAGAGTATCGGGTGTGCCCAACACCCTTATAGATATGAACAACACGTTCAACCTCATATTTCGATCCACTCTCCACTCTTTAGGACTCACCATGTCTCAAACAAAACCCACGTCGATCCCTGTGCAAGGATTCTCGAAAGATTGACTTCCCACGCAGAGAATCGTCTCGCTTCCCATGACGTGGGGGACAAAGTCGCAACAAAAAATGAAGACAGTCACCTTCCACGTCATGAGAGCACCCGAGAACCTTACAAAGCCATATGCGGCCAACCAGCCATCTGAACCTTTAGAAACCTCGCGCCTGCACCCAGCTCTATGAAAGATTCGTCGCCCAACACAAAAAGGAAGGAACATGGAGAGAGAAAATGAGACGCTGGAAAGATCAAAACCCCTCTCGTACCATGTCAAAATACACACCCCTCAAGGTCCTTCGGGTCACTCGATACGAGTAGGTTCTGTGATGGTCACTGGCCCTGAAATACCAAAAAGGAAAGTAAAAAAGAGATATTGGGAGATATTGCGAATATCACGAATGGGGACACACAACCGACTGGTGCCGCCACCTCGTAGCATAATAGAGAGACTTCTGAGGGATGGACGCCTTCAGAAGACATTCAGGTAAGAAGGATCTCAAGCCCGACACAAAGGGGGAAACAAACAACCGATCAAAGGGATAAACATTCACGAAATTGGATGAACAACCAGAGGCGTCAAAAGTCTCATTTAGAAGCCCGCAAGGCCAAAGATACCCCAATCCCTCTAGACCAACTCCTAGAACAGAACCTGAAATTTTTTGGACCGTGGATTGACACAACACTTTAGAGAGTTAAGCTGGAATTGCCTTAACTCTATTTTGATCTTCTTGATAATAATAATGTGCAGCGGAAGTAAGAACACAAGAAGATATAATTTTAAGAAGTTTTCAATATTATTAAAACCTTCCGAGCCTTAGGCCAAATAACCATAAAGGTTTTATCAAAAATGTTCCTCACAACAATTCACTCACGCTCTTTGTTGATCGGACTCAACGAAGCAGACAAGTAAGAACTACTTAACTTCTATGAACTAGACTTAAGCAGTTGATACAAAAACTTCGCAAAACAAGACGAAGACAATACAAAGAGGAATTAATCTCTTAGATTGTTTAGCACGATTGTCCTGTCTTCATCTTGATGAACTTCACATCTTTTATAGATTTCTTGAGTCTTGAACGCCAAGATGTGTTGTTCACAGTTTTGGTAGCTCTTATTGTTTCCTTGTTGAAATTTGCATTCTTTGTGAACTTCAAATCTTCCTTGAGAATGTGTTTCCATTGTTACCGATTTAACAAGGTAACACATCTTCTTCAATCCGCAGAACCCTGGAAAGAATCGCGTCGCAGAGAACAGCTAACTTATTTCCTTATTTTGAAACCGTGTGAGTTGACTATTCAACTTAACTTGAATTATGGAAACTTCATGTAAGGAATCTTCCATAGCTCTTCCTTATGATAAAGATACCTTCATGGACATAAACATCAACAACTAAAACCGTGGAACTTGGTTAATATGTGAATAAAGGCAAAACTTAATTTTGGCAATTAAAGAACAGTTTTCGCATAAGCTCTCGACTTTCAATGTTATCCTCAAAGTTAACCCAACATGGTCTAACATTGTATCGTCTAACATTGACTCCAGAAAACCCTGCACTTTCAATCTCCCTCTTTTTGCCTTTCTCACAAAACCAACACCTGTTCCAATTAAGTCGTATATCCAGAAAGTTATAATCAACAAGAAACAAATTAAACTACTAAACTGCTCCCCCTTAATACAAGATATCATATTCAAAGTTAAATTGACCAAGACAAGCATTAAGGTCATCACTACATTCACATATGTACATATGTTCAGACCTCAACATTCATCAATGTTGCCTCAACATTGAAACCAGTGAGTTTCCTGCACAGAATGTTAACTAGACAAGCAGTTCAAAATGTACTTTCATAAGTAATAGCAGTTAGAGCAGTTCAATAGTAGTACTTAGAGTTACAGGCCAAAGCAAAATATCAAGGACACGCCCCTTGATCAAATAAAACCAATTAGAGATTAATGTACCAGCAGTTCAAAGATATTAGCAGTTCATAGAAACAAAGCATACACTAGAAGACTAAAATTTTAAATTTGGAACTACTCTCCCCCTTTTTGTGAAGAAGGAAGTTTCTCCAAATTTTTCACCATGTCCTCCAGCTCTTTGAGGTGTTCCTTTCTTTCCTCAATCTCCCTCTGACAATCAGCAATCTGCCCCCTATACCAGTTCAGTAAATGATCCACAAAAGTAGAAGTTATGACCATGCAATCTTCCTCTTTGGACATAGGCACTGAAGTTCCAGCAAACTCCCGAGCCTTATTCTTTTCAGCCCTTGGTCTCACCACTCCTTTTGGGTTCCATGGAAGGTCTCTCACTCTTGATCTAGACAAGTAGCTTGAGAGAATTGTCAGTTTAGTATCATTCTTCTTCCAGCCCACAGTGACACTTGTCTTCAATCCTTGATTGCTAAGGATTTTGCAGATGAGTGAGGGAAAAGGCAGCATGCCATTCTTCCTTCCAGCAACTTCAGACATAGACTTCACAATCCTCTCCCCCATGTTCACAGCTAGCCCATTCTTGATTTTGTAGACTAAGAGTGCTGATTCCTTAATCAAAACAGTGACATTTTTGCTTGGCAGCCAGTTGAAGCAAGCTATCTTGTGCAAGACAGCACTAAGGGAGGTAAGTTTTGTGGTTGGCAGAGCATCTCTCCAGATTTTGATCAACCCTCCAGTCAAGTCTTCCATCACATCATCATAGCAGGGGTCCTCAGATTCATCAGCAGTAGGGAATCCACATATCATGTTGATGGTGTAGGGGTCAATGTTGAAGACTATCCCCCTCACCCAAGCCTTTCCAAATTTTGGAGATCTGTAGTCCTTGATCCACTTGGAAAGATTTAGGTAGAACTCCATGACAATCTCAGGAGCATAGTCACTCAGCTCCATCACTGATTGTTGCAACCCTCTTGCCTCAAGCAAGTCCATCACCTTATTTTCTTTGAAACTGGCCATCTTTATAGCTCTTTCAGTGTGAATCTCCCTTCTTTTGAAGGAATCCCACTTCTTCTTCAACTCTTGAGAGAGATAGTAAGGAGAAAAGTAGCTCCCATCATCATCAGGACATACCACATATAGCCCATAAGTGTACTCCTATGTTCCTGATGTTGCCCCAACATCAGCAGCAACATCCTGCTCTTCTTTAGTCTCCTCTTCCTTCTCCTCTTCTTCCTCTTCATCCTCAACATCTACTACCTCAGTTTCCTCTTCCATTACTTGCTTTCCTTTCCTCTTTCTCTCAGCAGCAGCAGCAGCCTTCTTCTCTTCCTTAGCTTTCCTCTCAGCCTTTTTCTTGGCTAACCTCTCCACCTGTCTCTTTCTAGCCTCAGCCCTTGTCTTAGAAGTTTCTGACAAAGTTTTCAACTTATCCCCTGCAGCCTTGCTCTTTTTCTTTTGAGCCCTAATCCACTCCCTCACCAATTTATCCACAGACTTGTCCATGGATTTTTCAACTGATTTCTCAACGGATTCACTACCCTCCCCCTCCACAGGTATATCAGCATCAAATCCAGGGATGGGTTCAGCAGTGTTTACCTCAATTTCAGGCTCATTGGTGATGGGAGTGGTTGAATCAGCAGTTGGCTCAACATTGGAGGTCGATTCTCCCTGCTTGGACTTTCTTCGTCGTCGCACGTAAGGGATCGCCTTTCTTTTAACAGCAACAAGAGCATCAACTGTCTTTGCAGCACCTCTAGTGTGTGAACGAGTGCGTGCGGCAGTGGGTTCACTTCCCAGGGCTACATCAGCAAGAGTTTGCATGGGAGACTTTCTTGCCATTGCCAATAGAGAAGTTTAGAGAGAATTTGCAGAGAAAATTGAGAGAATTTGAGAGTTGCGAGAGTAATTTTGCAGAGTAAGCACAATTATGAAACTTGCAAGCACAGTTAAGGGAAATAGGGTTTTGATTTTTGGAATAATCGTGAATTAAGGAAAGAGAATGAATGTTAATGGGCAGTTACCAAATTTGAACCAAATAAAACTTTCCCCCTGTATTTTCCCGCGCGCACGCTTTGATGTTTAATTAACAGTTAACCAGAGCGGTTTTCAAAAAATTGAAAACTTATAAGTTCATGTTTTCAATGTTGACCTGCAACTGTGCACAATGTTGGGATAACATTCAATAACATTCAAAACCGAAGGTGGAGGTACATGCTTCACCAAGGCAAATTCATGTGAGAGCTTGAGATACATCCAAAAATACATCTGAATCTTAACCAATATAGCAAGTGAGTACCTCAGACATATTGTTCAGATCAAAATCATGAGTAAGCAACATAGATAACAAAAAACACACAGAGATAAGCAGTTATGAATTCAAGGAAAAAATTCACTTCCACAACATAGAAAGTCACAGAAAAGTGTGTCACCTGCAGTATGTCACCCAATTGTATGCCTCAACACATGAATTATACTCCCCCTAAGCCTAGACCGACACAACTCAGCAACAAGAAAGAAAACAATGCAGTTCTGTATGAATGCAACAATGTAATGTCAAATAGGCAGATGGTAAACACATATGAAAAACTCCTCAAACCAGTACAATTCACTTCTCTTTAACAATCTTTATTATTTTCATAACTCATCTGAACCAAAAACTCAAGGTTGCTAAACACAAAGCTAATGTCACTACTGAATGAGGGCAGCCTGAACTCCACACACCCCAGTAACAACATTAACAGCAGCAAGTTAGGCAAGTACAAATGCTTGAATGTTGGCAATTAATTTATAATGCACCCCAACACCCCAATTCCTTATGCATATTTGTTTACCAACCTGCATTCAAGAGAATCACCAAGTGATCAGTGCTACTAAATGTAAGAAATCTAAACCTCAAACACCCTAGTAGAAAAGATCACCCTCATGTGTTCCTTGGCCAAACAAACAGGAACATGTAAATAAGCACAACTGAGTAAGACTGAAGCTATCAACATCATGCACCCCAGCTTCTCCACATGTCCTGTACACCTTCCATATGAATAAGACACAACTGAATAGACATCAAAGTAGTGAACTTTGTGTACCCCAATTTCTTCATATGTTAGGTAATCACAACCTCAGACAACAGAAGAGTTTTATTACAGTTTCAAAACAAAAACTAGCAAGAGTTGTTAATCAAAGAGTTCAACCACACAAACCAAAAATGACAAAACACATATGAAATGAGACTCACAAGGAAATGAATTCAACAAAGGAAAACAACAGAATACCTACTACCCCACAACCAATATACTAGTGCTAGTCAGTGGTGTTATGACAACACTGGTTCACATATTGCACATGCCAAGAGATTTCCTCAAGCTGAAGAATCTCTCACTATCTAAAGGTTTTGCAAACATGTCAGCAAGCTGATTTGTTGTCTCAATATGTTCAATGTTGATGATTTTGTCCTCTACCATATCTCTTAGGAAATGATGTCTTATGTCTATATGCTTAGTTCTAGACTGTTGGACAGGATTCCTAGAGATACTTATGGCACTTAGATTGTCACAGAACATGAGAAGTGTATCACTATCTAGCCCATAATCGGAAAGCATGTGTTTGAGCCACACAAGTTGGGTAACACAGCTGCCAGCTGCTACATATTCTGATTCAGCAGTTGATAATGAAACACGATTCTGCTTCTTGCTATACCAGGAGACCAAATTATTCCCCAAATAAAAACAGCCCCCCCCCCCCTTGTGTATTTCTTGTCATCCACATCACCTGCCCAGTCAGAGTCACTGAAACCAACCAAGTTAGTGTTAGTGTCATAAGAATACCAAATGCCTAAAGGTGAAGTTCCAAAGATATATCTAAGAATCCTCTTCACAGCAATTAAGTGAGATTGCCTTGGCTCAGATTGGTACCTAGCACAGACGCATACTGAAAACATGATGTCAGGTCTAGAGGCAGAGAGATATAACAAACTACCAATCATGGATCTGTACAATGTTGGGTCAACATTGCTGCCAGTGCCATGTTTTGTTATCTTCACTGAAGAGGACATAAGAGTTTTGCAAGGCTTGGACTCTTGTAGCTCAAATCTCTTCACCAGATTCCTTGCATACTTCTCCTGGTTCAGGAAGATACCATTCTCCAGCTGCTTAACTTGTAGTCCCAGAAAGTAGTTAAGCTCACCAATCATGCTCAACTCAAATGTTCCTGTCATATACTCTACAAATTTGTCTAAAGTAGACTTATTAGTAGAGCCAAATACAATATCATCCACATAAATTTGAGCAATGCATATATATGAGCTTTTTCTAAGGACAAACAATGTTCTATCTCCATCTCCTCTATTGAAACCTAGGCCTAACAGAAAATCAACTAGCCTCTCATACCAAGCTCTAGGAGCCTGTTTTAATCCATACAAAGCCTTTTCAAGTTTGTACACATGGTTAGGATGTTTAGGATCAGCAAAGCCTTTAGGTTGTTCTACATAAACCTCTTTCTCAATTAAACCATTCAGAAAGGAACCTTTAACATCCATTTCGTATAGTTTAATCCTAAGACAACAAGCAATAGCAAGGAGTAATCTAATTGATTCTATCCTAGCTACTGGAGCAAAAGTCTCATCAAAATCTATACCTTCTACCTGAGTATATCCCTGTGCAACCAACCTAGCTTTGTTCCTCATAATTACACCATTCTCATCAGTTTTATTTTTGAAAATCCATTTTGTACCTATTACATTCACATGTGATGGCCTGCATAGGTACTAGATTCCAAACTCTGTTTTTGGTGAATTGTAAGAGTTCCTCTTGCATGGTATTAATCCAGTAACTATCCGTAAGGGCTTCAATGACATTCTTATGTTCAATGGAGGACACAAAACAAGATGCATTTTCAACAATACATGAAGAAGACATACAAACACACAACTTAGCCATATCCTTGTAATTTACCCTTTCTTTGTTGCGTGTTCTAACTCTTTCAGTAATTTGACCAATTACTTGAGAGGCTGGATGATCTTTTTGTATTCTAAGAGGGGGATCTCTTCTGGATACATGAACTACTTCATCTTCAGAATCTGACAGCACCGATGTTGGCCTAACATTGGGGATTTCTGGTGTTAAGTCAATATTTGTTCCAGTTTCCAGTTCAGCATCTCCAGCGTCTGTGTTCAATGTTGAGTCCAATGTTGGAGTAACATCTGAACCAGTGACTTCTTTAGTACCTGCAGAAACAGTTAAATCATCAAAAATGACATTCACTGATTCTTGAACAGTATGCAATCTTTGATTGTAGACCCTGAAAGCAGCACTATTAGGAGAATATCCAACAAATATACACTTTTCACTTTTGGGATCAAATTTGCTCAAATAGTCTCTATCTTTTAGCAAGTAGCAGTTAATACCAAATTCATGAAAGTGTGCTACTGTTGGTTTTGAACCCTTCAAGATTTCATAAGGTGTCATAGTAGTACCAGGTCTAAGATAAACTCTATTACTAATATGACATGCAGTATTCAAAGCTTCAGCCCAGAGTTTCTTAGATAGGTTTTTAGAATTCAACATAACTCTAGCCATCTCTTGAAGTGTTCTATTCTTCCTCTCAGCAATCTCATTTTGCTGAGGTGTTTTAGGTGCAGAGAACTCATGGAAAATGCCTTTAGATTCACAAAAATTAGCAAAGCTCACATTTTCAAACTATTTTCCATGGTCAGACCTAATTCTTCCTACAGAAGTACCATAGAGATTCTTAATACTAGCATGCAAAATCTTGAATGTGTTGAATGCCTCTGGTTTTTCTTTCAAAAACTTAATCCAAGTATACCTTGAAAAATCATCAACAATAACAAAAGCATAGTTCTTACCATTCAGGCTACTAACCTCAATAGGACCCATGAGATCCATGTGTAGCAAATCAAAGCACTTATTAGTTCTAGGGTTAGTACTCTGTACCTGAAGTGGTGGATGGACAACTTTTGTTTGTTTACCTTTTAGGCAGTCTTCACAAACAATTTTACCTGGGCCAGTCAACTTAGGCAGTCCTTTCACAGCCTCTAACTTTTGTAGTTTCTCCAGATTTCTATAGTGCACATATCCTAACTTCTTGTGCCACATGAAAGATTCATCTACCTTGGCATGGTAGCATTCAGCTTCACCTTGAGCAAGATAGCAGTTATCCTTTGATCTTGTACCTGTCATGACACGGACATTGTCACTGTTAAACACATCACATGAACTTTTATCAAAAGTAACTAGCAAGTTATCATCACAAAGTTGACTTATGCTAATTAAATTTGCTTTCAATCCTTCAACCAACAATACATCCTTGAGTGGTGAAAATCCTTCAACATCCAGTACTCATTTTCCAATGATTTTCCCTTTTGTGCCTCCTCACTAGGTAACTGTTCCAACTGTCAAAGGGATAACATATTTCAGGTTGTCAATGTTTCCAGTCATGTGCCTTGAACATCCGCTGTCAAAATACCACTTACCTGCAAGGTTAGAGTAAACAGCAGAAAAGACAACATTGCAAACAATTTTAACCATAGGAGTTTTTAACTTCTCAGTCCAGGTTCTACTTTTATGTCCTTCAGATTTGTTACCTATTGTTGGGATAACATTCAGATCAGAGATTCTTCTAACATTGGTACTGCAGTTGATTACTGTTTTCTTCTCAATCACAATTTTATATTTTTTACAATAAGGCTTAATGTGACCAGGTTGAAAACAATATTGACATATAAAAGTAGGCTTTTTCACAGTGTTGGAAGGGACTTCACAACTCAAGTTATTGCTATCCTTGATAAAATCAGCTTTCAAGTAGGCAGAATTAACATCTTCAGAGGGAGGTTTCTCAACATAGCCCAAACCATTTTACCTTGATTTCCCATACTCAGCACTTTATCAAGAAGAGATGTAGAAGAGTTCCATTTGTCAATGGTATGTTCAGCTTTATCTAGTTTTACCTTTACCTCTTTCAGCTCAGCCTCAGTTTTGTCAAGGTCTTTCTCATACAACTTTAGCATTTCCTTCATGCATCCAATCTCTTCCTTCAAGCTTTTGTTGCTCCTGATGAGTTTGTGATTCTCAAGCAGCAGTTTGTGGTAGATAGATTTCAGGTCTTCAATGATTTCCTCATGGGACATTTCACCTTCAAAGAAATATTCTTCATCTAGATCCACTGTGCCATGAAAACAATTAAAGTTAGATTCATCAAAGTAGGACGCAAGATAAGGTTCAGAATCAGTACCATATTCATCCCAATGTGCAAAGAAGGTCCCCTGTTCTGATGTTGGATCCTGAATGTTGGGGTAACATTGAGATCTGAAGCAGTTCAGGGAGTCTTTTGGTGTCCAGTCAATCTGAGTGAGTAGCGCAGCATTTTGAACCTCTTCTGATTGTTCTTCGGCTTCTCCAGAACTAAAGTCCTCTTCATTGAAATCACCTACACAAACCCAATGAGAATTTCCTCTTTTTCTCAGAGTGTTAGCACATTCATTAGCCATATGACCATATCCTTTACATTCAAAACATTGAACATCTTTTAACTTATCAGCTTCTAAAGGAGTAGGTTTTGATGCCATGTACTTCACAAACTTAAGAGGTAATTTCTTATAACCTGGGGAACTATTACTAAGGTTCTTTTCTTTACATTTTCCTTTAAGATTCAGCTTATTGAAATTCTTAGTAATTTTTCCATAATTTGAAGAAATTATTTCAAAATCATCATCACTTTCATTGTCAAGATTTGAACCTCTTAAAGCAACATCCCTATGTTTGCTAGGTTGTGAGGCAAGCTCCATCTCAAATTCTATAAGAGTATTCATCAAGACTTGAAACTATAGATTAACAAGGTTTCTAGATTCACTCATTGCAATTTTCTTGAGAGCAAATTTATATGACAATGTTCTCATAGCTTTTATAAACCATTTCTTGATTAGTCATAGCAAAACCGAGATTTTCACATTGGTTAGCAATATCAAGAATTTTCTCAAAATAACTGTCAACACTTTCATCTTCACCCATCTCAAGTTTTCAAATTGCAAAAGTAGTTGTCTATATTTGGAATCTTTAACAGCAGAATCTCCTTCACAATGTAATTCAAGTATATCCCAAGCATGTTTGGCTTTTGTACAATTCTGGATTAACTTGAACATGCGATGATTAACCCAACTAAAGACAACATTAAGAACTTTCTCATTAGAGTTATAGAGACTTACCTCTGCTGCTGTCCAGTGTGCTTCTGGTTTTGGAACTAGATCACCTTCACCATCTCTTGGTAATGTTGGAAGAGAGTATCCATTGATCACGGATTTCCAGGCTCGAATAACAATAGCTTTGATGTGAGACCTCATCCTGATCTTCCAATATGCATAATTGGAGCCATCCAAAACTGGAATCATGTTGGTATTAGGATTGACACTGTCCATGGTGTTGTATCACCTCCAAACCACCAATGTAGTCGGTGTTTGGCTATGACGCCAATTGAAAATTTTTGGACCATGGATTGACACAACACTTTAGAGAGTTAAGCTGGAATTGCCTTAACTCTATTTTGATCTTCTTGATAATAATAATGTGCAGCGAAAGTAAGAACACAAGAAGATATAATTTTAAAAGGTTTTCAATATTATTAAAAACTTTCGAGCCTTAGGCCGAATAACCATAAAGGTTTTATCAAAAACGTTCCTCACAACAATTCACTCGCGCTCTTTGTTGATCGGACTCAACGAAGCAGACAAGTAAGAACTACTTAACTTCTATGAACTGACTTAAGCAGTTGATACAAAAACTTCGCAAAATAAGACGAAGACAATACAAAGAGGAATTATTCTCTTAGATTATTTAGCATGATTGTCTTGTCTTCATCTTGATGAACTTCACATCTTTTATAGATTTCTTGAGTCTTGAACGCCAAGATGTGTTGTTCACAGTTTTGGTAGCTCTTGTTGTTTCCTTGTTGAAATTTGCCTTCTTTGTGAACTTCAAATCTTTCCTGAGAATGTGTTTCCATTGTGACCGATTTAACAAGGTAACACATCTTCTTCAATTCGCAGAATTCTGGAAAGAATCGCGTCGCAGAGAACATCTAGCTTGTTTCCTTATTTTGAAACCGTGTGAGTTGACTATTCAACTTAACTTGAATTATGGAAACTTCAAGTAAGGAATCTTCCATAGCTCTTCCTTATGATAAAGATACATTCCTGGACATAAACATCAACAACTAAAACCGTGGAACTTGGTTAATATGTGAATAAAGGCAAAACTTAATTTTGGCAATTAAAGAACAGTTTTCGTATAAGCTCTCAGCTTTCAATGTTATCCTCAATGTTAACCCAACATCGTCTAACATTGTATCGTCTAACATTGACTCCAAAAAACCCTGCACTTTCAGAGCCAAAAGACTGGCTTGCATAGCAATTGGTGAAATAAAATCTAGTTGGAAAATACTGACACAAAGACTAACTTATAAAGTAGTTGGCAGAACAAAGTCTAATTGAAAAGGCTCCAAAAATAAATAAAAAATATAAAAATCCCACAGAAAATACAAAATGATGTTTTCACCCTCCAAACGTTGAAATTCTGCTAAAAGCACGTTGGCTTAAAGTCTTTAAGTCTAGCTCAAGTGACTGTTTCTACTTGAAAAAGTGGTATCGCTTGTCGAAAAAGGACTTTCTCGTCAAACCTCGTCTTGCTTGAACTTCTAGTTGGTTCTTTTCCATCTAAAAAATCTCATATATCTCACCAATTGAGAAACATTGGCACAAAATACCAACTTACAAAGTAGTTGGCGAAAATAAGTGCAATTGAGAAATAGGCACGAGGTCTAAAGTAATCAACAGAGTATGGGAGGCGAAAGTATGCACTTTTTTTTTTAACAAAAATCAAGACAGGATGAGGCGGACTAACACGGAAGAAGCTTACTTTCTCATTCCACAAAATGAGGTCCGATTAACAAGCGTAGGCATCAAAATAGATATAGCGCAAAACTCATTTCCTTTTATTCACACGAAGGGAGTAACAAGTACAATGCAAAAAAGGCACCCCGACAGCCGAAGAAAGGCTAAAGCTAACTCCTTCGAGATGGTTCGAAACTAGATCCCTCGTTTGATCCATCCTCTTCATCCTCGAAAACTGAGCGAAGAAGGTCGAGGAAATTCGTGCTGTAACCTTTCATGGGGAAGCCCGATGGGATCCCACTGGTACGTGCTTCGATCGAAAACCCTCCCTTATTTGAGCAGCGAACTCCTCGACAAAGAAAGCACGAAGCTCCTTGGAACCTTTATACTCCTCCAAAGCCTTTACCAGCGCATGGTCAATGGCTCAGATTGAGGCAAGTCCTTGTCAATATCCCAGATTGAGGTAAGTCCTTCCAGCACTTATCCAAATCCCCATACTCCTTCTGAAGCTTAAGGAGCCTCCTCGGTAGTAGCCTTCATTGGAAAAAAACCAATTGTAAGCATAAATCGCGTCCTTCTTCCATTGCCAAAAACTAAATTTTTTTCCATTGCCAAAAAAACATTTGAAAACCAGAGAGAGAGATAGATAGAGAGAGAGAGAGAGAGAGAGAGAGAGAGAGACTTTTTGTTTAGCATTTTCTTAATGAAGAATTAACCACTTAAGCATGTTTTGGATAGGCTTGACAGGTAGAATAATACCTTCAACAAATACAGAGCGGCCAATAAGGCCTATGTGGAGAAAGATCGTAAGTCGAAGGTGATCATCGCGACTTTGAATGAAAAACTTGTGACTAAAGTTGCTGTTGCTGAGGTCAACCTTATCTCCCGATGATGCCATGGCATTCGACAATGTTTTTTTTTGTTTTACTGCCTTCGGAATTGTGCCGGCTACTGCCATTTCTATCGCTGTTGTCATAGAGACAGCAGTTGTGGTGGTTCCTTCCATGACTATTCCTAAGACAATCGCCACCTCTGAGGCAGCATTGGCCACTGCTCCAACTTCTTCTGTTTCAGAATATCCTTCTGGTTTTGTTTTGATAGATGCAAGGGGTGCTGATGCTCTAATAAAGGATATGGAGGTAACTGGTTGGTCAGCTAGTGTAAATCTTCTTATTGGTGTCAGCTTGTATCTCAAAGATAATTGGGTTGGCTTCACTGCTAGGGGCATGCATGCATGAAGAAAGAAGATGAGGAACGCTGTCGCAGGTCTACCGAAGTTCCTGTTGGTGGTGATCTTATAGAGGAGCTCTGCCTTGACATTGATGCGATAGAAGTCATGCAAGGTGCTACTTTGGGGGGGATGATGACGCTGCCAATGGTGGTCAACCTTTTTGAGAGGGGGAGGTGGCCCTATTGACCTTACTTTTTGGCACTTGTGCCTTTATTTTGCTCTTCAAGTTCTAGTACATTTGATACTTGTTTCTTGTCTTTTCGAGGACAAGATAGTTTTGTTCTTCGCGTTCGGTACTTTGCTTTGGTAGACATAGGTTTTTCCTATTTATTTTTTTGTTAATAAAATATTCTTGTTTCTTTCTTCCTTCCTTGATCTTGCTTTCTTCATTTCATGATCTTGCTTTCTTCATTTCTTTATCTTGCTTTCCTAATTTTTTGATCGTGCTTTCTTTCTTCCTTGATCTTACTTTCTTCTTTCCTTGATCTTGCTTTCTCCTTTTCTTGATCTTGTTTTCTTCTTTCTTTATCTTGCTTTCTTCTTTTCTTAATCTTGCTTTCTTCATTTCTTGATCTTGCCTTCTTCCTTTCTTGATCTTGCTTTCTTTTTTCTTGATCTTGCTTTCCTAGTTTATTTTGGTAGGGCTTATGCTGATTGCTTAATTTATGGGATATTCGCCCAATAGGCTCTTCACCTAGTTTATTTGGTAGAGCTTACGTTGATTGCCTACTTCATGGGATATTCGCCAAATAGGCTCCTCAATCCTCACCTAGTTTATTTTGGTAGGGCTTACGTTGGGCCTACTTTATGTGATATTCGTCCAATAGGCTTTTCACCCAGTTTATTTTTGGTAGGGCTTATGTTGATTGGCTACTTTATCAGATATTCGCCCAATAAGCTATTCGCCTAGTTTATTTCGGTAGGGCTTACGATGATTACCTACTTTATGGGATATTCGCTCAATAGGCTTTTCGCCTAGCTTTTTTTGGTTGGGCTTACGTTGGGCCTACTTTATGGGAATTTCACCCAATAGGCTCTTCACCTAATGTGCTTTCATCAGTTTGTGTGATTTTTATGTCTTCACTTGTATGTGTCTTGCCTTAACTTTCTTGTCGATGGTTTGTTGTAATATGCTAGCAATCATTAATGTAGCTTTGTTTGTAGGGGGAGTGTTTGGCATTGGTGCATTTTTGGTCGTTGTTTGTTGTGTTATTGGAGCGCTTGTGGCTTTGATTCATGGGAATTTCACCTAAAATCTTGTTGCATGTGTATTTGTCGAGCACTTGTGGCTCTAAATATGTATTCCTCTCCATTGTTGCTTATTTGCATGTCTTACCAAGTTTTGGTGCCTTAACCTTGTTCAACGTGCTGCTTGTACGCTTTTTAAAGGTAACCATCGTTGATTGATCCATCCGGTATCGGATTGAAAAACAATTACCCACACATTCTTAAGTAAAATATGAGTATTAAGAGGAAGGTTTTATATATATTTTAAGTTTGCACTTATATGCTTTTTGATTAAGTCTTGAGGATAGTTGTAGCCTTAGTTAAATTAGTTTTGTCTTCTTGCGCTCATTAGCTAGAGTGTAGTGACAATTGTCTCTTGTGCCTTGTATGAAATAACACTCTTTTAGATAACCCAAATGGTTGTTTTTGAATAGCTGTTGACATGGTGGCATGGTTGTTGCATGTGTTATCGTTGTTACTTGCATAGTAACAACAGTCTGCATAAGCTATTTTTGCCATATGGCGAGTCCCCTAGTTCTGTCTTGAAATTCACCTGATACTGATGGAAGCGCCAGGATACCAGCATCTCGACGACCTGATTGTCTCTGAGAGAGATTTTTATCTGCCATACCTTTGCAAAAGTTGGATTGTATGTGGTGTGTCTTGTGATATGCGTGCGAATGCGTTTTATTAGGTTGTATGGAGTGACGTGGTAGCAAGACTCCTTTTGATTGTTGTTAGATTGTCTGTTATGAGTTGAGCTTCCTTTTTTTCCCCGGTTGATTGATTGCGCAACAAATAAAATTATTTTTTGAATTTTTTATTATGCTGCCTTTGTATTGGGGGTCAGTAGGTTCAATCTTTGGAGAGGATGATTGACGTTGTTGAGTAGTTGTGGTGAAATTGACCTTTTTAGTTGCTCTTGATTGTTTTTGAGATCGTTTGTTATGCGCTTGAGTTTCTTTTCTTCCTGGGTTGGGTGATTGTGCAATAAGTGATGTTGTTTCTCATGAATTTGTTGTTCTTGTTCGGTTGTTGTTGGATTAAGGGTTCGTAGGTTCAGTCTCTAGAGAGGATCATTAACGTTGTTGAGTAGTTGTGGTGGTGTTGGCCTTTTCAGTTTCTTTTATAGGCCTTAGCATAGTGATGAACACGAGTGTTTATTCTACAGTGCACTACGTGGTTTCCCACATATGCGGGGTGATTTTGTCTGCCGACAAATCACTCCACGTCAGACTAACCCAAGCTCATTATTGGTCCTAGGCTAGCTTTGAGTTCGAGAAACGTGCACTGAAAAATACGTTACGTGAACTAGGTCGGGGCTAACCTAGCGTAGGCACTCTGATGCCAAAGTTAGTTAATGCCCGTTGAGGGGTTCAACTATAAACAAGTTATAGCTCAAATACGATGTAGATAGAAAATAGTTAAGTAAGTCGAACGTATCTAATATGTCGAGCAGAAAGTGACTGATTTCGATTGGGAGTTTGTTGATTTCAGATAGCACTTGGAGCTAAGCCAAGCTGCCCACGTATCCCACAACGGGAATCAAGCTGAACGTAGTTCATTGTTTTGCTATGATTGTCGATCATGGTCAGATCTTTGAGGTCGGACCTTTGCGGCTGAGCCTTTGCACATCTGATATTGGTATGAACTCTTAATGTGTGAACTACACATGTATGAACTAAATACGTATAAACTGAATATGTATGAACTCAACAGGTATGAACTGATGTGAGAGCTTAAAGAAAGAAAATCCCCCTTTAATGATGACTAGGAGTTAGTTGGATGGGCCTCACTCGGACTAGGCCCCAATGAGTTAATGGGTCAACCAAGTAAGTTCGTAAGTGGGCCTTTGGAACCACTGAGTTTGTTGGTGTGCCAAATGAGTTCGTAGGCGCACATATGGGTCCAATGAGTTTGTTGATGGGCCAAAATGAGTTCGTTCATGGACCAGTTGATTGGCCCAAAGTGCCATGATCGATTTGGGCCGTTGGATATGATTGTGTAGTCCATTTAGTTTAGGCGTCATTGCCACTTGTCACGATGTAATTGGTCATCGTATAAGTCCAAATTTATGCCACAACAGACTTTAATATATTTTTTCCTAGTTTTATTCGAAACCCCGAGATTCAATTACGAAAACTACAAATTAGCATTAAATTTGTACACATAGCAAAAAACGGATGAGTATTAAAACAAAGGTGTAGTCGGTATTTTACCACAATTCTTGCATAAATGAGATTCTCTTGCACAAAATAATAATCAGAATAAACAGAAGACTGTACTATTATCCAAAAGAAAAAGAAAGAATGGTGAAAAGGAAATAGGTGAGAAATTCCACATGAAGGGCCCACGGCTTCCGAGACTTTTCTTTCCAGGTCAACTGTAATTCGTACCTAATTCCATTATTTGAAAATGATGGAGATTTCGACTTCATGATAATACTACAAACGGGATTTTAAGGACCACATAGCTCAGTTACTGTGAAAGCGCAAGTGTCAGAATCAAACTACAAATAACCCAATTATGATAAAATTCAAAATCTGGAGGGCTCAATTATTTCATTCAACCAAATGTATTGGTGATGTACTGCAAGTCTGCAACAAATGTCTTAATTAAATAATACTATTGTTGTTAAACTAGAGGTACTAACCATCCCAGAGTCACATACCGTGTAATAACCAAATTGTATGCAAATGTTATCGTGCATCCGTTGTATGAAATAATCCCAAGTGATATATGAAAAACTGGAAACGAGTGTTCAAAGACGATATTGTGATTTTACAAATGTTTTCCCCATCATAGATGAATTACATTAAGCTCCACCGATTCAATCTATGCTATGCATATACGCAGTGCACTGGTACGGACATATTACATTGTCATAATTTAAGATAAGAAGCTAACATACAACTGCTTACCTGGCAGTTCAACTTAGTAAACAGCATTCACTAAGAGTCGATGGGTTTAATTTGGGGTTTTTGGCAAGTTTAGTCCTTTATGTATACCCTTCTGCAATGTTAGTCCGTTATGTATACCTTGCTCGATTTTAGTCCTTTATATATACCACATGCTCGAATTTAGTCCTCCGGCCAATTTAATTTGAATTTTGACCGGAACACGTCAACGTGCCGCGCACGTGACGTCTGAGTCAACAATTATTTTTTTATTTTTTTTAAAAAATTGAAATTATAGTCCTTTATATATACCACTTTGCAGATTTAGTCCTTTATATATACACTGCTCAATTTTAGTCCTTTATGTATACACTGCGCTCTATTTTGGTCCTTCAGCCAAATTAATTTTAAATTCAGTCAAAAGACGTCAAGTGCGAGTCATGTGATGTTCGATACGGGTCTCATTATTTATTTATGTCTATGTTAACCTTAAATTTTAAGAAAAAATGTAGATTCGTCAACAAAATGTAGATTTTGTCAAAAGAAGTCGCGTGTCGAGCAAAATCTCAATCCATAATTTAGTTCAATGACACATGGAATAACATTATATATGAATTAACAATGTGTAACAAATCACTACAAGAATTTCCGTGTTTTCCCGACCAGAAAATCCCGACCGGATTTCGGTCGGGAGCATTCCCGACAAAATCTACCTTTTGTTGACGAATCTACATTTTTTCTTAAAATTTAAGGTTAACATAGACATAAATAAATAATGAGACCCGTATCGAACATCACATGACTCGCACTTGACGTCTTTTGACTGAATTTAAAATTAATTTGGCTGAAGGACCAAAATAGAGCGCAGTGTATACATAAAGGACTAAAATTGAGCAGTGTATATATAAAGGACTAAATCTGCAAAGTGGTATATATAAAGGACTATAATTTCAATTTTTTAAAAAAAATAAAAAAATAATTGTTGACTCAGACGTCACGTGCGCGGCACGTTGACGTGTTCCGGTCAAAATTCAAATTAAATTGGCCGGAGGACTAAATTCGAGCATGTGGTATATATAAAGGACTAAAATCGAGCAAGGTATACATAACAGACTAACATTGCAGAAGGGTATACATAAAGGACTAAACTTGCCAAAAACCCGTTTAATTTGTACACGGTATAAGAAAACTGAAAACTGATAATTATGTAGCAGTTAATGCAATATTACTGAAGGCCCTACCTCGTTCAAGTGTCCAACTAAATACACAGATTATATTGCCTAAAAATCTATTCACCAGTATATATAAATAGATCACTTCTATATGTGCTTCTATATATCCAATTTCTGACCAAGAGAAAATGGCAAAAGAAGTTGTTAATATACCAGAAACCTTTTTCACTATCTTATACCCCAGCTTGCTGATATTGCTTTGCTTGGAAACAAGGATTGTATTCTCACAAAGGGGCCATTTGCCTAAGGAGGAAAGTAAGATTCCCATTTTCTCTCTTATGCATGTGTATCAACTGTTAACCATATTCCTTTTCTTGTTTCATCTAATACTCGGTGATTGTATCGTCGTCCCAAACTTTGACCTCCCGAGTCTGATGGCTCTTACAATACATTACTATGTAAACTTTAACTTGTTCATTTCTGTTTAATATTTGAAGTCTTGACGATGTTTAATTTGATATTGCAGAGAATGCACTTCATGAAATAGCTGACCAGTTGGGGAAAAAAGATTGGGATTTCAATTTAAATCCTTGTGATGGGAATTCAAACTGGACCACTCCAAAAAGGACTGACATGCCATTGTACAACAATACTATCCTCTGTAATTGCTCTTATCCTGATGCTGTATGTCACGTTGAAAGCATGTAAGTTTTCTAAGTTCAAAATATAGTGAGTCTTTGTGGGTTGTTGAAATTTAGAGTCCTTTTGTGTGTGGCACAAAATCTAGGCTATCACGGTGCAAATTTTGGAGTACGTATACTATACTGCGACTCTACTTTCTGATTGTGTATCCTATAACTTGTTACCTGCTTGAGAATTCATAATAACAATAATAATAATATCTTCAGTATTAGGAATAATACTGTAATTCTGGAAGCTTAAATCTTTATAGCCAATGGTATTTGGTTGAGTCGGGACTTCCCAGTCCTCAAGCAGAGAAATTCTATTTTCTTAAAATTTGCATTTGATATCTGCTGACAAGTGCAGTAGTTTCTTTTCCCCATAAGTTTGCTCTGGTACCAGTAATCCAGGATTTATTTTTTACATGACTCATGAATAGACTTTTGTGATGTTTTCGTGAACATTATTACATTTCCACTTGTCGAACATGAACATAGAGTAATGCTTTCTGCACCTCCGATCCATGCATAATTGACTATCAGATCTCTCTTTTATGTGCTCCTAGCCGTCATTTAATGGTTTAAAGTGTGCGGTTTCTGCGTTTTCCTGAAAACAGGATTCTTAGAGGACAGGACTTGGCAGGAGTGCTCCCACCCTCTCTGGCAAAGTTACCTTACCTGAACACTATGTACGGAAATATTCATTTTATGCATGTGTCTTACCAGTATAAATAATTCTTTGATGAGGATTTATTCATTGGTTACAGTGATCTCAACCGCAACTACCTTAATGGTACCATCCCTCCAGAGTGGGCATCTATGAAGTTGGAGTTCATGTGAGTTCCGTTGGCATTCTTGAAAAACAAAAAAAAAATGTATTATGTAGACCATTTTTGGTTTTTAAGAAGGAATCTTCTGGCAGGTCAATCAGTGTAAATCGATTATCTGGGCCCATACCCAGATATTTGGGAAACATCACTACGCTTGTGTATATGTGAGTTCTACTCTCGCTCACCTATTCTTATGATGCATGCAGCATTAATATAATATTTCTAATATTTGATTTGACTATTCGGTATGCCTCTATGGAATGCTTGTACGTCTAATTGAGGGATGCAATTTTCAGGAGCCTGGAAAGCAATTTGTTCTTTGGGAAGGTTCCTGCAGAGCTGGGGAAACTGATTAACTTAGTGAACCTGTTAGAAGAAGTTTCATGTTTATCAGTTACATGGTTTAGATGTTTGGATGGAAAGTTAGACATCCTTGCTAATATAATTTCTTTTGGCTAATGCAGCTTTCTGAGTGCTAATAACGTCACAGGTCAGTTACCTTTGGAATTAAATAATTTGAAGAAACTTACTGAACTGTAAGTATCGTTGTGCAGTTTTTGACATACAGCAAATCTGATCAGCCTCCATAATTAGTTTGATTATTAAAGTGATCTCTCTCTCTCTCTCTCTCTCTCTCTCTCTCTGCAGTAGGCTAAGCAGCAACAACTTCACTGGAAAATTGCCTAGTTTCAGGAGTTGGACAAAACTCGAAAAGCTGTAAGTCATATGTAGAATTATTTCCTTGGCGGCAATGCGACATATTCGACTTGCTGCCTTATTCAGTATGTGTTACCAACAGAGAGTTACAGGCCAGTGGTTTTGAAGGACCCTTGCATTCTAGCCTTTCAGTCTTGAACAATTTAACTCAACTGTGAGTTGAAACATTATATAATAAGAGTATAAGATCATCATTTCGATGTCATACATTTCAAGATATTTTTGGATATTTTCTGACATAATTTATGATGAATTATGAACAATGTGCTCACCCTAGACGGATCAGTGACTTGAATGGTGGAGCTTCAGAATTTCCGCTGCTAAGAAACATGAAAAATCTGAAACAATTGTGAGTAAAAATCATTACATTGAATTCCACCCTGAGATTTTATTAATTCTCATTCTTAAGCAACGGTTAACAAAATTTATGTTCTGCTGATGCAGGATGTTAAGAAGCTGCAACATATCCGGAACAATTCCTATGTACTTGGGAAATTTGCCTTTAGACACTCTGTACGTAGCAACTTGATCTTACTTCTTTTTCTCTATTAATATTTTATTCGGCCCAATATTCGAATGTCATTTTGTTTAGAGAACATTGCTTGCACTTGATGGCTATCGTGGTTTTCATTTGGAAATATGTACTGTAACGATTTTTTCGGTAGTGTTTTGTATATTAATTAAAAGTTCATATATTTTTCAATTTCCTATATTCTCACCTCCAAGTCCAGAACTATTACTTATCTCCATTATTGTTCATCTTTTCTCCACAGTTTTCTAGTACGTCATGTCTATGAGGGGAAAAACTTGAAATATAACCTTCATTCTGACACCCATAATTTTTTTTTTAATTCTTGAATAGATTATATCATTTTCATCAGAATCAGGAATTGTAAATACAGAGAGGCTGACAGTGTGACATGATCACATCAGAACATCACTTTAACCACCACTCTTACTCTAATATTTATAATGCTATTTCCTTAATTAGTTGTTGTTCCCTCCTTTAGCGCTTTTGAACTATGTTTTATGTTCTTTACCATTGGTGTATTACATTTCGTATGACGCTCCAACAGTGTAATCTCATTCATCGATCAATGTTTTATTGCTTTCACGTTATTCTTTTATGTTTGTATTTCACTTTAATAGTCATGTGCTTTTTCCCAATGTATTTCTACATTTTTCGTAATATTCTTCAATTGATTAAGATAAATATCTTATGTATTGGCAGGGACCTGAGCTTTAACAAGTTGGAAGGAGGGATTCCAGATCTTAGTCATTCGCCGATTACAGAAATGTACGCGTTTGTTTAGTTTATTCGCAATTCTTACGTACCAAATGGTCATGCAAAATATTTGAAATCATTTTAAATCCATAATTTTTTTTGAATAAATATATTATAAGTGCAAGTGTTAGAAGCTTTATGGAATTAGGAGGATGGAACCACCTCTCACTAGATTTGTCTAACTAGTTCCATTCACCTCTCACTTTTTCAGAACCACCTTCATATAAAGCTCATATTTCATTACTATAAGTAATATTGTGACTGAGTTGTGTCTCTTTTTCTTAATTCTGTTTGATTTTCTTTCAATTGGTAGGTACCTGACGAGTAACTCTCTCACTGGGCCGATTCCCGAGTGGATCAAGAATGATAATTCACAGTATGCAATTTTTTGCTTATTCATAATTTATTTAATATTTTCTATAATTTCGTATCTATTTTGTTATCCATGTGATAAAAATGTGCTTATCATGTCTCAGGACATACTTTCACCTTTTGTTAGTCTTTACCTCTTTTCACTCATCAATTTAGTTTATGGGACTTCTATAACAAGCAGTTTGCGAGTTTTGATACATAAAGAGCGTTTACGAATGCTTTTAGAAGCAGTATATCGGTTTTCTTTTTGGATATAGAGAACCATGAAAGCATTGTTGGATCCTTAGTCCAACATTGTTGGATATTTGAGCTTATATATAAATACACATGACATAATAAACCCAATAAAAAGTGGTCTGAGGTTTCAGTTAGTTAGGGCTGGTATTGAGGCTTTAACTTGTAAAGATTAAAGGTCAAGTTATATGTCTAATAAATAGTCTGATAATCTAAAATAGAGTAATATAATCTGTTATGTTATATATAACACGGTCATGATCCCTAGATCATTCGAATCATTTTCTATACTACATCTCATTGATAATTCAGAAAACTAAAGGAACTTTCAAGGGTAGATATGAAAAACCAATGTCATCACTCTACTAACAGTTAAAGGTTAAGGCTTAAGGTACACAACCACAGTTCGGTCTTCCAGTTTATTATTAATTCTTGATGGCTCGACATGAACGCTCCTGAATTTATTTCGATTCTGACAAACATAATACATGCCTAGGCAGGCATATGTTGTAAGTTTTAGTCAACTCACCACAAACTGAATCTGGAAATTCCAACAAATTTTGAGGCTACTAGATCTCATTTAGCTTGGAATTTATTTCTCTTGACCAACTTTGTTTAAGTTACACGAAAAGTATGAATAAAGTGTTGCACTAGTCCTTCAAATCTCAAGAAGAAACTGTATCCTTGTTTTTAACTAATTGAGATGAAATGTGATTTGAATTCTTGTGCTTGTGTGCAGCCAAATTGATCTTTCTTATAATAACTTTCGAGAGAACTCTGTGCCACAAACTTGTCCGGGAAATATGTGAGCCATATTTCGCACATGATTGCTGTTATGCTTTAAGGTTTTCTTTATGATTATTATATTTATTTTTCTTTCTTCTCCTTTGTTCTTTTACTTTCAGAAACTTTTTCAGAAGCTACGGCAAAGGAAGTACTTCGTAAGTTGTCAACTTGCTTATTATCACAACCTTTGTGGGTGATACTTTGAGCATGATCGTGTGTGCTGTTTTCTTTATTTTTTGTTGCCTGAACGAATTAAATGCAGAGAACAGGGCAAGTGCTTGAGTAGTTGTTCAAAGGGTGAGAACATCCGCTTATTAGTCGAATATAATTGCTAAGCCTCCACAGTAGTGTCTCTTCAACATTATCTGCATCTGGGACTGAAAGGTGGAAACCAGGAAGCAGACAAGCTCCTCAAAGAAATGAGATTTAAATACAGCATGTTCACCAACGTTAAATATGTTGCCGCTTAACTAGCTTGTGATTTTTGACAGATCATTACTCATTTCATGTCAATTGTGGTGGACAAGATACTCGAATTGGAAAAATACATTTTGATAGTGATATGGACTCAGATGGTGTAGCTAGATTTGTTCATGAAAGGGAGAATTGGGGAACTAGTAGCACAGGAAGCTTTTTGAACGTTAACCGTAGTCGGGAATACTATTATGCTAATAATGTGTCTGTTCTTAGCACAAACGACTCTGAACTCTATATGGCTGCTCGACTCTCTCCATTATCTCTAACGTATTACGGACGTTGCTTAGCAAATGGAAACTACACTGTGACACTTCACTTTGCAGAGATTATGTTTAGAGACAATCAGTCATTCCAGAGTCTTGGAAGACGAATCTTTGATGTGTATATCCAGGTCTAGTATGAAATTAAGGCAAACTTTTGTTTTATGAAATATTCATGGACTGTGACCATTTTTTATTCCATTTAATACAGGGTGAAAATAAACTGAGAGATTTTGATATTGAGAAAGAAGCAGGAGGCATTGACCGAGCTGTGAAGAAGAATTTTACTGCAGTGGTAATGAATAAAACTTTGGAGATACGGTTTCAGTATACTGGTAAAGGAACAACGACTGTCCCACACCAAGGAACTTACGGCCCTTTGATATCTGCTATTTCTGTGAAATCTGGTTAGAATGTTTCTTGACTTGTTGTAGTAAACTTCTATCACCCTGTATGTCAAAATCAAGATTCACATCTTAAATAATAGCATATGTGGCTATCTCAAAGAGAGGGCAGCGTATTCATGCTTTCTAGATCGTAATTATAATTATTCTTACAGAACGTAGTCATCACCTTAAGCGCTATGACCGCTCCTTGATCGTTTAGCCTGTCAGTCTATTATTGGCATTTATCTTCTAATTTAATATATTTCTGGTAAAATCTCCTGCATGTCATTTTTGGATTAAAACTCAACCTTTTTGTTGCTTCTATCGTCTCTCTTATGCTTTGTTTGCTATGTAGACTTTAAACCTCCAAATGGAAAAAGGAAGATTTTCATTGGAACAGGAGCATCGCTTTTGGCCTTGTCTCTCATTCTCGCTGCTATTGCCTTCTTGTGGTGGAATAATCATATAGGACGCAAGATCGCAAGAGAACGAGGTGATTTGTATTCTGCACTAGACCTCTCTTATCGTTTGACTTTGAGTAGTACAATTTCCAATTGCCATATTTCAAGTTTGACATTGTGATATGGCGGATTGGCACTTAACCCTTTGAAAAAAGACAAACTAACCCATTTGTACTTTTCAATATGGCAAAATACTCTTAATCTAACATTCATTTCAAGTAAGATAATATAGAAAAGTAAGCTTGGCGATCTCTCATGGTTTTTCTTTTCTTTCTCGTGATCAGTTGTTTGTTAATTGTGGAGATCTTAGAATACTATGTGCTGACTAAGTTAAAGGAAGTAGCGTAGCATGGCAGTAACAGCACTCACTGCAAATTGAGCAGCAGTTGACATGTATCTTTTCCTATTAATAGTGGCAATAAACCAAGCCAGGAGATTGTAAGCTAATTGTAGAACTACAATATCCTTCTTCGGATTTATATATTTATTATGTGCCAAATTTCTTTGAACACTTATGTATGCTAACAGATAAATTTGGTACAAATTCACAAAGAAAGATGAACTGCCACTAAAGATGCTCGTGCCCATAGTTTCTGCGGGCATCGGGCAAATTTAACCTCAAACTTATTCTTTTGGCAGAGTTAAGAGGCTTAGATTTGCGTACAAGCTTTTTTACTTATGGACAAATCAAAGCCGCCACTAATGACTTTGATGCTGCAAATAAAATTGGGGAAGGTGGTTTTGGATCTGTCTACAAGGTAAACAACTGTTATGTACTATTACTTATCTCTTATGAATAAAATTATGTTGTAATCTAGTTCTCAATTGCAGGGTACATTATTGGACGGTACAATAATTGCCGTCAAACAACTTTCTTCCAGATCAAAGCAAGGCAACCGTGAGTTCGTGAATGAGATCGGCACGATATCTGCTTTACAGCATCCAAATCTTGTAAAACTTTATGGATGTTGCATTGAAGGGAGTCAATTACTTCTCGTTTATGAATACATGAAGAACAACAGTCTTGCTCGAGCTCTGTTTGGTGAATGAAGCCTTGTGCTTGCTTTGTGCATTGTTTAGCACTACTATGACGTATATAAGTTACGAAAGAGCATGTTGTAACATAAATTCATGTTATCTAACGCAGGACCAGAGGAATGTCAGTTAGAAATGGATTGGCCAATAAGACAAAAAATCTGTGTTGGCATAGCTAAAGGTTTGGCTTTCATGCATGAGGAATCAACTTTGAAAATTATCCATAGAGATATAAAGGCAAATAATGTTCTTCTTGATGAAGACCTTAACCCAAAGATTGCCGACTTTGGATTAGCCCGACTCGATGAAGAAGAGAATACTCACATTAGCACTAGAGTTGCTGGGACCATGTGAGTTTACCAAACCTACTTTTTCCAAAAAACAATTTTCTGTTAGCAGAAAATATTTTGATATGCGAGCTACCTATGCGAAGGAAATCCAAGGCTTTAATATTCAGCCTATAAAATGTCGAATGAGTGAGCATATCTGCACAAATCCATGATTATGATGTTGCCTGTCTTGCAGAATATTTAGGTAACTGAAACCTAAATATGGAAATCATGCATATCTCCGTCATAGAAGTACCCACGGGATTCTAGTTGTACTTGGTTTTTATTAAGTGATGGTTTAACGTAATCAAGTTTGCTCACTTGCTAAACTTGCATGAGACTAGCATCATTTTTGTCTGTGTTAATTTTACAAACGATACTATTGATGATACTAATAAGTCTTTTTTTTTGCCCCCTTTCGGATTAGTGGATACATGGCTCCGGAATATGCACTATGGGGTTACTTAACCTATAAAGCCGATGTTTACAGTTTTGGTGTTGTGGCATTAGAAATTGTTGCGGGAAAGAACAACATGAAATATCGCCCCAACGAGAATTTTGTTTGTCTTCTTGACTGGGTAAGAATTCGATTCCGTTCTAGGAACCAAAGTAAACCTTTGTTTCATGTTCCATTTACAGATGACTTTGACTTTGTAGGTATCTGTACCTCAGACCACACACACATAGTGAATCACTCAGATAAAAATCATGACTATTATTATTATCATGTTATTCAGGCTCTTGTTCTTCAGAAAAAAGGAAGTCTGATGGATCTAGTGGATCCAAGACTGGGTTCTGACTTCAATAAGAACGAGGCAGAAAAAATGATCCGAGTCGCGCTCTTGTGCACTAGTCCATCTCCAGCTTTGAGGCCTACAATGTCCCAGGTGGTTAGCATGCTTGAAGGTCATATCACTATTCAGGAGTTCAACATGGATCCAACCATCAATGAGAGTGAACAACAGCTGCAAGCACTCAGAGAAAAATATAAGGATTTTTACTTCGATTCAACTGAAACTCGGGTACAGGGAAACAGTTCTTCCTCAAAATCAGTCCCTGATGTTGATTCACAGGATTGAGTCAACAATGGATGTTAAAAGAGAGAGGGCATCAAAGAATTCGCAAGTATTAAGCAGTTTCTGTATCTTAGAGCTGTTTGGTGTTTCTCATTTACCGCATAAATATGCACTAGAGAAAGTAGTAATCTTAGTAGCAAGCTTTGTTATGACCAATAAACAAGAGAATAATGAATTCCAGAGTGCTGCAACTGTATAGTCATGTATTATGTTTAGTTGTTGAATATTTATATGTTTAATTGGCAAACACATTCCTGAGTAAAAAAGTTATGCTCAGGAAATATTGTGTTATTCATATGAGTTCGTGGATTTGTATTTCACTATGCCAAGTATTCCCTGTTGAATTGCTGAGTGATCATTGCTGGGTGGTGTTTTTACACTTTCTTCCCTTCATGGGTTAGCAAAATTTTAGCATTTCTTTTCACAGGAGATAGGGAAGCTTCTTGTTGCAAGTAAAAGAAAAGAAGCAGGAAAAATCTTTTATTTCAAGTTAAATGAATGAATGCGATGATTGACAACCGTATTCGAGATCAAAAGAGTTTGAACTCCTCTCAGTTTTTCACCGTTGATCATTTATGTATGTTATTCAGATTTTGCTGATCCTCTTGTACCTCAGGCTCTTGTTCTTCAGAAGCAAGGAAATCTGATGGATGTAGTGGATCCAAGGCTTTCTTACTTCAGCAAGACTGAGGTTGAAAAAATGATCCGCATAGATCTCTTGTGCACTAGTCCATCTTCAGCTTTGAGGCTTACGATGTCTCAGGTGGTTAACATGCTTGAGGGTCATCTCAGTATTCAGGAGTTTAACATGGATCCAACCATCAACGAGAGCGAGCTGCAGCTTCAAGCACCCAGGGACAAATTTAAGCTAAGGATCTTTATATTTCGATTCAACTAAAACTCAGGTACAGGGAAATAGCTGTTCCTAAAAGTCTTTCGCGGATCATGATTCACAGGATCGAGTCAACATGGAATAGTAAAAGAGGGAGAAGGGCATCGAAGAAGCATTTAGTATCAAGGAGTTGCTTTACCGTTTCTCTGTATTATACAAATCCCTGATTGAAAATGTTCGAGTTAGTAGCGAACCTTGTTAACACGTGTTATGCACAATCCATGAGAGGAAAAAGAATTCCGGCACTTATTGTCTCATGTTGTGATGCTACTTAACGCATAATTCTACATTTTACAGGGAAGCTATTTGCATATAGTATTGATGAAATATGTCAAAATTATTGAGTATTCTTAATTGGCAAACATTTCTATAGTGTTTGGCGGCTTCCTATTGAACTCCTTATTTATCCTTTGCTGCATCTTTTTTTTTTTTTTTTTTTTTTTATACATGCACTGCTTGTGTCTTCTTTGTTTATTGCAATTTTTGCTAGTGTAATCTACGGATTAGTACACTAAGTTGATTCGATACTGCTCCTTTAATATATACCTTAAACATTTATACTAGTTTGTAGTAAAATATAACATTGTGTATATCTTGCCTGCATCTTCTTCACAGCCCGAGATTATTTTCCCTGATGATTATTTCTTTGTGTTCCTTTGTATATTGTGAGAAAACGTCACGCTAAAAGGTATATTGTTTCTATCTGATTCTCAATTCATCAATGTCCAAATAAACAAAGTCAACAAATACCAGACTCCAATTTAACATTGTGGAAACAGTAACATTTTGAATTTAAGCGGTTGTCATCATCCTGGAATCTTTTTCCCTAGCTAACGGCATCAAACCAACTTAACATAACAATTAAAAATAATAATTAAACTGAAAACGAACAACGAAAAGGTCACCCTCATGCATGCATTGGATTTCAAAGTAAAATATAATTACTTCACCAACCAGAATTTGAAGTTTATTGTTGTCCAAATTGGTGTGCAAGGAACAGGGATACTTTTTTGTTGTTACATATTTCTGGACAATGATATATTATTTACTATAATTATAACTCACTGTTGACGCTGACATGAAGCTAGTGAATACCTGAAAAATGCCAAAGATATCAAATTCAGATGACATAAAAAGGAAAAAAGATAGTATCAGTAGTATGGAGCTTTACTGCTGAAAGGGAATTTGAGTTTTGCCGCTCTTTATCTATTTATGTTTGTTTCATGTTTTGCCTTTCTCAATCTTAATTAGTTGACGTTGTCAACAGAATGTCTCATTCCAAGTCGGCAAAATAGACTTCATTAGGTACAAGGATATTCAGACAAAAAGCAACTGTCTTCTCATCATTACTTATCAGTAAAGAGGACTCATCACTCTATATAACACTGGTATGGATGTCTAATACAATTCACTAGTTCAACCCTTTTCACTTCTTGTAATACTTCTGTTTTTCGCATCACGGCTTCAGAACCTTTCGGTTATCAATGGTACTTTGTGACTTCACGTTTTACGTTTTGTTGATTCCTTAAGTACGGTTTGTGGTGCGTTTTCTAATATTTGTTGCTTATTAACTGCTTATGCAGGAGAAAGCTGAACTTATTGAAGGGAAAGTGGACTGGAAAGGCAGAACAGCTCGGAAAGATAAGCATGGCGGAATGCGTAATAGTGCATTCTTCCTAGGTACTGAACAATTCAAGAAGCTGCTACCAGTAATATATTTCTCATACCAAAAGCTTCTGTGAAGTACATACAATTACCTTTTGATTTGTTTACCTGAAGGTGCGTTCACGTTCGAGAACATGGCAACGATGGCTTTGGCAGTTAATATGATTATATACTTCACGGGAGAGATGCACTTTGACATAGCTGACGCAGCAAATCATTTGACAAACTACATGGGCACTAGTTACATAGTTACCATCCTTATAGCATTCTTAACAGATACTTACTTTGGCAGGTTCAAAGCTGTTCTTCTCGCAGCATCCATCGAGTTTCTCGTAAGCATCTCATACAAATTTCTTTATTACTAGCTTTTAAAACAAAGGGCGTTTTATTGATCATTTCCATAAAAGAACCTTAGTAATTGGAGCGATGGAAGTCTTCTTTTTATGTAATCCTGAATTCTTTTCCAATTGATGTGAGATAATACTATTAGACGTTGTTTACATACATAAGTTTAGATCTTTCTCAAAAGACGTGGGACAGTACTGAACACAAAAAGACCCTTAAAATTCTAAACTGCTTGCGCTCGGACTCGGACTCGGACTCGGACTCGGACCCTTAAAATTCTAAACTGCATCTTCATCACCAATTTCCGTTGATCCAGGGACTCGGACTGCTTGCGCTCCAAGCTTATTACCCCAAATTCAAACCACCTCTCTGCAACATTTACGATCCTAAATCTAACTGCATTCAAGTCAGCGGAGCCAAGGCAACACTCCTCTTTGTGGCTCTTTATCTGGTAGCACTTGGTGCCGGAGGAGTGAAAGCTGCGTTGCCATCCCAAGGTGCCGATCAGTTTGATGATAAGGATTCGAAGGAGGCAATACAAAAGTCAACTTTTTTCAACTGGCTTCTACTGGCTTTGTGCGCAGGAGGTACAGTTAGTGTGACAATTATAGTTTGGATCCAGGATCATAAAGGATGGGCTAAAGGTTTTGCTGCTAGTCTGCTGCTATGTTCTTTGCCTTAATAACCTTTGCCTTAATAACCTTGGCGTCTGATTTGACAATAGATCGTTTTATATATATGCGAGTGTCGGTTACAAGTAAGTAGTCTAGCAATACAACGAGTCTATCTCAAACCAGACTTACACTACGTGTCTCGTGTAGGCTTGGTCCGGAACACCTCGAACCTACGCTTCAATGCTTGGATGAGAGTGGAATGTCGGTAAATAGATCGAACGGACGTCGGTGATTGCCTTCGATGTGATGTCGAAGATGACCCCCGATGTGATATCGGTGATGAGGTGGTATGACGTGTCACAAGTGCACGTGGTAGTCCCGATATCGAACAAGATATCGAAAGCGATATCGGTGATGTATTTCGATATGCCGCGTGGTAGCTGAGGGATAATAATTGCTTGTTTTGGGATCCGGGCACCGCGCATTTATAGACCTCGGGATCCGGGGACCATAGTAACATATCGGTAATTATTACCAATATGACATCGAATATGATCCCTGATATAGTCCAATATGGGACTGGTTTGGGCCTGACCCAATATGCGGGAAATGCCCATATCATGTAGTCCCCCAATTTGGGGATTCTTATCTTAGAGATAAGGATTCGCAAATTAAATTTTAAATTTCTGGGTTACCTGTATCCTTCGTCCTGCCAGTTCAAATGACGGAGATGAAACTTGCGGGGAGTGCACTTGCGATGAACTTCGATTCGTCTCCCAATGCAGTGGACGCATAGTTTGAGGTCTTCGTTTGAATTCTAGTTCCCTTGGTATTTGAGTTCCTTGAAAATTATGATGGGGTTGTCGGGCAGTTGTTATATTCTCGCGGTTCTTCGCGTAGTAGTGTAGGATGTCGGGTTTTATCTTCAATATTATGTCGAAATTTATATTCGATATGAGGTCAAATATATCTTTCGATGTGGTTGAAGCGTCTGTCTATTGGTAGGGTGATGTCCCCTGTGCGCCTGTCCGTCCCCATCTCCTTTATCTATATCGAATGTTAGTACCGATGTGAGATCGAAACTATGTTTCGATCTAGTATCTCCGATATCTATAAATAGGCTGTCAGGAAAGTGAAAACCCACTTTGGCTTTTAGCGAAATTTCGTTGTCCTTTCGAAAGACACGTCGAATTTGACTTCCGATATAGATTTCGACCTCGCTTTCGATATCTACCTTTGATTTAAATTTTTGATATTAAATCCGATACCATTTTCGATATCTCGTTCGCCTTTGACTTGCATCGTTTAGTGTGTTAATATGTCGTTTACTGGGGGCAGTGTTGGCGCAGGTTCGACCGAGATGGATTTCAGAGAGGGTGGAATGGAGTTCTCCGAAAATGAGATGTTTGGGCCTGATCAGTTGACTGGCGAACAGGGCGGTACTAAATTTTCTGCTCCGCCTGAAGCTGCCGGTCCTAATGTGGACGAATGGGGCTTTGAGGTCAGTCCCCCGAAATATAGGACCTCAGAGAAATATGAGGATATGACGTCTCGTGTTCCTCATCATGCAAGTATCGGGGTCTGCTTGGGACAGCTATCCCCCAATTCTCTGGGGTATATTGTAGCTTTCATTTGTGTTATGAGGGCGTTGGGTGCCCCTTGCGGAGCTAACGAGTTCTGGGAGCTTTTTAGCGTCATGGTCAACCGTAAGGGTGGTGATAGAGGGTTCTTCTGTGTGCGAGCCCTGGCGGGGCTTAGGTTCGTGCAATATACTCAATCTAACTATGGATTTGGAATTAAGTGTGAGTATATGTACATCCAGGAGAGGACGGCTGGTGAGTTTGACGTGCTTCCTAGCGTGTGGTGTGAAGACACCAAATATGAGAGACGAGCCGCTGTCGGGCCTAGTGCACATAGCCTCTAGTTTATGAGGAATTTGATCAACCATCCATACGACGGTACCCTGCTTTGTAGTGACGTAGTTTTGCGAGCAAGTGGGATATCTCCCGTGCGGTATAACGGTCCATCTACGCTCGGTAAGTGTTATATCTTTGTAACTTGATATCTTCCCCTCGATTTATTTCTTGATCCTCTATTTTATGTGTTTCGCAGCCGAGCTGGTGGAGTATTGTAGTCTGGATGCGATAGTGGAATGCAGAGAGCCGGGGGCCGAAACCGCTACAGATGACGCACCTCCACTCGTCAAGAAGAGGGGTCGTGAGGGTGTGTGCAAGAATGCGAAGAAATCTGTGCCCTCCTCGAGTGAGAATACTGTCGGGGTGGGTCATGCTTCGCAATCTTAACCTGACGTTGATGTTGGGACGTCCATGGGGCGAAAGAGAATGAAAGAAGAGGGTAGTCTCTTTCGCTCTGTAAGTAGTCTTTATGCCATTCACTGTGTATTTCCTTTGGGTTTTCATTTGTCTGAGCGATCAAGTCCTTATTGTGGACGTGCAGGTGGCTGGTTTTCTGAAAGGTTTCTTGACGATGGCCATTAAGGGTCAAGCGGACTACGTCGAGTCGCTCCGAGTTACCAATGGTTTGCTCGAGAAACTGGGCGAATACGATCTTGTTGCTGCTGTACAGCTCCAGCATGAGAGAGACGAGGCCATGGATATTCTGAAGGCCAGCGAAAATAATGTGGGAGACCTGTTAGATGATAATAAAAGGTTGATCAAAGAGCTCAATGAGTCTCGACTTATCGCTGGTCAAGAAGCATCTCGTCGGGAGGCACTTGAAGCTGAGGTCGCAATTCTGAAGGACCAATTAGCCCAGGCTGAAAGGCACATGCGGTGCATGACGCTGAGCAAAAGCCAACTGACCAGTGCGGCCAAACAGTTCCTTCTGAGTCGGTCGTATAAGATGATATGTGCTGAGCGGGGCTTACTAGAGCGGGAGGAAGCCAAGGCCTCTGTCATAGGTCAAATTCAGCTGGAAGGTGGTTTCAAGGATGGTTACGACCCTTCGGCCATAAATCCGTTGAAGGGGCCGGATGGGGAATTTCCTGAGGACTCCGACGATGACGACGAAGATTTAGAACCGGAGGTGGAATACCGCGAGATCGTCGAGCAGAAGAGTTTGGCATTAATACACATCAAAGGGGCCCCTCGTTATCTTGGTTAAGAGTCTAGGAGTCTGTATTTTTTCTTTCGGCGCAATTGCCTCTTGTAATATGGTTCATAGTTTTACCTGTTAATTCAATCGATCTTTTCTGCGTGTCCTGATATATATTTGTTCATACATAATCCATGGTATGATTGCTCGTGTTATTTTTGCTTCTCCTTGTTATGTCACCTATCGGTCATACCAGATTATGTCGAGTCATCACGGCTATCGCATGAAGGTGCCTATGTTTCTGTTCTTTAAAGTACGACCCGCTGTCACAGGGGAACCGCTGCCGTTGCACTGTTTATTGTCAACCCCGTTATCACAGGGGATTCTTTCTTGGATGGGCCCCGTTATTACAAGGAATTTTTTCTTGAATCGACCCCGTTATCACATGGAATTTCTTCTTGGACTGGCCCCATTATCACAGGGAATTTTTTCTTGAACCGACCCCGTTATCACAGGGAATGTTTTCTTGAATCGACCCCGTTATCACAGGGAATTTTTTCTTGAATCGACCCCGTTATCACATGGAATTTTTTTCTTGGACTGGCCCCGTTATCACAGGGAATTTTTTCTTGAACCGACCCCGTTATCACAGGGAATTTTTTCTTGAACCGACCCCGTTATCACATGGAATTTTTTCTTGAATCGACCCCGTTATCACAGGGGATATTTTTGAGGGTAGGGGCGCATCCCGTTATCACAGGGAACTCGCTACCTGTTGAATTGTTTTTGATCAACCCCGTTATCACAGGGGATATTTTTTAGGGTAGGGGCGCATCCCGTTATCACAGGGAACCCGCTACCTGTTGAATTGTTTTTGATCGACCCCGTTATCACAAGGGATATTGTAGGCGAGCCTTTTCATTGTCTTTTCGACTATGTCTCTTGGTGACTCTGTCGTTGTTGAATATGTAGGTCATTAAGCCCTGCAAAACATTATATACAAGAAAGATTTTCGAGATAAAAGCTAATACGAAAGCACGAAATGACGTGCATGTGTTATTTGAGGGATGTTCCCTCAATCTGGGAATATCAGTTTTACACAAGAAATAGTGTTTCCGTTGTGCTCTATCGTGCATGTTGTACCTGTTTGTACCTGTTGTACCTGTAAGAGGGCGATGTATTAAATATATATCTAGGGGAACATTCCCCAATTGTTTGTGCCATTCTCTACACTTCTATAATGTCCGCTTAGGACATATCCTTGCATCAAATATGAGATTGTGCCAAGCAACAAATAAAAAGGTAATAACGGATAACGGTCGAAGGCTAGGTAAACCCAGCCCGCCTACGTATCCCGTTGCATGGGGAATCATACCTGCGTAGTTCCTCCTGTTTTAAGTTACATGCCGACCCACGAAGGGGCAAAATAAGAGATAACGGTCGAGGGCTAAGTAAACCTAACCCGCCTACGTATCCCGTTGAGTGGGGAATCAGACCGGCGTAGTTCCCCCTGTTTTAAGTTTACAGACCGACCCACGATGGGACAATGTTTCAAATGTTCAAGCGTAATTTAAAAACTACTAAAATCTAAAATATTGTCCTGTGTTCATCATGGTGATCACTCCATAGCTTGCCGATCCTGATTCGGTCCGATTGCTTCTTCCTCCGCTTCTCTAATTCTTGGCAACGTAAGAGAAGCGATGTAGCAGAACCAAGCTTCCTCATGGTTGGCGATCACTTCTCCGACCCCCCTCCTGCTGGGAACTTCATCTTCTGATGGAATGTGGATACCACGGCTCTTATTGCGTTCAGGGTTGGCCTGCCGATTATGACATTGTATGCAAATGGTTGGTCCACGATTGTGTATTGAACATTAATAGTTCGCATGTACGGTTCTTGTCCGAATGATGTGGGAAGGTTCACTTGCCCTAGGGGAATTGTCTCTGCTCCACCAAACCCTACCAATAGTGTACATACCTGTTTAACTGCGTGGTAGCCGAGTGTCATCTTCTTCAAAGCATGCGCAAACATAATGTTGGTGGAATCCGCTCATGCGGTCCCACCGCTGATCACATTGATGACCCCCCTCGAAGGCGCACTAGTTATCGCATTGCGTCCTTGTCCACTTTCAATCGCCATTAGGCCCTCCCTTCTTGGGGATTGGGACCGTTCTCTTGATTCAGCGTACTGCCCGCTCGCCTTAACAAATTCTATAAATCTTCCGTCCTTAATCAGTCTCTCGATCTCATCCTTCAGGTCATAGCAGTTGTTCGTGTCATGGCCTTTTTGGCGGTGATACTCGCAATAGCGTCTAGATTTCTTGGTGAAATCCGTCTCCTTGATTTTTTGAGGCGCACTTAGCCAATTCCTGCTTTGCGCAATGACAAAGATAGTGCGAATGTCCCGATTGAAGGGGGTATATCTCTTTGGGGATCTGTCTCTTCCTCCCCTGTTCTTGTTCCATAGCTCTCTACCCCTTTCCCGGCCGGATTCCTGGGGTCTAAACTTAGCTGCCATCATCGCATCTTCGTAGATCATAGTATGTGCCAACTCGTTTATCCGATGGATGGTAGGTTCTGCGAGCTTGATCAACTCTTTGGCGAATCTGTTGTGCGTCGTTGCCCTGAACAGGGTCTGCAGCACTTGTCACCCGTAGGGGTTGTCCACCTTCAGTAGCTCCTCATTGAATCTGCTCATGAAATCGCCGAGAGTTTCTCTCTCTTTCTATTTCAACGCTTCCAGGTGGTACATGCTTGTCTTCATTCGTTTCTGACTGGAAAAGTGGTTCTCCAATCTCTCCTTCATCTGCTCGAAGCTCGAAATAGATCCTACTTCGATTCTATTAAACCAGTCTAACGCTGCTCCAATCAGTGCTATTGCCATTATTTTTGCCTTAATACCCTTGGAAAAATCTTGTAGGTTCAAGAGACTCTCCACGGCGTGGATGTGATCCCTCGGGTCACTCTTCCCGTCATACGGTTTTATGGTTGGAATCTTGTCTCCTCTGTGTAGTACCTCTGCCTCTATCTCATCTGAAAACGGGGTCCTACTGCGACCCTTCCCATGACTCTGTGTCACCTTCCTTGCTAACTCCTCCCTCTCGCGGTCTAGCTGTTCCATCCTCCTTGAAGTTACTCGCAGTATCTCTGCATCCTCGTTTTTTGAACCATTGATCTCGGCGCGGTCACACGCGTTCCATTCTCCGGATTACTCCCGTCCTCTCGCGGTCAAGCCGTTCCATTTTCCTTGCTACCTCTCGATCCAGGACTTCGGGGCCCCGTCTCTCCGTCCTGTCGTAAGCTGCGGGCGATATCTCTCTGAAAGAGTCCCATGTATCCTCATGTTCCTTATATCCTTGCCTTGTCTGTCCTTCACCCGCTCCGGATTCATGGGGCCTCGCCCGAACGTCCTTTGCTCTTTGCTCCACTAGTTGTGGAAGCAAGGTCTCCAATGTGGAATCCAGCGCTGCTCTTACTGTGGCGTTCATCTGCGCTTACATCTCCGAGGTTATGGCAGAGGGGTGAAAGGTGCTTTGTCCCGCGGGCATTGTCTCCTCCAGGCCAGGAAAATCCTCATTTGGCGTCTCGGTCACTGGAACGTCTGCTGCGGGGTTCTTAGTGGGCGGGGCCTCAGTCTCGGGTCCCGCCGTACTTGGTGCAACAAGGGTCGGAACTGCATTCGCGGCTCGCGGCGGCCTCCCGGGCCCGCGCCTTCGTTGCGGCTCGTTCTGCGGCGGAGGAAGCTCCATATCGGCTTGAGCCACTGTCTGTTCTTGATCAGTTGGGTGCTGAGGGGGTTGTGTGTCCTCCATCCTGGCGCCCCTTTTCACACCTCCGCTAAATTCGGATCGGACCCTTCTTCCTTGCATCTCGGCGTCCTTGTCCGGGAACTGGTGCTCCCACAGACGGCGCCACTGATTTGACAATAGACCGTTTTATATATATGCGAGTGTCGGTTACAAGCAAGTAGTATAGAAATACAACAAGTCTATCTCAAATCAGACCTACACTACGTGTCTCGTGTAGGCTTGGTCCGGAACACTTCGGACCTACGCTTCGATGCTTGGATGGGAGTGGAATGTCGGTAAATAGATCGAACGGACGTCGGTGATTGCCTTCGATGTGATGTCAAAGATGACCCCCGATGTGATATCGGTGATAAGGTGGTATGACGTGTCACAGGTGCACGTGGTAGTCCCGATATCGAACAAGATATCGAAAGCTATATCGGTGATGTATTTCGATATGCCGCGTGGTAGCTGAGGGATAATAATTGCTTGTTTTGGGATCCGGGCACCGCGTATTTATAGTCCTCGGGATCCGGGGACCACAGTAACATATCGGTGATTATTACCGATATGACATCGAATATGATCCCCGATATAGTCCAATATGGGCCTGGTTTGGGCCTGGCCCAATATGCGGGAATTGCATGGAAAAAATCCAATGCGAAATTTCCATGCTTTTGGTGTCCATGCAAGAGAATTGCATCGGAAAATTCCGATGCAATAGGGGTATGTTACAGAATAAAGTTTATATAAAAATTACGCAAGAGCTATGTATACTTAAAGACGGTATGTTAATAATTTTTCTAATATTATATTAGACGTTCATATCCAAAAAATTGGTAATGTAAAATTATATAGACCTTTTCTTTGATACGAGTAATTATATAGGCGTTACTAACCCCCACTACAAGATTCAAGGGTCAATAGGGACCTAAATTAGGTCCCTATTGACCTCTGAATCGGTCCCTGAAGGTCAATAGCGACCGCACGTATGTCGCTATTGTGCGGTCCCTATTGACCTCGGTCGCTTGCCATCAGGGACCGCAATTAGGTCCCTGATGAGGGCAATAGCGACCGGAGTATCAGTGACCGCTTTGCGGTCCCTGATACTTTAAAACCAATAGCGACCTAAATTAGGTCGCTATTGTTGTTGAATTAATAGGGACCGCCATTAGGTCCCTATTGACTCAAAAACAATAGGGACCTAACTCCGGTCCCTATTGATTTTCCGTCAATAGGGACCTAACTGCGGCCCCTATTAATGTTATTAGGGACCGCAGTTAGGTCCCTAATAATATTCATAGAGTTCTATGAATATTATTAAGGACCTAACTGCGGTCCCTAATAGTCTGCGAGCAAAATAAAAAAAAAACAATAATATTCCAGAAATATTCCGGAATATTATTGTTTTTTTTTTGTAGAAATATGATTATAACAAGATCAAAACAATAAAATAATGAATAAAAAGTTAATATAATGACATGAAACTATTAATGAATGTAAAAAAATGAATGAAATATGACTAATAATAGAAATTAAAATATTAATGAAAACAAAAAGATGAATGAATAAAAAAAACAAGTGAAAGAAAAGAAATTGTAGATCCAAAATAATAGAAAAATAAGAAAAGAATGTGTAGATCCAAAATAATAGAAAAGTAAGAAAAGAAAGTGTATATCCAAAATAATAAAAAAGTAAGAAAAGAAAGTATAGATTCAAAATAATAGAAAAGAAAGATTGAGTTGGTGATTTGTTTTTTGTGTTGGGTGATTTTTGTTTTGGATTTGTGTTGGTAAAAAGAATAATTTTTTTTTGTTGGGTGATTTTTGGAGAAAAGATAAGTGGTTTTGTGTTGAAAAATAAGATAGTGTTTTTTGTGTTGGGTGTTTTTTGAAGATTAATAAAATTTGATGTGTAAGAGTGGTGAGTATATATAGAGGAGAGGGTGAAATTTTCAAAATTTCGGCAAATTCAAATTTCCCCCTCAATCCCGCCTAAAATTTGAAATTTTTGGATTTTAGGGACTTAAGTGCGGTCCCTAATAATATTCATCAATGAAATTTGATTTTTTTTAATTGATGTTGGTGTGTTTGTGATTCCTAGCAACCAAACTCATTGCAACATGTGAATTGAAGTAATAAATGATTGCAAAACCACCTCATTCCGGAATATTACAAACACACCAACATCAATAAAAAAAATCAAATTTCAAGGATAAATATTAATAGCGACCGTACTTAGGTCCCTAATAAGGCAACAGGGACCGCGCTGCGGTCCCTATTTAACATTAGTGACCTAACTGCGGTTCCTAATTTTTAATAGGGACCGCACATAGGTCACTAATTTTAAATAGGGACCGCAACGCGGTCCCTATTGCCTTATTTGTGACCTAAGTGCGGTCCCTATTAATATTCATCCTTGAAATTTAATTTTTTTTATTGATGTTGGTGTGTTTGTGATTCCTAGCAACCAAACTCATTGCAACATGTGAATTGAAGTATTAAATGATTGCAAAACCAACCTCATATTGTAGTTTAGTTGTGAAATAATAGATTGAATGAGATTGAGTGAGTTATTAACGTTCAACATATATTTCATGTTCTACAATTAATCATCACTAGTTAGTTGTAGTTGTTATTCGTTTTTATGCTTTACTTCACTAATGTTAGCATAGATATTAAACAATAAATTAATACTATTCTGGAATATTACAAACACACCAATATCAATAAAAAAAAAATCAAATTTTAAGGATGAATATTAGTAGGGACCGTACTTAGGTCCCTAATAAGGCAACAGGGACCGCGCCTTATTAGTGACATAAGTGTAGTCTCTACTAATATTCATTCTTGAAATTTGATTTTTTTTTATTGATGTTGGTGTGTTTGTGATTCCTAGCAACCAAACTCATTGCAACATGTGAATTGAAGTAATAAATAATTGCAAAACCAACCTCATAGTAGTTTAGTTGTGAAATAATAGATTGAATGATATTGAGCGACTTATTAACGTTCAACATATATTTCATGACATTCGTCGTACACACTAGTAATGGATCTTCAAAACGGACTGTTTCCTCTATGTAATGTTTGGATTTACAATGCGTCGTTGTAATTATTGTTATTTTAACTATTACAGTGGTAATTATGAACTAAACAAACAACGATGTACCTCAAATCATCATAAAATAACAATTTTAAAGTATGAATATTAGTAGGGACCGCAATTAGGTCCTTGTTGAGTCAATTGGGACCGCAATTAGGTCCCTATTGACTCAATAGGGACCCAATTGCGGTCACTAATGACTTATCAGGGACCTAATTGCGGTCCATATTTATAACGACTAGTGTCAATAGGGACCGCAATTGGGTCGCTATTAGCAACGGCCTTTTAATAGGGACTGCCCTTAGGTCCCTATTAACAACGATAGTATCAATAGGGACCTAAGTGCGGTCCCTATTAATACTTACAGTTGCCAATAGGGACCTAAGTGCGGTTCATATTGACAACGGCGAGTGTTAATAGGGACCGTCCTTAGGTCCCTATTAACAACGATAGTATCAATAGGGACCTAAGTGCGGTCCCTATTAATACTTACAGTTGCCAATAGGGACCTAAGTGCGATCCCTATTGACTGTTATTTGGTATGTTAGTATACTAAAAACCGACAAAACCCCAACAAAACTATTTTGGTACACCATACAAACCAAAATAATCCATACAAACCCAAATAACCTAAATAATCAATATTCCCTACAAACCACACACCATACAAACCAAAATAGCCAAAATAATCCATATTCAATACAAACCCTACACCATACAAATAGGGACTGCATCTAGGTCACTATTAACAACAAGTATTCAATAGGGACCGCGTTTAGGTCCGTATTGACAACGTGTTAATAGGGATCGCCCTTAGGTCCCTATTAACAACGATTAGTATCAATAGGGACCTAAGTGCGGTCCCTATTGATACTTACCGTTGCCAATAGGGACCTAAGTGCGGTCCCTATTGACTGTTAGTGGCCTATAAAATGTTAGTGACCTAAGTGCAGTCCCTATTAACTGTTAGTGACCTAAGTGCGGTCCCTATTGGTATATAAAAAAAAAGTTTTTTTTTATTTATAGCAGGAAATCAGCGACCTAATTTAGGTCGCTGATAATCAGAAGGGACTTTCAGCGACCTAAATTAGGTCGCTGAAGGTCTCCTTCATTTTCAGCGACCTAATTTAGGTCGCTGAAACATGTTAGGACTATCAGCGACCTAAATTAGGCCGCTGATACCTTCAGGGACCGTTGAAGACGAGCGACCTAATTTAGGTCACTACTGGGCAGTCCCTATTGATCGCCCAGTCTTGTAGTGCCCCTAAATCTCCTTATTAAATCTAGTTTTCATTTCTTTTTATAAATAGAATATATAATTTCCATAGGGTTTATTTATCATATATCTACAATATATTTTAATTAACAAAAAATATTACTAATTAAAATTTTATTTTCTACACATATCTATCACATCGATGTGATGTTTATATACCTATTTTTCATCCAACACTCAAACACTCAAATTATATCCAAGTTAAATTTCAACTTTTTTCAAACGTTTTTTTAAAAAAATTCAAACACCCAAATCAAAATGAGCCAAACCAAATTGCAAAAATACATCCAACGAGCCTTCATAATTTCCAATTCCCGCAATTTTTACGAGAAGAAAATTAATCTTTATTTTCTTTTCCATGGGCAATAGCAGTGACGCGATGTCCAATCTTGAAGGCCTCGCTCTTTAGATTGATTTAAGCCACCTCGATTTCATGCATGGACTACGTGGAGACACCACAAGAACACCCCACGTACGTAACACATTACAAAATCAATGCATCCTTAGCTTATAATAAACCCATCGGTGAAAAATATAACAAAACAAACACATAAATAACATAGTACTACTTAGTACCATATATAATTAAATATGGCTTCAAACGACGAAACTCCGGGACCACTACCGGCCGGCGACGGATCGGTGCCGCCGGGAAAGTCGATGACGGTGATGCAACACATAATAGACAAAGGTGCTCAAATGATGCAGTCTCATAAGCCTATCAATAATATGAGCCAACATATTTGCACCTTTGCAATTTATAGCCATGATATGACACGTCACATTGAGACTCACCATTATGCGTCCAGACTCAACCAGGATTTTCTACAGTGCGCGGTTTACGATTCCGATGACTCATCAGGCCGTCTTATTGGTATATATTGATTATTAAATTATAATTAATATTGTGCGCACAATCTTATATATATGAATATTGAATATATGTGATGATCCATTTCTTAATTTTTTTCGTGCATGCGTGTAGGGGTTGAGTACATAATTTCTGGCCGAGTTTTTGAAACACTTCCACCGGAGGAGCAGAAGCTTTGGCACTCTCATGCTTACGAGGTGACTTTAATTAATTAACGGATTAATAAATTATTGAGATACACCTGTGATTCAGTGTACAAGTAAAATAAATTCATGATGTAATATTTTGTATGTGTTGATGGGTGCAGATCACAACAGGGCTATGGGTGAACCCTCGAGTTCCAGAGATGATCCACAGTTCTGAACTCAAAGATTTGGCCCAAACCTATGGCAAGTTTTGGTGCACTTGGCAAGTAGACAGAGGTATCTATTATCTTATACGACATGAGTTTTTGCAATTTTAATAAACAACATGTTCATGCAACAAACTCTTTTTATGAAAATCAGTATGATTGATGTTGAATGTATGCAGGAGATAGGCTGCCACTAGGCGTGCCTGCTCTAATGATGTCGCCACAAATTGGCATGGCGGTGAAGCCTGAGCTGATTCAGAAGAGAGACAACAAGTACAACATTTCTTCCGATGATATCAGACAAGGGAGGCTTGGTATGGTGGCGGTCAACGCCATTGGTGCTACGCCTAATTGTGCAGACTATTGGATGGTGAGTGGCCAAGGTTTCGCCATTGATGTTGAGGGGACAGAAATGAAGACCAGGGTTCCATTTCCATGATATCATATATATGTTACTTTTGTTTCATATATATAGCATCAGTAATCAATAATGATCATAATAAATAGAGCTAATGAATCTTATCTGGTTCTGTTATGCTTCAGTATCCACATACATACATTACTCTTGACAGATCCAACCCTCAACATTTGGTGATATGTTACAAAACAAATTAAGAAGCATATATATGGTGAATGGATATATTTGAAATTAGCAAGAAATGTGGCATTCTTAATCATCCCACTATCAGGACGAATGCAAAGATTTTACACAGACTCATTAATGGAAAGTTAGGAGCTCCTCTTAAGTCAATGTCTATTGACAAGTATCTTTGAAACGGAGAAAAACCAATATAGCAACTTAATTCACAAGTGACAAGAAAATTTGAGCTATTTTTTGATATATTAACATGCAAAAGTTAGAGCTGAATTTACATATCCTGTGATTACAAAGAAATGAGTAGAAGGCAACACAAACAAGCTGTCAAACTAGAAGCATGTGTTACATCCTGTGCAACCAGCAGTCAATCCCTTTTGTTTAATTTCCTTGATTTTACAGAAGTATAGTCTTCTAATAGTGCGAAAACTTAGTCTTCAAACTTTGAAAAGCTTTTATTCTGTATCAGTTTATGGTCCCAACCAGTGATAGTTTTGGATATTAGATTGCATAAAAACTAACTAAGCAGGCAGTTTTATATATCTTATGACACATCTTTAATTAAATAAATATTGTAGGTTCTAGCTACCAAAATGATATATGCATAACTGCCGGCACAAGACTAACCATATAAACATCGAGAAATATTACCGCGTTATATCAATTTCAAACCTTTTAATACTTGTTTAAGTTTTGGTTAAAATGATAGATGAACATCTAGAGAAATTATTATATACATCCGCTGTATGTACAACCGATGGTTGAGATTAAAAAGTAGATCCCTAAATTGTAGAAATAACCACTCAACACCCCATCCCCACCGTGTATTGGTAGTGAATGCACATACAGCGGCTGCACCAAATAATCTCTCGAACATCTAATCATCTTTTCACAACAGACAACAATTTTCTATCTGCTGGGGAGACCGTACATGCGACAATTAAGATGATGTAATAAGATGTCACATATAATTAAGATAAGCTTTGGTCGCGATATATAATCCAAGAGAAGAGCACGTTTTAAGGTTTCAGACCTAACAAAATCTCAAAATAAGAATACAATTTGAACATTAGATCTGTTTATGATTATATTTATGGCTGACAATTCCATAATCGATCGATACACAAGCAATTTAGTTTTAGTTACCTGAAGATCGTGGGACTTGACATATTCCCAAATCTTTTTGACGGCACCAGAACGAGAAGCTTCGGGAGAACCAATCACTACAAGAAAATTGGTCTTTTCCGTCGGGCCCGGCGTTTTGGCCCTACGGAAAAGGCCCAATTATTACCGTCGGGCCCAATCCCGACGGTAATGGGTTATACCGTCGACTTTGGGCCGACGGTACAAATGGGTTGGCTTTACCGTCGGCCCAAATCCGACGGTAAAGTCTCCGTCGGGTTTGGGCCGACGGGAATGGCCCATTTAATAAAAAAATAAAATAAAAAACTAAAAATTTTGCCAGCCTTTTTCTTTAAAAAAAAAATAATAATAAAATTAAAAAATGATAAATTCTGATCCATGTGATAAAATCACACGGATCAGATCTATACCGTCGGCTCTAAGCCGACGGTATAGATCTTTACCGGCGGCTCTAAGCCGTCGGTAAAGTGATTTTATCACACGGATTAGATTACGCCACGTCAGCGATCCATGTGATAATTCACACGAATCGCTGACGTGGCACGCTCCACCCCCTTTTTTTTTGTTTTTTAATATAACCCCTACTCCTCCTAAATATCTATAAATACCCCTTATTCTACCCACTTAATTCATTCATTCTTCCCATTCTCCAAAAACTATCTACTTTCTCTCCCAAAAATTCTTAATAACTAACAAAAATTTATTCATTCACTAACTTATAATTAGAGTTTATTATTTTATTTCTACTTATGTTTTAGTTATTATCTAACTAATAATAACTATAAAAAACTTATATTATCAAGAATTTAATTTAAATACAAAACTTTATTTATTATAATAAAACTAATAATAACGCTTGAAAATTTGCATGTTATTATTTAAATCGAATTCTTTTAAATTAAATCGATAAATAAACATAAAATTAATTATTTTAAATCGTTTTCTTTACAAAAAATCGCCAAAAATTTATAAAATAAGTATTTAAAATCGATTTCTTTTAAATAAATCGCAAAAAAATCATAAATCAATTGTTTTAAATCGTTTTTTGTTTTAAAACAATTTTTTAAATCGTTTTTTTTTTTATATTTCTAAACCCCTATACCGTCGGCTTTAAGCCGATGGTATAGGGTTTTTCCGTCGGCTCTAAGCCGACGGAATAAATAAAACGCTTTTCCGTCAGCTTATTGCCGACGGAAAAGCTCTTTTCCGTCGGTAAAAATCCGACGGAAAAAAGCTTTAGTGACGAGCTTTTTTCCGTCGGGTTTTTCCGACGGCTTTTGCCAACGGAAAAGGGTATTTCCGTCGGAAAAATGTCCTTTACCGACGGTTTTTGAGTCGTCGGTAAAGCCCAAATCTGTTGTAGTGAATGAATTTAGCGAGAGCAGGAGAAACAATCTGCATCTTGAGTATGCCAGTAGGGCGAGGGGCGGCTCTGGGCTTTGGTGTGGCTGTGGCTGCAGCTGATGCCTTGGACTTTGCTGTGGAGGGGGGCAGCAGATTTGGCCGCAACCATCAGAACCCTGCTTCCATTGCCAAAAGCCATTGGAGGAAAACCCTATAGAGAGAGAGAGAGAGTATTTAGCAGTTTTACTTATAGAGAAAATGAGACGCTGGAAAGATCAAAACGCCTCTGGTACCATACCACAATACACACCCCTCAAGGTCCTCCGGGTCACTCGATTCGAGTTGGTTTTGTGATGGTCACTAACCCTGCAATACCAAAAAGGAAAAGTAAAAAGAGATATTGGGAGATATTGCGAATATCACGAAGCATGGGGACACACAACCGACGGGTGCCGCCACCTCGTAGCAGAATAGAGAGACTTCTGAGGGACGGACGCCTTCAGAAGACATTCAGGAAAGAAGGATCTCAAGCTCGACGCAAAGGGGGAAACAAACAACCGATCAAAGGGGATAAAAATTCACGAAATTGGATGAACAACCAGAGGCGTCAAAAGTCTCGTTTGGAAGCCCGCAAGGCCAAAGATACCACAATCCCTTTAGATCAACTCCCACAACAGAGCCAAAAGACTGGCTTGCATAGCAACTGTTGAAATAAAATCTAGTTGGAAAAGACTGACACAAAGACCAACTTATAAAGTAGTTGGCAGAACAAAGTCTAATTGAAAAGTAATAGCGCAAAGACCAACTTGCAAAGAAGTTGGCGAAACGAGGTCCAATTGAAAAATATTGGCACAAAGACCAACTTACAAAGTATTTGGTGAAACAAAGTCCAATTGAAAAATATTGGCTCAAAGACCAAATTACAAATCAGTTGACAAAACTAAGTCCAATTGATGTAGCATGCGAAAGACTAAGCAGAAACAACACAAAAAGTAAAAACTCGTTGATTCCGCAGAATATCGAGAAATAGATGGAAAACTAAGAAAACTCTCAAGTTTAGTTTTCTTTTTATTCAATCAACAACTGACTACAATGGCTTCAAGATGACTAACTTATAAAGATGAAACCGTACACGTAAGAAATACCAAAATTACAAAAGGCTCCAAAAATAAATAAGAAAATATAAAAATCCAACAGAAAATACAAAATGATGTTTTCACCCTACAAACGTTGAAATTTTACTAAAAGCATGTTGGCATAAAGTCTTTACGTTTAGCTCAAGTGGATGTTTCTACTTGGAAAAGTGGTATAGCTTGTCCAAAAAGGACTTTCTGGTCAAACCTCGTCTTGCTTGAACTTCTAGTTGGTTCTTTTCCATCAAAAAATTCTCATATCTCTGAAGTCCCTCACCAATTGAGAAACATTGGCACAAAAGACCAACTTACAAAGCAGTTGGCGAAAATAAGTGCAATTGAGAAATTGGCATGAGGCCTAAAGTAATCGACAGAGTACGGGAAGCGAAAGTATGCATTTTGTTTTTACAAAATTCAAGGCAGGATGAGGCGGAATAACACGAAAGAAGCTCACTTTCTCATTCCACAAAATGAGGTCCGATTAATAAGCGTAGGCATCAAAATAAATATAGCACAAAACTCATTTCCTTTTATTCACACGAAGGGAGTAACAAGTACAACGCAAAAAAGGCACCCCGACAGCCGAAGAAAGACCAAAGCTAACCCCTTCAAGATGGTTTGAAATTAGATCCCTCGTTTGATCCATCATTTTCATCCTCGAAAACTGAGCGAAAAAGGTCGAGGAAATCCGTGTTGTAACCTTTCATGGGGAAGCCCGACGAGATCCCACTGGTACGTGTTTTGATCGAAACCCTCCCTTATTTGAGCAGTGAACTCCTCGACAAAGAAAGCACGAAGCTCCTTCGAACCTTTATACTCCTCCAAAGCCTTAACCAACGCCTGGTCAATGGCTCAGATTGAGGTAAGTCATGGTCAATAGCCCAGATTGAGATAAGTCCTTCCAGCACTGATCCAAATCCCCATACTCCTTTTGAAGCTTAAGGAGCCTCCTCGGCAGTAGCCTCCATTGGAAAAAACCAATTGTAAGCATAAATTGCGTCTTGCTTCCATTTCCAAAAACTAAATTTGTTTCCATTGCCAAAAAACATTTAAAAACTGGAGAGAGAGAGAGAGAGAGAGAGAGACTTTTCGTTTAGCATTTTCTTATAGAAGAATTAATCACTTAAGTCTGTTGTGGATAGGCTCAACAGGTAGAATAATAACTTCAACAAATACAGAGCGGCCAATAAGGCCTATGTGGAGAAAGACCGTAAGTCGAAGACAATCATCGCGACTTTGAATGAAAAACTTGTGACTGAAGTTATTGTTGCTGAGGTCAACCTTATCTCCCGATGATGCCATGGCATTCGACAATGTTGTTTTTTGTTTTACTGCCTTCAGGATTGTGCCGGCTACCGCCATTACTATCGCTGCTGTCATAGAGACATCAGTTGTGGTGGTTCCTTCCTTGACTATTCCTATGATAGTCGCCACCTCTGAGGCAGCATTGGCCACTGTTCCAACTTCTTCTGTTTCAGAATATCCTTCTCGTTTTGTTTTGATAGATGCAAGGGGTGTTGATGCTCTAATAAAGGAAATGGAGGTAACTGGTTAGTCGGCTAGTGTAAATCTTCTTACTGGTGTCGGCTTGTGTCTCAAAGATAATTGGGTTGGCTTCACTTCTAGGGGGTATGAACGCATGAAGATAGAAGATGAGGAATGATGTCGCAGGTCTACCGAAATTCCTGTTGGTGGTGATCTTATAGAGGATCTCTGCTTTGACATTGATGCAAACCTGCTACTTTGGGGGGAATGATGACGCTGCCAATGGTGGTCAGCCTTTTTGAGAGGGGGAGGTGGCCCTATTGGCCTTACTTTTTGGCACTTGTGCCTTTATTTTGCTCTTCAACTTCTAGTACATTTGATACTTGTTTCTTGTCTTTTCGAGGACAAGATAGTTTTGTTCTTCGCGTTCGGTACTTTGCTTTGGTAGACATAGGTTTTTCCTATTTTTTTTGTTAATAAAATATTCTTTTTTCCTTCTTCCTTCCTTGCTCTTGCTTTCTTCATTTCTTGATCTTGCTTTTTTCATTTATTTATCTTGCTTTCCTAATTTCTTGATCTTGCTTTCTTCCTTCCTTGATCTTACTTTCTTCTTTCCTTGATCTTACTTTCTCCTTTTCTTGATCTTGCTTTCTTCTTTTCTTAATCTTGCTTTCTTCATTTCTTGATCTTGTTTTCCTAGTTTATTTTGGTAGGGCTATGCTGATTGCTTAATTTATGGGATATTCACCCAATAGGCTCTTCACCTAGTTTATTTGGTAGAGCTTACGTTGATTTCCTACTTCATGAGATATTCGCCAAATAGGGCTCCTCAATCCCCACCTAGTTTATTTTGGTAGGCCTTACGTTGGGCCTACTTTATGTGATATTCGTCCAATAGGCTCTTCACCTAGTTTAGTTTTTGTAGGGCTTGTGTTGATTGGCTACTTTATGGGATACTCGCCCAATAAGCTCTTTGCCTAGTTTATTTCGGTAGGGCTTACGTTGATTACCTACTTTATGGGATATTCGCCCAATAGACTTTTCGTTAGATTTTTTTGGTTGGGCTTACGTTGGGCCTACTTTATGGGAATTTCACCCAATAGGCTCTTCACCTAGTGTGCTTTCATCAGTTTGTGTGATTTTTATGTCTTCACTTGTCTGTGTCTTGCCTTAACTTTCTTGTCGATGGTTTGTTGCAATATGCTAGCAATCATTAGTGTTAACCATAAAAATAAATAAAAGGGAAAGAAGAAGGTTAATCCTTATTATGGGAATTAATAAAGGGACAATACTATTGTCACAAGTACTTCCGATGAGATGTACCCGCTCCTAATAAGGAGGCCCCCTCGGATGTTGCCCTACCCTTCGGTCACTGACCTAAGAAGTCATAAAAGAGCACACGAGGAGAGATATAAGCGTCCCTTGGAAAGTCAAATGGTGAGTAAAAAACAGATATCAACGCGGCATCGGAAAAAGAGCGAACCCCGGTGAATCCGCGTAACTCCGATATCCACCAATGCGCCAAAAGGGACCACAACGGACCCCGAGTCCCACGAACTTACAAGAAAACTTCTTTGCTGAACACTCCTCAATGTGAACTGCCCTCGGACCATCACCCGAGGACCCATTTTCGGAGAAAAACCAGAAATGAATAACAGAGCGCCCGGATAATATATTCCGAGGACTTAGACGAAAAAATACCATTTCAGGTAGAGCAAATCAAGCCCTCGGAGATCATATCACGCCCTCGGAAATCATATTACACCATCAGAGATCACATTACGCCCTCTGAGATCATCCCAGATCATTGAAGAATGGACTCGAGTCAAGAAAGAGAAATAAAACCCCTCGGAAGGCATACACAGCAGTCCCTACTCCCGAATACACTTATGCTAAAGCATGATACCCCCGGACGAGCATCCTAATTATTTATCAACAAAAGCATAGCCCCTCGGAAGAGTCACGCCCCCAAAACAACCATTCATCGGAGATCCTCGGAGCCATCGAAAGACATAAAGTTTGGTCTAGTCAGCATCTAGTAGACTAAAAGATAAACCTTATCCTCATTTTTACACATGTATCAATATAACGACACCTGTCTTTACTAAAGCACATGCACAATGACACGTGCCCCTACCAAAGTCTATATAAAGGGAGGTGATCAATAGAAGAAGGACAACTTGACACATTCATACAAAGATAAAAGGAGAAAAAGTTCAGTGAATAAAGGAAGGAATATTCTTGCATCCATTGTTATTTCCAATTATTTCCATCCATTATTGTTTTTGAATCACGGGCAGGGCGTTCCGACCCAATATAAATATCTTCTGTTAAATAGGGAATAATTCCAAAACCTGTTAACAAAGTGGCGCCGTCTGTGGGAACGCCATAATATCTGTCCTCGAGAGAATTCAGCAAACATCGACTAGGATGGATGATCTCTTCGAAAGTGAAAACCTTCCAATTCATCACAGCGAATCGGAAGAAACTCTGTCAAATCACGAATCAGGTACGAGAGAGTTTATTAATATTCCCCGATCTGTCTATGAAAGACTTGTATATGCTACACGGGCACCCCGGAGGGGGGGACATCTCGGAATAATGCCCTCTATGTCCACCGAGGGCAGAAATTTCCCTTCGGAAGAAGACACACCCTAGGCGGCGTGGAACCCAAATTCAATCCTTTGGCACCAAGAACCCCGACAAACGCCCCGAAGGTATGTTTGTCGTGAAAGAACCCCAGAAAGGGGTCGGGGAGAAATTTCCCGTCCCTCGGAGTATCGGGGAGATGTTGAGCACTCCCTATGGGGAATGATGGATGACTTGCGAAAAGAATTGGGCGACCTCAAAAAAACCATGGCCCCCGAGGAGGATCCCACATTCAAGACCTCTCATCTCATTCCTCAAATGGCCTTAGCCTCTGTCCCCTCGGGGATGCGACCCATTAATATCCCACTATATACCGGAGAAGCTGATGGGAGAGATCCGCAGGATCATATCCATCAATATTTGGTCGGAATGGACCTATCTTCCGCCCCTGACCATGTGTTATGCCGCGTGTTTCTTGTTACCCTCGGAGGGCGGGCTCAGGCGTGGTTCACTCACCTTCCACCTTATTCCATTACGAGCTTTGACCGATTAGCTCATTTGTTTGTACGGCAGTTTGCTTGCAATCGAAGGTACCCCAAGTCCGCCACACATCGTTTCACTGTTAAATAGAAAAAGGATGAACCCCTACGAGGGTATATAAAGCGCTTCTCGGACGAAACCCTTGATGTTCCCAACGTCAGTCCAACCATCATGGCGGACATATTGACTCAAGGACTTTGAACGGGGGATTTCTTCAGATACCTTATGGGAAATCGTGTCACAAATATGAATGAACTTATGCAAAAGGCGGAAGTCCACATTCTGATGAAAGAGGCGGAAGGAACGAAGAAGCAAATGGAGCAGGAGGATAATGAACACCTAGAGTCCGAAGAGAGAGAGGCAAAGACTAAAGAAAAGGGTAAAGAGGGAAAACCTCCTCCGCGTAAAGATGAGGGCGGGGTGGTTAAGAAATTCCTCCGACCCGTGCCCTTACCCCCGATGACTATTACTCCCCCGGAAGTACTCAATATAATGAGAGGCAACAACGAGTTGCACTGGCCTGTACCAGTTAAATTTCCCAGCCGAGACAAGAACACAGGGAAATATTGTAAATACCACAAAACCTACGGATATACCACTGAAGAATGTACTACCCTTCGTAGAGAAATACTTCGTCTCCTAGAAGTAGGATACTTGAAGAATTACCTCAAGGAAAATAATCCCGGGGAGCCGAAGACAAACGTATGGAAGAGGTCACGAAGAGAAGAAGAAGAGGAAAGGACGCCCAATCGGAGGTCACGAGAAAGGACAGTTGGATGCCTACGACCCCAAGAGAGAACCAAAGACCATCGACAAAGTTCACGAGAGAGGACGACAGGGTATCGGAGTTTGCCTCATCCACCTGACTCTTATAAAAACAATCCCCCGTCAGGACGAACCATCAATATGATTGAAGGAAGTGAAATTTCAATGACGCCCCAAAGTAAAAAGAAAAAATATTTGAAAGAAGCCAGACGAGCAGAACAAGGTTTCGTCGTCTGCTCTGTCCAAGAGTCAAAGCTGCCTAGCATTACCTTCGGACCCGAGGACCTCACAGGCATAATATACCCTCACGAAGACCCACTAGTTAATTCAGCTGTCATTTACGGGTATGAAACCCAACGGATCCTCATAGACACGGGCAACTATGTGGACGTACTCTTCTTACCTACTTATCTTGCTATGGGGCTGAAACAAGAAAAGTTGGAAACTGCTGAAGTCCCCTTGGTAGGGTTCTCTGGGGAGACCTGCCATACCCTCGGAACCGTGACTCTTCCAATGTCATGGGGAAAGGGAGCCCTTCGAAGAACGGAACCCATCTAGTTCTATGTAGTGGAAGCTTCTTCACGAACGTATAATGCCATTTGTGGGAGACCATCCATTCGAGCCTTTGAAGCTATCCCCTCTACCTTGCATCTTAAAGTGAAATTCCCCACCTCTTCCAGAATCGGAGAAGTCCGAGGAAGTCAATCTAAAGCCAGAGAATGTTGCATGAATGCCATCCCCTCGGAAGAAGACAAACCTTCCCTCGGAAACAATAAAAAGCGTAAGACCGAGGAAACACGAGTCCAACCTGTGGAAGAATTAAAGATGGTAGAGTTGGTAGAAGGAAGCCCCGATAAGGTGATCAAAATGAGTACCCACATGACACCAGCAATCGAGGTTCAACTGATTTCCCTTCTCAAGCGATTCCATCACCTCTTTGCATGGGAAGGAGGACCGGCCGAGAGAATCAGCAATAAGGTATGTCAGCACTTTCTTAATGTAAAGCCCGGAGCTAAACCTGTCCAACAGAAGAAAAGAAAAATAGGACCCGAGCGTAACAAAATCATTCGCTCTGAAATACAACGCCTTCTCAACTTGAAGCAAATTCGGGAAGTTATCTATCCCGAGTGGTTAGCTAATGTCGTTCTGGTTCCCAAGCACGGAGGGAGATGGCGGATGTGCGTTGACTTCACTAACCTCAATGAAGCATACCCAAAAGATTGTTATCCCTTACCAAGCATAGACCAGTTAATTGATTCCACTGCTGGATGTGCACTACTGTCAACCCTAGATGGAGACTAGGGATACAACCAAATCCCGATGGCGGCAGTGGACCAAGATAAAACTAGCTTCATTACAGATGCAGGCACATTCTGTTACCTCGTCATGCCCTTCGGGCTAAAAAATGCTGGGGCTACCTACCAAAGGTTAGTAAGCCTTATGTTCGCAGGACTTATCGGAAAATCAGTAGAAGTTTACGTGGACGACACGGTAGTTAAAAGTAATACTGCTGAGGAACATCACGAGGACCTACGGAAAGCGTTGGATATTATGAACAGCTTTGGCATGAAAGTTAACCCTAGGAAATGCTCTTTTGGTATTCGATGAGAAAATTTTTTGGGGTTTATGGTTACGGAGAAGGGAATAGAAGTAAATCCCGAGAAAGCAGAGGTCATCATGGGACTACCCACCCCGAAGACGGTGAAATACGTTCAAAAGCTGACTGGTAGAATGGCCTCGTTGAGTCGGTTCGTCTCCAAGTCAGCAGAAAAAGGGCTTCCCTTCTTCAAGATACTTCGAAATGTCAAGGAATTTCAGTGGACCCCCCAGTGCGAGGAAGCCCTCGGAGAACTAAAAAGGTACATGCTGAAACCACCTTTGCTGGTAAAACCTTTACCTCAAGAAGAGTTATTTCTATATTTGTCGGTCGAAGAAGAGGCCATTAGCGCCGTTTTAGTTAAAGAACAAGACGGAGAACATCGTCCGGTATATTACGTCAGCAAAACCCTCCTCGGAGCCGAGACCAGGTATACCCTAACTGAAAAACTTGTCTTAGCATTGGTTACTACGGCCCGCAAGCTACGCCGCTACTTCCTTTCCCACCCGATTACAGTGCTAACAAAGCATCCCCTAAGGGCAATTCTTAATAAGCCTGAGTCATCGGGGAGGTTAATAAAATGGGCCGTAGAACTCACCGAGTATGACATTTCCTACGCTCCGAGACCCTCCATCAAGGCACAAGTCCTGGCGAACTTTGTAATGGAACTTACGGGCATCGGATCCGAGGGGAAAGAACCATTGTGGTACGCCTATGTAGATGGGTCCTCAGTGAGCACGCATGGGGGGGCAGGAATAGTTTTTGTAAATCAAGAAGGGGAGGATGAAAGACTCTATTTTGCAATCAGAATAGATTACCCCCTCTCTAATAATGAAGCTGAGTATGAAGCTCTCCTTATTGGTATGAGACTAGCAAAGGAAGGAGGAATGAAGAGAATATTCTCAATTGATTGTTCAGCAAGTCAAAGGATCATATGAAGCAAAAGAAGAAAGAATGCAAGAGTACCTCCGGGTTGTCCGTCAAAGGCTGGAATGGTTCGAGGAATATGATATAGTTCAAATTCCCCGAAAAGAAAACCAAGAGGCGGACGCCTTATCTGAAATGGCTACTCAAACAGCCGTCATACACACTCGGAGAATTACTCTACTTCATGTCCACGAATCTGAAAAAAGCGAAGGCAAAGAGGTAAATACCATCTCAGATCCCTCGTCTAGCTCGGTGACACCTATCAAAGCCTATTTGTAGGATCCCGAGGGATACTCCTCGGACAAGAGTATCCAGCGAATGATGTCCTAAAAACCATTCGGTACTTCCTCAATGATGGAATGCTTTTTCGAAGGACGTACTCGTGTCCCCATGCTCGATGCCTTAATGAAGAAGAAGCCCAACTGGCTTTAGCAGAAACTCACGAGGGGACATGTGGGAGCCATACTAGCGGCGAAAACATGGTCAGACGCTTGATTCGACAAGGCTATTACTGGCCCACGATGGCTAAAGACAGTAAAAGCCATGCCGAAAGGTGTAAATCGTGCCAAGCTTACGCCCCTCGGGTCCATTAACCCGCGCCCCCCTTAGAACCCCACCTGACCCCCTGCCCGTTTTCCAAATGGGGCATTGACATAGTTGGACCCCTCATCCCTGACGCCGGTCAGAAGAAATTTCTACTGGTAGCCGTTGACTACTTTACTAAATGGGTAGAAGCGGAACCCTTAGCCCGGATCACAGCGGGAGCCGTCATCAACTTCCTATGGAGAAACATCATGTGTCGCTTTGGCATCCCTCAGAGTTTGGTAAGTGATAATGGCCTACAATTCACAAATCAAGAGTTACAAAAGTGGTGTGACCATTGGGAGATTAAACACCGCTTTGTATCGGTGGGATACCCCCAAGCAAATGGACAGGTAGAAAGGACCAACAGAACCCTCTTGAAAAACATGAAGGCACGACTCGATTGGCACAAAGCCAAGTGAGTTGAAGAAATACCCGGTATACTATGGGCCTATCGGACCACGCAAAGCGCCGCTACAGGCGAAACTCCTTTCAGCCTATCCTACGGGTGTGAAGCTGTCTTGCCCTCGGAGGTCTCCATAGAAAGTTGGCGAGTCAGAGAATACGAAGAAGTAACCAATGGCTCCAATCTAGCCCTTGCCCTTGATCTACTCGAAGAAAAGAGAACCCGAGTAGCCCTTCGAGTGGAAGAATACAAGACCCGGATGTCACGATACTACAATACTAAGGTAAAGCCTCGAACTTTTCAAGTGGGAGATCTAGTAATGAAACGAGTAGGGGCTTCCAAGAATGTAGGCAAGCTTGATTCACGATGGGAAGGACCCTATAAGATAGCGGGAATCGTGGGACCAGCGACCTATCGTCTTGCCAATTCCGAGGGAATAGTGCTTCGCAATACCTGGAACTCAATCAACCTTAGAAAGTATTATGCTTAATGTAACAGTCATAAATAAATAAGAAAGATTATTCATATACGAAGGGTTCCATTACAAAACAAAGTAGAGTTGCCTGACAAAAGGATAACTCTACACGTGAGTCATCTTAGCAACCCCACAAAAAAGTCCCTCGTAGTACGAACTAAACTACACAATATCCTTCTACAAGCTAAGCCCCTCCTATAGGGCGTTTTCCTTCTCGAATAAGTCGCCGACGCTGCTCCTCGGAAAAAGAAACCGGATCATCAACAAACACAATTGGAGCTGCAGAATCCCTAGTCGGTGAGAGAGGAAGTTCCTCGAAAATCTGACGAATACTAAGTTCCGGAATGATCAAGCCCGAGGGAAACTCTGGCAAAGCTTGGACAGCGTCTTGGCACAACCGGTAGCCTATATGAACCAAATCACGCATCTCACCCTGAAGAGACTCACGAAGGATAGATGGACCCACCACTTCCAACACTGCCTGGACTTGAGCCATAACCAACGCCACCGCCTGAGTGCGAGTTATCCCTAGTAGTTGCTGATTCAAGGCATCTCTTTCCTTTGTAGCTTGCGCCAGTTTCTCTTTCGAGGACCGCATTTGGTCACGTAACTCCTCAATTATCCTCTCTAAATTCAATACACGAGCTCTCTCGAGCATTAGTTGGCGTTCCAATTCCCACGCTTTATCCTTCTCGGATTGTAACGCATTGTTGTGAACCTCCCGAGTGGATTCGTGAACTTCCTTCAGTTGAGTTATCTCCGCTTGAGCCTCTAAGAGACCTTGCTCTAACTCGTCCCGGCGGCGGTATACTAAACTAGGATCAGAAGAAGAACTCCCGCAAGATCCAAAGGCATCTAGCACCATATAAATCTGCCCAAGAACAAAGCAAATTACATCAGACGGGAACGACAGGTTAGTATAAAATAAAATAAATAAAATAACGGAATACCTCACACAGGTCTTTACAAGCTAAGTCCTGAAGAACGGATACCGGAAGGGTTTTCATCAGCTCGCAATCCGTCACGTTTAATAAACCACTGAGAAAGTTTCGGCAAAAACCCACCACTGACCCGAGGGGGGAAATATCCTGACTATCCCCGGAGGGGGGGGGTAGAATCTCCCGAGGGAAGGGTTCCCCTCGAGCGGCGGTGCGGGAACATGATCAGGGCCACCTTCAAGGGGCTGCAAGTCCTCCGTATCAGGAGAGAGAAGATACTCCTCTAACACATTCACTACATCGGAGTTACGAGGAAAAGGCTGTGACACCACTGGAGTCGTGTGAAAGTCCGTCTGGGAGGTAGCCGTTATCGGATATGACACCCCGAGAGGAACTATAAAGCTTACTGGGGGGCTACCACAGGTGATGCCTCCAGTCCCTCCTCCTCCGAAGAAATATCAACCATAGCCTCATTTACGAGGGGATCAGAACCGCCAATCTCTGGCATCCCGGGACTACCATGCAACGCTCGCCCCAGAAAAACATCATTAGAAGACCCGAGGGAAAACGCTCCCATCTCTGCGCCTCCAAAAAACATCAGTGTGCAAACAGTCCTAGGATACCCAGAGAATTTACAAGCTGAACAGATAAAGGTTGATCAGAAAAACTTACGAAAATAAAAGTTATTGTGAAGAGGACGAGATGGGGAGGTACAGCCCTCCACCCCCTCTTGTAAACCCGCCAAAATCAGGGCCTCGGGGAAATCCAGTAGCCTGGATATGTCATAGGAACCAGAAAAAAGTCCTGAGTGAAGCAATACATCCCTTTCGTGACCTTGTGTTTCGGTGTTGGGAGCAATATATCCTAGACCCCATCGGATGGGCACCCCCCATGAATAGGCTGATTGACCTCTCGGACGGACAAAGAAAAATCTCCGCCTCCAGTCCCCTCTACAAGAGTGGGTATTGGATACACGAGTGAAGGTACTTTCCTTGTACCGATAGGTCAGGCTAAAAAAGGGAGTCCCCTCTGAACAAGGTCGAAGGGCAAATATTGTTCCCGCCCGATAAGGGGACATGGGAAGGTTTAAAAGCTCACAACGCAGGACATACCCCACCAAACGACTATATGAACTTGGCGTTAGCTGACTCGGACATACATGTCAATACCGAAAGTGTATTTGAAAAAAAAAGGGTGGGAAAACATTCGTAACCCACAACACATTTGTTCGTTGTAGATAGTCAGATAACCCGAGGGAGGCGCATAAGCTCTCTGACCAGCGGAAGGCACTATCACGTCATATTCTTCAAAATCCAAGTTATACCCAGTGAAAAGAGACCTTATTGAGCTCTCGCACTCCGTACTCGTAGTGGATCCCACACGTCCTCTACCTATCAATCTGGAAGGATTAAGAGGAATCAAATCAAATTCCGAAGACTCATCTGCCAAAGAATATGGCTCCCTACCCATAAATATCTCCCTAATATGATTTACTCTACGAGAATTTGTAGATGAAAGCCTATGAGCTACCCCCAAAGAAGAATTCGCGCCAAGTGTCACCTGATTCCCAGACAAACTATCCCTCGGCCCCAGAGAGGAACTCTCACCAAGGATAGGGGGAGCCTTTGACGGCCCAGAAGGACTCCGAGCAGTGTCTCGAGAAGAACCGCAAGATGAAACTGAACCACTTCGCCTATAGTAAGGGGGCATCATCTTTTCAAGTAAGTATTATCCTCGCGCTTACGATTATTGTCAAAATTGAAAAGGTAAGAAGATCAAAAACTAGTTATGGTTGTGAGGTTAGTGGTAAACATGATTGCTGAAGGGCCTAAGTGCATATATATCCTTCATCCCTTGATTAGAGAAATAAGATTAAATCCCCATTACATAAAGTAAAGGACACGTGTCAAGAAATCTTCTTAATTAAGAATGACACGTATCCCACATCGCCATGCAAGACAACACCTCCTACTTAGGAGATAAACCTAGTCAGCAATCTTAAGTGGTTTATAATTATCTTCCTTGATTAGATTTTGACAATAAAGACAAAAGGTAGAGAAATGAAAGATGGAAAAAATGATTATTTATTTAAAAGTCGAAGAGCTCTCGGAAAAGGTAGTATGTACAAAAGACATTTATTAAAAGTAAGAAATAAAAGCTACAACGAATAGACTATGCCCCTGTGGTAGAAGGGTGTGAAGGAGTCGTCTCCTCAGCAGAAGTACCCAGCGGAGCAAGGCGAGAAATTGGTGAACATACCCCCCCCCCGGAACCGCTAACCCTCGGACCCGGACTACTGGCAGAACATATCAGAGAGGGTACAGGAGAATCCCTAGGGGATAGTAAACCCCCAAATCTCCCCACAAAGTAATGACAGTCATTGGGAGTTGGCCTCTTCAACTTGTGAAGGTCAAAAGACTTGGAAAAGTCCACATCCGACCGTATCAAAGACTTGGCCAGCCTAGCACATTCCAAATAGCCCCACAAAAGATGGCATGTCAAAAGCTCCTGAGAAGGTGTATCGGAAACTCCCGAGTGCTGTCTAGAGATCTCTCGTTGAGCAAATTGAACCGCTGCATCAATCTTAGCCTGCACCTCCTCGGGAGGAAGGAAATTTATCAACTTCCCTTCGGCCGACTCAGCCCTATTGGTGACCTGACCCAATGTCTCCTGAAGACTCCTATCCCTCTCCGAACCTTCCGCTATCTTTTTCTCGAGAGCAGCAATCCGAGCATTAAGAATCCCCTCGGACTCCCCTTCGTTTATCTTAGCCATTCCAGCCTTCTCGGAGACCTCTGTCTTCTTATAGGCAGACTCCGCCAGGTTCAACCTACGTTGTAGGCCCTCGTTTGTCTTCTCCGCTTCTTGCAACATGAACTCGTAGTTAGAAATTTTTGTGAGGAGCACCTCTTACATCATTTGACTCTCCTTATCCCTGGATAAAAGAGGCGCTAATTGCTCTCGGAGAGCTTCCACCTCCTTCACGTCTTTCAGACCACGCTCCTCTACCGCAGTAACTGCCTCCCGAGTCTTCTCAATCTACGAAAAGATAAGCGAAAAAAAAAGAAATTATTACAGATAAATCATACAAACCCAAGAAGACTAGTACAAAGAGACTTACCATGAGTCCCAATCAGTTAAGACTGGTATACAAAAATTGATACCCATCGGCGGGTGTTGAACTAGAGGAAGCAAAGAACTGGAGGATGTCCTGATAGGCCTCCCCCACGGTCCGAGACGATAAATGCCCCTCTGGCCCACCATGAGGTATGGGTGCCTGAAAAGTGTGAGCTCTCGAAGATAGAGTCACGGGAACAGAGAAAGGCACGGGAATGTGGCCCCTCGGAGGAGTATTTCCCGGTACTGAAGTCACCACCTACGAGTTAGTAAACACGACCCGAGAACCACCAGCTACGACGGACGGGCCAGTCTCCCCCAGCAACGAATTCAAGATCCCCTCCTTCACGTCTCTGTCCTCGGACGAGGGATCAAACTCCCCTTGAATATCCTCGGAATCCCCTCGTAAGGCCTCCTGCCCGGAAACACTGAACTGTGCCAAGAAATCTTCCTCTACAAAAGGTAACATTTGTGTGTAAGAAAGAGAATGAAACTAGAAAAAATTATCACTAGAAGAAAAGGACAAGTGAAGAACGCTTACCGTATAAAGAAGGCTCTTCCACCATCGGAGCCTTACCTTTGTCCACAGTCTCTGCATCAAGAAGTAGAACATCAGCACATGAATAAACTCTTCAATAAAGGTATGGAAAATTTCTTTAAAGACCCATAAGAACTCACCACGAGGGACAGATTCAGGAACTATCAGGGGCGTAGGCTCAGCTCCATAAGTAGAAGCAAGAGAGGGATCATCAGAAGACAAGTCTATCACCTCAGTAGTCTTCTGAACAGATTCTTCCTCACTCGCCCTCAGAAATGTCCCTTCTTCGGAAACCCTCGGAGAATTTCCTATATCGGATCCAAAGGCAGGCAGATCTCTTGTATCGGACCTAGATACCGGCACCAAAGCCCAAGAGGAAGAAGGAGCTACCTGGCGTAAGGGAACGACACTTCTGATAACCCCCGTCATATCTATATACAGAGGAGAATGGTCCTCGTGAGCCCCCCCAGCCTCCGGAGCCGTACGCTCGCCCTCGGGAGCATTGACCTCTCCTTCTTCATGATCACCCTCTTTTGGCACATCGGAAGTACCACTCAGAGTAGGTTCCCTCGGACCCGACTGCAAATAGTAATTTGCCATAACCTCCTCTGCATCACCCCAAAGTCAACATGTATAAGTATAATTCACTACTATACTCAGAGAAGGAACAAAAGAAGAAAACAAAGAACTTACTAAAAAGATTCCTCACCTCGGAAGACAGGGACAAGGGCTTTTCTACGGCGTCATCGGTAAAAACCACATGATGAAGTCCTGATGTCTCAAACAACATCGTAAAGTCCTCCAACTCCATCAACTTGTGCTGAGAAATTACAGGAGATAAAACTATCTCCGGGTCCAAAGTATGCACGGGAGAGGTGCCCTCTCTCCAATCGAAGGGCATATCCCATTCACCTTTAGCTGGTTTCACAAAAAAATATCTATTCTTCCAAACGCTGTGCGAGGTGATCGAAGCACCCATAATCCTCTTTGTAGAGTTCCCCGAGTTGTCCCGATGGTGAACATTGTAAAAGGGATACCCCCCAGGCGACACCCCCACGTCAAAAATTGAAAGAAAATGGTCTACCCCACACTCTAACCCATTCACCTGGCACCAAAAAACGTAAATACAAAGAGCGGCGAACTCATTCGGAACCATTTGACTCGGGCTGATATTGCAAGCCTTAAAAACCTCACAGAAGAAAGGCGGCATGAATGAACGCCACCCGTATATCACTTGAGCAAAATAAACCGTTAACATACCCGGAGGAGGATAACACGCTCTCTCGTCCTTCGTCGGAATTTGGAACACCATGCTCTTTTGAAAAGCCCCAGTTGAAGTAAATAACTCCAATACCTGTTCACGAGTGGCGATACTAGGAACCCTCTCCACTTTGGCAAAATTTCGAGGAGCCGCCTTATTCGATTTGGGAACCCTAGCTTTTTTAGAAGAAGCGGCGCCACCCTCGGTGGCAGCAGCAGCCTCTCACTTGCGCTTACGAGTAACTACCCCTATCGGAATACCCCTCAAATTTGCAGAAGAATCGACTGGAGCAGTGACTTCGGAGACAGTGGAGGCAGCAATGGGATCCACGTTCGCAGAGGAAGCCATTTGTACAAAGATAAAAAAGGAGTGTTTATTCGAAAAAGGAAAAAAGATGAATTACGCATGAAATTGCTGAAGAATTAAAGTGTGAGAAGAAAAGAAGAAGAGAAGAATCGGATTTTGCTCTGAAGAGAAATTTGCAGAAGTAAGAAAAAGGGTAAATAGTTCCCCTATTTATAGCCAAATGGTGGCAACGGTCAGATGCAAATTAAACGTGGAACACATTCAAAGCTCCATGTAACCGCCGCATGACCACGCCACGCCATCACTAATCTGACCGTTACCAACGGTCAGATATTTTAAAACTTCAAAGCCGGTCAACGACGACCTGTCCCCCACGCCCTGAGATCTCCGCGTACAATATCCCTAGGGGTATTCAGGTAAAACCCCTTTTACTTTTTTAAGATAATTAATATATATGCACATTCCCTCGGAAAAATACCAAAAATTAAATATATTGAAGACCCAGACATGGACTAACCCTTCGCCTCACTGAGGACGATGAATAAAATTTCCCTCGCCTCGACGAAGGCGATCGAAATTTGGGGGGGCTAGTTTTAACCATAAAAATAAATAAAAGGAAAGAAGAAGGCTAATCCTTATTATGGGAATTAATAAAGGGACAATACTATTGTCACGAGTACTTCCGATGAGATGTACCCACTCCTAATAAGGAGGGCCCCTCGGATGTTGCCCTACCCTTCGGTCACTGACCTAAGAAGGCATAAAAGAGCACACGAGTAGGGATATAAGCGTCCCTTGGAAAGTCAAATGGTGAGTAAAAAACAGATATCAACGCGGCATCAAAAAAAGAGCGAACCCCGGTGGATCCGCGCAACTCCGATATCCACCAATGCGCCAAGAGGGACCACAACGGACCCCGAGTCCCAAGTACTTACAAGAAAACTTCCTTGCTGAACACTCCTCAATGTGAACTACCCTCGGACCATCACCCGAGAACCCATTTTCGGAGAAAAACCAGAAATGAATAACAGAGCGCCCGGATAATATATTCCGAGGACTTAGACGAAAAAATACCATTTCAGGTAGAGCAAATTAAGCCCTCGGAGATCATATCACGCCCTCGGAAATCATATTACACCATCAGAGATCACATTACGCCCTCAGAGATCATCCCAGATCATTGAAGAACGGACTCGAGTCAAGAAAGAGAAATAAAACCCCTCGGAAGGCATACACAGCAGTCCCTACTCCCGAATACACTTATGCTAAAGCATGATACCCCCGGACGAGCATCCTAATTATTTATCAACAAAAGCATAGCCCCTCGGAAGAGTCACGCCCCCAAAACAACCATTCATCGGAGATCCTCGAAGCCATCGAAAGACATAAAGATTGGTCTAGTCAGCGTCTAGTAGACTAAAAGATAAACCTTATCCTCATTTTTACACATGTATCAATATAACGACATCTGTCTTTACTAAAGCACATGCACAATGACACCTGCCCCTACCAAAGTCTATATAAAGGGAGGTGATCAATAGAAGAAGGACAACTTGACACATTCATACAAAGATAAAAGGAGGAAAAGTTCAGTGAATAAAGGAAGGAATATTCTTGCATCCATTGTTATTTCCAATTATTTCCATCCATTATTGTTTTTGAATCACGGGCAGGGCGTTCCGACCCAATATAAATATCTTCTGTTAAATAGGGAATAATTCCAAAACCTGTTAACAATTAGTATAGCTTTGTTTGTAGGGAGAGCGTTGGCATTGGTGCATTTATGGTCGTTGCCTGTTGTGTTACAGGAGCGCTTGTGGCTTTGATTCATGGGAATTTCACCCAAAATCTTGTTGCATGTGTATTTGTCAAGCACTTGTGGCTCTAAATATGTATTCCTCTCCATGATTGCTTATTTTCATGTCTTGCCAAGTTTTGGTGCCTTAACCTTGTTCAACGTGTTGGTTGTACGGTTTTTAAAGGTAACCATCGTTGATTGATCCATCTAGTGTCGGACTGAAAAACAATTACCCGCACATTCTTAAGTAAAATATCAGTACTAAGAGGAAGGTTTTATATATATTTTAATATTGCACGTGGATGCTTTTTGATTAAGTCTTGAAGATAGTTGTAGCCTCAGTTAAATTAGTTTTGTCTTCTTGCGCTGAGTAGCTAGAGTGTAGTGACAAGTGTCTCTTGTGCCTTGTATGAAATAACGCTCTTTTAGATCACCTAAATGGTTGTTTTTGAATAGCTGTTGACATGGTGGCATGGTTGTTATTGTTACTTGCATAGTAACAACAGTCTGCATAAGCTATTTTTGCCATATGGTGAGTCCCATAGTTGTGTCTTGAAACTCACCTGATAATGATGGAAGCGCCAGGATACCAGCATCTCGACGGCCTGATTGTCTCTGAGAGAGATTTTTATCTGCCATACCTTTGCAAAAGTTGGATTGTATGTGGTGTGTCTTGTGATATGCATGCGAATGCATTTTATTAGGTTTTATAGAGTGACGTGGTAGCAAGACTCCTTTTGAATGTTGTTAGATTGTCTGTTATGAGTTGAGCTTCTTTTTTTTTCCTCGGTTGATTGATTGCGCAACAAGTAAAAATATTTTTTGAATTTTTTGTTATGCTGCCTTTGTATTGGGGGTCAGTAGGTTCAATATTTGGAGATGATCATTGACATTGTTGAGTAGTTGTGGTGGAATTGACCTTTTTAGTTCCTCTTGATTGTTTTTAAGATCGTTTGTTATGCGCTTGAGCTTCTTTTCTTTCTGGGTTGAGTGATTCTGCAATAAGTGATGTTGTTCCTCATGAATTTGTTGTTCTTGTTCTGTTGTCGTTGTATTAAGGGTTCGTAGGTTCAGTCTCCAGAGAGGATCATTGACGTTGTTGAGTAGTTTTGGTGGTGTTGGCCTTTTCAGTTTCTTTTATAGACCTTAGCATAGTGATGAACACGAGTGTTTATTCTACAGTGCACTGAGTGGTTTACCACATACCTAGCCGTTGATGCGGGGTGATTTTGTCTGCCGACAAATCACTCCACGTCAGACTAACCCAAGCTCCTTATTGGTCCTGAGCTAGCTTTGAGTTCGAGAAACCTGCACTGAAAAGTACGTCACGTGAACTAGGTCGGGGTTAACCTAGCGTAGGCACTCTGATGCCAAAGTTAGTTAATGCCCGTTGAGGGATTAGACTATAAACAAGTTATAGCTCAAATACGATGTAGATAGAAAATAGTTAAGTTAGCCGAGCATATCTAATATGTCGAGCAGAAAGTGAATAATTTAGATTGGGAGTTTGTTGATTTCAGACAACCCTTGGAGCTAAGCCAAGCTGCCTACGTATCTCACAGCGGGAATCAAGCCGAACATAGTTCATTGTTTTACTATGATTGTCGATCATGGTCGGATCTTTGAGGTCGGACCTTTGTGGCTGAGCCTTTGCACATCTGATATTGGTATGAACTCTTAATGTGTGAACTACACATGTATCTAAATACGTATAAACTGAATATATATGAACTCAATAGGTATGAACTGAATATGCATGAACTAATGTGAGAGCTTAAAGAAAGAAAATTCCCCTTTAATGATGATTAAATGTGGTATTTATAGGCTAGATATTTCTTTAATTGTAGGAGTTAGTTGGATGGGCTTCACTCGGACTAGGCCCCCAATGAGTTCATGGGTCAACCAAGTAAGTTCGTAGGTGGGCCATTTGGACCCGCTGAGCTCGTGGGTGTGCCAAATGAGTTCGTTCATGGGCCAGTTGATTGGCTCAAAGTGCCATAATCGATTGGGGCCGTTGGATCTGATTGTGTAGTCCATTTAGTTTAGGCGTCATTGCCACTTGTCACGATGTAATTGACCATCGTATAAGTCCAAATTTATGGCACACCATACTTTAATATATTTTTTCCTAGTTCTATTCGAAACCTGATATTCAATTACGAAAACTACAAATTAGCCTTAAATTTGTACACATAACAAAAAACGAATTAGGACTAAAACAAAGGTGTAGTCGGTATTTTACCACAATTCTTGCACAAATGAGATTCTTTTGCACAAAATAATAATCAGAATAAAACAAATAAACAGAAGACTGTATTATCCAAAAGAAAAAGAAAGAATGGTGAAAAGGAAATAGGTAAGAAATTCCACATGAAGGGCCCACGGCTTCCGACACTTTTCTTCCCAGGTCAATTGTAATTCGTACATAATTTCCATTATTTGAAAATGATGGAGATTTAGACTTCATGACAATACTGGAAACGGGATTTTAAGGACCACATAGCTCAGTTACTGTGAAAGCGCAAGTGTCAGAATCAAACTACAAATAACCCAATTATGATAAAATTCAAAATCTGGAGGGCTCAGCCCATGGTAATTATTATGTGTAAATTATTTCATTCAACCAAATGTATTGGTGATGTACTGCAAGTCTGCAACAAATGTCTTAAATAATATACTATTATTGTTAAACTAGAGGTACTAACCATCCCAGAATCACATACCGTGTAATAACCAAATTGTATGCAAATGTTATCGTGCATCCGTTGTATGAAATAATCCCAAATTATGTCTTTTTCCTACACGTTTAATGTAGTGGCTTCCATTTTAGTATAGTTAATGTAGCCTACCTCCATTAATTGGGATTTACGGCCTTTCTTCTTTGTTTCAAACTCTCAATGCACAGTTCTGGAAGCCTAATGAATATGTTGCATAGCAATTACCACCAACAGTTTATGTTTTGCTTACTTATAATGGAATTTAGATGTAAATAATCGTAATTACCGAGTGTCTGTCATGTGAATTTTAGTTTTGTAGTGCGTACGGACATATTACATTGTCATAATCTAAGATAAGAAGCTAACATACAACTGCTTACCTGGCAGTTCAACTTAGTAAACAGCAGCAACAACATTCACTAAGAGTCGGTGGGTATAAGAAAACTGAAAACTGATAATTATGGAGCAGTTAATGCAATATTACTGAAGGCCCTACCTCGTTCAAGTGTCCAACTAAATATACAGATTATATTGCCTAAAAATCTATTCTCCAGTATATATAAATAGATCACTTCTGTATGTGCTTCTATATATCCAATTTCTGACCAAGAGAAAATGGCAAAAGAAGTTGTTAATATACCAGAAACCCTTTTTACTATCTTATACCCCAGCTTGTTGATATTGCTTTGCTTGGAAACAAGGATTGTACTCTCACAAAGGGGCCATTTGCCTAAGGAGGAAAGTAAGATGCCCAATTTTCTCTCTTATGCATGCATGTATGTAAACCATATTCTTTTTCATGTTTCATGTAATACTCGGTGATTATTGTAACGTCGTCCAAAACTTTGACCTCCCGAGTCTGATGGCTCTTACAAAACATTACTATGTAAACTTTAACTTGTACCTTTCAAAAGCCTCGGTTCAATATTTGAAGTCTTGACGATGTTTACTTTGATATTGCAGAGAGTGCACTTCATGAAATAGCTGACCAGTTGGGGAAAAAAGATTGGGATTTCAATTTAAATCCTTGTGATGGGAATTCAAACTGGAGCACTCCAAAAAGGGCTGACATGCCATCGTACAACAATTCTATCCTCTGTAATTGCTCTTATCCTGATGCTGTATGTCACGTTGAAAGCATATAAGTTTTCTAAGTTCAAAATATAGTGAGTCTTTGTGGGTTGTTGAAATTTAGAGTCCTTTTGTGTGTGGCACAAAATCTAGGCTATCACGGTGCAAATTTTGGAGTACGTATACTATACTGCGACTCTACTTTCTGATTGTGTATCCTATAACTTGTTACCTGCTTGAGAATTCATAATAACAATAATAATAATATCTTCAGTATTAGGAATAATACTGTAATTCTGGAAGCTTAAATCTTTATAGCCAATGGTATTTGGTTGAGTCGGGACTTCCCAGTCCTCAAGCAGAGAAATTCTATTTTCTTAAAATTTGCATTTGATATCTGCTGACAAGTGCAGTAGTTTCTTTTCCCCATAAGTTTGCTCTGGTACCAGTAATCCAGGATTTATTTTTTACATGACTCATGAATAGACTTTTGTGATGTTTTCGTGAACATTATTACATTTCCACTTGTCGAACATGAACATAGAGTAATGCTTTCTGCACCTCCGATCCATGCATAATTGACTATCAGATCTCTCTTTTATGTGCTCCTAGCCGTCATTTAATGGTTTAAAGTGTGCGGTTTCTGCGTTTTCCTGAAAACAGGATTCTTAGAGGACAGGACTTGGCAGGAGTGCTCCCACCCTCTCTGGCAAAGTTACCTTACCTGAACACTATGTACGGAAATATTCATTTTATGCATGTGTCTTACCAGTATAAATAATTCTTTGATGAGGATTTATTCATTGGTTACAGTGATCTCAACCGCAACTACCTTAATGGTACCATCCCTCCAGAGTGGGCATCTATGAAGTTGGAGTTCATGTGAGTTCCGTTGGCATTCTTGAAAAACAAAAAAAAAATGTATTATGTAGACCATTTTTGGTTTTTAAGAAGGAATCTTCTGGCAGGTCAATCAGTGTAAATCGATTATCTGGGCCCATACCCAGATATTTGGGAAACATCACTACGCTTGTGTATATGTGAGTTCTACTCTCGCTCACCTATTCTTATGATGCATGCAGCATTAATATAATATTTCTAATATTTGATTTGACTATTCGGTATGCCTCTATGGAATGCTTGTACGTCTAATTGAGGGATGCAATTTTCAGGAGCCTGGAAAGCAATTTGTTCTTTGGGAAGGTTCCAGCAGAGCTGGGGAAACTGATTAACTTAGTGAACCTGTTAGAAGAAGTTTCATGTTTATCAGTTACATGGTTTAGATGTTTGGATGGAAAGTTAGACATCCTTGCTAATATAATTTCTTTTGGCTAATGCAGCTTTCTGAGTGCTAATAACGTCACAGGTCAGTTACCTTTGGAATTAAATAATTTGAAGAAACTTACTGAACTGTAAGTATCGTTGTGCAGTTTTTGACATACAGCAAATCTGATCAGCCTCCATAATTAGTTTGATTATTAAAGTGATCTCTCTCTCTCTCTCTCTCTCTCTCTCTCTCTCTCTCTCTCTCTCTCTGCAGTAGGCTAAGCAGCAACAACTTCACTGGAAAATTGCCTAGTTTCAGGAGTTGGACAAAACTCGAAAAGCTGTAAGTCATATGTAGAATTATTTCCTTGGCGGCAATGCGACATATTCGACTTGCTGCCTTATTCAGTATGTGTTACCAACAGAGAGTTACAGGCCAGTGGTTTTGAAGGACCCTTGCATTCTAGCCTTTCAGTCTTGAACAATTTAACTCAACTGTGAGTTGAAACATTATATAATAAGAGTATAAGATCATCATTTCGATGTCATACATTTCAAGATATTTTTGGATATTTTCTGACATAATTTATGATGAATTATGAACAATGTGCTCACCCTAGACGGATCAGTGACTTGAATGGTGGAGCTTCAGAATTTCCGCTGCTAAGAAACATGAAAAATCTGAAACAATTGTGAGTAAAAATCATTACATTGAATTCCACCCTGAGATTTTATTAATTCTCATTCTTAAGCAACGGTTAACAAAATTTATGTTCTGCTGATGCAGGATGTTAAGAAGCTGCAACATATCCGGAACAATTCCTATGTACTTGGGAAATTTGCCTTTAGACACTCTGTACGTAGCAACTTGATCTTACTTCTTTTTCTCTATTAATATTTTATTCGGCCCAATATTCGAATGTCATTTTGTTTAGAGAACATTGCTTGCACTTGATGTCTATCGTGGTTTTCATTTTGAAATATGTACTGTAACGATTTTTTCGGTAGTGTTTTGTACATTAATTAAAAGTTCATATATTTTTCAATTTCCTATATTCTCACCTCCAAGTCCAGAACTTTTAATTCTTGAATAGATTATATCATTTTCATCAGAATCAGGAATTGTATATACAGAGAGGCTGACAGTGTGACATGATCACATCAGAACATCACTTTAAGCACCACTCTTACTCTAATATTTATAATGCTATTTCCTTAAGTAGTTGTTCTTCCCTCCTTTAGCGCTTTTGAACTATGTTTTATGTTCTTTACCATTGGTGTATTACATTTCTTATGACTCTCCAACAGTGTAATCTCATTCATCGATCAATGTTTTATTGCTTTCACGTTATTCTTTTATGTTTGTATTTCACTTTAATAGTCATGTGGTTTTTCCCAATGTATTTTTACTTTTTTCGTAATATTCTTCAATTGATTAAGATAAATATCTTATGTATTGGCAGGGACCTGAGCTTTAACAAGTTGGAAGGAGGGATTCCAGATCTTAGACTTTCGCCGATTACAGAAATGTACGCGGTTGTTTATTAGTTTATTCTCAATTCTTACGTACCAAATGGTCATGCAAAATATTTTAAATCATTTTAAATCCATAATTTTTTTTGAATAAATATATTATAAGTGCAAGTGTTAGAAGCTTTATGGAATTAGGAGGATGGAACCACCTCTCACTAGATTTGTCTAACTAGTTCCATTCACCTCTCACTTTTTCAGAAACCACCTTCATATAAAGCTCATATTTCATTACTATAAGTAATATTGTGACTGAGTTGTGTCTCTTTTTCTTAATTCTGTTTGATTTTCTTACAATTGGTAGGTACCTGACGGGTAACTCTCTCACTGGGCCGATTCCCGAGTGGATCAAAAATGATAATTCACAGTATGCAATTTTTTGCTTATTCATAATTTATTTAATATTTTCTATAATTTCGTATCTATTTTGTTATCCATGTGATAAAAATGTGCTTATCATGTCTCAGGACATACTTTCACCTTTTGTTAGTCTTTACCTCTAGAGCGTTTACGAATGCTTTTAGAAGCAGTATATCGGTTTTCTTTTTGGATATAGAGAACCATGAAAGCATTGTTGGATCATTAGTCCAACATTGTTGGATATTTGAGCTTATATATAAATACATATGACATAATAAACCCAATCAAAAGTGGTCTGAGGTTTCAGTTAGTTATTGAGGCTTTAACTTGTAAAGATTAAAGGTCAAGTTATATGTCTAATAAATAGTCTGATAATCTAAAATAGAGTAATGTAATCTGTTATGTTATATATAACACGGTCATGATCCCTAGATCATTCGAATCATTTTCTATACTACATCTCATTGATAATTCAGAAAACTAAAGGAACTTTCAAGGGTAGATATGAAAAACCAATGGCATCACTCTACTAACAGTTAAAGGTTAAGGCTTAAGGTACACAACCACAGTTCGGTCTTCCAGTTTATTATTAATTCTTGATGGCTCGACATGAACGCTCCTGAATTTATTTCGATTCTGACAAACATAATACATGCCTAGGTAGGCATATGTTGTAAGTTTTAGTCAACTCACCAAAAACTGAATCTGGAAATTCCAACAAATTTTGAGGCTACTAGATCTCATTTAGCTTGGAATCTATTTCTCTTGACCAACTTTGCTTAAGTTACACGAAAAGTATGAATAAAGTGTTGCACTAGTCCTTCAAATCTCAAGAAGAAACTGTATCCTTGTTTTTAACTATTTGAGATGAAATGTGATTTGAATTCTTGTGCTTGTGTGCAGCCAAATTGATCTTTCTTATAATAACTTTCGAGAGAACTCTGTGCCACAAACTTGTCCGGGAAATATGTGAGCCATATTTCGCACATGATTGCTGTTATGCTTTAAGGTTTTCTTTATGATTATTATATTTCTTATTCTTTCTTCTCCTTTGTTCTTTTACTTTCAGAAACTTTTTCAGAAGCTACGGCAATGGAAGTACTTCGTAAGTTGTCAACTTGCTTATCACAACCTTTGTGGGTGATGCTTTGAGCATGATCGTGTGTATGCTGTTTTCTTAATTTTTTGTTGCCTGAACGAATTAAATGCAGAGAACTGGGCAAGTGCTTGAGTAGTTGTTCAAAGGGTGAGAACATCCGCTTATTAGTCGAATATAATTGCTAATCCTCCACAGTAGTGTCTCTTCAACATCATCTGCATCTGGGACTGAAAGATGCAAACCAGGAAGCAGACAAGCTCCTCAAAGAAATGAGATTTAAATACAGCATGTTCACCAACGTTAGATATGTCACCACTTAACTAGCTTGTGATTTTTGACAGATCATTACTCATTTCATGTCAATTGTGGTGGACAAGATACTCGAATTGGAAAAACACATTTTGATAGTGATATGGACTCAGATGGTGTAGCTAGATTTGTTCATCAAAGGGAGAATTGGGGAACTAGTAGCACAGGAAGCTTTTTGAACGTTAACCGTAGTCGGGAATACTATTATGCTAATAATGTGTCTGTTCTTAGCACAAACGACTCTGAACTCTATATGTCTGCTCGACTCTCTCCATTATCTGTCACGTATTACGGACGTTGCTTAGCAAATGGAAACTACACTGTGACACTTCACTTTGCAGAGATTATGTTTAGAGACAATCAGTCATTCCAGAGTCTTGGAAGACGAATCTTTGATGTGTATATCCAGGTCTAGTATGAAATTAAGGCAAACTTTTGTTTTATAAAATATTCATGGACTGTGACTATTTTTTATTCCATTTAATACAGGGTGAAAATAAACTGAGAGATTTTGATGTTGAGAAAGAAGCAGGAGGCATTGACCGAGCTGTGAAGAAGAATTTTACTGCAGCGGTAATGAATAAAACTTTGGAGATACGGTTTCAGTATACTGGTAAAGGAACAACGACTGTCCCACACCAAGGAACTTACGGCCCTTTGATATCTGCTATTTCTGTGAAATCTGGTTAGAATGTTTCTTGACTTGTTGTAGTAAACTTCTATCACCCTGTATGTCAAAATCAAGATTCACATCTTAAATAATAGCATATGTGGCTATCTCAAAGAGAGGGCAGCGTATTCATGCTTTCTAGATCGTAATTATAATTATTCTTACAGAACGTAGTCATCACCTTAAGCGCTATGACCGCTCCTTGATCGTTTAGCCTGTCAGTCTATTATTGGCATTTATCTTCTAATTTAATATATTTCTGGTAAAATCTCCTGCATGTCATTTTTGGATTAAAACTCAACCTTTTTGTTGCTTCTATCGTCTCTCTTATGCTTTGTTTGCTATGTAGACTTTAAACCTCCAAATGGAAAAAGGAAGATTTTCATTGGAACAGGAGCATCGCTTTTGGCCTTGTCTCTCATTCTCGCTGCTATTGCCTTCTTGTGGTGGAATAATCATATAGGACGCAAGATCGCAAGAGAACGAGGTGATTTGTATTCTGCACTAGACCTCTCTTATCGTTTGACTTTGAGTAGTACAATTTCCAATTGCCATATTTCAAGTTTGACATTGTGATATGGCGGATTGGCACTTAACCCTTTGAAAAAAGACAAACTAACCCATTTGTACTTTTCAATATGGCAAAATACTCTTAATCTAACATTCATTTCAAGTAAGATAATATAGAAAAGTAAGCTTGGCGATCTCTCATGGTTTTTCTTTTCTTTCTCGTGATCAGTTGTTTGTTAATTGTGGAGATCTTAGAATACTATGTGCTGACTAAGTTAAAGGAAGTAGCGTAGCATGGCAGTAACAGCACTCACTGCAAATTGAGCAGCAGTTGACATGTATCATTTCCTATTAATAGTGGCCATACCACCAAGCCAGGAGATTGTAAGCTAATTGTAGAACTACAATATCCTTCTTCGGATTTATATATTTATTATGTGCCAAATTTCTTTAAACACTTATGTATGCTGACAGATACATTTGGTACAAATCCACAAAGAAAGATGAACTGCCACTAAAGATGCTCGTGCCCATAGTTTCTGCGGGCATCGGGCAAATTTAACCTCAAACTTATTCTTTTGGCAGAGTTAAGAGGCTTAGATTTGCGTACAAGCTTTTTTACTTATGGACAAATTAAAGCCGCCACTAATGACTTTGATGCTGCAAATAAAATTGGGGAAGGTGGTTTTGGATCTGTCTACAAGGTAAACAACTGTTATGTACTATTACTTTTCTCTTATGAATAAAATTATGTTGTAATCTAGTTCTCAATTGCAGGGTACATTATTGGATGGTACAATAATTGCCGTCAAACAACTTTCTTCCAGATCAAAGCAAGGCAACCGCGAGTTTGTGAATGAGATCGGCACAATATCTGCTTTACAGCATCCAAATCTTGTAAAACTTTATGGATGTTGCATGGAAGGGAGTCAATTACTTCTCATTTATGAATACATGAAGAATAACAGTCTTGCTCGAGCTCTGTTTGGTGAATGAAGTCTTGTGCTTGCTTTGTGCATTGTTTAGCATTACTATGACGTATCTAAGTTACGAAAGAGCATGTTGTAACATAAATTCATGTTATCTAACTCAGGACCAGAGGAATGTCAGTTAGAAATGGATTGGCCAATAAGACAAAAAATCTGTGTTGGCATAGCTAAAGGTTTGGCTTTCATGCATGAGGAATCAACTTTGAAAATTATCCATAGAGATATAAAGGCAAATAATGTTCTTCTTGATGAAGACCTTAACCCAAAGATTGCCGACTTTGGATTAGCCCGACTCGATGAAGAAGAGAATACTCACATTAGCACTAGAGTTGCTGGGACCATGTGAGTTTACCAAACCTACTTTTTCCAAAAAACAATTTTCTGTTAGCAGAAAATATTTTGATATGCGAGCTACCTATGCGAAGGAAATCCAAGGCTTTAATATTCAGCCTATAAAATGTCGAATAAGTGAGCATATCTGCACAAATCCATGATTATGATGTTGCCTGTCTTGCAGAATATTTAGGTAACTGAAACCTAAATATGGAAATCATGCATATCTCCGTCATAGAAGTACCCACGGGATTCTAGTTGTACTTGGTTTTTATTAAGTGATGGTTTAACGTAATCAAGTTTGCTCACTTGCTAAACTTGCATGAGACTAGCATCATTTTTGTCTGTGTTAATTTTACAAACGATACTATTGATGATACTAATAAGTCTTTTTTTTTGCCCCCTTTCGGATTAGTGGATACATGGCTCCGGAATATGCACTATGGGGTTACTTAACCTATAAAGCCGATGTTTACAGTTTTGGTGTTGTGGCATTAGAAATTGTTGCGGGAAAGAACAACATGAAATATCGCCCCAACGAGAATTTTGTTTGTCTTCTTGACTGGGTAAGAATTCGATTCCGTTCTAGGAACCAAAGTAAACCTTTGTTTCATGTTCCATTTACAGATGACTTTGACTTTGTAGGTATCTGTACCTCAGACCACACACACATAGTGAATCACTCAGATAAAAATCATGACTATTATTATTATCATGTTATTCAGGCTCTTGTTCTTCAGAAAACAGGAAGTCTGATGGATCTAGTGGATCCAAGACTGGGTTCTGACTTCAATAAGAACGAGGCAGAAAAAATGATCCGAGTCGCACTCTTGTGCACTAGTCCATCTCCAGCTTTGAGGCCTACAATGTCCCAGGTGGTTAGCATGCTTGAAGGTCATATCACTATTCAGGAATTCAACATGGATCCAACCATCAATGAGAGTGAACAACAGCTGCAAGCACTCAGAGAAAAATATAAGGATTTTTACTTCGATTCAACTGAAACTCGGGTACAGGGAAACAGTTCTTCCTCAAAATCAGTCCCTGATGTTGATTCACAGGATTGAGTCAACAATGGATGTTAAAAGAGAGAGGGCATCAAAGAATTCGCAAGTATTAAGCAGTTTCTGTATCTTAGAGCTGTTTGGTGTTTCTCATTTACCGCATAAATATGCACTAGAGAAAGTAGTAATCTTAGTAGCAAGCTTTGTTATGACCAATAAACAAGAGAATAATGAATTCCAGAGTGCTGCAACAGTGCAACTGTATACGCGTCACAGAAGAGCTATTTGCTTATGGTTATCATGTATTATGTGAGTTGATGCCCACTGTCATTACCCGGGGGCAGTTCAGTACTTTCACTTTAGCTGGCGCAGGATAGAATAGAGCAGTTAAGCGCCAGTTAGCAGCTCACTTTAGCTGAGCTCGGTTTGTTAACAAAAAAAAAAACAGAACGCAGCTTATAAGCTGCGATTGTGAGCTCAGTCTCAGCAAGTTTTTCTTCTTTGAGTTGTTGGCTTCTTTTCTCTCTGTAACTGTAAATCTTGTTAACATCAATAAAAGATCATCTCTCCCCTTGGAATAGGGCTCGATTTCACATTGAAATTCGAGTGCCGAACCAAGTAAAATCGGTGCGCATTGTGTGTGTGTGTGTTTGTTCCGATTTGCCTGCATTGTGTTCGATTGTGTTGGTGTTGTTGCGGTTGCACCGTTGGCGTGAACGAGTCGATTTTGCGATCATTTTGACGACTGAATTCTTAACAAGTGGTGCGGTAAACGTGGAGGCGATGTCGTCGGCGAAATTCGACGTGGAAAAGTTCACCGGAGTAAATGATTTCGGGTTGTGGCGATTGAAAATGCGAGCGCTACTCGTACAACAGGGACTGGTGGATGCGCTTGATGAACCGAATATGGATAAGGATCTGGATCCGAAAGTGAAGAAATCGATTCTGGAAAAAGCGCACAGTGCGATTATACTCTGCCTCGGTGATAAAGTGCTCCATCAAGTGTCAAAAGAAAAATCAGCTGCAGCAGTATGGGCAAAGCTTGAGAGCCTGTTCATGACAAAATCTCTGGTAAATCGCTTATACCTGAAGCAATCGTTATACTCATTTAAAATGCAAGATGACAAGTCAGTTGAGGAACAAATGGACACATTCAATAAACTGATTTTAGATCTGGAAAATATTGATGTTGTTTTAGAAGATGAAGATCAAGCTCTAATGTTGTTAAGTTCACTACCTAAGTCTTTCAATCATTTTAAAGAGACTTTGATTTATGGTAGAGATGTGTTGACTCTAAATGAGGTTCAATCTGCCCTGAATTCTAGAGAATTAAATCAAAGGAGTGAACTGAAAACCAGTGTTAAAGCTGAGGGTCTTGTAGTCAGGAGTAAAGGAAACAAGAAGAGTGGCAAAACTGATAAGAAGAAGAAGTTTGTCAATATTGACAAGAATAAGGACTCTGTTGGTAGCAGTTCTGGTAATTTCACCATCAAGTGTTATCACTGTCATAATGAGGGACATACTAGAAGGTTCTGTCCTGAAAGGCAAAAGAACAGTGCTAATGATAAAAAGGAATCAGCAAATGCCATTATAGCTAGGGATGGCTATGAGTCTGCTGGTGTTCTTGTTGTGTCAAATGCAGATTCTAAGAATGAGTGGGTAATGGATTCTGGGTGTTCATTCCACATGACACCTCACAGACAGTGGATTGATGATTATGAAGAAGGGGATGGTGGTTCAGTACTTTTAGGTGACAACAAACCCTGTAAAGTTCATGGGAGAGGATCTGTGAGGCTTAAGCTTCATGATGGTTGTACCAGAATCTTAACTGATGTCAGATATGTGCCAGAATTGAAAAGAAACTTGATATCTCTTGGATTACTTGATAAGAAATGCTTCTCTTACAGTGCTGAGGGAGGTGTTTTGAAGGTGCTCAGTGACTCACTTGTGGTGCTAAGAGGAGTTAGAAGGGACTGTCTATACATACTGGAAGGATACACAGTGCAAGGATCAGTAGCTGTTGTTTCATCAGGTGGAACTAACAAATCTGAGTTATGGCATAGAAGATTAGCTCATGTCAGTGAAAAAGGACTAAATGAGCTGAAGAAGCAAGGCTTACTAGGTAATGACAAGATTGAGAAGCTTGATTTCTGTGAAAACTGTGTGTATGGGAAAAGTAGCAGAGCAAAGTTCACCCCTGGAGTTCACAGCTCTAAGGAGAAGCTGGATTACATTCATGCAGACCTGTGGGGGCCTTCAAGAGCTGAGTCACATTCAGGAGGTAGATACTACTTGTGCATTGTTGATGACTACTCAAGGAAGATATGGATACACATCTTAAAGACTAAGGATGAAACATTTGAGACATTTAAGAACTGGAAGAACCTTATTGAAACTCAAACTAAAAGAAAGGTCAAGAAGCTGAGAACTGACAATGGCCTAGAGTTCTGTTCAGAACAGTTCAATGAGTTCTGTAGATCAAATGGTATTGCAAGGCATAGAACAGTGGCTGGTACTCCTCAGCAAAATGGGCTGGCTGAGAGGTTTAACAGAACCTTGCTAGAAAGGGTAAGGTGTATGCTTCTGAGTGCAAGGTTACCTAAAGTTTTCTGGGCTGAAGCTGTCACTACAGCAGCATATCTGATAAACAGATGTCCATCAGCAGCATTAGGGATGAAAACCCCTGAAGAGAAATGGTCTGGTCACCCACCAAACTTGCAGGATCTGAAAGTTTTTGGATGTGTTGCCTATGCTCATTTAAAACAAGACAAGTTAGAGCCTAGAGCTCTAAAGTGTATGTTTATTGGCTATCCTGTGGGTGTGAAGGGATACAAATTGTGGTGTTTGGAACCTGGTCACAAAAGGTGTATAATAAGCAGGTATTTTGTGTTTAATGAAGATGAGATGGCTTATGGAAATAAGATCTCAGAAACAACAACAGAAAATCAAAGAAATATGGTGAAGAAAACTCAGCAAGTACAGATTGAGGTGGAGTGTGAAAAGGACACTGAGAATCAAGTACAAGCTGGAGACTGGTTGCTGGAGGGTGAAGAAGAACCACCTGATGATGAGACCTTACCAGAAGATCATCAACAAGAACAAGATGATGATGATGGGTATATGCTGACAAGAGACAAAGTGAGAAGAGAAAGTAGGGCACCTCAAAGGTTTGGATATGCTGATCTGTTGGCTTATTCTCTAGTAACTGCTAGTGAAGTTCTTGAAGATGAACCCAAGGATTACAGAACAGCCATTGCAAGTAAAGATAAGCACAAATGGATCCCAGCCATGGTAGAGGAACTTAATTCTCTAAACAAGAATAACACTTGGGAAATTGTGAAGAAACCTAAGCAAGCTAAGGTTGTCAGTAGCAAATGGATATTCAAGAAGAAGCAAGGTATTCCAGGAGTTGAAGAGGTTAGGTTCAAGGCCAGGCTAGTGGCAAGAGGGTTCACTCAACAAGAGGGCATTGACTACACTGATGTATTCTCACCTGCTGTCAAACATAGATCTATCAGGATTCTGTTGGCTCTAGTTGCAAGGAGAAACCTAGAACTTGAGCAGATGGATGTAAAAACAGCATTTCTGTATGGACAGCTGGAGGAGACCATCTTCATGAAGCAGCCTGAGGGATATGAAGAGAAAGGAAAAGAGGACTATGTTTGCAAATTAAACAAGTCCATCTATGGTTTGAAACAGTCTCCAAGACAGTGGAATAAAAGGTTTGATGAGTTCATGATGAGACTCATGTACACAAGAAGCAAATATGACAATTGTGTATATTTTAAGTTCTCTGGGAGAGAGGATTTTGTCATTCTGCTACTATATGTTGATGACATTCTTCTGGTCAGCAACAGTAGACAGAAGATAGCTCAGTTGAAGAATGAATTGAAGGGAGAGTTTGAAATGAAGGATCTTGGACCAGCAGCAAGAATTCTGGGAATGGAAATCAAAAGGAACAGAAGTAGAGAGCTACTAACTCTGTCTCAAGAAGAGTACTTGAGAAAGGTCCTTGAAAGATTTGGAATGCAAGATGCAAAATCTGTGACTACTCCCTTGTCCCAACAGTTCAAGCTGAGCAGTGATCAGTCTCCTAAGACTGAAGAGGAGATGAAGTGCATGGAGGACATCCCATATGCAAGTGCAGTTGGTTCACTGATGTATGCCATGGTCTGCACTAGGCCTGATTTTGGATATCCTCTAAGCATAGTCAGTAGGTTTATGTCAAGTCCAGGAAAGGTTCATTGGCAGGCTCTAAAATGGATATTGAGATATGTAAGAGGGACTTTAAACAAAGTTTTGATTTATGGTGGAAGCCAAGAGCATGACAGGGAGCTAAACATGATAGAAGGGTGTGTTGATTCTGATTTTGCAGGGTGTTTGGATACCAGGAAATACCTGACAGGATATGTATTCACTGCCTTTGGCACTGCCGTAAGTTGGAAGGCAACTCTCCAGAAAGTTGTGGCTCTCTCTACTGCTGAAGCTGAGTATGTGGCCCTTGCTGAAGCAGTGAAGGAAGCTCTGTGGCTGCATGGTTTTGTTAAAGAACTTAAACTGCAAGAACAAGCGGTTACAGTGTTCTGTGATAACCAAAGTGCCATACATTTGTCAAAGAATCAAATGTTCCATGAGAGGACAAAGCATGTTGATATAAAGCTGCATTTTGTCAGAGATGAAGTCTCTAAAGGTTCTGTGAAGGTGAGCAAAATATCTACTGAAGATAATCCTGCAGATATGCTCACAAAAGTGCTGCCCAACAACAAGTTTGTTCACTGCTTGGACTTGATTGGTCTAAGGAACAGGTAGTTCTTCATTGAACTAGGATGTAGCTCGGTTAAAGTGCTAGTAAGTTCTTATGAACTTGTGTTATAGCTTCTGTTACAGCTAGTTGGAGATGAGGTCTTGATTGGTACTGCCAGTGGTCAAGGTGGAGATTGTGAGTTGATGCCCACTGTCATTACCCGGGGGCAGTTCAGTACTTTCACTTTAGCTGGCGCAGGATAGAAGAGAGCAGTTAAGCGCCAGTTAGCAGCTCACTTTAGCTGAGCTCGGTTTGTTAACAAAAAAAAAAACAGAACGCAGCTTATAAGCTGCGATTGTGAGCTCAGTCTCAGCAAGTTTTTCTTCTTTGAGTTGTTGGCTTCTTTTCTCTCTGCAACTGTAAATCTTGTTAACATCAATAAAAGATCATCCCTCCCCTTGGAATAGGGCTCGATTTCACATTGAAATTCGAGTGCCGAACCAAGTAAAATCGGTGCGCATTGTGTGTGTGTGTGTTTGCTCCGAGTTGCCTGCATTGTGTTCGATTGTGTTGGTGTTGTTGCGGTTGCACCGTTGGCGTGAACGAGTCGATTTTGCGATCATTTTGACGACTGAATTCTTAACAAGTGGTGCGGTGAACGTGGAGGCGATGTCGTCGGCGAAATTCGACGTGGAAAAGTTCACCGGAGTAAATGATTTCGGGTTGTGGCGATTGAAAATGCGAGCGCTACTCGTACAATAGGGACTGGTGGATGCGCTTGATGAACCGAATATGGATAAGGATCTGGATCCGAAAGTGAAGAAATCGATTCTGGAAAAAGCGCACAGTGCGATTATACTCTGCCTCGGTGATAAAGTGCTCCGTCAAGTGTCAAAAGAAAAATCAGCTGCAGCAGTATGCGCAAAGCTTGAGAGCCTGTTCATGACAAAATCTCTGGTAAATCGCTTATACTTGAAGCAATCGTTATACTCATTTAAAATGCAAGATGACAAGTCAGTTGAGGAACAAATGGACACATTCAATAAACTGATTTTAGATCTGGAAAATATTGATGTTGTTTTAGAAGATGAAGATCAAGCTCTAATGTTGTTAAGTTCACTACCTAAGTCTTTCAATCATTTTAAAGAGACTTTGATTTATGGTAGAGATGTGTTGACTCTAAATGAGGTTCAATCTGCCCTGAATTCTAGAGAATTAAATCAAATGAGTGAACTGAAAACCAGTGTTAAAGCTGAGGGTCTTGTAGTCAGGAGTAAAGGAAACAAGAAGAGTGGCAAAACTGATAAGAAGAAGAAGTTTGTCAATATTGACAAGAATAAGGACTCTGTTGGTAGCAGTTCTGGTAATTTCACCATCAAGTGTTATCACTGTCATAATGAGGGACATACTAGAAGGTTCTGTCCTGAAAGGCAAAAGAACAGTGCTAATGATAAAAAGGAATCAGCAAATGCCACTATAGCTAGGGATGGCTATGAGTCTGCTGGTGTTCTTGTTGTGTCAAATGCAGATTCTAAGAATGAGTGGGTAATGGATTCTGGGTGTTCATTCCACATGACACCTCACAGACAGTGGATTAATGATTATGAAGAAGGGGATGGTGGTTCAGTACTTTTAGGTGACAACAAACCCTGTAAAGTTCATGGGAGAGGATCTGTGAGGCTTAAGCTTCATGATGGTTGTACCAGAATCTTAACTGATGTCAGATATGTGCCAGAATTGAAAAGAAACTTGATATCTCTTTGATTACTTGATAAGAAATGCTTCTCTTACAGTGCTGATGGAGGTGTTTTGAAGGTGCTCAGTGACTCACTTGTGGTGCTAAGAGGAGTTAGAAGGGACTGTCTATACATACTGGAAGGATACACAGTGCAAGGATCAGTAGCTGTTTTTTCATCAGGTGGAACTAACAAATCTGAGTTATGGCATAGAAGATTAGCTCATGTCAGTGAAAAAGGACTAAATGAGCTGAAGAAGCAAGGCTTACTAGGTAATGACAAGATTGAGAAGCTTGATTTCTGTGAAAACTGTGTGTATGGGAAAAGTAGCAGAGCAAAGTTCACCCCTGGAGTTCACAGCTCTAAGGAGAAGCTGGATTACATTCATGCAGACCTGTGGGGGCCTTCAAGAGCTGAGTCACATTCAGGAGGTAGATACTACTTGTGCATTGTTGATGACTACTCAAGGAAGATATGGATACACATCTTAAAGACTAAGGATGAAACATTTGAGACATTTAAGAACTGGAAGAACCTTATTGAAACTCAAACTGAAAGAAAGGTCAAGAAGCTGAGAACTGACAATGGCCTAGAGTTCTGTTCAGAACAGTTCAATGAGTTCTGTAGATCAAATGGTATTGCAAGGCATAGAACAGTGGCTGGTACTCCTCAGCAAAATGGGCTGGCTGAGAGGTTTAACAGAACCTTGCTAGAAAGGGTAAGGTGTATGCTTCTGAGTGCAAGGTTACCTAAAGTTTTCTGGGCTGAAGCTGTCACTACAGCAGCATATCTGATAAACAGATGTCCATCAGCAGCATTAGGGATGAAAACCCCTGAAGAGAAATGGTCTGGTCACCCACCAAACTTGCAGGATCTGAAAGTTTTTGGATGTGTTGCCTATGCTCATTTAAAACAAGACAAGTTAGAGCCTAGAGCTCTAAAGTGTATGTTTATTGGCTATCATGTGGGTGTGAAGGGATACAAATTGTGGTGTTTGGAACCTGGTCACAAAAGGTGTATAATAAGCAGGGATTTTGTGTTTAATGAAGATGAGATGGCTTATGGAAATAAGATCTCAGAAACAACAACAGAAAATCAAAGAAATATGGTGAAGAAAACTCAGCAAGTACAGATTGAGGTGGAGTGTGAAAAGGACACTGAGAATCAAGTACAAGCTGGAGACTGGTTACTGGAGGGTGAAGAAGAACCACCTGATGATGAGACCTTACCAGAAGATCATCAACAAGAACAAGATGATGATGATGGGTATATGCTGACAAGAGACAGAGTGAGAAGAGAAAGTAGGGCACCTCAAAGGTTTGGATATGCTGATCTGTTGGCTTATTCTCTAGTAACTGCTAGTGAAGTTCTTGAAGATGAACCCAAGGATTACAGAACAGCCATTGCAAGTAAAGATAAGCACAAATGGATCCCAGCCATGGTAGAGGAACTTAATTCTCTAAACAAGAATAACACTTGGGAAATTGTGAAGAAACCTAAGCAAGCTAAGGTTGTCAGTAGCAAATGGATATTCAAGAAGAAGCAAGGTATTCCAGGAGTTGAAGAGGTTAGGTTCAAGGCCAGGCTAGTGGCAAGAGGGTTCACTCAACAAGAGGGCATTGACTACACTGATGTATTCTCACCTGTTGTCAAACATAGATCTATCAGGATTCTGTTGGCTCTAGTTGCAAGGAGAAACCTAGAACTTGAGCAGATGGATGTAAAAACAGCATTTCTGTATGGACAGCTGGAGGAGACCATCTTCATGAAGCAGCCTGAGGGATATGAAGAGAAAGGAAAAGAGGACTATGTTTGCAAATTAAACAAGTCCATCTATGGTTTGAAACAGTCTCCAAGACAGTGGAATAAAAGGTTTGATGAGTTCATGATGAGACTCATGTACACAAGAAGCAAATATGACAATTGTGTATATTTTAAGTTCTCTGGGAGAGAGGATTTTGTCATTCTGCTACTATATGTTGATGACATTCTTCTGGTCAGCAACAGTAGACAGAAGATAGCTCAGTTGAAGAATGAATTGAAGGGAGAGTTTGAAATGAAGGATCTTGGACCAGCAGCAAGAATTCTGGGAATGGAAATCAAAAGGAACAGAAGTAGAGAGCTACTAACTCTGTCTCAAGAAGAGTACTTGAGAAAGGTCCTTGAAAGATTTGGAATGCAAGATGCAAAATCTGTGACTACTCCCTTGTCCCAACAGTTCAAGCTGAGCAGTGATCAGTCTCCTAAGACTGAAGAGGAGATGAAGTGCATGGAGGACATCCCATATGCAAGTGCAGTTGGTTCACTGATGTATGCCATGGTCTGCACTAGGCCTGATTTTGGATATCCTCTAAGCATAGTCAGTAGGTTTATGTCAAGTCCAGGAAAGGTTCATTGGCAGGCTCTAAAATGGATATTGAGATATGTAAGAGGGACTTTAAACAAAGTTTTGATTTATGGTGGAAGCCAAGAGCATGACAGGGATCTAAACATGATAGAAGGGTGTGTTGATTCTGATTTTGCAGGGTGTTTGGATACCAGGAAATCCCTGACAGGATATGTATTCACTGCCTTTGGCACTGCCGTAAGTTGGAAGGCAACTCTCCAGAAAGTTGTGGCTCTCTCTACTGCTGAAGCTGAGTATGTGGCCCTTGCTGAAGCAGTGAAGGAAGCTCTGTGGCTGCATGGTTTTGTTAAAGAACTTAAACTGCAAGAACAAGTGGTTACAGTGTTCTGTGATAACCAAAGTGCCATACATTTGTCAAAGAATCAAATGTTCCATGAGAGGACAAAGCATGTTGATATAAAGCTGCATTTTGTCAGAGATGAAGTCTCTAAAGGTTCTGTGAAGGTGAGCAAAATATCTACTGAAGATAATCCTGCAGATATGCTCACAAAAGTGCTGCCCAACAACAAGTTTGTTCACTGCTTGGACTTGATTGGTCTAAGGAACAGGTAGTTCTTCATTGAACTAGGATGTAGCTCGGTTAAAGTGCTAGTAAGTTCTTATGAACTTGTGTTATAGCTTCTGTTACAGCTAGTTGGAGATGAGGTCTTGATTGGTACTGCCAGTGGTCAAGGTGGAGATTGTGAGTTGATGCCCACTGTCATTACCCGGGGGCAGTTCAGTACTTTCACTTTAGCTGGCGCAGGATAGAAGAGAGCAGTTAAGCGCCAGTTAGCAGCTCACTTTAGCTGAGCTCGGTTTGTTAACAAAAAAAAAACAGAACGCAGCTTATAAGCTGCGATTGTGAGCTCAGTCTCAGCAAGTTTTTCTTCTTTGAGTTGTTGGCTTCTTTTCTCTCTGCAACTGTAAATCTTGTTAACATCAATAAAAGATCATCCCTCCCCTTGGAATAGGGCTCGATTTCACATTGAAATTCGAGTGCCGAACCAAGTAAAATCGGTGCGCATTGTGTGTGTGTGTGTTTGTTCCGAGTTGCCTGCATTGTGTTCGATTGTGTTGGTGTTGTTGCGGTTGCACCGTTGGCGTGAACGAGTCGATTTTGCGATCATTTTGACGACTGAATTCTTAACATATTATGTTTAGTTGTTGAATATTTATATGTTTAATTGGCAAACACATTCCTGAGTTAAAAAGTACGCTCAGGAAATATTGTGTTATTCATATGAGTTCGTGGATTTGTATTTCACTATGCCAAGTATTCCCTGTTGAATTGCTGAGTGATCATTGCTGGGTGGTGTTTTTACACTTTCTTCCCTTCATGGGTTAGCAAAATTTTAGCATTTCTTTTCACAGGAGATAGGGAAGCTTCTTGTTGCAAGTAAAAGAAAAGAAGCAGGAAAAATCGTTTATTTCAAGTTAAATGAATGAATGCGATGATTGACAACCCTATTCGAGATCAAAAGAGTTTGAACTCCTCTCAATTTTTCACCGTTGATCATTTATGTATGTTATTCAGCTTTCGCTTATCCGCTTGTACCTCAGGCTCTTGGTCTTCAGAAGCAAGGAAATCTGATGGATCTACTGGATCCAAGGCTTTCTTACTTCAGCAAGACTGAGGTTGAAACAATGATCCCTGTAGATCTCTTGCGCGCTAGTCCATCTTCAGCTTTGAGGCCTAATATGTCTTAGGTGGTTAACATGCTTGAGGGTCATCTCAGTATTCAGGAGTTTAACATGGATCCAAACCATCAACGAGAGCGAGTTGTAGCTTCAAGCACCCAGGGACAATTTTAAGCTAAGGATCGTTATATTTTGATTCAACTAAAACTCAGGTACAAGGAAATAGCTGTTCCTAAAAGTATTTCGCGGATCATGATTCACAGGATCGAGTCAACATGGAATAGTAAAAGAGGGAGAAGGGCATCGAAGAAGCATTTAGTATCAAGGAGTTGCCTTACCGTTTCTCTGTATTATACAAATCCCCGATTGAAAATGTTCGAGTTAGTAGCGAACCTTGTTAACACGTGTTATGCACAATCCACGAGAGGAAAAAGAATTCCGGCACTTATTGTCTCATGTTGTGATGCTACTTAACGCATAATTCTACATTTTACAGGGAAGCTTTTTGCATATGGTATTGATGAAATATGTCAAAATTATTGAGTATTCTTAATTGGCAAACATTTCTATAGTGTTTGGCGGCTTCCTATTGAACTCCTTATGTATCCTTTGCTGCATCTTTTATTTTTTTTATACATGCACTCCTTGTGTCTTCTTTGTTTATTGCAATTTTTGCTAGTGTAATCTACGGATTAGTACACTAAGTTGATTCGATACTGCTCCTTTAATATATACCTTAAACATTTATACTAGTTTGTAGTAAAATATAACATTGTGTATATCTTGCCTGCATCTTCTTCACAACCCGAGATTATTTTCCCTGATGATTATTTCTTTGTGTTCCTTTGTATATTGTGAGAAAACGTCACGCCAAAAGGTATATTGTTTCTATCTGATTCTCAATTCATCAATGTCCAAATAAACAAAGTCAACAAATACCAGACTCCAATTTAACATTGTGGAAACAGTAACATTTTGAATTTAAGCGGTTGTCATCATCCTGGAATCTTTTTCCCTAGCTAACGGCATCAAACCAACTTAACATAACAATTAAAAATAATAATTAAACTGAAAACGAACAACGAAAAGGTCACCCTCATGCATGCATTGGATTTCAAAGTAAAATATAATTACTTCACCAACCAGAATTTGAAGTTTATTGTTGTCCAAATTGGTGTGCAAGGAACAGGGATACTTTTTTGTTGTTACATATTTCTGGACAATGATATATTATTTACTATAATTATAACTCACTGTTGACGCTGACATGAAGCTAGTGAATACCTGAAAAATGCCAAAGATATCAAATTCAGATGACATAAAAAGGAAAAAAGATAGTATCAGTAGTATGGAGCTTTACTGCTGAAAGGGAATTTGAGTTTTGCCGCTCTTTATCTATTTATGTTTGTTTCATGTTTTGCCTTTCTCAATCTTAATTAGTTGACGTTGTCAACAGAATGTCTCATTCCAAGTCGGCAAAATAGACTTCATTAGGTACAAGGATATTCAGACAAAAAGCAACTGTCTTCTCATCATTACTTATCAGTAAAGAGGACTCATCACTCTATATAACACTGGTATGGATGTCTAATACAATTCACTAGTTCAACCCTTTTCACTTCTTGTAATACTTCTGTTTTTCGCATCACGGCTTCAGAACCTTTCGGTTATCAATGGTACTTTGTGACTTCACGTTTTACGTTTTGTTGATTCCTTAAGTACGGTTTGTGGTGCGTTTTCTAATATTTGTTGCTTATTAACTGCTTATGCAGGAGAAAGCTGAACTTATTGAAGGGAAAGTGGACTGGAAAGGCAGAACAGCTCGGAAAGATAAGCATGGCGGAATGCGTAATAGTGCATTCATCCTAGGTACTGAACAATTCAAGAAGCTGCTACCAGTAATATATTTCTCATACCAAAAGCTTCTATGAAGTACATATAATTACCTTTTGATTTGTTTACCTGAAGGTGCGTTCACGTTCGAGAACATGGCAACGATGGCTTTGGCAGTTAATACGATTATATACTTCACGGGAGAGATGCACTTTGACATAGCTGACGCAGCAAATCATTTGACAAACTACATGGGCACTAGTTACATAGTTACCATCCTTATAGCATTCTTAGCAGACACTTACTTTGGCAGGTTCAAAGCTGTTCTTCTCGCAGCATCCATCGAGTTTCTCGTAAGCATCTCATACAAATTTCTTTATTACTAGCTTTTAGAACAAATGGCGTTTTATTGATCATTTCCATAAAAGAACCTTAGTAATTGGAGAGATGGAAGTCTTCTTCTTTTTATGTAATCCTGAATTCTTTTCCAATTGATGTGAGATAATATTATTAGACGTTGTTTACATACATACGTTTAGATCTTTCTCAAAAGACGTGGGACAGTACTGAACACAAAAAGACCCTTAAAATTCTAAACTTTGTGCCAAAATAAGTGCATCTTCATCACTAATTTCCGTTGATCCAGGGACTCGGACTGCTTGCGCTCCAAGCTTATTATCCCAAATTCAAACCACCTCTCTGCAACATTTACGATCCTAAATCTAACTGCATTCAAGTCAGCGGAGCCAATGCAACACTCCTCTTTGTGGCTCTTTATCTGGTAGCACTTGGTGCCGGAGGAGTGAAAGCTGCGTTGCCATCCCACGGTGCCGATCAGTTTGATGATAAGGATTCGAAGGAGGCAATACAAAAGTCAACTTTTTTCAACTGGCTTCTACTGGCTTTGTGCGCTGGAGGTACAGTTAGTTTGACAATTATAGTTTGGATCCAGGATCATAAAGGATGGGCTAAAGGTTTTGCTGCTAGTGCTGCTGCTATGTTCTTCGCTATAATAACCTTTGCCGCTGGATTACCATTGTACCGTATTCATGTCGTTAACGGGAGCAGCGCCCTCGCCGAAATTGTACAGGTATACATCAAACATAAATTTCAGTAGTCCATCTCTAGAAAGTGTTCATATAGTACTTGATTCACATTTACTTCACTCTTTGCCTGAATAGGTCTACGTTGCAGCCGTTCGCAATAGGAAGCTTCAACTTCCTGAAGACTCTAACGAGTTGTATGAGTTAAATGAAGACAAGGAAGCTGCAATCCAAACAGATTTTCTACCTCATACTAATGCTTTCAGGTTTATTGTTTAACTTGGCGTCAAAGCCCCTATTTCTCTCATTAGCGCAACTGCTACTTTCAAAATATTTAGTCCCTAATTGTTACATGAAACTCAGTACATCTCTCATCTATAATATTGTTATTTTTCCTCAAAAACAGATTCTTGGACAGAGCAGCCGTCCAAACACCTGCACAACAGAACTCACAAACTCCGAATCCATGGAAACTCTGTAGAGTCACACAAGTCGAAAACGCTAAAATCTTATTAAACATGCTCCCAATCTTTTGTTGCACAATCATCATGACACTCTGCCTTGCTCAGCTCCAAACATTCTCAATCCAGCAAGGCATCACCATGGACTCCACCATCACCAAAAATTTTCATCTACCGACCGCTTCTCTTCCCATCATTCCTTTCCTTTTTCTTATCGTCCTCATCCCAATATATGACCAAATATTGGTCCCATTGGCACGTAAATTCACAGGCATTCCAACAGGCATAACGTACCTACAACGAGTAGGAGTTGGCCTAGTTCTCTCGTCGATATCCATGGGAGTGGCGGCGATTGTTGAAGTAAAGAGAAAAGCAGTTGCAAGGGACCACAACATGCTGGATGCTATCCCGATTCTTCAGCCTCCGATCCCCATCAGCGTCTTCTGGCTGACTTTTCAGTACTTCATATTCGGAATAGCGGACATGTTTACCTACGTTGGACTGCTCGAGTTCTTCTACTCTCAAGTTCCGAAAGACATCAAGTCGATATCGAGCTGTTTCCTATGGAGTTCAATGGCTGTTGGTTACTTTGCTAGTACTATACTAGTGAAGATAGTGAACAGTGCAACTAAGGATATTACAAAGAGTGGAGGATGGTTGGCTGGTAATAACATCAACAGGGGACATTTGAATCTGTTCTACTGGCTGCTGTCTATAATGAGTTTGTTCAATTTTTTCATATATCTGTTTGTTTCAAAGAGGTACAAGTACAGGAAGGAGGAGATCCTGTTACAGTTGGTGAAAAGTGCAAAAGAAGATGGTACTTGGAGAAGAAGGCAAGAGAGAGAAGAAAGATAATTTTTTTATAATTAATTTGCTTAGCCCTAAAAGATGCTCACAGCTGGGCTGATATAGTGCGATCTGACGTCAGTCTTACATCATAATTGCGGAATAAAAAATACGGAAAGAAATTACAAAACGTACTAATGAAACGTAAAGCTAAAAATAAGAAATGCGACTAAGTGAAACGCTGCCGTTGAGCTCAAAACGACCCCGTTCCTCTCTTGTGCCAAAACGACATCGTTTCCCTTCGCTAATTTTGAGATTCAATTGAAATCAGATTGAAATTCATTTCACTTCTTCTTCTCTAAAAACTCGATCTTTAACATTACCCCCTCCTTCTGAAAAGCTTGTCCTCAAGCTTGAATATGAGGAAATTGAGCCTTAACCCAGTCCCACTCTTCCCATGTCGCTTCCTCCTCTGGCAAGTGGAGCCATTTGACCAACCATTGAGCTGCGGCGGCGTTACCCCGTTTCACAATTCGTTTCGCTAGGATCTTTTCAGCCTGTCGAATCGCCTTCCCATCTTCATCCATCAATGGAAGATCCGGAGACACCAAATCCTGGAGTCCGACCTTCTTCTTAAGCACCGAAACGTGGAAGACCGGATGGATCTTCGCCGTAGGTGGTAACGCAAGGCGGTACGCCACCTCGCCGACACGTGCCACCACCTTGTAAGGACCAGCATATCGTGGGCTTAGCTTCCAGACCGGGCTTTTTCGCACAGTAAGTTGGCGGTAGGGTTTCAACTTGAGGTATACCCAATCCCCAACATTAAACTGTCTATCCACTCTTTTCTTATCTGCATTCATTTTCATTCTATGCTGAGCAGTAGTTAGATTGTGTTTGAGTTGCATGTTGATTAGTTGTCTATTTTTGATCAATTCTTCCACCCCTAGTACCTTGTAATCTTGCACCAACTCCATACCAATTTGAGGTGGCTTGTAGCCATAAAGTGCCTCAAAAGGAGTCATTTGTAGAGCTGAGTGGAAGCTGGTATTATACCACCACTCAGCCAACCCTATCCACTTAGCCCATTGCTTAGGCTGATTCCCAACCATGCAACGCAAGTAACCCTCCAAGCATTGATTCACACGCTCTGTCTGTCCATCAGTTTGAGGATGGTAGGCAGAGCTCAAATGCTGCTGCACTCCCAAAGCAGTGAGTAGTTCCCTCCAGAATCCACTCACAAAAATTTTATCTCTGTCAGTTGTGATGCTCTGTGGTAGCCCATGCAACTTATAGATGGTATTTAGGAATGTAGTAGCTAAGCTAGATGCATTGTAAGGGTGAGATAGGGTAATGAAGTGAGAATACTTAGTATACCTATCCACAACCACCCATATAGTATCAAATCCATCTGACTTAGGGAGCTGCTCTATAAAATCCATTGTGAGGTGTTGCCAAGCTCTCTCAGGCAATGCAAGTGGCTGTAGTAGTCCAGGGGACCTATTGAGCTCATGCTTGCATTGTTGGCACACAGAACATTCTTCTACATAAGATTTGACATCTCCTTTTAAGCCTGCCCAAGCAAAAACTAATTGAACCCTTTGGTATGTAGCTAATACCCCAGAGTGCCCTCCAGAACTACTAGCATGTAGCATCCCAATCACTTTTTGTCTCATCTCCCCTGTAGTCCCCACAAACAGTTTCCCCTTGAACCTCAACATAAGATCCTTGTACTCATAGTAAGATACAGCATAGGGTTGGAGTAAACACTCAGCTATGGCCTGAGTAGCTACTGGATCATTCTCATAACTGTTTTGCAGTTCCTTCATCCATTCTGGTTGAATGGTAGTCAATGCTGCACACTCAACCAGCTCAGTTGTTCCTGAGTTGTCAACACTCAAAGTTGCACACTCAGCTGATCCTTCCTTTCCTCCTACCTCTCTTCTAGACAGAGCATCAGCTGCTCTGTTGTCCCCTCCACTCCTGTACTCAATCTTATAGTTGTACCCCAACAACTTAGTCATGTATCTCTGTTGTAGTGGGGTTGAAATTTTCTGCTCAAGCAGATATTTCAAACTATGCTGGTCTGTTCTTATGATAAACTGACCTTGTATCAAATAAGGTCTCCACTTCTCCACTGCTAGTAAAATAGCTAAAAACTCCTTCTCATAGACTGATAGACCAAGGTTCTTTGGTCCTAAGGCTTTGCTGATGTAGGCAATAGGATGCCTGTCTTGACTAAGTATAGCTCCAATTCCATAGTAGCAAGCATCTGTCTCCACCACAAATGTTTTGCTAAAATCTGGGAGTTGGAGTACTGGGGCAGACATCATGGCATCCTTAAGCTTCTCAAAAGCTTCTAAGGCTCTGTCATCCCATTTAAAAGCACCCTTCTTAGTCATGTGTGTAAGTGGTCTGGCTATAATCCCATAATGTTTGATAAATTTCCTGTAGTAACCTGTCAACCCTAGGAATCCCCTTAGTGACTTAACATTCTTAGGTTGAGGCCACTCCTTCATACATTTTAGCTTTTCAGGATCAGCTTCAACCTTACCTCCTCCAATAATGTGTCCCAAGTATTCTACTCTTTCCTGACCAAAACTGCATTTAGAAGCTTTGGCATAAAGTGAGTGCTGAGTGAGCTTAGTGAATACCTCTCTTAGGTGCATCAGATGGTCCTTTTGGTTGTTGCTGAAAACCAAGATGTCATCAAAAAATACTAACACTGTTCTCCTCAACTGTTCCTTGAAAACTGAGTTCATTAAAGCTTGAAAGGTGGCAGGAGCATTAGTGAGCCCAAAGGGCATCACTCTGAACTCATAGTGGCCACTCACAGTCACAAAGGCTGTCTTTTGTATGTCCTCTTCTTCCATTCTGATCTGGTGATAACCAGCCCTCAGATCAATCTTGGAGTATACTCTGGCTCCTCCCAATTCATCCAACAGATCCTCTATTAGAGGTATAGGATAACTATTCTTTATAGTTATTGCATTCAACCTCCTGTAATCAACACAAAACCTCCATGTGTTGTCCTTTTTCTTAACCAGCAACACTGGTGAGGAGTAAGGACTCTCACTAGGTTGAATAACCCCTGTCTCCAACATTTCCCTCACCAATTTCTCTATTTCCTCCCTTTGTATGTAGGGGTACCTGTAGGGTGACTGTTTGAAGGGCTGAGCTCCATGTATCAGTGGGATAGCATGCTCCTTACCCCTCACTGGTGGTAGCTCAGTAGGGTTCTTGAATAATGCATGAAATTCCTGTAGAAGACCTTGTAGATAGGCAGGAGCATCTGTAGTGTTGTCACCTTTCTCTTCACCCTTCAAGTGAAAGAATCCCAAGAAAACTTGGTCTCCTCCTTCTAGGGCAAACACTGATTCTTGTTCCCCCAACATTCTGATCCCTTTATCTGCATGAATACCATACATTACTTGCTTCTTCCCTTCATATTTAAACATAACCCTCTGCTCATCAAAATTGAAAGTAACATCCCCTAGTCTCCTCATCCAGTCCACGCCAAGCACCATATCATATCCTCCAATATCAAGAATCCTTGCTGCAGTGATAAATTTTCTGTTCCCCATTTCCCACTCAAATGCTTCACATATATGATTGCATCCCACTTTTCCTCCACTAGCTACAGTCACAGTGAGTGGATTTGTCCTTTTGAGTTCACACCCCAACCTCTTAGCCACCTTGGTATCCAGGAATGTGTGTGTACTTCCTGTGTCTAGTAGGATAGTGAATCCCAAGTCTCTCACCAGCCCCAACATCTTAATGGTGTCTGGTGCCCTAGTACCCTTCATTGCATGGCCTGAGATTTGGTAGAATTGTCCCTCTCCTTCAGGAACTTCCCCTGCTTCTACTACCCCTTCTTCCTCTCCTTCTTCACCCCACAACACAAACAATTTCTTACACTTATGTCCCAAATGATAGGTCTCATCACAGTTGAAGCACAATTTCTGCTTCCTCCTCTCCTCCATCTCTTCTGGAGATAGTCTTTTCAGTGTTGGAAATCTATTGGGTGCTGGTGGAATGTTAGCATTAGGCTTGGGTTTGTACTGAGGTAGTGGATTCCTGTTTAGACTTTTTTGTTGTTTGTTCAGTGCCTCAATCATCATTTCTTGCTTTCTAGCTAAGTGCATGGCCTGCCCTAAAGTTTCTGGGCTGAACATTTCTACCATTACTCTAACTTCCTCCTTCAGCCCACTGTTGAAACTTTTAACAAAATACTCATCATTCAATGATTTGTTCTGCTGCAGCATATAGGCTTTTAATTCCTCAAATTTCTCAATGTACAACCCCACAGAACTCATCTGTTTGAGTTTGTTAAATTCCCCAATTAGGTTACCCTCATCAGCTGGGGTGAACCTCTCACACAACAACCTCACAAATGTATCCCAACCCATACTTTCCTTCCCTTCAATCACATCCAAATACCAGTTTTCAGCTGCACCCTCCATGTGCATCCCCGCAGTCAAAATTTTATCAAAATCAGACATAGTGTTTATCATGAAATACTTTCTACATTTCCTCACCCAATTCCTCTGATTAGTACCATCAAAGGAAGGGAAATCCATTCTAGGTGCTCTCACAGTAGACCCATCAAATTTCGAGTCAGGTGAGTTAAGCACTCCTGGATCTGCACTGTTGCGTGTTACAGAAGGGGATGGCCGCATGTTAGAAGCGGATCCACCTGTCTGATTACGCAGCAACTGGGCCATCATGGCCTTTAACTCTTGCATTTCAATTTTTAGCTCATTTGTGTCATTTTTTAATTCATTCTGCCCATTGATGAGTTCGATAGTGGTAGCTTCTAACTCTTCAATTTTTGCTGTGTTGTTATTAGGTTTTGTCATGGTAAATCAGAGTACGCCTGGAACGATGGCTCTGATGCCAATGTTACAGTTGGTGAAAAGTGCAAAAGAAGATGGTACTTGGAGAAGAAGGCAAGAGAGAGAAGAAAGATAATTTTTTTATAATTAATTTGCTTAGCCCTAAAAGATGCTCACAGCTGGGCTGATATAGTGCGATCTGACGTCAGTCTTACATCATAATTGCGGAATAAAAAATACGGAAAGAAATTACAAAACGTACTAATGAAACGTAAAGCTAAAAATAAGAAATGCGACTAAGTGAAACGCTGCCGTTGAGCTCAAAACGACCCCGTTCCTCTCTTGTGCCAAAACGACATCGTTTCCCTTCGCTAATTTTGAGATTCAATTGAAATCAGATTGAAATTCATTTCACTTCTTCTTCTCTAAAAACTCGATCTTTAACAGATCCCTGAATTTGTTAGTGAGAGTACTTATAAGGTGCATGAGCTACACAAAATCGAGCCTTAGTGTTCTGAATGTAAGGAATATATATCATGTTTGATTGTTCAATGTAATTTTCCTTTGAGATTACTATAAAGTAAGCCTGAAAGGAATGTAAACTGTTACTGTTACTGCTTTTACATATTGTTATGTTAAAAACTCTAATTGCTAAAAAAATATTAGCGTTGTCTAATATCAAAATAGTGGTAACAAAATTTTAACACGTTCCTCACATGTAGGTCAGAGCCATCATTATGTAGTAGAAATAAACTTCACTTAATTTTTATTATTTATGTGAGTTTTATTATTTTATATAACTAATGAGAGTATGAGACGAAGTTGTTGTGGTTGGTTTTGACTTTTGACTAGAAAAATCAATGATTCAGGGCCCGTTATGGACCTTTGGCCCACCCGTTTGGTTCTTTCATTTTCTCAATTTCATTTGGATCACTTTTCAAAATTTAGACAACCAAAAATCCTCCTGGCCCATGTTTCAATAATTATTTGGATATTGTTTGGCTGATGCAACTCCCACTAATTTTTTTCTTTTTTCTTTTTACATTATTTTTGCTCTCATTTATATTTGCTCTCAATTAGGACAGATTGAATTCTTAATTTAGTTATATTAATAATACTAGCATATATTGTTCAAATAAAGACGTTATATTATGAATAACATATAGACACCATTTTTTAAGTATCCAAAATCAATTATTTAACAAGTATTGGAGTTTCACATAATTGACTTTATGTAATTACTAAAATTACCAAATAGCATCAATGTCCAAGGAGGCAATAATTAAGAAGAAAACTTAATAACTATTAACAAAACAGGATCAAATTTACCTTTTTTCTCCACAATTTAATTTTCTATATATTTATTTTGTAAGAAAAAATGAAAAAGAAACCAACTATTATTTAGTTGTAAACAAAAAAAGAGAATGTAAAGCTTCAGTTCTTTTTTTTTGGTGGAAAAGATAATTATATTAATTCGAATAAATGTTACAAATGTTTACGGTTGGTGAGCCGCTATCACAAAAGCAACAAAGGGGAATATTATCATTCATAAAAGACGATGTTAAGGAATTCAAAAAGGCCCATTGGGCAAGGTTGTGAGCAGCCATGTTTGCGTTGCGGTGGACATGCTTGAATTTCCACCGAGGCCAACTGCTCCAAATTTTCGAATGGCAGTGACGATGGGAAAAATTGCCTAAGGAATGTCATTTGCCAAGTGAACAACGTTTAAGAGTTCCAAGCAGTCAGAGTCAATGGAGACTTGGTTGATGTTAGCATTGTTAAGGAAGTGGCAGGCTTGTAGCATTGCAAGAGCTTCGGCAGCGCATGGATTAGCACACATGCGTTGTTTAGCTGAAGCAACAAGTATTGTGCCATTAGAGTTGCGGAGAACATATGCTGTTGAAGATTTGCAATCATGAAAAGCTGCGTCACAATTGATTTTATACCATCCAACTTTTGGTTTCTTCCATAGAAGTGTTGGGGATGAGTTGAGTGCGATTTTTGATTGTTGTTGGCTGTTCCAATGCTCCATCGATCGAGATTCAGCCTTTTGCAAAAAATCCTGAAAAGGAATGGTTGTTAGTCCATGAATAGAAGAGTTCCTGTTAATCCACAACAATTCAATAATTACACAAAAAAAGATAAAAACTTCCTCTCTAATTTCATTAGAATCAAAAAGATTTCCAAAATTGCATAATAAAAGGGAAAGCAAGCGTTTGATGCTTCAGTTCATGGAAAATTAATTTATATAAAAGTTACAGAATAAAATTTATATAAAAATTACGCAAGAGCTATGTATACTTAAAGACGGTATGTTAATAATTTTTCTAATATTATATTAGACATTCATATCCAAAAAATTGGTTATGTAATTATATAGACCTTTTCTTTGATACGAGTAATTATATATAGGCGTTACTAACCACCCTAAATCTCCTTATTAAATCTAGCTTTTCATTTCTTTTTAGAATTAGAATATATACTTTCCATAGGGTTTAATTATCATATATCTACAATATATTTTAATTAACAAAAAGTATTACTAATTAAAATATTATTTTCTACACATATGTGATTCAAACGATTCAAATTACATATCTAAGTTAAATTTTAACTTTTTTCACACATTTTTTCAAAAAAATCCAAACATCCAAATTAAACTAAAATGAGCCAAACCAAATTACGAAAATACATCCGGTCCTCATAATTTTCAATTCCCGCAATATATACGAGAAGAAAATTAATCTTTATTTTCTTTTCCATGGGCAATAGTGACACGATGTCCAATCTTGAAGGGCTCGCTCTTTAGCCACCTCGATTTCATGCATGGACTACGTGGAGACACCACAAGAACACACATTACAAAATCAATACATCCTTAGCTTATAATAAACCCATCGGTGAAAATATAACAAAAAAGAACACATAAATAACATATTAGTACTACTTATTACCATATATAATTAAATATGGCTTCAAGCGACGAAACTCCGGGACCACTGCCGGCCGGCGACGGATCGGTGCCGCCGGGGAAGTCGATGACGGTGGGGCAACACATAATAGACAAAGGTGCTCAAATGATGCAGTCGCATAAGCCTATCAATAATATGAGCCAACATATTTGCACCTTTGCAATTTATAGCCATGATATGACACGTCACATTGAGACTCACCATTATGCGTCCAGACTCAACCAGGATTTTCTACAGTGCGCCGTTTACGATTCCGATGACTCATCAGGCCGTCTTATTGGTATATATGGATTATTAATTATAATTAATATTGTGCACACAATCTTATATATATGAATATTGAATATAGGTGATGATCCGTTTCTTAATTCTTTTCGTGCATGTGTGTAGGGGTTGAGTACATAATTTCTGGCCGAGTTTTTCAAACACTTCCACCGGAGGAGCAGAAGCTTTGGCACTCTCATGCTTACGAGGTGACTTTAATTAATTAACCGATTAATAAATTATTGAGATACACCTGTTATTCAGTGTACAAGTAAAATAATAAATTCATGATGTAATATTTTGTATGTGTTGATGGGTGCAGATCACAACAGGGCTATGGGTGAACCCTCGAGTTCCAGAGATGATCCACAGTTCTGAACTCAAAGATTTGGCCCAAACCTATGGCAAGTTTTGGTGCACTTGGCAAGTAGACAGAGGTATCTATCTATCTATCTATCTATCTATCTATCTATCTATCTTATACGACATGAGTTTTTGCAATTTTAATAAACAACATGTTCATGCAACAAACTCTTTTTATGAAAATCAGTATGATTGATGTTGAATGTATGCAGGAGATAGGCTGCCACTAGGCGCGCCTGCTCTAATGATGTCGCCACAAATTGGCATGGCGGTGAAGCCTGAGCTGATTCAGAAGAGAGACAACAAGTACAACATTTCTTCCGATGATATCAGACAAGGGAGGCTTGATATGGTGGCAGTAGACGCCATTGGTTCTACGCCTAATTGTGCAGACTATTGGATGGTGAGTGGCCAAGGTTTCGCCATTGATGTTGAGGGGACAGAAATGAAGACCAGGGTTCCATTTCCATGATATTATATATATGTTACTTTTGTTTCATATATATAGCATCACTGCATCAGTAATCAATAATGTTCATAATAAATAGAGCTAATGAATCTTATCTGGTTCTGTTATGCTTCAGTATCCACATACATTACTCTTGACAGATCCAACTCTCAACATTTGGTGATATGTTACAAAACAAATTAAAAAGCATATATATGGTGAATGGATATATTTGAAATTAGCAAGAAATGTAGCATTCTTAATCATCCTACTATCAGGACGAATGCACAGATTTTGCACAGACTCATTAATGGAAAGTTGGGAGCTCCTGATCTTATGTCAATGTCTATTGACAAGTATCTTTGAAACGGAGAAAAACCAATATAGCAACTTAATTCACAAGTGACAAGAAAATTTGAGCTATTTTTTGATATATTAACATGCAAAAGTTAGAGCTGAATTTACATATCCTGTGATCACAAAGAAATGAGTAGAAGGCAACACAAATAAGCTGTCAAACTAGAAGCATGTGTTACATCCTGTGCAACCAGCAGTCAATCCCTTTTGTTTAATTTCCTTGATTTTACAGAAGTATAGTCTTCTGATAGTGCGAAAACTTAGTCTTCAAACTTTGAAAAGCTTTTATTCTGTATCAGTTTATGGTCCCAACCAGTGATAGTTTTGGATATTAGATTGCATAAAAACTAACTAAGCAGGCAGTTTTATATATCTTATGACACATCTTTAATTAAATAAATATTGTAGGTTCTAGCTACCTAAATGATATATGCATAACTGCCGGCACAAGACTAACCATATAAACATCGAGAAATATTACCTCGTTATATCAATTTCAAACCCTTTAATACTTGTTAAGTTTTGGTTAAAATGATAGATGAACATCTAATCATCTTTTCACAACAGACAACGATTTTCTATCTGCTGGGGAGACCGTACATGCCACAATTAAGATGATGTAATAAGATGTCACATATAGTTAAGATAAGCTTTGGTCGCGATATATATAATCCAAGAGAGGATCACGTTTTAAGGTTTCAGTCCTAACAAAATCTAAAAATAAGAATACAATTTGAACATTAGATCTGTTTATGATGGCTGCAGCAATAGGGACAGCTGCCCACGACCACGACGAGGAGCACATTCCACCGGGGAAATCGATGGGCTCGGTGCAACAAGTGCTTGACAAAGGAGCTCAGATGCTGCAGAGTTTGAAGCCCGTCAAGCACATGAATCAGTACGCCTGCACTTTCGCGCTCTATAGCCACGACATGATCCGCCAACTAGAGACTTACCATTATGTCGCACGCCTCAACCAAGATTTCCTCCAGTGTACCGTATATGACTCTGACGACTCCAACGCTCGCCTCATTGGTCTAGTACATTGAATTTTTTAAATTTCTTAATAACTACTGAATTGTCGCCTCATTCAAAAACTTAAGTTTGTAAAGAGCACTGATATCTTTTGTTTTGCCACACTCGCATATGCTTGGATGGTTTATTTAGCGGATTAGTAATGTTTTATATGCAGTGGTGGAATACATAGTATCTGATCGACTTTTTGAAACTCTGTCCGAGGATGAACAGAAGTTATGGCATTCCCATGCTTATGAGTTGCTTACTACTAGGACAAAAACCATATATTATGAACATTATTTCTACAACATGATCATGTTTATTTATTCTATTATCTTTGACAAGCATGCCACATATTCAGATAAAATCAGGACTATTGGTGCATCCTAGAGTTCCAGAAATAGTTGTGAAAACCGAGCTTGAAAATCTTGCCAAGAGCTACGTCAAGTTTGTTGGTCAAATAATGCCAGCCTCCAACCTTGACCATGTGATTCATGCTTGCAGCAATCCCAGCTGGGTGAAAGTGACACTCCACCCTTCTTCCATCTCCTATAACAAGCTGCTACGAGAGAGAGAAATATAGAACGAGAGAGAGAGAGAAAAAACAGAGAAAAGAAGAAAAAGAGAAAAAAAAAAGCCGTAGAGCTAAATACGAGTGAGTTTCGAGGGTTGGTTTTTTGTAATAGTCGAGTGCGAGAGTTGCTCCTTCTATTGTAATTCGTTCTAGCATTGAATGAAGAATTTTCCAACCCCAACAACTGGTATCAAGAGCTAAGGTTGCGTTCGTTCTCTGTAAATTTCGTCCGAAATTTTTGGTTCCGAAACTGTGATTTCTTATCACGGTTACGAAGCACTCGTTCCAACGATTCCGAAAATATAGTTTTCAAAGGATTCCGATCGCCGGAGAGTGGCGTTCGAGGCTGACCCGATTCGAGGTCAAAATTTTTCCGTCCCGAAATCGTGTTTTGTTACTACCGTTGCGAAGCTCGTGTTGCGAGGATTCCGAAAATATATTTTTCGAGATTTTTCGGTCGCCGGAAAGCGTCCTTTCACGCCGACCGAGTTAACGGCGAGTTAACTCGGCCCAACTCACGAGGCGGGTGAGGAAGAAGGAGTCCAGATCCGGATCCGACCCGGATCCGACCCGCCCAGATCCGGACTCCGGTCAGCTGCTGGTCTGACCGGTCAACGACTGGTCCAACCGGATTTGGTCCGGTTCAATTCCCTCCAACTTCTTTTGGTCCGGTTCAACTCAATTCTTGTCGGTTTTTGACAAGGTCAGAACGGTTCCCAAGGTTTTCGACTGTTCCGGATCCAACCGTGTGCTCCGTTTCCCCAAATTCGGCCTCTAAATTTCGGTACAAGCAAGCTTGTTGAATTTTAACATGGAAAATTCAACGTCGGACACAATGATGCGGTTGACGCCAACAAATTACAGCATGTGGAAGTCTCGCATGGAAGATTTACTGAATTTGAAGGATTTAGCCGAACCAATTGAGAGTAAGGGTGTGAAACCGGAGAAGAAGACGGATGAAATATGGACAAAAATGAACAAGAAGACGGTAGCTCAAATCCGTCAATGGATTGACCACAGTGTGTTCCACCACGTTGCGCAAGAAACTAAGGCGTATGATATGTGGAAAAAGCTTGAGAATATGTATCAAGCAAAGACAGCTCGGAACAAAACTATGTTGATGAGACGTTTGGTGAACCACAAGCTACGAAGTGGTACGTCTATAGCAGAGCATACGAGTCAATTCCAGGACCTCGTGAACCAGCTTGCTGCCGCTGATTGGGTCCTGAAAGACGAGGAACAAGCCATATTGCTTCTCAGTTCTCTACCTGATAATTGGGAGACACTCGTCATCACTCTGAGTAACTCGGCTCCTGGCGGTAAAATATCCATGGAGATGGTCACGGACGCTCTCCTGAACGAGGATGCCTGAAGGAAGGAGAATCATACTGAAGAGTCATATGCCCTCGTTTATGAGAACAACGAACGAGGCAGAGGACGAGGACGAGGCAGAGGACGAGGCAGAGGCAGAGGAAGAGGCCAATACAGTGGAAGTCTACCACAAGGATCGAACAACGTCACGGACGACGTTAATCAATTTGAAGGCACGCTGATATGTTATTATTGTGGCATTGATGGTCACATGAAAAGGAACTGTCGTAAGTTCTTGAGAGAACAACTAGCACAAAGCAGTGAAAATAACAAGTCAGAAAATGGTGATGCGTTAGTCACCTTTGATGATGTGGCATAGTTCGTACGAGAGGGTATACCTTTCTCCATAGTGATGTTGGAGAAAGAGAAAGAAGGAGTACAGAGATTAAATTCTCTATGGTGATTTCCATTCTTTTTTGTTGAGAGAAAAGAGGATGATGGTGTACGGAGAATAATTATATCTCCACGAATGTGTTTTCTTTCTCGATGGGTTTTCGGAGAACGAGATAAGTGTTTGTGTTCCTTTCTTCAGGGTCATACGGAGAAAGATCGAGTATACAGAGATACGCTATATCTCTATGTTTTGGTTGCCTTTCTTCAGGGTTATTCGAAGAAAGATCGGGTATACGGAAATAAGAGATATTTCCATGATCGTTTGCCTTTCTTCAGGGTTATTCGAAGAAAGATTGGGTATACGGAGGTGTTGTATATCTCCACGTTTGTTTGCCTTTCTTCAGGGGATTACGGAGAAAGAGAAGTTTTGAGTAAGGGGGAGCGTTCACCCCTATATGCAAAGTCGTCGAAAGAAAGATCATAGGCGAGTGATAAATTGTGTTCCTTTTTTGAAAAGAGAAGAAATAAGAGACTGAGATACGATTGAGGCTGGAGGGGGAGATTGTTGGTCAAATAATGCCAGCCTCCAACCTTGACCATGTGATTCATGCTTGCAGCAATCCCAGCTGGGTGAAAGTGACACTCCACCCTTCTTCCATCTCCTATAACAAGCTGCTACGAGAGAGAGAAATATAGAACGAGAGAGAGAGAGAGAAAACAGAGAAAAGAAGAAAAAGAGAAAAAAAAAGCCGTAGAACTAAATACGAGTGAGTTTTGAGGGTTGGTTTTTTGTAATAGTCGAGTGCGAGAGTTGCTCCTTCTATTGTAATTCGTTCTAGCATTGAATGAAGAATTTTCCAACCCCAACAAAGTTTTGGTGCACATGGCAATCTGATAGAGGTAAAAAATTAATCTTTTACCCTCATATGTATAACTTATAAGCTAGCCATTAATGTTTTGTTTGTGGGTGTAACTTTGTAGGAGATAAGCTCCCACTCGGTCTGCCCGTGCTGATGATGTCGCGCCAAGCGGTGAATTTGGGACTGGTCAACACCGAGTTAGTCGCGAAGAGGGACTTGTCAAGCTGAAGGTGTAGAAACTCAGCTACTTTATGCGGTCATAGTAAACAGCTTTTGTTTCTATCATCTTAGTGATGATCTAAACAAGTGAAATTCCAGTCAGCCGTAGTAAGGAAGTAAAAATCTTGGTGGTACATATATAAGAAAGATCCATAATCAACATTTGCATTGCGTATCAACATTTGCATTCACGCAATCTGTCACTGTGCATTTTAGAATGAGATTGCCCTTAATCTGGTTGTAACACCTAGCTGGTCCTGCAAATGAGAAAACAATGGACAATGTTACCTTGAAGCTATCAATAAGAGGAGATAGATGTTGGTTATCGTGCGTGCACGTAAGCGTAATAAATAATAGAATAATCTCCAAAACACGTATCAACAATTCATAGAAGAAATACTTTCATATAACATGCATAGATATAAATTGAAACGCAACAAAATAATTAAAACTACCTCTCAGCAACTGATGATAAAATCCTTGGAGTGGATTAGACGAGTCAGAAAATTTCTTCGAGAGAATTGGACGAGTTGGAAGTGAGACCTCCTCCCCTTAAGATCAATTTGTCGGTTCAGCTTCGAACCCTCGATGGCAACGACCTCCCAAGGTACAACGTCAGTCGCGGTGGAATATTCTTGAAGCTAAGAACTATTCCTCTATCGGATTTCGTAATACTTGCGGAACTAAAAAATTATGTATGCTATGTTATGCAAAAATAATGCTTTGTTTTGTATGCTTGTTAAATGATTTACACAAGAGTGTAGGCCTCCTTTTATAGGGAAAAAAAATGTAACAACCACAAACATTAAAGGGGGTGTATTAAACTTGTCATTCAAAACATTTGAATGTCATCAAATTATTTTGACCTCATTCAAGTAATACAATAAGTGTGCATTTTTATTTAAAATTCAGAATTTTATTTAATCTTGAATTTTATTTAACAAATAAAATTGCTTCTCAATAAGCAATTTGGACTCAATTCCAAATTTCTCCAACAATAGATAGTTATATACCTTATCAGGTTTCTCTGTTTCTTATATTAGTAGGTTTACAACTGAAAAATGCATTTAGTTTCTACTACTGCTGCTAGTCTGCTATACTAGTTTTTAGCTTCAATCAGCGAAAGGGCGGCCTGGGCCTGAGTTGGTCTAAAGTGTTGTAGAACATCAAACAATCAACATTCAATCGCCAAGGCATGCGGACATTCACAATGCGTTAGTGGCTCTAAGGTTCCAAAAAATCGAGAGTATTTCTTCCCAAATTTATAGAAATTGCGGTGCTTTACTTTTCTTCTCCTCAAGTTTTTTCTTCTATGAGGACTCATTTGAATTTCTCATTCAAATGTAGCATTAATTTTCCATTACTTTAAAATCATGTTGCACTTTTATTATATTGGATGTCATGTGATTAATCATTCAATATATTCAAGTCTGAAATGTGCTTCTTTGATATATATAGGCTATGACAAATTTATTTTGTGATGAACTGCACGTTGGCTGATTCAATAATGCCCAACATTCTGTACAAAGCAAAGACGACATCAAGGGCCCTAATTTATTTTCTGCAATAGAACAACTTCATTTTACAGCCTTAACAAAGACTTATATGCCCATGGAGTAATTTTCCTGTATATAAACTTTGTTTCAGAATGTGTAGTTCTTAGTAGAAATTGAGGGGCAAATATTTATTCATTTAGACACCATAAAGTTGCAAATCCATATGTTCTCAGCTCCCAGTCTCTTCTTTTTAGAATAAATTCTAAATGAATGGCTTAAAAGAAAATCATGTTGGGGAAAAAGGAAAACAAAACAACCATTCATCATGTTTACTATATTCAGTGGGGATTAGTATAGGACCACAACAAAGGTTTCTAAAGTTGTTTGAAAATTTAAGGTAATAGATTTTGAACAGCGTAACTTTATTTACTTTTAGCAACAAAAATTACACCTACACCAGATACTCCTCTGGCCTCTCTTGGAAATCTTGAAAACTGCTTTAAAAGAAAAAAAAAAAAAAGATCCTCTGTCCAAATGGATAATTCAAGAAAAATCCACCATTGAAAATTAGACTAATAAGGTATTTAAGCAGAAAAAAATAAAGTAAAAAACTTGTACCCACTTTACAAAGTGTCCTGAATTTCTCGCTCTTTGGTTTTCCCACAAAGGGCCAATTAAGCTCTTAAATAACAATAAGTAACTCGAAATTAACTAATCCAATTTCTTTACATCCTTTAAATTGAAATTGTGCAGCATTCATTGAATTAAGTTATAAATCCAACAAGAAACACATATAATACAATACAATACAACTGTAATGAATTTTGTGGCATTGAATAGATTAGGTCTCTGCATTGAATTACTGCAAATTTCAACATCAATATTCCCAAAAAGATATGAAGGTTATGGTATTGGTGGTCCCTTGCTAGAAAGAACATTGATACTCATAAGACTTGGAGGGAGTGTACTTTCGTTTTTTGTTTGCATGCGGATCGTTATTGTAATAAAGTTAACTTGCATTCTGCACAACAAATCATTCTTTTCAAACCTTTCTTACTTACTTTCTTTCTTTCTCTCTTTCCTTCTACTGTGCTATAAGGAATCTCAAATCCATTGGAGGGATATGGTTGATGAAATCATGGGTCTAGAGTAAAGTCTGCCTTTTTTCAGTTCAATGTCAGCATTATATGTTCTATATATATACTCAGACTTAAACTGAATATAATGCATTTCTATTAAAAATTAAAATTGAATGTATCATGTTAAATGAACTTTTAGGCAGAATAACATAAAGAATATGTGTAATTATTTATATCTTTGTACAATGATACAACTATATATACAAGACTCATCAGCTATAAATAATGATACAAATAATCTGCTATAATTAAATCCTACTATTAAGCTAATCATATTACGTGTGATCATATTTAATTGATTCCTAGAATCATGCTAACGCCCTCCCTCTAACTCAAGTTGGTATGGTAAATGCCATCTTGAGTTTGCTTGATAGATCTTGAAAGCGAGTAGGAGAATGTGTTTTTGTAAAGCTATCTGCTGTTTGGTCTATAGATGAGACATGAGCCAATCGGATAGTGCCATGCACTACAAGAAAATCGTGTCATTTTCGACCGGAACTCCGGTCGGAAATGACCCGAATCCGGTCGAAAAACTCCGGTCGGAGATGCTTCAGTCGGAAAATGATGCAGCGTACGTGGTGGAACGAGAAGAACAATTATCAAAGTTCGTTGATTCAATAGAATACCGAAAATTGACGACGTGAGAATACCTCAAAATATCATTAAAACATCAAAAACTGCTCGTCAAAGTCTGCGCAAGTTCTTTTAAAGATACAAACCTAAACATCTAGAATGTAAATAATTATAAAGTCTTGAAACTTTTAGAATATTGCTGAAAGTGTCCAAAAATTAGAAAAAAAAACATTCTTGCATGAAAAAGAGAGAAAACTAAGACTGCGACTGATTATGGCATTTGCGCCACTTCTTCGGGTGTCCCAATTTTCGCATCAACGCCTCCTCAACTTGAACCGCATCATTCCCGCCCGGGTAGAGAAGATTCGACCTCGAATCTGGACCCTCATCGTCATCATCAGCAGAGTCACCAACAAAAGGAACAAGATGCTTAACATTAAAGACATCGGATGTGCGAATATGGCTCGGCAGCTGCAAACGATAAGCATTAGGATTAATTTTCTCTATAATCTCCACGGGACCAATCTTCTTCGCAGCGAGCTTGTTGTACTCATGGGCAGGGAAACGATCCTTGGTGAGAACAGCCCACACAAAATCACCAACCTCAAACACAACAGCACGCCTCTTAGAATCAGCGTGCGCCTTATACTTAGCAGTATTGGCCTCCAGGTTCGCGTGGGTCTGCTGGTGCACCTGTGCTAATTGGGAGATAAAATCCTCAGCAGTAGCATGGGGTCGAACCTTGCTGGGCAGAGCAAGCAAATCCAGGGGACCCCGCGGTGATAAACCATAAATAATATGAAACGGACTGAACCCGGTGGTACGGTTGACAGCATGATTGTGGGCGAATTCAGCTTGAGGCAGCTTTAAATCCCAAGCTTTCGGATGATCACCAACCAAATTGCGCAAAAGATTTCCCAACGAACGATTAACAACCTCCGTTTGCCCATCCGTCTGAGGGTGGTAAGCGCTACTAAAACTTAACTGAGTGTTAACCATACGCCATAAGCTCCGCCAAAAGTGAGTCACAAACCGAGTGTCCCGATCAGACACGATAGACGCCGGAAGGCCATGAAGACGATAAACATCACGAAAATATAGCTGAGCAACAGAAACAGCATCAGAGGTACGCTTACATGGAATGAAGTGAGCCATTTTGGAGAAACGATCAACAACAACATAAATAGAGTCGCAACCGCGTTGAGTGCGGGGCAGGCCAAGGACGAAGTCCATGCTAACATCAGCCCAAGGTTGTGTCGGAATGGGTAGGGGCAGATATAACCCAGCATTGGAGGAAGAACCTTTGGCGAGCTGACAGACATGGCAACGAGCAACAAATTTGCCAACCTCCTTACGCATCGAAGGCCAAAAATACGAAGCCGCACGCAACTGAAAGGTGCGATCACGACCGACGTGACCCTCGTTGTGAAGTTCTTGGATGAACTTCAACCGCAGGCTACAGTCAGGAATGCATAACTGTAGGCCGCGAAACAGGAACCCATCTTCCAACAAAAAATCGGTAAACTCGCCTTGCTGAATCTTCGTAAGAATCGGAGAGAAGAAGGGGTCAGCCATGTATAATTCCAGAAATGAATCAAAACCATGCACATGAATGCGCAACTATGTGAGAAGGCCATGGCGACGACTCAACGCATCAGCCACCCGATTAGAAACACCGGCCTTATGCTTAATCACGAACGTAAATTGCTGGAGAAAGGAAATCCAAGACGCATGACGATGAGAGATCTTATCTTGGCTCCCAAGATGTTTGAGAGAGTCATGATCAGTGTAGAGAACAAACTCCCGCTGAAATAGATAATGACGCCAATGTTTGATGGCTTGAACAACGGCATAAAATTCAACATCATATGTACTAAAACGAAGCTTAGCACCCGAGAGCTTCTCGCTGAAATAGGCAACGGGGCGGCCAGATTGGCTAAGGACAGCGCCGATCCCAGTCTTCGACGCATCACAATGTAGTTCGAAAGGAAGAGAAAAATTCGGTAGAACAAGAATAGGTGCAGTGGTGAGGCGACGCTTGATCTCATGAAACGCCGCATCCGCGTCCGCTGTCCAAAGAAACTTGGACCCTCTCATGCAGTCCGTTAGAGGGGCCATAACACCACCAAAATGAGGAATAAAACGTCGATAAAAAGACGCCAACCCATGGAAGCTGCGAACTTCAGTAATAGAGGACGGTTGGGGCCATTGGGCAATAACGAGAACCTTGCTAGGATCGACTTGCAGGCCATCGCGAGAAATCACATAACCAAGAAACTGGATGGACTCCGTTAGGAAAGCACACTTGGCAGGAGCATATTAAAACTGATCGCGACGGAGAACCAATAACACCTCGCGTAGGTGTGCCAGATGGGCAGCATGGTTCACGCTGTAGATCAATATGTCATCGAAATAAACGACCACAAATTTCCCAATGAAAGGCCGAAGGGCTTGGTTCATCACACGCATAAACGTGCTGGGCGCATTGGATAACCTGAACGGCATGACCAGTCATTCATATAAGCCCTCGCGGGTCTTAAACGCCGTCTTCCATTCATCCCCCATACGAATACGAATCTGATGGTAACCACTCCGAAGATCTAATTTACTAAACACACGGGCACCCCCCAACTGGTCCAGCAAGTCATCCAATCGAGGAATAGGAAAGCGGTAACGGACGGTAATCTTATTGATAGCACGACTATCCACGCACATACGCCAAGAACCATCTTTTATGGGGGTAAGGAGGGCAGGCACTGCGCAAGGACTAAGGCTCTCGCGAATGTGTCCCTTAGCAAGTAGTTCTTCTACCTGTCGACGCAACTCTTCATGTTCTTTTGGACTCATACGGTAGTGAGGTCGATTGGGTAATGCAGCCCCTGGGACCAAATCAATGTGATGCTGAATATCACGCAACGGGGGTAATTTGGAGGGAAGGGTGTCGGGAAACACATCCGCAAACTCGTGTAATAAAGGTTGAATCGCGGCAGGAATATCAAGAGAATTATCCCCAGAAACAGGAGACGAAAGCAAGATAAATACCACGCCGGAGTCTGCCATAGCAGCTTGAAAAGGACCACGAGATAACAAAGTGGTGGAGAGCGGAGGTTGAACAGCGGAAGTAGAAGCGCCTTTGGGTTTATTCGGGACCAAGACGATTTTCTTCCCACGAAACATGAAGGAATATGTATTAGCCCGACCATCATGTTGAACAGTATTATCATATTGCCAAGGGCGACCAAGTAACAGATGGCACGCATCCATAGGAACCACGTCGCAATGAGCAACATCATGATAAGTAGAGCCAATGGAAAAATGAACAAGCACACGTTTCGACACAGTAACATCCGTACCTTGACTGAGCCAAGAGAGGCGGTAAGGCTTAGGGTGGGTCTCAGTGGAAAGATTAAGTTTGGAGACCGCAGTCTCAGAAATCACGTTTTCGCAACTTCCTGCATCAATGATGAAAGTGCAGACCTTCCCCGCAATGGTGCAGGTCGAATGAAACAGATTATTGCGCAACCACTCATTATCAGGAGCACGAGGGGTGAGAAAGGATCTGCGCAACATCAGCAGAGGGCCAATATCACCCGACACAAATTCCTCCTCGATTACGTCTGGATAGTCATCATAAATCGGGACTAAGTCCGCATCTGTGGGGGATTCCGCATCCGGAACGTCGGTCAAAAGACCACGGGCAGCAGGTTTAGGATTCCGACACTCGGCCTGGCGATGGCCAAAGTCCCCGCAATTAAAACAACGCAAACCTCCGTTAGGACGACCTGGAGGTGCGGTTGGAGTACCACGAGTAGGAGCAAGGGACCCAGGGGTGTGGGACAGTCGACTAGGGTCGAGACGGGTGGGAAGAGGAGCTGACTGCGCAGGGGTTTGACGAAAACTGCCAGCGGCACGACAAGTTAACTGTTTCTCGGCTTGGGAAGCACGTTGATGCGCCTCAGCAACTGTCAACGGATCAAACATATTGAAGACGTCCTGTAGTTGGAGGCGTAGTCCACCAATATATCGAGAAACCAACTGCAGAGGAGATTCATTCAGAGCAATGCGAGCAAGAAACTCGTAAAAATCTGCGGAATAATCATCAACTGAGCGACTGCCTTGACGCAGATTCTGAAAGCGCTGGTACAATTCGCGCTCAAAATTGTAGGGCAGAAAGGCAGCCCTCGCATGCTTCTTGAACTTGTCCCAACTCGAGATCTTGGTTTTACCGCTGCGAGCACGAGTGTTTTTCAACTGTTGCCACCAAGCCTGGGCACGACTGCGCAAACGAATTGCTACCAGAGGCAAGAAAATTGCCATGCACTACAAGAAAATCGTGTCATTTTCGACCGGAACTCCGGTCGGAAATGACCCGAATCCGGTCGAAAAACTCCGGTCGGAGATGCTTCAGTCGGAAAATGATGCAGCGTACGTGGTGGAACGAGAAGAACAATTATCAAAGTTCGTTGATTCAATAGAATACCGAAAATTGACGACGTGAGAATACCTCAAAATATCATTAAAACATCAAAAACTGCTCGTCAAAGTCTGCGCAAGTTCTTTTAAAGATACAAACCTAAACATCTAGAATGTAAATAATTATAAAGTCTTGAAACTTTTAGAATATTGCTGAAAGTGTCCAAAAATTAGAAAAAAAACATTCTTGCATGAAAAAGAGAGAAAACTAAGACTGCGACTGATTATGGCATTTGCGCCACTTCTTCGGGTGTCCCAATTTTCGCATCAACGCCTCCTCAACTTGAACCGCATCAGAAAAGTTTTCCCAACCGAAATCCGGTCGGAAATCAGTTTTTCCGACCGTCCTCCAGCTGGGACCTTTCCCGACCGGTTTTCCTACCAGACAGCGGTCAGAAAATAATATCCCGACCGGAGTCCGGTCGGTAAAAAATATATTATGACCGGGCCGCGGTCGGAACATTTGCTACCGGACTCCGGTCAAAATAAACTATTTCAACCGCGCTCCGGTGGCAAATTTTTCGATTGCGCTCCGGTCAGAAATCTTTTTTTACCGACCGGACTCTGGTCAGGAAGATCTTTCAACTTTTTCCAACAAGATACCGGTCGGAAATAACATTTAAGGGATTTTCGACCGGAATCCGGTCGGGAATAATATTTAAGGTATTTCCGACCGGAGTCTGGTCGGAAATAATATTCAACCGAATAAAAAAAAATATTCCGGTAATAATTACCGAAATATTATTTTCACTACAAGATTTCGCAGTATTAGCTACCGCAGATTAGCTATCGAAATTTCGTAGCCAGTCAATTTACTACGGAAATTCCGTAGCTAACGAGTCTCCTGACGGAATTTTGATCGCTGAAATTCTTGGCGACAACAATATAGAAACGAAAATTCCGTTGGCAATTCCGTCGCTATTGATCAGTAGCGACGGAAAATCCGTCGCTAATTTCCATGTTTCATTAGCTACCGCAATGCGGTATGTAATTTCAACGGTAACACCTATTAGCTACCGCCTGGCGGTAGCTAATAACAACGGTAACATTTATTAGCAACGGAAATGCGGTAGCTAACCTTTCTTACCGTTGACATTAGCTACCGCAATGCCGTAGCTAACCTTTCTTATCGTTGACAATTGTCACAAATTTGAAAATTTGAGTAAACCCTTTACTCAAACCCTAAATAGCGACCAAATAGCGGTAACTACTAATATTCAAGTGCTTAAATTATGATTTTCAATGATTATTTTAAATATAATTGATTGTTTGTTATCAATTACGTCAATAACAAGTAATAATTAACTACATAAACATAAAACTATGATTTCATTGCAAATCAAATGACATTACTAATGTCGGTTCATAACAACAATGATACATAATGTCGTTTGTTTGTCAATAGTATATATATGTATCTATCTGTAACGCGCCCAAAAATTAGGAAGAAAATAAATTTATACTTTAGTGCTTGAACTTTTGAAAATTTCTATTGACCCTAAATGTTTAGAAAACAATTGCATTTAAGCCCCTGAACTTAAAAGTTAGTCTTTTATTATATTTACATGTCTCTAATCCTAAAACATATATTTAAATTTCAAATATTAACCAAGTTGATTGAATTACCTAGAAAAATTACAAAGAAATCTAATTTTACCTATTTGAAATTTAATTATAAATAATTGAGGGACTTGATATGCAATTAACCAATTGATGATGTAAGCCGTGACATCTTTTTGATGAGGTAAGCCATGACATCATTTGAGTATGATTAAATTCAGACTTTTATAATTTAATATAAAATAATCAAAGTGGGACCTTAATTAAAATTATTTTAACATGATTTTTGTCTATAAATACTGGTCTTTCTTCCAACAATTTTCACACCCAAAATCATTTCGTTTTTTCCTTCTTTCTTCCCATGAATCTCTAAGTTGGTGAGTCTACTTTCAAGAAAAATTTATCCCAAGTTCTTATTTCATCAATTTCTACCCGAAAATACCCCAAAACTTTAATTACGCAGAAATTATCCATTCGGCCCTTCACCTTAGAAAAATCATAACTAATTGTAGAAAAATTCTTTTTGAGAAAGCCCAACGGCCAAATTTTCCTCATGATGTCCTATAACTTTCATATGAAGAAATGTTTTTCAATTAATGTGATTTAGAAGGTCGACATTCCTAAACCGTAGACTGCTGTCTGAAAATCCGAAAATAGGTGTTTTCAAGGATTATTTAGCATAGCAAACCTTTGGATTTTCCTTCCCATTCGGGTACACATGTTCCTAATGATGTTAGGGATCAGTTGCCAAAAAATATTTGGAAACAAAGTTCATTTGATATCCGATCAAAGGTAAACTCGAAACTATGACGATTTTCAGCTTATTTTACGATTGAAAATAATAATCATAATTCCATGATTGATCACTCAAACATGACCCTTATAAGATATAACAATCATTAGAATCACTTTAATAAGATTTGTATTCACGAATTAATATTTCTGAGATTTTTCAATAGTATATAAATAGTATAATTATCATGTTTAACATATCCTTACATAAGTTTAATAAGATTATCATATACACTTTTGATGTCTAATCCTCTTATATGATTTTGTATCGGAACTTAAACATTCTTTGATCATTTACCTTGATTAGGTTTACGTATTAATATTTTTAAAAGTTATGAATACAATGATATGTAAATTAAGATAATCTTGGAACAAAATAATATTAACTAAGTTATACAATTTAATGGATTGCTTCATAAGGTAATTGTTTGGTGTCATGATTCCTGGAATTTTTGGATGTACTACAGACTTAAAGAACGATTTTTCCATAAATCAGTTAAGTAATATATTTTAAAGATTTATTATGCATCAAATTGGATAGTTAATCAAATTTTACTTATTACCGTAACTTGTCATCGAAATGACTCTAACGTGAATACTCACGGTCATAAGTTTGAACGTATGGTTGTTTAAGATAATTTTGAGATATTAATAAGGTTATTAATAGATATTTAACTTAACCTTACGTTTGTCAATTCATCATCTAAGATTTTCATGTTTAGAGTAATAACATAAATTAAGCTTATGTGTAATTTACTAATATTTACATTGTAACTAGCATTCCTAACCAGAACGTTCTCAATTTCATCAATATGAGGATTGAAGAAAAATACTAATATTGATTGTGGTGAATTATAAATTCAGTTGATTAATATTATTTAAATTTGTTAAAGGTTTGACGAACTAATCAACGCCATCAAGGTTCTCCGTACGAGTTAAGGTGAGGTTTCATTCTTGATTTGTTCGAGCCCCCTTTGGCATCCGACCCTGAGAAACTTGGACAGAAAAGCCACTACTCCGTTACCAAACCTCGAACAACCTATATTTCATCATAATCCTGTTTTGCGTCTCATCCCATAACATGATTTTCCTACTCATCGTTAAATCGTATCCCATCATTTATTATTTATCATATTGATTCATAATCATGGTAATTCCCCGATATTTTTAATCTTATGTTGGTTCTTGAACTGTGCAAAGAGCAACGAACTATGTTCGGGACATGTAGCTCAATGAGCAACGGATATTATCCGGTTTACAAGTTTATTTGTTTATCTATTATACCCATTGGGACGCCTTTGGGAAGTTGGGCCCAGGGATTAAGTCGAGTTACTGCCGAGCAGTAAGGACTGTGGGATTAAGTAATATCACTTGATACCCATCTATCTAGGTGCCGCTTGCAGTCAGGAGTTGGCTGTAATCCGCGTGCTGGATCGACATGTACTCGAGCATGTCTTTTGATTGTTTGCGAGGTCGCTCCTCGTCGGGAGGTATAAGGTAGAATATTAGAAGTCATATGGTTGGATTTGTTTATTGTTAAGCACAAGTTCATTAACTATGCTATGAAAATTTCAGTACTATTGCTACATCAAATTGTATAGTTTAACTGTTTCTACCGGTAAGATCACTCCTCGAAATGTATCCATTAAATCACAGTAAATTCTTGCATTGCCAGTTCTTTTATATGAATCTCACTAAGTCATTAAAGACTTATTCCTCGTTTCTTCTGTCCATTCCTCAGGATAAAATCAACATGGCAGCATGGATCAAGTGAATAATTGTTCGAGCCTGCATTTTGGAATAGTCGTGTTTTGTCACTAGTGCATAACCATTAAAATAGTCACATTGTTTGCAATACCAAGACTTCCGCCGTACATATCACAATATAATTTATAAAATGTGTATGGTTTTGATCCTGAACAAGTGAGACCCCTTCCTATGAGTTGCGCTTTAGTCTGGATTGGGTAAAGTGGCTGGCCACCACTGAACCAACTCGGATCGAAGCATGGCTCGTGGGACACGGTCGTCACAATATGGTATTAGAACCATTGGTTAAAAAATTTAGACAAACTTTAATCACTCAAAGATGTTTTCACTAAAATATTCATATAGATTAAACTTATATTTTACATCAAACACTGATCAACATAAAAGAGTTACAATTCGAGTGTCGTATCTACATCTAAAGCACGTTTCTTATCACGACTATTGTCCCCACTTGACTGCCATTGAATTTGTGACAAAATAGGATATACTTTTGGTACATATGCTTTAAATTTGTCAATCAATTCATTTGCAGTATGTGCAGAGATGAAAATTTCACGAGCCGACGGCTTCATAAACTCCTGCTCCTTACAATGATCTAGAAAAGACAACAACCTATCGTAGAAACCATTAACATTATACAACCCTATAGGTTTCTGATGCATGTTTAATTGAGCCCATGAAGCTATGCAAGAAATCTCTTCTAGTGTTCCTAAGCCCCCAGGTAATGCTATAAATGCATCAGAATTATACAACATAGTCGCTATTCTTTCGTGCATGCTAGGTACAATTAGCTCTTCACCTATTATTGGACCACCGAGATTCATGTCCGCTAAGGCGTTTGGTATGATTCCTAACACTTTACCACCTATAGAAAATGCGCTTTTTTCTATACACTCCATTAGCCCTAAACTTCCTCCTCCGTAGACTAGCTTTATGTTTCTCTTTGCCAATGTGTTCCCCAGACTACTTGCTACCTCTAGAAACTCTTTATCCTTTCCGAAACTAGACCCACAAAAGACACAAATGGATTTTATTTCTCGAATTGAAGATTTTTCCATCTCAAATTTTTTTTTCTCCCTGATAATGCGGTATGTGTTAATGTGTGAACTTCGACATTATAAAACCGCTATTTATAAGAAAACATAGTAGGCGTACCGAGGAAGCTTTTGAAACAATAATAATACAACATCTTCAAAAAAATAATGAATTAAATAGCGTCTCCAACAATCCATCCTTTATGAATAGCTTCTCCTACAATCCATCTTTTATGATATGACATTTACCAATTTAAGAAAACGCATTCATATCGTTGTACCTCATCATCTATTATTTGTGCCTATTAAAGATAATATATATATGTGTGTGTATATATAGATAAGACTGTCTAAGTTTTATTTGTACTAAAAAACTAAATATTTGCATAATTCTTAAAATACGTGCATGCACTTATAAGGAAAAGTTATGTTACCTTATTTTCCTCATGTGTTTTGTCTAGATATCCACGTTTATTCATTTGAATATAAAAATTTCAAAATAATAATACTATCAACAATAATAATAAATCACAAAAACTTCTATGTTATGTTACAATTAAATTACTCGTGTTCTTTGTGGTAGTTATTTAAATAAATTATTAATTAGCATGATTTATCGACAAAAAAAATGGATTAAAATTTTTGGTACTCAAAATTTTAAGAATATTAAAGATTTTTCTAATTGCTCTATATTATGATCGTTAGTTAAATTTTTTAACTAACATATTTTTCACAAACAAGTCACATACTTCCAATCTTAATTTTCGTCCCAATCATCATACCATTCAAATCATTAAAAAAAAACCCCAACGGTTATAAACGACTATAATAGCCTTACCTCCTTCTATAAATACATCATTTTTATACTACAAAACACACACTCATCTTCATCTAACTTCTCTCTACCAAAAATGGATCATATAGTTCAAGTAATTCTTGTTGTAATTTTTGTTATTTTTATTTTTATTTTTCTTCTAAATGATGAAGAAACATCATTTGAATTTGCTATTGTATTTTTAGGATTCGCAATACATTTCTTATTTCTTGCTCTTGGTATGAGTTTAATACTATTATGTAAGTTCAATTGAAATATTGCATCTTGGATAATAAGACATTTATTTGAGTAGTCTTCTTTTACCTATAGAGTTGTTATAATGTGTGAAACGTCAAAACTTTATTTGCATAATTATATTAAGCTAGTTAATAAAAAAAAACTACTAAACTCTCGGTTATTATTAGACAATAGACAAAAATCATAAGAATTTAATTTTCTTCTTCCGATAAAATGGGTTTACGACATCCTAAGTGTTAATCCTTTATCTTCGAAACAATTCCGATAAGAATCTGGAGACCAGATTCCTTTAATGAGGGGGGATTGTAACGCCCCCAAAAATTAGGAAAAAAATAAATTTATACTTTAGTCCTTGAACTTTTGAAAATTAATATTTTGACCCTAAATGTTTAGAAAATAATTGCATTTAAGCCCCTGAACTTAAAAGTTAGTCTTTTATTATATTTACATGTCTCTAATCCTAAAACATATATTTTAATTTCAAATATTAACCAAGTTGATTGAATTACCTACAAAAATTACAAAGAAATCTAATTTTACCTATTTGAAATTTAATTATAAATAATTGAGGGACTTGATATGCAATTAACCAATTGATGATGTAAGCCATGCCATCTTTTTGATGAGGTAAGCCATGACATCTTTTTGATGAGGTAAGCCATGACATCATTTGAGTATGATTAAATTTAGATTTTTATAATTTAATATAAAATAATCAAAGTGGGACCTTAATTAAAATTATTTTAACATGATTTTTGCCTATAAATACTAGTCTTTATTCTAACAATTTTTACACCCAAAATCATTTCATTTTTTCCTTCTTTCTTCCCATGAATATCTAAGTTAGTGAGTCTACTTTCAAGAAAAATTCATCCCAAGTTCTTATTTCATCAATTTCTACCCGAAAATACCCCAAAACTTTTATTACGCAGAAATTATCCATTCAGCCCTTCACCTTAGAAAAATCATAACTAATTGTAGAAAAATTCTTTTTGAGCAAGGCCAACGGCCAACGTTTCCTCATGATGTCCTATAACTTTCATATGAAGAAATGTTTTTCAAATAATGTGATTTAGAAGGTCGAAATTCCTAAACCGTAGACTGCTGTCTGAAAATCCGAAAATAGGTATTTTCAAGGATTATTTAGCATAGCAAACCTTTGGATTTTCCTTCCCATTCGGGTACACATGTTGCTAATGATGTTAGGGATCAGTTGCCAAAAAATATTTGGAAACAAAGTTCATTTGATATCCGATCAAAGGTAAACTCGAAACTACGACGATTTTCAGCTTATTTTACGATTGAAAATAATCATCATAATTCCATGATTGATCACTCACACATGACCCTTATAAGATATAACAATCATTAGAACCACTTTAATATGATTTGTATTCACGAATTAATATTTCTGAGATTTTTCAATAGTATATAAATAGTATATTTATCATGTTTAGCATATCCTTACATAAGTTTAATAAGATTATCATATACACTTTTGAGGTCTAATCCTCTTATATGATTATGTATCGGAACTTAAACATTCTTTGATCATTTACCTTGATTAGGTTTACGTATTAATATTTTTAAAAGTTATGAATACAATGATATGTAAATTAAGATAATCTTGGAACAAAATAATATTAAATAAGTTTTACAATTTAATGGATTGCTTCATAAGGTACTTGTTTGGTGTCATGATTCCTGAAATTTTTGGATGTACTAGAGACTTGAAGAACGATTTTTCCATAAATCAGTTAAGTAATATATTTTAAAGATTTATTATGCATCAAATTGGATAGTTAATCAAATTTTACTTATTACCGTAACTTGTCATCGAAATGACTCTAACGTGAATACTCACGGTCATAAGTTTGAACATATGGTTGTTTAAGATAATTTTGAGATATTAATAAGGTTATTAATTGATATTTAACTTAACCTTACGTTTATCAATTCATCATCTAAGATTTTCATGTTTAGAGTAATAACATAAATTAAGCTTATGCGTAATTTACTAATATTTACATTGTAACTAGCATTCCTAACCAGAACGTTCTCAGTTTCATCAACATGAGGATTGAAGAAAAATATGAATATTGATTGTGGTGAATTATAAATTCAGTTGATTAATATTATTTAAATTTGTTAAAGGTTTGACGAACTAATCAACGCCATCAAGGTTCTCCGTACGAGTTAAGGTGAGGTTCCATTCCTGATTTGTTCGAGCCCCATTTGGCATCCGGCCCTGAGGAACTTGGACAGAAAAGCCACTACTCCGTTACCAAACCTCGAACAACCTATATTTCATCATAATCCTATTTTGCGTCTCATCCCATAACATGATTTTCCTACTCATCGTTAAATCGTATCCCATCATTTATGATTTATCATATTGATTCATAATCATGGTAATTATCCGATATTTTTAATCTTATGTTGGTTCTTGAACTGTGCAAAGAGCAACGAACTATGTTCGGGACATGTAGCTCAATGAGCAACGGATATTATCCGGTTTACAAGTTTATTTGTTTATCTATTATACCCATTGGGACGGCTTTGGGAAGTTGGGCCTAGGGATTAAGTCGAGTTACTGCCGGGCAGTAAGGACTATCGGTTTAAGTAATTTCGCTTGATACCCATCTATCTAGGTGCCGCTTGCAGTCAGGAGTTGGTTGTAACCCGCGTGCTGGATCGATATGTACTCGAGCATGTCTCTTGATTGTTTGCGAGGTCGCTCCTCGTCGGGAGGTATAAGGTAGAATATTAGAAGTCATATGGTTGGATTTGTTTATTGTTAAGCACAAGTTCATTAACTATGCTATGAAAATTCCAGTACCATTGCTACATCAAATTGTCTAGTTGAACTGTTTCTACCGGTAAGATCACTCCTCGAAATGTATCTATTAAATCACAATAAATTCTTGCATTGCTAGTTCTTTTATATGAATCTCACTAAGTCATTAAAGGCTTATTCCTCGTTTTTTCTGTCCATTCCTCAGGATAAAATCAACATGGCAGTATGGATCAAATGATTAATTGTTCAAGCCTGCATTTTGGAATATTCGTGTTTTGTCACTAGTGCATAACCATTAAAATAGTCACATTGTTTGTAATACAAAGACTTCCGCTGTACATATCACAATATAATTTATAAAATGTGTATGGTTTTGATCCTGAACATAGTGAGACCCCTTCCTATGAGTTGCGCTTTAGTCTTGTTTGGATAAAGTGGCTGGCCACCACTGAACCAACTCGGATCGAAGCATGGCTCGTGGGACGCGGTCGTCACACTATCTCCCAATAGAAGGTTAAATAAAGAATGTAACTTCACATTATAACCAATCATCACATTTCATCGATACATCACTCAACACATCACAATGATATTTCAATCACATACACGAGACATGATTAAGTGTAGAAGTAAAACTAATATATACGTCACACAACAATACATTAATCGTAATAACAACACAATTACTATCAAATAAGTTAATTATTACTTATTATTGGTAATATTACTAAACTGAAAACATTAAGAAATTAAAGTCACACAAAGAAATATACAAAATAAAAAAATTTAACATTCGCTACGGCCAAGCAGTATCTACTAATATTCAACGGGCATTAGCTAGCATGTGTCGGTAGCTACTAATATTCAACGGATATTAGCTACCGGAACTCTGTAGCTACTAATGTTCAACGAACATTAGCTACCGAAAGTCGGTAGCTACTAATATTCATCCTGATATAACCCAAAAAAATTGACAATTAGCTACCGATTTTCGGTCGCTAAACTTTGAAAATTTGGGCGCCCATGTGCAGAAAATTCAAATTTTCTATTAATTTAAGTTTTGGAAAAATTCAAAATTTTTGACCATTAGCTACTGATTTTCGGTAGCAAAACGTCAAAAATTTGGGCGGCCAAGGGAGGGAAATTCAATTTTTTTGAAAATTCAAAAATTTCAATCTCATATTATAAATACCCCTCAATTCTTCAATCGACAAAATAATCCCAACACTTCTCCAATCTAAAAACTATCCCTACCATTTATTTATTTATCAACTCTATAAAATCATCCCAACGCTCTCTTCAAATCATCAAAAAATCTCCACTTCTCCAATCTAACCATATTTCTTTATTTCTTCATATCTTCCAAATTTTTTTTCCATTAGTCAAATCCCACACTCTCTTCAAATCTTCAAAATGTTTCTCATTTCTCAACATTTTCTTCATATCTTCAAAACTCCAAACCTTTTTTTATTTTACAATCATTTTGTTAAAAAAACTTTCTTATTTATTTAAATGCTTGATAGGTGGGCTGGGCATCCACATCGTATGTACCTGAATCACCGTCCACTAGTATTCACGTGGAAAGTCTGGTTCATGTTGATACTTCGTTTAGAAAATTTGTGGTGGATGCATATGGGGGTCGATTTGTTGAAAGAGAGGTGCACAACGAAGATTCAAGTCCCGAGGCGAAAGAGTTCTACAAATTGATGCATTTGGGAGGTATACAAATGCATCCTAAGAAGCTGAAGACTGTGCTCCAGTGGTTTGCCGAGTTATTGACTATCAAAACAATGCACGAAGTACTAAATGTCGCTTGCGAAAAGTACTTAAGGTTGTCTAAAAATCTTATAGACTCAGAGATTGAGGAAATATCACCCAATACGGTTCCAGGCATGAATAAGATGCTCGCGGGTTTGGGTTTATATTACAAAAAGATCGACGTCTGTTGGAATTTTTGTTTCTTGTACTACGGCGAGAATGGCAATAAGGATCTCACATCTTGTCTGATATGCAAGACCGATAGGTTCGAGGCTGGTAGAAAGTCCAGGGTCGCAAGGAAGAAATTGTGGTACTTCCCCCTAGGCCCTCGATTACAGAGGTTGTTCTATACTGTAGGCACTTCAAGACATATGACATGGAACTTGAAGTGTGGACAGTCAACTGATATAATGATTCACCCAGCTGCAGGCGAGGCGTGGAGACATTTTGATCGTGCATATCCAGACTTCGCAGCAGAGCCTAGAAATGTCCGACTCGGTCTTTATACGGATGGGTTCACACCGTTTGGGCAATCTGGGAAGAACTACTCTTGTTGGCCCGTGTTTGTGATCCCTTATAATCTCCCGCAAGATTTATGCATGCGACCGGAGTTTATTTTTCTCAACCTTATTATACCCGGTCCAAAGAGGCCTGGAAAGAACTTGGATATTTTGCTGAGACCAGTGATTGATAAGTTGAATGATTTGTGGAGTAATGGTTTGTGGACATATGACAGCTCACGAAAGGAAAACTTCCAAATGTGAGCGGCCCTAACGCGGACTATAAGCGGTTTTCCTGCTAATGGAATGTTTTCAAAAACAAAAAAGTGCAGGTCAGTTTTTTGAAAACAGATTAGAGGACAGAAAATTCCATGGCTCTGATACCATGTTAACCGAACTTACAGGCAGAATATGTGTAATTGATTTGTATCTTTGTAGTAATTGATTTGTATCTTTGTACAATGATACAACTATATATACAAGACTCATCAGCTATAAATAAGGTACAAATAATCCGCTATAAAAAAATCCTTCTATTAAGCTAATCATATCACGTGTGATCCTATTTAATTGATTCATGGACACATGCTAACATATCATATGTATACGGTGCATTCTGTAAATTTGCGAAGGCTTATACGAAACTGCTTATAGGCTTGCACATATACTTTTTGAGTGTTTGCATGTTTGCTTTTACTCGTTGCAAATAAAAAATCCATAAGAAACGCAAGCCAGAAAAACTTCATTTACGGTGCTTTTTAAACTGTTGTCGAAAATGTAGTTAGTTATAGACAATTTGTTTTGAAAGAAAGATCAAGCCAAGTTAATTGTGGATTGACGAACAAGCAAGCAGAAAAGTCTTTGATCTATAACCCATTATTCTTTTGATTATTTAAAAGGATATTGTGTTAAGTAACATTCCGGTCGGGAACTTGAAATTTTGTCCTTATCATGATTATATTAGCTAGTAGATGTAGTAGATTCTATTACTATATTAAAGGCAAAGCCCTTCCACTCACAAATTGCAGTTTGGATATTAAATTTTTAGTTTTCAAAAATACCTTGCTTTGGCGTTTCAACAATTAAAAAATAAGTAATTAAAATAAGTAACTACCACCACTCCTAAAATTTCTCAACATATTTAGCAAATCTAGTTTCTTACGTGATTTTTAATGTGTGCAGAACGAATTAATTTCCTTATTATTCGCATCAATTTTATAAACTATATTAAAGCATGTGTTACATTAAAATTTCTTTGATAATTGGGAAAATTTCAGTTACCTATCCAAACTTTGGCCCGTTTGACAGTTACCTATCAAAACTTACACTTTTGACACTTTACGGTCCAAACTTTCACTTTCTTGACACTCGACGGTCTGAACTTGGTTTTGAGAATTGATAGAGGCATAGAGGCATAGAAAGCATAGAGGCATTAAAGCTTGGTTTTGAAAATTGATAGAGGCATAGAGGCATAGAAAGCATAGAGGCATTAAAGCTTGGTTTTGAAAATTGATAGGATTAGAGGCATTAAAGTTTAAAATTGGTTGAACATTGATATGATTAGAGGCATTAAAGTTTGAAATGGGTTGAAAATTGATATGATTAGTGGCATTGAAGTTGAAATTGGTTGAAAATTGATATGATTAATTGTTGTTTTATAGATATTGTATACTTATTCTTTGGTATTGAATCATTTGTTATTTTGATTGTTTAGATGGTAAGAGAAAAAAAGCCAACTAGTGAAAATAAGTCCACCGCCGCGGGACCTTCTACAAAGATTGAGATTAGAGTTTCTCCTCGTAAACGGTCCTCTCCTTCCACGAAATCATCTACTATGAAGGCGGTCAAGGCATCCAAGAAATCCACAGCACCATCTACTTCCTGTGGCAAGGCACCGATTAAGTCTTCCCATCCGCCCAAGGCACCATCTTATTCCTCTTTCTCCTATGTACATAAATGATTTGAATGCAGCCGAGCATCGAGAGCAAATGAGACTATTGAGGGATGAGAACGGGCCATGTAATACTTCGGATGAGGAAGAAGATAAAACGAGGGAGAAGCCGAACAACAGCCACATGAAGAAGAGGTAGAGTTATAGGGAGGCAAATGTGAGGAAGAAGGGGGGGGGGGGGGGGTAGAAGGGGGAGTAGAACGGGGAGAAGACGAAGGAGAAGAAGGGTGAGAAGAGGCCCGAGAGAACTCCAATAATGACAACGAGAAGGTATACAAGACTTGCATTAATCACAAGATAACTGTGGCTAACGGAAAGAAAAAAGTGGATAAGATATCACATGTACTTACGTCAAAATGGTGGAAGGAGTTTGAGCCATTCGAGTGTACAAAAGAGCACATTGTCAAAAGCCGGTGTCTTCATTGCAACAAGGTGATAAAAGCCGATGGTACTAAACATGGTACGAAAGGATAGAGAAGTCACACTGAGAGGTGTATGAAACTAAAACAAAAGAAGAAGAAGGCGGGGGGAAAGCAACAGAAACTAACAGTTGAGGATAGTGGTGTAGTTAGAAATTGGCAATTTAATCAGGCGTGGGTGCTCGAGGGCGTGACTTTGTTCTTGATTAGGAACGAGATGCCTTTCGTCATGGTTGAGAAGGATGCATTCAGGTAAATGGTGGCTCGAGCATGTCCGGAACTGAGACTACCTTGCCGGCAGACCATGCGTGAAAAGTGTTACGATTTGTATCTTAAAGAGAGAGAAAAGATGATTATGTTCATAAAAGATAATGCACAAAGGTACATTCTAAGTCTCTAATCATCTTTAATGTCCTCTATTATTATTTTTTTAACTTTTCAATTTGTGACATTAATGCTCATTAATGCATAGGGTTTGTCTGACCGCCGACACTTGGACATCTATCACGCGGGACAACTACATGTGCATAACAGTCCACTTTATTGATAATAAGTGGATTTTGAAGAAAAAAAGCATAAGCTTCTACTTGGCGTCCGGGCATATGGGTAAAGCTATAGCCAATGATATCAGTGAGGTGTTGAAGGATTACGAGATTAATCGGGTTTTCACGATCACAATTGACAATGCCTCCTCCAATAAAACGGCTATTGACGATTTGGTGACTTGGTGGGTAGACAAAGGTGACATTACGGTAGCAAATAGAGCTTATGTGCAGATAAGGTGCATTGCACACATCTTAAACCTCGTGGATCAAGATGGCTTGAAGTGTAATGGCAGTGACATCTTGGTAGACCGCATTCAAAATTGCATAAGGTACACAAAGGCTTCCCCGGGTCGCTATAAGTTATTCAAAGATTGTGTGTTGGATGCTAAAATAGAAACCCAAAAATTGGTAAGCCTAGATGTACCAACACGTTGGAACTCCACATACATGATGCTAAGTGCCGCTTATGATTTGAGGGTCGCTTTCATTGGCTACAAGCAACGTGATGCAAACTATGTCAATGAGTTCAAGGGTTGTTTACCAAATGATGAAGATTGGGAGAGGGAAAATATGTTTATTGATTTCTTGGATCCTTTCAAGAAGTTAACGGAGGTTGTTTCGGGCACGACTTATGTGACATCATATATGGTGCTAACCCAACTTTGTATAATCAACAATCGCTTGAATGTGTGGATGAGACGATCGACGGTGGACCCTACTATCGGAAAGAAGGATGGGTTGAAAGCAATGGCATTGATAATGAAAGAAAAATATGACAAGTATTGGGGTGTTTCCAGGAAGATGAATCACTTGTTGTATTACACCGCCATTGTAGATCCCCGGTTCAAGTGGAAATATGTTGCGACAATGTTTGAAGATGATATAAACATGCTTCATACAATTAAGGATGGGTTACGACGGTTGTTTGAAGAATATAAAGTCATAGTCGAAACAAATGCATCAACAAGTCCGGCTTCTCCAACTTCATCTTCTACCTCTTTTGCGAGTATGGCTCCTTGGATTGAAGAGGACCTCATGACTACGAGGCACGAGCGATGGGCAAGGTACATTCTAAGTCTCTAACCATCTTTAAGTTTTCTATTTTTTTTAACTTTCCAATTTGTGACATTAATGCTCATTTATCAAATTGGTAGGGCATTGGATATCGATGAGAATGAACCACAGTGCGAGATGGATATATACTTAGGGGATAGGCTCGAAAAGCCTCAAGCTGATTTCGACATTCTCGGTTGGTGGACCGCCATTAGCTTTCGGTATCCTATTATAGACAAAATGGCTCGCGATTTGTTGACTATTCCGGTGTCAACCGTTGCATCCAAATCAGCCTTTAGTACTGGAGGTCATGTTGTAGACCGTTTTCGGAGTTCATTGACTCCGAGAATAGTTCAAGCACTTATATGCTCTCAAGATTGGCTATGAAATGATGGTAAGACAATTTAAATCGAGGAGTGTTCGGCGGACTTGGAGAAACGTGAAGCAGGTATATAACATTTATAGTTAATTGTTGTCTTCGTTATTATTTTATTTTAAAAACTAATATTTCGATTTTCATGCAGACTTTGCGGCGATGGTGTGGATTCGTCGTTTTTGAATGGATTTGAATGAAAGTCCTAGATTTGTTACATTTTTATATTTGATGATGGATTTTTGGATTGTATGATTAATATTTGGTTATTAACGGAAGATATTATATGTTATGGACTAATTTGTGAATTTGTGATGAATGTTTTTTATTGATATTCCTTCAATTGTTGTGTTGATTATGTTCTTGTTGGTGGTTGGTGTCGTATTGGTGATTGTGTCGTATTGGTGATGACGGTGTAATTTGGTATTGGTATATTTGTCGGTATCGGGAAGACTTGACTTGTGTCATATTGGTGATGTTGCGATCGAGAAGACTTGACTTGTATCGTAATTTGGTGATGTCGGGATCGGGCCTACGTTCTAGAGAACGGGATTCCCGTTCCCGCCGAGATCTCGCCCCGTCAGGACTTTCATTCCCGCCGGGAGGGAACGGGATCTGCTAAGCAGATCCCGTCCCATGTTGAGCCCAGGGGCCGGGGTCCCGAACCCGCAGGATCCCGTCCCAAAACAGGCCTAAGATGACGTCACCCCTGAGGGGTAAAATCGGTACTTCACTTATTTTTAACGGCTAACTCATTAAAACTCATTCAAACACAATCTAAACCTAAAATTAGCCCCAAATCGAATTATTCCACGAACCCTAAAAACCTAATTTCGAAAATTAACGACAAATTCAACAAAGTTACGCCACAACCCTAATTGAGTGATGTTAGAGACTACTCTAATGGAGGAATTTGCTTGCAAGTGTGGGTGTCTAGTGGTTACAAAGCTTTTCCTAATCGATAAAAATCCGAGTTGTCGATTTACTCAATGTTACAAGGGAAACAGAAGATGTGGGTTGTGGTTCTGGGTCGAGGAACCCCTTTGTAAGCGTGCAAGAGAGGTGATACCAACGTTGAGGAGGAGAATTGAAAAGACCAAAGCCAAATTGAAGAAAGTCGAAAAGAGAAAAGTAGAGCATGAGATGAATCAGAAGAGCATGATGTTGGGTTTGGAGAATAGTAAGCTTGAAAAGCATGCTTCCAATTTCGAGGCAAAAAATAGAAAATTGTGGATTGCACTCTATTTTTTTCTTTTTATGTGTTGTACTGTAATTTGATTAGGTAGTTTTTTTTTTTTTTTTTACTGAAAAAGATGGATGCGAAGGTAGTATGGTTTAGGGCTAATGAGGTTTGTTAAGGTTGGAGAACAAAATGTGTTGGTTTGCAAGGTTGGGTGTTGAATGAAAGGATGTTTTAGGTGCTTAATTTCTGTTTTGTAAGTTGATGCATGGCTTTTCTACCTTAAGCATTGATACTATTACATGATAGACTTTAACATTCAATCATAAATCCAACTGGTAGTTAACAGAACATAGCATGGCATCATATCAAACACATAAATACAACCACAAATAAAGAGATAATAATGCATGCATCATCAACAAAGATAATAATGTTAAAGTAGACATATATTAAAACTAATTAAAAAGAAACTAAATACTTTCATCCAATTGAAACAAAATAAAAAGATTGTTCAAAACGTTCAAAGAACAAAATATCCCTTGACATCAAGGGGCGGGGGAGTCAACATGGAAGATAAGTCCCAGCAATTTAGGTGTTGTCATAGCGAATATCATACTCTGACAACACCCTAATGGATGGGATGGGAAGGCCTATGATGCAAAGACAATAGTCCATCATACAATAGTTTTTGAAGCATTCATCTGCGAATCTCTTTGCCATATGGGAAGGCTGCATTGTGTATATTACAGGTTTAAAACATGACATACTTATACTATTATCAGAATAAACAAAGTGAATATTAGACTTACATATTTCACAAGGCGCGCATAATTTCCATTTGTCTTCACCCTCCCCATCCTCCTGTTGAACGTAACCCCAATAGTCCCGTAAAACTAGTTAAAGAGATGCAATCGCGTCTGCATAATCCGTAGCCGGTTCAGGATCGCCATCGGGTTAACTTCCTCCCCCTTGCGCATGGAAAAGTTTGTCGCCAGTTGAGTGTATACCAGCTGCATTGTTTCCACAGTGTACCATATATCAGTTTGGACAAGATCACGAAGCTCTTTCAAGAGAAAGGCCTCGTCGGCGTGAGTAAACTCTGAGAAATTATAGAAGATAGAGGACAAGTATTGATGGACTTCATCATACACATCATGGAGAGTGGATTGAATGAGGGTTGCCATGAGAGAGTTGTTGCTTTTGTAATTTTTTTTTTTTTGTTTTTTAACTTGAGAAGTTAAGGGTTTAGATGCATGTGAGAAATTTAAGGTTGATGTTTGGTATATAAGTAGTGGAAGTTGAAGAGTTTTACGAATAAATGTCTTGCACCAGGCCTTTGAATAATCCAATGGTGATCTTCACCTTGACGTCTAATCGAGTTTAAGTGACATTGATTCTTGAGTCAAATTGGTAGTCGAGGAACCGCATTAATATGGAATAGACAAAAAATAAGATTTGTTTATGATATCTGACATAATGATAAAGTCGTCTGAAACCAAAAAAAAGGAAAAAATAGAGTTGCTTTAAGTTATCTGCCAGATTGATAAATTCGTCTTTTTAAAAACAAAAGGAAAAAAATAGTTATTGTAATAGTTCAGAATCGCGGATTAAAAAATTATCAAAGTTTGGACTGTAGAGTGTCAAAATGTTCAAAGTTGGGACCGTAAAGTATCAAAATGTTCAAAGTTTAGGTCGTCGAGTGTAAAAATATCCATTTTTAGATAGTCGTGTGTCAAAATTTTAAAACGTTATATGTGATTTGCTTATAAAACTTGATATTATCCATCACATCATTATCAACACAAACATGACAAACAATATCCAGACATATGGACAACAAAATTGTACAAAACAGTTGCATACACTAATGTTCATTATACAACACTAACATGTTAGGAGTTCTTCTCAATTAGTTAGTACCGTGTTCTGCAGTACTAACATACATACTCTCAACAACCCTTTTTGGGACTCCAGTTTTTTTCTTTGGAGCAAGAGGTTTGAACCTATTTATACCTGCAGGAGTAAGAGTCAAATTGTGGCTTGATGTAGGCACATCTAAGAATACTAGCTGCTTCTTGGTCTTGCCTATAGGTTTCTCAATAGATAAAATACAAAACCTTTCATGTGTTTGGCTTCTAGTTAGTGGCCTACTCTACACACCTCCTACATATATTGGAATAGGAGCTACTGGTGCATGATTACTCCTTGTTGATGGTCTTGCCATAGGAGCCTCTGGCAACTGAGAAACTACACTTTTAGAAGCTACCTTATTAGAAGCTACATTACGTGGATCATTGCCAACTGGCTTTGGTGGAAAACTAGTAGCTACATTCTTCTTTTTTGGAGGAGTCTCCTTACTGTGTGCCTACCATTCAGATGCACATAAGCCATAAAGGGTTCACACAATGATTATTAACATATGCATTAACTGGCATAGCCTAATTACCTGTTGTTTCCTTTTATTTTCTCTTTGAATAGGCTGATTGGACATATCCTCTTGTACAACAGCACCAACCACTGATTCTTGAGTTGCAACAGCCTATCAACAACAATTCCAAGTTAAATTTTAACAGCTAAACTTCACCATTACGAAAAAATCTTCACCAATTTTAACAGTTAAATTTTAGCAGTTAAAGAATTCCAGATGGGATAAAATATTGCGAAAAAATCTCCATGCGGCGGCTTATTGGTTTAATCCTATTTTTCAATACGTCGATGATAATCTTATGCAGAGTACTAATGATGAGGGCTGTGTGGGATGTCTTCGATAAGCTTATCCCAGATCAGCTGGATGTGGTGAAGGAAGTGAACATGTTTTAAGAGCGGCGAGGGAGTTTTGGAATAAAGTATGCCGTGTTGGGTATTCAAACTTCTACTCCAGGTAATTTTTGTTATAGAAGTTGGATATTTTTTATTCTTATATATCTGGATTGATAAGATATGTACTAATAATCTAATATGATATAATTGTTTGGATGTTTGGTGGAGCCTATTTGGTGGTGATGCGCCACATTTGCAAAAGGTTGCCATTAAAATTTTGAGTCAAACATCAGCCTCTTCTGGATGTGAGCGCAATTGGAGTGTGTTTGAAGGTATACACACAAAAAAGTGGAATAGGTTGGAACATGAGAGGTTGAATGATCTTGTGTTTGTGCATTATAACCTACGTTTGAAGATGCGGTATGATTTTAAAGTTTTAATTATTGTGTTTCTTTTGTTTCATGGTGTGTTTTATTTTATTAGTAAGTATAATTTATTAATTGATGTTATTTGTAGAGGCAAGAAGAAAAACCAAACATATGATCCCATTGACTATGAGCATATTGATAGAGTCGACGAATGGGTATTAGAAGAAAATACAAGCAGAGACTTTACTAGTGAGGATATTGATGATTTGTTGGGGGAGGCAGATTTTGCAAGTGCAAGTGCAACGGGGAATGATGAAGTTGATTTGGGATTGTCTGGGTCCTATGGGAGGGTATCTAATTATGAAGATGTTGGTGTGGATGATCACGAGGCCTCGTGATGAATGTTGTCTTGTTGCTACTTTGTTATTTGTGTTTATTTTGGCTTGCTAAACTTTGAATTTGGAATTATGTGTTTGAGTTTCTTAATGGTGGACTATTTTGTATTTTTGTTGGTTACTTTGTTCTTTTGGTCTAACACTACAAAACAATCGGGTCATTCCCGACCGCAAAGCCGGTCGGGAATGACCCATGTGCGGTCGGGAATGACCCTTTCTCGATCGCTCTTCGGTCGGGAAGAAGCGGTCGGCGTTGCTTCGGTCGGAAAAAGTTTTTCGATCGCCTTTCGGTCGTCCCAGGGTTTTTCCGACCGCCCAATCCCGATCGAAAATCAGTCGGGAGTTTACCGACCGCAATTCGGTCGGGAATAGTTTAAATATTATTCCCGACCGAAATTCCGGTGTCAACCGTTGCATCCAAATCAGCCTTTAGTACTGGAGGTCATGTTGTAGACCGTTTTCGGAGTTCATTGACTCCGAGAATAGTTCAAGCACTTATATGCTCTCAAGATTGGCTATGAAATGATGGTAAGCCAATTTAAATCGAGGAGTGTTTGGCGGACTTGGAGAAACGTGAAGCAGGTATATAACATTTATAGTTAATTGTTGTCTTCGTTATTATTTTATTTTAAAAACTAATATTTCGATTTTCATGCAGACTTTGCGGCGATGGTGTGGATTCGTCGTTTTTGAATGGATTTGAATGAAAGTCCTAGATTTGTTACATTTTTATATTTGATGATGGATTTTTGGATTGTATGATTAATATTTGGTTATTAACGGATCATATTATATGTTATGGACTAATTTGTGAATTTGTGATGAATGTTTTTTATTGATATTCCTTCAATTGTTGTGTTGATTATGTTCTTGTTGGTGGTTGGTGTCGTATTGGTGATTGTGTCGTATTGGTGATGACGGTGTAATTTGGTATTGGTATATTTGTCGGTATCGGGAAGACTTGACTTGTGTCATATTGGTGATGTTGCGATCGAAAAGACTTGACTTGTATCGTAATTTGGTGATGTCGGGATCGGGCCTACGTTCTAGAGAACGGGATTCCCGTTCCCGCCGAGATCTCGCCCCGTTAGGACTTTCATTCCCGCCGGGAGGGAACGGGATCTGCTAAGCAGATCCCGTCCCATGTTGATCCCAGGGGCCGGGGTCCCGAACCCGCAGGATCCCGTCCCATAACAGGCCTAAGATGACGTCACCCCTGAGGGGTAAAATCAGTACTTCACTTATTTTTAACGGCTAACTCATTAAAACTCATTCAAACACAATCTAAACCTAAAATTAGCCCCAAATCGAATTATTCCACGAACCCTAAAAACCTAATTTCGAAAAATAACGACAAATTCAACAAAGTTACGCCACAACCCTAATTGAGTGATGTCAGAGACTACTCTAATGGAGGAATTTGCTTGCAAGTGTGGGTGTCTAGTGGTTACAAAGCTTTTCATAATCGATAAAAATCTGGGTTGTCGATTTACTCAATGTTACAAGGGAAACAGAGGATGTGGGTTGTGGTTTTGGGTCGAGGAACCCCTTTGTAAGCGTGCAAGAGAGGTGATACCAACGTTGAGGAGGAGAACTGAAAAGACCAAAGCCAAATTGAAGAAAGTCGAAAAGAGAAAAGTAGAGCCTGAGATGAATCAGAAGAGCATGATGTTGGGTTTGGAGAATAGTAAGCTTGAAAAGCATGCTTCCAATTTCGAGGCAAAAAATAGAAAATTGTGGATTGCACTCTATTTTTTTCTTTTTATGTGTTGTACTGTAATTTGATTAGGTAGTTTTTTTTTTTTTTTTTTTACTGAAAAAGATGGATGTCAAGGTAGTATGGTTTAGGGCTAATGAGGTTTGTTAAGGTTGGAGAACAAAATGTGTTGGTTTGCAAGGTTGGGTGTTGAATGAAAGGGATGTTTTAGGTGCTTAATTTCTGTTTTGTAAGTTGATGCATGGCTTTTCTACCTTAAGCATTGATACTATTGCATGATAGACTTTAACATTCAATCATAAATCCAACTGGTAGTTAACAGAACATAGCATGGCATCATATCAAGCACATAAATACAACCACAAATAAAGAGATAATAATGCATGCATCATCAACAAAGATAATAATGTTAAAGTAGACATATATTAAAACTAATTAAAAAGAAACAAAATACTTTCATCCAATTGAAACAAAATAAAAAGATTGTTCAAAACGTTCAAAGAACAAAATATCCCTTGACATCAAGGGGCGCAGGAGTCAACATGGAAGATAAGTCCCAGCAATTTAGGTGTTGTCATAGCGAATATCATACTCTGACAACACCCTAATGGATGGGATGGGAAGGCCTATGATGCAAAGACAATAGTCCATCATACAGTAGTTTTTGAAGCATTCATCTGCGAATCTCTTTGCCATATGGGAAGGCTGCATTGTGTATATTACAGGTTTAAAACATGACATACTTATACTATTATCAGAATAAACAAAGTGAATATTAGACTTACATATTTCACAAGGCGCGCATAATTTCCATTTGTCTTCACCCTCCCCATCCTCCTGTTGAACGTAACCCCAATAGTCCCGTAAAACTAGTTAAAGAGATGCAATCGCGTCTGCATAATCCGTAGCCGGTTCAGGATCGCCATTGGGTTAACTTCCTCCCCCTTGCGCATGGAAAAGTTTGTCGCCAGTTGAGTGTATACCAGGTGCATTGTTTCCACAGTGTACCATATATCAGTTTGGACAAGATCACGAAGCTCTTTCAAGAGAAAAGCCTCGTCTGCGTGAGTAAACTCTGAGAAATTATAGAAGATAGAGGACAAGTATTGATGGACTTCATCATACACATCATGGAGAGTGGATTGAATGAGGGTTGCCATGAGAGAGTTGTTGCTTTGGTAAGTTTTTTTTTTTTTGTTTTTTAACTTGAGAAGTTAAGGGTTTAGATGCATGTGAGAAATTTAAGGTTGATGTTTGGTATATAAGTAGTGGAAGTTGAAGAGTTTTACGAATAAATGTCTTGCACCATGCCTTTGAATAATCCAATGGTGATCTTCACCTTGACGTCTAATCGAGTTTAAGTGACATTGATTCTTGAGTCAAATTGGTAGTCGAGGAACCACATTAATATGGAATAGACAAAAAATAAGATTTGTTTATGATATCTGACATAATGATAAAGTCGCCTGAAACGAAAAAAAGGAAAAAATAGAGTTGCTTTAAGTTATCTGCCAGATTGATAAATTCGTCTTTTTAAAAACAAAAGGAAAAAAATAGTTATTGTAATAGTTCAGAATCACGGATTAAAAAATTATCAAAGTTTGGACCGTAGAGTGTCAAAATGTTCAAAGTTGGGACCGTAAAGTATCAAAATGTTCAAAGTTTAGGTCGTCGAGTGTAAAAATATCCATTTTTAGATAGTTGTGTGTCAAAATTTTAAAACGTTATATGTGATTTGCTTATAAAACTTGACATTATCCATCACATCATTATCAACACAAACATGACAAACAATATCTAGACATATGGACAACAAAATTGTACAAAACAGTTGCATACACTAATGTTTATTATACAACACTAACATGTTAGGAGTTCTTCTCAATTAGTTAGTACCGTGTTCTGCAGTACTAACATACATACTCTCAACAGCCCTTTTTGGGACTCCAATTTTTTTCTTTGGAGCAAGAGGTTTGAACCTATTTATACCTGCAGGAGTAAGAGTCAAATTGTGGCTTGATGTAGGCACATCTAAGAATACTAGCTGCTTCTTGGTCTTGCCTATAGGTTTCTCAATAGATAAAATACAAAACCTTTCATGTGTTTGGCTTCTAGTTAGTGGCCTACTCTACACACCTCCTACATATATTGGAATAGGAGCTACTGGTGCATGATTACTCCTTGTTGATGGTCTTGCCATAGGAGCCACTGGCAACTGAGAAACTACACTTTTAGAAGCTACCTTATTAGAAGCTACATTACGTGGATCATTGCCAACTGGCTTTGGTGGAAAACTAGTAGCTACATTCTTCTTTTTTGGAGGAGTCTCCTTACTGTGTGCCTACCATTCAGATGCACATAAGCCATAAAGGGTTCACACAATGATTATTAACATATGCATTAACTGGCATAGCCTAATTACCTGTTGTTTCCTTTTATTTTCTCTTTGAATAGGCTGATTGGACATATCCTCTTGTACAACAGCACCAACCACTGATTCTTGAGTTGCAGCAGCCTATCAATAACAATTACAAGTTAAATTTTAACAGTTAAACTTCACCATTACATGAATAATTAACCGAATTAGGCATGGTAATCACCTCAGCTTGCTCAGTAACTCCTAACCCTTGTGCAGTCTAATTGGGTGTAATTTGTCCTTCAGGAATAACGTCAGATGGAGTTCTAACTCTCCACACCGTTGTCAAATTCAGTCGATCGAGTAGAAAAAACAAGAAATTGGGGTTCGATTTCGTGGATTTGCGTTCGATTCTAGGAATTAGAGCTTCTGATTTTGGCGGGTAGTGTGACAAAAATGGCGCTCTCAGCCCTTATATGTTTGTTTTTGTAAATTTTTACCTTTTTAGTAAATAATAAGTGAAGTACCAATTTTACCCCTCACGTGTGACGCCATCTATGCGTCATTTAGTCAAATAGTGACCTTTTTTGACCGAGATAGGTCGGAATGAGAGTTCAGACTGTCGAGTGTCAAGAAAGTGAAAGTTTGGACCGTAAATTGTCAAAAGTATAAGTTTGGATAGGTAACTGTCAAACGGGCCAAAGTTTGGATAGGTAGCTGAAATTTTCCCTTGATAATTTAAATTGTTTACACGCAGTCCGTGTGTGTGTCAAAATTGCTAGTATAATATATATCGATTCAAAAGAAAGTTAAATAATGTGTTTCTTCGTGTATTTTTGGATAGTACACATAGTTGCTAGTTACTGCAGTCGGTTTATCTAAGTAAAACTTACTTTAATTTAAACGGTGTCAATGTATCTTAATTAATTAAATAATTAAGTTCGTTTCCATGCTCAGTTCTCTATTTCTCATCATAGCGTTTATAACAATATCTCAAAAATTTACTAGAATTTAGATCTTTTATATTTTCTTATTTCTTCTTTTATTTTAATTAGTTACTTTTTTATAATACTTTTTATTTTAGATCATAAAGTTAATTAATATTTATGTCCCCACTCCTCACGTACATTTACTGGAACCTAAGCTATGGGAGCTGCACGTAGGATGTTGATATGTGTAGTCATACTAAGCTTGATGGATACATGTGATTTGATCGAGTTTGCATCGTTGTGGTCCTTTTATGGCCAATAATTGAGTTTCGACCTCTTGGAACTCATCAACTTCCGCAAACTCTCATCTCTTCTTCTGGCGACAAAGATATTTTTCGATGTGATTTGGCAATAGATCGTTTCTTATATATATATATGCGAATGTCGGTTACAAGTATGTGATCTAGCAATACAACGAGTCTATCTCAAATCAGACCTACACTACGTGTCTCGTGTAGGCTTGGTCCGGAACACCTCGAACCCAACGCTTCGATGCTTGGATGGGAGTGGAATGTCGGTGAATAGATCGAACGGACGTTGGTGATTGCCTTCGATGTGACGTCGAGGATGACCCCCGATGTGATGTCGAGGATGACCCCCGATGTGATGTCGGTGATGAGGTGGTATGACGTGTCACAAGTGCACGTGGATGTCCCGATATCGAATAAGATATCGAAAGGGATATTGATGATATGTTTCGATCTGACGAGTGGTAGCTGAGGGATAATAATTGCTTATTTTGGGATCCGGGCACCGCGTATTTATAGACCTCGGGATCCGGGGACCACAGTAGCATATCGGTGATTATTACCGATATGACGTCGAATATGATTCCCGATATAGTCCAAAATGGGCCTGGTTTGGGTCCGGCCCAATATGCGAGAAATGCCCATATCATGTAGTCCCCCAATTTGGGGATTCTTATCTTAGAGATAAGGATTCGCAAATTTAATTTAAAATTTCTGGGTTACCTGTACCCTTCGTCCCGCCAGTTCAAATGACGGAGATCAAACTTGTGGGGAGTGCCCTTGTGATGAACGCCGAGTTTGAGGTCCTCGTTTGAATTCTAGTTCCCTTGGTATTTGGGTTCCTTGAAAATTGTGATAGGGTTGTCGGGGCTGTTGTTCTATTCTCGCGGCTCTTCGCGTAGTAGGGTAAGAGGTCGGTTTTTACCTTCGACATGATGTCGAAATTCATGATGTACATAGAAAATTAGTACCGATGTGAGAACGAAACTGTGTTTCGATATAGTATCTCCGATATCTATAAATAGGTAGTCGGGAAAGTGAAAACCCTCTTTGGCTTTTAGCGAAATTTCGTTGTCCCTTCGAAAAACACATCGAATTTGACTTCCGATATCGAATCCGACCTCGGTTTTGATCTCTTCCTTCGATTTTAACTTTTGATATCAAATTCGATACCATTTTCGATATCTTGTTCGATTTTGATCTGCATCCTTTAGTGCGTTAATATGTCGTTTGCTGGGGACAGTGTTGGCGCAGGTTCGCCCGAGATGGATTTCGAAGAGGGTGGAATGGAGTTCTCCGAAAATGAGATGTTTTGGCCTGATCAATTGACTGGCGAACAAGGCGGTACTGAATTTTCTGCTCCGCCTGAGGCTGCCGGTCCTAATGTGGACGAATGGGGCTTTGAGGCCAGTCCCCCAAAATATAGGACCTTAGAGAAATATGAGGATATGACGTCTCGTGTTCCTCATCATGCTGGTTATTATTCTGACAAGTATGACATTCCCGAGGGGTATAAGGTCATATTCCCCAGTGCGGATCAACGAATGCATACTCCACCAAAAGGCTGCATTACTGTCAGTGCCAAGCACTTCAAGAACGGGATGTGCTTCCCGATTGATCCTGCGGTTAGTGCTATTATAGCAAGTATTAGGGTCTGCTTGGGACAGCTATCCCCCAATTCTCTAGGCTACATTGTAGCTTTCATTTGTGTTATGAGGGTGTTGGGTGCCCCTTGTGGAGCTAATGAGTTCTGGGAGCTCTTTAGTGTTATGGTCAATAGGAAGGGTGGTGATAGAGGGTTTTTCTGTGTGCGAGCCCAGATGGGGCTTAGGTTCGTGCATTATACTCAATCTAGCTACGAACTTGGAAATAAGTGCGAGTATATGTACATACAGGAAAGGACGGCTGGTGAGTTTGATGCGCTTCCTAGCGTGTGGTGTGAAGACACCAGATATGTGAGGCGAGTCGCTGTCGGCCCTAGTGCACACAGTTTCGGGTTTCTGAGGAAGTTGATTAACCATCCATACGACGGTACCCTGCTTTGTAGTGACGTAGTTTTGCGAGCAAGTGGGATATCTCCCGTGCGGTATAATGGTCCCTCTACGCTTGGTAAGTGTTATATTTTTGGAAATTGATATTTTCCCCTTGATTTATTTCTTGATCCTCTCTTTTGTGTGTTTCACAGCCGAGCTGGTGGAGTATTGTAGTCTGGATGCGATAGCTGAACGTAGACAGTTGGGGGCCGAAGCCGCTACAGATGACGCCTCTCCACTCGTCAAAAAGAGGGGTCGTGAGGGCGTGCGCAAGAATGCGAAGAAATCTGTGCCCTCCTCGAGTGAAAATACTGTCGGGGTGGGTAATGCTTCGCAATCTCAACCTGACGTTGGTGTTGGGACGTTTATGGGGGCGAAAGAGAAGGACCTACATTGCACGGACACGGATACGTGGACACGTATCGGACACGGATACGGATACGAGATACGAATTTTTTTAAAATCACGTATTGAGATACGTCAAGGATACGTCGAATATTTAATATTAAAAAACTATATATATTATTTAAGTTAATATGTTAAATAATGAATATTAAATACTTATACAATTCAAAAAATAATCAACATATATAGCAATATACAAAGATTCACCATTCCACAAACTCAAATATTAATTGATAAATATGTTCAACACGAATATTACAAAGTTTCATAATATAACAAATAAGTTAAAAAAACAAATAAATTTTGCCCCTAAAGTTTTCAAAAATTAATATGTTAATTGATAAATAATATAACAAATAAGTTAATTGATAAATATGTTCAACAAATAAGTTTTGGCTCTAAAGTTTTCAAAAAAAAAAAAAAAACAATTTTTTTATTGAGGACACGTATCGGATACGCCTCAGAAGCGTATCCGATACGTATCCCATTTATTTAAAAAATAAAATTTAAATAGGATACGCCACGTGGCGTATCCGACACGTATCCGAGGCGTATCCGAGGCGTATCCGTGTCCATTTAGTATCTGATACGGGATACGGAGCCATTTTCGGAGTATCCGTGCAACATAGAGAAGGACAGAGGAGGGTAGTTCAAGTGGCGATCACAGTGGTCTCTTTCGCTCTGTAAGTAGTCTTTATGCCATTCACTGTGTATTTTCTTTGGGTTTTCATTTGATTGAGCGATAAAGTCCTTATTGTGGACGTGCATGTGGCTGGTTTTCTGAAAGGTTTCTTGGCGATGGCCGTTAAAGGCCAATCGGATCACGCTAAGTCGCTCCGAGTTACTAATAGTTTGCTCGAGAAATTGGGCGAATACGATCCTGTTGCTGCCGTACAGCTCCAGCATGAGAGAGACGAGGCCATGGATATATTGAAGGCCAGCGAGAGTAATGTGGGAGGCCTGTTGAATGATAATAAAAGGTTGATCACAGAGCTCGATGAGTCTCGGCTTAGCGCTGGTCAAGAGGCATCTCATCGGGAGGCACTTGAAGTTGAGGTCGCAGTTCTGAAGGACCAATTAGCTCAGGCTGAAAGGCACATGCGATGCATGACGCTGAGTAAAGGCCAATTGACTAGTGCGGCCAAACAGTTCCTTCTGAGCCGGTCGTATAAGATGATGTGTGTGGAGCGGGGCTTGCTCGAGCGGGAGGAAGCCAAGGCCTCTGTCATAGGTCAGATTCAGCTGAAAGGTGGTTTCAAGGATGGTCACGACCCTTCAGCCATAAATCCTCTGAAGGGGCCGAATGGGGAATTCCCTGAGGATTCCGATGATGACGACGAGGATTTAGAACTAGAGGCGGAGTACCGCGAGATCATCGAGCAGAAGAGTTTGGCATTAATCCACATCAAAGGGGCCCTTCGTTATCCGGGTTGAGATTTTGGGAGTCTGTAGTTTTTCTTTCGGCGCAGCTGCCTCTGTTATATGGCTCATAGTTTTGCCCGTTAATTTAATCGATCTTCTCTGTGTGTCCTGATACATATTTGTTTATACATATTCCATGGTATGATTGCTTTTGTTACTGTTGCCTCTCCTTGAAGTGTCAAAGTACGGGCTGTTATCATGGGGAAATCGCTGCCGTTGCAATGTTTTTTGTCGACCCCGTTATCACATGGGATTTTTTCTTGACTCGACCCCGTTATCACAGGGAGTTTCTTCTTGAATCGACCCCGTTATCACAGGGAGTTTTTTCTTGAATCGACCCCGTTATCATAGGGGATTTTTCTTGGACTAGCTCCGTTATCACATGGAATTTTTTCTTGACCCGATCCCGTGATCACAGGGGATTTTTCTTGGATTGGTCCCGTTATCATAGGGAATTTGTTTTTTCTTGAATCGACCCCGTTATCACAGGGGATTTTTTCTTGAATTGGCCCCGTTATCAAAGAGATTTTTTTTTTAATCGACCCGTTACCGCTCATGGGTAGGAGCCCGCCCGTTATCACAGTGGAACCCGTTACCGCTCATGGGTAGGAGCCCGCCCGTTATCACATGGGAGCCCTTTACCGCTCATGGGTAGGAGCCTTTTCTTTGTGGATGACCCGTTACCGCTCATGGGTAGGAGCCCGCCCGTTATCACAGGAGAACCCGTTACCGCTCATGGGTAGGAGCCTTTTCTTTGTCTTTTTGACTATGTCTGTTGGTGACTCTGTCGTCGTTGAATCTGTAGGTCATTAAGCCCTGTAAAATATTATAGACAAGAAAGATTTTCGAGATAAAAGCTAATACGAAAGCACGAGATGACGTGCATGTGTTATTTGAGGGATGTTCCCTCAATCTGGAAATATCAGTTTTACACAAGAAATAGTGTTTCCGTTGTGCTCTATCGTGCCTGTTGTACCTGTTTGTACCTGTAAGAGGGCGATGTGTTAAATATACATCTAGGGGAACATTCCCCAATTGTTTGTGCCATTCTCTGCACTTCTATAATGTCCGCTTAGGACATATCCCTGCATCAAATATGAGATTGCGCCAAGCAACAAATAAAAAAGGTAATAAAGGATAACGGTCGAAGGTTAGGTAAACCTAACCCGCCTACGTATCCCGTTGAGTGGGGAATCAGACCGGCGTAGTTCCCCCTATTTTAAGTTACATGCCGACCCACGACGGGGCAAAATAAGAGATAACGGTCGAGGGCTAGGTAAACCTAACCCGCCTACGTATCCCGTTGAGTGGGGAATCAGACCGGCGTAGTTCCCACTGTTTTAAGTTTACAGACCAACCCACGATGGGGAAATGTTTCCGTTGTTCGAACATAATTTAAAAACTACTGAAATTTAAAATATTGTTCTGTTTGCTCCTCATGGCGATCACTCCGTGCGCGGAATGTATTCTTGGTGCGGGACTTGTATTTCCTGTCTCCTTCTGATTCTTGGGTGCTTCAGCGAGTCCACGTAGCACATCCATCCTTGTACCTGGTCACCTATAATCTCACCAACTCCTTGAGGCGTTGGGAATTTAATCTTCTGATAATAAGTAGAGACCACTACCCTGATCTGGTTGAGCGCTGGTCGGCCAATAATGGCATGGTAAGGAAACGGAGTGTCGACAATCGTGTATTTTATCGATGTGACCCGGGTGCGTGGGCTTCTGCCAAACATGGTGGGCAATATAACTTGTCCTAGCGGCACTACTTCTGCTCCACCAAATCCGGTCAACGGGGTGGATACCGGCTTTAGCCGGTCCGGGGCTATCCCCATCTGCTCATAGGCCTTTGAGAATATCAGGTTTGCGGAGCTCCCGCTATCCACCAACACTTTATGCACCTGATAGCCATCCACATTAATCGTGATAACCAGTGGGCAATCTAGCTTCCCTGTGGTCGAGGCCAATGGACTAAGCTGCTCCAAGTCTTTCTTGGTGAAGGAGATCTCCTGCTCCAAGTATGCTTCTGGTATGATTGCGTCGGTGTACCCAACATAGGTTCCATCCTGGAGTCTTCGCATTATGGTTTCTCGGCCGTGAGCCGTGTCAGCTCCCAAGGCTCCTCCGTTGATCACATTTATAACGCCTCTGCTCGGGGCATTCACTATGGTCCTCCCTCACTCCTCGGGTGCCTCAAGCGTCTTCTGCTTTCCTCTCTCGGGTGAGTAATCTCTTCTAGGGGACGAGGAACGTTCTGCTCCTCTAGCATCCTCTCTGGCGCTCCTGACAAACTCGACCAGTTTCCCTTCTTTGATCAATCTTTCGATTTCACTCTTCAGGTGCGTACAATCCTCCGTCCTATGTCCAGGCTGACGGTGGTACGCGCAGTATTTGCCCGGCGACTTCATCACGGGAGTCTCATTCAATGGCCTGGGTTCCGTCAACCATCTGTTTCTCTTTGCCACGGCCATCACTTCTAGAATGCCTCTATTCAACAGTGTGTACGTCCTCGGAGGCCTTTTTCTGTTGCAACCTCTGTCTGTATTCCTGTTGGGAAATGAACCTTGACGTGTTGCCATCATCTCGTCCGAAAACGGGGTCCTGCCACGACCCTTCCAATGACTATGAGTCGCCTTCCTCGTCAACTCCGCCCTCTCGCAGTCAAGTCGTTCCATCCTTCTTCCTATCTCTCGGTCCAGGGTCCTAGGGTCCCGTCTCTCCAACCTGTCGTAAGCAGCGGGCGATATCTCTCTGGATGAGTCCCCTGTATCCTCATGTTCGTCATATCCCTGCCTTGCCCTTCTCTCACCCACTCGGGATTCATGGGGCCTTGCCCGAACGTCCCTTGTCCTTTGTTCCGCCAGTCATGGAAGTAAAGTCTCCAATGTAGTGTCAAGCGCCACTTTTACAGAAGCGTTGATCTGCGCTAGCATCTCCGGGGTTATGGCGGCAGAGGGAATGGTGCTCTGACCTGCAGCCATTGTCTCTTCTGAGCCGGGAAGATCCGCGTTTGACATCTCGGTCATCGGGACATCCTCTGCGGGGTTTTTAGTGGTCGGGCCCTCAGTAACAGGTTCTGCCGTATTTGGCATGGCGGTGGTTGGACCAGGATTCGTGGCTCGGGGTGGTCTCTTGGGCCCGCGCCCACGTCGCGTTTCATTCTGTGCTGGAGGAAGCTCCATCCCAGCTTGGGTCGTCGTCTGTTCTTGGTCAATAGGCTGTTGAGGGGTTTGTGTGTCCTCCATCCTGGCGCTCCTAGTCACAACTCCGCTAATCTTCAGATCGGGTCCTCCTTCCTTGCATCTTGGGGTCTTTGTCCTGGAACTGGTGTTCCCACAGACGACGCCACTGATTTGGCAATAGATCGTTTCTTATATATATATATGCGAATGTCGGTTACAAGTATGTGATCTAGCAATATAACGAGTCTATCTCAAATCAGACCTACACTACGTGTCTCGTGTAGGCTTGGTCCGAAACACCTCGGACCCAACACTTCGATGCTTGGATGGGAGTGGAATGTCGGTGATTAGATCGAACGGACGTCGGTGATTGCCTTCGATGTGACGTCGAGGATGACCCCCGATGTGATGTCGAGGATGACCCCCGATGTGATGTCGGTGATTAGGTGGTATGACGTGTCACATGTGCACGTGGATGTCCCGATATCGAATAAGATATCGAAAGGGATATCGGTGATATGTTTCGATCTGACGAGTGGTAGCTGAGGGATAATAATTGCTTGTTTTGGGATCCGGACACCGCGTATTTATAGACCTCGGGATCCGGGGACCACAGTAGCATATCGGTGATTATTACCGATATGACGTCGAGTATGATCCCCGATATAGTCCAAAATGGGCCTCGTTTGGGTCCAGCCCAATATGCGGGAAATGCCCATATCACGATGCGGGCTTATGTTACGCTTCTACATATATATAAGAGCATTATGTGGTTTATATGACAAAAATATGGTCTAACATTCTTCTTATTTGATCAGAAATTTGCATTAATTAGAATAACTACAAAATACTTGCCTATATGAGAAATAAATCTTTTAATATGGTTAATCATGACTTTAAAGTATCTTAATGAAGTGTTAACCAAACTATTAAAAAGATATGTTTTCAACCAAGTGATTATTTTGTGGATGACTTCATCAGTTTGGAATAAATTAAGGTATATATATATAGAGATTTCACAATTTATAACTAAAAGATGGAATTGACTCGTCTGAGGTTTCTTATAACTTATAGTTCAATTGTACAGTAACTTTGAGGTGGGTTAATTAGAAACTTTCATATATATATATATATATATATATATATATATATACATACCATTAAAGTATGTGCACATTTCTTTTAATTGATGCTCGGCCATAATGAGCAATGCATCTACTATTTCACCTGAATTCTGGGGAAACTGGTGGTTTTAGGATAAGATGATACAGATAACAGCTTCCTGAAAAGACATTGGATTTTACTTGACTAGGGAACTTGAGAACCAAAATACAGACATAGATAATATAGCACATATATTTTTGTTTTTATTTTCTTGTTGCCATTCTTGTGCAAATAAGTGTCTACAATTTTCTATAGATCTTGAGCGAAAAAACTTGGGGTTCTTTACATTAAAAAGTAAATGCACGTCATCAACGAAGGTTTCGATAGAATCTGGCCGAATTAATGTTTGAAAACCAAAGTCTTCTTTTTTTATATTATATATCCCTTTTTGAGGACGCCGATCAAAAAACAAAATTTTTTTATCCCTTATTGAGGACACAAAGAATACTTTAAAGTTGCAACTTTAATTTACACAGTTACAATATTAAATATATAAATGTTAAAATATATCAGATTTCTAATTATATAAATCCTCTTTATTATATTATTGATCCTTTTTCTCGTATAGTTCACAGCATCAAATTACCTGATATGCCATTGTTCTTTCTCTAAAAGACACGGGTATATTTACAAGTTATTAATTAGTGCTTGTTTCTTACTTATTATTCACACTACAAGAACACAGGGCCATCTGCAACCGCCTGACACAGGGCAATTTGCAACCGCTCGGGCGGTTACAGATGGTCGGTCGCCCGACGGGCGATCGCAGATACCTTAGCGGTTGCCACGTCTCTATGATTGTCGTGTCCTTATTAACATGGCAACTACCCAGCGGTTGCGAAGTCCCTAAGGACATGACAACTGCTGAGCGGTTGCCACGTCCATGAGAAGCTCAGAAATTTCGAAAGCTCAGGCGGTTGCGAATTCATGATGTTTGCAACCGTTCGGCGGTTGCAGATAATATTTATCAAAATAAAAAAAAAAAACAATATTCCAGTAGTTTTTCGGATTATTATTATTTTTTTTGTTGAAATTAATATGGTGAAACGAAAATAAAAGAATAGAAACAAAAAGAAAAGAAGATAAACAAAAAAAAAAAAAGTGAAACAAAAAGAAAAGAATTGAAAAAAGTGTTTGGCGTTTTGTTTTGGAGATTAAAAAAAAATGTTTGGGTGTTTTGTTGGAGATATAAAATTAAAGAAAAGAAAGTGTTTGTGTTTTTTGTTGGAGATATAAAAGAAAAGAAAGTGTTTGGTGTTTTATTTTAGAGATAAAAGAAAGTGTTTGGTGTTTTGTCTTGGAGATAAAAGAAAGTGTTTGGATTTTTGTGGATTGGAATAGAAGAGTGTTCGGTATTTTTGGAGAGTGTAATATTTGTGAAGGAAAAATTAAAGGGAAGAATGGTGGGTATATATAAGATTTGGGGGTATTTTTCATCCACCTCCCCTGAGGTTTGGTCCTTTGGCAAACACCCCCTTGCGGTTTGGTACTTTTTTAAAGACCTCCTTCTGTTAGTTGACCAGTTAGTCAACAGTTAAAAAGAAGGGCGATAATGTCATTTATCATTCACTTCAAAACAAAAAATCATTTACTATTATAATCTTCATTATCTTTATTCACATAAAAAAATTAAGAAATTTTAGGATTTATATTAACGTCACTAAATAATTCACTTCAAATACTAAAACTAAAATTTTAGTCAACAAATTAGAGGTAAGTGATATTTTTTATTTTTATTATGTATTGAACAAAACGATTGTATTTATCGTATCCCAATATACCAAATAAAACATTGAGACAAGTAACCAAATGGTAGAAATTAACAGGGGAAAAAATAATGGAAAGAAACTCGACTAATCTTTACTTATCTCTAATGCCTTAGAGAACAAACGTGGTAAAAGTAGTCAATTAACAAAATGTTAACTAGGAAATGATATAACACGGTAAAACCAAATCGTTGGTAATTTCCTGAAATGATATAATGACATTACGTTTATTCTCTAATATTATACATATATATATTTATGTATATATTAGGACAACTTCTTTTCATGATACAATACACAATAGTTTTGTTTCTGAAATCAATTTTTAAGGACATTTATATAAATTACAAAATCTCTTATTACATTTATTATTTGAAAATCACCATAGTAGTAATAATAATAATAATAATAATAATAGTAGTAGTAGTAATAGTAGTATTAGTAATACTAATACTAATAATAATAATAGTAATAGTAGTAGTAATAGTAGTAGTAGTAATAATAATAATAATAATAATAATAATAATAATAATGTACACCTTGAGAATTAAGAAGGAAAAATCATGTAATGTTTACATTAAATTACTAATGATTCTATTTTTATGTGAATAAAGATAATGAAGATTATAATAGTAAATGACTTTTTGTTTTGAAGTGAATGATAAATGACATTATTGCCTTTCTTTTTAACTGTTGACTAAGTGGTCAACTAATAGAATGGGGTCTTTAAAAAAATGTCAAACCTAAGGGGGGTGTTTGCCAAAGGGCCAAACCTCAGGGAAGGTGGATGAAAAATACCCTAAGATTTGGGGTGAACATTTTGGATTTTCGTGAAAATTTTGAATTTCGTGAAAAGAAGTTTCTCCCAACAAGCTCTGAAAATCTATTTATTAATCTCCGTTTAATTTATGTAAAGTTTTAACGAAACCTTACTAGCCAATTCAGTCAAATAACTACAAAAAAGTACCATTTTAAAGTAATAACTTCAATCTAGTCCAATAGTCTCTTAAACTCAAAGCATTTTGCACATAATTTTCTGGCAGTCGTTTTTTATGATGAAGACAGAAGTAGAAAATTTGAAGATGAAGTTTCAAAAATTCTAATTTGGTTGGATCAGAAAGAAATGACAAAAGAGATACTTAGGTGGTGTTTGCAAACTCTTAAAAAAAACTATAATCAGCTTTTTATTTGAACAAGTGATTTTGGGGTGTTTGCAAATCTAGCTTTTTCGGTTACAAAACTTTTTTTAAGCTAAAAAAGCTCACAATCTTCAAGCTGGTGTGGGGGTGCTTTTGGCTTAACTAAAAATTGTGAACTTCTACTTTTTCACCAGAGTTTGCAAACACCACCTTAGTCTTTTAGAAATTCTTTTTTGGTTTGACTGTGAGAGATATAACATACAAAACTGTATTTTAGTCTTAATTAACGTCTAATCTACAGATCCATCAAGAAAAAAAGAAACTAGGCAAAGATTATTACGAAAATTAAATAATTAGTTCCTGTCTAATTTTCTATTAAAAATAAACCCAATTTTTTGTGGTTCGAAACAAATAAAAATATAAACCCATTAATTAAGTTAGTGAAGCTTAAAAGAAGATTAAATAAAAATTGGGGTTTTACGAACTTGTTATTTCTATAAAAATAAAGAACTGGCTATTTCAAATTTTATATTTAATTTTTTGAGGGGGTGTATAGTGTAATATATTTTTTAGTGTAAAGGGTCAAAAGATGATATTTTGAGAGAGCGCGGTTCTAGAAATTAAAAATTGGAGAACTTCTAAAATTTGACATTAATTTTAGTTTTAGTTTTTTATGAGACTAATTGCGATGAAGTATAAATCTTTCGTCATATATAAGTAAATCTCGTAGCTTTATTTTATATAATAGTGCAATATTGGTGCGAGGTATCGCATACAACTCTGTTCTCAGACCCGGCCCGGACCGGCCGGTCGCACCGGGAACCACCAGCAGCAGCGGAACGGAGCAACCCTATAAACGGGCTGCTGAGCCCTTCCGGGCGAATCGGTGGATCCGGTCGGGTCGCCCAGAAACCCGTCAACCTGGTCCGCTAGTTGGACCGATGTGGTTTATTTTAATTTTTTTTAAATTACAGTTTCGCCCCTGATTCTTAACTTAAGGAAACACAAAAATGAACAAACAACAGAAAGGCAGAAAGCTTATGCCCGACATTACAAAGAAGAGAATAAAAAAAGTGAGGAAAATTTGAAATCCTAGCCGACGATTCTGTGTGGCCGGTCGTCCGCAGCTTCACCGCTGCAGCTCAGGTAAACCGAGCTCAAAGCCTCAAAGTTAAATTTTTCTTTTTTGTTTTTTTGGGGCTTTTGTCTATTTGCTATCAATTAGTAAATTACTAATGGTGATGATGTAGATTATATTATGATTAATAATTATCATATTATGATCATATTATATGCTTATTGTTAGGGGCATATTGGGAATTAGGAAAAAAAATTAATGCTTTGTTGTTAAAGTTTGCACAACTCATAGTTTTTAACTTGTTGGTTTTAATTACTAGTTAATTAAGAAAAAGGTAGGAAATTGAAGTAGCTTGATGAGAGAATTTACTATTTAGCTTTACGTGATTTGTTGAAGTTTGGAAGAATTAAAAGCTCTCATTATATTGTATTTGTTTATTGCAAAATGCTAAATTGATAATGAGTAATGGCAAATGAGTGTTAATTGTAGTTTGTAATTTTTTTTTACTAAAAGTAGCTTCGTAATTATTAGATTTATATTTTAGTGATGGATTATGTTGCAAAATCCCAGGTGAAGTTGCAAAATGTCTTAAGGTTCCAGAAAATGTACGCTTTGAAATCAAGAAATATTTGAACATGGAGTCAAAAAAGAAACAACCATCATCATTATCTGTAGGAGATAGTGATGAAGAAATTGAAAATCTTGAGATAAGAATGACAATGGTAAGAGAACGAAAACAAATCATATAGGGAGTTATATGCGAGCAAAAGCAGGGGTAGATACTTCTCAACCAATTATAAAGACAAAAATTCTAAGTAAAGAAAGAGTTTTGGATACAGATTTGGCTATAGCTACATGGTTTTATGATGCTAGTATCCCTTTTAATGGTCTTAATTCTCCTTACTTTGAGCAAGCAATAACTAGAATAGCCAATATGGGTACTGTGTATGTTGGTCCTTCTTATCATGCTCTAAGAACTACATTGCTTGAGGAATTGAAGTCTCAATCACAGTTAGAGATTGATGATCTTAAGAAATGTTGGGTTTCTTCTGGTTGCACAATTATGGCTGATAGGAGACATCGGTCATTAATAAATTTCTTGGTTTATTGTCCTAAAGGAATATCTTTTATAATGTCAGTGGATGCTTCTGATATTGTGTCTAGTGCTGATAATTTGTGCGAGCTCTTCTTTGAAGTTATTGACATGGTTGGTGTTGAATATGTGGTGCATGTAGTTACCGACAATGCAGCTAATTATAAAAAAGCTGGTACTTTGCTTGAGGAAAAGTATCTTTCATTTTTTTGGTCACCTTGTGCTGCCCATTGTATTAATTTAATAATGAAGGATATTTGTGAACTTTCGCTTGTTAAACAATTGGCACAAGATGGTGCTAAAGTCATTTCCTTTGTTTATAACCGTAAATGGGTACTTGCTTGGTTGAGGAAAAAAGAGGGGTGGACATAAATAATTTCTCTTAGTGCTACGCGTTTTGGCACGATATTTATAGCATTGAGCAGTTTGTATGAGAGAAGGAGTTTTTTGAATCAATTGGTGGCTGATCCGAGCTTTAAAAAGTTTCAGAAAGAGGTTAAAGGAAATCAAGTGAAGGCTATTATTGTGGATAACCCGTTTTGGGCCAATGTTAATGTCGTTGTTCAAGTTATGTCTCCTATTATGAGGTTGCTACGTCTATGTGATTCTGATGAGAAACCTTCTTTAGGTTATGTTTATAACGAAATGGCAAGAGCAATAAATGGGCTAAAGAAAGTTTTTGGCAATAGGGCAACTCATTACAAACAGTATACTGACATTGTTGATTCCAGATGGGATAAAATATTGCGAAAAAATCTCCATGCGGCGGCTTATTGGTTTAATCCTATTTTTCAATACGCCGATGATAATCTTATGCAGAGTACTAAGGATGAGGGCTGTGTAGGATGTCTTCGATAAGCTTATCCCAGATCAGCTGGATGTGGTGAAGGAAGTGAACATGTTTTAAGAGCGGCGAGGGAGTTTTGGAATAAAGTATGCCGTGTTGGGTATTCAAACTTCTACTCCAGGTAATTTTTGTTATAGAAGTTGGATATTTTTTATTCTTATATATCTGGTTTGATAAGATATGTACTAATAATCTAATATGATATAATTGTTTGGATGTTTGGTGGAGCCTATTTGGTGGTGATGCGCCACATTTGCAAAAGGTTGCCATTAAAATTTTGAGTCAAACATCAGCCTCTTATGGATGTGAGCGCAATTAGAGTGTGTTTGAAGTTATACACACAAAAAAGTGGAATAGGTTGGAACATGAGAGGTTGAATGATCTTGTGTTTGTGCATTATAACCTACGTTTGAAGATGCGGTATGATTTTAAAGTTTTAATTATTGTGTTTCTTTTGTTTCATGGTGTGTTTTATTTTATTAGTAAGTATAACTTATTAATTGATGTTATTTGTAGAGGCAAGAAGAAAAACCAGACATATGATCCCATTGACTATGAGCATATTGATAGAGTCGACGAATGGGTATTAGAAGAAAATACAAGCAGAGACTTTACTAGTGAGGATATTGATGATTTGTTGGGGGAGGCAGATTTTGCAAGTGCAAGTGCAACGGGGAATGATGAAGTTGATTTGGGATTGTCTGGGTCCTATGGGAGGGTGTCTAATTATGAAGATGTTGGTGTGGATGATCACGAGGCCTCGTGATGAATGTTGTCTTGTTGCTACTTTGTAATTTGTGTTTATTTTGGCTTGCTAAACTTTGAATTTGGAATTATGTGTTTGAGTTTCTTAATGGTGGACTATTTTGTATTTTTGTTGGTTACTTTGTTCTTTTGGTCTAACACTACAAAAAAATTGGGTCATTCTCGACCGCAAAGCCGGTCGGGAATGACCCATGTGCGGTCAGGAATGACCCTTTCTCGACCGCTATTCGGTCGGGAAGAAGCGGTCGGCGTTGCTTCGGTCGGAGAAAGTTTTTCGACCGCCTTTCGGTCGTCCCGGGGTTTTTCCGACCGCCCAATCCCGACCGAAAATCAGTCGGGAGTTTACCGACCGCAATTCGGTCGGGAATAGTTTAAATATTATTCCCGACCGAAATTCGGTCGCGAATAGTTTAAATATTATTCCCGACCGAATTTCGGTCGCGAATAATATTTAAACTATTCTCGATCGAAATAAGTGTTTATTTAAAATAGAATAAAATGCTTGTTTCAAGTTGAAGAAAGAAGAGAAAAAATTTGTTTTGTGGAAAAAATTGTTTGAAGATGAAAGAATAAATTGTGTGTTGTAGAAAAAAATTCTTGGAATAAAGAGAAAGTTGAAGAAATAATGTAAAGTAGATGAAAAAACGAGGAGAATGATGAAGTGTATTGATAGGGAAAAGTTAAAAATTTTGAATTTTCGTAAAATTTGAATTTCCCGCCTAGTCCCGCCAAATTTTTCGAGTATTCCCGACCGAATTTTGGTCGGAAAAAGTTTAAAATTTGAAAATTTAGCCAACCCGCCAAATTTTCAACATTTACCGACCGAATTTTGGTCGGCAAATTATTTATGCCCAGAAACGGCCAAATTCCCGACCGAATTTCGGTCGGGAATAACTATGAATATTATTCACAACCGAATTTCGGTCGAGAATACTTATGAATATTATTCTCGACCGAATTTCGGTCGGGAATACTTATGAATATTATTCTCGACCGAATTTCGGTCGGGAAAAATAGTAATTTTTTTTTTCGATTTTTTGAAAAATCTTGATGTGTTTGTTAAGTATAACTATATATTCTCAATAAATACATGAATTGCACTAACAACTAGTTAGGTTAATGTTCTTTTAATTATGAAATTAGTATAGATTAACATATAAGTTAAGTTAGTTTGGAGTTTCACATATATATTAATCATACATAGTATAGAGTATTCCCAATTGGCGATTAACATTTGTTATAAACATTAGTATAAAGAGGCTAATTGTGTATATATTAACATATGTTTAACATAATCATAAGTAGTTACGTTATTAGCAGCTACATATACCAATCTATTTATAAGTGACAATATGAATCGACGCTTCAAACGATTCATCAACGTGCAACCATTTTTTTTTATTTTTTCAGTAATATATAACTAATATTGATGTACTTGATCATTAAATCAACGATTTATCTAAAATGGAGAGCGAAATTGTGAAATTAAAAATATGAATATTATTCCCTACCGAAAATCGGTCGCCAATACCCGTAATTCCCTACCGACTTTCGGTCGCGAATAAGTATTCCCGACCGACTTTCGGTCTCGAATAAGTATTCCTGACCGAATTTCGGTCGGGAATACTTATTAATATTATTCCCGACCGGATTTCGGTCGGGAAAAATAGTAATTTTTTTTTTTTCAATTTTTTGAAAAATCTTGATGTGTTTGTTAAGTATAACTGTATATTCTCAATAAATACATGAATTGCACTAACAAATAGTTAGGTTAATGTTCTTTTAATTATGAAATTAGTATAGATTAACATATAAGTTAAGTTAGTTTGGAGTTTCACATATATATTAATCATACGTAGTATAGAGTATTCCCAATTGCGATTAACATTTGTTACAAACGTTAGTATAAAGAGGCCAATTGTGATATATATTAACATATGTTTAACATAATCATAAGTAGTTACGTTATTAGCAGCTACATATACCAATCTATTTATAAGTGACAATATGAATCGACGCTTCAAACGATTCATCAACGTGCAACTATTTTTTTTTTCCAGTAATATATAACTAATATTGATGTACTTGATCATTAAATCAACGATTTATCTAAAATGGAGAGCGAAATTGTGAAATTAAAAATATGAATATTATTCCCTACCGAAAATCGGTCGCCAATACCCCTAATTCCCTACCGACTTTCGGTCGCGAATAAGTATTCCCGACCGAATTTCGGTCGGAAAAAATAGTAAAATTTTATTTTTTTCGATTTTTTGAAAAATCTTGATGTGTTCGTTAAGTATAACTATGTATTCTCAATAAATACATGAATTGCACTAACAAATAATTAGGTTAATGTTCTTTTAATTATGAAATTAGTATAGATTAACATATAAGTTAAGTTAGTTTGGAGTTTCACATATATATTAATCATACGTAGTATAAAGTATTCCCAATTGCGATTAACATTTGTTACAAACGTTAGTATAAAGAGGCTAATTGTGATATATATTACCATATGTTTAACATAATAATAAGTAGTTACGTTATTAGCAGCTACATATACCAATCTATTTATAAGTGACAATATGAATCGACGCTTCAAACGATTCATCAACGTGCAACTAATTTTTTTTTTTTTGATTTTTTTAGTAATACATAACTAATATTGATGTACTTGATCATTGAATCAACGATTTATCTTAAATGGAGAGCGGAATTGTGAAATTAAAAATATGAATATTATTCCCTACCGAAAATCGGTCGCCAATACCCCTAATTTCCTACCGAATTTCGGTCGCGAATAAGTATGCCCACTTTCCTGACCGAACCGCGGTCGGGAATGCTTTTTTAAAAGTTCTCGACCGAAATCCGGTCGGGAATACTTTTCCCGACCGAAAAGCGGTCGGGAATGCTCTCGACCGATTTTCGGTCGGGATTTTCCAGTCGGGAAAACACCCGAATTCTTGTAGTGTAATGAATTCAAGATCTGGAACTAGATTTGCAGTTGTTTAATATTTTGTTTGCTTATTTAGGATAAGTTGTGATATTAGCATGATATATTTATTTAGAGATTTTGAAATTGAGAAATTGAGTATTTTGTTACAACTTTTCTTATAAAATTGAGTATTTTGTTATGAATTTTCTTATAAATGTGAGTATTTATAATATATTCTATTGAACCGTTGACTAAAGTCAACAAACTGGTCTAACTAGCGGTCCAACGGTCCGACCTGTTAACTCTCTACCCAGTAGCCTCACCGGGTCTGTGACCGGGCCGGGTCTGAAAACGCTGGCATACAAATACTTAAATATAGATGCGTGAGAAGCCAACCGTTTCCTACACATGCTTAGGTGGAAAAGTGGACAGGGCACATGAACACTATGGCGCCCTTTATCAACGGTTTGACATTTCTCTCTCCCATTGATCAATTCTATGCATCTAGTCACCCTCTCACAATGCAAGTGTTATTTAAAAGTACTAATGGATATTCTAGCTAGATCTTCTTCTTTAGATTTTTGATAACGGGATACAATCCACCAAAAAGTATTTATGTTTTGTAAAATCGGTAATACTTTTAAATAAATAAGACAATATAACTTGTATAAAAGTCGGTGATACTCTTAAATAAATAAGTAAAAAATTGTGTTAACCATTCATATTATTTTGTTGTAAACGAGATGCAACTAGTACACATTAGAGAAATGATTTTAGACAATGCAAGATTTATAAATGGCATATCTAAAGTTATTGAAAGGAAGGTTTCAATCGGCCACATGCATGAAAGAATAAGATGGCCTCTCAAGAATTTGGTCTATAATCAAGTAAGTTTTTTTTTTCTCTTTTTTTTCCGTAAAAAAATTGAATTAAAGATATCAAGTATGACGTAAGAGAAGGATCTTTTCATCAGGAAGAACTATTCACTTTTTGTTTTTTGCAAAATAGATAACGGGATGGTCACCTCATGAATTCGACCCTCGATAAACAAAAAGACGGATCTTGATGCCAACCAACAAAAGAAAAGAAAAATCTTTTTATCCTACTTTTAACCCAAAGCCACGCTCTAACCATGAATAACTCTATTAAATCAATTGTTTATCGATTCCCAAAGAATTTTTGCTTTCCTTTCTGTGAATGGAGCAGTAACCCAAAGTCTTGCTTCTCTGTTTTGTAAATTCGATCCTTTTTTGTAAGGGTTACAAGCACCCTTTTGCTCGACTTTTTTCTATGAAACTCAGTTCTGATAAAAAAAAAAATCAATTGTTTATCGATTCCCAAATCGTCCAACAAATAAATTAAAGAACCAAAACTTCATCCATAACTCAATCTCGCTTCTACTTGACCACGAGCCTTCATCTTGCAAAAATGTCTCTTCGGTTCATTCGGTAGTGGTAGTGCCGTAATCATCCTGCATAATGTACAATGAATCACAATTAAGAAAACATGAGCAAAGTCTCATCGACCAAACTACAAAAAAGGCACCGAAGATCATTTTAACTAGTCTCACTCCACGCCTTAACACATTATCTCTAGTGGGGTTTAAGAAAGAATTTTCAAGCTAAAGCAGTCATCCTCAAAGGAGTCTTAACATACCATATTGAACTTCATGATGCGGATCATGATCGTGAATTAACAAACAATAAAAAACTGAATGATAAAAAAATGTTGACGATTAACAAACCAAAAGATTTACAAAGAGAATCGATGGAATTGTTTCCTTAATTATTGGAGAAGAAAAGTGAAATGTTTGTGCATGTGACTTAATAATACATGTTGTTAGAGAGCTACCAACTCTAATTAATTGCAAGAAAAATGGTTTAATTAAGCTAATTAATAGAACTTGCTAAAAGGAGAAGGTAGTTAGGCTAACGACCAACTACTGTTTGAAAAGTTACTCAAAATGGAAATTCTTCTATTTCTTTTAATACCCCCCCCCCCCCCCAAGATTGGCGTGAATGTCGTGAAGGCCCATCTTGAATTTCATCATTGTAAAAGGCTGGAGGGCGAGTGGTTTTATCAAGATAACATCAATTTGATGAGTGTTAGGAATGTGGAAAACTTTAATCTGTCAATCCTGAATATTTTCTCTAACAAAGTGACAAACAATTTGAATGTACTTCATTTTTTCATGGTGAACAACATTATTGAAAATGCTTCAATGCATGGCAAAACCTACCACATCCCACCTTGCTGCAGTCCACCAAGTCTTGAGATATCTAAAAGCTACACCAGGTAAAGGGTTATTTTATGCCTTGTCATCTAATACTAACTTATAGACTTTATGTGACAGTGACGGAGCCACCTTATTAGAAACCAGATAGAACATCATAGGAATTGTAGTTTAGCTTGGTGAATCTATTTTCTTCTAGAAAGCCAAGAAGCAGGAAACTGCTAGATGATCGTCTACAAAGCTAAATATAGAGCATTAGCAGCAACCTGTGAAGTCCTCTAGATTCATCAACTGCTCTAAAAAGTGCACCATCCTCCATCAAAATTTTCCCTACTCTTTAGAGACAACAAATGGGCTTCCTGCATTTTCAATAATGTTGTTCACCATGAACAAATGAAGTACATTCAAATTGTTTGTCCTGACTTGGTGGGCTGAAGTTCAAGTCATGTCTTGTTATTATGAGATATAGTAGCGTCCACACTAGTCTTTTGTAAATGCTTGGATCTTCAATAAGTGGTGTATCGGTTGATATAAGTTTTGTTGTAGAGTCGATGGGTGTTTTGCTTGACTTACAACCTAGGTATCCAACTTCTGTCAAAATGTCAAAATGTCAAGGGCATATTTCGTTTAACGCATACTAATACCCTTGTTACTTTTTGCTACTTCAATCTCCAATATATATTTGAGATCTCATAAATCCTTGATGGTGAATTCAGATAGGAGTTGGCTTTTGATAAATTCAGTTTCTGGTAGATCATTACCTATAAGAATAATATCATCTACATGTGCACAGAAAATGGTTAGTTTGCAAGAAAGTTTCTTTAACAACTAAGAAAGTATTTGAGGTGGTTTGCTTGTAACCATGTTTGAACAAACATTTTGTCAATTTATGAAACCACTGTCTAGAAGGCTGTTTTAAACCATAAAAGGCTCTTCTTCAGGAGAAAAAATCTCTTGTCTTGTGCTGAGCAATAGCCCGGTGGTGGTTTTATATATATTTCCTCATTGAGGTCACCATGGATAAATCATTGTTCACATCAAGCTACTTTAAGAATCAGTTGTGAGATAAAGTTAAGGGAATGATGTTTCTGAAACATGTTATCTTGCCCACATTGGAGAATGTATCAAATATATCGAACCCCTACTCCTGTGTGTAATTTTTGGCAATCAACCTTGCTTTGTACCTTTCAATGGTACCATATGAGTTGTATTTGACTTTTAAACCCATTTGCAACCTATGTAATTGTGATTGGGTGGCAGATCAGTGAGTACCTTTGTGTTTGTCTTAACAAGGACATCTAATTCTTGTTGCATAACATGCCTCCATTGCTGAGTTATTTGCATGTATGTATGACTTACGCTCAGTGCTCTGACTTAAAATAACAGTGAAGGCTTTATGTTCAGAGCCTAGTTGATTTTTAGAGCCCAGTTTATTGGTGGTGAGATATGAAGCAATAAATTATTTCTTCCCTTGTGGAATGTTCGTAACAATAGTATAATTAACTTTATGTAAAGATGTGGGGGAAAGAATAGTCATAAACCTGCAGATAAGAAGGTGGTGGCGTGGTGCTATGATCCTAATGACTTCCGTGTAGGAGAAATTGGTATTCCTGACCCATTACCTATGTCATCTGAGGCTTGACCTATGTCTGGTTCATGTGGAGTGAATGCCTCGAAATGAATGATTTCAGAAGCTAGGGATTGTGATACTGGTATCTCTAGATTGGTGGAAGAAACATATGTTTCATAGTCCAGAAAATAATATGGATTAGGAGTATATGGTATTGCAAAGGCTTCATCTTTTAATAAAGAAGGAGTGTAATCATGTTTAGGACCACGGACCAAGTTGTAATGTGGGTTGTGAACTGCACATGCACTTTTGTTAGTACTAATGGAATAATTAATGCATATATTTAAGTGAGTAGAGTTTTCAGTCATAGTAAGTTGTTGAAGGTTAACTCTAAAGGGAAAGATAGTCTCATGGAAAACCACATTTCTGGAGATATCTCATGGAAAACCACATTTCTGGAGATATATTTCTGGTCCCCTAGTGTTCACCAATAAATAGCCTTTTGTTTCTCTGCGATATCCCATAACGACACATTTGATTGTTCTTGGCTGAAATTTATGTCTCTGAGCTGAAAGAGTTGAAGCATAGGCTAAACAGCTAAAAGTTCTTAGTAAGTTGTAATCAGGTGGCTTATTGTATTGCAGCTTATAAGGACATATATTTTCTAGCACTCTGGACGACATTCTACTAATGAGGAATGTCGCTGTAGATACATATTTGCTCCAGAATTCAATAGGGACACTAGATTGGAATTTTAGTCCGTTGCTACCAGCAAAATATGCTAGTGATTTGCATTCAACCGGACCATTTTGTTGTGGTGTTACAACACAGCTGGTCTGATGTTACAATCATTGAGATGGAACTCAACTCCATTTTCTGATCTGATGCACTTGATTTTACAATAAAACTTACTTAAAACTAAGACATGGAACTGTTGTGAATGTTGCTTGATATCGAATTGGTTCTTAAGTAAAAATAACCAAGCAACTCTACTGTAATCATCTACTACAGTGAGGAAAAACTTGAAACCGTAATGGGAAACCTCTTTAAATGGTACCGAAACATCAACATGTAATAGATTAAAAGGAGCAAGAGAAGCAGTAGAGTTGATATGAAAGGTTAACTTGTTCAGTTTTGCCATATGATATATGTTACAATGAGATAATTGTTTGCATCCAATTACACTCAAATGAGTGATAACAAAGAGTTTGTCAAATGAAGGATGACCTAGTCTATAGTGCCAAATACTGGCAACAGCTATTATTAGAGATAATAGAGTCATTATTACAAGTAATAGGATGAGATGACACAACATATTTTGTAGGCCTAATATCCATCACATATAGAATATCTTTTAGTTAAGCAAAACCAATCATCCTTTTCATATTAGTGTTCCCTAAAATACATGAGGACATAAACATAAGAGAGAAATTAGCGAACATGGTTAGACTTGAAATAAATAATATGTTATGTTTAAAATATGTGACATAAAAAATATTGATGAGAAGCAATCCTAGGAATAACTGTATGAAACCAGTGTGAGTGGCATATGTAACACTGTTATTATGAAGACTAATCCTAATAACAGTGGCAGTAGGTTTGTGTATGAACTACTCAAGGTGACAAACCATATGGTCTGGTGCACCTGTATCAATGATCCAAGAGTATCGGTTAACAACAAATTTAAAAGCATTTGTATTAACTATGAAGGATTTAGTGATACACTTCATTGTGGTAGCTACATAATGCTTGCCATGGTCAGGAGCCTGAGCCTGAGCTGAAGAAGAAGTAGAGTTTTAAGCAATCTGAAAGGATAAGAATTTCTCAAAGTGTTCCTTATTAGTAGACATATGAATAGTTGTTTCTTGATCCTGGACAATAGGACTTGTATCTTCAGAGTTGCTCAAGTTATCAAATTGATTGGTAGGTTACCTGCTACTTGTATGGCCTTCCCATTCAAAGGAATGACCATAAAGTTGGAAGCATTTGTCAAGTGTATGACTTGTGTCTACATAGTGAGTGCAACATAACTTTTTTTTGTCTTTGTTTCCATGTTTAAAGTTCTTAGTTCTTGTACCCTATGACTGATTTTGTACTTGAGGTCTGAAAGAGGAAGGTTGAGTTATTTGATTTCTAGTAAACATTTCAAGGGCTTGAATAGGACGAGATGTAGCAGAGAGCTCTCTTTGGCTTTCTTCTTACATTAGCATAGCATTAAACTTCGGTAGACTTAGTAAGGAATCAATGGGTAAGACCTGGCTACTCAAGACATCAAAATCTTGCAAACCAATCAAAAATATTCATACATAGTCATACTTCTACAAACGAACCATAGTTTTGTTTATATCATAGATGCACAATCCACAAGAGAATGCAATAAATAGTAGGGAGATGATTGGAGAATTCATCCCTCAGTCCACGAAAAGTATTGTAATACTCAGTTATACTAAGAGAGCCATGAGTGATTTTTGAGAGTGTTTTCTGAAGTTGATACTGAAATTGTTTCGAATCGGGACTTGGTAATTTTCTCTAAGTGTTGCGATAATACAAACAATGTCAATGTTATCTTAAACCAATCTACTTGACTTATGATATTAAGCTGCAGAAAAGTAATAAACACAAGTAGATAAAATTTAAGAAGGATATATGGATATATTCTTCTGAGCCTTAGGCGAAATAATCACTATAAAAATAATATTTTAATAAAAGGTATGTTCTCACAACTCTCAAGCTCCTTACTTTTGAATTGTTAAAACAAAAAAGCCAAGAAACTAAGTATCACTCCATACAAGTATAGTTTCTTAACTCGAAAAACTTAGAATTAATTCGCTAAACAAAACGCTTGGAAAAGCAAGGCAATCACTCAACAACTATAGATCTAATCTCGCAGATTATTTAGCTCTCTTGTCTTGTTATTGTCTTGATGTACTTTGTGCCTTTCAGATAGATGTGTTTTCCTTCAGCTCTAAGGCATGTTGTACATGTTATAGAAAGCCATCAATCTTCCTTGTACACCAAAGTCTCTGTTTTTGGTCTTGATGTTCATTAAAGGAAAGTTTCCTAAATTAACCTATGAGTTTATTTAATGAAAACTTCTTCATCAATGTCGACCTCAACCTTGAAAGTTTCTTCGTTGCGTCTTCATTCCTTTCTGCAAAGTTCTTGATCAACCTTTCCTTCTTCAAACCCACCGTGTTCGGTTACATTAGGAAAGTTGGGACTAAGGAAACTTTTGAGTTGAGCTCTATCCTTCTCAAGATCATGTTAGATCTGGAACATCCTCAAATGACTAAAATCATGGAACTAAGTTAATATGTGAATAATAGCAAAATAAAAGTTTTCAGACTTTTTAGTGTATAGCGTTTCGATAACATCACCCAAGTTCGATGTTATGATAACACTACAACAATTACACTTATAGATACACTCTGAAACCATCATTACGAGCATAAATATTTTTCAATTCATTCCAAAATTCATGTGTGGTAGTGAAGAACAACAAATTATGTCTAATTTCATACACCACAAAGTTAGACAGCCAGGATAACACCAAGTCATTTACACGAATCCTCATCATCATCATGTATTGGTAATGTAGCATCAATAAAACACGACTTATTCTTTATATAAAGTGCTAAACACACTAAGACTCTAAGAAACATAAGTCTTGCCATTAAATTGATCACGCACAATGGAAGATCAACTGAAATCATGTGATCAAAGAAAATAAACAGACATAAAGTCTTGGCTAGGGTTACGAGGTGGATTTGGGGGTCACATTGGAATCGTAATGGATTCAGTAACATGAGTTGTTATTGTGCAAATCTCATCAAGTAAACTCACAAATACAGTCGAGTTTAAAGAAACGAGTTGAGAAAACTCGCAGAGAAGAGCCAAAAAAAATAAATGAAGCAACAAATGAAGAACACATGTAAAGCTGGAGGTGATCATACATTGCAATTGTTTAATCGTGAGAGAAGACTGGGAAAGTAGGATCGAAAGTGGTGAATGATAACATATCCAACTTCATGATTCAGATCATGATCGTGAATTAACCAACAATCAAAAAACGAACCAAAAAACCTTTTATTGACGATTAACAAACCAAAGGATTTGGAGACATAATCATTGGAATTGTTGGAGAAGAAAAGTGAAATGTGTGTGCATGTGACGTCCTATTTATGTGCCGTTAGAGAACTAACGACTCTATCTAATTACAAGTAAAAATGAATTAATTAAGCTACTTAACAGAACATGATAAAAGAAGGTAGTTAGACTAACGACCAAGTACTATTTGAAAAGTTACTCAAAATGGAAATGCTTCCTTTTCTTCTTCTAATAGACCACAATGTTTTGGAAAAATAAAAAGCCTAGAGACTTCACTTACCAAGCAATATAACTTTATATATATATATATATATATATAGTTATATATTGAGCAGTGTTCGAAAAAGTTGATAGCATGCTTCTTTCAATATTACTAATATAATATATACATGCAAGTCTTGAAAGAATCATGCTATCACAACTTATACTAGTTATGTAGTTATGTGTTGAAAGAAGCATGATATCCCGAGAAGCAATTTAAACTAGTGATGTCGATATAACAACTTCCACGAGTCTCATGAAGTCGTGTCATTACAAGATTTGGGAGACATCTGCAACTGCCGTCCCCCCAACCGCCCGGCGGTCGCCATTAACGGCGACTGCGCCGCGACCACTAGGCGGTCGTTAGGGAGAACTGGCGACCGCTAGGACGTTGCTTGGTACCATGGCGACCGCGTGAACGGTTACTGATACTGGTTATCTGCAATCGCCTGGCGGTTGCAGATAACATTCAAACTTGAACTTTTTTATATTTCGGATGATTCGTTGTGGCGTGCTGTTTGATCAATTGAAAATTACCCTAGAGGTTTCATTGCAAAATCAAGCTTGGGGACAACATTAAGGACTAAGTATTATGATTAGTTGTTGAACATAATATATAAGTGTATCGTTGATAACTCGCCTAATCACATCTAATCTACTATTTTACTAGCTCAATTACTAGTTTTGTACTTATTTACTGCTACTATTCACATGTAATAATGATATTTGAGTTCAATAAACACAAACTTATCAAGATACTTCCCAAAAATCACTAATCTCGAATATGGATATTATCTGCAATCGTCGGGCGGTTGCAGATAAACAGTTCAAGCAACCGCCAGGCAGTCGCCAGGGCTTCTCAAAACCGCTGGGCGGTCGCTAAGTCACATGGCGACCGCTTGGGCGGTTGCTGATACTAGATATCTACAATCGCCCGACGATTGCAAATAATATTCATACTTGAATATTTACTATTTTGGTTGATTCGTTGTGGCGCATTTTTTGATCAATTGAAATTGCCCTAATGATAGTTAAAACAAATCAAATTATATGGTTTTATTGCAAAATCAAGCTTGGGGACAACATTAAGTACTAAGTATTATGATTAGTTGTTGAACATAATATATAGGTGTATCGTTGATAACTCGCCTAATCACATCTAATCTACTATTACTAGCTCAATTACTAGTTTTGTAGTTATGTACTACTAGTATTCACATGTAATAATGATATTTGAGTTCAATAAACACAAACACATCAAGATACTTTCAAAAAATCACTAATTCCGAATATGATTGTGATCTGCAACCGCCAGACAGTCGCCATGGTTTCTCGCAATCATTGGGCGGTCGCTAAGTCATATGGCGACCGCCTCGGCGGTTGTTGATACTAGATATCTGCAACCGCCCGACGTTTGCAAATAAAATTCATACTTGAATATTTACTATTTTGGTTGATTCGTTGTGGCGCATTATTTGATCAATTGATAATTACCCTAATGATAGTTAAAACAAGCAAAATTGTAAGGTTTCATTGCAAAATCAAGTTTGGGGACAACATTAAGGACTAAGTATGATGAATAGTTGTTGAACATAATATATAGGTGTATCGTGGATAACTCGCCTAATCACTACTAATCTACTATTTTACTAACTTAATTACTAGTTTTGAAGTCATTTTTGACCTTAATTCACGATTAATAAGGATATTTGTTGTCTTCAAACACAAACACAAACACATGAAGATACTTGCCAAAAATCATTAATTTTAAACATGAATATGCGAGAATCCCACCGTTGTAACCGGCCAGCGGTTGAGATACCTATTGTTGCAACCGCCCGGGCGATCGCCATGGTATCTAGCAACCGCTCGGCGGTTGCTAATTCCGTTGAAATTGGCAGGATTGGGGAGGAAATTCAAAATTTCACGCAAATTCAAAATTTTCACCCCAAATCTTATATATACCCACAATTCTTTACTCTAATTTTTCATTCACAAATATTACACTCTCCAAAAATACCCAACACTCTTCTTTTCCAATCCACAAAAACCCAAACATTTTCTTTTATTTCCAAAACAAAACACCAAACACTTTTTTTTATCTCCAAAACAAAAAACCAAACATTTTCTTTCATCTCCAAAATAAAACTCCAAACACTTTCTTTTCTTTTATATCTTCAAAACAAAACACCAAAGACTTTGTTTAATCTCCAAAACAAAACACCAAACACTTTTTTTTTTTATATCTCCAACAAAAAACTCAAACACTTTCTTTTATTTTATATCTCAAACAAAAAACCCAATCACTTTTTTTTTTTATCTTCAAAACATAACACCAAACACTTGTTTCTCTTTTTTTTTGTTTCTCTTATTTTCTTTTTATTTCATTTTTTTCTTTTTGTTTCTCCTCTTTTCTTTTTGTTACACCATACTAATTTCAACAAAAAATAATAATATTCCGGAAAATTCTCGGTATATTATTGTCTTTTTTCTTTTGATGAATATTATCTGCAACCGCCGGGCGGTTGCGAACATCATGAATTCGCAACCACTAGGCGTTTGTGAGCTCCTTATGGCCGTGGCGACCGCTATGGAGGTGGCGACCGCCGAGCGGTCGCTACTTTCTTATGAAGGCTCTCTATGGACGTGGTGACCACCTGACGGTCGCCAAGGGGTATCTGCAACCGCCTGGCGGTCACAGAGTACCCACAACGAGGGATATTTGCGACCGCCTCGGCGATCGTCCAGGCGGTCGCATATACCCCTCTGGCGATCGCTCATGGCCATCTGCAACTGCCCGGGCGGTTGCAGATGGATCTGTGTTCTTGTAGTGTGTACTATTACAAATTAATTGTAATATCTCGAGTTTGACTTCCACTCACCCTCTAATGCATTAGAGTGCTTATTATAATTTAAATTTTGGATTTCAGATTTGAAGAAAGAATGCCAATGATGAATTTAGTTCCTAAGGTAACTAACCAATCATTTCAAGAATTAAAGAGACAATCAATTTTATCTATTGTATTTGTACAAAGAAAGCAAATTATATTGGTAATCATTCATCAAACGAAAAAAGAGCAAATTGGTAACTTAAAAAAAAAAAAGAAAAAAGAACGCTTGGCGAAATCTATAATCTATATATTTCACATAAACAAGAAAACCAGATTTACTGCCAGAGTTACCATTGACGAATTGCAAGCTTCAACTTTCATTAAAGGAAATACATCACTAAGGTGGTGTTTGCAAACTCGTGTAGAAAAGTAAAAGTTCATAATTTTAATTTAACTTTAAAAGTATTTAAATTTAAAAGTTGTGAGTGTTTGCAAGATAATCTTGAATTTGAAATAATTTAATTATTTTATTTAAAAATACCCACCATAAGCCAAAAGCACCCCTATACCAGCTTTAAGATTGTGGGGGTTTTTTTTTAGCTTAAAAAAAGTTCTGTAACCGAATAAGCTAGATTTCCAAACACCCCAAAATCATTTGTTAATATAAAAAGCAGATTATAGCTTTTCTTAAGAGGTTGCAAACACCACCTAAATGCCACAAGGCAGTGCCCTTCTCTTTTGTCGTATCTCTCATCAGTCATCATGTTATGCATTTTGCAATTAATTCCTGTAAAGCACAAAAGCAAGACTGTAGGGATACCAAATACTATGAGAAAGAAGCTTTAGCTTACCATACTTGCAGCTAATCTTTTCAATCTACATCTTCTTCTTGATGTATAGCAGAAACTACCCATCGATCTGATTTAGGATAAAATGGTTAGCTTAAAAATGTTTGGCTTAAAAATGTTTGGCCTAAGCTAGCCCAGGCTGCAATGAAGCAATATGCGGATACATTAAGTACAATATTCGATGTATCTGGAGGATATACATCGAGTATTACACTCGATGTATCCAAGAAATACGACACGTATTCCTACATCCTGAGGTCATAAATACTCTAGACCCGAAATCAAGACAAGTCATTTGTTGCATCATATTGTTCACTGTTCTTACATCGAGTATTTATGTATTCGACATATCCCTTCACATACATCATATTTGAGATATCACATATACTCAAAGTGTTCCCTATATTCGACGTATTGACAATACTCGACGTATCCTAAATAATTGAGTTATCCATATATTGAACGTATTGCCATGTGTTCTTATTCTGCAAATGCATTCTAGAAAAAACTCATTGAAAAGTCCCTCTAGGGCTCGAGAGTAGCCTATTAGGAATACTTAAAGAGCTATGTGTACCCGAGATGAAATATCCCAAATAGATGGCGTCTTCTGTGGGAACCACCACAAACACTGATAGAAGTGCAATGATGACTTGCATGACCTATTCTCAATCGGAAAGACAAGTTGGGAACTCAACGATGAAAGATCAACAAATTGGTGCTGGTGAGGCAGCACCAATGGCCAATGTAACTGTGCCAAATTCCTTAGTACCACAAATGACGAAAGCCTAATAATCTAACATTGCGGCCTCTACGCCCTTGTTCCATGTGATGGTGGCTTAGGTTATTGTTGTTGTGCAAGCCTCGATGGTGACAACTCGTTTAAATCTTCAAGCACCCTTTGTCCAGCAACCGCAGGTTGTTCCTCCCCCTACAAGGCAACAACAAAGGCCACATGGAGCTCTTGCAAGGGTCCACATGGAGCTCTTGCAAGGGTCCACATGGACATACACTCCCCGCGGTCAAGGGTAGATTCTTCCACGAAAAAAGTGGATTCTCATCGTGGCCATAACATGGGACGCACGATGAAGGCTCGAGTTAATGACTTCAAGGATTCGATGCTGGAACTAAGTGAGTTGGAAGAATGTTGGAAAAATTGAATCAAGAAAGAGTGGATGGGTAGAGGAAGTTGGCCCAAGCAGTTGGGCACAATAGGACACCATCATTTTGGAAAGAGATAGAGACGAAGTACTAAACCGAGGAGAGAAGATACTGCAACTAAATATCTATGATGGGAATAGTGACCCCATAAGAACTTGTTCTATCTAGATGGCATCCTGTCGGTATATGGATTTTTTGGAGAATGTGCAGGCCATAATCCTTTTTGGAAGTATAAGAAACTATAACGAGCTACGGTGGAAACTTTAGAATCAGTTTTTGAGATAGAAAATAGCTATGATGGACCATAATCATATGTATATTTTCAACTAGGAGGACAAGGAAGTTTTGAGAGAGTTCATGATAAGGTTAAACGATAAAGTATTGAAGATAGACAATCCATTTGGCCATGTTGTGGCCAACACCTCTTTAAGGCGACAAAAAACCTCTTATGAGATTTTTTTAGTTTGTTATAACTCCTTCTGTGTTACCCAGTCAATGACAAAATTCTTTGGCGTTAAATTTTAAATTGCACATGATTAATGTGCAATTTTTGTCCTATTTGTCGTTGATTTAGATCAGTTTCCTTCATATATTAGTCTTTCTTAATGCTCCATACCACTGTTTTCAGACTTGGACTGGACTGGCCGGTCCGACCGGTCTGGTCAAGAACCGGTGAATTCACCGGTCCGGGTCTGCCCAAAAAACGACATGTTAAGCTGTTGTGGCCGAACCAGCGAATCACACTGGTTCGACCGGAAAACCGATTTGCGAACCAGTCAGCCCCTATTTTTTTTCTTTCAATTACTGTTTTGCCTAATTATGAAAATATTGGTGTGAATGTGGATGATCAGGATGCCTCGTGATGAATGTATTGTTATTTTGTTCTAATTTGTTATTTGTGTTTTTTTTGGCTTGGTAAAACTTGGAATTTGGAATCATGCGTTGGGGTTTCTTAGTTGTGGACTATTTTCTATTTTTGTTTGTTACTTTCTTATTTTGGTACAATGAATTCGAGTTTTGGATTTGGATTTGAAGTTGTTTAATTTTTTATTTCCTTATATAATGATTGTATTTAATTATGAACTTGTGATAATATAATAGCATAATATATTTATTATTTTATTTATATTGTTTTTATTAAATATTGATTAAAGTCAACAAATCGGTCCAACTAGTGGTCCAACCGGTCTGACCAGCTGACCCGCTAACCAGTAGGCTCACTCATTCGGTGACCGGGCCGGGTCCTAAAACACTGCTCCATATATTCTAGAACTGGGATCAAGATTTGTGGCCAATTCTTCGTGTTCTTATAACAATTGTGATACCCTATGTGTTTTTTATATTGTGCCCAATACTAAACCCCTATTAGATTTCATAAATATAGCAATAATTAATTCTCCTTCTTTACTCTTTTTCATAGTCTAGATATATCACTTTCAATGTTTTGGAATAATAAGCTTAATGGGAGTCATAGTGTTTACCTGTTTCAATATCTTAAATCAAAAGACGAACAATGTACTAATCATACATGAAATAAGCACACTACGACTTTTACTAATTAAAATAGGGATAAAAGCATCAAGCCCCTTGAACTATAAACATTTTTGCGACTTGCCCCCTAAACTAATTTAATATGAATTTTGCCCCTTGAACTATGTTCATTTGTTCGATTTCCCCTTCGTCAAATTCCACCGAATATTCCTCGGAATATTCTATTCTCGTGCGACTCACTGAGGGTCAGAAGGGCATTTTCGGTACATATCTTGGAGTGTAAAGTTCATGTAAATTCCCCCTCAAACTATGCTTTTAAGTGCGGTTTGCCCCTTAAACTATTGTAAAGTACCCCCTAAACTATTGTTGTGCGATTTGCACTCTGAACCGTACTTTGGACAACATTTTGGTAAGAAAAATATTGTTTTTGGCCATAAGGGTCTTTGTTTACCATTTTTAACAGGGCAAACAAAAATATCACATTCCATACTTAGCCAAAAATTTGCAAACAAAGAAATTAGGGTTCTTCATCCAATTTCTCTCACAAATCACATCAAATTCGTCCAAATTACTAGCAATCCACACAAAATCGACACATCCTGGGTTTGCAACAACAATTTTCAAGCACTTTCACGGCTAATAATCGTTTGTTTCAAACGTTATTTGGTGGGTTAGGTCTTCGAATTGATCGAGTTCGTTAATGGACGCAATTAGAAAATAAGCTTCCAGAATTCGAGACGCCAAGCAGGTACTTTGTATCGTAATACGCATATGTGAATCAGATGTGTATGTATAGTTCGTGTCTGTATACTTTTTTCAATGATGCTTTGTACGAATTTACGTAATCAGATCAGTGGCGCACTGTTGAGAATTTTGGAGATCTTGTTGAATTTCGTAGCTTATTGGAGTTATCTGTGTATGAAATTTTAATTGTTCACGTTGAATTAGGTTTTTGAGAAATCGATTTGTTTAGATCAAATCAAATGTTTAGCTAACTTCTGATTTGGATTGGTGTTTGTTGAAGCATTTGTAAGTTCGGTTGAAACAAAATTGAGTAGTTACGCGTTGAGTTTTGACAATGAATTAGGCTATATGTTGTTAGTGAATGATTATAGCTATTACGTAATTCTATAAACGAGCTGGTGGTTATTATGCATTATAGTGATTTCGTTCGTTTTAGCTGTAATTGTCTAGTTGAGGTGATTGAGGTGATTATGCAAATGTTAATTGATGTATACATATGGTTCGTGTAAGCGTACAATTTTTTCGATACTGCTTTATAGGAAATTTGTAATTGGATCAGTGGCGCACTGTTGAGAATATGAAATCTACTACTTAATTTGTGAAATATTTTTGGATAATTTGAATTGTTAGGTAGTTGAAGTATATGTATATTAAATTGAGTATTTGCATTGAATTAGTTGATGTCTGTTTGTTTAGGTGGAAATCTAATATTTTGCTAACCTCTGCTTTACATTTTGTGTTTGTAGAAGGATTTGAAGTTTGGTTGAAACAAACTTGAGTAGTTACACTGAAGAGCAATAACATTCCCCTTGACAAAGTCATTGCTTCCAAGCTTAAGAAATGAAGACCTCATTAGTGGCTAGTAGCTAGCTTGTTTTCATATTATGAAAAATATTTTATAAGGATTTTGATGTACTGTATCTGGTGAATATTTTGTTAATGTTCTAAGCCATCCATTTTGGTGCAATATATAGGATATACTAAGGCATTTGGTGAATGTAAACTAGACTTTTCTTGAAGTGAATGAATGCATTAGAGTAATGGTTTATGCTACTCGATCTTAAAAGAAAAAAAAGTAGTTTATGCTTCATATTAGAAGTATTTTATGCTTCATAAAAAAAGTAGTTAAGTCGAAATCGGTAAACAAAGACCCTTATGGCCAAAAATGATAATTTTATTATCAAAATGTTGTCCAAAATACAGTTCATGGGGCAAATCGGACAACAATAGTTTAGGAGGTACTTTACAACAGTTTAAGGGATAAACCGCACTTAAAAGCATAGTTTGAGGGAGAATTTCCATGAACCTACACTTCTAAATATGTACCGAAAATGCCCTTCTGACCCTCACGTGAGTCGCACGAGAATGGGATATTCTGAGGAATATTCGACGAAATCCGGCGAAGGGGCAAATCGAATAGATGACCATATTTCAAGGGGCAAAACACTTATTAAATTAGATTAGGGGGCAAGTCGCAAAAACGTGTATAGTTCAGGGGGCTTGATGGTTTTATCCCATTAAAATATATAACATGGGTTTTTGTTTTCTTCAGACAATTAGATAACGAAAGAATAATTCCTCATTTTTATGATTGTAGTACACAACTCATAGTGCACCAATATTTTATGTCGAAACTGATTATAAACTTGAAACCATAATAAAATTGGTGCTGAGAATCTTCTATGCTACACTTTAAGATGTTGGCATGTGTCCTCAATCTTACTACATGAGGAAGGTGGTTATTCATGTTCGGTGAATGATCACATGAAACAATGAGTGACACACAAGAAACTACTTAGAGGATCCATTGTGTAAAACTAGTGGACTCACTTCGTGATGTATTTTCTCTAGTTATTACACGTAACAGGTTTCACAATGATTATCGGATTTTCCACTACAAGAAAACTCCACAATAAGGACGAAATAATGGGAACGAAGTGTGGTTGCCATGTCTTTGGCAGGCAATGGGAACGCAATTCTCGTTCCCATTGCTATTAATCGGTTTATTAAATAAATCTAATTAAAATCAGAACAATGGGAACCAAATGTTTGGTTTCTACTAAGCCCTAGTCCCCAATAGTGCCACCTCAACTTAATGGGAAGCAAAATGTTCGTTCCCATTGATTTATTTTATTTAAAAAAATATATATTCAATAACCAAAGTCAATTCCAAATCGAGGCCACTTCTTCTTTTTCTCCCAACTCGCACGCACACACACTACACACGCTAAACACACACGGATTTTTACACCTAATTCACCAAATTAGCCCAAATCAGCCGTTTCTTCCTCAAATTAAAGCAATGTTTGTAATCTCCATTCCATAACCTTCAATTTGATAGTGAAATTTTCAATTTTTGTTGGGGTTTTTTTCGGATGGTATGATCCAGTCGTAATTGTTGATTATGTCTTGTAGTGTGAGTTTGATTTTATTAGTTGTCTGTTCTTTGGTAATTCAGTAGTGTTTGATGTTGCATGTTGTTAATTTGTAGTTATAACTTTGATTATATGTGTGGATGATGATCTCTACTATAAATGTCATGTTCTCTGTAATTCTTAATGAAAATATGTGTGGATGATCAAATTGTTGCAGCGAAACTTGATGCATGTTTGTTGTATCTACTGTAAAGGAAGGAAAAGTTGTCCTGTTTCTTTCTTTGATGCAATTCTTGTTTATGCAATAATTGTTAAGGGGGAATTAGGGATTAGTTTAAGGGGTTTAGTAAATAGACTCAAATTGTTTTACCTTGTTGCATGTTTGTTCACAAAGTCCAAGTCAAGCATGTGGTTTTAGTGTTAAGATTGTGAATCTGATTTGAAATCTGGTTTTAGTGTTAAGATTGGGAATTAGGGATTCTTGAAATGTTAAGATTTCAGCTAGTAATTTAAGTATTTTGTTTGATATCCAATTATGCTTCTTCTAAAACATTTATGATCTGTTCAACATTAAAGTTGTTTGTGATAGTTGTTTAGGTTTAAAATTATTTGTGGATGGTGTTTGAAAGAAAGATGGTAATTTCCTCCAAGTGATTTTTTGTTGTTTGAAATTAATGTTGTTTTACTTAGAGGTATCAGTGAGTATAGTGTATACAAACTGAAAGATAGGTTTTTGTTATTATGCCAAGCTTAGTGAAATACATTATGTGTTTATTAAAGTTCATTGCTTGAATCTAGAAAAGTCTTTAATTACAAGTAAAAATCATTATCAAATATGATGTTTTGAGTAGATATTTGTTTGATATTTTGATAGTTAGATTAATTATATAAGTGGAGCTTTCATGTTTTATATCTTGTACTTATTGAATATTAGTTTTTAACATTACATTGTTTCTGTCTTCAGATGGAAAATAAACGAAGGAAGGGCAAGGAGCCGGTGACGGAAGTAGTTACTAAAACACGTTCTTCTTGCCGTCTTGCATATCGCGGCATCCCTCGTGATACTACGCCTCCTTCAGCAACTGATCCTCTAGTACAGCGTACCCGAGCGACTACCCGAGAGCCTACCCGAGCGACTATCCAAGCGACTGCACCTCCAGTAGAACCTACCCCATCGACATCACCGCCAGTAGAACCTACTCCAACGCCTGATCCGCCAATAAAGGCTGCCGCATCGACTGAACTACCAGTAGAGCCTGCCTCGTCCCCGCCGACTGATCTTCCAGTACTACCTGCCCCGCCGACTGATCCGCCAGTAGAGGCTACCCCGTTGACTGATCAGCCAGTAGAGGCTACCCCGCCGACTGATCCGCCAGTAGAGGTTGTCCCAACAACACCGCTTGGATCTTCTGGAGTGGAAGGTGATGTGACGGCTGAACCTGGAGCCAGTAACGTCCCCACATCGACTATCTTGGATAATCCTTGGGATTTGGTCGGCCCCATTCCTATTGGACCTTTGCCATGCCCTACTTACTCGCTGCGGGAATCGGCATCAAAATTGTCATAAATCCATAACCCTTTCCCTCATCCTGGTAGGAGTACGTCTTCTCGAGGCTCACAGTCGGCCGCCGCTAGTTTTTCTGGGTTGGCCGCTTCCACGAGCTCTGCTGGACCGTCAACAAGTTGTCCGTATGAGCTGTCCGATTCTTCCGATTCATCTGATTCATCCTCGAGCTCGAGCACTGATGAGGGTGCCAATCATATCTCAGAGAGTGACAGCGATAGTAACAGTGGGGAAGTAGGTCGCGGTCCCTCTCGAGGAGTTCTGCCCCCTAACAACATGGCTGAACGGGAGCTGATTACTATCGATCCAAATACAGGTTCGTGGTTAGACAGTCATATGATAACGACGACGATTGATGCTATTCTAAAGAGGACCTTGAGGAAGCCGTACACAACCTACAAGGACTGGAAGACAAAACATAGAAAGCTTGCACGGGATGAGTTTAGGGTAAGTATGATGTTCTTTTATTAGATTAATTATTCAATTACATAATTTTCAGTTCCTTTATCAAATTCTTTACTGATATCATTTTAACAATGTGTGTTTTTCACTCGATGCAGAGAATGTTTCAGTGGAACCCGATTGACAAAGATCGCATTTGAGAATTGTATGAAGCAGCAACTCCTGATCAGTTTAAGAGCACTATGAGCAAAATCAAGTCCATATGCCTTAAAGTGGAAGCAGATCCTACGAAGAAGAAGAACCATAAAATTTGGATCCCTAAGGCGATGCGTCGTAAATATATGAGATTCTGGAAAAGCGACAAGCATGTGGGACGATCAACCCGAGCGAGGGACAATCGGAAAAAAAGGGAAGGAAATAACTTGGTACGGTGGAAGTCTGACTCAAGACGAGTGGGCCAGACGCGAGGTAATTATTAAACTACTTAATATTTACAAAAATATAATATTCATTTAATATGTGTTTATCAATGATTATATTAACTTGTTAATTGTCTTATGTTATAGTCGATAAAATTGGGCATCCCTGTCGTTAAGATCCCTCTGCCGTGGCTATATAAGTTAAAGAGGCAAAAGATGAACAAAGATGGATTGGCAGGTGACTGGATACATCTCGATGCAGAGGCAGCATATGTAAGTCTAACAATGCATGCTGCTTTCCTTTGTACTTATAAATCTAACAATCTCAAGTTTTAGTTAATATATCAATTTCATTGTAGTTTAACATTTTACAGAATTAGATAAGTTACATATCTAATGATTGACAAAAAAGTTTTCACTCTAATATTGATATATAATTTATTATTTCATTGTCAGTTTTTTCAGTATTAAGTAATATATTCCCTTTAAATTCAACATCATCAGCTATTGATTGTTATCAAAAATTGTTAGGAAATGTTTCTGAAACTGAAAGGCAGATTGCAATCCTTATCATGCTTTTCTTTTTAATTACACACAACTGATTTACGAAACGAAACATTGATCTATTCATTTAAGTTCTTCATTTTTGTTTGGTATTTAATAACGTTATATTTGCTCTTGTCACATTATGAGGCTCTTGAACGGCGGCGAGACAAGTATGGTCATGACTCTAGGAATTGGCCAGCTTGGGATTTACGCACTTGGATCAAAGTGGTTGGGAAGAAAAGGAGGAGGGTTGCTGGATTTTCAAAGCATGCTAGTCTGAAATGTATCGGGGTTAAAGGGTAAGGGTCCAGTTCCAAAGCTGGATTTCCTCGTGGATCTGGCACCATTGCGGAGGAGTTGTCGACACAGTTTCGGGCACACCAGGTGCAACTTCAGCAGTACGAGAATGCAATGAGAGATACCTTGCTGAAGATAACACAACAGTTTGGGTGTCCGATGCCAGATTTTCCACAGTTCCCTATCACACCAGGGGTCGCCTCGATGCAGTTTGCAGGCCCGAACACTTCCCCATTGCCCATGCCTACTGTACCGACTCTTCCTTCGGTTGATGCCACACTGCAACCTATAGGCAGCCCGTAAAATGCAGGGGGAGGACATATAAACCAGGCTACTCAGCCAATGCCTAGTCCTACTGGTGGTCTTTACATGCCAGATATAACATTCATGACATCGTAGTTGCATCAGTCGGGCAACCATGGTGGATTCCAGCAGGGTATGGGCACATTTCAGGGGATGCAGCAGCTGCATGGTGGTTTTGGAGGGTCTACGCAACAAGGGATGGGCGGTTTTTCGATACCTCAGCAATGGATGGGTGGGATACAAGGCTTTGGACAGAGGATGGGTAGTTTCCAGGGATACCAACAGCAAGGGATGGGAGGATACCAGAGGTTCAATGGTTATCAGGGCTCCCAGCAGCCAATGGGTGGATACCAGGGGATGCTGACGTCGTTTCAGCCGTCTGGATTGCACGGACAGCAGGGCATGCCCCAGATTTCACAACATGGATGGATGCCGTCTGGACTGAATGCACATCAAGGGATGCAGGAGAGTACGTAGGGGGATGGAGTCCAGCCGAGTGGATCCCAGAATGGGGCGTACGGACAGCAGGGGTCGCAGCAGCACAGTGGATCGCATGGGATGCAGCAATCGGGACAGAGAGATCCTGATCTTTCTGACTTCTTTGGTTAAGAGACCTTGAATTCTTAGTTTATCCAGTTTAGTTTGGTTGTTAAAATAACTTTATTTTGAACATTATGAATATTGTGTTTTATTATTTCGTTTAGGTTGTGGGATTTGTTGAGACAGCTTTGGGCTTTTGAACAATATGGATATTGTGTTTTGGATGATGTTGGATTTTAATTGTTGGATGTAGTTGGATTATAAATGTTTGATTTAGTTGTTAATAATTGATTTGTGGCAATGATATTTTGTTGGATTGTGATTTGATTCCGAATATTATATATGTTCACAGATTTTGTGCATTCGAGAAAGAATGGATTCCTAGGTGTTTATGGATTTGTGGTAGTTTGGTTGTGGTGTTCATGAATTTTAAGGTTTTTTTTTGTATGCGCGGTGTTGTTAGATTTGTCTTCATATCTTTATATTCTAAGGCATTTTAGCATCCCGTTTTAATTTTTGTTTTGGTTTGGTTATTGCGTAACAATTTATGAAACAAATATATTTCTTCAATAGTCCTCTCTCCATTAAACTAGGTTGCAAATAACGTACTATTTTCATACATAAATAAGAAAACAAGTAATAACGCACATAGTCTATTACATATTGACAAACATCATTCGTAATCAGGGCCGCTATCATCATAAACAATCTCTTCTCCTTCCTCCTCATCTTCATCGTCATCGCTGTTGCTAGATTCAGGTTCTACTTCATCTTCATTTGCTTCCTCAAACTCGTCATCAGCTAAATGCCTCATATTGAAACCACTGAAGTCAACAACCACCTCGACAACTGGCACATTGGTTTCTTAAAAAATCGGAGGAATAGGAATCGATATCGACGGATTTCTCATTGAACTTATGTCGACAATGTGTCTAGCATGGGTGTGAACAACTGCCCACCAACCTCTTCGCAATCTCGTAGACTGGTATGGGTACGGAGTGTAGTATACATGTTGGACTTGAATTGCTAGAATGTAGGGGTCTGCTTCTCCTGATGGAAGGCGACGTCGAGGATCTATCTCTATCAATCGATGCACGGGTGGACATATAAACCAGGAGGCGAAATATCATACCACACACACATAAATAGAATTTCTCGGCACTTTGTTTCTCTCGGATAGTATAGTTCTAAGACCTCCTGTAGCATTCCATAATAGACAACTTCTTCTGGTTCCCCCGCACTAGCTTTGACACACAAAGCGCAATTCATCTTTTTCTTACCAACGACATGCTCCTCCGTGTGAAAACGAAGGCCGTTAATTCTATAACCATTGTACGAATGTACAATGTAATTCGGACCATGCCCCAACGAACGTAGACGCGGATCTCCGCTGAATCGACATTGACATCGCTATTTTTTTTAGCCACCGAACAAATTTACTATTGCGTTTCTGGTGAATCTGATTTGCACTCAATCTAATGCACATTTGCTCGTCAAATAACCTGTTACACAAATAATGAGGTGTTTAATATGTCAACAGTTTAGTAGAATTTTTTGCCCGTTGAAAAGTAATTAATCCACAACAATAACTAATATTGTACCGTAGGTAGGGGTCCACTTCAATACAATTGAGAAGAATATACAACTCTGTCGATCGATACTCATCTCTCGATAAATGTCTGTCATTAGCTTTACCAATAGTGTCTCTGAATGCCTGAAACACTTAAATTTATAAAGCCAAACTTGGATCGGCCCTAGTTTCATTTCGATTCAACCGATTTGCTCTAGTTTCAACATCATGCTTGAAGTAATGAGAAGTAAAGTTTGTCAGATCTGAAGTAAGATATGCTTGAGCAATAGAGCCCTCAACTCGCGCCTTGTTGCCGACAGAATTTTCAAATTCGAACATTCGCCTAAACGATGTCATAAATTCGCCTAAATTTATGTATATATAAAAAATTACTTTTGTTACCTCGCGAAGGGATTCATCCATCGGTATTGCACTGGACCACCCACCTTTGCCTCCCAGGAGAGATGTATAGCCAAATGCTCCATAGAGTCAAAAAAAGCGGGAGGAAATATTTGCTCTAACTTGCACATCGTCTCCACAATGGTTGTCTCGAGACGCTCCATTTCAGATTTGCAAAGAACAGTAGCACACAAAGATCTAAAGAAGTTACTAACTTCTACAAGTGGATCCCACACTGTATCTTCTAAGATCCCACACTATATTTTGTTAATTAACTACTTATGATTATGTTAATCGAATTTAACATCTAAACATATATATATATATATATATATATATATATATATATATCACAATTGCCTTCTCTATACTAACATTTCTAACGAATGTTAATCGCAACTCAGAGATGACTCTATTCTACGTATGATTAATATACGTAGAACTTCAAACAAGTTTAATAGTAATCTTACTATGTTAATTAATATTAATTAAATACTAGTTCAAAAAAATATTAAACCAACTAAGTATTATTTCAATTTATATATTTTAGTGAAATTCAATAGTTAAACTCACAAGCACGTCAACATTTTTCTAAAGGCAAGCGAAAAAAAAAATTAGACTATTTCCTACCGGAATTCGGTCGAAAATAATATTCATGATTATTTCCGACCGGACTCCGGTCGGAAATTAGGGCTGAAAATAATTTGCGACAGGACTCTAGTCGGAAATTTTGAAAAATTTGGTGCATTTTCGAAATTCTCAAATTTCAAACTTTTTCCGACCGGAATTCGGTCAGAAAAAGTAAAAAATACTAGGCGGGCTTAGGTGGGAAATTCAAATTTTCCGAAAATTCAAATATTTTCTACAAATTCAATACATACACTTCATTTTCACACCATTTTGATCAAAATAATTTTTTCATCTTTAAATACTCTCCAAACACAAATATTTCACCAACATATTTCAACTGAAAAACTTTTTTCATCTTAAAATACTTTTCCAAACACAAATCCTTTCAACATAAACACTTTTTTCTTCATTTCATCTTTAAATAAACACTTTTTCTTCCTTTCATCTTCTTTCATCTTTAAATAAACAATTTATTTTTCAAACACTTGCTCTAACAAATCTTCCACTAATTCATCAATATTTTGACTAACAACCACTTCATGTTTTATATTGGTGCAATATATCGAAATATTTAAAAAAATAAAAAAATAAATATTTCGGTTATTATCGGAATATTATTTTTTTATTCTGTTGAATATTATTTCCGACCGGATTCTGGTCGGAAATACCTTAAATATTATTCCCGACCGGAGTCCGATCGAAAATCCCTTAAATGTTATTTCTGACCAGACTGCGGTCGGAAATAAATTAAATATTATTTCCGACCGGATTCCTGTAGAAAAAAGTTGAAAGAGGTTTTTGGACCAGAGTCCGGTCGGTATAATATATTCCGACCAGACCCCGATCAGAAAATTTGCCACCGGAGCGTGGTCGGAATATTTTCTTTCGACCGGATTCCGGTAGCAAATTTGCCGACCGCAGTCCGGTGGGAATATTTCTTTTGCCGACCGCAGTCCGGTAACAAATTTAGTATTGTCATATTATTGTTAAAGTACCTTATACATGTGATTTAATAGTATTCTTATGATATTAAATGCGTCACCTTCCTGCCACAGATTTCTTTGCATGGCCCTCCGACTCCCAATGCGTCACCCACATTTTTTCTAACTTGTCGCTCATCCAACTGTTCTTCGGACGCGACGCCCACATCGGATCATCGAGCCTGTCGTAATAGTTCTTCTTTGCATTGTGCACGATTTCCTTGTAGCACTTCTTAACCTTCCCATCGTATGCGGAATGTGCACGAAGCATGTCATCCGGAGGAATGTAGTATATGCTCTACAATTAAATAAGGTTTTTAATTAAGGCTTCGTTAAAAAAATCTTACTATATATATTTAGTAAACTTTCTAAATCTCACCTTAAACTTAGCCCACATCTGTCCCTGGACTATCGGATCGACCTCGGTGTATGAAGGAACACACGTCTTCATAAACTCCCTAATGATCGAGGTAATCGCCGTCGATATCTTTCTCCCATCCATAAATACGCCGTGCTCATCCAGCTCGATCCTACGACGGGCACTACGGTCAGCCGGAACCTGCGGCCCTCTCGATACACCTCGGCCCGGTCTCTGCTGCGTCGCTGAAGATGGTCCTGCACCGGCAACGTCTGCAGGGGAAGAAGTACTAGGACCAGCTGGTGTAGACTCTGTAGAACGTGGCGTAGGTGCCGTAGGTCTCGATGATGACGGTGGCCTCGATGAAGACGATGGCCTAGATGATGACGATGGTGTCGATGCTACGTGATCATCATCAAGTCGAAATGGTACTACTAGATCTGGTGGAGTACCGCCGCTCGATCCGATACGCCTATGTGGATGTGAAGAAGTAGGGGACTCGCCAAGATCGAGATCAGGTGCAACGACAGGAGTGGGTGGTGCACCGCCAGAATGAATGATCCGTAGACGAGGACCTAACCTCGGTGGACCAGTCGTAGGTGGAGTACTCGATGGAGTGCTCGATGGACCACTACGCCCTCTCTTCGAGGGCTGGCCACGATCGCTATCATGGGACGACATGTCGTCGAGGAGGAGTGCTACGAACTAAGTAAAAGCATCTAAGTTAAAATTTTTCTAATTGTAGAGATGACCTAAGTTTAATCAATACTAAGTTATTCCTAAAGGTATAAATATTTCACAAAGCCCAATAATTTCTAAAGGAATTTACAAATTAAATCCTAACAATTTCTACAATATCTAATAATTCATATTAAAACATTAAATATAACATTAATAATTAATATCAAAACATTAAATCTAACATAAATAACTACATAATTAACGTCCAAATAAATAAATTAACACATATAAAAATCATATATAGTTTTCCTAAAGTCATAAATAATTCCTAAACTGTAACATTCGTAAAGCCTAACAATTCCTAAAGGTATAAATAATTACTAAAATCATAAAATTATAACATTCCCTAAAGGCATAAATAATTACTAAAATCATACAACTATAACATTTCCTAAAATCTAACAATTCCTAAAAGCATAAAAGTCTAACATTTCCCAAAGCCTAACAATTCCAAAAGACATTTCCTAATTAAAACTATACTATTTCCTAAAGCCTAACGATTCCTAAAGGCATAAAAATCAAATATTTTCCAAAGCCTAACAATTCCTAAAGGCATAAAAATCTAATATTTTTCCAAAGCCTAACAATTCCTAAAAGCATTTCTTAATTAAATCCTAACAATTTCTACAATATCTAACAATTAAACATAAAAAATATATATTAAAACATTAAATATAACCTAAAAAACAAGAAAAAGCGAAAAAAATTACCGATTTTGCAGTGCCGACGGAACTGCGGTCGCCAAAGGGCTCCTGGCGGTCGGGAAAAAGAGGAGGGAGAGAGAAATTGAGGGTGTGAGAATGAAGAGATGGAGGGAGGTATTTATAGAAATACCTCCCTCTTTCCCGACCGCCGTGCGGTCGGGAATAAGGGTTTTCCCGACCGCAATGCGGTCGGGAAGTCTCGGCCCAGCTGCGCGGCCCAGCTGGGCCGAGATTAGGGCGACACTGGGCGGGAATATTTCCCGCCCAGGGTTGTCCCGACCGCAACGCGGTCGGGATTAATATTCCCGACCGCAATGCGGTCGGAAATGTTTTTTTAGAACGTGCCGACCGCAATGCGGTCGGGAAAAGGTTTTCCGACCGCATTGCAGTCGGGAATGCTCCCGACCGCATGCCGGTCGGAATTTTCCGGTCGGGAAAGGGCGAAAAATCTTGTAGTGCTTAGATGCTACAAAACATACATAGTGAGATGATAATGGCCGTTATTAAGCTTTTAATGGAAAATATATCCATTTATGAGCTATAATCCCATTTGCTATAGAATATATGAGGGCTTGAGTGTAAACCTAGTCCAAGTTTCGTTCATCCAATAATGAAATATCCCTGTCACCTTCATGGGTCTTTTTCTCCTTTCCCACTCATTTTCTCGATTCCTCCATCTAACCGTAATATTCTCATAATTTTGATCAATATCAACCAAAATCCCCAAAATTAGACTTTATTACCTAAAAGAGAAAAAAAAAATCACACTGAAAAATATAATACGGCTTAGTGATCCTGAAATATGAAAATAATCAGTAATCCTTCAATTCATTAAGAAATAAGAACCACCAAAAAACAGATACACATTAATGCACATGAATTTCATCATATATGTACAAAACATACAAGGAAAGCAATATAATGACAAGAAGTTAATTAATTACTCTGCAATGATCATAACTAAACTCGTAGCCTCCTTTATAAATAAACAAGCCATAGTTCAGCTTCCTTCCATTTTCGGCATCTCCCCTCCTTCACATAAAAACAAATGTGAGTTTATCTTCTCTACTACTACTAGTTTAATTTTCTTCAAAAAAATATTAATTAATAAAAAGGAAGAAGAAATCATCAATCTATTCTCCTCTGATTTCAAAATCAAAACTTTGCTACAAGCAAAATTCTTTTATCCAAATAAACCTTCAACAGCGACATATATTATGCTGTCAACACATCAATTTTAACTTCGACGAATCTTTCTAGTTTTATGTTGCTTTCATATATATATGATGGTGTTCTGAAATTTAACAAACTTCAATAGCCAAATATTCACTCTTTAATTACTTACTTACCATAATTCTTGTTAGCAACAGTGCGAAATGGCGTCTCCAAGCGATCAATCAACCGAAGTTTCGCCCGATGCAAAAACCGGGAGAGGAAAGATCGAGATCAAACGGATCGAAAACACGACAAATCGTCAGGTCACGTTCTGCAAACGCCGCAACGGTTTGCTGAAAAAGGCCTATGAATTATCTGTGCTCTGTGATGCTGAAGTTGCCTTAGTTGTGTTCTCAAGTAGAGGTCGCCTCTATGAGTATGCAAATAACAGGTACAAATATTTAATTTTCCTTAGTTAAAAACCTCTTCTTTTTTGTGTGGGATCTTGGTTAAAATTGTTTTTTATTGATGAGAAAAGAAGGATCTAGGCCTTTTCTTGCTTATTTTATCTAAAAGGAGTGTTAAACAGTCTAAGTGTGATATATATATTCTCATGAGTCTGAAGTTATATATGTTGTGGGATTTTAAGGCTGAATTGGACATTAGCATGTGTTGTACTGTGAAGATTTTTGTGGTTCTTTTATCTTTAGATAGATATGAATCAGTTTTGTTTCAAAATTTCCTTTTAAGTTTTCTTCATTTTGGTGTGTGCTATATATGGGGCTTCTTCTTTTTATGATCCTATTTTTAATTAGTCCCATTGTTTGTTTGGATAATTAAATGCATGGATCTCTAGCAAAGGATACAAAAACAGAAGTTGTATGGTTTGTTGTAAGAAAGAAATTGGGAATTTGGGAAGGTATGCTGAAATTGTGAGCTCAGCTTCTTATCTTCCCCCATTGGCTGTCAAGATTTTTCCCTTCAGCTCTCTCTCTCTCTCTCTCTCTCTCTCTCTCTCTCTCTCACACACACACACACACACACACATATCCTAAGCCTATGAGATTTGTACAAAGTTGTCAAGTTCTCATTTGTTGTCCATCCATTTGACAGTTCCTTAATAGCAAATCAGTCTTTGCATCAACAAGGTAAACAGAAAGGACTCTGTAAGAAAGATGTCAAGAGTCCTTTTGCTACTAGCTAGGGCTTTTTTTTTCCATTTTCATTTTCACTAATTTCTTAGCTTTCACTAAATTTAAATACTAATTCTAATCTGGGGTTCATTTTCAATTTAATTTTCAAACTTATTAAATTGATTTCTTTAAAGCTACAAATTTGCCCTAATTAGGGTTTCTACCACTAACAAAGTTTGACTAATCTTCCTCAAATACCCACAAGTAAAGTTACGATCTTTACCATTAATTAATCTCACAAAAGGTTTGGAAAGCCTCCAGTTCTGGTATTATAATTTGTAGATCCAAACATCTTTCGTTTAAACCGTAGCTTAATGGGTCGTCTCCAGCTATATATTTACCAATTTCTTTGTCAGCCATCAGGTCCTTCGAAGATTATTTTCTTATGAACCTTTAACATTTCGTTTTGAATTTTGTAATTTAAGATCTGGGTTTTGTTTTTGTTTTTTTGGTGGGATCTAACCATGGGTTATGTTGTTTAGGTAGATATGAACGCGGATATAGATTTGTCTCCAGTTATAAGGATCTTTGGCCACGTCACACACGATTTTCTTGTTTTTTGACTTTAAACAAAAGGCAGTAATGTTGAGTCATGATACCATATAGCATCTCTCCTTCATCTTTCTCACTAACACAAATAAAAGTATAAAACTAATTAATGAGAAAAAAGAGAAACCATTTTTCTAAATCAAATGAAATTCTCCTTTTGCCCTTTTCAGTTTAATATTGCATAAATAGAAATTTAGTTGCCTCCTTAATTAACGGAAGTTTGTTCCATAATTTAAATTGTAATTGCTATATATGGATCAAAACCAATCTTCCCGCACAACTTTTGATTTGTGATTTCATTAGAATAAATTAACAAATCTAATTGTAGTATAGTCTTGTCAATTTTCTTTCATATATGAACAAATCAAAGTTGTAATCTACTCATTTATTTTTTGTTTTGAATTTAATAAATAATAATATAATCAAAAATTTATTTAAATTAAAACAAAACTGTAATTAAAAAACAGAAAATTTTAGCCTTTTAGGTGATAACATTTCATTAAATATTATCAAAAGACTTCACATAAAAAAATTAAAAGCAAAAATTTAAGAACTCCAATTTTGTCACGAGAATCACTTACTTAAAAAAAACATTAAATTTTCACATCATTATTAATGATAGTTGAAATATGGAAAAAGGAGAACTACAGAACTAAAATATTATTCATATATTTATAAGGTAAAACAATAAAGTATCATCACGTAAGTTTTAGAGAATTATGTTAGGTATTTTGTTGTTGTTAATTCAATGGGTAAAAATCGGTTAATTGATTAAATTAATTAATGTTAAATTACTTAATCACAATAAGTCATTTCGTAACATCATATAAGGTAATACAAGCAAGTAATTTATAGAGAAATAAAAAAAAGCAAGTAATTTATAGGAGAGCAGCGTATCTCAATCAGTTCAAAAGACTTAAATTTATTTCCAAATAATAAAGGAAAGTGAATAAAAGAATTTATTTGAAAGGGTATAATAGTGAATAATGATAAATTGCTCTGTATGGAGGGATTTTGCTCTGTATATATCATTTCCCTTTCCCCAAATAAAAGTATAAAACTGATTAATGAGAAAAAAGAGAAACCTTTTTCTTTTTGTTATAATAAGAGTAGTTCCATAAAGCTAAAGTAACTAAAAGGGAAAGAAACAAAATCGAAAGGGAAGGTCAAATTTCAAATATAGCATGTCTCAGTTTGTAGCTTTGTATAAAATTTCCAATAAATGGATTCGTCAAAAAAGAAATCTTTAAGCAATTGAGCCAGATTCTGATACTTGAAAGTCATTACTTAATTTACGATTTGATATTTCTTTTCACATATAAGATAAATGATATTTTGAGTGAGTTAGAGGAGATGTCAGACTTTAACGAGGTATGTATGTACGGTTTCTGCCTTCCAATGGGAGAATTTTGAACCCCGGATATTTTCCTTCTGGTCAATTTTCATGCGTGGAAATTGCTGCCTAATAAAATGGACAGCCAGAATCATACATAGAGATCCTTTTACTATAAACATATATAAAAACAAAATGAAGGGGTATGTATATACATAACATAGGGTCAAAATCTTGGCTTATAGTATTACACAAGGGTTATTATAAGTGAACCTCGTAAATTATAATTGTGCCCTAGATCTAGATGTATGGGCCAATCATATCACAAGATTCAGTGCCAGCTTGGCCAATCAGTCCCTCGAGGAAATTAAGGTTTCTACTACATAAGACACTTTGAGAAGACAGAATATTTCTGACTTAAACGATCTTTTCAATCACTTTTGTTTGTTTATGTCTTTTGTCTATCGGTTCTTAACCTTTTGTTAACAAATTTACACTTATAGTTTAATGTTAGAAAATATAAATCATATTTTTTTTTTTGGGTATCTCAAGATGCAAGTAATGCAATTGTACGTGCAGTGTTAAAGCAACAATTGATAGGTACAAGAAAGCATCATCAGACTCCTCACTTAATGGCTCTATTTCTGAAGCAAACACTCAGGTACACATTTATTTATTATATAGGTTTCTTTCTTTAATTACTCTGCCACTTGATGTGATTTTCCTTAACAAAGATGATCTTAACCTCTAAAACTCTCAACTTAGTCAACATAAATTGGAGTTTAATTATTTTTCTCAACAATTATTTCAGTATTACCAACAAGAAGCCTCCAAACTGCGTGCGCAGATCAGTAACTTGCAGAACCAAAACAGGTGATTCATCTTATAATTTATTTAGTGCTAATGTTAACTCTGTTATGACATTAATTAGTCGTGTAATGATTAAGGAACATGCTTGGTGAGTCATTGGGGGCCTTGTCACTGAGGGAGCTCAAGAATTTGGAGAGCAGGGTCGAAAGAGGAATTAGCCGAATCCGGTCGAAGAAGGTACAAATTATTATCTTGTATAAGTACTGATGTTACATAGTTAAAATTTGATATGGATTGTGCTTGCTTATTCACATGACTAATTTTGTTTTTTAAATATGACAGAATGAGATGCTGTTTGCTGAAATTGAGTACATGCAGAAAAGGGTAAGAAATTACTCATTTATGCTAATGCCAGGCAGAATGATAAGTAGTTAAATTCCTAAATAGTTTCAGTTTCTAGTAAACGAGGTATCAGCGGATGTATATAATAATTTCTCCTATTTAAGGTCTTGTTATGCCATGAATTTTATACACATTAACTTATTTTTACCTTAATTATGATCTGGCTGCCTGATCCTGATAATTTGTTTTCGAACTCCTTGTGGGTAAAAAATATTGGCAGCAGGAGATTGACTTGCATCACAACAATCAGTATCTGCGAGCAAAGGTTTTTTTTCCTCTCTCTCACTCTCAGTTAGATTTCAAGTTTTTCATTCACTATGTTCAATAGATACACTCGTTCCAGCAAATTAAATATTTCAGCACATAGAAGCATAAATATGAAACTAGATAATAGCTTAACCATCTAAAAGATAGAACTATATACCTTACTAACATTCTATGAGAAATTTTGATAGCAAATTAGCAATTGTCAATTCTTAGTAAACCTTAGCCGTTATATGTATTTAAACGCTATCAAGGTTACCCATTTGCAAAAAAATGGTGTATTGAAAACAGAATCACATGTTGCGCCATCCTTTGCGGTCGGATCACCAAAATGTTAGCTCGAGTTCCTTCATGATTTTAAATCCTGCCTATATTTCCTTTAACATTACTAACAGAAAAAATAGAAAACTCCAGTTTTCAAATTAGATATATGTAGTTCTTTTTGTCTTCACAATATGCATCTGGAACTTTTTAACTTTATTTTTATCTATATATTAATATATGTTTGTAGATAGCTGAAAGTGAGAGAGTGCAGCAGCAGCAGGGGCAGCATCATATGAATTTGATGCCTGGAAGTTCTGGCGGATACGAGCAAATTGTTGATCAAACTCAACAACAATTTGATGCTCGGAACTATCTTCAAGTCAGTAATGATTACCCTAGGCAGGACCAGGCCCCTCTTCAACTAGTGTAAGAACAACCTATCCTTTTTATTTTCATTGCATTACAATATATAGAACAATAAAGATACTATTTTACCCTTCATATTGCCATTTATAATAGATTTAATTGATGTGAAATTCAACTCCAACCACATTGAACCTTTATGCATCAATTAAGCGGAACAAAATTAAGTGTTGCTATTAGCTTCAGTATGTACATATCAATTAATAGTAGTAGGGCGTATTTTGCTAGTTTTCAATTTTACAGGTAATATTTGCTAATAAAAAAGACTAAAAGGGTGATTGCGAAGTTTTTGTTTGATTTCTTTTACAGCTAATATAACTGGTAAAATGGTCCGTTCTGTGGCATTAAGGAACAAGTTTGGACGTTTGCATAACGGAGTTAGGACGATTTCCTAGAGCAAATGGCCACCTTGTTGCATGATTATTATGTCATACGAGTAAGTGTTCAGGAATGTGTTTAGTTTTTAACCTATATATAAATTAAAAAGACTGAACTTTTTATGTACTGCTATAATATATCTGTTTTTATTCGTAATTGTTGTATATATGACTGAGGATCACTGTAACTCAGTATCTGTCCCTCTTTAGTTGACATATGGTTTATGGACTGGTGAGAGAAAATAAGGGCCAAGAGTTAAGACATTTAAATGATGTGTTATTTTATAATTAGTTAATGTATAACTTGATCATGTATGAATGTTTCTTATTGAATTGTCTGATGTAGTTGTTTTAGTACAATATACAATTTGGTGGTAACTCATAGCTTCGTAATTGGTGTTTAAACTGGGAATGATTGATTTACTGTTGGGAGGTATTAACTTGTGATTATGGAGTAAGATCACTTGAAAAACTTCAAACAATATGCCGTTTAAAAATATTGTGCCTATGAGTATATGACCAGAGGATTTTACTAGAATCAGGTACAAGAAATCACTACGATAAGCACACCATTTGTTCACCATAATACAACTTGAAGTTCTATCTATTAATTTTCAAGGCAATGAGATTCAATTGCATACAACAAGAACTAAAGTTGACATAATCTGAACTGGACGTCGCATTATCATCTTGACATGCGTTGAGAATGGTAATGTTGAGTTGTAGATTCTTGTGACTACGGCCTGATTCAAAGCCTTAGTAGGGAATAGGGATGATAGTTATCTTAAAAATGTACTCCTTTTCGTTACTGCACAGAGCTTTGTCGGAACCACATAGTCCATTGATAGGATCTATTATGCAGCATGTTGCCCGTGAGATTAGTCCATTATGATTGTCTCAGTAAAGATAAGACAGTACAAAACTCGAACAAATCATGAACCATTGGCCTACTTTAGTCAAATGCTGGTCAAGTTTGGGTCGATAAATTTCGCTTCAAGCATATTGGTCTTTAAATTTGTGGATGAAAGATGTCAACGAGTGGTTGAATTGCAGCAAGGCTTAACTGGTTAAATCGACAGGCGTTGATCTGTTTCCTGTAGAAACTGTAAGCTTGCCGATGAGGGATGCAACATCGTGGTCCAAGTCCAGTCACGGCTACTTTTCTTGCTACATAGTTGCTCAAAGTCTATCTTTACATATACTAAGATATATAGGAAAATCCAATCAACAACCGTTTAGTTGTTGTAGTCTTGACATTAATCGACAATTAAAGAGCTAGTTGCAAAAGTTAGCTAGGTTATATATGCCTGATAGAAAATAAGCCCTGGGCGACAAAAGAGAAGTAAATAACTCCTGTAATTTTGAAATAGTATCTGTTGGGGGTAAGGATGGGAGAAGAATTGATATAAAATATTTTGGGGCCCTATGGAAATCTGGATCACTTTAGGAAGGTTTTGTAGGAAGGTTTTGCAATCATACGTGCAATTTGTTGGTTTTCTTGGCACTTTTGAGCTCATCACAACGAGTGGTACAAATATATTAAATATATTAAATAAAACGAGAAATAACCATTGTTTGATTCAAAAATAGTGAAAAGTAAAAACTTTATACTATTAACACTACAAGAATGTTTGTGAACTGCAGGCCTGAATTGGAGGCGAAATACGGTCGTTAACAAATAAAGTAGGTTAAAAGGCGATTATAGGCCTTTAAAGTAACAATAGGTCCATAATCGCCTCCAATCTCTAACAACCCTGATCCTTTTTCAATAAAGATGTCCCAAATTGAAAGTGGTTGATTATTCGCCTCCAACCATTAAGTTGGACTGGTCAAACATGACCAATCCACAAGATCAATGGCTACTGCTCATTTTTTTTCTTTTTTTTTAACATGGCTAAATGACCCTCTATAATCACATTTTCTTTTAAAGAAAATATTGCATAATTAAAAAGCTGGGCACACCCTCAAAATAGAAGAACAATAGCTAAATCAAAATATTTAATCACAAGTGAATAACATCTAAACAATTACACAAAATGCGTCCAATTCTTTGTCTTTTATGTAAGTAAATTATAGTAAACAAACAACAAAACAAAGATAGCAAAACAGACCCCATAACCACAACCATTGGAAAGGTGATCCAATCAAAATAGCCTAGTGCAACAATATTCATCAAGCTTCAAACAGCCATCAAAACAATCTAACCCCATTCTAAATACCTCGTCCACTTCTTAAACAAAACACCTCCAACCTCCCAATCCATAAACATCTAGGAAAATTCAATAAAATCCACAATGCCGAAAGTTTAGAAAATAAACACCTAAACAAATCCAAGCATATTCCGAAACATACAAGCCGACAAAAAACAAAAGTAAATAAACTAAACCTTTTCGTCCATCTCAATACTCAGGCATACCAGACACATCGTCGTTTTCTTCTCCTTCGTCGTCTTCCACAAAATCTTCACTATCCTCTCCTTCGTCGTCTTCCTCGAAATCTTCACCGTCCTCTCCTTCGTCCTCTTCTTCGAACTCGGAGGCATATTTTGCAGGGATAGGCATTTTTAGCGCCATGTTCATTTCCTTCAAATTGGAAGTCTCCTTTGTATTTTTTTGCCAACAATGTTGCCTTTACAACATTTTCCTCTACCAAATATGCTATCACAATTGTTCGTTGTTCAACCAAATCTCTGTAATGGCCCATAACAGGGTACCTAAGGTACTTTCTTGTCTCAAAACCCATAAATTCCGGGTCGCCACACCTCGAAAGACCTGGCACATAGTTCTTCTTTGCCCCTTTTACTGCTTTCCACCAAGATTATTTGTTTAGTGGTTTCCATTTTTTCATGTTATCCATGCATTCCTTTATAGACTCCTGAAGATATTCAAACTGCCATCAAGCAGAATACAAACTTTATTAACTGAAACCTGAAGCTAGAAGAATAACCAGACTGTAACCAAACTGAAAATCTACTCTTAATACTGCAAAACTTGAAGCTACTCGAAACAATATTTGAAAGTTTGCTAGTTAATATCTTGTCAAAACCGAAACTAAGAGTTACTGGAAAACTTGAGGTCATTACCACAAATAAAACATGCTCTTAATTTAAGAAAACGAGAATGTTAACTTCAACTACTCTGAAACTTTTGAAAATAGAAACAAGTAGCTTGCAACACAGCAAGGTTCTGGAAACATACTTTACAACTGAGCCTTTAGCAGATTAAAATGAAACTCTCACAACGGAAAGCAACTGAACGTAAAGCTGAAATCTTTTACCACCAATTAAATTTCACAACATATATTAAAAAAGCCTGGAGTAAGTATAAATTTTTTAATGTCACCTACGTAGACCTTCATCGCCCATCTGTTGCTCCACTTCACCACATTGGTCGTCTCACCCACCACTGCGTGCGTCCTAATCCACACCTCTTGTATTGGAACCTCCTTGGGTTTGCACTCTCTCTCTTCTGCCTTAAGATCAGCACCAAATTACACAATTTAATTTACTGATTATTCAAACATAGATTCATCTAAGATAAATATATATATATATATATATATAGGAATTAAGTATAAAACATTAGAATACGTACCATTTCATCTCTATGAACAGCTTTTGCTAATGCAACCGCCAAGCCAAGTAACACCCTCAAACATTGCTTGTTTCTTCTTTGAAGAATCTGCTCTCGCCAGATGTTTAGATCCTCGCCAATATATTATGTAACTCTTAAGCCACTCAGCAGTCGCCCAAGTTGGCCATATGCGATAATTTTTGGCATGATCAGTGTTACGCCTGTAGCTCAACCAAAATGATTTGCAGTTAGTAACCATGCGCGAGAAGCCCCTTTGCGCCGTTCCATTGTACGTCTCCCTTATTGCAGCTTCGTCATTTTTGTCCCACCTAAAGGTTGTCTACAAATTACGTGACAAACACAAATTTAATACTATTAAATATATAAAAACTTTAAAATGATAATGAACGTTAACAAGTATAATAATTGTTACTTATACTGAACATATTCCAAGCATTAACAGCTTCGTCCACTGAAAACAAAGGGTAACCCGTGTGAGCTTTCTCCATCACCTCCCTCAAACACTTGGGCACTGTGGCTGGTGCTTTATGGTTCTGAAAGCCCCCATCATCTGCCATCCTTTTGTGTCTAGCTTTTGTGGTTTGCTCAGATAACCATCCATTTCTAATCAGTTTCAATTGACATGCGTACGTAAAATAACACGCTCGTTGAGCTTGAGTCGCAAGGATAAATGGTTCGTCTGCCCCTGTTGCCAAACGACGATGTGGATTAAGGTCAACTAGTGGATAAGTCGGGTGCTTCTACATTCCATTTGTATTGGACATGTCCTCCAACCTTTGCCTTCCAAGGAAAGAGTATGGCTAAATGTTCCATTGATTTGAAGGAGAGGGGAATATTTGCTATAGCTTGCTCATGCTAATAACAATCGATTAATCTAATTTTCCCATTGTGTGCTTGCTTAATTCCCTCGCACATATCGATCTAAAAAAACACTTATGTCTGTGATTGGCTCCCAAATAGAGTCATCTAAGAAGTCACGAAATGCAATAGGGAGCAACCTATGCATAAACATGTGACAATCATGACTCTTCATGCCTGCTAGTCTAAGTTGTGGAAATTGGGCACAACGACTTATGTTTGAAGCATATCCTTCTGAAAACTTGATTCCACTCACCCATTCACACACCTTTTGCTTTTGTTCTTTACTTAAGCAATATTTTGCTTTTCACTTCTAGTGATGCCCGTTTGGTCCAACTAATGGAAATAAGTCACTTCTGGTTGTCCAACCTTTTAAATCCCTTCTCAAATTCAATTTATCCTTCGTTTTATCTGGGTCGTCAATCACCGTATTTTTGATGTTATAGAAGAAGTTCTATTCACACTGCATTACGTTCAAATTGTGACGAATAAGATTTGACTTCCAATACGGAAGTTCCCAGAATATATAACGTCGACACCAGTTGTGCTTCGTCCCAAAATCCTCGACATGTTGTCCACTGCTCCCAAACTCAATATAAAGAAGATACCTCACGATATTTTCCATTTCCTCACCAGATTATCGAATCAGTGGTTCATCGAACTCATCACAATCTTTTAGGAAATTTGTAGTGTTTGAACGAAAAGCATGATGTTCAGGCAGAAATCGTCGATAACAATTGAACCAACACGGTTTACTCCCGTGTTTAAGGTGAAAAGACTCTATTTCCTCCATACAATACGGGCAAGATACCTCACCGTGCGTACTTCACTGAGATAGCATCCCATAATCTCGAAAATCACTTATCGTCCATATCAAATTTGCTCGCATTACAAAATTTTGCTTTCGAAATGAATCAAACGTTTGAGCTCCATTTTTCCACAATGAACAAAGTTCATCAATTATGGGTAGTAACATCAAGTCAAGGTTCTTTCCAGGACTCTCTGGTCCAGGGATCAATAGAGATAAAAAGATATACTCTTGCCTCATGCACATATCGCGAGGTAGATTATAGGGTGTCACGAAAATTGTCCAACACGAATAGGAATTACCAAACCTTCCCCATGGAGTAAAACCATCAGTGCAAAGACCAAGCCTAGCATTTCTGGGCTCGACGGCAGACTCCGGATACTTGAGATCAAAAGATTTCCATAAATTCCCACCAACAGGGTGAGTTATCGTATTGTTTTGTCCACAACATTTCAGATGCCACGTCATGTGTTCCGATATTGCTCGCGACATATACAACCTCTGCAATCAATATGTCAAAGGAAAGTACCATACTTTCTTTTTAGGAATGCGTTTGGCCTTTGGATTTGCACTCCGTGTGGGCTCGAATCCTTCTTCACTACACACCAGACAATGAGCGTTACTACTGACTTCGTACACCCCGTAGAACAAAAAACAATTGTTCTTACATAAGTCATAAGTTTTATTTTCTGGTCCTAAGCATCTTAATGCCTGCTTCATCCATGTCACAACTCTAGGAATTTTACGGTGATCCACCAGACTCAGCGTGGTATGCAATTGCTTTAGCCATTTGTCACAACTAGCTGCAGAAGTGTTACACAACATCTTATATGTCATAAACTTAAATATGAACTCCAATACAATTTCCTGATCGCCACAATCTAACTGTGTCTCTGCTTTTTGCAATAGTTCATAAAAGGCTTTTGCCTCAGGGGCTGGCTCTTCATTTACCTCCTGGTTGAAGTTAATATGCTCAATCCATCCACCAAGCGCATCGTCAACCATTTCTCTATAACGCCCACTAAAACTTTCATGAACAGGTGACTGCACTGGCACATAAGAACTAGACGCCTCAGTTGTGTTAGGAACATTTCTCTATACATTTGGCTTTCATGATGAGGACTATGAGGAGTAGTAGTATTAGTTGTTCGTTTTTTTTAAGTATTGAAAACTGTGTTAGTTGTTTGTATTGATGTAACTCGTTAGATGCTTGGACAAACTACTTTATGTTTATGTAATTTCCTATTTATTTTGTAATGACTCTATGTTTTTGTTATTTTATGTTTATTGGTAATTCAGTGATGTTTATATTAGTAGTAGTTTGTTCGTAATAAATGCCCTTAACTTTTTTTTTAACTATAAAAGAATCCAACACGGTCCATACCCAATATTGATACGTAAAGCCTGACTTATGAAGATGATCCCAGACTACGTTTCGATCAAAAAACTTTAAATTGTTGCATTTCTAGCACGGGCACCTAATACGATTTTTTAGATCTAGGTAATCTCTTTGTTGTGATGCAAATTGTATGAATGCACGAACCCTAACCATGTAATGTTGATTCAAATAACCTGTATTACTATCTATCCTATCGTACATCCAAGATCTATCGGCAAGATAATCCATTTCTAATCTAAGAAAATTAAAAAGAAATTGTTACAATTAATTCCACCAATCAATATCTTTATCATCTATTTTAAATTTCAAAAACATGAGTACGTAGAAGTCAAAGAAATACTTACTTGTTGTAGAATAGAAAATACTTAGATCAAATGTTGTTTGCACACACACGCCCCTCGTTGCATTTACCGCAATATCTAATAATACACAAAATTCGATCGGAAATAACAACGGTTACATGCATTTCCGACCGCAAGTTGTTATTTCCGACCAAAATCCGATCGGAAATATTGGGATTTAGGATTTAGGGTTTAGGGTCAAAAAACAATTTTCGACCGCATTGCGGTCGAAAATGCTTGAATTTCCGACCAGAATGCGGTTGGTAATAATATGCTCAATCCATCCACCAAGCGCATCGTCAACCATTTCTATATAACGCCCACTAAAACTTTCATGAACAGGTGACTGCACTGGCACATAAGAACTAGACGCCTCGGTTGTGTTAGGAAAGAACTCACCATGTGTTATCCAATCATAATAATCTAGAAGAAAGCCTCGTGAATAAAGATGCCATGTAATATCGTCTCTTGTATGAAACTTACTGTTGCGACATTTATTGCAGGGGCACCTAACTTTGCCTTGATTGAGTAGGTTAGTCTGAGAAGATACATATTTCAAAATCTATGAACACCGTCTATAAAAGTTTGGTTTATATGACCCCCATTACGCACCCTATCGTACATCCAACTTCGATCGTCGTTGTCGTACATTTTGTAGATCTACATCAACAATCACAAACAATCTTTTTTTTCAGAAATTCCACCCTCAATAAACGTTATTAGCACTAATTGCGCAAGTATTTCTAAGTTGGGTTGCAGTCAATATATAATGGAGAAAACATACAATGGATGAACTCGTAATTAAAAATTAAAAAATAAATTTAAGAAAAATACCATACGTACCTCAGAACTTTTGATTTATAGAGATCTAGTCAACAAAATATAGTTTCGATGTGTTGTTATAAAATATGAATTTATGTGGTTTTTTTTTCTTTTTTTTTTGAAGGGTGCAACAATGGAGGAGAATAATTGAGAGTTGAAAAAGGTGGAATAATGTTGAAGAAGAAAAATCCATGCAATAATATGACCTTTATTTTTCTTGAATTGTCCTAAATAATAAAACCATAATACGTGTGCCTACGATCTCAGCCGTTCATGAAGGAAAATATGGCTGAAAAGTGGTCTATCCGTGTCAAAGTCTGAGGGCGAAAAATTGCCTCCCATTTCTGCTATACATTTTTTCCACCCTATAAATACACGCATTTTCCTCCACAAATCTCAACATTACCCACTCTTCATAATTCTCTACACATATCACACTCTTCTCCAAGATAAATATTTCCCAACTTACAAAAATAATGTTTTTAGTATTAGTTATTAATTTGTTAAATATTTTCCAACATACAAAAATAATGTTTTTAGTATTAGTTATTAATTTGTTATGGAAATTTTATGTTATAGACGAATTGTCTAACTTTTTATTTAAGTTGAAGTGTAATTTAGATTTCATTTGTTCTAATATATAATACATGGTTAATTACTTTTGAATGATATACTTTGCATAATATTTTGTACTTGTAGTGTGGTTATTAACATTCTAACAAAATTAATCTATTAATGTTAAAATGTAAAATTTGAGTGGAGATTGAAATATTTAATTTTGGGGGAAAAAATAGATGCAAATATGAAATATATTGTTTGAGCAAAAAATGCAAATATGAAAACTTTTGTTTTGGGGAGAAAAAAACGGCAAATATTTGCCGATTATTTTTTTTTTGGAAAAGCTCTAAATGTTTTGTAGGCGAAGAATCGCCTCCAACCGTTAATTTGATTTTTATTTTATTTTAATTTCTTTTTTCGTAAAATAGAGATTGGGAGCGAATGATCGCCACCAATATATAAATTATCGGTATACATTTTTAGTTTTTTTAAGGCTAAAAATCGCCTCCAACCTAGATCCATAGACATTGAAGGCGAATATTTGCTTTTAAAATTACTGATAAAAAATATATATATTATATAATTAAAAAGAGATTGGAGGTGAATTTTCGCCTGTCACACGCCTGCAGTCATGCAAAAAGCATTGGAGGCGATTGTTTGCCTTCGACGCACCTGCATTTGATTGTGTGCAAAAGATCGCCTCTAATCTATTAACAGGCGGCCATTCAGCATGCAGTTTGTCGGAGGCCCACTTTCTCCTGCAAACTCTTTCATGGGAGGCGAATGAGCCATATTGGAAGGTGATTCGGGCCTCCAATGTCAACGCATTCTTGTATTGTAAACACTAACAATAACAATACCATTGGAGTTAAGCTTTTTAAGTCGTCATGGAATCAATTAATCGATTACGAAATTTACATCTATATTTTTAATAGTTCTTTTTCAATATAGATAACCATGTTATTTACCAAAATTCTTTCTTCCATTTTACAGCATAGAAGTGTCTTAATAATATGTGTTGCTGAGAATGCTCCATTTTATTGAACAAAACTCCCACAAATTCACATATTTAATTTAATTACAATCACCCAACAAATGAGGTAAAAACTTAGAAGGATTGAATTGCATACAAAGTAGTAGGGGTTTATCTCATTGACAAATACCAAACTACCATTCAACATAAAATCGAGATATAGGTTGTTTGTGTGGGATATGAGGATGTCCGACATTAGAAACAAATCAAAATGATAATCATCATAAGTTGTTTTTTTTTTTTTGGTAAGCAGGAATTACAAAATAAATTAACTAATATCTGCTTCTAACAAACTCTTCGCACTTTGCGGTGGAGTATCCATGAATACATCCCGCTCTCTCCTTTCAACATCCATCTTTGCTACATGATCGGCGAGCATATTTGCTTCCCGTGGGATCCATTTGAGCTCAATCTCCCAAGGCATCCGCAATAGCTTGCGACATTGCATTACCATCGTTGCATTCGGCCCCAACACTTGGTTACATCTGGATATTAGCTTCAAACAATCTTGGGAGTCCATCTCAACAATTATTTTTGGCACTCTATGATCCCAATCAATTTGTAGTCCTCGTCAAATAGCCTCAAACTCCGTCTTCTGAACCGTAGGTGTCGTAAGCATTTTTTTAAGCCCCAAATCTAGCTTCCATTATCCGCCCTCAAGACTCCCCCGACTGCCCCCTGGAGAGTACTTCCGCAAAGGCTCCCATCTACGGTCAATTTGCATCACCTTATGTTCGGTTTTTGCCATCTCCCACTCCGTCCATCTTTTCCTTTTTTTCCTTATGAGTGCACTATCAAGTTCATAGCTCAACAACTTAATTTGATGGAATATAGTGTCGATGCACTATCAAGTTCATAGCTCACTCTAAACTAATTCATCTTTACCTTCCGTGAGTATAATCTTCTTTTATGGATTTCACTCCTTATGCTCTCGGGAATCACTGTCTCTAAGTTTTACAACAGCCAAACACCACTCTCAGACACCACGTCGCCCAATTTTAAATCCCTCTCATTCGGCTTCACTATAGTATCACATCACAAGTTTTCTTTTTCCCCAGCCACGCATCAGACCAAAAAGAAATTGTTTTCTCGTCTCCAATATTCCATTGTAGGAATGGCTGCATCAGACTAAAGCATCATACAATGCCTTTCCACTCCGCGCTCGCACTCGGTATAGGCTTGTGCTTGAAAAAAGAGTTCTTCTTGAGACTTGTGTCGGATCAAATCACTCCATAACGTCTCTTCTTCTTTCAGCACTTTCCACGCAAGTTTCGTTAGAAGACTCTCGTTACTCGTCATACTTGTTCAGATTCCCAATCCCCCTTCGGCTTTCGGTTTCGTTACTTGATCCCACTCCACTAGATGCACTTTTTCTGTTTCATATTAGTTAACCAAAGAAAGTCTCTATTTAATTTCTCCAGTTGGTCGTATCCAAACACCACTCTCGTACATAAAACAAATAAGTACGGAGATAGAGGATCCCCCTGTCGTAGTCCACAAGTATGATTAAAAGGCTCTAGAGATGACCCGTTCCAAAGAATACGTGTTGCCACATTTCTAACACATAACATAATAAGATCAACTATATTCTCCAAATAGTCAAACAGACGTAAGGTTTCTTCTAAAAAAATCCAACTCACTTTATCATAAGCTTTTTCTAGATCAAGCTTCATATGCATATCTCTTGTCTTTTTTTTTTTTTTATCTCAGTGAGTGAAAGATCTCATGAAGAAGAAATATGTTATCCTGCGTGCTACACCCTCTAATGAAACTCGACTGCGTTGGTTCCACTATTCTAGGCATGATATCTCAAAGTCTCATCGTTATGCTTTTCGTAATAAATTTGTAAATAACATTGCATAATGAAATAGGCCTGAATTGGGAAATAAGTATCGGATTCGATACCTTGGGGATGGGACAGAGGTGTGCCTCACATATCGTCTTATCAAAACTTCTCTCCTCGTACATCTTCATCAAGAACTTTAGTAATGACTCATTAATCCAGCTCAGCCCTTTTGATAGAATATTGCTTGTAACTCATCCGGACTCGGAGCCTTGAGAGGGTGCGACGCTTAAACCACGGCTTTTGATTCATCCAGATCAATCATTCGACCGACTACGCTTTTTTCCTCGTGCGTGATCTTCCTTTGGTACGTCGTGCCCGACAAGCATCCATGGAATTGGGAGTTTTTCGGCGTAAAAAGATGTACAAAATATGATCTTGCATGCTCCTCAAGCACCACACTATCCTTCTCCCATTCATTGTCAATTTTAAGCATGGTTATTTGATTTTTCTCCTCCTAGCCACCGTAGCTTTGTGGAAGAATTTTGTATTTTTCTCCACTTCTTGTATTTACTTCAGCCGGGAGTTTTGGAGGAAAAAAACTTCCTCTTGCTTCAATACGGTGTTGTATTCCGTAATAAGTTCATTCTCCAACGACGCAAGATAATTGTTGTGTCCACGGTTTTGTGCCTTTTGCAACCCGCCTATGCGCGTCATCACCCTCCTTTTTCTTGAAAATATTACCAAACATATTTTTATTCCATGGAATCAACACTTTTGGCACTTCTCTAATTGCCCATAATCCACGGTTTGTTGGCCCAAATACGTCTCAAAATATCATCACAGTCCGGGTGGTTCAGCCATTAGAGCTCGAAGCGGAAAGGCCGTACTATGTTAGAAGACGGCAGTCCAAAACAACATGTTATGATCGGGTGGTGATCTGATTTCATCCGTGGGAGATGTACCACCATATTATTAGGGAATTTATCAATCCATATTTGATTAACCATCGCCTGATCAATTCTTTCCCGAATAATAACTCCATTATCCCTCTTGTTCGTCCACGTGAATGATGGGCCATGGAAACCTAAGTCGAATAGCCCGCACCGGTTCATGTAATTATTGAAAAGGCAAAGCCAACTCACAGAGGCCGTCTGCCCACCTTCTTTTTCTTGCGCGAAGCCAATTTCATTAAGATCTCTGGTAACGAGCCAAGGTAAGTCGTCTTTTTCTGCCTCTTCTACAAGATCATTGAAGACTTTTATTTTATCAACTCCTCGAGGCCTAGCATAAACTCCGAATAGTTTCCATTTGTCGGGAAAATTAGGCATAATGACTGCGTGAATAACCTGTTCCTCAACCCTCTTGATCTCCACTTTTGTAACATCCTCGTTCCATAACATCCAAATTCCACCTTCCATCCCGGATGTCGGTGCCATGCCATAATTCTAAATCCCGAGTCTCGACAGTATCTCGCTAACATGATCAGTATTCACTCTGGTTTCTAGAATAAACACCATCGACGGGTTATGATCTCTAACGAGTTCTCTAAAATTTCTTCTAAATTCATCGTCTCCTGCACCTTGGCAATTCCATGATATAATATCCAACGGAAAAAGAATGAATTTGGTGCGGCATGACTGGGTTTTCAATATAAAACCTCATCCATATCTCTATCAACTCCGCCAGTGTCTCCAGCATCAATGACATTTGTCACTAGAATTCCCAAACGCTCACCGTTATGCTTTTCAACCAAACTCTCGGTTCCCCTCCTCCTGAGTAACGAAGAGTCGTGTGTCTATCTCCCACACCGACGATGGGACATTCATGATATTGACCAAATTTGTCTCCAGATTGATTCGTAATGTCCTTAAGAGGCCTTGGAACCAGTGTACCACGATCTGTATCTCTATCCACCTCGCAATTAACCCCCCGTTTCTGAAGAAGGTTTCCATGTACCTCATGTCATGCATTATTTTCCTTAGTCGTGAATATCTCCAAACTTTGGCACTCCTTTCTCAGTTTCGGGATGGGCTCGCTACCTCTCGGAACTAAATCAATCGGTGTACTCGCTATATCCTCTGCCTCAATAGTAATTTCTGGATTTACTCGCGCTCTAGTTTCCTTAATCACTAAGGCCGCAAAGGAATTAATACTGTTTGGTGTTGCGGATTTTCCTTTCTTTTCTTGCGCGGCATCTTTCTTTTTTGTTAAGGCGGGCACTTTCCTATTTAGCATGTAACTTGGGAGAATTCTTTTCCGCATGTCATCCTTGGCAGGTTCACCCTCCTTTCCTAATTGGAATCCCTGAACGACTTTATTTTTTAGAATATGAGTTCCATTAGGTGTGCTATTCAGTCCCTTTTTTCCTCTCCCGTTATTTCCTTAAAGAGCCGCGTTTGCTTTTTCACTTTCCACACTCCTAATCCCCTTATTTGATTGCACCACCACCCAATCTTCATATTCCTCGTTATTTTCCTTTTCCACGATCCATTCGTTAGGATGTGGGTCGTTCTCTTTTGAGATTTCTCCAGCCTCCATCTCACTTGCCTTACCTTCAGATTCAACACTTTTATTCTTCTGACATTCTTTCATGTTACGGTCACCCCCCCCCCCCCCACAAGTTTGGCAAGTTTTCGTACATCAATTGATATACCCTCCCTTTAATCCTAATCCCTTACTTCACCGGTTTGTTAAGAGGTACTTGTACACAAACTCGCGTATATTTGCCTCTAGTTACCGAGAACGTGTTTCCATCGATCTTGATGGGATTGCCAATGACACATGCTATAGTTTCAATCATCACCTCATATAGCTACTCAAGGGGGAGGTGCATGATACGTACCCAACTACCCATGTGATCGCGCAATTCATTGTATCACTATCGACCCTAAAATTTAGAATCCACTTTCGGATTGAGAAGAACGAACCAACAAGTTGTCATGGCCCTTGCGTTAGGATATGTTCCTTTTGTGTTGTCGAGATTCCCTTCAAGCAATACACATTGAAATCGAGATCCACCAATTTGCAGTCGCCAGCTAATTTCCACATGATACTTAGCCTGCTTACTAGTGCGAGGTAATGCCATGGCCGGCCGAGAATTTCGATGAGGATGGTATATCCCCAGTGTTTGCACAACATGTTGTCAATATCATCATCAAATTACAGGCTCACGAGTGGATCTTCTTCGGTGGGTTTTGAAACCCTAATTCGTGATTTGAATTATGAATTCTTCCCGCTCCCAATAGGGACGTCCATAGGTTTCAACTTGCTCGCGTACGATTGTTGCAGAGTCGCATTCCTAATGGGCAGTTCATTGCTCATCGCGTTATTGATCATTTTCGATTGTGGTTGTAGTTCTTCCGCGACCGTTATTGATTGCTTCGATCGCTTTCGCTTTGTAACCCTAGGATAGGATCGTTAATCGTGTTAACATTCCTGGATAAATTTGGGTTGTGAAAATCATGTTGTTGGCGATCGTGGTGTAGTTTGCTGGGAAAGTCGTCACTGTTGTGTTTTTTCCCCATTTTGTCTTGTATCATAAGTTGTTTTGTTAATTAGTTAAAGTTATTTTCTAGACAAATTACATAGGTTTCTAATACCTAACAACTTTACATGACATGTGTGTGCGTTCTAGTTTTTTAAGTCACTGTAAATTCAAAGTTGATCTCAACTAATTTTTTTTCTTTGAACACATGCGAACACACACATTAGCAGCACTACAAGATTCAGGGGTTTTTGGGGACCGTCCGGGCGGTCCCTAAAGACCTATAGGGACCGCCCAGCGGTCACCAAAAGGCGGTCGCTGATACCCTTGGTCCCCTACCTTTTGGCGACCGCCTTGTGGTCGCGGGCACCATTATCCGCGACCGTAAATTTAGGGACCGCCCGGCGGTCCCCAAAGAACGATGGGGACTGCCTAGCGGTCCCTAATGCCCGGGGATGTTTTAGGGACTGCTTAGCGGTCCCCAATACCCTGGGACGTTTTTGGGACCGCCTAGCTGTCCCCAATAACCGCGGAAGCTTTAGGGACCGCTAAGCGGTCGCCACCAGTTTTAGGGACCGCCGAGCGGTCTCTAATAATATTCAGAAAATCAGGGACCGCTCGGCGGTCCCCATTAATATTCATAGCTTTAGGCACCGCCGATGGCTTTAGGGACCACCCCGGGGTCCTTATTTTCATTTTTTTGCCTATAAATATACACCTCTTCTCCTTTAAGATTCATTCATTTCTTCACTAATTCTAAAGGTATCCGTCGTTTTTTCTCTTACTATTTCTTCAAACGATTAATGTCAATTGCCGAATTTAATTTGTTATTTATTTCTAACTTAAGAGTATTTATTTGTTAATAGATTATGTCGTCTTACAAACACCGAGCGTAATCGTGGTGGAAACAACATCCTCGTGCATTGTTATTTCACGCTTGAAGAGGTACGTTAATCAATCTATAACTCTTTAACTTGGGTTGTGCATGTTATGATTATATAGTTCTTATGTTCGTTAATAATGTTTTGTATATATTCATAATTGATTGTAGTATAAATTATAATTCTTTGCTTTATATTGTACAATTTACATAAATAATCAATTGTCAAGCCTGTTAATCTTGGATGTATAATATATTCGATAGCGATGGTTATTTGCGAAATAGTTTTGTGGTTGGGGTTCAGACCTTTATTGAATATGTTGGGCAAGCAACCAGATATTTAGATCTACAACACCGAATTAGGTGCCCTTGCACTAAATGCAAAAATTTGCAATTTTTTGGTAAATACATCGTACGTGATCATCTTCTTAACTCCGGATTTGTGACTGGATATTTAGATTAGGTTTTCCACGGGGAAATGTCAAGAGAGACTACACCATTGCATGTGCCCGATTCCCCCAACTCCTCAAACACCAATATTCCCGATGACCCAGTATATGTTGATGTGTCGTTTATAGACATGGTCGTGGATGCACGTGGAGGTCGATATGTTGAGGACGAGGCCAGTAACGAGTATCCCAATCCGGAAGTGAGGGATTTCTATAGGTTGATGCACCTAGGAGAGGTGAAAATATATTCGGATTAAAATATAAGTATTCTTCAGTGGTTGGCGCACTGGTTGGAGGACAAGACACACCATAAGGCTAGTAGCATTTATTCTGATAAGGCTTTTAGTAGTGTGAAGCAAGGTTTCATGCCAGAGGTGCGGAAGTTATTACCAAAGGACACAAAACGGATTTGTACGATGCTGGAGACAGAGTTAGGGTATGTTAAGTATGATGTATGTCCAAAAATGTGTTTCTTGTAGTACGGGGAGGAGACAAAGGACTTGGATAAGTGTCCAATTTGCAAAATGGATAGATACGAGAAATGACTAAAATCGAAGGTGGGGAAGAAGAAGTTATGGTATTTCCCTATTGGTCCACGTCTTCAGAGGTTGTATTATACCATAGGCACCACAAAGTATATGACATGGCATTTGAAGTGTGCAGAGGCTACCGAATGAATGATTCACCCAGCGGCAGGGGAGGCGTGGCGCGAGTTTGACCGGACGCACCCAGATTTTGCAGCAGAGCCAAGAAACGTAAGACTTGGTTTGTTCACAGATGGATTCAATCCGTATGGATCATCTGGCAAAAACTACTCTTGTTGGCCAGTGTTTGTCACCCCGTATAACCTTCCTCCTGATCTTTGCATGAGGAAAGAGTTCATATTTTTTAGTCTACTAATTTCTGGACCATCCAGTCCTACAAAGAACTTGGATGTTTTTCATAGACCCCTTATTGACGATCTTAAGGTTTTATGGGGCAGTGGGCTTGAGACGTACAACATAACCAGAAAGCAAAACTTTCAATTATGAGAAACCCTTATGTTGACGATTAGTGATTTCCCAGTGTACGGGATGTTGTCGGGGTGGAGTACGCACGAAAAATTACCGTGTTCTTATTGTATGCAGGACACAAAATCATTTACCTTGGAAAATGGGGGTAAACCGTCCTTTTTTTATGGTCATCACCGGTTCTTTTTGGAAGATCATCTATGGCAACACGACGCACATAATTTTATAAAAGGGAGAAAGTCACTAAAAGATTCGATTCCTAGAAAGTCTGGTGATGAAATGCGGGAAATTGTGAATGAGCTTGGTCGTATGGGATTTGGTACACAATTCAAACATCTCCCGAATTTTGGTGTGACTCATAATTGGTTGCAGAAGAGCATATTCTGGGAACTGCCCTATTGGTCCACAAACTTGGTTCATCACAATCTTTATATCATGCACTATGAGAAGAATGTTTTTGACAATATCATCAACACGGTGTTGGATGACTCCAAGACGAAGGACAACATTAAGTCAAGAAAAGATTTAAAACTCTATACCAACCGTAGGGCGTTATATTTAGATGAACCTCTCCGGAACGGGCCCACGACAAAACTGCGGGCGCTATACTGTCTCAAAAAAGAACAGAGGAGAAAGGTGTTAGAATGGTTGGGTCAACTCAATTTTCCAGACGGATACGCTTCGAACTTGTGAAGATGTGTACATGAACAACAATAGAGGTTATCCGGTATGAAGAGTCATGATTGTCGTGTTTTTATGCAAAGATTGATTCCGATTGCTTTTCGTGACTTTCTGCCGCTAGATATATGGTAAAATTTGGTGGAGATTAGTTTGTTCTTCAAGGCCATTTGTGCTTCAGAGGTTTCGGCCAAAGATATGGAGGGACTAGAGAAATCCATCGTGGTGACAATGTGCAAGCTAGAGAGGATATTTCCTCATTTTTTTGATTCTATGGAACATTTGGCGATACACTTACCGTATGAGACAAGAGTTTGCGGATCAGTTCACTATAGATGGATGTTTCCCTTCGAGAGGTAAACAACGTTTAAATAGGTTACTATATATGTCATCATCAATAATTTGTCATATCTGTTAATAATAGTCCAAGATCAATCACTCTCCGTAACTCCATGATCACCATAACTCTCTGGAAGCATGTAGTTATAATCCACAGGATCTTCAGCGGCATCACCAACTCCATCATCACCACTATTTATGACCTCGATGTCATCTAGGCCACCATACATGTCATCCTCCTCCTCATCATTGGAGTCGTCCCAATACGCTGGTGCGGTGGAGAAACTGGTAGTAAATGGATCAGGTGTCTGTCGAGGAGGCCTCGGAAGCCGAAAACACGAGCCACCCCTTATAGTTGAACCCATGACAAACTCCGATGGAATTTCGCGAGGCTTCACTGTTGTCTGCGACTCAACATCCTGCATATAATTATAGAGTATGGATAGTAAACCGTCAACTCTCGGATCCTGGCTCGTCCTCAACTCCTTGTTCTCTGACTGCACCGACTTCACGTAGTCCCGCTCATAAGTCTTTTCTCTCCTAATCTGCATCTCGTAGTCCTCTGGATCGGCCTCGTTCGGTACGCCCCTCGCCTTCCCCATCTTTACTTTCCCTAATTCCAGCACTCGGGATCCCACGGTGGCAACTCCTCTGGCTCCCGATATTTTATCCTCAACTTCCTCATGTACTTCTTCTATTGAATTTTTAAAAGGAGATTATTAGAGAAATTATAATAAGTAAATAATATTTTTTGAAATTAAAACCACTTACGTAAGTCTTCCTAGCCGCCTTATCTTCCCACACCCGCTGCAGTGGAATACCAGTGCTACCACCAGTCCCTTTCACCCTCCGCGTATTGCCCATCTTGTAGGCCTCATCGTGTCTAATAGGGGTCTCACGGGTGGGATCTGCCCGGGCCTACAATTTAACATTCAAATAACAACGCAAAACTAAACTAACAATTATACACGAAAATAATTTAAACAAACACATGAAAATATTGAACTAAGTATTTAACATCTAAACTAACAATGTTACTTAATTATATAATTATTTTTAATAAATCATGCCATACGGCGCTTGATCTCCTCGAGGTTGATGGATCCCCCGAAAAAAGTGGCTGGTGCCTTGGGACATTTCTCTGGCAGCTGTCCTCCTCGCCGAACTATCTGTGACCTGCGCGACAACTTCTGATGATCGGCCATCCCCAAGTGAGCTACCGCCTCTGCCTCGAATGTGGTGTTCATCCAAGTCTTCTTTTTTCACAGCGTACTTAGGATCATTCACTCTCTTGATGTAAGCTTTCTTCGTCTTGTGAATCATACGCTTGTAAACGCCCCTTGCCTTCTTCTCGTAGGCGCGCTTCACTTGCAATTTAGTTGAATGACGAACCCCACAGATGTTCTACATAAGTATTAAAACATAAATACTTTGGTTAATACAAATAAATAACTAAATTGAGTTAATAGTAAACACAAATAATTTCTTACCGTAAATCGTGTGTACATCTCATCCCGCCTACTCTTGGGCATCGCCAGGTAGGATGGCCAAAAATTTGTCATAAATTTTCAAATTAGGGACGAGATCGTCGAAGAAACCTCACCACTGGGGGATAAGAAAACCCGCCTCTAGACAATATAATAACCTTCTTATCTTTGGGATCTGCGGGTGGCTTGACCCCTATAGTAGGTCCCCTACACGGTCGAGTCGCGGTCGACGGGTGGCTTAGTCCAGATCCAGGGGAAGCTGTAGGTGATTTCCTCGGAGCTCCTGATGACCCGACAGACGGTGGTCGATGAGTACCCGTCGACTCTGCAGATGGTGGTCTCTGAGCTCATGTGGACTCCGACGACCGTAGTCTAACGTCAGCTGCAGATGATACATGATGCGACTGGATAGCCTCTGCTGCATCAGGGCCATGAGACTCCAGAAAAAGTTGCGGCTGTAAAGTAGGCGTCAGCGAAGTAGATGCCCCACCCGACCCACGATCTCGGGGCTTCTGTATGACTGGTGTGGTCTCCTCGCTCTCGGTGTGAGGCGCTATAATCCATATCCTATGAGGTCCCTGACTACCTCGCCAACCTGACTGGCTATTAGTACCTCAGCCATGACCCTGACTCTTACTTTCACTACCTCGGCCAGAAGTGGCAGTACCTGGACTACGACCCCATTTTGAAGGAGGGCCTCTACTCGACAATGGTGGTCTACGCGGAGGATCGCTAGACATGACGAAAAGATGTCCTGCCAAAATAAGAAAAATTATCTAAATTAGAACATCGATAGATTGTTGATTTACCTAATAAATATAAACTTCAAATAACAATTTCACATTCAAATAACAATTTTACATTCAAATAATAATAACATATTTAATCTAACACAATAACATCTAAACTAATCAAAATTAACTTTAAACTAAACTAATGTTTTAATAAACATCTAAACTAACACTTTAATTAACTTTAAACTAAACAAATTCACTTTACAATAATATTTCTTCACTTTAAACTAATCAAGGATTTAAACTAATCAAAACTATTAACACTTTAATCAAAACTACTAACATCTAAACTAACACTTTAATCAAAACAAACACATTTTAATTATGTACTAACATCAAAACTAACAATTTAATCAAAACTATTTACACTATAATCGAAACTAACACACTTAAATGAACTACTAACATCTAAACTAACAATTAAATCAAAACATTATTACCACAAATTACCAACAATAGTTACCAATGATCTAACAATAGTTACCCATTTAAAATACTAATTAAACACAAATTAAACATATTAATCAAAACAATATTAACAACATCAAATCCCTTTCTCCAACCTTGTCTACCAATGATCTTAAGCGCTTAGCCGCTTCACTCAAGACATCAATGGCGAAACCACTAACATTGCTTTATCACAAAATTGACCTTAGTCCCAACCATCAAATTGTATGTGAATATGCAATTGTTCTTACTTCATAAAAAACGCACGAATTAGAATTGCAATAACAACACCAAACAATTGATCATCAGACCTCTAGTTACGAATTCCTACATCTAAAATTCACTCCAAAACCAAAAAAACATTTGGAAATTTCAAAAAACCATAGTTCATAAATTTGTGTATCAAATGCCAAGTGTAAAATCACAATTTAACATACAGATATGGCGGGTGGAGTACCTCAAAAATGGCGGCCGACGGTCGCGGACGGCGCTCAGGAAGACGGCGACTTTGTGACGGTCGCGGTTGGCGGTCGGAAGAGAAGGGTGACCGTGTGGCGGTCGCCTATAGTGTGTTAAGAGGAAGATCGGGTGTGTGTGTGAGTGTGAAAATCGTCGGCGTGGGGGGGTGGGGGTGGGTGGGTGTGTGTGTGTGAGAAGAAAGAAGAAAGTGAGGAGAGGGGGCTGCTAATGGTTTAAAATCCCTTGGCGTGGCGACCGCTATAAAAACAAAAATTGGCCCAATTTGCTGGGCCCATTTTCTTGGCCAATACTCGGCCATTGTTTGGGCCCAACGGAGGGATTATTCATGCCATTGGGCTGGGGACCGCCCAGCGGTCCTCATTTTGCTCCGGGGATCGCCTGGCGGTCCCCGTTGATATAGGCGGTCACTGAAAACCAGGTGACCGCTCGGCAGTCACCAGGGGATCGCAAAAACCCCCCAAATCTTGTAGTGCAGGTACTGAGGTTTCTATCTCATAATTATTTAGCGTTTTTTCCCCTTGTATACTAATATGACATGGGTTTCCATTGCACCATGATCCTGGAAGATTTGGACGCTAGAGAGTGTTTTGATATAATTAAAGAACTATGTTAGTTAATCTTCTTTTTTCTTTTCTCTCGTGTTTCTTACTTTGGTAATGGTGTGCGTAGACTTGAATTTTTAAGTTGTTACATGAACATTTTTGTGTCTTGGAGATATTGAAGTATTCTTTTTGCTGATCCAACGTTTTTACCATTATTTTCTTTTTAGGTACTTTATTAATTTTTTGGTTTTTTTGAAATAGATTTCTCGGCTTTCAGACTTTAGAAATAAAAATAAACTTTATAATATTACAGGCAAATTATTTTTCTTCTATTTAGAAGGCTTTATAACAAAAAAGATCTTTAGAGTCAAAAAAGAGAATATAGATGTTTCAGTGGAAGATGAAGATGAAGATCAAGCTTTATTATTGTTAAGTTCTTTACCTAAGTCATATGCTCACTTCAAAGACCCTCTGAGAGGTGCTACGAGAGGAGTGCAATCAACCGTGAATTCGAAAAGAAAAAAAAATCAATCAAAGAAATGAGTCTAAAGTCGTTGCGATGGGTACGGGATGAGTAAAGGGCAAAACTCATAACAATGGCAACAAGACTTATAAAAACAAGAACACGCCTCAAGAAAGCCTAGAGATAATAGTTGTAACAACAAAAACGTGTCTCTAAATATTAAAGAAAGAATAATTAGTACAAATATACTGACATTAACTTACATGAAGTTAGAGCTACAATCTCTAATATTCATCTGATTCTTTTTTGGAAAAAATACTCGTGAGATTTGATAGACTTGAAGATGGATTTTAATTTGACCTCTTCCTGGTGACTTTGACAAACATTGACTCGTGTGGCTTTTTGACTATATCTTATATGGACAATCAACTTAACTTTATCTTCCCGATGAACAAATTATATCTTCGTCTCAATTTCTTGAATTTGTTGAATATCAAAATTAATTCGTAGAATCTTGTTCTTCAAAATATGACTAACCTTAACTATATAAAAAGTAAGTTTGACAATTGTGTCTAAGTTCTTATTTGAAGGAGATATTTTGATTTTGTTGTTTTATGTGGATGATAATCTTGATAACTAAGAAAGAAGGAAACATATAAAATACAAAAATCTAGAGAAAAAAGCAAACAAGTGTTGTATTTGTCTCAAGATGGGTATCTAAGAAAGGTTTTTGAAAATTTTGAAATGCGGGAACAAAATCACTGACAACTCATGTCTCAATAATTTATGTTGAGTAGTAATTACTTACCATAGACTGAAAAAAATAGAGTAACAATTTGGTAAACCACCTTAAAAAGGGTCGAGTATATGCTTCAGAGTGCAAACTTACATAAACTATTTAGCACAAAAGTAGTCTACAACTAATCTGATTAACAGGAGTCCATCTATGCAACTTCTTCTGAAAATAGTAATGGATGTCCAGAGATTTCATCCTCCTAACTTGTTAAACCTTACATTGCTTGAATGTATAGCTTATGCTCACATCAAACGTGATAAATTGGAGCCAAGTGTTCATGGCATACATATACTTATGTGCAAAGTGACATAAGCAAATGAATTTTGTAATTGTCTCAACAAGGGTACCTAAGAAAGGTTATTAAAAAGTTTAGAAAGCATGATGCAAAATCAGTTACAACTAATATGTCTCAACAGTTCAATCTGAGTACTCATTGGTCATAAAAAGACTGAACAAAAATATTTTACTAATAATAAGCTAAATTTAATATTTTTCAATCCATACAAAAATACTTGTGTTTTCTTTTACTAACAAAATAACAAAAAATAATAAAAAATATTTGAGTTATATTCAATTGCAATATATATTTATTTCTTAATTATATTTTCTTTTCAATAAGTAATAAATAGATTTTTATTTCATATTTATTTTTAAATAAAAAATTACATTTCTTCTTCTTCTCCCCTAACCCACCCACCCACCCACCCCACCACCAACAACAACAGCACCACCAGCACCATCAACACCACCATCACCCTTAAACTCGCCTCCCCGTCACCCCCCCCCCCCCTCCCCCATCCTCCAAACACACTCAATTCTTCCACAATCATCAATTTCTACCAAATATGTCGCCCTTTTCAAACCTACGACCACAAAATCCACAAACACCAACACCATACCCCCCAACGCGGCCCATTTATCCCCCAATCAAACCCACCACTACAATCATCAACTCCTTATAGACCCGCCACCCACCCCACACACAAACTCACCACCACCACCATCAATTCTCAACACATTTTCGAAATCGAATATTTAGAAGCAATCCAAATCGAATAAGGAGTTTAATTAATGATGGAATTGAAAAAGAATTTGAAGAACAAATAGTGACCGTGATGGCGGTTTGACGGGGAGGGGAGGTAGCGTGAAGGGTGGGGAGGGGGGGGGGGGGGGAGGGGTTGCAGTTTTTTAAAAACTTGATTTCATATAAATTATAGTTTTGTGAAAGATTAAAATAAAATAAAAATAGAATTAATTTTAGTAATGAACATACATTGTACAATTAATCATTTGAATATTGAATATATAATTTTAAGATTATATTCTACATTTAAAAGAATAAAAATTAATTTAATTAAGAGTATAATTTATTCTTCAAAAGTTTAAAATAATTAAAAAGGTTGTATATGGGTGCTAAAAATAATTTTCGGTGTAGTATGCTAACTAAATAAAACTAAGGGGAGAGTTTTGTTAATTAAAATATTATATGTGGTCAATTTTTAATTAAGTATAACATAAGGGTAAATAATTTTGTCCACCTAAGTATACAGTTGGCTACCACGTAGGCGAAAAGCCTGAACAAGAGCCCAATGGGCAGTTTTATAAAAATAAGATGTTAACCTACAAGGCAATTTTCAAAATTATTTTCTTACAGGGCGAAAGCCAATATTTTTCAAACTTATTGGGCATTTGTAACCATTCCCTCTTTTCATTAACATAAATGCATAAATTTGTAAAAGATGTGTTCAAGTGTTTAATGAACTGGGAGGGATCGAATATGAATTTTTAAACACCGAGTTAGCTTGGTGTAACACTAGTGGAGGCCTATTCAATACCATATAGGCTCTTCTTTAGAAGATAAACTCTAGAAACATAAGTTTCATAATAGCTAGGAGGTGGCTTCATGTAAATCTGTTTATCAAGAAATATATTGTTGACATCAAGTTCATGTACAAAAAAACCAGTGTTTAGAAGTTGCAATTGCTAGAAGAATCCTCACACTGGTTAATTTAACTATAGGAGAATTTATCAAAGTAACCCATGCCTTCTTTCTGGGTATAGCCTTTTGCAACAAGCCTAGCTTCTTATTTCTATTGTGCCATCTAATTTGTGCTTTATTTTTTTATACCCATTTACACCATATGCAAGGTCAGCCAGGAGGTAGAGTAGTGAGGATCCAAGAGTTGCTCTTTTTAAATGCTTCAAGCTCAGTTTCCGTAGCAGAATTTACTCTTAATAAACAATTTCTAGAATTTTCCCTAAGAAAAAGAATTTACTCTACCTCATTTTATTTACGAAGATGTCATTAGAATTTTCTCTATAAAGAAAAATCCACTCTACCTTGTTTATTTACGAGGATGTCCATTTAAAAGGAAATGTCCTCCGAGGCTACGCAATCTCCAAACATTAAAAGGCTATACCCTATGAGGTTACTCCAAGGCTACGTCATCCAATGCTATGCGAAAACTACGCCTTACGAGGCTACGTCATCTTCGAACATTAAAAGGCTACACCCTCCGAGGTTATGCCACTGCTACGTCCTCCAAGGCTACGCAAAATTTATGCCTTCCAAGGTTACGCCATCTCCAAAATTAAAAGGCTACACCCTCCGAGGTTAGGCCAAGGCTACATCCTCCGAGGCTACACCAAATCTATGCCTTCCCAAGCAATGCCATTTTGAAATATTATAAAGCTACACTGTATGAGTTTACGTCAAGGCTACATTCTTCGAGGCTATGCCAAAGCCGCACCTACCAATGTTACGCCATCTAGGAACATCAAAAGGCTACACCCTTCGAGGTTACCCCAAGGATACGTCCTCCAAGGCAACAACAAAAGTACTCCTTTGGGGGATACTCCATCTTCGAATATTAAAAGGCTACACCCCATGAGGTTACATCAAGGCTACGTTCTCCGAGGTTGCACCAAAGGTAAGCCTTCTAAGGCTACGCCATCTCTAAACATTAAAAGGCTACACCCGTTATGCTAAGGCTACGTCCCTCGAGGCTATGCCAAAGCTATGCCTTCTAAGGCTATGCCATCTTCGAACATTAACAAGTTACACCCTCCGGGATTGCAAGGCTAGTGCCTCCGTGGGAGAACGTACATACTATTCCTCCTATGGAACAATATATGCCCCTAGGTTATTCTTTCCAAGGGACAAATAACAACAAATTATTGCAGCAATCGAAGCATCATTACATTCCACTTTTTTAGTTTCTAGTGCACTCTAAAACTACACTAGAAATTGAGGCTACTTATCATGCTATAAAAATATTTACACAATGCTTTGATTATTGATTCCTGTTGATACACGACTCGTATTTTTAGCTAAAACACACTTCTACTACTCTTATCACATATACTACTTACTCCTAATGGCATATGGTATTACTACCCCTAGCCCATAGTATTACTAACACTTGGTTTTACTAGAACATGGCTTCAACAGACCTCGAAGCTTGAAGAAGGTCAAAGATTGGCGATATTAGAGCTTCATGGATTGGAAATGATGATGTTGGTTCTTTTGACATTAGAGCATGGAAGAGGGGTTTTGGTTGTGGTTTTGGTCTCCAAGTAGGAGATTGTTGACATTGTGGAGCTTGAACAACGACAACAAAGAGCGGATCAAAATGTGCAGCCAGGGGGTTGCGCTAAATGAGCCATTGTATATAGGCCTGGTTGCACAGGTCATCTATGGACTTGTGCTACAATGCGGAATAGTTGAATTCTTTCCATAGGTAGATGTACTATGTAGCCTCGGTACATGGCGCGATACATGACTTGTCGCGCGGGTCCATTTTGGCCAAATTTTGGCCCATCTTCATTGTGACCCGCTAATTCATAGTATGTACTATTTATATGTAGTTTTCTGCAACGTCTGAATAGTGTGTGATCAAATAGCCTCCAAAATAAAGAGTGTGAGAGACTAAAAATAAAAGAGAATACATTGTGAGATTTGAGAGAACATTGTGAGAGCTTTTTTGTGTTCCGTGAGAGACAATTTTTATATCTTATTTTGTAATCAATCATCATCATAAAGTGAAAATCTTGGCTTGGATCGCCCATAGAGGTGGTTGTAGATGAACTGGGTAAGCAAATTGTGTCTTGTGTTCTTTCATTATTTTATTGCTTTTTGTGTGGCATGAATTTATCTATTTGTGGTTTGTTGTTTCATATTTTTCGTTGCACAACAATTTTGATGTTGCTACTAGAAGTAAGTTGAATGTTAAATCAGTGAAGTGCGTGTTTATTGGATATGTGGTGATGATTATGGTTACAGGTTTTGGGATGATAAACAATAAAAATTAAATTGTAGTCAAGATGTCATATTTAATGAACATGTGTTTTACAAAGATAGATTGGGTGCATCAATTATTGGTAGTGATGATGTTCACGATGATAAACCAAATGTTGTGGAATTATATTTGCCCAATCCAGATGAATGGAGGTTATGAAGGAGCATGAAGATGTTGAGCCCGAACCTCGTACACCAGAGTCTACTTTGAGAAGATCAAGTAGATAATGTAGGGCTCCTGAGAGGTATGGCTGAGCCACACACTATCTTTTGTTGACTAATAGTGGCGAGCTAAAGAGTTTTGAAGAAGCAATGCAAAGTGTTAACTCAAACAAGTGAGAGCTTGTCATGGAAGATGAGATGAATTTCTTGAACATGAATAAACCGTGGGAACTCGTAGAGATTCCTAAGGGAAAGAAAGTCTTGCATAGCAAATGGGTGTAAAAATTAAAGAAAAAGCCGGAGAAAGCAAGCATTACAAAGAAAAACTGGATGTGAAGGCTTTCAACAAAAGAAATGCGTTGATTACACGGATACAATTTCTCCCATTGTGAAGGTGACGACTATTAGAATGGTTTTGATTATAGTTGCGATGGAGAATTGATTGCCATACCAAAGTGGATGTCAAGACGGCTTTTCTTCCTGGTGATCTTGAATAAGACATCTACATGAAGGTAACAATGAGTTTATTTGTAAATTAGGGAAGAGCTTGTATGGCCTTAAACAAGCTCCATGATAATGTGATACGAAGTTTGATGGTTTCATGCATGATATTAATTTTAGTAGATGGAATGCGAATAATTGCTGCTATTTCAAGAGGTTCGACAATCCCTTATTATTTTGCTAGCGTCCGTTGATGATATGTGCATAGCTGGTGGTTTAGTTCAAGAGGTGAACAAATTAAAGAAGGAATTTGTCTCAACGGTTTTCTATGAAAGATCTTGGCGAGACAAAGTAGATCATAGGCATGCATATTTCACGAGAGAATATAGAGGGAAAGTTGTATCTTTCGCAAGGAAAAATATATTGAGAAGGTTCTTAAGGAATTCAGCATGGATGGTGCAGAGCTGATAAGTACTCCATTGGGTAGCCAATTTAAACTACCTAAGATGGAGTCACCTAGCAGTGAATGGTAGCATGCTAAAATTAAGAAGACTTTGCATGCATCGATAGTTGGCAATCTTTTGTATGATATGGTGTGTACTTGACCAAAATTTGCACATGTAGGGGGGATTTGAGCATGAGCGATTCGAGAAAACATCACTAGAAAGTGGTGAAGTGGATTCTGAGGTACTTGTGAGGTACTTCGGACATGGATTTGTATTTTGGAGGTACGAGCATAAACTTATGTGGCTGTGTTGATGTTGATCTGGCAGGTGATTTTGATGAGAGAAAGAGTACTACCAAGCATGTATTTAAATTAGGTGGTACGACAAAATCCTGGGGATCTAAGAGGCAGAAGATTGTGGCGTCATCTACTACATAAGTTGAGTACGTTGCAGTAATAGAGGCTAGCAATGAGATGGTATGGTTGTAAGGTTTTCTGATTGAATTGGGAAAAATGGCAGACAAATAGCATTCTCTATAGTGATAGTCAAAGTGTAATTTTCCTAACTAGAAATCCAGCATCTCATTCAAGAATGAAGAATATTAAGTTTAAGCTTGTCAAGATTTGAGGAGCTGAAGATCTAGTTGATATATTGAATACGGTTGTGACCTTAGAGAAGTTGAGGCTTTGCATGGCTTCAACAAGCCTTGAGATTTGAACAAATTCCAGGATTAATGTTGCTAGAGCTAGTGCATTACAATGAGGATGCATTATGATTTAGGCGTTAGAGAGTGACTCAAATGGTACAATCTCCAAGTGGGAGATTGTTAGGATTGTAGAGCCTACACATTGACGACGGAGGACCTAAACAGTGGAGATGATGTTCCAACAGCAATTAGAGACAGAACAGAACGTCGGGCGCATGTCACATGCCTTAGAGCATCGGACGCTGGTTAGGTGTCGTAGAGCGCCGGTCACGCTTCTAGAGGATATTGCATCACGAGTCGTGCTACTCCGATGCACGTCATGCTGCAACTGCAGACAGCAATGCGGGCCGTGCGTGGTCTGGTACATCACGTGAAACCGACACAACTAGCATTGCACGTCACTCGAACACCGGCCTCTCAGTGTTAGAATAGGCCCAGATCAGGCCAGAACATGCTGAACACTATTCTCTTCACCAGCCGCTAATTATATGATGTTTTGAGAGCTTTTATTTGTGTAAGAACATTGTATCAAGGTGATAAACACTAAAGAGTTAAAAATAAGAGAGAAAACACTTGTGAGATTGGAGAGTCAATGTGAGAAAATGATCTAGATCTGTTTGAGATAATGGTTGTGTCTTATTTGTAATTGCAAATTGCCTATCATCATCACAGTGAAAATCATGGCTTGGAACGCCCCCAAAAGCAGTTACACAAATTGTGTCTTGTGTGATTACCTCGTTTTATCGCTTTTCGTATTTAGCATATTACTCTTCTCTTTCTGCTATTATCAAATATTTGTTGTCCAATAGTATCAAATTCCAAGGAAGTTGTGAATCAATTTCTAGAATCACTTAGATGCAGAAAAATGATGGTTGCCACGATTTTTACTACCTACTGTGATGTGAGAGAAAAGGAAATCTAATGAGTGAGAATATGAACGTATAAATAGGCTAACTAATGAATGAGAATGCAAAGCTACACTAAAGAACATAATTGAAGATGACTGGATGATTGTTTTGGTTGTAAAACAGATGATGGATAATGAGTTCAGTTTACAAGTTTTACTGTAGATTTACTTAGTTTGATCTATTGAGCCTTGTTTGAGTTCTTCTGTGTCTAATGGATGAGTGACATATAATAGAACATATCTTGAACTATAAATCCTTGATTCTCTAATGATTTATCGCACTAGCGTACTCAGTCCGGTTGTCAATCGTTTTAGAAGAGAGATTAAGTTTGCAATTCAATTCACTCATCTAATCGTGCTAACAAAGTGTACTAAGCAAAGATTATATTCGAGTGATCTAAAGATGTACCTGATTACGTTAGTATATTCATGTTACAAATCACGTTTACATGAATAGTTTAATATCTACACTCTGGTGGTCCATGTATTGGTGTTTTTGTTATTCCCGCGAGAGTTAATTCTAACATGCAATAAATATAACAAATCAATCTAGACACGTGAATGCTCAAATAAGGATACTCAAATAGACATATTCATCAATTAGAGCTACCTCCCTACTCCAAACACAAAGTAGTTTAGCTACTCATAATCTCAAGTTCAAAAGTAAGAAAAGGGTTAAACAACATAATTGAATAACAAAAATTAAGAAAACTTCGCAGATTTTGTGGAACGTTGTTGCTTTCAATCTTCTGGACACCATTGTTGTGTCTCCTTCTTCACAACTCTCTAGTCTCTTGACTCTAAAACTAAAACTAATGGAATAAAGAGTTTAATAGTGTTTCTCTACAACTCTCTTCATATTTTTCTCTACTTTTCAACCGAGATCAGACCTCGTTTTATAGATATTTCATGTTTCCCTTAGATTAATCTGCCGTTGTCACTTAAACTCGTGGAATTGATGTGATTGCACCAAGGTGTGTTGCACATCGCGATGCATGTCATGTGGGTTGCGTTGTATTATTGGCGCAGGTCGCGCTAGCCTTCTGCATGCAAGGTACGAGTCAATGTGCTCCCTGGTTATGGGCCACGCGGCTATCGGTGCTGATCTACGGAAGTAGATGTGCGAATCGAAAGTCTATGGTGCGAATCCCACGTTTACCACATTTATTTTGTTGTATTTGCATCAAAGTACCCCTTCGTATTCCATAAACCTTCATTTTTAGAAGATGAATCAACCATGGTAAGTGATTGTCTAAATATAAACGGGATCAGACTCACCAATTGGATAAGAGAGAAATCTATTATTGTTCATAACTTCATATACACAATATGTTGAGAAAGTTTTAAAGAAATTGGAATTCCCTATCAGATATGAAGAAAGGCTTCCCCTCAAGTTTGCAAATGACTAGAACTTTCATACATTTTCCTAAGCCTTTTTTAAAGATATCTATAGCTTAAGATTCAATCTAACCTAATCAACACATGCCTTCACTTAATTTGACTCAAAATTATGTGTCTAGAACTTTAACCCCACGTAATCAAGGAAATTGGAAGACAAAGCAAATAACGAATATATAAACTAATGCTACAGGTGTCCATTTTCCAACACTCTGTCACCTCTTTATTACATTTAAAAACAAAACATAGTAGTTCTTTACACCTTGTAAGATTAACCGCCAATAGTGGTGAATGGTGATAATACGGATCAACGATAATATTCCAAACAGCATCTCATCGTTTCTTATAATTTTCATAAATTTATCACCAAACATCAATGTAATTTTGGGCATATAGCGGAGCCATATCATTGTAAGCAATTTTGGCGGTATTGAGATAAGAAGCCTCAGTGGGGTGAACTTCGTCCCAAAACACGTACTCATCTCTGTTGCTGCATATTGTAGCTCCCGGAAGACACTGTTCCGCACTGGATAAACTACAGCATGGAGCACTCACTTCTTTAAATTTTTCTGGAAAATCAAAAATTGAATATCATTATTCCTTAGAGCCATTATTAGAAAGTTAATTAGCCCAATATATATATCGTGCAGTGCATGCAAAGTATTAAATTGTGATTCCGGAAAATAATCCCTAGCTCCTAATTATTATATATTTCATGCATTTTGACTTAGCTTGCTGCGTAGATGACCATAAATTTGCTTATAACAAAAACAGTCTGATTAGCAGAAAAGAGTTATTTGCAACTCTCTCTTTTTTTTTCTTTTTTTTTTCTCACACGAGGATTGTTTGTTTAATATACATTAACAAGTGGAGGTAATTTATAATAATATTCTTTCAATAAAGGTCTAATTGCGTGTTAATCACCGGCGATAAATACAATTATATATCTACTTCTGCTTGATTCATTTGCATAGAACGGTATATGTAAGAATAAGTTATGATGGTACTATATCTCACATAGGGAAATACACGAAGCAAAATTGTTACAAGAAAATTCAGATAAAGATCAATTGTTCTTTACATTATTGCAATTAAAAGATCATCTGTAACACTTTTGGACTCCACTGTCTATACCATGTAACTAGTTGAGAGAAAAATATGTGGGCAATTTGCAGTTACGTAGAAATAAGACGTGCTAACGCGTGCAGAAATAGACATATAGCTAAAATTATATTTCTAGGAGAAATTAAAATAAAGATTACTTAAGCATCTTTTAGAGGAAGTAGGTGAGTAAAAAGTATTGTTCGAACGACAATCAAATTTTAGTGTAGAAAATTCAACCATTTATGTACATGCCTAACACATAAGACGATCGTTAATGCAAAAAGAAGTTCAATTTCTGTAATCATCATGGATTGGTAAGAGAAAGTATAGAAATAGATTCCATACCATAAGTGGTGGTACTATCATCGGTGTATACGAATTTTGCATCAATGAAGATATAGTTCAACTCTTGAACAAGAATCTTCAGTTTTTTGCGGAATATTTTCACGGCGTCGTTGCTTGTTTCAAAACAAACGGAGCCGTTTGTTGTGCCGTAGATGGCCACTTGTTTCGGAGTACACCCCAATTCACCAACACCATACACCGCTACCTTTCTTGCTCCTTCATTGTACAATTTCTGGTCCCAACGCCAAACAGAAAAAAAAAATTAACACAAGACGACATTACGAGTAATTACTAATTGAGGATAAAGGCAAAATGCGTAATTACACTCGCTAATTAACTTTATGGTGGTTAAACAAACAGTTCTTACATAGTCCGCAATTGTAGTACTTTTTTTCTCTTATAACTTGCAAAGATGATTGGCTATTTACATACTTTTTCCTAAATATATATAATTGTGGTCCTGATTTTTTTTTTTCAGAATTGTTGTTAAACATCAAATAAGAAATGGAGCTATTGTTTTCTCTCTAAACTTTCAACTGGTAGAGTACTGATTTTTCCGTTATTAGTATCATTTGGACCAGAATTCCACTAATTGTTATTTTGAGGATTGTAAAATGAATTAAAGGACTAACATTGCGCAAAATGCTGCAGTCGATCGACGTAAATAAAACTGACAACCAATATGTCTAAGCTAGTATCCTAAAGTTAAAGTGACCTATAAAAAAGCAGTATGATATTATTATTGGAGGACAGAATTTCGAGAGAGAAAGAAAGTCTTACTCGAAGTTGAACTGAATAGTGGTTAATGAGAAGTTGGGCAAACTGTCGTGCGCTGTATGGGCTCTTTGAGGAGTAGAAATCGGGGAAGAAACTTGAAAGATAGTCGTTGGAGCCCATTCCAACAAGATAAATGCACCTACTCAAATGTTGTTTGGCACGAAGTTTACCTCCTAGCAATTTAGCAATACGTTGAATCACACCCTTATGATACCTTAACTGCTCGTTCATACTGATAACGTCGCCCTAAAAAATTATAAAAGAAAAAACCAATTTCAAGGAAAAATTAAATCAGTGCATTTAAGTAGTATATACAAAAGATTAAATACATAAATTAGATCTTGAAATGCTTTACAATGCTAATAATAGCTTGGAAACATGTAAAATTATATAAATGTCAAATTTCTCCAGAAGTATAAATTTTAAAACATACGGTATAAGAGTCGTCGGATCATCTAGAAAAATATTTGCAATTAAACTTGAACCCCCGCGTTAAATTAATTCTTAAAAGTCCACATCTTATGGAACTCTCTCTAGGAAATGGTTAGCTGGGATAATTAGATAAGTGTCCCACGAATTAAGCTCAATAAATAAGTTAACTAGATGGTTAGTATTCACACAATTAGCAAGAAAATTAAATCTCCGGTTAGTACATTCTATATAGATGTTTGTATTGTGCTCAATGATGAGTAATATAATGAGCTAAAACTACCCATATGTTATCTCAAATTGGCAAATAAACCCCTGTGTTATTTTAATTAGCAAAAACTCCCTTGTGTTATTAAAAAATTAGCAAAATCCCCCATGACATATTTTACAATGACAATATCAATAACTAAGAATTTATAAGTATTATGATGAGACAAATTAATATTTTTGCCATGTAAGTTTACTTTTTTGAACTGGCCAGTAAGTTCCGAGTTTTTAGAAATGCCTTGTAACTATGCCCTTTGATGTTTTTTTGCCCCGTGTTCGCCAATTGTTAAAAAATGTGCTACAGGGCTGCCACATAGAAAAGAATGTGCAGACGTGGCTGCCACGCTTTATAAACCCTATGCCCTCAATATATTTAAAACAATATGATAGTTAATTCCAAAATATATTATTTAATTCCATAATATAAATAAATATATAAAAAATATATTTTTATTTATTAAAAACAATAAGATATTTAATTACTTAATATATATAAATATAAAAAAGTATATTTTTATTTATTAAAAACAATAAGATACTTATTTCTTTAATATATATAAATATATATAATAAATGTATTTTTATTTATTAAAAACAATATGATATTTAATTCCTTAATATATATAAATATATAAAAAAGTATATTTTTATTTATTAAAAACGATACGATGTTTAATTCCTTAATACATATAAATATATAAAAAAAGTATATTTTTATTTATTAAAAACAATAAGATATTTAAATCCTTAATATAAAAATATATAAAAAAAGTATTTTTTTATTTATTAAAAACAATAATATATTTAATTCCTTAATATATATTAAGAAATAAATAAAAGTATATCTTATTGAAAATAGTATTGAAATTGAAATCCAAATAAAAAAATATTAAGATATCTTATTTTTTTTATTATTTAAAAAATCGTAATCGAAGATGGCAGCGGCGAGATTCGGAATCAAAATCGAATTCTTCATCGAAATTAAAGAGGAGAATGGTGAGGGTGAGCGTGGTTGTGGTGAGATGGTGATGAAGATGGCGACGGGGGTGGGGGCAGGCAAGCGGCGGAGGTGGGGGAGGGGGGGGGGGAAGGGGGTTGTTCGGGTCTGCTGAGAAAGATGGTTTTTTTTTAAGTAATATATTTAAAATTTAATATCTTTTATGTATATATTTTTGGGCAACAAAAATCCTGATGTGGTGTAGGGTTTCTAACACGTGGCAACCACGTTGCACATTTTTTTTATGTGGTAGTCACGTAGCACATTTTTTTTACAGTTGGCAAACACGGGGCAAAAAAATCACCAAAGAGCATAGTTACTGGACATTTCTAAAAACTCGAAACTTACTAGACATTGTTTTCAAAAGGTAAACTTACCGGGCACAAATATTAATTTTTCTTATTATAATTTTATAACAAACATATACTTATTACAATAAATATTATAAATCATTTTATAAATTTTTGAGATTTTTTAAAATTGTGTAAAAATATAGTAAAATGAATCGGTACCGTAATTATATTTTTACAGATCTAAAAAATAATGTTTTCCTCAAAATAAATATACAAAAATTTGCATAAAATTTGATTTGAAAATTATTAGTTTCGTATGTATCAAAGAAATAAAATAAAAAACATATTTTGAGATCAAATCTCAGTAAGCGGGAATGTTTGTCAATTAAAATAATACAGGGGGTTATTTGTCAATTAGGGATAACACAGGGGTAGTTTTTGTTATTCTCCCGTAATATAATTGTAAAGATAATATATTGGTTATTGGTTTGCAAAATGTCTTTTCAAGTATTGCATATTTACATTATAGCCCCAAAAATACTTTTATTCTATATTAATGCTATCCCTTGACACCCAACAGTTGGCAAAAAGATTTGTTTCGGGAATCCTTCTTGACTTATTTATCAAAGTATGTCAGGTGTGCGAGCCTAACAAAAAAGATTATGCCATATCCGCTAGATGATGCGTTGAAATAATATAAAATAATATAAACATAATTTTTTTCTTTTAAATGAGACGACAATTTAGTGTTTATCTCGTGCGTAGTAATTTTTGCGACAGAGGACGAGAAAATGTACAAGTTCACGTCCGGTATCCTCGAGAATCCCAGCTCCACCGGAAGCATAGTTCACTCCTCCGATTAAATCCTGTTCTGTTGCGTTAAAAAATGATGGAATGTAATTTTCAAAGCCCAGTAGTTCAGCTGCACAAAAATTGCGAAGTTCAATTAGCAAAATAACTAAGATTATATAAATCACGAAAAATTTGAGATGAGTACGTATATATCTTATACCAATAATATCTGCGAGGTTCCGACCATTAGTGAATCTGCCAGTTGGACCCTCCGGAAAATCGATTCCATAGGGCAGGTAATTGACTTTGGCAATTGTTTGTCGATGAAGATTGTTGCCATTGTCCAATATCGAGTCGCCAAAAAAGAACAAGCATGGAACTATTGGTTCACTAAGAACCAGGATTATTGGTATAAAAGTCAAAGAGGAAATCAAGAAGAACAAGAAGAAGAAATGATTAGGCTGTGTGCTGTACTCCATTTTTTGTTTGTGTAAGTTGGTGAAAAGCAAAATGAAACGGGCTCAATAAATAGGATGAATTGCGATGAATGGGACAAATGGTTGAAGCTACATTGCTATGGGCTTAGCATCCGTAAAAGTCCATGATTATCACGTGGCAGTAGCTAAGTACCGTACATTTGTGTGCGTGGACAATTTCTTAACGCAGAAAAGACCGTGCCCTTCTGTCCATAAGGCAAAGTTTCTGTAATAATAATTGGTGTACTATTGGTGTTGTTGATGCGTCATTTGGTACTGCAGTGTTTGGTCACAGGGCATGTCATTTGATAGTTCATCCTTTGTGATATGGATTATGGAGTGCCAAAATAGAATGGCTTCCCAACAAGCCCTCAAATTTAATGGCTGCAAAAAAGCCATCTTTTGCTCAACAATAGACAAGTAGGTGGGCAACGAGTGAAGGTTCATCTCAAATGATGATGAAAGTTGCCCTTGTACTGGGGGAAGACATGAAGCTAAAGAAAATGAGAACTATATGATCTTCATCCGGAATAGGGTGACGAATTGGATAATTCTGAATGCATGGCTATTAAAACACGGTGACCCAATGGTTGGTTACAGTCCAGATATTGACACGTTGGTAGAAGTGCATTTGCATCTTAACATTGGGATGTTGATTGGTCTCTAGTACATTTGGGCATGTCTGAGTGCTTGTGTAGCTGTATATATGTGGAGGTAAAATAAACTATTTCAGCTACCCTCGTTGTGTTTAAGCTCTTGTCTTGTCAGACGTGTAAAAGCAGTACTTCATAAAAGTGTCTTGTTTTCTAGCTATATTTTTTTTAGTTTTTTGTTATTGAAAACCCCATTTTGAACAATAATACAAGTTATTTTAAGCGTCGGTTACTGAGAGGGGTCGACTGAAAAGTAGATAATCAGTCATGCTCAATAAATCTACAATAGTATATTGACATAACATTCGTACAAAAATCGTGGACATTATTACATATGCTCATAAAAAATATATATAATGTAGCATCAAAGTCACATGTAAATGTAGAAGGTTTAAAAAACAAAAAAAAAACATAATGGCCCACGAATTAGTTTGAAATTCAGATTATGGTGAGTAATTGCTAAGGGGAATGGGCCACACACTTCGCAGCTTCGCCAAGAACAAGCTAGGATGATAAAAAATTATGGACGGATTATTAAAATACCCATTAAATTTGTCGCTTTTATGACTATGCTCAAAAGAATTTCCGACTTAAAAAATGACATGTAACTATACGTATTTTTTTGTTAAAAATGCCAAATATCTCTTATTCGGGTTATTCGTCCAACGTGGCTGCCAACGCAATAAAACACCCTTCCACGTGGAAAAACGCTGCGCCGATGAATTATTTAAAATACCATGTAACTTTGCCTCTTTTATAACATTGCCCAAGATAATTACGGGCTCTAAAAATGCCCGGTATGTTTTCGATTTTTCCTCAAATGTGCCCAAAAGTGCCAAAAAATGTCGAAATATTTATTTAAAGTTTGACTAGAATCTTCCCCTCGTCGAGACAGTTCCGATGATGGTGTTGAAAAATTCATAGTTATAACACTGGAATAAGAAGCTTCTAATCAGACAAATAGTACTCGGGAGTTATCCGTGCATATTTTATGAACATGGGTAATGTTGTTAACACACACCTTTAGATTTAGGAAACTTAATTATAAAATGAGATAAAACATGGTTTTATATCACTATTTGGCACTTTTGCGCGCCATCACTTTTTGGCAATTTAAATAAGAGCCATTGGACACGAAAAATAAAAAAACGTACTAGGCATTTTTAAAGCCCGAAATTATTTTGGGCACTTATAAAAGAGACAAAGTTATAGAGAATTTTTAATAATTCGTCGGCGCAGCATTTTCCACGTGGAAGGGCGCTTCTCGCGTTGGCAGCCATATAGGACAAATAGCCACAATAAGAGCTATTGGGCAATTTTAACCAAAAGTATATAAGTTATGGGTATTTTTAAAGTCGAAAATTATTTTGGATACTTTTATAAAAGGAGAAACTTAATGATTATTTTTAATAATTCGTCATAAAATTATTAAGAAAATACCAAGAACATAGTGGATACTAGGCATAGTTTTGCAGATTAATTTAGTGAAATATTGTGGATGACAGGGAAAATCAAGCTGAAACGGGCCCCATAGATAAGCGGAAGCGTATTGAGTATTGAGCACTTGTATTAATGGTTAAGGTACAATAATGGTGAGGATTAATGGTGAGGATTAACTGCCCTACTCTACTTCTTGTACTTATTATTTTATTTTCTCTTGTCCTTTTTTTTTAATGGATAAAGATATTCATTCATTTCATCAATCAAGATTACATAGAGTTTGCTACACCAGATCAAAGTAAACCTTACAATTTAAACATAACAAAACCAAACAACCAAATTTAACAGAATAAGGAGGAGATGAAACATGTTTTTTTTTTTAGTTTCCTAAATCCTAAATAATAGCAGTCTATTCTCCATTTAGAAACATGGTTTTTTTTAGTTAATATGATTTTATGTAGTCAAGTATCTTGTATTGATTTTTATTTGTGAATTAGATTACTTATTATTATGAATGGACATCTTGGTTTTGTGATATAAGAATGTTGTTAATTTGTTATAAACTTGTAAACTATAATCACGTTTGTATGTTTTCTTTTTATGCATGATTTTTATCAATGTTATAAGTTTTTTTTCTTTTTTGATGCATTTTCATTTTATATTCCATTAGTTGTGAAAGATAAAAATGCATTATATAAGTATTAATATAAATTTATATAGACATATCATGTAGTATAGGTATCGCCTATTTTTTGAGAAAGCCGTATCGGCGTATCTATATCGGGACATACTTGTATCGTCGTATTCATACTTGTGAAACATAGCCTCCTGGATATGCATTTTGTCGTACACGCGCACGTCTATTATTTATTTAGGGGAAATCCTTTTTCCTCCCAACCATTAGGGTTTTTTACAAAGTGCCCCCGAAAGTTTTTAAAAAAATATCTCCCTCGATGTTTGCGATTTTGTGCGAATACCCCTTGATCGTTAATCAACCTTTCATTTTGAACACGTGTTTATATATTTATTTGTTAAATTTAGTCTCAGTAGTCGTACAAAATCGCAAACGTTGAGAGAAATATTTCACTTTTACAAACCTTAGCCCCAAATATCCAGTGAAAAAAGGGATCTACCCATTTGTTTATTAGTTATTCTCTAGTAAATCTTTTTCTTAGAGAATCAAAGAAATGCATACTAAAATTATATAAGTCATCAATACAAGAAAAGTAATCAACATAAAATGTTAGTTTATAGGTTGTCGTAAGGATAAAAGCAAAAGCAGCTTGATTTATTTTTACTTAAACCCGCATACAATAGTCAAAGTTGCAAGTTGAAAACAAATAAGAAATAGTTTTACAATATCAACAACAATATTGCACAAACAGAGACATCAAGGACTAGTCAGGTCTCGTTTGCCACCATTTATTTCTCTATGGCCGTACCAAAAGAATTATCTCTCCATGGTATAATGAAGGTAAAATGAAATCCTAGAACTTTTACTTTGGTTTTTTGTGCTTTTAAAATGAGTAAGGCATTCGTGAGTGATATGACATAATATAGCAACAATATGTGTCGTGTCGCATGGATGTTACTCTTGGGTTGTGGAGCTTAAGTTGACTCGGGTATGTATTGTAGATCTGGGCTAACTTATGTGATCCAAGTCTTGTAATTGTAACTTTACATAGTGAAATCCTAGCTTGGTATCGCCCTCAGAGGTAGTTATAGACGAAATGGGTGAACAAATCTCCGCGTTTTCTTACTTTTCATTTGTGTATGATTTTCTGTTTATCATATTATTGCGCAACAGCCACGATGGCACTAATTGACGAATGAATGCCCAAAAACGTAAGAAGGCTAGAAAGTACAACTAAGGACACAGTATAAGGATCACCAATATTTGTACATAATGAACTGGGCATGTTATAATATTTTATTTGAAAGACACGGATGTCTAACTCATAATGCAACAAGCGGATCGCGATTTGGACGCCTTGAGTGAAAGTTATGCCCAAAATGGTAGGATTGCGCAGATCAGGGCGAGCATTTCGAGTTTTGCCCCAAACTCGACATAGCCCTGCCTTTTGCCTATAAATACCCCTCAATTTGCCACAAAGTAGGGAGAGAAAGTCAGAGGAGCGCTCTACAACCCCTATCTCGAGCATTTTACGCTCGATGTGTAAAACTCGACGTCTTAAATGAGACATAGAGAACACCCAACTTGTACCCCCGATATATACCTTACATCAATATAAAGATATTCGAGATACGACTCTAAAGGAAGAAGCGGATCGACATTTCGACATACGTACATCGAGATACGATCCAAATCGTGAAGCCGCGCGGAAATGCTCATTATGCAGAATGCTCGACATGCATTCGACATCGAACAAAATTCGACATGTCTCCCCAATATTTGCTTTATATAAATAGAATGGTATTTGACATGTGGTCCCATAGGAAGAAGCGGATCGAGGTTTTGACATACGTACATCAAATACAGCCCAAACCGTGGGGACACGCATAAATACTCGGCATACCTCTTATCTAGTATTTATGCTTGATATGCCTATCTCGAGCATTTATGCTCAATATATGCCTTATATGTCTGGAAATATAAGGGATTCTACGTTTCGTATCAAGAAGCAGATCGAGGTTTTGATCTACCTTCAAGGAGATATGGTTAGAACCGTGAACGTGTGCAATTCAGGAACAAGTGAATCATGCAGCCCGATTAGTGCTCGGTCCTCAAAATAGACAAATGAACTATGTTTGGCTTGATTCTCACAATAGGATACGTAGGCAGCTTGGGTGACCCAAGTGCAAACCGAAATCATTAAAGATCTAACCCTCCCCTCACCACGTTGCTTGGAGTACATGTGTGCAAGGGACAAAGTTGGTTCCAGCGTAGCCTTGAACCAGCGTGATGTGGAGTGTTTTGTCAACTTGCCAAGTCAGCAGACAAATTATCACCAAATTAGTGGCGTCTTGTGTGGGAACACACTGCTTTGTACTTTAAAATAAGCACGCAATCTTAAATCCAATCGAGTTCATCAAGAACAAATGCACATATGATAGAAACGCCAACAAACCTAGACTCTATATGAAGCTCATTTCTTCCACAGTGAGCTCTAATTGAGGAGGAAGATGAGGGAGCCTCCAACCCCACTCATTTATATTGATCATTTTCTTACTTTTTTCACTTGATGCCGGGATATTTCTAAACAAACATAATCATTGTCTTTTTGCAGTAACAATTGAGAAGAACTCCCGTCACAATGACAAGCAACTACACTTTAGACAGCGTGTGAATCACACATAAATGGTACCAAGGAATTTTATCCCCAAGTGGTATCGAAGATCTTACTCGTAAGTGGTATCAAATAATCTTACCCGTAAGTGGTACCAAATAATCTTATTTCCATGTGGTGTCAAAGAATCTTACTCGTAAGTGGTATCAAAGAATCTTACCTGTAATTGGTATAAAATAATCTTACCCGTAAATGATACCAAAGAGTTTTATCTGCAAGTGGTATCAAAGAATCTTACTCATAAGTGGTATCAAAGAAACTTATCCGTAAGTGGTATTAAAAAAAAGAAAAATAAAATATAATATGCTACCTATACGATAACATGCATGGAAAATAGCAGAGTAACATCTACTTATACTGTAACATGCCATAAATGGCAAAGTACCATCTACCTATATGACAACATGCCAAAAAGGGCAAAATAAAGTCTACCTACATGGTACCATGCCTCAAAAGAAAGAGATATATGTACCTACGCGGTACCATGCCTGAACGGCAAAGAAATTTGTACCTACATAGGACGATACCTAAAAGGGCAAAGATATATGTCCTTATACGGTACCATGCCTAAAGCGGGAGAGAATTATTTACCTACAGGGTACCATGGCTAAACAGCAAACAAAACATGAACCTTTGCGGTACCCATGCATTAAATGGCAACAAATCAAATACATGGTCCCTGACACAACATCCCGTTAAATATGACAAAATACAAGTTAATGTGAGGCACCAAGCGTATTACAAAAGTTCGCACACAAATATGAGATGACACGCTTGTATTAAACTAGGTAACAAAAATGAACAAAGATGAACCAAATTACAACTACAAGTAGTCACGCAGTAGCCCGCCTCTTAAGGCGCAAAAACAAGTACCTATGCGGTACCCTGCCTCTTAAGGCGCAATAAAGCACCCAAGCGATACTCCAACTCTCAAGGGCACATAATCGTTGCCAAATACCTACACTAAATCTGGCGCTAGGACATAAAGTTTAAGTAGTTAGCTAGACGCCTACTCAGCATCATGATAATCAACTGAAGATAACATATATATAATGGCAGAACACTACTAGACGCTCAAAAGCAACATGATAATACGATTTGAATGAATAAATCATTCATGACAAAACTTGTGGGAAATGTCATTACATTTCTCACCGTAATGAGACTACTCTTACAAAGAGTAACACGCTCATTATTGCACCAATCACCATACAGATCTTTGGGCGAGGCACGAGTCAAGACAAACTTGAATTCTAAAAAATGTCGCAGTCGCAGTTATTACTCCATGTATCTCCACCATCAGGGTTAACATCTTCCTCATACTAGTCAATATATTCAAAAGTAATCCACTCTAAGTGATATGATGTAGCTTTACCCTTCAAGGTGTCGTTAAATCCTAAATGAAGCTAAGGCATGCGCTAAATTTTTATCGATAATAAAGGAACATTTCAAGATGATATGAGACCCCCAATGATACCACTGCGACAATAAGTTATATAATGCAAGGTTCAAAACACATCAAAAAATCCTCTAAAATTCACACACTTTTGAGTAAACGACTATAATTTACTAAATTTTGTAAATGGCAGGCAAAAGCCTTAAAACCCACATTTTGATTAACGAGACTTGTAAGCTCGCACAACAACATCTGAAAAAAATGCATACATTAATAAGTGAGAAGTATTTAAAATAAATTTTTTTGACAAGTATAGATATCGAAATCAGCAATAACATATCGAGCAAGAATTCTCGATATACTGAGACATCGAGTTATCGCGCAAATTTCAACGTGAACCATACATATCAAAAACATATCGAGCAAATGACATGGAGGCATATTCAATGTACCTTTTCTGAAAATAGCAAAATCACCCGAGAAAGCATTATTTTCTCTCTCCTCCCAACCTACTATTTATAGTGGCTTGCAGGCAAAAGAAGCGCATTAATTAGCCCGCTCCCATATTCTATATCGAATATGCCATACTCGACGTATAACTGGAACATCACGTCGAGAAAACACATTCGATGTGCCCCTCATTTCGAAACTCCTATGTTCAACGTATACTGATTTGATATTTTATTTTCATATTGTTAACCCTAAAAATTAAATATAGGGATTAACCCGAAAAGTTAACCCTAAAATAGGGATTAACCCCTTGAACGATACTATCGTGACTTACGCTCCCGATGAGGAGGCCCACCGAGTGTCACAAACCCAAAGTGGTAAGCAGTGGCACCCGAATAGGCACCAAAGCGTCCCTTGGAAAGTCAACGATGAATAAAGATAAGATATCAATGCGGCATCAGAAAAAGAGTAAACCCCGATGGATCCGCGCGACTCTGATATCCACCCAATGCGCCAAGAGAGACCACAATGGACCTCGAGTCCCAGAAAATGTGAGAACATCCCCACACTGAACACTCCAAAGTCTGAAAGCCATCAGAGCACTCACCCCGAGAGCCAAAGCAGGAGAACAATGCCTTATCAAAGTCTGAAAGCCATCGGAGCACTCATCTCAAAGCCAAAGCAGGAGAACAATGCCTTATCAAAGTCTGAAAGCCATCAGAGGACTCATCCTGAGAGCCAAAGCAGGAGAATAATGCCTTATCAAAATCTGAAAGCCCTCGGAGGACTCATCCCGAAGACCAAAGCAGAGAAATTTACTCTATTACAGTCCATAAACCACCGGAGCTCACACCACGAAGAATAAAAGTACGAAATCACGACTCTACCACCCATCGGAGCACATATCACGAAGTAAACAATACAAGAATAGACCCATATCGGAACTAAAATGCCATCGGATGAATCTTTAGCCACCTTATGAAGTCTCCCCCACAGATCTATCCCATCGAAGACCAGAACCCCAAGAAGTCAGCCCATCGGAGTTCCTTGAAGTCCTCGGAAGAGATAAAAGTTCGTCCTAGTCAGCGCCTAGTAGATAAAAAACGTAAAGATAAGACGAAGGATATCTTCCCCTGTACGCATGGACACCTGTATTTTATTAAACACATGCACAACGACACATGTCCCTAAAAACCTCTATACAAAGGGGTATTCCTCATTGTTGAAAGGGGACAGAGAAAAACGGGGGCTAAGAAAAATGGAAAAACACATACACACGCATCAAAAGAATTTGGAGTGGAATTCAGTGAATAAAAAAAGGGATATTTTCGTAATACTACAATCTTCTGAACCACGGATAGGGCGTTCCAACTCCAAAATAAACCCGTTAATTAGGAAATAATACCAAACCTGTCAACAAAATGGCGCCGTCTGTGAGAATGCCATAGAATCTATCCTCGAGTGTGTTTAGCAGGCGTTGTTTATTATGGATTATTTGTTTGATAGTGAAAGTCGTCACACCCATCAAGGAGATTCAGAAGAAACTTTATTGAACCACCAATCCAGTGTAAGAGATTTCATCAACATCCCCCATTCTATCTTCGAAAGGCTCGTAGAATCTACGGCTCGGAGAATGTCACAAAGATTTGGGGACTCCCAGGACAGGCTCTTCGAATCCCTCCGACGAAGAAATCCCCCTTCGGAAGAAGGCGCACCCCATGCTATATGGAGCCCCACTCCCGTCTTCTGGCACCGCGAACCTCTGCAAGAATCACAAAGATATTATAAATACGAAAGAACTCCGAGGGGGCCCCCAAGGAGAAGACAGGCCATGCCCCTCGGAATACCCTAGGGATGACGACCATACCCTATGGGGGATGCTGAATGGCCTACACAAAGAGATGGGTGATATCAAGAAAGCCATAGTCCCTAAGGAGGATCCTACATTTAAAACCTCCCCCTTTATTCCCGAGATTACCCTAGCTTCAATTCCTTTGGGGATGCGGCCAGTCAATGTCCCCTTATACACCGGGGACGCTGATGGAAGAGATCCACATGATCATATCCATCAATACTTGGTCGGAATGGACCTATCCTCCTCCCCCGACCACGTCCTCTGTCGTGTGTTCCCCGTCACTCTCGGAGGATGAGCTCAGGCTTGGTTTACCCACCTTCCTCCTAACTCCGTAGTGAGCTTTGACCGATTGGCCCACCTGTTCGTGCGACAATTTGCATGCAATCGGCGATATCCCAAATTCGCCACTCATCTCTTCACGGTTAAACAGCAGAAAGAAAAACCTTTACGAGGATACATAAAGCGCTTCACGGATGAGGCGTTAGATGTCCATAATGTTAGCCCAACCATCTTGGCTGACATATTGACACAGGGACTCCGATACCTCATGGGAACCCATGTCACGGACATGAATGAACTTATGCAGAAGGGGAAGTTTACATCCTTATGAAGGCAGCGGAAGGCACGAAAAGGCGCATGAATAACGACGATAACGAGCACCGTGAACGCGTCGAATGGGAGGCAAAGGCAAAGGAGAAGGGAAAGGAAGAGGCAAGGACGAGGGTGGCATCGTCAAGAAGTTTCTTCGGCCCGTACCTTTGCCCCCGATGACCATTGCCCCCCAAGAAGTACTCAACATGATGAGACGTAACAATGAGCTACACTAGCCAACGCCGGCCAAATTTCCTAATAGAGAGAGGAACACGGGAAAGTATTACAAATATCATAAAACCTATGGACATATTTACCGAGGAATGCACTACCCTACGCATGGAAGTGCTCCGCCTTTTGGAATCAGGATATTTGAAGAACTATCTCAAGGAGAATAATCCCGAGGAGCCCAAAACGAATGTATCGAAAAGGCCATGAAGAGAGCCGGAAGAAAAAGAGGCGACCCAAACTGGCGGTCACTAGAACGGACCGCGAAACATCGACGAAGCTCGCGAGAACACTACTAGATTCGTATGAAGATAACGTCCCATCGGGGCGAACGATCAACATGATAGAGGGAGGAGATATCTCGATAATTCCCCAAGGTAAGAAGAAGAAATATTTAAAAGAAGCAAGGTGAGTTGAACAAGGACTCCCCGTGTGCTCCGTTTAAGGAACAAAGTTGCCTAGCATCACTTTCGAATCCGAGGACCTGAAAGGTATAATCCATCCCCACGAAGACCCCTTAGTGATTGCAGCCGTTATCCACGGATTTGAAATCCAGCGGATCCTCATTGACACGGGTAGCTCCATGGACGCCCTATTCCTTCCTACCTACCTTGTTATGGGATTGAAGAAAGAACAACTGGAGGTGGCTGAGGTCCCCCTAGTAGGTTTCTCAGGAGAAGCTTGCCATACTCTCGGAACAGTGATCCTTCCAATGCCATTGGGAGAAGGGGCCCTTCGAAGAACATAACCCACAAAATTCTGGGTGGTGGAGGCCTCATCACGGACGTCCAACGCTATATACGGACGATCGTCCATCCAAACCTTCGAAGAAATTCCCTCTACCCTTCATCTTAAGGTAAAATTTCCCACCTTCGCAGGTGTCGGAGAAGTCCGAGGAAGTCAATCTAAGGCTAGATAATGCCGCATGAACGCTATCCCCTCAGAGGAGGATGAACTCACCCTCAAGAATAACAAAAAACGTAAAACTAAAGAGGCGCGGGTTCAACCCGTGGAGGAATTGAAGATGGTGGAGCTGGTAGAAGGAAATCCCGAGAAAGTGATTAAGATGGGCACCAACATGGAACCCGCAGTAGAAACCCAACTGATTTCCACCCTCAATCAATTTTATCACCTCTTCGCATGGGAAGGAGGACCGCCTGGGCAAATCAACGACAAGGTATGTCAACTGTTAACAAGGTAAAAATCCACGTGCTTAAAATACACGATAATTCGATTACCAAAATTACTTGGTATATTATTATATGATTTATATTCATAAACGACATCGCATTATAACACGGTTTAAATACCGGTTTACTTCGTTAAAAATTATACTATTCATATATCGTAAATCACGACACACAGCTATCGACCAGATTTATAGCTAAAATACTACCTGGATTATGCTCGTATTTACAAAATGTCTCACGACTCGATATATTATTACATGTACGATTTTATAGCCGTTCTGGTAAAATAACTCGTATTCACAAAATACCCGTATCACCCAGACCACAACACGTGGCTGCTAACACAACCTAAATAGATAAGGTTGCTTACTGTGCTGGTTAAACAGATAAATAACAATAACATATAATAACAGAAAATAACTAATATTAAAATAATAAGATCCCAAACTTGGAGAGGAAGACTGTACTTCTATAAAATGGGACAAGAGCAGTAGAAAATGAGGACATAACGACTTTTCTCCACTGGAAAGAATTTCTCAACGGGAAAACAACTCCTCCCCTCGGACTCCTCTCTTTCTCTCTTATAATTTCACGAGGGCAACCCTTCTAACAAATACAAAATCAATACAATCGATAAAATCGACATACACCAAATATCCAACACGAAAATCGGAACTACGGATGGCTTGATTCCCAATCGAGGGATACGTAGACATCTCGGAATTTATCCAAGTCCAGCCACAAATCTATAAAAACCACAAATCTCCTCGGGTCCGGATCGGCGTTTCGAACAATCTGTTACGCTCTTCGTCACAGCTAACAGGCACGACCAAGATATCGTTAACAAAATGGCGCCGTCTGTGGGAAACGCCGTAGAATCCTTGAGCAAGCCCGAGGAGATCGCTGCCCAAACCAAAAATTAATCATCAACTGTTTCCCCAACGAATGGAATTCAGAAACAAAAAAAGAAAACAGAAGAAATAAGAAGGGAAGAGATATCAGATGTTTAAGTTCTTGCGAGGGACTTCAAACCTTCAATTCAGGGGTAGAGTAGCCCGTGAACACGAGGGTTCAGTTTCTCGGATCCCGAATCCGAATAGTTTCTCTGATTCACAAGGCGCTACCGCTCATGGGGTGATATGGCCCCAAAGGTAAGTCCTCCCTACTCCAATCTTGCGCGATTTATTTCCAATCCTGGAGATCCATGCGACAATTCTAAAATTTACCAATTACTATCCTTAAGGTTCTTTTCCTATGAAGTAAGATTTGCCTATATATATGAAGTCTGTAAAAGACTTGGGTACGGGTTGGAAGAAACTTTTTAGATATATGAATTCCTTTTCCTATTGCTTGAGAGTTGCAGAGAAAATTTGCAAATGAAAAATTAAAAGAAAAGAAGAGAGCAGAGAAGAAGAAGATAAATAAGAGAAAGAGAAGAAAATTGAGTCACGTCTCTCTTTTGACACGTGTCTCCTTTAAAGAATGTGAAATGGACAAGTGGCCTAACCTGCATGCATTAAATTGTATAAAAAAAAAGAGAGAGAGAGGGATATCTCCGAGGGTTGTTATAATAAAGATAAAAAATTATCTTTTTATAAACAAAAATGGGCATAGCCCAATGGTCCTCGGAGAGCATCTCCGAGGGACTCTACCCGAAGAACCCGGGTTCGAGTCCTATTCCCGAAGGCTTTTTATTTTGTATGAAGAGCCTATATAATAAAAACACAAAACGCTCTTATTATAAAAAAAAAGGGGATGGTCCAGTGGCCTCGGAGAAGCTCTCCGAGGGCATTTACCCGAAGAACCCGGGTTCGAGTCCCATTCCTGAAGGCTTTTTATTTTGTATGAAAAGCCTATATAATAAAAACAAAAAACGCTCTTGTTGTTATAAAAAACAATGGATGGTCCAGTGTCCTCGGAGAAGCTCTCCGAGGAACTCTACCTGAAGAACCCGGGTTCGAGTCCCACTTCGGATGATTTTTTTTTGTAATTAAGACTCTGCTATGATATATAGGAGAAATAATTTCACTATAAACAAAGATGGGGCGTAGCCCAGTGGCTTCGGAGAATGCCTCCGAGAGACTCTACCTGAAGAACCCGGGATTGAGTCCCACCTCTGATTGTTTTTTTTATTAAAACGCTGCCATTATATAATAAAAATAATAAAAGATCTTTTATAAACAAAAAGATGGGATGGTCCAGCGGTTCTCGGAGTTGCTCTCCGAGGGCATCTACTCGAAGAACCCGGGATCGAATCCCATTCACGATGGAATTTTTATTTTGCTGCCATAATATAATAATAAAACAAAAAAGTCTCTTGTTGTTAAACATGAAGAAGAGCTGATCCAGCGGTCCTCGGAACTGCTCTCCGAGGGCATCTACCCGAAGCATCCGGGATCGAATCCCATTCACGAAGGCTTTATTTTGTTATGAAGAGCTTATATAATAAAAATACAAAAAGCTTGTGTTATAAGCAAAAAGAAGAGATGGTCCAATGGTCCTTGGAGCGCTGCTCTGAGGACTTCTATTAGGAGAACCCGGGATCGAGTCCCACATTCGATAGCTTTTTGTTGTTATTAAGATCTGGATACATGATATGTAGCAAAAATAATCTCTTTATAACCAAAAATGGGAATAACCCAATGGTCAGAGCAACTCTCCGCGGGCCTTACCCGAACGACCAGGGTTCGAATCCCATTCTGGATTTTTTTTTGGTTATAAAAACGCTGTTATATATCTTAAAAAACAAAAGAATGAAAAATTCATTATAAAAATGGGTATAGCCCAATGGTGTCGGAACAGCCCTCCAATGACTCTATTCCCCGATGATACGGGTTCGAATCCCCCTCCCGTATTTCTCAAAAAATTATATCTTTTTTATTGAGGCTACTATTATAATATGTAGCAAAAATGCCAACAATATACCCAAAAATGGGCATAGCCTAGTGGTATCGGAGAGTCTCTCCGAGGGCTGCCCTCTTTGAGGTATTGGGTTCGAATCCTAGTTGTGTTTCTCAACACAATATATTTTTTCCATTAAGGTTATTACTATGATATATAAAAAAGAATAACTGTATTATATTCAAGAGAGCTCTGCAGCCCAGTGGTTTACTCCGATGGCTGCTCCTTTAATGGCTCAAGTTTGAATCCTTGACAGAGGGGAAATGGTACGAGGATTTGCCCGACTCTCCCTTCTGCGTGCGGTGTCCCTTTTTTACTTACGTCATACTATTCTTGATCTCAACTATCGAAAAACGATACCACGAGTTCAAACAAAGAAACAAAAAAAAACATGATGCACTACATGGTTATACGATGCCTTAAATTGCATCAAGATGCCTTAAATGAACATGCGATTCTTTAAATGGCTCAAACGATGCCTTAAAATAGCTGAAAAGAAATTTTTGGAAGTAAGTGAGAATATTCACTAAACTCCAAGCACCTATACATACTTAGGAATCTTTCCTTGAATAACCAAGTTAAGCTTGAGCTGTCCAAGCTATATTATAGCCACGGTTACGTGTCGGGTGATACCTCTATTTAGAGAAAATGTATCTCCAAAGTTTGCACTGCAAACGGACACGTCATGCTAAGTAATTTGCTTGGCCAGTAAGAATGAGATTTAATCTCATCTCTTTAAACTCAATCTTAAATCCTACTATTAAAGGAGAGGGTCCAAGTATTTATAAGTGCTGAAAAGTTATGATGACTATTAGCACGAAAAAGACAAAATAGAATGAAGGACAAAATAATTGCACATTCATCAAAAGCCGAGGACTCCTCGAAGAAATGCTTACAAAGCATGAAAAGTAATTACAAATGCTAAAATGCAAAGTAAAAAGTTCAAAATTTTAAAAATAATATATATGGATTATGCCCTTGAACGATTCTATCGTCACATACGTTCCCGATGAGGAACGTACACTCTCGATGAGAAGGCCCAACGAAGGCTCGACCAGAAAAATCGAGAAAGACGCATACTTTAAAAGGCTCGAAACCAATGCCTTAAACGACTCCGATTACAAGATGCTATGATACCTCTCTAAAAAATCCGCGATACTCGAACCATCGTAACTCTCGACTTTTTAAGTTTCTTGTGCAGTCATAATTACCGACTGCACTAAAACCTGAGGGGGCTTTGTTAATAGGGTAAAAATCCACGTGCTTAAAATACACGATAATTCGATTATCAAAATTACTTGGTATATTATTATATGATTAATATTCATAAACGACATCGCATTATAACACGATTTAAATACCGGTTTACTTCGTTAAAAATTATATTATTCATATATCGTAAATCACGACACACAGCTATCGACCGGATTTATAGCTAAAATACTACTCGGATTATGCTCGTATTTACAAAATGTCTCACGACTCGATATATTATTACATGTACGATTTTATATCTGTTCTGGTAATATAACTCGTATTCACAAAATACCCGTATCACCCAGACCACAACACGTGGCTGCTAACACAACCTAAGGTTGCTTACTGTGCTGGTTAAACAGATAAATAACAATAACAGATAATAACAGAAAATAACTAATATTAAAATAATAAGATCTCAAACTTGGAGAGGAAGACTGTACTTCTATAAAAGGGGACAATAGCAGTAGAAAAGGATGACAGAACGGCTTTTCTCCAATGGAAAGAATTTTTCTACGGGAAAACAACTCCTCCCCTCGGACTCCTCTCTTCTCTCTTATAATTTCACGAGGGCAACCCTTCCAACAAATACAAAATCAATACAATCGATAAAATCGACATACACCAAATATCCAACATGAAAATCGGAACTACGGATGGCTTGATTCCCAATCGGGGGATACGTAGGCATCTCGGAATCTATCCGAGTCCAACCGCAAATCTATAAAAACCACAAATCTCCTCGGGTCGGGATCGGCATTTCGAAAAATCCGTTACGCTCTTCGTCACAGCTACCAGGCACGACGAAGATACCGTTAACATCAACATTTCCTTAATGTGAAGCCAGGGCTAAACCAGTCGAACAAAAGAAGAGAAAGATGGGACCAGAACGCAACAAAATTATTCAGTCAGAAATACAACAACTTATTAGCCTAAAACAGATTAGAGAAGTCATATACCCCGAATGGTTGGCTACTGTAGTTCTACTCCTCAAGCATGGAGGAAGATTGCGGATGTGTGTGGACTTTACCAACCTCAATGAAGCTTGTCCCAAGGATTGTTATCCCCTGCCCAGCATAGACCTGCTGGTGTATTCCACCGCCGACTGTGCACTGTTGTCAACCCTACATGGAGACCAGGGATACAACCAAATCCCGATGGCAGCAGGTGATCAAGACAAAACTAGCTTCATCACCGATGCAGGTACCTTTTGCTACCTGGTAATGCCCGTTCAGATTCAAGAACGTCGGGGCACTTACCCACGATTGGTAAGCCTCATGTTCGCTGGACTCATCGGAAAGTCGGTAGAAGTCTATGTGGATGACATGGTTGTTAAAAATGACATAACAGAAGACCATCCCGAGGACCTGCGAAAGGCGTTGGTCATCATGGATAATTTTGGGATGAAGGTTAACCCTAGAAAGTGCTCTTTTGGCATCCGATGAGGAAAGTTCCTGGGTTTCATGGTCACAGAGAAGGGAATAGAAGTCAACCCCGAAAAGGCTGAGGCCATCGTGGGACTACCCACTCTGAAGACAGTGAAAGACGTTCAAAAGCTGACAGGCCGAATGGCCTCCTTAAGCCGATTTGTTTCTAAATCTGCAGAAAAGGGACTCTCTTTTTTTAAGATACTCCGAAATATCAAAAGAGTTCCAATGGACCCTGCAGTGCGAAGATGCTCTTAGAGAATTAAAAAGCTACATGATAAAGCCTCCTCTGCTGGTAAAGCCTTCACCCCCAAGAAGAGCTCTTCATCTACTTGTCCGTCGGAGAAGAGGTCGTCAATGCCCTATTAGTCAAAGAACAGGACAAAGAACATCACCAAGTATACTATGTCAGCAAAACTCTCCTCGAAGCAGAGACCAGGTATATTCTAACCGAGAACCTTGTTTTAACTTTGATCACTACCGCGTGGAAGCTGCACCCATATTTCCTTTCCCATTCGATTATTGTGTTGACCAAACAACCCCTACGCGCGATCCTCAACAAGCCCGAGACCTTAGGGAGATTGATAAAGTGGGCGATAGAGCTCATAGAGTACGGTATTTCATACTCCCCGAGGCCTTTCATTAAAGCACAAGTGTTGGCAGACTTCGTAACTGAGCTTACGGGCCTCAGAGCCAAAGAGAAGGCACCCATATGGCATGCCTACATAGATGGCTCCTCCGTAAGTACACACGGGGGAGCGGGAGTAGTCTTAATAAACCAAGAAGTCGAAGAGGAAAGACTCCACTTCGCAATCAGAATCGTTACCCCTTATCCAACAACGAGGCCAAATATGAAGCCCTCCTCGTTGGAATGAGACTCACACAAGAAGGTGGGATAAGGAGAATACTCATCCGTAGCAACTCTCAATTGATTGTTCTGCAAGTTAACGACTCACACGAAGCCAAAGAAGGAAGGACGCAAGACTACCTTCAGATAGTCCATCAGAGGCAAGGATGGTTTGACGAGTGCCAGGTCACCCAAATTCCCCAAGGGGAAAAGTAGGAGGCGGACGCCTTGTCTAAAATGGCCACCCAAACAACCACCATTCATACCCACAAAATCACCCTACTTCAGGCAAGTGAATTGGAGAAAAGAGAGAGTAAAGAGGTAAATGCCACAACGGGCTATCCGATGAGCTGGATAACCCCCATCAAAGCTTATTTGCAAGATCCCGAGGGCTATTCCGAAGATAGGACCGTACGGCGAATCATGTCCCAGAAAACAGTGTGGTACTTCCTGAAAGATGGGGTGCTGTTTTGGAGAACTGGCTCCTGGCCCCACGCCCCACGCCCCATGCCTCAATGAACAAGAAGCCCAACAGGTCCTATCGGAGATCCACGAAGGGACATATGGGAGCCATACCAGAGCCAAAAGCATGGTCGGGCGCTTGATTCGGTAAGGCTACTACTAGCCCACGATGGCTAGAGACAGCAAAAGGTACGCAGAAAAATGTAAACCTTGCCAAGCCTACGCCCCCTGACTCCACCAGCCTGCGGCTCTTTGGGAGCCTAGTCTAACCCCCTGCCATTTTTCCAAATGGGGCCTTGATATAGTGGGACCCATCATCCCCGATGTTGGGAAAAAGAAGTTCCTACTGGTAGCGGTTGACTACTTCACCAAATGGGTGGAGGCCGAACCCCTGGCCCAAGTTACAGCGGTCGCGGTTATCAACTTCTTGTGGAGAAACATATTGTGCCGATTCGGTATCCCTCGGAACTTGGTGAGTGACAACGGACTACATTTCACAAACCAAGAACTAGAAAAATGGTGCGATCATTGGGAGATTAAGCATCGGTTTTCTTTGGTGGGATACCCCCAGGAAAATGGTCAAGTGGAGATGACCAACCAAACTCTCCTGAAAAAACATAAAGGCCAGACTTGATTGGCATAAGCCCAAACGGGTCGAAGAGATACCTGGCATCTTGTAGGCTTATCGGACTACCCAAAGAACTGCCACTGGTGAAACTCCTTATAGCCTAGCATATGGCAGTGAGGCCATAGTAGCCCCGGAAATGGTAGTGGAAAGCTGGCGAGTCCGGGAATACGAGGAAGTCGCCAATAGTTTCAACTTAGCCTTGGCCCTTGATCTCCTCGAAGAAAGGAGGGCGCGAGCCACCGTCTGAATAGAGGAGTATAAGGCTCGAATGTCACGATACTACAACTCTAAGGTAAAGTATAGGACTTTTCAAGTTGAAGACTTAGTGCTAAAAATAGTCAGAGCCTCCAAGAATATGGGAAAGCTCGACCCCCGATGGGAAGGACCCTACAAAATATCGGGAATTATCGGACTCGCAACTTACCAGCTTGCCAACTCCGAAGGCGCAGTGCTCTACAATACTTGGAATGCCCTAAACCTTCGAAAATATTATGCTTGATGTAACAGTTAATGTAACAGTGGAAGTTTGTACATAAATAAAAAAGTTGTTTATATATAGATGGCTCATATACAAAAAAAAAGGGGAGAAAATGGTTGCGCGACAAAATGATGACCCTAGGTGAACGTCATCTTAAGCAACCTGACCCCAAAAGGGCCATCTAGTACAAACAACTAGTACAAACACCTAGTACAAACAACGGATCGTCACCCCATAGGTATATTGGATCCTATCCAAAACAAAGAACCTAACATGGCTCTCGCCTAAACATCCTTAATCGGATGCTTCCCCTCCCTAACAAGACGACGACACTGCTCCTCGGATAAAGACACAGGATCATCAATTACCACCGTCAGAACCAAAGGATCTTCGAGGGCCGAAGGATAAACTTCTGCAAAAACCTGACGGATGCTAAGTTCAGGGATAGCCAAACCCGAAGGAAATCCTAGCAGAATCTGAACCGCATCCCGGCACAGTCAATAACCTATGCGGACTAGATCACGAATCTCACCTCATCGGGACTCACGAGGGCCAGATGGACATACAACGTCCAGTACTGCTCGGACCTCAGCCATCACTAGGGCCACCTCGTGAGTACGTGTCGTCTCCAGAAACTTCTGATTTGCCACATCCCTCTCCCTTGTGGCGCTTATCAGCTGCTCATCAGAAAACCGTATTTGGTCCCTCAAGTCTTCCATCCTCTGCTTTAAACCTAGCACCCGTGCCTTCTCAAGCACCAACCGACGCTCTAACTCCCAAGATTTGTTCTTCTCGGCTTGCAATATCCCATTGTGAACCTCTCGAACGGTCTGCCTGTCTACTTGTAACTGAGTTATATCTTCATGAGCCTCTAGCAAACCCCTCTCCAGCTCATCCCGATGGCGGTACACCAGGTTAGGGTCAGAAGAAGAATCCCCTCGGGATCCGATAGCATTCAATACCATATAAATCTGCACGAAGCAAGCCCATCACCACAGAAAGGGTAAAAAGGTTAGTGCTAAATAGAACGAATGAAAAATTGTTATACCTTGCATAAATCCTTGCAGGCTATATCCTGAAGACTAGACAAAAGAAGGGTCTTCATCAATTCACAGTCCGTCGCATTTAATAGCCCGTCAAGTAGTTCCGAAAAAAATACGTGACCGAAGAGGCTGGAGGGATGGAACCACCCTCTCCGAGGGGTCGAATCCCCGCAAGAAGGGGGTTGCCCTCGAGGGGCGGGCGAGCAACACGATTAGGACCCTCCCCTAAGGATTGAGATCCACCTAGAGTAGGAGAAGGAAGACCCTCGTCCACCACATTCACAACGCTAACATCTCCCGAAAGAGAAGAACGCAATACTAACGGTGGTATCGAAAAATCCATTCGCAGAAGAGTGGCAATTGGATCCTCTATGACCGCAGGAGCTAGAAAGTTCACTGGAGGGCTGAAAAGGCCTTATCAAAAGGTCTGATCGCAAACGTCTCCATTTCCGAACCTATCGGAAACACAAACATATTATAAGTCCGAAGCTATAAAGAACATCTTAAATAAAGAAGACAAAAAGTCGAACTTACGGAAAAAGAAGCTACTGCAAAGCGGCTGAACAAGGAGATTGAACATCTCCACCCCTTCTTGAAGGCCCGCTAAGATCAAAGACTCGGGGAGCTCCAGCAAACCACTTATGTCATAAGTACCCGAGAACAGCCCAGAACGGAATAACACTTCCCCCTCACGCACTAAAGTCTCGGCATTGGGGGTAACATATCACAAACCCGGTAGGAGAGGTACTCCCCACAAATTAGCTGATTGGACCTTCGGGCGAACAAAGAAGAACCTCCACCTCCAATCCCCCCTACGAGAGCGTGGATTGGATACATAAGAGAAGGCCTTACTGTTGTCCCGATAGGCCAAGCAAAAAAAGGGAGGACCACCCAAACAAGGGCGTAAGATAAGAATAGCCCCCACCCGATGAGGAGATATGGGGAGATTCAAGAGCTCACAACATAAGATGTACCCCACCAAGTGACGATAAGAATTCGGCATCAGCTGGCTAGGGCATATCTGCCAATATCGAAAAAGGGTTTGAAGAAAAGGGTGGAAAAACACCCACATCCCACAGCGTACCTGCTCGCACTACACGATCAAATAGCCCAAGGGGGGATCATAAGCCCTCTAGTCGGGGTGTGGAATGACAACATCATACTTACTAAAGTCCAAGTTATACTCAGCAAAGAGGGTCATAATAGACGCCTCGTATTCATTTCTCACGACAGTCCCAACGCGTCCTCAGCCCATTAACTTCGACGGACTCAAGGGAAGCATATCAAGTACCGAGGACTAATCAGTAAGGGTATAAGACCCCCTGCCCATGAACACTTCTCGGATGTGATTCATCCTACGGGAATCTTCTTACAAAGGCCTTGAAACCGCCCTCCTCAAGGGACTTCCCAAGATGGCCGCTATATCGTCATCCAGTCTATCTCGGCCCGAAGAGAAACTTTTCGAGGAAGCATGACGGACCCCTAGCAACAACGAAGGACTTCGAACCAAGTTTTAGGTGGAATTACAAGAAAAGACGGATCCTCCCTGCCTATAATGTGGGGGCATCATCTTTCCAAGTAAGTTTTCACTTTTCTCTCACGATTAGTCAAAAAACTAAAGAGAAAGGAGAACCAAACTGCAAAAGCTAAGTTTGCGAAAGTAAGAAAGCGATTTTGCGAGAAAAATCAGTGAGCTCGATATCTAAAAGGGATTACTTTCTTTGAAGTGTGTATGAAAATGTTTACTGAACCCTAGGCACGTATATATACTCATGACTCTTTCCTTTAATTAAAGAATTAAACTTAAACTGCCACAAGCTAAAGCTAAGGACGCGTGTCAGTAAGATGCTCCTACTTAGGAAAAAAGCATTCTTATGGCTGCCATGCAGGCTGGCACGTCCTACTTAGTTGCAAACTTGGCCAACAAGAATAAGATTTTATCTTAATCTCTCTGAATTCAAATTTAATTCCCTTATTAAAGAAGCGGTCAGAGTATTTATAGGTGCTAAACATTTATTGATTAGTCAAAAAATGGGAAAAAGACAAAAAAGAGAAAGAGCGGAATAACTGTTGATTCATAAAGGCCGAGAAAGTTCTCGGAGAACATTCACAATCGTGCAAAAATAACTGCGGGTGCTAGAAATACAAAATTTAAAAAGTTTGAAAATGCTAAAATTAAAGACAAGAAAAATAAAACCCTAAAACTATGCCCCCGTGGTCGGAAAAGACAGAGTTGGGGTAGTAGGAGTCACGCCCTCGGAAGGAAGAGTCGTCGGGACTGAAGGCGAGAGGACCCCTCTAGAACCGCTAGGCCTGGGACTTAGGCCACTTGTTGATCTCATCAGAGAAGGCGCTGGAGAAGCCCGAGGAGATAACAAGCCACTGTGCCTCTTGAAAAGACCATAAGCCTCCTCAGGGGTTGGCTTCTTCAGCTTGCGCACGTCAAAAGTCTTCACGAAGTCAACTCTCGGCCACAATAACCCCATTGCCAACTTGGTACTCTCTAGAAACCCCCATAGCATATGCCATGTCAGGAACCCTTGCTGCCTTCTATCGGAGAGTTCCGAGTACTGCCGCGCCGCATCCCAAAAACTTCAGTGAGGTCGTGATGAAGGACCCAATTTCTTGTGATGCACATGTTAATAAGACTAAGAAGGTCAAGTGGCTTATGGATAAAAAAAAGAATGAGCTTGAGGATTGGATGGAAGTTGATTATAGAAGGAATAAAGAGGTAAGAGCTCGAGGCAAGTAGACTATACAACGTATGAATCGAGGTAAGGGTTTGAGGCTGTAACTTCCATAGCAAAGCCAGATGTGAAGGTACCTCATGCAGCTACGCTGATCGTAGAGCATGAACAATTTATTCTGGGAAAATATGTGAACACACATGCAAATGCAAAAGGGTTCCTAGGAGCCTAAGACAACATAAGAAGACATGGAGTAAAAAAAATGACTCTTAGACCAGTTAGTATTCTTAAAATGGGTAGTAAGGAAATTGATAATGCATAAATACACCGGAGATGGAAAAGACCGGAATATCCAAATGAGACACTTCATTATAGGTGGCGCATGGTATTTTTTGCTAGTCTCGAGATTACCCCATCACCCGAATCTCTAGCATCTTATAGGCAATAAGAGAAGAGCTTTTGGTTCGATAGAAACCTGCACTTAAGAGGACAATGTTAGGGATACTCAGTTAATAAGAAAGTAAACCTAATCTAGGGATATATACGGGTTTATTGTGCTTGCAACTGAACTCAACATTGGGTCGAGCTGCCTATGTATCTCTTTGAGAAGAAATAATCAAGTCGGATGTAGTTCATTATTTACTTGTGCCTGCGTAGAGTCTTAAGAGATGTCACACTTTGCTAAGAAGTTGTGTGCATTTATCAAGCCCTTTAGGATCGGTTGAACGACCCCGTAGGGCATATATGTTATGGATGAGGCCTTGTTGGCTGCATAATCAACCCCGAAGGGTGTTAGTCTCATTTAGAGATCATTTGGATGGTCTAATGACGCTTATTATTTATTGAGCTCAATAAGAGGGTCAGTAATTGGACGTCGAGTGATTTGCACTAGGTAGTGGTCAAATCACAAGTCAAAGCATGGGGTTGACTTGGGAGTCAAACTCATCTTTCACTTAGTCCAATAATTGACATGTAAATTTTGACCAACTCGGTCAATCGTTGACCAGCCCGGTGAATATTGGTCCGACGTGCCACATCGAACTATGCTCCAACCTGGTACGTCGAGAGTTGGACTCACGTGCCATGTGGCCCTGTTCTAGGGCCCACGTAGTATGATGGGCTATGTCGGTTTATGGCAACGTGGCATGCAATTCCATGCCTTTGTGATCTTTATCGGGCCTCCTCGGTTTGACCGGTGTGGTCCCCATAATCGCTGTGATTTTGCCCGTACCGGGTCTTCCTGACATGTCTTCTTTTTTCTTCTTGCGGATCGAGTCGTTCAAACATCGCCTTGACAAATTCTTGGACTTTACGGATTGAGCGAGAATTGCCTTCTCGTCATCTTATTTTCGGGTATTGCCAATTGTGTCTACGTATTTTCGAGGTGTTGTAATTATGGCACACCAATAGGCCTCTCATGGACACTACCGACGAACATCATGTAGATCAAAGGACCAAGGGTGGGATCATGAGTTCACATGTGCTACGTGAAGGACTATTCCAAGACAGTCAGACTCCTTGATAGCCCACTTGGAGGAATCACGCGTGCCATAAATAAGTGTTAGTCATTATTAGCACAAAACTCCCTTAAAGCACGAGCGATCCACATTTAACATTCACAACAGATCCATTTCCAATGAGGGAGTATTGATGAACGCCCATCCCAACCACCAATAAAGGTCAAGTTGCTATTCATCCCACTGCACCTGGAATCCTATAAATAGAGTAGAAATTCCCCATTTGTAACCAACTCAGATTGACATAACTCACTTGTATTCTAAATTCACTATAAGCAATATATCTCTTTTTAGCAGTCTATAATTCTTTCCCTTTTTCAAATAAAAGGAACTTCGTAACCTAAAAACCCCCATCGTACAAACACTTATATCCAAACACTATCAATCTATGAATCACGGGAATTGCGTTCTAAACCAAATCTTTCACGATAATTTTAGAACTACCCAACCCGGTTAATTTTGTTTTATCATTTGGGCATCGTATGTTGGAATGCCATAAAAAAATTCATTGAGCATGATTGTTGAGAAAGAAAACCAAAAATTAACATCATATCACCTCACATAGCAGGGTTCACTCTCCGAGGGCCCGATCGCCTATTTTGGCCCCAACCCCAAACGATGTCCCAGAGATCCTTGTAGGGTAATTTATGCAGATTAACCAAACGTCTCTCAACGACATAATTAGGGAATCCTTCCAAGAAGGGGCTCAAAGAGCTTTCTAATGAACCGACCAGAGCCATCTTGGTGGCGAAAGGTCGGCATTGGCCCAACACACCCAAATCCATCACTCCTCTAGGAAAAAAACGAGTACTAGCTCTTAAATTGGTTCCCAACCAGCAAGAAGAAAGCATTTGAATAGAACTCCCCACTCGACAATGAGGGAGGAGCCCGAAAAAATGGAAGAACGGCCCACAGAGAACCATAGAGGGGGGAGATTGATCGAGAGGCCCTAACGTCAACAGGAGAACAAGGAGCACTTCCGAAGGAGGGAGAAGGGTCTATAGAACCCCGCAAAGAACCCCAGAAGGAAATGAAAAAACACCAAGCACTCTGCAGATGCCACCCCAAAAAGAAGACATAGTAAGCACATTCGTCAGATGACGGAGGAGTTGCAACAACAACTTAAAGAGCCGAAGGGCTCCCAAGCGACCAAGGAGGAAATGTATCTCAAGAAGAGTCCATTCACGGAGAAATAGCCTCATGGAGGATCCTAGGGAAATGAGGACCCCTAACATCGCACCTTACACCAGCAAAAACAACGAAAAATATCTAATGGACCATATGGAGTTCTACCTGTCCGCGATGGACCTAGTCACCGCTCTAGATGTTGTACTATGTCGAGCAACTTAGCCAAAAATTTCATGCGATAAGTTGCATGCAACAAAAGACACCAGAGGAGGGCCACCCATCTCTTCACCATATTTCAAGAAGAATAAGAAACCTTGCGGAGCTACATGAGGTGTTTCGCAAACGGGTTTCTCAAAGCACCCATCATCCTGCCTACGCTGCTCATTGCTTGAAAACGGGGCTCTTCATGAGGTCCATCGTTGGAAAACCCATTGCAAACCTGAAGGATCTCATGCAAAAGCCGAGAAATATATGCTTCAAAAAGAAGCCAAAATCGTACGGGTCAACACACCGAACCGATATAAGGACGTATGTCCCCAAAACAAAGGCTAGTAAACCTCACGAAGGTCAAACTCAGTCGAAAGCAAGAGTTTATAGGAATGATAGTGATGGATATTTCATGTGCTATTAATAATCAAGTACGCGTATTCGCAAGTACACGAGTCAAGTAATATAAAATGAAAAGTAAATCACGTCCCAAGTATCGAATCCCACGAGGACTATATTGAATCAATCTTGCTTCTTCTATTTCATTCTCAAGTTTTTCACGTACTAAGATTGTATCTTGAAGGTTGAATTATCTTAATTAATTAAAGCAAACTAGATTTAACTAAGCAAAACTAAACTAATTGGCTAAATTGAATTGGATGATTGGTTGATTTATACTAATACTAAAACTAATTATTACTTAAATCTACTCATATGATGAATAAATGTTGAGAGCCTCTGGTTTTAGTGGATATTACCTATGTTCATTCTCATGCTTTAAATTAATATTTTTGATCTACATGTTAATGGCCTTTTTTCGATGCCACGGGTGGACATGGGATGGCATTAGCGGGCCCACACACTCACAAGTTCAACTATCCCACACAATGTGCTACGTGGCCGCAGCAGCTACCAACCATAACTTCTAATTATTCATCTATTAGCCAGATACATAAAAGAACTGAGATCAAGATAGTGATTAAACACAAACAAAAATGTCTTAATCGAAACATAAGAAATCACATAGGTTCATGAATCCAACATGCCATAACTATGAACATATGAAATTAGCTACTCATGATTACAAGTTTCAAATCACAAATAGAAAAGAATAACGTAAGGAAATAGTAAAAGAAAGATAAACTCACAATCGATATCGCCTTGCTACTTTCTACTCGCTCTCTAACTTGAATCCTTGCTCATGATCTCAATTCTTCTGATTGTTGTTGCCTCCTTGTGTTTTCTCTTGTGAATAGTTGGGAACTAGTGTGCATTGGTTTTGTGGTGGTGAATGAAAATCTGCAACCCTAGTGTCTTTATATAG